>OY856414.1:667923303-669264553 GCA_963693085.1 Alisma plantago-aquatica
ATTACCATTCATCTTTTGTAATTTGATTTATCTATATCAACATGTTTCTCTTGATTACCATTTGAAGGTGATATATTATTTATTTACCAAATGTCATATCAGTAAAGTATAGACCATATTTGACGCCATACTAGCAACAACATCACCCTATTGGTGAGGGAGTTTGTTGTATCTTGAAGTTTGTGGTGTTTTATTATAGCAGTTCTAAGTGTATATCCAATTTTATATACTCAATGGTTATGTGGATACGGGTATGGTAGGAGTATAGTTTTTGATAAAGAGGGTATATACATGTACACGCTAAGGGTGTGTTTATTACACGATGAATCATGGAGAGGGGAATCCTATGAAATAAAAAATATTGTTTAGTTGCCATGGTGATAGGCAATCATGGTGAGTCTGTGGTGAATCAATGCTAAAATTTGGTCTATTTTTGTCACCATAAAACAGCATGGTGAATCATGCTGAAAGAAATTTCTTTCAAGACTCTATTACTTATTTAGATACATATGTGAAAAAAGCTCTAATAAGTATGATTTTCACTTATGTAGGGTGTTTTTATAAAAAAAAAAACCATCCCTATAACTACGTAAAAAACAACATATTTTGAAAATTTCTCCATCCCTATCAGGCTATCACCGTGCATATGTTACCAAACGACACATTTTAAAAATCTCCTCATCACCATCACCATTCCCTTCCCCATCGCCATCATTATCCCTGACACCATCAATTTTTTCACCACATACCAAACACAGCCTAAAGTAATGATTATGGATATAACCGTACTCGCACACCATACCCTATCCATTTACAGACCTACATGTGAGCAATCCATTAACTAAAACAAATATACTGCTATAAGTAAAACATGTATGTCTATTAGGAAATGACAAATTTTATTAAACAGTTGAATTGTTAATGCACGTAAACTCATAACAACTTTGTATTTGTGTTGACGAAGTATATTTGAAAATTTACATTAGCAGATACAATGTAGCGATGTTTATATATGTATTCATCTTATTCGGTAGGTAATGTGTTGGTTGAAACATATTTATATTCAGTGGTGATAATTGTTATTCTTATTATTTTGTTATATAATAGATAACTATATTTACTTGTTATGTCACCAATATAATGTTAAATGACATATTATTTTTGTGGTACTTATACTAATTACAACATCTATTTTATTTTCTTTTTTTTTTATTTTACATTAAAAAAGTTAGTTGCCTTTTTTTCAATTTCACATCGACATCAGTTAGAGCTTTTATGTTGTGTTTGGCTTCGAACACGATAGTTGATTGTTCCCTTTTAGTTGTGTTAATATCAAAAAAAAGTAGCAAATTGTTTTCTTATTATATTTATACTAGAGAAGTTGTTTGCAATTTTCTTCATTGAATATAGGATATATGGGTACTTGCTAGTTGACCCGCAAACCCATTTAAATTTGACTTTTTGACCAGCATCCATGAGTTCACCAGTAATGCCCTAACCCACCCCGTTCTACATGTCTACTTGTGTTGGTGTAATAGTTGACTACTGTGTTTTACTATGTTTTGATTTCGACAATCTATTAGCAAAAAAAATCCTTTTAATGTTTACATTAGCACATTTGTAGGAAACTTTTTAATTGAACGCAAAATGTATGAGCATTCTTAGATTGACCTACAACATGGTCAGGATTTGAGTGTTCTTTTGTTTCACTCATTTAAAGTTCAATTTTTTTACAACATCCGCGAGCCTGCAATGATCTAATCCACCGTGTTCTACAAATATACTCTCACTCGTGAGTATATGGAATGACAAAGATATTTGTAGAAAATCAATAATAGAAAGGAAGAACACAAAAGGCAACTTGTAACAATCAATTTTTATAAAGTGTGGTGCCAAAAATCAAAATAGCAAAAATCATTACTTTTTTTTACATTTTTGACACGGAATCAATATTGCTTACTCACATGTTGCCTTCGTTGGGATAATATGTCTCCGATGAATACATGTGTGACCCCAAAATGGTTTGAAGATATCAATATTTTCTTATTGAAGATGTATCTTTCTATCTTTCTTCATATATATTATTTTGTCCCTCAATATATACATATTTTCTTCATTGATGAGTAAATCTCACTTCAAATGAGTTTCAATTTGAACACTCACACCTTCATAATTACATGTTAATAAAATTCCAAATTAATTAAATTAATCGTTGATTTATTAAATCATTTTGTATTAGTCTCCTCATGCGAGAGTTCTTGAAAAAAAATACAAACTATCCTTTGGAAAGTAAAGGAGATAATCAAGAGAGAGACTATAACCATGCCTTGGGGGAGGACCAACAAAAAGCTCGCTTCGTATGCATGTAGGGTGTTGGCAGTAAAATCTATATCATAGAGCAATCTTTAATGCAACAGAAATGAAAAACATTTTAAACTACAACCAATTATATGTTAGTTCCATCCTTTTCTTCAACTATATGTATGCGACAAGGATGATACTTTGTCTCTATATATTTATCCTTGCACAAACATCATGTCTCCATATTTAAAAAATGAACTAACTAAATAATCTATAAAATTTCTTTTCAACATGATGTGAATGATCATTAAAATAACACTAACATTAGCTTTATCAAAATCTTCTACTCCTACTCATATGACCCACAATATCAATCTCTATAAATCTTCCTTCAAAGGAAATCATGGTCAATATAGCCTTCATACATAACCATAATCCAAATTTATTGTCTAAGGAGCATGCATGATCTATACATGCATCTTTCCAATATACATCAAGAAAAATTTGAAAAATGCACATCAAATCCATTCCAATATCAAATGAGAATAGAATGAAGCCTAATCATTGGATACTATGGATTCTTTAAAAAGCACATATAAATTCTCTTATAAAATCCTTTATGTTCATTATCCTTGAACGTGTCTTTCAACTTGTCAAAATTTCTAAATCCAAAATGAATCCAATTGAATGTATCATTAGATAGTTATATTGAGGATGGACACAAGATCGTAAACATCACTACATAAAAAGATATGAGTTGATCTAATTACGGCACACAAGAGTAGTCAAGATATCACAAATCTTCATGTTACCAATTTAGCTTTTCCAAACAAGGTTTAGACACTATCTAGAAATTATTTGGGGTGTGTATAAGACTCTTATATACTTTTTAGAAGATTATAGTCTAGTACATGGTTGTTTCCTTCAAAGTTGTTCAATAGTTAACTTCTATTTCATGACAATAACTTAACTAGTGTTGGGGTGACATGGTTGTGTCTTATAGGCACACCATGTCATGTATTAACTCACATGAAGGTTGTTTAAGTCAAAAACCATGAAAAATGACTCCTTTGATTATTTTAAATTATATTATTTATTTTGAATTTTGAATCAATAACGTTGCAATGTACATGAGGGACATGTATGTGTTCCTTTGATGTGAAGTTGTAGTTAATCCAAATAGGTATTGACACAATCATATGATATATTAGTTTGAGAAACATTGTGGTGTACATTTTTTTGAATCCATGCCATATATTGTTGGTGTTTTTTATCATCTTTGATATAACATGATTTTTTATGTCAATAACACCCCCATGTGGAATTACAAACACTTAAATTGGCTAAATTCTTTACTTTTAGATAATAGATTCAATAAGAACCCTTTCTGGTTAAGATGGTAAAATCTTAGTTTAAGCATTAGTCATGTATCTTATAAAATGGTGCTTGTTTGATATTTAAACCCTAATTTTTTTATCCAAAATTGCATATTAATTGTAAATTTGTGTGGGCGATTGAATGAAAATGATATTTTTTACAATTGATATATGACTGTGTATAAATAAATAATATGGTTAGAAATGTACGTAGGAGATTTTTAAATATAGATAATGGTGTTAAACCATTTAGTGCAAGAAATTAACTTATGGTGGTAGTAGTAAATAGTATATTTATTAGAAACAAATATTAACAATGTAGCATCTAATTTTTAAGAACAAACCTTTGTTTCTCTATGCATTGTAAATATATGAATTAGACTAAAACCTGCTTAGGTGCATAACTGACTCATGTTATGGGGGGTGTAAGTATGTTTGAATTATTACAAGTATTTTAATAATATATATCAATGATAGATAAACACTTTCCTAGGTTACCTCAAAATTTATTTGTCCTTTCAAGGGGCATGTCTAGCTCTCAAGGAATTGATCGTTCTTTGGGAAATTGTCATTCTTAGCCTTCAGTAACCAACCTTTGGGGGGGAGAATGGTCCTTATTCCAAGAGGTGTCCTACAAGTTTTCTACAAGAAAAAAATAAGTCACACAATTAATAAGCACGTCAATTGTATATATATGATCGTAACATGGAGAATGACTCATGAACTTTGTTCTCAACCATGCATAGAGGGGAGAAAGGGTTTGATAATGAAATAAGGGTTTTGGATCACTGAGATCGCCCAAAGAAGATTTGCACGCACTCTTTGGTTTTGTGTTGAATCAGGTGTCTTCATGTTTATTTGAGTTATTCTTATTTTGGTTTTAAATTCCAAATATTCAAGATTGTTACTCCTTGTATTGTGTTGAATTTTGCTCAATATGATGGATTTTTCCTCTTTTCCTCTCTACTATCGTTATTAGCACTGCGTATCATAAAGTGGTGAGAAATCACATGAGCTTCATTGAAGTTTGATGAAGAGTTGTTGACCTTGACATTACATAAGATTCGACGGGTGCTTGAATCACAGACTCGTTCATGTTTCTAATCATCAATTTATAAGTAAACATAATTTCATCTACTTAATCTATTATTGGATATTTTTGATGAAAATATTAAATTTACACAAAATTATAATGAAACTTCAGTATTTAATGATAGGAATAACGATTTTTTAGTTAACTTTTGGTTTAATGTGATACATTGAGTAATTGGGAGTATATAATTTTATGTAGAATATAGTGTTTTGGCATGTAATTAATTGGTATAAAGATTATGCAAGCTTTGACTATTTACAATATAGTTGTTGGGAAATAGAATTTTCAATGATATGTTGATGATGAAAATTATTTTATTGGATTTATATCTTTTATATAAAATATGAAAAAAATCTTTATGAATAAAAAAAATAATTGTATCCATGGATACAATGCAAGAATATTCGCTCTAATAAATTGATTTAGTTATGTTGATGTATTGTATATGTAATTGAACTAGAATGAATTAATAGGCTCGAAAAGATTCTCATCCGAATATTTGTATTAAGAATAACAACACCCTTCAATTTTAAATATACAAATTCTAGGGTTTTCTTCTCCCAACAATGAAGAATATTGTTTGAGATAATATACGATGAGAATGTTGGTCAAACATGTGATGCATTGTTAGATTGTAATCCATCTTTATAGTCTTATTTAGTTTTGGATTATGTAGATATTATTATGAGTGATGAGTTGAATTATTTTGAGTTTATACTATAAAAAACTTGAATGATGTTAATCTGGTAATATTAGGCTTTTTGGTTAATACAAGTGATATTGGTATAAAAATTAATAAAAATAATATATTATGAAATACAAATAGCTTGATGTTATATAGATGTAAAAGTAGGTCATGTTACTAATAGGAACCTTGAGCACCGTATATAATTCCCCCTAGGGTCATATTGATGGGAAGTAAAACAAGTTACCTTGTAGTAGATCTGATGGAATATGAGAAGCAATTCAAACTGTAGTCTTCACCATGAAAGTGGATTATGAGGAAATATAAGATTAAAACATGTGTGGGGATCTACTCTAATTTGTGAACATTGTCTATTAGTATTATTTATGTCAAGTACTATGTTAGTTGCATCGTTATGTTTGTTACTCACTATTTTACTGTGTAATAATACAATACTTGTTGATATTACAACACCCCTCCTATGTACCATGGACAAGGATATGAAATATGAGATTGTAACTACTTTATCATTAACCCAACTACTTACAGCTTATGGTCATACATATTGAATTCATACAGACTGAGGTGTGGTGTTAGTCACTGGATGGTGGTGTATGCTAAGACTTATATACTAGCCTACTTCAAATATAACATTGCGTCTATCGTTTTGTTGATGACAAATCAGGAAAACAAAATGAATGTTCAAAATTGAGTATAATTCATATCAAATCACACATTTTTTCAGATGATATTTAATTAAATGCATGTACCTACTATAAGTATATTTTGGTAATGTTCCTTGTATGTTTATTATGCCTGAATTTTGAATTCTATTTTTTTGGGTCTCTTGTGCATGAATATATTTGTAAATATTGAGAAATTCTTAATAATACTACATTATATATTTGCTTCCATAAACATGATTTCTATTTGGATTGAGATTATTCTCACTTAGTAGGACATGAAATATGATTTGATCGGCTTATATTGTTTTAGATTTCTAGCAGGGAGCATCATGCCATGTCATGTCCAAGGTGGCATCGGCAATAGTAGTTGAACCACCTCTAAATCAAGTAGGGGTTTTCTTAACATGCTAGTTAGTGGTAGTTTCTTTAGGTCGTTCAATGTCCATTTACACTTACTTATGAGATATGTGTGTCAAAATATTTTTTGAGCTTATATTTTGGTATATACTCTCTTATTTCATTTTTAATATCTACACTATATAATAATATTCTTATGATCTTAGTGGAAACATGTTATCTCAGGTAATTTTATTTCTTATTTTATTCCACTCACCATATAGTAAGATAGAAAAATATCTAACCTAGAATGTCTTGGAATGGAAGAAAGTAAGTTCTCTACAATGATGTCCAAGTGTTTCCTTAGGTTTAGTCTATGATCATATTTTAGTTAGAATTTGTATATGTTTTCAATATTTTGTTATGATCAGGAGTAATCCAAGTATTAGCTCCAGTGAATCCCTTATTTCTATGTTGAATAAGGAACAAATATATGAAACATATGATTATGAAGATAAAATTGCCATAAAATGAGTAAAACTATGATAAATGGGCATGTATATAAAATATAACATTGACTGGACAAATGAAATAATGAATTGATGAGGAACTAACTCATCACAGTTGAAGCGTATATGCTTTTCTTATTCTCAAGCAAGAAGTAGTTGTAAATATTCAAAGATAATAAACATTATAAAATATGTTAATCGTTAATAATAAGATACATCTAGATAACCAAAATCATATCATTTCATGGTGACCCAACCACCAATATCATCACACAAAAACTCTTCGAGCCCAGATGGACGCTACATAGGAAGTTGAAACCAAAAGGCTAAATCAAGTTTTCACTAACATCATCCAATAAGACATGCTAGAATAAGATTAAATAGAATATTCAAAAATATTTAGATATATAAGCATAATGAAAGGCCCATAATTATAAATGTACATTGTCAATCATACATGACCATGTCACAACAAGTTTACTCAAAAGGCATACATGTTCATTATTTTTTTTGAGTCTTAGGTAGCCCAACTCCCCCTCCTCCTCAAACAGGTGCCAGAGCCTGGATGACCCAAGTAGTTGGTAATTACAGTGCGCTCAGGGGGATTTGAACATGGGTCCCCCAGAGAGGACAAGTCGGACCGAACCACCTGAGTCACACTGGTCGGGTCATACATGTTCATTATTGATAACATCTATATCATATATTATGCATATAAAAAATTGAGTTCTTAAAACATTATCATGTAAAACACTATGCCCAGTGGCGGAGCCACATGTAGGCTAGGTGAGGCATGTGCCTCACTCAACCTATAGTCAAAGTTGGTTTGTTAGCCTCTCGTATTGCACTCTCATATTGCATACGTCCCCTTCATTACATGCTCTTATATGTATTGTTCGACTCTTTCCCACTATCATGCCTTCTTTTATGGGTAACATAACTAACAAAACGAAATCAAAAGGAGAAACTAAACTACGACTAGATTCATATGAAAAGCCACAACAAAAAAAGGATGAAAATATATTAATCATGTACAGTAATTTAGAAGCCATCCATTCAATGGTTAACAAATACTTATCAGATCAAATTGACTATTATGTTCTATTCTTGTCTGATAAAGTTCACTCCGTGCATTCCAAAATAAGTGAGAGGTTATATAAATATATTTACTTTGTATAAGCACAAAGAATTTGTATGTATTTTTCTACCTATTTTCCTATCCTCAAAAAGTTTATACAGCCCCTATATATCTATTGTCGACACCTTCTAAATACAGATCAGCTGACCCATATCATTTTATTGAAGATTGTCTTATCTCTATCCTGGACAAGTTACACTCATGGGGTCATTAAGATTATTGGACTGATTATGAGTCAGTAGAACATGTGAATAGTATGTTGGATCCTAGATGGGTGATTAGATGCTCTATAGGGGGGTGAATAGAGCTGAATGCACTTAAACAAAATTCATTAGACCTTCAAGATATATCACAAGATAAGGTTGGTAAATTGAAAATTTGAGTGCAACTAAAACATGCATAGCAAGAGAGGGAGAGATTGAACATACACAAGTAGACAAGCTATTTAGAGTGGTTCCACACTTCAAATTAGAAGTGAGTCTGTCCACTTACCTAGAGAGGTCAACCTCTAAGATTTCTTAGCCTTGCACCTTCATTATATTCATTATAAGAGATACAATACATGACCAACCAAAGGACTTACCTATCCAATACAAAGAGTTTTCAACCTTACCAAGGACTTACCCACTTTGCAAGGAGTCTTCTTCCTTCTTCCAAGGATTTACCTACTCTTGCACAAGTCTTTAGCCTTCAAGAAATTACCCACTCTTCTTGGATCTTCAGCCTTTGACTTCACCTTCACTCGGAGAAGCTTCCACCAAGGACTTACCCACTTGAGCAAGGAGTCTTCTACCTTCACCAAGGGACGCCTTCCCTTGATCTTCTTCACCTCTCTTAGCCAAGAGAGAGAACCTTCATCTTCATAGTTGAAATGAGAGATAGGGAGGTGGTGGAAGTGAGAGCCTCACAATATATACATGTAGGACTAGCTCTCTTATAGATTTCCTACTCACTCTAATGAATGTAGTAAGTGATTAAGCTTAGAGAGAGAGGACATTGTAGGAAGCACTCAACTATAGAATAGGAACATCACATAGAGTTTTGCATTGAATGATCAACCTTGGAATGAAGTCTAAGGGGTCCTATTTATAGTTGGGGATGCCTCTTAGC
This sequence comes from Alisma plantago-aquatica, assembly GCA_963693085.1. Lineage (NCBI taxonomy): Eukaryota > Viridiplantae > Streptophyta > Magnoliopsida > Alismatales > Alismataceae > Alisma > Alisma plantago-aquatica. Next base: position 667,932,538 of record OY856414.1, read on the forward strand.
CTTTGGGAACACTTAAGAATGAAAACTAGTCATTTTGTGGCTTGCAACGGATAAATTTTCACTTGTTGCAACTTCACAGCGGCTAGAAACATTTTTCTGCACTTTTTTGTATAGTGCAATCAGTCGAGTTTCTATAAAGCTAACTCGACCGATCCCACTGAGAGACAAGACCAATTTAGGCCATTGGTCGAGTTTGTCCTGGGATAACTCGACCAATTCACTTAAATCAGTTTTGGTTAGTAGAGGGATCGGTCGAGTTATGTGAAGTGTAAACTCGACTGATCAAAAGTCATTTTCAAGATCCAATCGGGATCGGTCGAGTTTGCAACTCGACCAATGAACAGCCTGATGTGAATTTTGGAAAATGGCTTTTGAGTGCTTAAATATTTGATCTAAGTGCTCTTGATTTTTTCTAAGCTTAATTACAATTCATACAATCATTATAAGTGATTTACAATATGATTCTAATGGATTTACATCATATTCCAAAAATGTGGACTTGTATTGACTTTGACTTGTCTTTTCTCCAAGTTGATATGCGTAAGTTAGGGAATTTGGAGTGTGTCTATACCTAATCTGAAATCACTCAAGTAGAGACATTAGACACAAATAAGTGGAATGGTTTAGTCATCATCAAAATAAGGGTTTAGTCAATTTAGACCTTGAGTCAACATTCTCCCCCTTTTTGAAGATGACAAACCATTCTATAAATGTTTTGAAAGCATTTAAGTAAATTCATACCTTTGGAGAAACCTAGGGGTTTCAATAGAATTGAGTTCATATGCTCCCCCTCAATTGATGCTAGTGGAGTTCTCATACTCCCCCTCAATTGATGTTATTTCTCCTTCATAGTTGTCTTTCATAACATTTATAGAATATTATGTCTTCTACTCATATATGTTCTACACATATACGTCTTCTCTGATTTACCTTCTCCCTTTTATATGGACATACTTCTCTTCTTCATGTAAGACATGCCTTCTCCCTGTTTTGTCAAAAGAAGACATACCTTTCTCCCCTTTATCATTTCAAAAAGTGGGGGTATGAAGAAATAAGAAACACCACTTGTTAAGAGAAAGGAGATAACAAAAAGTTATATGAGGAGAGTAGAAGAGCATAGATATGGGCTTGTCCAAGCATAGAAAGAAAAGCAAGTTAAAGCATGCACTTGAACAACCCAAAAAGCAAGATAAAGAGTTGTAGAAAAATAATAAAACACAATTTTAACCCTCAAGATGATAGAATTTTCCCAAAAAGAGTCTGGGTTCATGGCAGAGCAATGAGCCTTGCTCAGAAGGCCGTTTCTACAAAAAAAATGCTAGTCTTGCACCAAAAACTGAAACTGGAGCAAAAGTTGTATGAAATCCAAAAAAAATACTCCAATTTCTATATATAATGTAGCTCTATGTACCCTGCGTCACAAAGTTATGCACGCAACTCAAGATAGTGGATATGCAATTCAAGGAACAAGCTTGAGCAAGTATGAGACAAGATACAAGCATAAAATATAGTGAAATACCACTAGATGAGCAAAGATATCAATTATAAACAAAGTTAGAACTACATGTATGTGAACTACTAGTAGATGTTATCACAAGTTAGGACTACTAGTAGGATCTAGATCATATCAAGAGATACTAAAAGATACACAAGATAAAGCAAGCTATGAGTAGATGTAGAGATTTATCCAAACAAAGAGATAAGCAATTTTAGAAGCATGGAAGGATATAACTCACTAACAAGTATGCATCATTTCCAAAAGATGATTACCACAAAGAACCTCAAGGTTGTATCAACACAAGATATACACCTTGATAGATGCAGCAAGTTAGAGTACAACGGAAGCAATTTTAGATACAACCAAGAGATCCAAAGTGATCATCATCAAAACCTACAAAACAATTCAAAGCAAGTAATTGCAAGATATAGATGTACCAATTTAGAGTAACTAGAAAGATTGAGTTGTAAGAAAGATAGGTAATTTAGAACATGGCAATATGCATATATAAAGGTACCAAATGAGAGTGCCAAATAATAAGGCTATTTTTTGAGAAAATTTAGTTGAGAGGGAAATTATCATTCAACAAGCCAAATGTATATTCTGTGCACAATGTTGTCAGTCGAGTTCTGTGTATTGACAACTCGACCGATGACAGTTGTTGGAAACACCCATTGGTGCCTATCGATCGAGTTTCAAACAGGACAAACTCGACCAATAAAGTTGCTGTCAAAAAGCACATATATTTCATAAAAACATATTTAAAGGCATGCTAAAAATACAAACCATATCCAAACATGTGTAAGAAAGTTAGTAATGCACTATAAAAGCATTTGAAATAGTTTTTGAGCAAGAGTGTGAAGAGAAACACAAAATGCCACTTTTGACTCAAAAACCATATGTATAGTGCACACTATCTTGACAAAAACAAGGTATGATTGGTTATAAGCAAGAGAAACATTACATTTGTTTTTACCATTGCTTTTCCACTTGTTTTAACCTCATACACATCTCACCTTTCTTCGTGCATGTGGATTGAGAAGTCAATTTGGAATTCAATGGCTCAAGTCAATCCATTTGCAAGAATCTAGAAGAATAAAGATGAAATGGTCCCCAATCACGTTTTTAGGTCCAGAGGGGTTAGCTTAGCAATCCAAGTCCTATTGCTCTTGGGTGCTTTCCTAAAAGGACAACAAGTAGAATAATGGCCAATATAATTGCAATAGTTGCATGTGCCCATAGTCTTGGAACTAGAGGATTCTCCATGGAATATTGGAGGTCATTTACCTTTGTTGTTCCTTTGACTACCATCATACCCCAAACCATGTCTACCAATTTGTTTAGTAGTATGGTGTAGGATATCATTAAGATTCTTTTTACTAACTAAGAATCTTTGCAAAGAAGATCTCAAACTATGATTATCATGCATAAGAGAAGTAATAGTAGAAGACAAATGATTTATATTATCTCTAGCATGCAAAAGATCATTTTCTAAGCAAAGAGCTTTAGTTAAATAAGAATCTCTATCAATATGAAGAGTAGCAACATTATTCTCTCTACTAGTAGAACTAGAACAAGATTCAAGCACATTGATTTTAGCAAACAAGGAGGCATTTTCTATTTCAAGCAAAGCAATCTTAGAAATATAAACACCATTTTCAGATTCTAATCCTTACAAAGTAAAATCTTTGTCCTTGTTTTCAGATTTAAGAACATCAATATCATGCATGAGAGAATCAACAATTAAGGTATGCTCTTCATTAGAACTAGGTTTAAGAGGTTGAGCTTCTAGAAATCTAATCTTATCAAGCAAACTAGCATTTTCAAGTTTAAGAGAATCCACTTGACTAAGACAATCATTTTTATCATCAAGCAAGCAAGAATTAGCATGTTCAAGATCATCGAATTCTACATGCATATTATCAACAATTCTAGCAAGCTTTTTTCTTTTCTTTTTAGAAGACTTAAGAGAGGCACGAGTAGTATTGATGATGGCAATAAAAGGTTCCTTATCTAAAGAGTTTAGATTTACCACATTTGAGTCTTCACATTTTATAGAAGCCATAAGAGCAAAATGGCATTCTCCTTCTTCACTAGAGCTTGACCTAGATCCTCCACTTGAGTCTTCACTTGAGCTTGAGTTGGAGGAGTCACTTGAGCTTGAGTGCCAATTCTCCTTCATCGTGTACTTGTCTTCTCTTTCCTTGTGATGATGGGTCATCTTGCCTTGTAGACAATCTATCTTGAAGTGACCCTTCTTTCCACACTTGAGGAACCAGATGGAGGAGGACTTGGCTTTTTAGAGTTTACCCTTGGAGTACATGGCATCTTCTTTAACTTGAGAGGATGGAGAAGCTTGACCAACAATAGCCTTGATTTGAGATTTGATTTCAGCCTTCTTTATTCTCTTGAGTTCTTTCTCTTCTTGTCTTTCTACTTCCTCCCTCTTGTCAAGTGTGGCTTCATGTTCTTGTAGATTTCCAATGATCTCTTCAATAGGAATATCCTTAAGAGATCTTACTTCTTTAATGGAAGTCACCTTGGGTTCCCATCTCTTGGGGAGAGTTCTAAGGATCTTGGAGTTGATATCTTCTCTACTCATAGGATGTCCTAGAATAGAAAGACCATTAACAATGGTGTTGAGCCTTGAGTATATGTTGGCTATCTTCTCCTCCTTTCTCATCTTGAAGTTCTCAAGCAGCCCTTTGAGCATGTAGACTTTGTTTTCCTTCACTTGAGTTGTCCCCTCATAAGTGATGCATAGCTTTCTTCGTACCTCATAGGTTGTTTCACATAAAGAAATATGATTGAACTTGATGGGGGTCATGGAGGCATAGAGGATGTGCATGGCTCTAGCATTCAAGGTTGCTTTCTTCAAGGCAGCTTCATCCCATTCTTCAATCTTTGCCTTAGGTATCTTGTATGGGTTGTTCACCATTTGCCACATCTCAAGACTCGATCATTGGATGTAGAATTGAAGCCTTCTTCTCCAATAGAGGAAATTTCTCCCATCAAAGATTGGAAGGTTGATCAAGTATCTCCCTCCTTGGTAGTCACCCATCTTCTCCTACTTGTTGAAGTATGTTTGGAGAAGCCCGCTCTGATACCAAATGTTGGATCCTAGATGGGTGATTAGATGCTCTAGAGGGGGTGAATAGAGCTGAATTCACTTAAAAAAATTCATTAGACCTTCAAGATATATCACAATATAAGGTTGCTAAATAGGAAATTTGAGTGTAACTAAAACATGCATAGCAAGGGAGAGAGATATTGAACATACACAAGTAGACAATCTATTTAGAGTGGTTCCACACTTCAAATTAGAAGTGAGTCAGTCCACTTACCTAGAGAGGTCAACCTTTAGAATTTCTTAACCTTGCACCTTCATTATATTCATTATAAGAGATACAATACATGACCAACCAAAGGACTTACCTATCTAATACAAAGAGTCTTCAACCTTACCAAGGACTTACCCACTTTGCAAGGAGTCTTCTGCCTTCTTCCAAGGACTTACCTACTCTTGCACCAGTCTTCATCCTTCAAGGAATTACCCACTCTTCTTGGATCTTCAGCCTTTGACTTCACCTTCACTCAGAGAAACTTCCACCAAGGACTTGCCCACTTGAGCAAGGAGTCTTCTGCCTTCACCAAGGGATGCCTTCCCTTGATCTTCTTCACCTCTCTTAGCCAAGAGAGAGAACCTTCATCTTCATGGTTGAAATGAGAGATAGGGAGGTGGTGGAAGTGAGAGTCTCACAAGATATACATGTAGGACTAGCTCTCTTACAGATTTCCTACTCACTCTAACGAATGTAGCAAATGATTAAGCTTAGAGAGAGAGAGGATGTTGTAGGAAGCACTCAACTATAGAATAGGAACCTCACATAGAGGTTTGCATTGAATGTTCAACCTTGGAATAAAGCCCAAGGGATCCTATTTATAGTTGGGGATGCCTCTTAGCCTTTGGGAACACTTAAGAATGAAAAATAGCCATTTTGTGACTTGCAACAGATATATTTTCACTTGTTGCAACTCCACAACGGCTAGAAACACTTCACTGCACTTTTCCGTACAGTGCAATCGGTCGAGTTTCTATAAAGGTAACTCGACCGATCTCACTAAGAGACAAGACCAATTTAGGCCATCGGTCGAGTTTGTCCTGGGGTAACTCGACCGATTCACTTAAATTAGTTTTGGTCAGTAGAGGGGTCAGTCGAGTTCTGTGAAGTGTAAACTCGAGCGATAAAATGTCATTTTCAAGATCCAATCAGGATCGGTCGAGTTTGCAACTCGACCGATGAACAACTTGTTGTGAATTTTGGAAAATGGCTTTTGAGTGCTTAAACATTCGATCTAAGTGCTCTTGGTTTTTTCTAAGCTTAATTACAAGTCATACAATCATTACAAGTGATTTAAAACATGATTCTAATGGATTTAAATCATATTCCAAAAATGTGCACTTGTATTGACTTTGACTTGTCTTTTCTCCAAGTTGATATGCACAAGTTAGGGCATTTGGAGTGTGTCTATACCTAATCTGAAATCACTCAAGTAGAGAGGTTAGACACAAATAAGTGGAATGGTTTAATCATGTTTAGTAGACGTTCAATTTTGTAGTGTTGATGTTGAGTTTGGATACAAACAAGCCAACACGATGTGGCTTAAATGGAAAATTTCTTAGTTATGGTGAGTGTGGGATATTGTGAGACACCGATCCTTGTTTTACATTTATCTCTCTTAATTATGTGATTTTCATTGGATTACTTACTAATAAAAATTGTATTGTGTAGTAGTTTACACACATATTTATACGCTTTGGAATGGTTAAATTTTGGTTAATTGTAATTTTAGAATGTGTGAACTTAAAAAAAGATAGCTTCTTGGGTTTCATCGATAAATGGAATTAATTGATGAAGCATAATAAATAAATGTAACTAGATTGACCGATGGTCGTAGATAGTTCACAAAATTGCAATGGGAAGACCTAGCCCAGGTCACATTGTCCAATATGGCAAGTCGATAAAGACCCAGTTGGGTTAATGTGGGGCTAGCTAGGCCATTGTGACCATTGTGCGAGTCGATGCAACCCCAGCCAAGTCAATACAACCAATTTTAGAATCAAAATGGGCAAGCACAAAGTCAATGTGTTCCCAATTTGAGTCATTGAGTATTGAGATGGTTGAAGAAACCATGGGAAGGTTGATGTGACTAGTAGGAGGTGGTTTATCAAGTTACTAGAATTATGCAAATTTGGGGTAAAATGTAAACTTTAGATGATCTTATCTACATAAATATAGCCTCATCAATCGGAGACATTTGTTAGAACATTTTAGAGATGGAATAGTTGTTCTTGATATAGAAGGAGATGTTCTTGGTGGGGACGCCCTTGCATGTGAGTGATTTAGCAGTTTTGGAGATCTAAACATGGAATCACCATATAAACCCGCTAGCGACAAAATCCATGTAAATATATTTGTATGTTGTCATTTTTACTCTATTTTCTATCCTATCTACCTTCTTGACCGAATTTCTTGGCAACCCATGGCCAAAAACTTGGTTCTCTGCCTAAATTCTCTCATTTGATTCTTCTTTGGCCTAGTTAGAGCTAGTGCAAGAAAGGTAGTGTGTCTAGATCTTGATAGGTGGATCTTTTGAGCTAGGGTTATACTACTCCTTCTTACTAGAGTTGTTTCATACCCTAAGGGGTGTGATTTAGCCTTTTCTAGGAATATGTATTATTTAGTTCCTATTCATAATCAATAAATAACACTAATGCATGTTATATGACGTAGAAACATGATTATATGGTGGGTTTTGGGGGAACATCAAAATTTTGCAGTTTGAGTTATGGTTGCAGTAATGTAAATATGAAATTTTATTGTTATATTTATCAAAACTTCAATAATGTATGAATTCTCCATGTATTGCCAATTTTGATGCTTAATAGAACTTCTAGAACAATGAGATCATATGTAGACTTTGAATGAAAATTTCCATATGCGTTTCTTACTAATAAGATGACAATTCAACCATTAGGAGTGGATTTTGAGCCCTATACATGATATGACCTATGTATGGCTGAACTTTGGAAATTTTGGCTATGAATTTGCATATTGGTTACAAACTAAGGTTTTTTTATATTTTAATTCTTGAATTACACAATGCTCAATAAGACATTCTAAATTCTATATCCTTTAATATGAAAGATGAGTAAAAGGACCAATTAATCAGTAGAACCTTAAACATGTCGTTTTGAAGTGCATTGTGTAACTTTTCCAGTGAGTGGAAGCCTATGGAGTTAAATGGATATCCTTTTAGCAATTCAGGGATCATGAGAATGTACTTGGATTGATGTATTGTTTACATGGGTTACTAAGAATCCATATGAGGTACGGTCCCCTCAAATCCTTGAATTCAATAATTATGTTTGGGTATAGTTAAGATCATAGCTCCTATTGTTATATGGCAACCATGTCAATTTGATTGAAAAGATATGCTTGTGGTACGATAAATGTGATATGTGGAAGTATCGTTACATGAGTAACTAGGATGAATCTATTGTTTTATGAAGTTTTCAAGATGATTTGGCCTACTTATACTCTCATCTTTACTAAGGCATGTCAAGATCTTCAGAAGACCATATAATCCTAAGACCCTTTATGGTGGGTTAGGGGACTTTGTTATCACTAGACAAGAGTTTGGACCATATATTCAAAAATAACGATGGATTAATAATATTTTTTTATTATCCTATGTATCCTTAATTATTTCCTTACTTTATTACCTCTTTATATTGCCTATTATATTATAGAATGCCTTGTTGATAATCCATTCCTTTATAGAACTGTCTAATTCTAAGAATATAGTGGATCTTGCATACCATGATTACATTAAATAGACTTTGTCTCATGCAAGGACATTGGTCTCATTCTTATGGTTTATCACCTTTTTAGGTTCTCAATACCCATCCCAGGGGTTTTCTATAGAGGAGTCTCTTCCACCCAGGAAATAATGAGTTGAATGTGTGAATATTTTGTATGGTGGTGTTTTGAGTCATCCCTATACACTTAGGTCTAAGGAACCATATTTTATTTGATGACATATTCACAACCCAATTTTTCTTGTATGCTTAGTATCTTCTGTACATGTTGTAAACTATGTACATGTATACTTTTTGTGTAAATAGGTTGTGAATACATCATGTATGATGGTACAACATATAATTCATGAAAATGACCAAAATTTTATTATCCTAGTATAGTAAATGTTTTTCAATTTTTTTGCTCTTATTTCATCATGTCTTATTTGGTTATGATAGTCAAAGTTTGATTTGGATTTCAATTTTGGCATTCCTGGTTGTGGTCATGTGATCTTCATAGACTTTGTTGCCGCCCTTGAACCATACGACACCAATTGACCCATCAATATGAGCCTTGTTTGGGTAGTTTACATGAACATTTTGTATGTAGAGGATAGGATGTCTATACCAACAACATAAGAACCTATGCTACATGGTGAGTCTGCATGTGGTTCAGCAAAGACATTTGGGAGGTTGCAAAGAGTATTAGTGATGCAATATGTTGGTATAAAGGATTTTGTAGATGAAAATATTTTGATTATAGAGTTAGAGAAGGCCCTCATGATTCTAATATAATGAAGGAGAATAAGTTCAAGCATACAATCTGTATCTAGAAGGGGATTATTGGACAATGTTTTTATGACATCCCGCTATCACACAAACAATGAAATGCCACATGAAAACATGTGGAACCTCCATAAACCACATATTACCAAAAACACAGGTTAATTAAAACCGATCGTGGAAAGAAGATAATAAAGAAACTATTACATCCAGATCCTTATCCTACAAGGAAACATCTTACATAAATATACATAAACCTTGATATATGTCCACAATTCATAGGACCTAACTGTCCCATACAAAGATTCCACCACCTGTTTATATATAGAACAGACCATATCAGGCAAACAGCAGGATAAACAAGCTACATTAACTATACATCGTGAAACATCATCAAAACACCTCCAAGGACCTGAGAGTATAGGGATGACTCTAGGACTCTACTACAAAACAACAACATATCCATCTCTTGCCTCCTATTGTTCTTCTTGTTGCTCGTCTGCAACATCACGACCACCACCACATCTAGTACGATCACCTAAAAAGGTTTAAAACTAGCGGGGTGAGACACACAGTCCCAACGAGAAACATAACTCCCCTCCGAACTACAAAACTTCAGGAAAGCTAGAATAGGTAAAGGAAACAATTGATATAAGCAGCTCATATATACAGCATACTAAACAGAACTAACTTTATTAACAAACTTACCAAGATATCTGGGAGGCATATAACCAGATATTTCTTATGGAACATGATTGACAAGACATGTTATATAAGAACTTATCATAAGATATGAAGAACGTATAATTAACTGCAAGATATAACTAGGGCAACTATACAAGCAAGGCATCAACCAATATTTCGTGTTTTTCCCTGCACAACATATACTATACGGCTGGATTACAAATAATTATGCCCTGAGGAAGTGAGCCGTACCGCTCAAATCCAACCTTCGGCTGCGAAGCCCAAAATCAGTGCCATACAAGGTCAATGGAAGAGCCACAATCTCTTGCTTAAGTGGCCTCAGCCACAGGGTCAGCTCCGCAGGCTACCCTTTTCTCTAGCCCGCTTTGGTACAGGTCTCGGCGCTAGAATATCTTGAGCCACGGGCCTGTTTACCATACTCCTGAGCCATGAACACATTCATGCTCTATCACACTGAGCCATGGGCATGTTCACCATGCTCTAACCGTACTGAGTCTACAACCGAAGTTGTACCCTAATCCTCCTATTTTCGGCTAGGAGAAACCCCACATATTCAACAATATGCGCTCTAGGAAATCCCACAGGATAAACTTGTTTCACCATCACCAACTACTGACGATGATGGATCTATGGCTAGGGAAAACTACATGAAATGTTCATCTATAATTAATTAGTATATTTTAAGTGAATTGTTGAGGCAACCAGGTTGTCAAACATAAACAACATTGTGTTACACCATTACTGTCATTATCATATTGCCATGGGATCTAAATCCTTCATCACATAATGCCACTGCCTCTCAAGGCTTCATCATCATACATCATCATGGGATATCAATCCCTTATCTCATCATCAAAGGATAACACCTCAATCAGGCGCTCAGCCTTTATCAGGTCACCAGACCTTTCCCATCATACCGGTGATACATGTTATCTCATCAACAAGGAACATCATTATTTTAGTGTTACATAAAACACATACGCCTCATAGCTCTTACCTGGCTATGAATTCATTTGATAATACATGCATGGTTAGAATGCATATCTGAAGAGAAAATTTGATCAACAAATACAAATCTTTAGAGAACATATTATGAATATCATGTCATTAAGATTTAAGGTGCATAGGATTGGAACAACATCCATTATTATGAACACATGAAGCATTAAGCTATGAATGGTATGTCAAACAACTTATATTATTGTTACCAAACTATGAGCACCCACCATGACATATATCTCATAACATCATGAACACAACCATGATCTTGTCATCATATCAACCTTAGGTAGCCACCACGTTACTGGGTACAACCCAACTATCATATCTCATCATCAGAACCAAAGATGTGGGCTCAAGACAACAAGTTCACCAACTTAGGGTTACCAGATCAGGCGCATCCCTCACCAAAAGTATTTCCTACCCTCACTAAAGGTGTCTCGGGTAGAGCATCATCCCTCACCCAAGCGATATCGGTCACCACAAAAACCCTAGGGCACCAAGCCACAAATGGGGAAATCAGCATATCGTGCAACCATGCACAAGATGGTATCGTGCAGCCATGTACAAGAGTGTATCGAGCAGCACTACACCCTATCAACCAAGACCTTATGTCGCCTGCTAGGGTTAGGGTTAGGATTTTCCATGTCGGGCAACCATCAAAACCATATCTCCCAAGCCACACCACTACCATCCATCAAGAGACAGCATGGACAGCCCACCATGGCGCCCAAGGAGCTCCCATATCGCCCAAGGTAGCCCTATCATCCAAGCTAGGGTTCTGGGACTCACTATCGATCGAGGCACCATATCGCCCAACAAGATTACACCAACCAAGACTCCATATTGGGCAACACCATATCGGCCAAGAACATACCACCCCAACTACATCTTGGGTAAAAGTCCATATCAGTCAAGAGGTCAACAAGGTGTTCACCTAGCATATTGCCCAAACTCAACCCTAGAAGAGGGATATCGGGCAGAACACAACTTAGGGTATCGTGTAAGGGTTCAAAATCCATAACGGGTTGGTCATCTTCAACCTCAAGACTGCCACTAAGAAACCCTAGTAGGTCAAGAGAGTTGGCTCACCTCTCAACAACCAAGTGAAATGGGTTTTGCATAACTTCTATCACATATCGGGCAGCAAGGTGGGTCATCCCATATCAGCCAACCTTCCAACTCCAACTAGGTCAACACCAACCAAAGGCTCACCTCTCAAGTCCATGGTAAGAGAGGGGTATTGCCCCAGCAACTAGAGTATAGACTCACCTCTCAACGACTAAGGAAGAGAGGGGTTTTGCCTACACCACTAGAGATCAAACTCACCTCTCAAGACCACAGAGAGAAAGGGATTTTTCCCCAAGAACACTCCACACGCACCATTTGAGTTAGGAAACCTTAGGCTCACCTCTCAACAACTAAGAGAGAGGGGATTTTCCCAAAGAACACTAATCCAATGGTTCGGCCAACAAGGTCCAAGATCACATCTAAACAACATAACCATATCATCATATCCCACAACATCAAGGGTACATACTAGAGTAAAGATATTACTAACAAGATAAGCATGGCCGATCAAGATAGCATATAAACAAGCAACATGAAGTGAAGGTAATATAGATAGGGTAGGAGTTATGTAACTCACCTCAAGCTCTTAAAGCTCCAAGCTCCTAGAACCAAGCTCCAAGGCACCACCTTCGGCCAACACAAAGAAGAACAACTTGTAACCTCCATGGCCAAAGAGAAGGGAGAAGAATAAGAAGAAGAAGGTGCCAAGGAAAGGGAGAGATACTTACCACAAGAGAAGGAAAGGGATAAGCTAGAAAGGTGTGTCACCCAAGACACTAGTTGTATCGGCCACCACTTGCTCCTTTCTTCTCCTAGCTCAGCCACCAAAGAGGGGAAGCAACTAAAGGAACCAAAGAGACCTAGCAAGCAAGGGGGTCGATTATATACTAAGGGGTGAAGGGGAAGAGCAAGGCAAGATGGCACCTGCCCCTAACACACTTGTCCAAGGATTGTGCCACATGCTAGCACCCCAAACCACTTGTCTGCGACTTGCCACCCACTTAGCAAAGCAACAACCACTTGTCCAAAGAAGGTGACATAAACAAGGCTAGGTCAAGAGGGGTGTGTATCGCCCAACATGGTGCCATGGCTGATACACCACTTTGCCGATACAACCCTGGCTGATACATAGCTTACCCGATACAAGCAAGCATTCCCTTGGCTGATACACCAAGGTCCAAACTGATACCAAGCCTCAACAAGGCTCAACAAAGCCCAACAAGGCCCAAGGCTACTCAAGCAAAGAGCCCAGCCCATCCTCTCAACCTTAGAGGATGAAAATAGAGAGAAGGACATCTCTCAAGGTGACAAACTTGCACACCCACCCTGAAACTTGGGTAATTTGCAAGTTGCACCTCCACCTCTCAACAAAGCACAAACAAACCCTAATCTCAACTTCAGGTGATTAGCAAGCATCTAAACACAAGGTTTAGGCAAAGCAAACAGGGTAAGCCCAAAATGGAGGTCAGGGTCCTTACAGTTTGGCCATGGAGGAACAGAAGAGACACATAGAGAATATTATATGGACTGAATTTAAGATTGAGTTTGAGAGTAGGTACTTTCCACATTTGTACCCACATGAGAATATGAGGTGGATTGAGAACTTGTACCAAAGGACAATGTTTGTGATTCAGTATGAGGCACAATTCATTGACTTTTTACAAGCTTGTCCTAAGTTGACCCCTATAGATGACTTGAGAATCTGATAGTTTGAGGATGATTTGAATGTGTAACTACCACATTTGACTCCACAATGAAGACTGGAAGAAGTTTCCAGCTTTTGTGGAGTTTGTTAGATGAATCAACATGGAAATAACAATGTATTATAAGTTTGAGTCTAGGAAGAGACCTGCTCAGCCGTATAGTAGGAACTCAAGTAGTTTTACAAGGCTGAGTTTTTTTGTCTCTACAATAGAAACAATCTTATTATAGAAAGGTCAAATGAAGAGGTTTTATACCCTCTAGGGCGATAAATCATGAATCACTATTAGTTACATGCCTATCTAGGATGAACTTTAGGATATATTGTAGATATGAGACAACCATAATACTAAGACTATTCATGTTTGAGTCTAAAGAATGTTACTAATGTAGAAAGTACATGCATTATTTTACCCAGGTTGCAGTAGGGCAAAGAAGTAATTAAGAAGTAGCCTTTGCCACTGGTGAAACTCGAAGGAAATTATGGAAAAGAGAAAGGCCATACATCATAGCCTGTATCATATGGACTAGCTAATCATAGTCAGGGAAGAGGATACTGCCACATAGTGAGTCTACTCCATGACTCAAATAGGAGTCATCTTCCCATGGGTCATAACAAGTCATATGGAATTCTTTCATTTTAAGTTAATTACTTCTTCTTTTGTTTTATGTTTAGTTGACCAGTGTGATAGACACTCATATATCACTAGATAAGTTATATACTTGTATAGTGTTCATGTTAGAAGTATGTCTGTTAAGTTTTTACTGAAGACTCCAATAGTGGGTTCTAAAATGTTGATGGAGATGTGTTGATGCAGTCCTATTTTAGGGCTTCATCTTAAGTCTTATTACACTTCAATAACATCTACAACTGTTAGATTACATGTAATTTTCCTCAATATGCATATTACTATAAAATGCAGTTATAGATGTTCTTTGCATGATTTTTAGGTACTTTTACCATGATTTGGATGGAAGAGAGAGAAATAGGATAATCTAAGGGTTTCTTTACCCTGAAGGAGACTAAAGAGAGTCTAGTATCTTCCCCAATCTATTACAGGTGGTCTAGGATCAACCCAAAGCAAGGATCATCAAAGATGAACAAGTTGAAGGCCAAAGTGCAAGGAAGAAGACTTAACATGGTCGTGGTACATGACCACAACCGTGGTATAAATGCTCAATGTCACATATAAAGTGCAAGTTTGAAGCTTCTAGTCACCAGCCTGATGGTGAACCACCACCCACGATGACCACCACCCCCGTGGTGACCAAGACCCACCACCCATGTGGTGACCCAAGTCCACCACACATGTGGTCACCACCACAGTCGTGGTACTGACCCTCCAACATTGTGAATTTATCTGACTTTCTCATCCAATTTCCACCTTGTCCATGACCTACACCATGTCCATGTTCCCTACAACCACCACGGATGTGGTGACACAAAACGGTGTGATGGCCAACAACCTTAGCCTATTTTTGCACTGCTTTATTCATATTACCCCTACTTAACCTAATACTTCTGCACCACCTATATATACCTAGGTGATGGTTGAAGCATGAGGTTATCTACCACTACAACCACTCTAGCCTACCTTATCCCCTTCCACTCCATTCCTACTCCATTCCACCGCCATTCCATCATCTTCCACCCAAAAAAACACCTATTTTAGGGTTTTTGGCCACTTTACACCACACATCCTTGTCATTCCATCATTCCATCTTGGGATAAGGAGAAGCTTGAGCTATTTCTAGGAGGTGGAAAAGGAGTAACCTCCACCAAGATACCATGGCTTTCCACTCCTCTAGTCCTTCTTTCTCCATTCTTGTATTTTCTTGTTCTATGAGTAATTAGGCCCCTTAGGTCGGCTGTTTGGGGCTAAAAATGTTACTACCATGATGGGAGAAAATGATATGTAAACATTGTAATTTCATTTACTAATGATTATGTTCTATTTCTATCTCATTCCTCATGAATTGCTTTGTGTTTGTGCTTGAAATCACCTAGGATTCTAGGAAAATTGCTTATTTATAGCTAGTTTGTGAATTGCTCCTAGGTCCAATTAATGGATACCTAGTTATCTATTCACCTTCCTACATGTTAATAAATTCTCCTACATCTAGGTGCGATAACTAAGTATCTAGTATAGGAGCATTTAGTGTAATTAGCTTGGAGCCTTTTAAGGCTAAAATGTGGGTGATGTGAGGTCTAAAGCCTCACTTCCACCTTACATTACTACCTCGGCCCCTAATTATCCTAAGAGTTCCTATCCTAGAAACCTAGGCTTTACTAGACCCTAATTGAATTCCACCTAAACCCTAACCCAAGGAGGTGTTGGGGATTAGTTCCCCTGTACACACCTTATCTTATCCATGGCCAATTAGTAGTTTAGGGAAATTCATTAGCCTCTAGATTGTTGTTTGATTTGGTTATATAAATGGAAGAGTAATGTTAACATGTTATCACCCCCAACACAATTGACAAGTTCATTCCTCCAAACAGCCCATACTTCTCGTAATTACATTAAAACCTTAATTTCCTTCTTTCTTAGCTAGTGTTAGCTTAGATGGCTCTTTACTTGCTTAGTTAGTTCATTGCCTTGTTCTTGCTTTGTTCTTGCTATTTTAGGTCTTCAATTTCTCTTGTGCCTAGTTTTCTATATTAGTGTATAGTAGATCTCTTCTTGCTTACATTAGCATAATTTTCTCCTTTTCCTTCTTAGCTTGTCATTTCTTTCTCATTAGAATTGACCGTCTAAGGTTAGATTAGGTTTTGATCTTGTTTATTCTCCTCTAATTGCTTGTTCACCATTAGTGTAATCAACAAATCAACCATCAAACCTTAAACACTAGACTCCATAGTAGGAACCTATCCGAAACTAATCTATCTCTAGTGCCCCCTTTTCTCCCTATGGATCAACCCTATTCTTGCCGCTTGCCTATACTATAACACAACCTGGTGCGATTGTAGGTTAGCATGTTATTCTAAGTGGGTGTGTTAGTTTAGGCCACTTTATAAATTTGAAGGATTCCTATTGTGTTCAAAACCACTAGGCTCAAATCTAATCAAACTTAACTGGTTAGTGTGTGGCCCTAAGTTGGAAGAGATGCACCATGTGTCCATCTTATGTCCTTTATTTCTCAAGGAAGAACATTTATGTGGATATGTTACTAATTAATATGCATGTCTTTAATGTGACCCTAGGGATAGATAACCTAGAGAAGAATAACCTGATGTTGGATTGTGGGTCTAAGGTAGCAGAGTTTTGAGATGGTGATTTCTCCTAGAATTTCTAAGGAGATAGGAGGATCCTTTCAACATGTTTGATCTCTATTACTATAGTATAGAATATGTTAAGGTATAAATGCTTAGATTTTATGGAAGATGTTGTATATACTAAGGAAGATATTCCTACGGTAGAGGATGTTTTATGGTGTGTGAGTTTTAAGGGTATGTTTCTTGAGGAGTTTCCAAGTCTACCGCCACCTGAAGAGATTGATTTTGAGATCAATCTTGTACCTAGTAATAAGCCAAATCTCAAGCATCCTTAATGTATTATGAATCTTCAATAGTTGTTGGAAAAGGGCTTATATATCTGAGTATGTCACCTTGGGATACACCTATCTTATGTAAAGAAGAAGGATGGATGTATCAATTATTGTATAGATTATTAGAAGTAGAACAAAGTCAAAGTCAAAAAAATACCCTTTTACAAGGATAGATGATTTGTTTGATCAGTTGAACGGAGCCATGATGGGTTTCCAAGATAGACTGAATATCTAGAAATCATTAATTCTGCATTTAGGTGGAGCACATTCTTAAGACAAATTTCAAGACAAGATAGGGACACTACAAGTTTGGGTTATGCCATTTGTTCTAAGCATTGTGCTTGAAGTTCTTATGGATCTAGTGAAGAGAGTGTTCAAATAGTTTCTTGATCTATTTCTAGTGACACTAACAGATGATATCCCAATCTACTACACATATAGAGATCAACATGATAAGATTCCCCCTAGATTTGTATTTATTGAGGTAGCATTGGTTATATTCTAATTTATGTAAGTACATGTTTTTCATGACCTAGTTAGCACTCCTTAGTCTATTAAAGGGATTTGTGTACATACCAAGAAGATAAAGTTAGTGTTTTAGTGGGAGTACCTGAAGATGTTGAGGTCATTTTGAAGTTTCCTTGGTTTATGTGGTTATTATTAATTGATCATCAATAATTTCATCTCTATATCTATGCCTTTGACCCAGATAACCAAGAACGATAGGATGTGGAATACTAATATTATTTCCAATTATTGAAGGGGAAATTGACAACAATAAATGTTCTAGTTATTCTAGGCACTGGGATATACATGTTCTTTTGTGATGCTCTGAGGAGAGGTCTAAGTTTTGTATTTATGTAGGAAATTTTCATGATATCTTATGCTCCCAAAAGAACTCAAGTAGAATGGGAAGAACTATCAAACACATGATATACAGTTGGCAACAAGGGTTTTGGCTTTTAATGTGTGGAGGAACTACTTATACAAATAGAAGTACCATGGATCACAATAGTCACAAGTATATCTTTATAGCTGAACATGTTGCAAAGAATATGGTTGGAGTTGAACAAAACTGAGACTATACCATAGACTATTAAATTGAGAAGACAAACATCATGATTGCTGATTTGGAATTAGAGTCATCTTCATCTTAGTCATTAAACATCATGTAATTGTACTCTTTGACTTGCAACAAATTACACATGTTTGTATAACTTTTCCAGATGAATGACCATTTGGAAGTATCTCTATCAAGTGGTTTGTTGGCTCAACTTTATACTAATATGACCTTAGCACAGTAGATCAGAGATACTATAGATCAAATGAAGCGAGTTGGATTGTAAAATAAGAGCTTGGTGTAACGACCCAAACTCAGAATATTTTTAAACTTCAGATTAGTTACGTTGTCTCATCTTATCAATTTAGGAATAATAGCATGATAATGTTAATGAGTAAACACAAGAAACTTACTAGAATGAATGTGTACTATGTCTAACTTGGAAAGTTAGAACCTTATTAGAGGCAGTAATGGAACAATACATATTGAAGAAGCTTTTCACACAAAGATTTAAGTAATTAATTTATAGAAAAATTGTTATTTGATATTTCATTAAATTTGTACTATATTCTTGAATAGAATTGAACTTTAAATCCAATGCAAAAAGAATTAGATAAAATTAGAATTAAAATAAGAAAGTTATTGCATTTCTATGGGATTAAGAGAGAAAGATTTCTCTCCCCCTCTCCCATAACCCGTAGCGGAGGCCGGACGCCCGGGAGGGTGATAAATCAAGAGATGCTTCTCTGTGTGGTTTTGAACCTGGGTCCCTTCATTGGGGACCAGCAGGATTTGCCAACCGGGCTATTCCCTTGCCGGCTATTGCATTTCTAATATGCATGTACAGAATAGCCAACAGTTGACACACGAACAACAGGTGTCAAGCAGCACTACTGTTTAGGACCAATCATAAATAATGGCATGATTTTATATACTCCATGAATTTTGATAAAATTTGATTCTATGGTTTCATATTTTCATCCAATATCCAATTAAAAAAATAGAAGGTTTTAAGGTCCATAGGGTGATTTCCATGGCGAACAAAGGAGAACCTTGGTAAAGAGGATTGAACATAACTATTTTCTCACGGATTTCTAGCTGAAGATATCGACTCTTCTTCCCTTCCTCAGATTTAAGATTTATTCTGCCCATATCTTTGAATACATGTGACTTCATTTCTCTTTATCCTTTTTTCATTTTTTCTTAGAGAAAAACATTAACATGATTCTTCCCCTTCTTTCTTCTTTCCCCCATGATAGTTTTTGAACAAAAGAGGACTTTGTTGAGAGCAAGATTATTGGAAGAAAGTTTGATTGTGATTTTCTTGATATATTTTAATTTTGCCTCTCCTAAATTAAGGTGATTAGATATGTATTTGTACTACTTGTGCTACACCCTTCTTCTTTCTCCTTTCTTCAAAATGACATACAACTAAAACATATATGAAAAGGATCATAAGGAAAATATGAAATTAGATATGCTATGCTATGTATCCTTTTTTTAATGCAAGATAACTTCTGAAATTTATGAAAGATAAACAAAATCTGAGAACTTAACTATTCATACATTTGATTGTTGATGATTTTTCTTAAAGAGATTATAGTATAAATTTCTCTTATATATACTTTCTAGATTAGAGTTTTAGATACAACTCATGAAGTATATAAGAACATGGCAGATATATTTATTTATTTGCCGCTATAAATAAATGATTGATATTCATGATATGAATCTCTTATTCTTAAGAATTTATGATATAAAGAAAGCCTATAGAAGGTCTAAAACGAATTTATAGTTTGTTGAATTCATTCGTATACTTAAATGACATTTGTGGCAATAACAGTTTGTAAAGAAATAAGAAATAAGGGTTGAATTAGTGCTTGAAGCCTTGGAAGAAAGTTGAATATTTATATGATAATCCTATAGTATGTTCAGGATTAAATGCAACCAATTTCCTTGAAGAAAGGCTTAATATTATTATGATAATTTTATGAATGGATAAGGCTTAAATTCAATTGAATAATAATGAAGTATTTTTTCTGAATTGTTATTTATTCATTGCGATGCTATGCTTGCATATAATGATTTGGAAGAGAAGCTTGGGCCCGAGTTGAAGATGAATGAGTTGGATTTTATGGAGGAAAATGCATAGCAGAAACAAAAAAATAAAATATATTTCCACACAGCCCGCAATAGGATTTCATCGACAACAACATATTCAGAAAGAGTGTTCGTAGAATATACCTTGTCACGGAGCAAGTCTGACGACATCCCGCTGCACGATGGTGTGCAACGCTCCTGGCTTACACAGATGATACTTCTCTCCCATCCTCCAAATGCATCACGGGAAGATCTGGTGGTGCTCCTTTTGTGCGGTGATGTATGCCACTTATAGCGCATATGGACAGTCATTGACGTCCTTTGAACGCAGGTGTCTCAGCATCTGCATCTTTACTTCGTCTACGCAGATGGATTGGAACTCCACGTCATGCTTCCTAAGCTGGCACGAAGGAGTAGTCTCTGTACGATGACGTGCTAGCATCGTGGTGCTCTCCTTTCTCTCCTGAGAAAGGTGATGGCTAGGGTTTACGTACGTGAGCGTAAACTAAAAAGCCTCTCTCAATGACTTGTAAAGACATCGTCCGTCAAGCCCCTTTAAATAGGAGATGAAAGGAAGCATATTTTCCTAAACCCTTCGGTAAACATAAAGACATCATTAATTAAAATGCTCATAGATCAATTAAAATATTCTAAAATTAATTAATTAACTAATTAATCTTATTAATTGATTAATTAATACTTGTCTCCATGCAATCATTGTGGGATGGCTCTATGGGCATACATACCAACAAACTCCCACTTGCACTTAGAGCCAATCACTCCAATTAATTGGCTCAAACATTTTAACATATTCTAATATTATTCTAATGGATTACATGAACATTTTAGTAATCAATGTGATTCAGAACAATTCCAATCAAATCCACAATTATACTCCTATTCCAACACATCCTATGCATGTGACCTTGTAGGCTCCAAATTATGCTAGTAGTGATATCCATAATCATATTATGATTTCACAAGAAATGATTGGTATCTACTAAGACTTCATTACCTCCCAAGTAATTGGAGAAGTTGGAGAACAACTTAACCTATCATTCATGACTGGTGTTACAGTGATTGTATAGTTCCTTTGTCGCTGATATCCGAATTGAACACGAGTCTTGGAACTGTCACCCTCTTCAACATTCAATCCATGTTCCTTGAACTAGAGCAGACTATCTGAGATATATGTAAGCTCAATATCACATATTGACTCAGATCAGCATGGCCATACATTTCTCAGTCTCACTTATCAAGTGGTTAAAATATCAAACTCCCAGAGGAAGGACAAATTCCATCTACATCACTCACAATCATCCCCATGTGTCACAATGCACCCAAGAACCATCTTTATGGTATCCATGTGTCACTCTCAAGGTGGGTCTGTCTGATACAGGGTTCTCTAACAAGTATCTATGTATTTGGTTTGATATCTTCATATCATGGATAATGAGATTCTTCCATCAACCAACATACATTCTAATCTTATGTGTTATTGATTTCTATGGATATTTCCACCATACCAATCGATTAGGGACAAAATAAGAATACATACTCTTAGCATACATATGATCTCACTATTTAGGTCATCAACTCGAAGACATATGTCATTGAGTACATTATTTTGTAGACATCTATAACTTTTGTGGTCATCTCACAATATAAAACACAAAGATATAGATTGGAAACTTGCCTTTATTAATATTATCAATATAGTATTACAAATCATTTACATAGTATCCCATTACAATCATTAAATGATAGTCTCTATGGGCATACATACCAATAGATTCCCCATTGCATTTATACCCAATCACTCATGAATCTCAATCCAAGTGATCAAACATGTCTGTCATGTTTCTACTGTGAAAGTGCTTTTGTGAGCAGGTCAACCACATTGCATTCTGTAGGTACTCTGCAAATTTTCACATCTCCTCACTGTACGATTTCTCATATGAGATGGAACCGCCTAGAATAAGTTTGGAACTTTGGTATGATCTTAGTTCTTTAGCATGTACAATTGCTCTGTTGTTTTTGCAAAACAACTCAATTGCATCACTAGTGCTTGGAACCACTCCAAGTTCAGAAATGAACTTCTTGATCCACACAACTTCCTTTGCAGCATTAGATGTAGTAATATATTTGGCCTCTGTTGTAGAATCTACAAACGTCTCTTCCTTGGAACTCTTCCATCTCATAGATCCATTGTTTAGGAAAAACATAAATCCAGGTTACGATTTATAGTCATCTTTGTCAGTTTAGAAGATAGCATCGGCGTAACCCTTTACCATGAGCTCTTCCTCACCACCATATACCAAGAATTATCCTTAGTCCTTCTCAATCACTTTAGATGTTCTTTACGGCTGTCTAGTGAAATTCACCTGGATCTGACTGATACCGACTCATCATTCTCAAAGCATATGACACATCAGGACGAGTACATAACATCACATACATGATAGATCCAATTTCTGATTCATATGGAATCTTACTCATGTGCATCCATTCATCACATGAACTAGGACATTGGGCTTTAGATATCGTAACCCCATGGGACATGGGCAAGTTACCTCTCTTAGAACCCTCCATGCTAAACCTCTTTAGCACCTTGTTAATGTATGTGCTCTGGATTAGGCCTAGAAGCCTTCTAGATCTATCTCTATAGATCTTGATTCCTAGAATATAGGATGATTTGCCTAAATGCTTCATAGAGAAGGTATTCCCTATCCAACATTTTACTGTCTGAAGAGTAGGGATGTCATTTCCCTTCAATATTATGTCATCCACATACAATATGAGATATACGACGGTGCTCCCACTAAATTTTTTGTAAACACAAGGTTCATCTTCATTCTGACTAAAACCAAATGTTACGACCCCACCTCCCGATAACCCCCAATTAAGGGAGACCGAGAGGTCGAAGCCGCACCCATAACTTCCGGATCAAAGGTTCACCAATTAACCAAGAATAATTATCAAATTTTAACATACTATACTGAAAAGCTGTAAGAAATAAATTTTTTCATACCTTTTTGAAAACTTGGATCTCTAAACTTCTATCCACTTAAGGATTCTACTCTAACTAATCCTCCTTGTATTTTACTTCATGTATTTCACAACATGACGATTTACTATTTTTCCTTTTGTCTTGTACCT
The DNA here is from genome assembly GCA_963693085.1 of Alisma plantago-aquatica. Lineage (NCBI taxonomy): Eukaryota > Viridiplantae > Streptophyta > Magnoliopsida > Alismatales > Alismataceae > Alisma > Alisma plantago-aquatica. The sequence goes on from OY856414.1 coordinate 667,956,025, forward strand.
AAAACACCGACAAACAAAACGTCGGTCAGCCGAAGCTGGTATGTGGGGGAAACAATAATCATGCAATTACGTTAACAATGTAATCATTCAATTAATCATTTAACAACCAAGATGACATTTTAGATATAACTCTGCAATCCAAGAGTACCCTATCCTCTATGTTGTCCCCATTAAACCCCTCATGATTCACCTATAAGCGAACCAATTTCTAGGGTTGAGTCGAATGGCACTACTCGTAAGTAGCCCACTCCTTAACTCATGGCAGGCTAATGAGTCTCATGGCACTACACGTAGGTAGACCAGTTTCTAACTCTCGGTAACCTAGACCTTGCTCTAGGATTACCCCTTATTTTCTTAGCCTTTTCAAAGCAATAGAGGTGGACCCAGATCTAGTCAGTTATATACGCACATTTATAGTGATAATCATAGTCACTTTATAGTTGCATGAAATAAATAAACATCCAACAGTTATTTTCAAGCAACCGGTTAAAACTTCGGGAATCGCCGTGAAACTAGAGCGATTATTCAAAAGCGTAACCACATACCTAATTTGATGAGTCATGCAGATTATTCAACATTTACTTCATGTATATACAATCAAGCCAATCAACAGATCCAGGCAAGTAAATCAATCATCACATAATTCCTGAAAAGAATATGTACTCTATTTATTACACACTTTATCAAGAATCTACTTTATTGACTTGGATTCACTTTCTAGGGTTTCTAATCCGCATTAAGGTTTCATTAATATCCATTAGGGTTTCTTAGATCAATTTCTCAAACTTTATCCCTTTTAGGTTAACAAACCCTAAAATGCTCTTTTCCATTTATATGAACCTTAATTGCCCAACTGTCCATTTTAATAGTATTTTATACCAAAATTGACTTAGGATCATCACATCCCTATTTATTCATGGATTTGAACAATTAAACCAATTAAAATACATATTCATCTAAATTAGGGTTTTCAATCTCATTAATACATAATCATGCACTAAACCCTAAATTAAGCCAATTATATAAAAAGATCATCTTTTTAGATCCTATTTTCTCTTTTATTTAACAACAGGTTAATATCAGCTTGAATAACATCATTAAGTCCATCTATCATCAAAACTAAGGGTTTTTCCTTAATTAAATCATTAAAGATGATAACTTTATGTACTTTTCACATTTCAAGCATATTTATGCATATAAACTCTAAATCAGACTAATCACGTGCAAAGTTATTCCTTTTTTGACATAATGTACCTTTTTACATTTAACAGGTTAGCATCAACCCTAAAGATCCATTAAACCCTATTAAACACATTAATCATATCAAAATAGAGTTTCTTAATCTTTAATTCATTAAAGATGATAATTTACACTACTTTTCGAATAGCATACAAAATTAGGATTCAAACATAATTTCTTTGTGTTCCTCTTGTTCTGAGGATCAAGTTTCATATATAACTTGTTTTAATCTGAGTTTCCTAGAATTAATTATAATTTTAGCAAAAAGTTACTTACTTGGCCAATCAGGTTGCGCCACGTGTGCTCCATGCAACGTTGCCCTTAGTTCAGGAAACATAACCAATTACGAACTTGTCCCCATTTAAGTTAGTCGTTGCTTCAGCCCGCAAAGGGCAATTCTGTCCAACGTATGCAGGTCGTCTTCTTCCTCGGATCCGCGGCTGTGGCCGCCGCTGGCAGCCCTCCCGCGGCCTGCCCCTCCTTCCCGGAGGCTCGGGGACCACCACAGATGGGAGCCCTAGCTCCGACGCACCTCGGCGCATGCGGGGCATCCAGAGTTTGCATCCAAAACGGTCGCTTCCAAGCGAAACTTAATCCTTCATGGCTGTTGCGATAGCTACAAGCTTGCAGACCTACGGCACAAGTTGCGCGATGACATGGGTGTTGAGTTGGTAACTGCTCACTCCTGGATGGTCGTGGAGTCTCCCCGACTCGATCCTGACCACAAACCACTTCCCGTCGCTTAGGGATAGGACCATACCCTCATGGTTAGGGTTTTGCATGATGAAGAACAAGAAGAAGATAGGGAAGACAGTGGGAAGTGCGGAAACTCTCTGGAACTCGTCCCAATGGGTCTACCCCTTTCATATAGGGTGAGAAACGAAGACATGAGTTGTATATACACGGCTCAAAGAGCCCTTTTCCCAAAAGGAATCATATTCCTTCAAGGATAAGAAAACCTTCTCTCTCTTCTTAATCATTTTGATATTCTCTTTTCTTTAAATATTAGGAATTCGAAATTCCTCTCTTTCACTCTCTTTATTTGCATTTTAATCTATTGGCCACGAATATATATATATATATATATATATATATATATATATATATATATATCCTTAGGAAAATACTTCTTCTTACCAATATCATAAAATTCATTAATAATGTTTCACATTATCCTTTTATTTTGCAATTTAGGTATTTTCTCTTTCTTTCCTTTTTATTGGGACTCCTTGGATCCCAAGACACCCCATTATTTCGAAATTCTTTTTATTGGATACTTATTATCCTTCTAGATGCATCTTTATGCATTATTTCACATTATCTTGTTTATTTAAAATATCTCTTTTTGAGGATTTCTCTTTATTTCTCTTTTATTTTCCTCATTGGCATTATTTTTAATATTAGCAACCTCATGGATACGAAATTTCCCCAAGAAATCTCATTTATGCCTCTTTCCACTCATTTTCCACATTTTATCATTATTTTCAATTTATTTCTTAATAAAGAAATACTTAATTAATCTTTTCTTTTCTTATTGCTTTCTTTTTGCAACCTTGGACTCCTTGGTACCCAAGGAACCCAAGAGGCACGAAATCCTCTTTGGATTTGCCTTCTAGAGGTTTCTACTTATTTCTTTTCTTAAAAATTCAATTATCCATTTACTAATTGAATTTCCTTGTTATTTGGGCCCAATAGCCAATAAAGCCCACAACACAAACATCAAGGCTATTGTAAACGAAATCCATGTATTCAAAACAAATTATACCATTCTTTGTTCAATTATCTTTATTATGAGAAATTACATTTCTCACCAGATAAACCCAAAAATTGGGGTTGTAACATCCTTCCCCTCTTATAGGAATTTTGTCCTCAAAATTCTATCAAGCAAACAAACAATTCAGGATAAGACTTTTCCATATCCATCATTGGCCCCTATGTGGCTTTATCGTACTCATGGTGTTTCCAAAGAACCCTTATCATCACATATTCTTTTCTCTGAGTTCTCTCATCCTGGCGTCTATAAACTGCATAGGTGACTCAGGCCATTTCAGCCTCCCTTGGGGCTCAGTAGGTTCATTGCTCAGCACATGGTCGAGGTACCTCACATAGTGCTCTAAATTGGACACATGGAACTCACCACACATTACTTTATCCTGAGGGGTAAGGTCAAACTTAACCTTCTCCACCAAACCATGTCAAAAGAACCCATGCATCGGGGACTCAACTCTCTTAGTTATAACTTAGAGGGGTCGGATTTTCATGTCACCTATTCTCCCACGGTGAACTGCATGTCAGTCTACTTTGCATCTGTTCATGACTTTAGTCATCTCTAGGCTCCTTTCAGCCATTACACGATCAAAGCGACTTCATCTACACGCACTGTGGCCCTTTTCTAACCATCATGTGGTCCTTTCACCAACATCACCTTACTGAAGTGGTGACCGACACAACCTCCCTTACAGAGCTTCTTATAAAACCTGATATTGGCTATGGTGGTCATCGTCACATCTTTCATAGGACAAGAACTGTTTCTAGATATCACCCTGAATGAGCACACATGCTCTCATCAGACCCCCTTTAGTCTGGATTATACTAACCATTAGTTAGGGGTGGTAAACTGTACTATCATCGAGTTCTTCATGTACCTACTTTCACCTTATGGAAGTGAACCTTTAAGTCATACTCATGAACTTTTGAACTCGCATCATGGTGTAGTTGAACCATCTCTCTCATATGTAGTTCAACCCGATCTGTCCCTTGACAGTACTCTTTCTTTCTTATGTCATCTAGGTAAGGCGATCTACCATAACCCATATTGCATCTCGACCTTCCTTGGTCTAGGGGAGACCTATCACAACATCCATAATGATAAACTCCCATTCCCTCTCAGGGAACCTTTTGTCCTCTATATCGATACACTGGGTTACTGGGGTTCGTCCTTTACCTCCTGACTTGCATGGCCATAAACCATATGCCAATTCATCTTAAGCATCCAAAGTGCTATTTCCATTTACCACGGTGTAAGGTGATCATGATTTCCTATATGTCGTGGTTCCTCAAGATCGATTCCTCTGAAACCCTAAACCACTCTAGTCGGGGTTTCATCACCTTCTTTTCCAAAGAAGTGCATCTGAGGTTCTACCACCACCCTTTCATTGCATCAAGGACTAGACTGGCTAACCAAATAACCCTTAACTTTTCAATGTATCTTGTTACATTTGAGTGTTATCCAAACACCTCTCTTTTTCAAACTTAGGGTTAGCCAAGCAACCTCTTCTAGCTTCTAGTCAAACAAGTCAGATACATCACAACCAGAACATTCATTACCCTTTCACATCCTTAGGTATTAGGTAACATTGAAGACATACACTTCCATGTATTTCACTTATCATTTCACCTCAAACTCTATGTCTATCTTCAGTTAAGAACACTCTCTGATCTCATCATCAAACTCAACCTGGTATAACTTGTAAGTTCTACATAGCTCATGATAAAAACTTCCTCATAAGGGGACTACCTCATTCCCCTTAGTGTTTGCAAACCATCCATGTATCATTCACTTTACCAGGGTAGGTTATCTTCTCTATCCCCATTTCTCATGGCAACGTTCCAACCTACATCATCTCTTATCCTTGGTGTGTGACATGCGTAATGTCCTATCTCTCACTCTCATAACAAGAGGAAATAAGCATTTGGCTGCAGTCCAAATACATAGTTCTTCCTATTCCAAGAGTAGAGATGATACATCCCACCTTGCCAGTATACCTTTAAATCTAAGTTGCAATGTGCCACCTATGTCTCTACATCACAGACATCATGATATCAAACTAGTCTTGAACCTACTGAGGTTTATATCCTTAGTCATCTCCTCTAGGTCTATAGGGTACCGACTCTTTTGGGGTCATCCCTCTTCCCTCGTGCATCAAGGGAGTGCCCTACTCATCTGCCCTTTGGGTCCCATGAGTTTATGAAGGTGATCAATCTCCTAACCCATGGCCCTCAGACAATGATAGATGTTACCTCCTGACCCTATGGTCATGTGCAACTGGGGAATTAGGCAAATCCTACTTTCGTCAGTCTTATCCCTACCTGACCCTAGGATAGACTTAGAATTCTCCATTATAGTACATGTTCACTTAGAACCTTACCCAAGTCTTCATCATCTCTCTTTCTATATTCATGGGCTGGCTTTCATCCTTTCATAGGGATCATGGCAACCTGCCTACCTTGGTCAAGCCCCATACCGGTTACCTCCATGGTAACACATTCATATACAATTAGAGATGGATATCTATGGGTCTACAGGTTCATTCTCATACCATGTACTTTTCACTTAGCTTCTCAAGATCCTATGAGACCTCGATAGGTTATCTTAAACCAACAAAACTGATATACACCCTACCAATGGGGTCCCTCTCTCAGGATGGGAGGAAAACTATCTCTTGACAACAAGGTCACAAAGCCCTTAGGTCTAGGGTTTACATCCACATGAGCCTACTTAACCCTAGCAAGCTATTTAAGGCACAGGAAGATCACTTACTGAACCATGCTAGGTCATACTCGTCCTCCTTCCTTGATGCTGATTCAAGGTCATACTTTCCTTTGTCATCAACCTAGTTGTGAGGGGTTCATCAAACATACCTTAAACTTAAGGGGCTTCCATTTTCCTTTTAACATAGGAAGTATCATGCTCGCATCTATGGAAACTCAACTTTCATCATGAGCATTAGGTACACCACTTCCCCCCTTAGGCCAGGAACCCTAGGCTCACTTTTGGGTATCCAACTGCACGCTCTATGAATCAAGCATGAAAAAGACATGACATGTACTTCCTGTCATCCTTCAACTCGAGCAACACTTAAAGTTGGGTCCTCCTTACTGACAACCAACAAGGTACAAGGCCTCATAACCTACTACTAAACCTTTCTAGGCCCAAGGAACTCTTCTTCCTACCTCAGAAGGTAAACATCTATACCGTAGGAACATGGTACCAGAAGCTTCATCTTCTCTCTCTTGGGTTTGGCCCCTCTAAAGGCAACCAAGATATCATCAACTTCTAGGGATCAAGCATGAGACAACCCCTATCATCCACTTCAGTCGCATCATCCTCAACTCCCCACTATTCCTCAAATCTCGGAGTCTAGGCTTCTGACCTTCTTGCTTGGTGTCCTGCTCTCTCTCTAACCCTACAACCAACCTCACCATTAGAGGTCCTCTCTTCATGATGGATCAACCTCGAAAGCATACCCTTACCTGGATGAATCCTATGTTCAACTTATGTTCGCACAAGGTTATCCATAGCCCTTTATGCTTCATCATAATTCCTTATCCAGGGTTTCATCCTACTGTCAGCACTATGACGTGCCCTAGGTGCCAGCTATACCCTAATTGCACAAGCCCATAGGGTTTCTAAGGTCCTTCACTAACATCATCATCTAAGGAGGTATCCGTTACTCTAACATGCACGACCCTTCCCAGGGTTGGGTTGCCAAAGGTACTAGGTCACCCATGGATCATATGGCATCCCAAAGGCATGTCCTTTCAAACACCTAGTCCAACTCATCTCTCTCTAACCTTCACTTAGGGTTAGGGTTAGCATCATCCTCAGAGGATGTGCCAGGTCTCTACTTGCAATGGAGATCTCTATCTCCAAGACTAACTTATCCTCCTGACAAGAAGGTTTAGCCTCAGGTCTCTTCTGAGGACATGACAACTTATGTCATACGACCTAAGCATGTATCTATTCTTTAGTTTGCGCTTAATCTATTAAGCTTATGTCCATGACATCTTATTTACATGCCTTTCATTAATTTGGTGGAGGATTCCTTAAACCCTATCAACCTTACCCATACCTCAAGAGGGTGAGGAGAAGAAAGAAAACCCTAATCCTTTAGGTCCTTATTAGAATTTTTGTGATGAGAAGTATGAATAAGATGAGAAGTTCTAAAGGTATCTTATTTCGATTCATACCCTAAGACTTTGGCCAGGCAGTCACACGGATCCGGGAGTCCTCGTATTCTGACTAGCGGTGCGGAGGAAAATATTGCCAGCCCCCAGTCGTGATCCTTTTCTAGACACCTCCGTCTTTCGGATAATCCTCTAATAACTCCCTTGGGTTCTATGGAGTTTGTAAAATTTAATAATTATTAATGGTTAAATGAGGAACCTATGCTCTGATACCAAATGTTATGACCCCACCTCCCGATAACCCCCAATTAAGGGAGACCGAGAGGTCGAAGCCGCACCCATAACTTCTGTATCAAAGGTTCAGCAATTAACCAAGAATAATTATCCAATTTTAACATACTATACTGAAAAGTTGTAAGAAATAAATTTGTGCATACCTTTTTGAAAACTTGGATCTCTAAACCTCTATCCACTTAAGGATTCTACTCTAATTAATCCTCCTCATATTTTACTTCATGTATTTCACAACATGACGATTTACTATTTGTCCTTTTGTCTTGTACCTAAAACGCCGACAAACAAAACGTCAGTCAGCCGAAGTTGGTATGTGGGGGAAACAATAATCATGCAATTACGTTAACAATGTAATCATTCAATTAATCATTTAACAACCAAGATTACATTTTAGATATAACTCTGCAATCCAAGAGTACCCTATCCTCTATGTTGTCCCCATTAAACCCCTCATGATTCACCTATAAGCGAACCAATTTCTAGGGTTGAGTCACATGGCACTACTCGTAAGTAACCCACTCCTTAACTCATGGTAGGCTAATGAGTCTCATGGCACTACACGTAGGTAGACCAGTTTCTAACTCTCGGTAACCTAGACCTTGCTCTAGGATTACCCCTTATTTTCTTAGCCTTTTCAAAGCAATAGAGGTGGAGCCGGATCTAGTCAGTTATATACGTACATTTATAGTGATAATCATAGTCACTTTATAGTTGCATGAAATAAATAAACATCCAACAGTTATTTTCAAGCAACCGATTAAAACTTCGGGATTCGCCGTGAAACTAGAGCGATTATTCATAAGTGTAACCACATACCTGATTTGATGAGTCATGCAGATTATTCAACATTTACTTCATGTATATACAATCAAGCCAATTAACAGATCCAGGCAAGTAAATCAATCATCACGTAATTCCTGAAAAGAATATGTACTCTATTTATTACACACTTTATCAAGTATCTACTTTATTGACTTGGATTCACTTTCTAGGGTTTCTAATCCGCATTAAGGTTTCATTAATATCCATTAGGGTTTCTTAGATCAATTTCTCAAACTTTATCCCTTTTAGGTTAACAAACCCTAAAATACTCTTTTCCATTTATATGAACCTTAATTGCCCAACTGTCCATTTTAATAGTCTTTTATACCCAAATTGACTTAGGATCATCACATCCCTATTTATTCATGGATTTGAACAATTAAAGCAATTAAAAGACATATTCATCTAAATTAGGGTTTTCAATCTCATTAATGCATAATCATGCACTAAATCCTAAATTAAGCCAATTATATAAAAAGATCATCTTTTTAGATCATATTTTCTCTTTTATTTAACAACAAGTTAATATCAGCTTGAATAACATCATTAAGTCCATCTATCATAAAAACTAAGGGTTTTTCCTTAATTAAATCATTAAAGATGATAACTTTATGTACTTTTCACATTTCAAGCATATTTATGCATATAAACTCTAAATTAGACTAATCACGTGCAAAGTTATTCCTTTTTGGACATAATGTACCTTTTTACATTTAACAAGTTAACATCAACCCTAAAGATCCATTAAACCCTATGAAACACATTAATCTTATCAAAATAGGGTTTCTTAATCTTTAATTCATTAAAGATGATAATTTACACTACTTTTCGAATAGCATACAAAATTAGGATTCAAACATAATTTCTTTGTATTCCTCTCGTTCTGAGGATCAAGTTTCATATATAACTTGTTTTAATCCGAGTTTCCTAGAATTAATTATGATTTTAGCAAAAAGTTACTTACTTGGCCAATCAGGTTGCGCCATGTGTGCTCCATGCAACGTTGCCCTTAGTTCAGGAAACATAACCAAATTATGAACTTGTCCCCGTTTAAGTTAGTCGTTGCTTCAGCCCGCGAAGGGCAATTCTGTCCAACGTATGCAGGTCATCTTCTTCCTCAGATCCGTGGCTGCAGCCGCCGCTGGCAGCCCTCCCGCGGCCTGCCCCTCCTTCCTGGAGGCTCGGGGACCACCACAGATGGGAGCCCTATCTCCGACGCACCTCAGCCCATGCGGGGCATCCAGAGTTTGCAGCCAAAACGGTCGCTTCTAAGCGAAACTTAATCCTTCATGGCTGTTGCGATAGCTGCAAGCTTGCAGACCTACGGCACGAGTTGCGCGATGACATGGGTGTTGAGTTGGTAACCGCTCACTCCTGGATGGTCGTGGAGTCACCCCGACTCGATCCCGACCACAAACCACTTCCCATCGCTCAGGGATAGGACCATAGCCTCATGGTTAGGGTTTTGCATGATGAAGAACAAGAAGAAGATAGGGAAGACAGTGAGAAGTGCGGAAACTCTCTGGAACTCGTCCCAATGGGTCTACCCCTTTCATATAGGGTGAGAAACGAAGACATGAGTTGTATATACACGGCTCAAAGAGCCCCTTTCCCAAAAGGAATCATATTCCTTCAAGGATAAGAAAACTTTCTCTCTCTTCTTAATCATTTTGATATTCTCTTTTCTTTAAATATTAGGATTTCGAAATTCCTCTCTTTAACTCTCTTTATTTGCATTTTAATATATTGGCCACGAATATATATATATATATATATATATATATGTGTGTGTGTGTGTGTGTGTGTGTGTGTGTGTGTGTATATATATATATACATATATATATATATATATATATATATATATATATATATATATATATCCTTAGGAAAATGCTTCTTTTTACCAATATCACAAAATTCATTAATAATGTTTCACATTATCCTTTTATTTTGCAATTTAGGTATTTTCTCTTTCTTTCCTTTTTATTGGGACTCCTTGGATCCCAAGACACCCCATTATTTCGAAGTTCTTTTTATTGGATACTTATATCCTTCTAGATGCATCTTTATGCATTATTTCACATTATCTTGTTTATTTAAAATATCTCTTTTTGAGGATTTCTCTTTATTTCTCTTTTATTTTCCTCATTGGCATTCTTTTTAATATTAGCAACCTCATGGATATGAAATTTCCCCAAGAAATCTCATTTATGCCTCTTTCTACTCATTTTCCACATTTTATCATTATTTTCAATTTATTTCTTAATAAAGAAATACTTAATTAATCTTTTCTTTTCTTATTGCTTTCTTTTTGCAACCTTGGACTCCTTGGTACCCAAGGAACCCAAGAGGCATGAAATCCTCTTTGGATTTGCCTTCTAGAGGTTTCTACTTATTTTTTTCTTAAAAATTCAATTATCCATTTACTAATTGAATTTCCTTGTTATTTGGGCCCAATAGCCAATAAAGCCCACAACACAAACATCAAGGCTATTGTAAACAAAATCCATGTATTCAAAACAAATTATACCATTCTTTTTTCAATTATATTTATTATGAAAAATTACATTTCTCACCAGATAAACCCAAAAATTGGGGTTGTAACACCAAACTTTTTGACTACTTCGTCAAAATGTAGATTCCAGCTCTGAGATGCTTGCTTCAATCCATAGATTGACCTTTGTAGCTCATAGACTTTACTGGCTTCCTTTAGATTGATAAAACCCTCAGGTTGTGTCATGTACACATCCTCGAGTAAATTCCATTAAGGAATGCCATTTTAACATCCATCTGCCAAATCTCATAGTCATGATAAGCTGCAATGGAAAGCATGATCCTGATGGATTTAACTGTGGAAACTGGTGAGAAGGTCTCATCATAATCAACACCTTGAATTTGATGGAATCCTTTCACAACCAATCTACCTTTATAGGTTTGAACATTTCCATCCATGTCGGTCTTCTTCTTGAAGACCCACTTGCACCCTATGAGTTTTACCCCTTTGGGTGGATCCACCAAGGTCCATACCTTATTGGTGTACATGGATTCTATCTCAAATCTCATGGCTTCAAGCCATTTCTCAGATTCTGGTCCCTTAGTAGCTTCTAGATAGGAAGTTGGCTCATCTGCTATACCCAATTCATCACTGTCTTGAGTCACGAGAAATCCAAATCTTTCAGGCTCAAGTTGTGTCCTACTAGACCTACAAGGTTCTTGTGTTACATTTAGAACTAGAAATTCCACAATAGTTTGTGAGTCTTCATGTTCCTTATGTACCTCCTCATGTTCTCTGCTTTCTTGTTGATCTCAAATTTCTTCGAGCATTACATTCCTCCCACTGATTTCTTTGGAAATAATTTCCTTTTCAAGAAATACAACAGTCCTAGCAACAAGCACTTTGTTGTCAATTGGTGTGTAGAAGTAATATCCCCGAGTTTCCTTGGGGTATCCAACAAAATAGCATTTTTCATATTTGTTTCCAAGCTTTTTAAAAAATTATTTCTTAACATAAGCTTCACATATCGAAATCTTTAACATAGACAAATTGAGACAATTCCCATTCTATATCTCATATGGTGTCTTTTGAACCAATTTGGAAGATACACGGTTAAGTGTAAATATTGTGGTTTCAAGAGCATATCCCCAGAACGATATTGGAAGTTTGGCTGAACTCGTCATTGATCGTACCATGTCTAATAATGTACAATTCCTTCTTTCTGACACACCATTATGCTATGGTGTACTAGGTGGAGTCTATTGTGATACAATACCACAGTCTCTCAGAAGGTCCTCAAACTCTTGACTTAAGTATTCACCACCTCGATCTGAATGGAGTGCTTTGATACTCTTACCAAGTTGCTTCTCTACTTCATTAATGAAAGTCTTGAACATTTCAAGAGTTTTTGACTTGTGTTTCATAAGATATACATAGTCATACCTACTAAGGTCATCAGTGAAGGTAATGAAGTATTGATAGCCTCCTCTAGTATTTGATCTAAAAGGTCCACATACATCAATATGTATGAGCCCTAGCAGATCACTAGCTCTCTCACTGTGTCTAGTGAAAGGAGTCTTGGCCATCTTACCTAATAAACAAGCCTCACATGTCTCTAATGATTCAAAATCAAAAGAATCTAGATAACCATCCTTATGGAGTCTAGATATGCGCTTCTCGTTTATGTGCCCAAGACGACAATTCCATAAGTATATTTTGTTTGAGTTGTCAAGTTTTAGTCTTTTATTATTTATGTTGTATATGCTAGTCTCAAGTTCTAACAAGTAGATACCATAAGACATAGGGGCATTTCCATAAAAGATCTCATCTTTAAAAATAGAAATCATTCCATTCTTAATGTGAAATTAAAATCCACTCTTGTCCATACAAGATATAGAAATAATATTTCTATTAATGGAAGGTACATAATAGAAATTCTCTAATTCTATTACAAGGCCCGTAGGTAAAGCTAAACTAATAAGTCTAACTGTGGAGGCAACAAATCTTGCTCCATTAGCGACCCGCAACTCGACTTGGCCCTTTCGTAAAGACTTACTTCTTATCAGATCCTGCATATTTGAACATATGTGAGATCCACATCTGGTATCTAGTACCCATGATGAAGAAGTATTTAAGTTTATCTCAATAACATATATACCTAAAGTAGAGATCTCTATCCCCTACTTCTTCTTCCTCAGTTCCTCCAGGTAGAGAGGACAATTTTTTTCCAATGTCCAGTCTGGTGACAATGGTGATAACTGCCTTCTTTGGAGATCCCACCTTTAGCTTTGATCACGGATGACTTTGGCTTATTCCCGGCTTTAGAACCTTTCTTAGTCTTACCTTTGCCTTTTGACTTTCCCTTTGTCCTACTGATCATCATCACAGACTTGGGCTTGCCTTTCTTCATATGTGCTTTAGCTGTCCTCAACATATGCCCAACAATTCTGACAATGGCTTGTCAAGATTGTTCATGTTGTAGTTCATAACAAAATGACTATATGATTCAGACAACTATTACAGAATCACATCAGTGGCCAACTCTTGACCTAGGAGAAATCCCATCTTGGATAGGTTTTCCACGTACCCAATCAAAGTGAGCATATGGGTGCCAACTAACTCTCCCTCTTTCATCTTTCTTATGAACAAAGCTTTGAAGACATCATATCTCTCCTATCTTTCTTGATACTTATACATGTTCTTGAGATGTGTTACCATCTCCATGACATTTATGTTCTCATTCTACTCTTGCAACTCATAGTTCATTGAGTAAAACATCAGGCACTTGACATCCACGACATCATCAAGGTGCTTCTTGTAAGCATCCTTTTCAGCCTTGGGCGCATTTGAGACGGGTTCCCCTGGCTCTGGTTTTTCAAGGACATAGAGCTTACGCTCCTGGGAGAGAACAATTCTCAGCATCCTAAACCAATTTTGAAAGTTGATTCTGGTCATTTTGTCCTTCTCAAGGACCGATCGCAATGAGAATGTGTGAGTGTTGTTTGCCATTTGATTGCTATAAAAGAAAAAGTTTGCATTTAGTCCAAAACATTTTGACTTGTAAAAATTTGATAAATGAGATTAATTAGGCCTTTAATTAATTACGCTCACACTATTTTATTTAAATTGAAGGCCTCACTATCAACTCGGAAGATTGTATCGTACAACCTTCTAGTGAGCCAAGATCCAAAATAATTGGATCAATGTCCAGCCAACGTCGGCGTCAAAGACCAAATACTAAGGTAGGAAACTTTTTCCACTTTCATCATATGCAACTCTTGGATAGATGATCATGCACAACTCCTTGCCATGATGCATCTATGTGCCTCTAGGTACTTGATCCTATCAATGTTCCCTAGTTAAGTACAACCCATAAGCCAACACAATGAGTGTGCACTCTGTGGAGACAGACCCATACATCCACCATCACACTTACACGAGATAGACAATGTACCACATGGAGGTGTGCCCACATATAGTCAATCAATATTTTCATGTGTGTTGCTTTATGGAAGGCAACTAAAACTTAATATTAATAATTGAGGGGTTTTATTAATACAAATACATATCCAAACACCACATACTTATAGTATGAATCATATACTACTATATCCACAATCACAAATGATAGACATGCAATCGCAAATACAAAAAATCAGTTATGGTCATAATATTGTAATCTTTTGGAGCCATAAAGGATTACGGTCCACCTAAGGTCTTATGCATCTCCTGAAACAACACTTGTGAATCAACCTGTAAGAATCAACATTGCAATGAACAACTTCATGGATGCTCCTTGAGGTTGGAACTTCAAGTTGCTTCTCTATAGATGCTCCTTGGAGTTGGATCTTTAGGTTGCTACTTAGAATTGTATCTTTAGGTTGCTTCTCTATGGATGCTCCTTGGATTTGGACCTTCAAGTGGCCTCCTTACACCAAGTTTACAAAGACGAAAAGTAATCCTATCTCTATTACATCATATGAGCACAAATATAAAGAGAAAAAATTAATTAAACTTTGAACTAAGAGATGAGGCTTGGCATGCAAGCCGAATACTTTATACAAAGGATCCACATACAACCATTATACTTCTATATCATTTATCAACAAACCTATCCACAACATTCACAACATTCGCAAAAGGGGATTCTAGGTCATAACCGTGCATGCATTCACCACATAAAATATATTTTAAAGGTGACATGTATGATATCATATGTATATCTACGTATACTTATATACATATTATATTACAGTCCTTTTAATGCAAAACATTCCCTATTAAATAAATTTTTAACTTCCATGTAGACTATGCGGGGTACACAGGGGCAAAGCCCCTAAAAGGTCTACAAAATTTTACTTCCGTACACTTAGGAAAATTAATATTTTCCATAGTTGACCCCGTCCAAACCGTCAAAAACAGAATCCTACGGCATATGTGGAATTAGGTTTAGATATGCACATTAACAATTTTAAGTTTGTATCGTATGCAACCACAGAAAATAGTATACATCGATTCGATCATATTGAAACGAATCCAAATACGCCATAGATCGACGCTGCTCTGATACCACTGTTGGGTTTTATAGAGGAAACATGTGCGGCGGAATCAACTAAATAAAATATATTTCCACACAACCCCCAATAGGATCTCGCCAACAACAACATATTCAGAAAGAGTGCTCGCAGGATATACCTTATCGCGGAGCAAGTCTGACGATGTCCCACTGCACGATGGTGTGCAATGCTCAAGGCTTACACGGACGGTACTTCTCTCCCATCCTCCGAATACATCGTGAGAAAATATGGTGGCGCTCCTTTCGTGCGGTGATGTACAACGCTCCTAGTGCGTATGGACGATCGTCAATGTCCTCCGACCGTAGGCGTCTCAGCATATGCGTCTCTACTTCATCCATGCAGATAGACTGGAACTCCATGTCACACTTCCTAAGCCAGCAAGAAGGAGTAGTCTCTGTATAATGATGTGCTAGCGTCGCAATACTCTCCTTTCTCTCCGGAAGACGGTGATAGCTAGGTTTTATGTACGTGAGCATAAACTAAAAAGCCTCTCTCAATATCTTGTAAAGACATTGACCGTTAAGCCCCTTTAAATAGGAGACGAAAGGAAGAAGGGTTTCCTAAATCCTTCAGTAAACAGAATGAATCCATTAATTAAAATACTCATATATTAATTAGAATATTTTGGAATTAATTAATTATACAATTAATCATATTAATTGATTAATTAATATATGACTCTATGCAATGGTTGTGGGATGGATCTATGGTAATACATACCAACAGAAGGACGGAAGGAAGAAATGTCTAGAGGAGGGGGATACAAGACTTATTTATATTGGTCCAGAGAGGGTCGATAGAATTCTAGACTTATTTATACTGGTATGGGGGGATCTTGGATTTGTTTATATTTATCTAGAATGGGGGAATCATGGACTTGTTTATATTGGTCCAGAGGAGGTGAGTATCCTGGACTTGTTTATATCTAGATGGGGGGGATTCCTGGGCTTGTTTGATCTGGGGGGGAATCCTAGACTTACTATGAAATAATTAAATTTTTTCTACAGAAGAATTTAATTTCTATTTGTCTAGGGAGGACTCGTGGAATTGTTGTAAAATAATTTAATGTTTCTATACATATTATTGTTATACTATTTGTTATGACCAAGTGATATGTTTCTCATATTGTTCACTTAATAATTTTTAAATATTTTTAAGAATAGAAAAGTTGCAATAATATATTAAGTTTATGTACCTGCTCACCTAGACATTACATAATCAACTAAAGAATGATTTTTAGGTTTGGAGTTGAATGAAGATACGTCATCTTGATCTATGTGAGGAGCATGCTAAGAAAATATGTCTACGAGTTACAGTGTCTGAGTAGTTCCTATTCTAGGGGTCCTAGGAGAGTTTGTGACAAGTAATGAAATGAGCTTACACATGTAACTAAATGTCCTTACGAACATGGCCAAGTTTTGGTTAGCATCTCCATTCTAAATTTGTAAAGTGTTCTCCAACATTAGGAACTTTTTGAGAAAGTTGGTCATGCTTACTATGATGGTTCTAGAAATACATAATGATATAGATTATGTTTTCAAATAATAACCTTCCACTTTTTGCTTGTTCCTTCATGGATAAGATTGTTTTGGGGTAAGTTTGACCCAAACCCCAGGTTCAATCTTTAATAATCACATTGAGGTTGATTATTAGGATTGGGTCCCGAATAATTGGTATTAGTTCGTAGATTTGTCTCAATATAGGAACTAAGGAAAAGTTTCGGTCATCTTCCTAACCACTGAATATAATCTCTTATGGTAAGTAGTTAAGATGAGGAAGATGAAAGAGAAGATCCTCCATAGAGTCTATAATCATGTAAAAGTAAAAGGAAGAATGAAAATGAGATGTGGATAAGAAAGGAATAGAAATATGTCAACCTCATACATAGATATAGTTTGAGTGTTAATGAGTAAGTATCATTTAAATGAAGATGATAACATGCTCATAAATGGGTTATAGAGTTAAATTTGACTAATAATTTTAGAAATAAGGACGAATAAGATAAGTGATAGTTGAATGTCTTAATAATGGGAGTAACAATGCATCCATGCTCTGGCCCTGTCTAGGTATTTGAGTAGTAGACGACCTCAATATTTTTTTTGGCTAAACTAGATCTAGTTGCCCTGGGCAGGTACCCAAATGCAGGTAGTCCAAGAGTATAATTATGCAAAGATGACAAAATTATGAATAAATGCATGAGACATATGTTAATCAAATACATGAGGTAAAAATAATGAGAAATTGAGCATAGAACATGAGGGAGAAATTTTAGCAAAATTATAAATTAAACCAACATTAGAACAAAAAAATTTACATTAAAAAGGTATAGATTCTGAGATTTAAAAGATCAAGCATGAGATGCAGGAAGGAAAGGTGAAGGATTTTACTTCCTAGATAACAACCTTCTATGGTTTAAAGAAAGGTTATGTGTACCCAACCAAGCATGATTAATGAATGTAGTTATAGAGGAATCACATAATTGTATCTATGTTATGCATCCAGAAAGCACTAATAAGTGATAAATTTTCAAAATAAATCTTAGTGCCATGGATAAAAAAAGATGTGGCTGAATTTGTGGCACACTATGGGGTGTGTCAACAAGTTAAGGTAGAATATAAAAAATCAATAGGGATGATGCAAACCATACCTATTTCAGAATGGAATTGGGACCATGTCAAAATGGACTTTATGGTAGGATCACCACAAATACCAAGAGTTTTTTACTCTTTATGGGTCATCATTGATTGATTGAGAAAGTCATCTCCTTTTCTTCTAGTGAAAAATACCTCTACAGTGGATCAACTAACACAAATTTACATGAATGAAATAGTCATACTGCATGAAGTCTCTTTGATAATAGTGTCAGATCGAGGACTATAATTTACATCTAGATTTTTGGATAAACTACATGATGCTATGGGATGAAGCTTCAACTTAGTATGAATTTTCACCCACAGACTGATGGGAACTCAAAAATAACAATTCAAACATTAGAAGGAATGCTACGAGCATGTGTTTTATAGTTTCTAGGTAGTTGGGATGTACATATAAGCTTAATAGAGTTTGTTTGCAACAATAGTTTCCAATCTTGTATAGGGATGGCACCTTATGAGGTAGTATATAATAGAAAGTGTAGATCCCCAACATGTTGGTATGAATTAGGTGAGAAACACTTGATGGGTCCTAAGATAATTAAACAAACTATTCAAAAGATTGAGGTGATCAAGCAACAATTGAAGGCTGCAAAAGATAGACAAAAGAGTTGTGCTGACAGACGACAGAGATCTTTGAGGTTTAAAGTTGGTGATAAAGTTTTCCAAATGATTTCTCCATGGAAGTGTGTTCTTAGAGTTGGAATGAAGGATAAGTTGACCCCTGAATATGTAGGTCCTAATCCTATTATAGAGAAGATAGACAATGTTTCCTATAGATTGTAGTTATCACATGAGCTACAATAGTTGCATGATGTGTTTCATGATTCAATGCAAAGGAAATGTCATTCAGAAAAAAAACTCAAATTTTAGAGACTACATATTTTCACTTAGAAGATGATGTCACCTATATAAAGGCAGCAATATAGATTATGAATGGAAAGGTTTAGAAACTTAGGAACTGTGAAATATCTATGGCTAAAGTTCTTTGAAAATATCACAATGTCAAAGAAACGACATGGGAGCTTGAGCGTGAGATGAGGAAAACTCATCATGAATTGTTCTAAGTTTTAAGGACGAAACTGTTTAAGGAGGAGAGAATTTGTAATGACCCAAACTTAGATTGTTTCTAAATCTCATATTAGTTACCATGATTAGTCTAAGTATCGTCTCATCTTGTTAATTTTAGAGTTATGTTCTGATACTATGGATGATTAAACATGAGACATTTACTATAATAAATGTGTATCAAGTCTGACTTGGAAAGTTGGAACCTTAATAGAGGCAATAGTGGAACAATACATACTAAAGAAGCTTTCCATACACAAAGAGACTTGAGTAATTAACTTAATAAAAATATTTTTTGATATTTTGGTAGATTTGTACTAAATTCTTGTGGACATTTAAATTACAAATTTAAAGCAAAAATAATGGATGTAATTGGAGTTAAAATGAGAAAGTTGTTGCATTTTTAATATGTATGTATAGAACAACCAATAGTTGACACACGAACATCAGGTGATGAGCGGCACCTTTGTTTAGGACCAATCATGAAAAATGACATAACTTTTGATATACTTGATGAATTTTGATAATATTTAGTTCCATGGATTTGTATTTTCATCCTTTATCCAAATAAATTTAAAATAAAAGCTTTGGAGGTCCATAAGGAGAATTCCATGAAAACTAAGAGAGAACCTTGGTAAAGAAGACTGAATGGAGCTATTTTTTTGTGAATTTGCAGTTGAAGATGTTGAATCTTCCTCCCTTCCCTCAGATTTAAGGTTGGTTCCATACAAATATCTAAGTATATGTGATTTCACTTATCTTTACCCTCTGTTTAGTTTGTTTTTGGAGCAAAACATTAATATGATGCTTCTCCTTCTTTCTTCTTTTCCCCATGTCTAAGAGGGCTGAATTGAAAATAGAAATTACTGAAAGAAAATTTGATCATGGTTTTCTTGATATATTTTAAATTTGTTTATTCTAAATTAAGGTGAGTAGATATGTATTCATATTAATTGTGCTACACATTTTCTTCTTCCTCATTTGCTCAAAATAACTTATGGCTGGAACATATATAAAAACGATCATAAGCAAATTTGAAATTAGACGTGACATGGTCTATAATTTTTCACTGATTGTATAATATAACTTATGAAACTTATGAAAGATGAACAAAATCTGAGAAGATAACTATTCATACATTTGATTACTGCTGATTTTACTTAAAGAGATCATAGCATGAATTTATCTTCCTTCTACTTCCTAAATTAGATTTTCAGAAGAATATACAACTCACAAAATATACACAAACATGACAAAGGTGATTATTTGGTTACTGATATAAGTTAATTATTGATATTCATGATATTGGTATCTTATTCTTGAGAAGTTATGACTAATAAAAAGACTATGGAAGACCTTAGACAAATTTATAATTTGTTGAATTCATTCATATACTTATAGGACATTTGTGGCCACAATAGTTTGTGAAAAATTTAAGAAATAAGGTTTGAATTAGTACTTTATTCATTGGAAGAAGGCTAAAATATTTATATGATAATCCTATGTCCTAGTTAGGACTTAGATGCAACTAATTGCCTTGGAAGAAGGCATACTATTATTATGATGAACTTTTGACCTAATAAGGCTTAAATGTAGTTGAATGCTACTGAAATAATTCCTTTTGAACCACTGTTTATTTATTGTGATGCTATTCTAGTGTATAACCTGAGTGGGAGATTAAGGAAGGAAGGAAGAAATCTCCAGGGGTAATCCTAGACTTGTATATATTGGTCCATAGGGGGAGCAAAATTTTGGACTTGTCTATATTGGTCCTGGGGGGATCCTGGACTTGTTTAATTTGGTCCAGAGGGGGTATCATAGACTTGTTTATATTGGACCAGAGAGGGGATTTGAGACTTATTTATATTTGTCCTGGGGGGAATCCCACACTTGGATTATCCAGATGGGAGGAATCTTGGACTTATTGTGAAATATTTTAATTTCTATTTGTCCAAAGGGAGAGTGAATCTGAAACTCATTATGAAAGAACCTAATGTTTCTATACATATTTGTGTTATACTATTTATTATTCCCAAGTGATATGTTTCTCAATATTGTTCACCTAATAATTCCTAAACTATTTCTAAGAATAAGAAAGTTGTAAAAATACATCACATGTATGTGTCTACTCACTTAGACAATGAATAATTTTTAGCTCTATAACTGAATGAGGATACAACATCTTGAGCTATGCGATGAGCATCATAAGAAAATATGTACAAGAGTTGTAGTGTCTAATAGTTCCTATACTTGGGGTCTTAGGAGAGTTTGAGCATAAGTGATGAAATGAACTTACACTTGTAATTAAGTGTTCTTAAAAATATGACCAAGTTTTGGTTAATATCTCCATTAAAAAATGCAAATGATTCTTGAAAATAAGGAATTCATTTAACAAAGTTGTGATTCATGATTACTGTGATCATTCCAAATACACATAACGACAAATTTTATCTTTTTGAATATTAATATTCAGCTTTTCACTTGTTCATTAATCGATGAGATAGTTTTGGGGTAAGTTTGATCCAAACCTTAGGTTCAGTCCTTAATAATCACCATGAAATTGATTATTGGGATTGGGTCCCCACACTTGGTGTGTGAAGCATGAAGGTTTTCATGAGTCTGATGATGATTCAATTTGTTTCCATTTCCTTATTTATGTTCCTAAGGAAGGAGGTTTGAGGGACATGATGAAGGAAGAGGCATGTTCCTCTATATACATTATGCATCCTAGAAATATGTATAAGAATACAAAAGAACTATATTGGTGTCTAGGGATGAAGTGGTATGTAACTGAGTTTGTAGCTAAGTGTCCTATTTGCCATTATTTAAGGCATTTCCTCATAAACATAAAAAGTTATTGCAACCATTGCCTATTCCTGAGTAGAAATGGGATGGTGTCACTATGGATTTTATGGTTTTATACCAAATACATGCAATGTATATATTATTCCATTTGAGCAGTTGATGACATTTTTACTAAGTCATTATACTTTGTACCAGCCAACAAACTACTCACTCAAGAAGTTATCTCAGATCTACATTGATGATAAAGTCCATCTACATGCAATAATGTTGTCCATTGTGTTAGATAGTGGACCTCAATTCACATTTATGTTTTAATACCTTATGTAGGAAGATGTTGGCACATACTTGAAATCCATTACAACCTTTCACATGCAAATAGATGGCCGGTTAGAGAGGATGATCCTAATAGTTGAAAATATTTTGAGATCTTGTGTGCTTCAGTTCCTTGGTAGTTGGGATTTACATCTGAGTTTGATAAAGTTAGCGTAAAATAATATATATCAGAGGAGTATAGACATGCTACCATATGAATATTTGTATGGTAGGCATTGAAAATCACATATATATTGGTATAAGATGGGTGGATATCAACTTTTGGGTTCAGAGATAGTCATCCAAATGACTGAGAAAATAAATATCATTGAAAAGCTAAAAGCATGACATGATTAGACAAAATTCATATATTGATAATTGTAGGAAACCACTTGAGTTCTAAGTTAATAGCCTTTTCTATCTCAAGATTTCACCTTGAAAGTGAATTTTGTGTTTTGAAAGAAGATTAAGCATGATCCAAGGTACATGATGCCTTATCCTATTATGAAAAATGTTAGAAGAATGATATGAAAATTAGAGTTGTCATATTAGTTGAGCAGGTCACAAGATCCTTTTTATGCTTCCATGATAATAGAGTGTCATCATGTATAGAGAAGCTGTTACAAGAAATGAAGTTCAATTATCATGAGATGTTTTTTATGAGGAAGGATCAATTTCAGATCTTGGGTAGATAGATTTCAAATTTGAGGAAGTGAAAGATTTGCTTAGTGAAGGTTTGTGGAATTATCGTGGTGTAAAGGAGGCCGCCTATGAGTTAGCAAAGGACCTGAATCAATTGTACCCATTTTTGTCTTAGAATTATGAGGGGAAAATGTATTAGGAGATATGAGTTATGGGACCTAAATTCTTATTTAGGTTTAATAAAATTTCATATCTCTTGATTGTATGATTTGTTCTTTCTTAAACTAAATAAGAAAAATCATATTGTATAATAAATCATAAAAATGTTTTATATGTTGTGGTGATGCTATTATTATATCTTGGTTCAATAAAATTTCAATTTGTGTATTTAATGTAAGATAGCTTGCTGGGTTGCATCAATGGATGTGACCAAACTGATCGATCATGACTGCCACTTTGTAAAATCATAGTCACTAGACCCGGTTTAGGTTGTGTCAACCAATGTGGCGGGTTGGTGCATGCCCAACCTGATCACTGTGATCACTATGCCATTTGATATGGCACGAACCTCATTAACACAAACCATAGGGTCAAAGAAGAAAAGCTTCAGGCCAATGTGTACCCAAGTTGGGTCACAGTGAGAGGAGAGATTGTAACGACATCACTTTTTGGCAACCCCCAATTAAGGAAGGCTTTAAAGTTGAGATTAACTACCTACAATTCAAGGATCCAAAATTTAAACAAATAATAATCCATAGTAAATAATTTCCATTAATTCAAATATTGTTTACAAGATGCTCTTCTAGAGGTTATATGAATTTCTATCGCCAGAATTTTATATAAGATAAGAAGTATCTATTGAGGCCTCCTTACAAGTTAATTTTAATGTGTTTGAGTAATCTCATTTGTCCGTTGTATCTTGATATCATCTTATCTATCATGTACCTATAACATAGTGAAACAAAAGCACAACTCAATATATCAAAATATACTATATATGTGGGGTGCATGCAAATGTGTGCAAGTACATAAAAACATATATTCAATCAATTATTTGCAAATAAGAACTGCCATTTTCTTCATATAATCTTTCTTTATGTGATACTCATAGTGGAATTATGATTGAATAGAAAGTAAATAAACAACCAACAATTTAGCTGTTTAATCTTCAAGAAATGTTCGAAAAACACCGACAAACTAATGTGTGTAGTCACAAGCATAACCACATACCTTTTGTAGAACCATGTAGATTATCAAATCATACTTTAAGCATATCATCCAATCAAGCAAGCAAAAATGAATCTAATCATTTTAATCTACATGTACACAAATTCAAAAGTGTCATCGTCATATTAAACAGATTAAACCCTACTTAGGTCCTAATATAAGGTTTTAGGGTTTGGATGAGGAATAAGGGTACAAACCTTAGTTTCAACGTATATTAACCATTATGTGAAACCCTAGTTACTATATCTAACATATCCTTTCCTTATGATTACTTGGATTAGTCCAAGTTCATTGAAGTTATCATCTTTAACGTCCAAAACCCTAATTCTTCATATGCAAAGCTATTCAAATTAGAAACCCCAATTCTACATCACTATGATCATGAACATGTTAAATCATCATTATGGTGCACACTATCAGATAATAACGCCAAAGAATAACTTTTTAATGTTTCCAATATTATACTAACCAAATCTAGGGTTTTAATGTACTAATCACTTACTAAATATGTATTCACGACACTTTCGGAATTAGGCTCCTATATAGGGTATGAAACCTTTTTATTTATGTTCCTCTCATTTTCCCGATCAAAATGATATATGGCTTTGATATATATAGACAATCCTAGCACTTACTACTATTTTTGGAAGATATACCATATAAAAAGGAAAATACCTCAAGGGTAATGCCAAATGGCGCCCTCCCATTGGCTCATAGGCCTCCAGGTCACAGTCACACCATACAAGAGGGTCCCACGCCCTTCCGGTCCACTTGTATAAGCGATCCGATTTGCACATGACCTGAGCCCCCGACTCACGACTTTCCTTTCTCGTCTCCGTCGGCCTCATGCCTTCACACAGGCACAAGTGTCCGACGCTGCTGCCATCCTCCCAATCTCTCTCTCCCTCTCTTGCACCACCATTATGACCAGTAGGCAGGCTCTAGGTTTTGGCTGTCTTCCATCCCCCAGAGCTCATCTTCTACCACCACCCCGATGGCGAGGACCCTAGGCGGCCAGTGCTCAGGTCATCGTGATTGAAACCTAGGTCGCCGATGTCAGGCCCTCTCATCAATATTGTGGTCTCTCCACGGTCCTTCTAAAGGTTCCACACACGACTAGCGTCACCTAACGTCCATGCGCCGAAGTCACCTCCTCCTTCCGACGTCACCAACAACAGGCCGTGTCGTCCATGATGGAAGGAGAGCGCAGCCGTAATGCAGGCACCTCCATACCTCAGGTGGTCATCTTGGGGTGGCTGACAGTGCCAACCTCCAGGGATCCCCCCACTCGGAACTGTAGTGCCTCATGACCTGCCTTCATCCCCCTTCTCTACTGCACGTAGGGTGCACATCCTCCCTGGACATTAACTTTTATCTGGTTGCAACGTGATCGTCCCAATAACCTTGTTGGCTTTGGTGTTTTGGGTACTAGCAGGGAGAAGGACGCCGCTTTCAGACCTAGAGAAGGGTTGCCTCCATCTGCGATTCTCCATATCAGTGGATAGGTGGTTGCCCGTGGGCCATCCATGAGTTTCCTTCAAAAGCAAGCGAGGCTTCTAGCATTAAGAAGATGACGCCAAAGAGGGAGAGAGACAGATAGTGATTCTGGGGGTTTTCTTCCCCTTTTGTACACATGGTGTGAGATTGCCTTTCAGGTATGTGTTTCAATCATGTTAATTAACCATCTCCCATCCGTGTGGCTTAGTCTACCAACTTGACATTCCACTTATGGTAATTAACAGTAATGCCTTTCCAAAAGTTAATCACTTACTTTCTAGTATGGAATCTCAGTTTTGACTATGTCCTTTCTGAAGGATAGCACTTGGTTGGAAGACCAAAATCTATCAAAGAGAGTACACCATATATAAGTGATTAGATCACTAGGCTATATAGGAAAACTATTAACTTTCAATTCGTGATTATTCTCCTTATCTCTCTTTTCCAAAATAAAACAATTTTAGGAATTCGATAATCTCCTTCGATCTCCACTGGTTACAAAATTTATTAATTGTTGCAACCAAGGAAACCAATAAAAGCTTTTCTCATCTTAGTTTTAAACCTTAAGTAATATGATACCATTATCTCATGGAGCATCCTTTCATTCTCCCAATTTCTCAAAGTCTCTTCCTTTTCTCATTATCTTTATGTATACCAAAAGTCACATTGTAAAAAGACCACTGGATGCCTTAAAACTAATGTTGTCAAAATGGATTAGACAATTATCTGTTAATTATCTAAAACACCACACTACTTATTTTCTTTTGAAAACTTACATATTATCCTATAGTACAATTTTTCAATAATTAACAAAGTCACCATTCTTTATTTATGCACAAAATCTATTATTTTATCAACTTGTGCCACAAGAACCTATTTTCAAAGCAAATAGTCTTATGGGCCTTTATTTGGGCCATGGGTTGCAGCCATGCCACAAATGTAACTTTGATATCATCAACAATATCATTAAGAAAAATATTCATCGATTCATGTCTTATATTTAATAAATTCAATTTCACAAATTGAGGATATTATAGAGATGATCAAAGTGGCCAATGGTGGGTTGAAGCAGCTAGTAGGAAGTTCTTGTAGTTCGTTAGTGAGTGTAAGTTCACATGAACCTATCTATATAAATAGAACCAGAATGACTATACAATTTCTGTAATGTTTTAGAGCTATTATGGGTAGAATGATATGTTCGTGGGAAGAAACACTAGGATTAGTGATTTAATAAACTTTACAAGATCTAAGTTTGGAATCACCATCTTGCAGAGGTCGTATCCATGTAAGGTTTTCCTCTCTTATCACCTTTTCTTATGTTTTTCTCTCATCTCTACCTTCATGACTAAAGTTCTTAGAAATCCATGACTAAAAACTTACTTCTTTACATAAAATATCTCTATTTATTCTTCTTTAGGCTAGTTGGAGTTGATGCAAGTTTGGGCGTCTAGAGATTTTGAGCTTAGGTTTCATGGTGCTTCTTGCCGCATCTTTATCCCTCTTTAAGGTGATAAATATTTAGCCTCTTTTAGAGAAATCTTGGCATGCCATTCCTACTCATATCACCAAAGGTTAATAATCACATGCTATATGGCCTATAAATAAGATTTTAGGATGGATTTTGGGGGAATATATGAACTTTGAAATTTATATATCTGTTACAATAACTTGCTATTCTAAAGAAAAGAAACAATACTTTTACTGCCATATTTATGATAGTTTACAATCTTGGCATGTATCTTTCCCTAAATTGTCAATTTAGATGTTTTTACAACTTTTAGCGCGATGACCTCATAAGATGGAATACTTGAATGAAACCTTCTATATTTGTTTGTCACTGATATAATATAATAATTCAACTACTAGAAGTGAATCTTGATCCCTATTTGTAATAGGGTGTATGTATATACATATATGGATGTTTTGGCTATGATTGTGCATATTGGATTTGAATAAAATTTTGTATCATCTAATACTTTAATTGTGTAATTATCAATACAATGTTATGATTTATATCCCCTTTACCATGAAACAATAATAAAATGACTAATTAATTAGTGTCATCCTAATTATGTAGTCAACTTGTGCACCTCATAACTCGCTTAGTGTTTAAAAGTTGGGGAAGAGAAACAAGTATCCTTATAGAAAACCAAAGATTGTGAGAAGGTATGCAAAGTCATTTTTGTTGGGTTTTATGGGACAAAATAGGTAGCAAAAATAAAAATTGTATCTAACTACAAACACATAACCAACAGATCGCATCAACAGCTATGCAATAGGAAATATGATTTAACGAGATATACCTAGTCTTGAGGCTTGCTCAGTGACAATACCTCACAACTAGTGCGGCCTTCAACCACCTAGTCTTTGGTGGCATCTATGCAGCTCCTGGTCTTGATCTACACTACGGTTCACCGTCATCCTCCTGAGTGGCAGAAATCTCCCACCTCTATAGATAGTCCATATAGACCACTGGGAACTCTAGTCATCCTGATGGACAGACTAGAAGGAGTTGTCCCCTTCTGTCGGCGTACTAGTCACCGACACACTCTCCCACCACCAGTCACTTTTCTACAGTTGGCTTTCCCTCATTGTTCCTCCTTGAACGGGTAGAACTTGCTTGGGCTCTCTCGGTTACCACAACCAGAGAAGACAATAACTTTGCAGAGCAACTGATGTTCTGAGATGTGTATTCTGAGAAGCCCCTTGTACCCCTATATTTATAGTAGAGGGAAGGGTCAGAGTTTCCAATCTGTGTGGGAGTAGAAGGGTCCGGATTTTCTACAAGTTGATTATGCTGGGTAGGTGAACCGGTCGTTTAATAACTGAACTGGTCATTTGGGCAGGTGAACCTATCGGTTCACCCAGTGAACCGGTTGTTTCACTTCCCAGACTTGCCCACAATTGACTTTCCCTATTAGTTTCAGATTAATGTAAAGATTAATTCTTGTCCCAATCGAATTGAACAAGTGAAACAAAAATCTTTTCTCACAAATTGGGAAACCCAACACCTGCTTGTTTGGTCCATGTGTACTGATCGGTTCACCAGTGTGAACCGGTCGTCTCACTGACCATGAGCCGATCAGTTCACCCAGTGAACCGGTCGGTTGGTGGTCCATGTTGTGTAGAACTCAATCAAGGCAGTTCGCAATCAATCTGATACTCTAATCAATTGGATCAACACTTGAACTTGATGATTCTGAGTCAAGTCTATTGATTGAATGTTTAATTGAGTACCTAAACACTTTAGTAATCAATCTAAACATCATTCATGGATAAACTCCTCTTCTAGGTTAATCCGATGTGTGTGACCCTATAGGTTCCATTTCACGTTGGCAGTGAATGTCCATAACTAACTTATGACATCACAAGCAAAGAGTGGTACCTAGTCACACATCAATGTTACCCAGGTAAAGAGGAAAGTTGGAGAACAAATTTCAACCTACAATCTATTATTGGTGTTACAGTGAATGTTTAATTCCTTTGTCGCTGATATCCAGATTGAACTCGAGGCATGGACTTGACATCCTCTAAAAATGTTCAATCCATGTTTCTTGATTCAGAGTAGATTGTTTGAGATATATGTAAGCTCAATATCATATATTGACTTACATGTGCATGACCATGCATTTCTTAGTCTCACTCCTCAAGTGGCCAGGATATCATACTCCCTTAGGAGGGACAAATTCCATATCTATCACTCACAGTCAAGTCACCATGTGCCAAAGTCACCCAATCATCACTGTTATAACAATGCATGTTTCAAGAGTGTGTTTGATGATGTCAAAGTGTACCCAACGACATGTGATGAGTGCAGCGATTTTAGGTCTAAGAACCACAGTCACCACCAATACTATAAGAGATGAACCTGACTAACCAAGTGTGGTTTCCATGCATCACTCTTACGGTGGGTTTGTCTGATACACTATTCTCTAACATGTATCTGTGTGCTTGGTTTGATATCATATATCATGACTGATGACATTCTATCATCAACCAACACACACTCTAGTCTTTTGTGTTGTTGATGTCTATGGTTATTTCCGCAATAACAATCGACTAGGACATAACAAGAATGTATACTCTTAACATCTGTATGATCTCATTGTTCATGTCCTTAACCTGAAGACATACATCATTGAATATTGTCATTCTCTAGACATCTATCATGTAATACTATTATATCAAAAATAGTTAAAACACATATACATAAATTTCCTTTATTATTATCAAATTGAGTATCACATGCCTCATTGCAATCATCATATGATTGGCTCTCTGGTCATACTATACCGAAAGACTCCCACTTGCATTTAGAACCAATCACCCACAGATCATATTCCAAGTGATTTTAACATGTCCATCATGTTTCTACTACACAAGTTCTTTTATAGAGGGTAAGCAACATTTGCTTCAAGTCAGTATATTGCATGTTTCACATCCCCTCGTTGTATGACAACTCGTATGATATGGAAGTGTTGTAGTATGCTATATGAAATTCATTTGCCTAACAAGTAGCTCCATTGTTGTCACAATATTACTACTGAGCCACCAATGGTCAGAACCTCCCATAAGTTCATGCATATGAACTTCTAGATCCATACAATATCCTTTATAATGTTCATAACACTAAGGTACTCGACTTATTATTGTAGAATTAATCAATTGTCTTATATCTGAAACATTTCCATCTAACAATTCTTATTCCAAGTCCAAACACAATTTTGTCATTTTGGAAGCTCGCATTGGTGTAACTCTTTACACCCAACTCTTCCTTATTACCATAACTAAAGAAAAAATTCTTTTAGTACTTCGCAAGTACATAAAGATGTCCTTCATGGTATTCTGGTAACTCTTACTAGAGTTTGATAGATATCCATTCATCATGTCCAATACATACAAAATAACTAAATTCCATATCTTCTTGTCATGTCCAATACATACAAGATGATGAGTTTGTATATTCTTGTCATGTCCAATACATACAAGATAATCAGTTCATATTTTGTTGTCATTTCCAATACATACAAGATAATGATATGAGTTCATACGTGATAGATCCAATCATGAATGCATATGGAATTTATCCCTGTGTTCCTTACTCTTCATAAGAATTGGGACACTTGGCTCTTGAGAAACTAACTCCATGGAACATGGATAGGTTTTCTCTCATCATGTTGAACCCTTTCAACATCTTACCAATGTATGTTCTCTTTCTAAGGTTAAGAAGCCATCTTGATCTATCTCTATAGATCTTGATTCCTATCACATAGGATGCTTATTTAAAACTTTAGAATATACTTTGTTGCCAGGTTTTAATATTTGCAGTATAAGGATGTTTTTCCCCATCAATATGTGGAATATACATATGCTCCCACTGAATTCTTGTAATCACACATTATTTCTTTATTTTGACTCAAGTCAAACTCTTTGACTATCTTGTCAAATAGAAAATCCCAGTTCTGAGGTGCCCACTTCAATCCAAAGACTGATCTATGCAGCTTCATGGACTTTATTTCCATTAAGCTATAATAGCAAGCACTATCCTGATGGATTTATCCTTGGTAACTGTTGAAAAGATTTCATCATGTTCAACACCTTGGACTTGTTAGAAACTCTTTGCAACCAAATTACCCTCCATGTCAGTCTTCTTCTGGAAGACCCAAAATTACCCTATGGGTTTTACCCCTTCAGGTGGATCAACCAAGGTCATACTTTGTTGATTTACATGGAGTCCATGTTGGATTTCATGGCTTCAAGCCATATCTCAACTTCTGGCTCTCATTAGCTTCTAGGTTGACTGTTGACTCATCATATGATCAACTCATCACCTTCTTGTCCATAAGATATCATATATCATTCAAGATCTAGGCGTGTTCTATCAGAACCATGAGTTCTGTGTGTTGCTTAAGGAACTTTGAGATTCTACAATATTTTGTGATTCTCTTTATTCCCATTGTACCTCTTTAAGTTCAATGTTTTCTTATTTGTCTCGAACATTTCAAGTTCTACTTTTCTCTCCCACTGATTCCTTTAGAACTAAGTTCTCCTCTAGGAATGCAGCCATCCAAAACACCTTTGTTATTGGATTTGGATATCAAAGTAGTATTCAACAAAATAACATTCACTCGATTTGTGGACAAAACCTTTTAAGAAACAATTTTCTTATTTAGGCTTTCAATCCTAATCTTTATAAAGACATATCGGGACACTTCCCATTCCATATCTCATATGGTGTATTTTGAACTAATTAGATGGTACATTATTTTAGTGTTAAGCATGTGCCCAAAAGGAAATTTGAAGTTTAGCTGGTAATCACACTCTTACTTATCAAGGTGTGATTCCTTCTTTCTGATACACTTCTCATGATACACTATCGTTGTGTTTCAAGTGGAGTCCATCATATTACATTATCATGATCTTCCAGAAGGTTCTCAAACTCTTGGTTCAAAGCATTTCCATATCGATCATATCAAAATTTAATACTTATACCAAGTTTGTCATGTACTTCATTTATGATCTCCTTGAACACTTCAAGAGATTCATGTTTGTATTTATTAAATACAAACTACCATATCTACTGAGGTCATCAGTAAATATATTGAAGTACTATTGATTACCTTTAGCATTTATTCTAAATGGTCTATATAAATAAATATGTATAATCCTTAATAGAATAATCATTCTCCCACTACATCTAGTGAAGAACCTTTGTCATATTGCACAATGAATGAGATTTGCATGTCTCTATTGGCCCAATAACTAGAATGAGTCTAGATCACCATCATATGGATTTTTTGAAATGCAATTCTCTTTTATGCACTACAGATGACTATGCTCTAGGCATTCAAGTTTGATTTATCATGTCATTCATTACACGTGTCACACACATTTGTCTCTTTAACTATCAAGTATAGTTGATGAGACATAGGCATTGCCATCAAAGATCATTTGTTTGAAATGAAACATCAGTTCATTAAACTCTTATCCATACAAGATGTATGACAATTTCATTGATGGCAGATGTATGATAGCAATTCACTAATTCTATTATATGCCCATGAATGTCATATTTGTAACTGTAATAGTAGCAACTCTTGCTCTGCACAGTTTCTAGCTTACTTCTTCTTAGGTCCTGAAGTAGAGATCTCTATCTCTTTTTCATCTTCTTGAGACCCTCTATAAAGAGGTTATTTCCCTTTCCTTCTTACTCCTCTCCATATCTTGAGTGATGAAGACTTGGACCTAATCTTGGCTTCAGAACACTTCTTGTCCTAGTTTTAGTCTATGGAGTTCACTCTGCTAATCATTAACACAGGTTTTGTCCTTTCTTCATTCATGCTTTGGCATCAATATGCCAAGCACTTCAGACAATGGTTTGGCCAAGTTACTCAACATTTGATAAATTGGCTATATGATTCACACAATGATTTGTAGAATCACATGTTTGGTCAACTCTTGACCCATAAGAAATCACAATTAATCTATATGCACAATCATATTGAGCATATGAGATTATACTTGATCTCCATCTGTCTGATTATACTCAAACATTTCTTTGAAGACATTATATCTTTCATGCTTTACATGATTCTTAAGATGTATAAACATATCAAGAATGTCCATGCTTCAAGCTATTTATGCAACTCATAGTTCATATAGCTCAACATAAGGTTCTTGATGTCTTAGGCATTATTGGCATACTTCAAGTAAGCATTCAATTTTAGCCTTAGGCACATTTGGAGTGGTTCTACTAGCTCTGGTCTTTCAAGGACTTTAGAGTTTACACTCACTATTGAGAACACTTCTCAAAGGTCCCAAACCAGATTTAAAGTTTATCCCATTTATGAACTGATCGCAACGATAATGTATTTGTGTTAGTCATTTAGATTCTACAAAAGAATTTTGCAACATTTCAAAACAATTTTTTTTATTTGATAAAGTTGATGATATTAATTAGGTCTTTAATTAATTATCGCTCCCACTATTTTGATCAAATTGATAGCCATCACCATCAATTCAGAAGATTGCAGTGTACAACCTTCTAGTGAGCCAAGATCCAAAACAATTGAGTTATTACCCGGCCAATTCCAGTGTCCATAATCAATTATTAAGGTAGTTAACATTTACCAATTGCATCTTATGCAATTCTTGGATAGATGATATGCACAACTCTTTGCCATAGTCATATGCTTGCCTCTAAGTGATTAATCTCATTAAGACCACTTAGTTAAGCCTAACCTAAAAGCCAACACGATAGGAGTGCACCCCGCTTGGTGGGCCCACACAACTACCATCACACTTCCACTAGATAGACAGTGCACCACCCCTGGGATGTCCACACTTGTCCATCAAGCTTTTCATGTGTGATGCTTATGGAAATCATATAAGACTTAATATTATATTGAGGGGTTTGGTATTTATATACATATCTAATCACCACATATATAGTATGTATCATATACATGCTATATCCCACATGAAAACATGTGAAGCGATAAAGCAATGATTATGGTCATCCTATTTGTAATTCCTTGAGCCACAAGAAATTATGGTCATCGAGGTCTACATCACATGTATCAACCTGTTGTTGATGAAGATATGTGCTTGGATTGCTCTGTGTTGATCAACTCATCCTATGACTAATCGTCTTGCCTCCTTGTCAGTTGGTTAGTTGTCACCAACCAATCGTCTGGCTCCTCCATACGATTGGTACGTCGGGTCATCGTGCCTTTCGTTAGGCCACCAGTTTCTCATCTTGCACCATCAGCTGGTCATTTCAGTCCTCCAAATGCTCGTTTGGGCACCCATTGTTCTTTGACATAATAGGAAATAAAACTATCCTACTTTTACATATCTCTTTGAGAAACTTCGAGTTACATTTGGGGGGATCAAAGGTAGAAGAGAAGGCTCGAGTTATCTCGAGTTACATCTGGAATAGAAGAAAGGACTCAGTACGCAGACTGAGATGCAAACAACCACAACCAACCAAGCACACACATAGGGGTTTATAGGCCATAACCAAGCTACACATCCACCATCAAAACCATTTTAGGGCAATGTGTATCGATTGCAAATATATACCATATCATATATGTATATAGGGATTTGTGGTGTTTAATCATATATGTATACTATCCAATTAAAGTATTTGCATCGCATGCAATAAATATATGGCAAAAAGCCAAAATATGACCATATCGATTAATCCTAAAACATAGTATGTTGACGTGGCTCTGATTATCTAACCACAAACCCATAACCAGCATATTGCATCAACAATTATGCAATAGGAAAGATGGTTTAGTGAGATATACCTGGTCCTGAGGCTTGCTCAATGACAATACCTCACAACTAGTACGGCCTTCAAACACCTAGTCTTTGATGAAGTATGTGCAGCTCCTGGTCTTGACCTAGACTGTGGTTGACAGTCGTCCTCCTGAGCGGCAGAAATCTCCCGCCTCTATAGATAGTCCACACGGACCACCGGGAACTCTAGTCGTCCTAATGGACAGACTAGAAGGATTTGTCCCCTTCTGTCGACGTACTAGTCACTGACACACTCTCCCACCACCAGTCACTTTTCTGCAGTTGTCTTTCCCTCGTTGTTCCTCATTGGATGGGTAGAACTTGCTTGGGCTCTCTCGGTTACCACAACCAGAGAGGAAAAAAACTTTGTAGAGTAATTGATGTTCTGAGTTGTATGTTCTGAGAAGCCCCCTGTACCTCTCTATTTATAGTAGAGGGCAGGGTCAGGGTTCCTAGTCTGTGTGGGAGTAGAAGGGTCCAGATTTTCCATGAACTGATTGTGCTATGATAGGCGAACCGGTCATTTCATAACTGAACCGGTCGTTTGGGTAGGTGAAACAATCGGTTCACCCAGTGAACTAATCGTTTCACTTCCCAGACTTGCCCACAATTGACTTTCCTTGTTCATTTCTAATTAATGCAAACATTAATTCTTGTCCCAATCCAATTGAATAAGTGAAATGAAAATATTTTCTCACAAACTGAGAAACCCAACACCTACTCATTCGGTCCATGTGAACCAATCGGTTCACCAGTGTGAACCGGTTGTCTCACTGACCATGAGCCGATCAGTTCACCTAGTGAATAAGTCAGTTGGTGATCTAGGTTGTGTAGAACTCAGTCAATGCAGTTCTCAATCAATCTAACACTCTAATCAATTGGTTCAACACTTGAACTTGATGATTCTGAGTCAAGTCTATTGATTGAATGTTTAATTGAGTACCTAAATACTTTAGTAATCAATCTAAACATCATTCATGGATAAACTCCTCTTCTAGGTTAATCCTATGTGTGTTACCCTATAGGTTCCATTTCACATTGGCAGTGAATGTCCATAACTAACTTATGACATCATAAGCAAAAAGTGGTGTCTAGTCACACATTAGTGTTACCCAAGTAAAGAGGAAAGTTTGAGAACAACTTTCAACCTACAACTGTTATTGGTGTTACAGTGAATGCTTAGTTCCTTTGTCGTTGATATCCAGATTGAACTCGAGGCATGGACTTGTCATCCTCTACAAACGTTCAATCCATGTTTCTTGATTCAGAGTAGACTATCTGAGATATATGTAAGCTCAATATCATATATTGACTTACATGTGCATGACTATGCATTTCTCAGTCTCACTCCTCAACTGGCCAGTATATCACACTCCTTTAGGAGGGACAAATTCCATATCTATCACTCAAAGTCAACTCCCCATGTCTCAAAATCACCCAATCATCACCGTTATAACAACCCATGTTTTAGGACTGCGTTTGATGATGTCAAAGTGTACCCAATGACATGTGATGAGTGTAGTGATTTCAAGTCTAAGAACCACAGTCACCACCAATGCTATAAGAGATGATCCTGACTAACCAAGTGTGGTTTCCATGCATCACACTTACGGTGGGTATGTTTGATACACTATTCTCTAACATGTATCTGTGTGCTTGGTTTGATATCATATATCATGACTGATGAGATTCTTTCATCAACCAACACACACTCTAGTCTTTTATGTTATTGATATCTATGGTTATTTCTATAATAACAATTGACTAGGGACATAATAAGAATGTATACTCTTAACATCCGTATGATCTCATTGACATACGTCATTGAGTATTGTCATTCTCTAGACATCTATCATGTAATACTATTATCTCAAAAATAGTTAAAACATATAGATAGAAATTGCCTTTATTATTATCAAATCAAGTATCACATGCCTCATTGCAATCATCATATGATTGGCTCTGTGGGCATACTACACTGATAAAATTTTATTGAATATATATGAGTTATTGAGTATCCATATGAGGTATGGTCCCATTGATGCCCTAACTTCATCTGTTATGTTTGAGTAAGGCTGAGATTGTAGCTCTTACTATTATATGGCAGTGTTGGCAATGTGATTGCAAAGATATGATTTTGATATAATGCAAGTGCTTTATGGAGGTGCTACAACTAGTGTACCCATAATGGACCTATTGTTTAATGTAAGTCACATATAGATAAGCCCCCAATTTAGTAGTCATACATGTTGAGGTGTGGCAAGATCTCAGTGATATTGAATAATTATAAGACTCTGATTGTTGGGCTATGACACTTCATAGTCAGTAGTTATTAGTTTGGACAATACATTCCAAACTACATGGGGCTAATAATGGAATTTGTAATTAACTTGTGTATCTTTACTTGGTAGTTTCTTTACTGTGCTTACTTCATATTTATTTTAGTTCTATACGATGCCTTGCATATAGTTATTTTAATTTATAGAACTATCTAGTTACATGCATTTAGTTAATATTTCATACTCTATTTACTTGATAGATGATTTGTCTCTTTCTAGGGATATGGTCCCTGTCTCATGGCTTCTCGCATTTTTAGGTTCTTAATACCCATCTCAGGGTTTGCTAGTGAGGATTCACCATCATCCGTGTAACATTATCTAAAGGCAGGGATCTTTTTTCTAGTGGTGTTTAGAGTTGTCCTTGTTCATCCAGGATGTGGGCACAGTCATGCGGAGCTAGTAATCTAAAGTGGGTGAGACCCAATTATAGTTGAATCTTTTCTTGGTAAGTTTGACATTTACATACCACCGACTCAATCATAAAATCAAGCATCGTACAATTAAATAGGAAAAGCTTCAATAAATCTTTACATTGGTGTATATAGTGGCACTATTATAAATGGCAAATTATAAGTGTTCCATGATACATTCATCTAATTCAAGAGTGATACCACCGTACTAGCAGTAGCTGAAAAGGAACATTAGATAAAGAGAATATGAGTTGAAAAGGATAAAAAATCTGAAACCAGGTAATGAATTAATACCATGTGATTAAATAAAAAGACAAAATATAAGGTAAGAGAGACCAATCGTTTCATCTTACACTGATGTTTTCATACTCCCAAGATATTCTTTTTGTTATCATCCAAATTATGACCATAAGTTTTATTAATCGTGATGGATAACAAATACACATTCACTATTTGAACTAAAAAAAATTATGCATACACAACATATGTGCATTCAACCATGAGCATGATATTGATTTTTAACATGATTTCACATATAGTTCCATATGTTGTTGAAAGGACTTCTCCTTAATTAGCTTAATTTGAAAGTGAATAGTTGTCTAAACCAAACATATATACTTACCTAGTCATTGCAATTATGATGGGAGGTATTTGGACTTACTGTTATCCAACTATTACTTGTGATTTTCATTAAATAAAGTTTTAGTGATAAGAAAATCACCACATCCATTTGATGTGCTAAGGTTGTAAACATCCTTAAATATTTTCAATCCCATAAAGGAATTGAATGTTGTTATAATGTAGAAACATGTTTATTATGTCACAAAAATGTTTCAAGTTCTTTTATAAAAATCAAAGACGAGGTGCCCATTCACCTCATTCTCGTCAAGGGGAATGTCTTCTTGGTATCAAGGAAGTATGATATTGAAATTCTCCTCCAATCCATTCACAATCAACTTTAATCTCCATAATTCTCCCAAGCCTTAATTATCCACCAAAATATTCTTATTTCTCCAATGATCTCTCTACAAGACCCCAATGAGGCATCAATGCACTTTAAAGGATAAGAAAGTAGTTCAGAAGGATAAACAGATAAGAATAGGATTCGGTTGTTCCTAAATCAGGGAATATGAGTGAACATTTCTTCTCCTTAACCCTTCCTCTATATCATAAGTCATTCCTTCCTTCATAAGGGAAGTGATAGATGACTCTGATCAAAACAATAGTGATATGGAATAGAGGAGTTGGTGTTGAGGGTTATAGACATATATTAGTGAAATACCTAGTCAAACTATTATTCAATTACTAATAAAATCTCCATCTGAGTAAAGTTGACATTTCAATAAATTGTGCGCTGATGCAGATGTGATGTTAAAGATTATTAGGAATAGGTTTCAAGCCAAAAAATGGTTGATCCTAGAAACCATGATCGTAGGTCTCAATCTGAATTCCTTTACAACCAACAATTTGTAAAACATATATTTTAAATACATACCAAAAAAATATAAAAAAATGTTGTAATTGAATTCAACTATATTAGACAGTTGTTGTATTCCTAATGCATACTTTGAGAGGAAAATGTATATATGCATGCTAGTCATTCACAGTGGATTTATAGATTTATTTTACATTAATTCCATGCCCCCCCTTTTAGAAAGATATAATCTAGAGTGGTTGGAATAAAATTAAGGAAATGAAGAAAAAAATAAATCAAGATAAGGAATATAGAGATGCCACTGTGATTTAAGGGAAACTAGTTGAAATCAAAAATTCATGTTTAAATCATTTAGGAAAATATATAAAAGAACAAAACATGACTCCGTCAAAGGATGTTAATTTAGTAAAGCATGGGAACAAGACCAACTAAGGCAATCCTCTTATAAGAAAGGAAGGTGTTGGGCACCCAGGCATTTCCCCAAAAATTAGTATGTGTGTGCCAAATAAATTTTGAAAAATGGTTCAATTCCTTGGGTTTTAAGTTGCAAAAAAGTGATAAAAATGAAACATCTTAACTTATCAAGCTTGAGGGGTCTTAAGGTGATTGTAGAACTTTCCATCATCAGCTCTAATGATTCTAGTTCATTAAGTATCTTAATCATATCAGAACCTCCCATGGTAGACATCCATCAGAGAAAAATGAATGAGATATATTTGTCAGAGAGACAATAGGATCATATCAAAAAGTTAAACTGAATAAGCCATGGGCATATGAGTAAAAGCAAGATCAATGTGAATAAAATTGATTATCAAATAATAAACTTCAATGTATATTCTTCAATATGCATTAACAAGATATTCAATCATGTAGATGTGAGAAATCATGAGTAATGTTCATTGAAATTGTGATTATATTAACTAGATAAGAATATGGTTGGGTAATGTAAGAAAAGTATCTACAATACTCATATATGCATGTGATATGATTATGAAAGCATCCAGTATCAATCAAGATCAAAGTATATTGAGAAAATATGTGTGCATAGCTATCTAGATGTGGTTACTAAAATTGGATTGTGAGATGACATGATCATGAAATATAAATATAGAAACACTAACAATAAAAATTTATCACTTAGGTCATGATTAAATGATGGTATGGATATATTTTCCCATCTGCTTCGGATCCCATGCGATTGATGGGGTGATTTAGGGCTTACAACCAACTTCTCTTAGCCTGGGGAAGGGTATTCTGGTTGTTGTTCAGCGTCACCCAACTCCCCTTGGATGTCCTCTTTGTTGATGTGATGTAGGGGGTTCCATATACAGTTGGTGGTCGTTTTGGTTTCTCCCCCTTTTGGATTTCTCATCAGCTAGCAATGGTGCGTTGTAGGACCTCAGTTCTTCTATCCCCTGGCGGTCATTTAGTGGATAAAACAGAGATAACTAAGGTGATCATGATCATTTTGATGTCTCTTTGGGTGGGTGAGGCTTCGAAATACCCCATATGATTTCCCCTGTGTCAGTGACAATCCCCCTCTTCTTTTACATATATTTGTTTTAGCATTTTTCTTCTCTTCTATGTTTGGTCTATCGAGCTCTACCTCTTTACTTATCACTCAACGCCTTGCTATCCTTCATCCTTGTTGATGGTCTCTCTTATTGGGGAGAATGACATGATTTTGAGTTCCCCAAATCTGTTGTTGGTGTGGCGCCTTTTCTTCGACACCCACTTTTGCTTACTTATAGGGGGTGCTTTTTTTACATCGGACTAAAAATTAAGGAGGATGAAAGGTGGTTATATTGGATTATGTTGTTTCAATTTATGTACGGGTAACTCAAGTACCTTCAAAATGGACAATGATCAATGTATAGAAGGGATTCTACCGAAAATCTACTTTTATGAGCATCAACCAGGGATCCAAGTTGAAACACTCTCTCTATTTCTATTTTCATCTTTATATTGTTGTTACAACCTTTTTCCCAAGATGGTGTCACTACAAATCTCATTTTAGATGTCGTATGGTTTCCATTATATAATTGCGATCTATTTTATCAAGAAAAAAGAAGAGTATGAGTGGTTAGATCAACAAGATGAACTAGTTACTTGAACCTGGAATCCAAGAACTAGTTAGAATAGTTTATGTCTGTCATGTGATGATCTTGATCGAGTAGTTAGATAAGCAATCAATGCAATTTACTAGATCTAGAGTATTTGTGCCTCCTGACATTTTGTAACATCCTTTATGTATAGGATAGTCTATTATAGAGGAAGGATCCTACTAGATACAAAAGTGTTTAAGTATCTAATAGGAAGGTATTTCTCTCTCTATCTTTAGAAGACTTCAAAGGTGTAAGGTTTTCTGTTAGATACACAGGGTATATATAGGTATTTTGGACTATTTGGGGGTTTTAAAGAGATAAGAAAGAGAGTTCGACAATGTAGGAAACTTTATCATATTAAATCAAAAATGAAATAGGATTTCACTCTCTGGGGGTTGTTGAATTATGTGTTCTACATGAAGGCATCAGCACATAACATGGGATTCCACCATGTGGAACTCCCAACATATCTTATGAATCCATCAGAGGAGTCCCTTGAGCAATGCAATCTATATCCTTATATGGGTTTCTAAATTTTGGAGAAAGAAGTCCTTTGTCCATGAACCACATATCGACCAAAAAAGGTGAATTTATTGATTAAATGGGTAGAAAATATGATGAAAATGTGAGGAATTGGGATAATATTCCACCATTAGATAGATAGTTGGTTTCAATTCAATTATTGATTGGGTGGAAAATGGGGTGTCAAAGCTCTTCATTATCTCTTGTAAAGAAAATCAATCATGAAAAAGACTATTGTTCAAATTATTTATTCCTTTTAGCAGTAGTTGTATTACAATCCATCATTGACGAGCATGATTAACTAATAAACAACCATGATGATCGTTAGTTATTCTTATTATATCATGCTTCTCTCTATGTATATGCTTACTATTGTAGGGCACGGGCTATTATTAGAAATAAATAATTTCCCAAGGTACTTATGACTCTTACCCTCTTGAAAATAGATGTTGGGATGAGAGTTCTACTTGATATGGAAAAACTTCATTTCAATTTAATAGTGACCAATACATAGTAGGAAGAGTAAATAGCCTCTATTTCTTTAAATATAATTAAGTAATGCAAAACCTATTTAAGATAAAATTGAGAACCCTTTTTATAAGAAAGACGTATATGCAATAACAATTCATGGAAATAGGATCTACCCTTTAGATAATATTCTAGTTCATGAGTGCATACAGATTTAGATGGGAACATAAATTCATGCTAACCTTATTTGATGAATTATGTAACTTGAAACAACTTCTCTTTTCTATTTGTCTAATAAATTATGTTGTTTGTAAATGAAAACTAGTAGTAATTATTGGTAAGTGGCATAGAGTATTTGATATTAATAAATCTCTAGTTTTTTCACTCTAATGCCATGGTTGAAAGTGAGTTTATTGAGCTTAACACATTGTATGAGAAACTTCAAGATTTTAGAGATCATGACACTACAAGTTGGTTATCACTAGTGCAGTTATGACCCACCTAGGCTCCTAGAGAGGGCATATTTTCAAAAGGACACTACTTTGTGTTGGTGTATGGTTCCAGAAAAGGTTCCCTAGAGTTTGGGATGCATTAGGAGAGAGACGTAAGGTGTTCATATGCATATAATATTCCTACTATGAAATAATTTCTTAAGACATATAAATGTGATGATCTTAGTTCTTGTGGTTCCATAACTAATGATAAGATAAATTACAACCATTAATTACTTAAGCTTTCAAACCCTAATTGTGTTGCCTTTTATTTCTCAAAATTGACTAGTCATGTCAAAATGTTGGAAAATTTAATTCAATTATCCATTTGAAGGTGAGTAAGACTTTTTTCATTGGTATATGTATCTAGTAAAATTAG
The DNA here is from genome assembly GCA_963693085.1 of Alisma plantago-aquatica. Taxonomy (NCBI): domain Eukaryota; kingdom Viridiplantae; phylum Streptophyta; class Magnoliopsida; order Alismatales; family Alismataceae; genus Alisma; species Alisma plantago-aquatica. Next base: position 667,999,018 of record OY856414.1, read on the forward strand.
AAGGTTGATTAATTCTCAATTATCTTTTGGTCTCATGCCACTCCTAGTAGAATGATTTTGTGATTAAACCCATATACCCACAAATATAGTATAATTGTCTTCTTGATAACATGTATCTTGGAATACTTCATGGTATTCACCTTTTAAAATTAAAGAATTGTTAAACAAATTGGTAAACTAACAAGCTAAAAAATTAGTAGGGGTGGTAATATCATTGATACATCCATAATTTTTCCCAGTCCACTACCATTAATTCACCTCTAATTTTAGTGTTCAAGGATTCACTTGATGAATGGACGTGATATCCATTTTTAGGAAGGGGTTTGGTTTGGTTGTGGGTGCATTGTCTATTCCACTGATGATCTATTACAAAATTCCATAACATCTAACTCACCACCAAAATATCATGATTTATCTACTACTTAAAATCCTAGAGGTTGATGTCATGCTACGTGAAAATGTTGGACATCTTTCTACCTAGTATACCTAGTCATAATAAAATGTAAATCAACACATAATGCTTGTTTGTTGGTGGAGAAGTGATGAGTTCATATTTTTACTAGTTTTACTTACATTTTAGCTTAGTTTTGCATTCATATCCGTCATCTCACCTTAGAATTAGCTTCCATTTGATTTTCTTTAATTTTATGTTAATTTATAAGATTTTGAACCAATTCTTTGGTTTTGCATGGAGGGTTTGAGTTTAATTATCTAAATAGTAGCATAGGATCTTAATTTGTAAGATTTTGATCCATTTATTAGTTGGAGATTTCATCAACGCAAGCCCATCAACCTACGCCAACACCCCCAGGGGGTTGTTTCTAATTTCATTATCATAGGTTCACATCATCCCTCACTTGTATTGGTTGTCAATTGATGGAACCCATGTCCACCAATGACTGACGAAGTAATGCAGCGACATCAGTTTGTCTTTCCATCAGTTGACAACTAATGGTTATCTACTGATGGGAATTATGAGCATTTACCAATGAAACCAATGCATGTGACAATCTATGGAAACCCTATGTCGCCTTTTGATGGAAGTCTTATAGATCTCCAACCAATGAAATTTGTAAATTCCCATCTATCGATGAAAACATAGACTCATGTCAACCGATGGAAAGTTAGACTTTTCCCACTAATGAGAATCCAGCACCATGCCTATTGATGGAAATCCAGTACCAACAAGCAATGGAGGTTCTGCATCTCATCTATCAATGAGATTTATGGGCATTATACAACTGATGAAACATGCACATCGATGAGAATATTAAACATCATGAGACCCTTCGTCTTCCTCATACATCTACACATCCATGGCGACCAATGACATAACCACATATGTCTAGGAGATATCTTAACCCTAGAATCCATCTATAAATAGAAGTCATGTCCTTTAAAGATAGGGATAGGATCTAGACGATGCCATGCTGCCAGAGTCTATTTTGAGCATTCATCTCCATTTTCCATTAACCATTTCCACCTATTGATGACACATCAATAAATGATACCTACCATCTAGTGATTATTTAGATATTTTTAAAGCTCAAGGGAAAATGTCCAATTTTGTTAAGAATCCTAGGCACTCTTTGTGTGAGAATTAAGTCAACATGTATTTTTTTTTGTTTTTCATGGAAATGTTGCAAACGGTAGCTTTTGTAAGAGTGCATTTATGTTTAAATTTCTATTAATAAACAAAATGTTTGTAACTAACTTGTTCCCTAAATATGTGAAGCATTTCCTCATGGTTACCTTAGACTAACGTCCACTTTAGTACTCACGTCACCACACAACTACCTTCAACTTTTTTTGTATGAAGGGAGCACGGAAATATCAACATCAACATGGGAATATAGTGTTATAATTAATGAGTAGCAAGGTTGGTGAATAAGGAAGTGGTGAGGGACAATATCATTTTTGGGGTGCGTTGTTTTTTTTTGTAAAGCATGCATGATGCTTGCCTCACAAGGGATGTGCATGCAACCAGTAATATAATTTGAATCACAAATGTGAGGCCCGCAATAGGATGAGTCAATAATACTATAGTTTAATATCGTCTCCACAGAAATCCAATACAATTCAACGCTGTTCGAATTAACCGTGCAATTCAAACAACAAAATGTTCGGTTTGATTAAGTCTTAAATTAACTAAGGCTGTCATAAAATTTCTCTTAAGTTATCAACCCAAGGCGAAGGCATTTGGTTCCATGGCAGCTATCAATCACGTGGTGAACATTTATATACAATAAATATACCTCTTGTCCACATGTCACACTACATTATGATTAATGATTATTGCCTATAAACTGCTTAGATGACTAGATCACTATCTTCCAACTAATAATCTAGCACAAGATAGTAATCTCTCTCTTATATTCATCTAAAGAGGGTCGTATATCCACCTTCATTACATGTACAAGGAGACTTAGTATTAGTGACTCCTATTTACTTCTATGTATTAGGAAATAGAGATCCAATTATCCTCCATTAACTTTGTAGCCCTTCTGCATATATGCTGAATATGGGGAAGTGGGAGGTATTGTCCATCAATTTTCATAAACGATTAGTATTTGTTAGAGAAGCAAGAAGGAAACTTGTAATATTATGACAAGTTGTCCATCACATGACTAATAGGTGTCAAAAAAGGTATCAAATACAAAGGAAACTACTCCACAATCATGGTTTATACACAAACAAGGTTGTATCTCATGAATCTAACAAGTTCTATGGAGTAAAAGAGGAAAAACATGACAAATGAGAAGGAGAAACGAGATATAACACTCGTGAGCAAGAATCCTCTACAAAAGAGCTTCACTTGGAGCTTATCAAACTTGGGGAGAAGGAAGTCTACCTCTATAGCTTCTTCCTATCAGCCTCTTCTAGGGTAAAGTCACCCTTTGGGTCTCCCTTCTCTCATTTTCTGAGGTTGGAATGGAACCAAATGAGATATGCATCTCATAACAGTCTTTTGAACTGTGTATGTTTTTACTTCTGCGAGGTGACACATTGTACCTGAGGTTAGGCATGTCGTGTCCCTTGACAATTGTCAAGGGTCGGTTTCTGTGTCACTATTCGTATGATGGAATGGAACCAAATGAGATATACATCCTCATAACAGTCTTTTGAACTGTGTATGTTTTTACTTATGCGAGGTGACACATTGTACATGAGGTTAGGCATGTCATATCCAACGACAATTGTCAAGGGCCGGTCTCTGTGTCACCGTGTGATATGATGTGTTGAGCGAGTAACATGATGTGTCGACGTCTTTCTCGAGCGGTACTGATAAGATCACATTGTGTCATTGGCCAGACACGCCGTGCAGGATTGTGGCCGATGTAGTTGTTGCTACTAGCACATCGTGCTGAAGTCTGACACGATGTACCCACTGAAGATGCAAATACCATGAGCTATTATGTCGGGCATGACGTGCATCAAACCAAGCACATGATATCTGATGCTAGGAAAATTGAGGGAGGCACCGGAGGTGGACACCTCGTGCATATATGGGAGCACGGCGTGTCTCTGTGTAGATAGGTTGAATTTTGATTTCTTTAGTCCCTTTGTCGATGAGGAAGGTGGAATAGATTCCAGATGAATACAAGTACTGATTTTTGCATTAAAGTACCTTCTAAATGATAGGAAGATGGCTAACTACTTCAAGTTGCACTGAAGCATGAAATTCGGTCACTATTTGCATCGAAATAGGACATAATAGTAGCATGAACTATCAATGCCCATTATAAAACTAAATAAAAATAAGAGCACCCCAAAGTCGCTAGTAGGCGGGAAGAGGGAGAATATGGATAAAGTTTTGCACTATGGGGGATTTGGGCTTGCTAGCATGTAGATAGCCGTGTAGGATGCTAGGATATGTCTAACTAGCAAGGCCAAGAATCTACCAATTTCTGGACATCCAATCTGGATATCCATGCGAATGTGGATCACGGTACGGACATCCGCTATGCTGCCTGAATTTCAACCAACAACCGTTGATCACCATATTTCTGTGGTTCCTTGTGTTATGAACCCAAGCTTCAGTTTCGATCATTATATTTCATTTGGGTTGTAAAATAGAAAAACATTTTTGCATCTAGGTTGATGGAAAAAAAATTGACCAGGAACTAGCTGGACTGTGGTCTTTAGCAAAGTACTTAATCAGAACTAGACCTATTATGTAATGTTTATCACAGTCCGGACTCAAATTCTGTCATTTTATGTATTTCTTACATATATATTCATGTGATGTTTAATTTACAAAATAATGACATAAACTTTGTATTAGATACTTGTGATATATCTAAAATATTAGTAGTCTGAATTTTCCAACTCGATTTCAGATCAAAAACGAATCATCATATATGAACTGAACCAAAAATACAAAATTAAAATCAAAATCCAATTTTCGCTTGTTGGACCGAGTCAAGTCCACAGGTTCATAAACAACTTTGGCACCCTCTTTTCATTGGACGTGCCATCCCCGAACTCCCACAGCAGTACTGCACAGAGCAATTTAGATGAACACCTGTCGTAGAAGATAGAAAAATTGGGGGTCATGGTCACCGGCATGTCTGGTGGCAAAATTCTACCACGGTATGGATGTAGACATGCACTAGTTTGTTTTCACGTGGTATGGATCAGATGATAGGAACACCGGTCCACTGTCATTCCTTTGTATAAGGATTAGCTTATAATATGATACAAGAATGGTAGCTTGGATTAGTGTTCAATCAAAATGTGAAGAAGTTCACTGAACCTTGATATGCGCTAAACGAGTTAGGTTCGAGATTTAGAAAATTAAGACTAAATTTTTTGACCACTTTGTTTTCCCGAGTCAACTTAGAGCAATAGGGGTCATTTTTTAGGTCACCGTCCCCGACAGTCTCGCCCATATGCACAGAAACAAAGCTCATGTTTGGTTTGTGACCCAGTCTGGATTAGCGGCCGTCGTTTTGCGCCATGTCAGCCTATTCTGGTTTGGATTGGCTCGGTTAGGTGTTTGGTTCGTTATCCCAGAACGGTCCCATTTTGGGGTTTCATTATCCCCAAATCTGGATCAAGTTGGTCCCAGTCCAAGTGGGATTCCAAATCTTAGTCTGGATTAGCCTTCCTCGCCCCGACTTTCCCCGATCTCTCCCCCAACAACTCATCTGCGCAAACCAGCTACTCCTGAGCTGCTCCCGAGGAAGATGATAGCCAAGGCATGCCTGCTACGACTAGGCGTGGTGTCGCAAGACGTCTAGCCGTGACTAGGTGTGGTGCTAGCAATGAAGTCACCATGTAGTCTTCTCTATGTCTCGGTGACGAGATGCCAACCCTAGCAGGGACTTTACTCGCCCTGGGTCTGTGAGTAGCAGTTGCATCACGAGCAGAACAGGTTCTAGTAGGTGGTGAATTGAAAGGTAAGGTGTGTTGTCAATCTGTCTAATCTCGTCTTCTCCCACCCCTTTGACCATACTTGGCCATGTTTACAAGGAAGAGGCGAGAGAGAAACCCTAGCTTCTGTCTGGGGTCCTTGTGCTGCTATAAAATAGGAGCAATGTTAGTCGAACGGCTAGCCTTGCAGTTGCACATTGTTCTCCACCTACTAGTAGACGCAACGGGTTCAGATTCTACCTTGGGCGATCTCTCCTCACTGCTTAGGTAGGCCGACTTCTCCAATAGATTTTTTTTTGTTACAGTCTTTCTTATGATCATAGAACCATACTAACGTTTTTGTCTTTTTTTATTATGTTCTTTCTCATACACGACCTGGACACTCAACATGGACGATCCTTGGCTAATCTGGATGATCTGGATGCGTTTTGGCGAATCATACTACCTTGGGACGTCTCTACAATCCCAGGTATTCACTCCTACCATTTCCCCCAAATTAGCTTCCCACGTAGTGAAACGATTTCAATGTATCTGTGCCATTTTGAGTGTAATGGTGCTGAGACAGTGATTTTCCAAGACAATGTTTGTTGAATTTGAAATGAAATTTGTTCCAACACTATTTTTCTTCTTCTGCTTTAAGCCTTTTTGTTGTTGTTTATATGGGAACTGTATGTACTGGCATTTAAATAGGATATGGTACTGCAAAACATTTCAATGTTGAGGGTGTAGTTAGTTCTATATCTCATAATCGACTTGGTATGAGTAACATAGTTATGCATTCACCTAATCAAAAAAAACATGGGTGTGTGCACAATCATAGGTGTGTGTCTAATTACAAAAGTAATTCAAAATTAGTGTATATGTATATTATTTGTGTGTATATTTAAATGTATGTGGGTAAAGAAATGTTGATTTGTTTAACAAATCTTGTCCATAAGGAACTTAGTTTTAAGTAGGCTTAGGAAAGGTCATGTTTTGATTTGGTAAGAGTTAATGTTTGGTAAACTTTAACCTTAGGTGTATACTTGGGCAATATGTTGAGGGAAGGCAAACAAAATGGAAAATAGAACTACCCCAATGCATGGCCTAATTAGGTCAAACTTGATGTTCAATAAACTTTACATATCCTAGTGTGTCAACGTGATAATACATAAGGAAAGTGTTGCATGAAATAAACTGGTGGTTAATACATAAGAAGAATATGAGCATAAATTCAAGAAAATATGGCATGAAATTAAGTGGTGGTTTAAAAGACTCAACCATGGTGATTGACACATGAAAGAGATCCAGTTTCAACTATATTGACCCAAGTGGAAAGCAAACTTTGTTAGGGCTAGGTTGAAATTTGACTCACAACCACGGTTTGGTAAATAGCTTGGCTAAAACTTAACTAGGCATACAAAATGTGGTCAAGCTTGTATGAATTGGATGTGTGCTTGAACTAAACATGGTCAATTGTAAGGATTAGGTTTTAGATTTGCTTAGGAAAACCTCCTTTTTTAAAACCTACTGATCACATTTGTATATAATACGGTGCTTATATAGGGCTACATTTTGAATAAGAATGCACATTGAAGTAAAAATAGGTAGAAAAATCATTGGCGACAAGTGATTTTGGGTAGCTTACCTAACTTTAACATCCATAAATTTGACAAACATTACAGGCCTGAGGTCAAATATAAGTGGCACCAAAAAAAGGTTGAATCACAGGTAGGGACAGGTTAGGTCACAGTAACACCTAAAATTTAATTGGGCATATGTCCATGAATGTGAAGGAATGCATATTAGTTAATGACTAACCATGCTCCTTTACATGGAAATTGTGTGAAATGGAAATTGTGTTGAGACAATATGTTGATTTTGAAATGGAAATTGTTACAACATTGTTTTTCTTCTTCTACTTTAAGCATGTTTGTTGTTGCTTATATGGCAAGCATATTTCATGGAATTAAATATATTTGAAATAACCAAAAATAGGATGGGATTACATAGTGTTGAATAATCAAAAATAATTAGAAATAGGATGGGATTACATAGTGGTGAATAATTAAAAATAATCAGAATTAATCACAAATAGGATGTGAGCTAACCCTACCAAGGTCAGATATTCAATTTTCCTATGTTTTGTCAATGCTCAGTTTTTGGCATCCAATTCTCAATGTGTTGTTGTTGGCAGACCTCAATATGGTTGATCCATTGCTTAAAATATACCTCCTTCAATAAGTCCTTAGTTTTGTCTCTGATTTTCCATTTTGTATGGATTTGTTGACCATGCAATTATTGTTCAGTACAATTGTGGACATTAGTCATAATCAATTTTCAATATGCATTGTGATCACTATCATATTCAAGGATTTGTTGTCAAACATTAGTGGTGATTAGCTTATGGCTGACCGCATTACGATTGTGGACCTCAATCTAAACTATTTGCAAAATAAGTAGATGTCAATGGCAACCCAATCAAGCATTCCCTATGCATATTTGCTTATTCAGTTCACTATTTTTCTAAATTCATATACAGATATGCATTTTTTGTAGTGTGTGTTTTAGGTCTTTACTTTTGGATGTCTCTCCGTTTGTTGGTTATAGAGACCATTTTCTGTATATCTTTTTCTAAACATGGTGTTAGATCCATTTCTAAACATTCCCTAGATATGTTTAACCAAATTTATTCATGGCATTAGGTGTTCAGTACCAATTTTAAATATTGAACATCAAGTTTCACCAAATAGTTTTTCATTATTGACAATGCATTGTTAAGTATTGTCCCAATTGTTGGCCATACTTGTGGTATGTACTTAAACCTAGCCTAACATGGTCTAATTCCCAATGGGTATGCCTTTTCAAAAGATATTGTCCATGTTCAGTACATGTACATATTCCTTGTGATGGTGATGTGATTGCTTTATGTAAATGAGGTGTGCCCTCTTTAGGATGTCTCATTATAGTTACTAAACATTAATTTTTGACCCTTGAAGTTATAGTAATTTATGTTATAATGCATATGTTATTCAATGGAATTCATGTCATATTTGACCCTGCAAGTTGCTTAGATGGGCTTAAGAACTTGATTACTGTATTAATAGAAACATCTAATTAACCATCTAAGTCAATCGGCTTAATAACTGAATGATTGTATTGTTGTGAGTTTTACTTATTCATAACCTTCTAAGTCATTATATATTGCAGCACCATTGTGTGTATGTCTTTCACAGACCCCAGACTCTGTATTGTATGGTCGAGGGAGTCTGATGAGGCTCTAGTTTCATCACTACGGAGGTAGTATGACATAGGTCAGTGTATTGATGGGTATTTTACTAGGGATGCTTGGAGGGAGACACTTTGTGAATGGAAAAATAGGATGGGGGCAGACTGTACATTGGAACAAGTTAAAACTCGGTGGAAGAACCTAAAGAAAGACTTTGCCAAATTGAAGCTTGTGACCAACAAGAGTGGCGTCGGATGGGATGAGACTAGGAACAAGCCCAAGCTTCCTGAAACCCCAGAGTGGAGGGATACCCTTGCGGTACATACAATAATAATAGACTGGCCCAAATTTAATGTCCTTCATTTACATATAAATCTCCTAATAAAAGGTATTTAATGAGTAGGGTTATAAGGATCTAGCTAGATTGATTTGTTGACCCTTCCCCACTACTACTACATCGAGTTGATGATAGGGAGGAACATTGCTATAGACCACCATACAATGTCTTCTATTGACAAACAAATATCGTCTGACGTCGCCTCCGAGGATGAAGTTGTTGTTGACTTAGGTGTGCCTGATACACTCATCAACACATAAAGCACCAGAGGGGAACCAAACATAGGCTACTCTAGGATGCAGAGTGAGGGTGACAATGGCACAACAGATGACCAGGGTGTTGGAGCAATGACTCCTCCTTGACAGAGGAGCAGGAAGTGACCGTCAATCACTACTACAGAACCTACCTTTAGTGTCGGTTATTTAAAGCCTTTAGTGTCGGTTTCTAAGAGACACCTATGTGGGCGACACTAAAAGTCCACCCATCAGGCGTCGGTTCCAAAACCGACACCCAAACTCTTCGTGCGCCACCGAAAACACGCCATCATGGGACTATAAGCGTCGGTTATTAGTTAAAAACCGACGCCCAAACCCTTCGCGCCACAGAAAGGGCGCCATCTTGGGAACTATCAGTGTCGGTTATAAGTTAAAAACTGACACCATATATCTTCACCCCACGGCCGTGCTGTCCAGCACGGTCGTGGTGTTAAGGACATAGACGTCGGTTTATTGTAGGAACACCGACACTATATCATTATGTGTCGGTTATTTACAAATAACCGACGCCTATTTTTTTTTTTCTTGTCAGTCTGCAGACCTGTTGTGGCTGGTCGCAGGATGAGAAACCCATTCAGTTCAGTTATGAACTGCAGGTTTTACGACATCCATTGATATCAGCCGACAACAGGCCGCAAACCTGCAAAATTAACAATAAAAAAGTAGCACATGCATTTAGCAATGCAACCTGCAGTTCCATTTTATTTTCACACATTTATAAACATTCACACATGCTAGCAATTTGTAGTTCCATTCATTCACATTCACACATGTAGAAACATTCATATAGCAATCAACACTTTCATTCATTTTCACTCAGACACATGTAGGAACATCCAGACATGTAGAAACATTCACACATATATTATAATTCAGAAATTCATTTACAAAGTATCATTGTTTAGTCATTATTCGCTATCAGGATCCCAATTATATTTTAAAGCCCCCACTAATTGTATGGTTGTTTCCCATTCTTCTCTTACTTCATTTAATTCTCCCATTGTATAGGGAGCATTAACATTTGGTAAGTCCTTTCCTGTAATGGGGTCAGCTTTAAACACCTGTAAAGAGAATGATGTATATATATAATTAATGAGCTATAAATAAGATTGATATATTTCGATCATATTATCTAATGAGACTATATAATACCTGAGCAATACATTCGATATCCAGTACGGCATGTTTGATAATCATGTGCATATATCGCATGACATAGTATCCACATGCACATCCATTGTCTTGTGTAGCACACTATAAATTCAAACATACAAAATATTAAAAAATACAACTAATTAAGCATTGTTCACATAAATAATATATACATATATTGCAGTCGGGAACTTACTTGCATGTTCTTCCAAATTATTGGCTGGTTCTTTTTTGTGGGGACCTTTCCTCCAGCCTTTTTGTACTCCTCAAAACCCCTACATGTTAATGTAACACAGAACATTGCAATTAAATAGTAATGTAATAACATATGTTAACGGATATGAAAAATGAAATATTTCTCACCGAAATATTGCCATTTTCATTATGTGTCCAAATCTTGTATTCAATTTACCCCCCTTAGGATCTAGATAATACACAGTGAACGTCTCGGGGGCAATAACCAATAACTCCCAATGCCTACCCCTAGAGGAAAAAAAGTTAAAAATTGATAACTCAAAATCCACAATAAAAATGTAATTTTCTTAAGTCCAAATTATAATAAGCAAAGTAAACTTACTCTACATTGAATGGAGCCATTATCACCGTCTTCTTTTTTACAGCAAAATTTGAAAAAGACTCACAGCAGTATTGTTGAACTGATGTAGGGTCTTTAGCTACTAGACTAATCAAGGATGGAATCAAAAACCCTACATGTTCGAATCCAAAATTTGCACATATGTTGTCTAAGTAGCTGCAAAATATGTATTAATTACGCATGCATTAATAAATAAGAAACCAGATCACCAGATCATACACAAGGTATATGGATGTATAAAGAATATCTCACCTTATCCATAGCTCTATCACAGATGTATTTAGCCAATCATATCGAAACAACTCCAATATATCTTGTATAAATAGTTTTGTTTCGTATGACTGACCTGTAGAATCTGAATCAGAAGAAATAGTTATAGGGGAGTTTATATCATGTTCCCCTAACCATACTGCCATACCCCTACAGTTAGGACCTAACGGGACAGGTAGGTCCTGTGGAACCCAACTAGGTAATGCAGGAGGTGGAAGTGGAGGCCTAGATGCTGTGGGTGTCTTCTTTTTAACCTGTATATATATATAATTTCAGATCAACTGCCAGCATATACACACACTAACAATTGAACGTAATGTAAATTTACCATACCTTATCAGTAAAGAAGACATCTGCTTTTAGCCACAATATCACTCCGCCTACTGCCTCACCAAGCGTTTCACAATCTGGGTGGGCATATGGCAGTGGAAGATCCATCCACTGGGGGAATATATGTATCGGGCTCACCCGAATCCAACCAGCTGGTACTGGAGACCCGTGACACGTTTCCCCTGGTAGGGATGGGTAAGCCGACGCCTCTGCCATGACATATTCTTTACTTTTTATACGGCATGGCTTCAACCCCTACAAATTTTTGTGTAAAGAATGTTATATACATATATACATATCATCTTTTTTTGAAACGACTACAATTTCATATATACGTATCATCTTGAATTAAAAAACTAGTTACTATGTCATAAAAATACTTACAGTGGATGTGCTAGGTGGCGGTTCTACAGGATTACTCGCAACCTCTGTAGTAGGAGTAGGAGTAGAGTCTGCAGTAGGTATTGTCTGGTAAGTGGCAGTCTGAGATGCCTGCCACTTTTTCATTGCTTCTTCGAGTTTCCTGTCAAATAGCTTATCCACCTATACATGGATAAAAGAAACGTCAAATTCTAATTTTTGAATTCTCTTTTACAGTAACATTATAAAGAAAGAATATGTTGCCTCTTCTTGTGAAAGTCCCGCTTTTGGGACATGTTTGCGCTGGGATGACTCAAAAAAAGATTTGATGCCCACACCAGCGCCTGCAGCCCTAACACGTCCAGGATGCTCTGGGTTACCCAGAGCAATTGTCAATTCATCCTTTGTTCCCTCAGGGATGAACTTTCCTTGTTTCCTCAGCTCGTGCAGCTCCCGCTAATCGCCAAAACAAAAATTTGTACTTAAGTAAACAACACAAATAATCAATATTCGAATGATTGCTGTAAGAGTTGTATTTTACCATTTTTGCAGTCGCCTCAGCAGTTGCGGCCTTAGTTATTTCTCCCTTCTTATTTTGCCTCCCAGCTATCCAGACATCATGGCGAGGCAGAGGTGTGCTACCTATGGTAGAGGACTCCTGAGTAGCAGCAGAATGAGTAGCAGTAGCCTCAGCCTGTAGTCTTTGGCGAATGCCTGCATACCCCTTTGGACCCATTTTGTGGTCATGCACATTCAGTGCACGCCTTGATCTTTATGCCTCACTGAGGGCCTAGTTAGTATGCAAATTAATGATTTAGTTAGTAATACTAAATGTTAATCTTGAATAAGTGAATACAACATATATTAATTAATGAGATTGAGACTGATGCCTAATACCTTGAATTCATCAGTTTGTCTTGAAGCGACAAACGCGTCCCATTCTTCTTTGTCCAGGAAGTGCCACTGTTCATTGGCTGTCTTCTTCCTCTTGTCAGCTTCTTTTATGTATTCTCTGGTGAGATTTGTCCTATAGTTCCTTAGGACTCTCCCACAGCGTTGCATCACGCATTTACGATGCATCTTTTCATCCAATTCAAATATACTCTGCAAAATAGAATTGCTATTAACTAGTATCCAAAAATTTAGTAATCTACAAAATAGAATTGCAAATTAATAATAACTCACACATAAATCCTTCCATATTAAATTTTTCTTCTCCTTAGAAACTTTATGCCAAGAATCTAAGAGACAACCGCAATGGTTACGAGTAACAAACCCAAGATATGAAATAAATGAATTGTGATTCACACCACATGCATTTCCTGCATTATCGAAATCCACAACAAGTTTGGGTTCATTGCCCTTTTGCGCAATTAACTTCTTCATCATAGTGATGCCCCTTCTCTTGTCAACTTTTTGGTGTTGTTGATCAAGTGCCTCAAGTGCTTCAGATGGTACCTGTGCATCATCAACCTAAAATTTGACAAAATAATTCACATTTACAAGATATAACTATAAATGGACATATAGATATAAATATATGATATATTTTTAAAACTTACATTGTGAGGCGGCGCATTGATGTCCTCACCCTCACGGTAGTCATCAGCACGGTCATCAGGAGAATGCTCAGCCATCTGCAAATTCACATTCAAATTGTAAAGTTCGCATTGTAAAGTAGTAATTCAAAGTGTAAAGCTCACATTGTAAAGTTCACATTATTACAACAAAGTATATATCAAAAAAAAATTGTAAAGCTCTATGATCAAAGAGAAAACAAGTATATATTACAACAAGATTACGGTCTAGGGTTAACAAATACATGTGATGTCATTCTTATATATAATAAATGTACATGTACCACCTATCCCATCCTTAAACACCTAATCTCACTAGTAAGTGTATAATGTGTATTGGGTTTTCAAGAAAATTTCGGCAGCATTTCCCCGCTGTTCTCCAAGTACATATGTACTTAGAGAACAAACGAGGAAATACTGCCGAAATTTTCTTGAAACCCCAATACACATTATACACTTACATCCTAAGCGAGATTAGGTGCTCAAGAATAGTCCCAAACCGGGGACTATCCAAGATTTACTCCTAATGAGTAAATCTTGGATGGATTTCTAGGCCAACAAATAATGTTTTGTCATTCTTATACCTAAAATCCTAGTTCTTCAAGTTAGGGTGATTATTGATGTCTTTAAAAGCATGATTGGCAATTTAGGGAAAAGTTCATCATTTACATTCCAAGCATGTCACATGTGTGCATTACAGTTCATCATTAAGCAAGAAGGGTGATTAGGATTCTCACCAAGAACGGGTTTTGATTTTCTATACAATTTTATAAAAAAATGCACATGTATGCATATATATACTATACTTTTTGGAACCTTTATACATATCTGAACACCCTAAATAACCATACTAAACACCCAAATACTTTATAACACAACTATAAAACAATGATTATAGCTAAACTATTAAACAATAGACTTGTCACACATAAAACACCCTATACAACTATAAAACAAAAAAGTATTAAGATATGCATGATACAATAACTATTTTGCATCACATTACAGCAGACTTACTATGTCTTACATACAAAGTATGCATATGTCATGATTAGTTACATGTAATTTACATGTAATTTACTTGGATATACAGCAGTACCCGATTACTGTGTCTTACATACAAAGTATGCATATTAAATTAACTAAGACTTATCATAGAACATGATTAGAACATTAAGTAGATGATTAAATCATAACAAGATCAGTACATAAATAACCAACAGCAACCACGGTCGTGTGGGCTGGCACGGCCGTGGCTGTGTTGGCCAACCACACGGCCGTGTTGGGTAGCACGGCCGTGTGGTCGGCCAACACAGCCACGGTCGTGCCAGCCCACACGGTCGTGGTTGCTGTTGGTAAGGAGAGGGAGAAGGAAGAAGAAGAAGAAGAAAGGAGGCCTATTGTTGGTAGAAGCATGGAGAAGGAGAGGTGCCGACGTCGAGCAGAGAAGGAGAGGGCGCCGGCAGAGCAGAGAAGGAGAGGGCGGCAGCGAGGAGCGGCGGCGAGAAACTACAGCAGCAGGCGGCGAGCGGCGCCGGCGAGGAACTGCAGCAGCAGGCGGTGGTGAGAAACTGCAGCAGCAGGCGGTGAGTGGCGCCGACGAGGAGCGTCGGAGGAAGGGAGAGCAGCAGGCGAGGAGTGGCACCGGGCGGAAGAGAAATCGTTAGAGGACCAAACCCTGAGCATGAGAATGAATGAAACAGAGAAAGGGGAAGAGTCGGGCTCTTTTGCGCGATTTAAGTTAACATTAGGTGTCGGTTTTTTAAAAACCGAAACTGACTGTTTTTATTGTCGGTTTACAACAAAACACCGACACTAAAGGGAGGTGAAAATTTTCACAGTTAATAGCATGAAAAAACAACGGCGTCGGTTACTGTCACAAAACCGACGACTAAAATTGTACAAATTTCTGTCTCACAGAAAATCTTTAGTTGTCGGTTCCTCCATTAAAAACCGACGTTGTATGTCAATTTTTGGAGGCAATTTTTTTTGCTGGAAATTTTATTTTTGGCGGTTACTTTTAGGTGTCGGTTTTTTAATAAGTAACCGACACTTAATAAAAGCGGTACCCATGTCTGGTCGCCCTTCATAGATTGGATGTCGGTTTATGTTATCAACCGACACTATAGAGTTTAGGTGTTAGTTTATGTATACAACCGACACCTTGAAAAGTGACTTTATAAGCCATTTCTGTAGTAGTGAATGGCACCAGAGCGATGTGTGCTTAATTTCTAATTAAGTGGTAGCTAAATTCACACAGGTGTATGCAAAGGTACATGAGTTAGGCACATGTGTGTCCACCAGAGCCATTGAAAAAAAGCATTTGCAATGATTTTGTAACATTTCAATGACACTTTCTATGATGCCCCTACCCATGTATTTACAACTCTTGTGAATGCCATAAAGGAGTCAACAAACTGCAGCATCTACCTCAACTTTACACATACCCCACACAAAATAACAATATGGTTGCAAGACCTTTAGGAAAGGTCCCACGCCGGTAGTGCAACACCACGACCTTCCATGTCGTCCTTGTTTATGCCATCTCACCAGGGATTTGCTTCGCAGTCCTCATCATCAAACCTCAACAGCACATCAAGTATGCCATCAATGTGGTATACTGGAAGTGATGATGTTGGCACAAGTGGGAATAACAAAGGCCCTACAGCATAGTAATTTTGAGGTTGGTCATGGTTATGGTTTGGTTTCCAATTTCATCTTGGCTCTGTACATTAGAAATTTCTTATGATGTAATATTTACTATGTTTGGGAACATCAATGCCAATTTGAGAACGGTTGTAATAATTCCTTCACTGACGAACAATTGTTGCTCGTAGCATTTAATTTGTATCTACTTTTGATGTAGTTCTTTTTTTTCACCTCTGCCATATTATGTTAAATATGTTATCTTTTTTATTCTAGGCATCATGTCTGGTAGTGGTTATACACCAATAGCAGACCTGATTACAAACATTTTGGGTATCGTGTCTAGTTCAGCAAATCACATTACTGATGAAATAGCTGACTCAATATCAAACTCCATCATGGACAACAATTCCAATGATGACGAGATACAAGCTCCAATACCTAGGTTAGTTAGTATTAGGAGTGGCCACCAAAGGGTTCTAGAAATCATAACCACCATGAACATAGGGCATATGACCTCTACCGAATGCGAGTACATACTATAATAGCCCTCATGGACAAGATTGAGAGTCGTGACTTGTTATGAATCTGTAGAGGCATCTCATCAATTGAGGTTGTATGCTACTTCCTACATATGGTTGGCCATGGCCATATAAATTGTGCTTTAGCTGAGGACTACATTCTCTCTGGAGAGACCATAAGTAGAAAGTTCAACAAAGTATTGGATGGGGTGTGTGCCTTGTGTCATGAATATGTTGTCATGCAAACCACAACCACAACAATGCATCATCGTATATTGGAGAGCCCAAAGTTCTACCCTTACTTCAAGGTAATAGTTATCCCCTAAATTTAAAACCATTTTCAATTATTTTGTATGTTGAACCCCAGTTTTGGTGTTTTAGGATGCCAATAGGGCAACTGACGGGCCACACATCCCAGTTTTGGTGAAATGTGATAAGTAAAATCAATAATGAGACAGAAAAGGGAATGTTTCTCTAAATTTCATGGTTGTAGTAGACTTGTCAATAGAGTTCACATATGTCCTGACTGGGTGGGAGGGCTCGACAGTAGACCAAAGGGTCCTACAAGCAGCAGCAACCACATGTAGTTTCAAAGGACCCCTAGAGAAGTTTTACCTAGTTGATACAAGGTATGCCAACACTCGTCAGTTTCTTGCACCATATCACAACACAGCTTACCATATATCTATGTTTTGAGGAAAATAGACATTCATACAACAACAAGAAGGAGATGTTCAACCATTGTCATGCACAATTACATATTATTGTAGAAAGAGCATTTAGTGTGTTGAAGAGGAGGTTTGCCTACCTTAAAAAAGGGGTGACGTATCTTGTACATTCATAGAGTCGCCTAATATTGGCTTTTTGTATCCTCCACAATTTTATACGTGGCCAAAATGATGGTAATGTTATGATGGACAAAATCCCATAACACAGTTCAACATTTAGCTTCCCACGCAATGGGATCGATCTGAATTCTCTACAGCAAACAACTTCGGCCAATGCAAGGGAGGGTGATGCATTACGTGAAATAATTTCTAATTTCATTTAGGAAACTCATTGACCTCCCTTTGTAATTGGCATTTGATATGTGTAACTTATAAACTCATCCCGCATTTAGACGTAATCTGTAATTTTATTGAACTTAGTGTATTGTTATGCATCCTAATTAAAACTGTCATATTATGCTTCATTAGGTTTTCTTACAATGGAGAATGGAATGTTGTCGTGTCCATGTGGCCTCCAATGCACCATACGAGTCTACATGGATGCCACAGATGCTGCTAATGGACAATTCGAAGACAACAACCCCCACAGGTCGTATTTTACATGCGGTAGGGGTCTTGTTCAAATCAGTTGTCATATGAGGCTTCCCGTGCAGCGAGTACAACATACCATGGCCACCCTTACTGCAATCTGGGATGCACTCATAACACAACTTTCTTATCCACGCAATAAACGAAAGCATTGGTTTGAAAGTTGTGACTTTATGTGTTCTACGAGGGAAGACACGGAATGGTTAGTAGCCAAAATTTTGACTCTCAGGAGGAGGCATCAATACCTTCGTGAACTACTTAGCCTACCGGCAGATAGTGTCTCTTCAGCAAAGGATGAGGGGTACAATACATCGTAGTTGTGATATACTATATCCTATCAAAATAAATTTCATTTGTATTTTTGAATAGTGATTTGTCCTATCGAAATACCCTTCAATTTTTATTTGAAATGTATGGTTTGAACCTCGCATTATGTTACTAACGAACAAGCATGTTCGATATTTCAATGGATGTGTCTGGAGCTCATAGGTGTCTTTTAAGTGTAGATGCAGCATTGCAGATTAACACAGAGGATGCAGGGTTATATGACATTGGCATTCTCAGTGAAAGGTCGGGCAAAATGTATTACATATGTTCCACCGGATAGGTGTGATGGTAAAATCATAAACAATAGGTTGCACCACTAAGTAGATTGCACGTTCATTGTCATTCAATCGAACTTGTGCTGCATTTTAGGGAAAAGACCGGTGCAAATACTTCTACTGGGCAGTCGACCTCTCCCTAACAGCTGCTTCTCTAGAGGCTGAGATTAAGTTATTGACTAATGAGTGTAAGTCGGTGTGGGGCTAGGCAATGAACTTGAAGGAAATTTTTGAAATAAATCACAACGTTGAAGATGTTTATACCTCCAAAAAATACTAGCATGAAGTTCTAAAAATTGTTGTTAACCGGTTGAAGGAAACTTGTAGTCTTCTTTTGGACATTCATTCACCTACGATGGCGCCATAAGTTTGAATGACAGTGTTAGATATAGATGGATGTTATTAACATTATAAAGTTTCTTAATTTTGTATCGTAATGATGTTGAATGTTTTATGTGTAGACCAAATAGGAGGGTGTATGTTATTTAAATCTAAAAATCATATTATATATGCATAATTGTGATATACACCCTTACATCTGAAATATATTACATACAGAATTTGTAATATGGTTGGGAAAACCACAAGCATGTATGCTTAATGGCGTTAGGGAGCACGATCAGTTCCTACTTGATGTGATGAGAAGTCAGTATGACATGGGGAGATGTGTCAATGGATTTATACTCGAAAAGTTTGGATGGATACATGGCGTGACATTCAAAACATAATGAGGATGCATTTCATATCTTTGAACCATTTGAAAACCCTTTGAAAGAACCTAAGGAAAGACTTTAACAGACAAAATCATTTTCTTTTGGCACACTTTTTGCCTTTTCATCCCTTAACGCGATATGTGATCCCCCTAGGAGTTGCAGAACACTTTAACAATGTTGAAAACAACAACAATGGAGTTGCAGGAGTAGGTCGTGAGGGAAATGAATGAAGTTGCAATAATACCTCTTTTAACTACTTTATGTATGATCTATTTTTACTTCGTGCAATCGAACCCCTGAGTTTGCTTGATGTTAAAGATACATCATAAGCTTGCTAATTTATGTATGCTATGTTTTTATCGTAATGTTGTTTCTTTATGGCTTCACCAGATAGGAGGCCATATGTTATATGCACATCAAAATTTTATATTTGAATACCATATTATGTTCGCATCATTGTGAAATGAACCCATACTATTGCAATATATTACATACATAAATTGTAATTATGGTTAGGCAAGGCATTCGGTCATATGTTATATTGTGTACAGAGCAGGATATGGTCCTCAAAAGTTTGATGAGAAACCAATATGACCTGGGGAGATGTGTGAATGGAATATATATTGCAAAGGCTTGGAGGGAGGCGTGGCATGACTTTCAAAACATAACGGGGGTGCCTTACATATCATGTGAGTGAGGTGCAAATTCGATGGTAGTACCTCAGGAGAGAGTTCATTAGAGAAAATCATTTCCTTTTGGGATCTTTTGTGCCTCCTCAGCTATTGGTCGTGCAACACGTCATTCCACACAACTTTGTGATGACTTGGCGCACTTGTCCCCCAGGAGTTGCAGAATACCTAAACACTAAAAATAGCAATGATGCAGCTGTGGGATTAGGTGGTGAAGACAATATGTGAAGTTGCAAAAAAAATTCATCACCTTTGGGATGTACTTTTTTATGCATTTAATAATGTACTTGATCTGATGATTATGAACACCAATTGTAAATTATTTTGATCGTTAGTTCGTTATTATCAGTAATTGGTTAAACGTGTACTTATTTATGTTTGTTCGCCAACTTTTATTTTTGTAATGATTATGAACTAGTACATGTTAAAGTTTATGTCAAACACACTGACTCTTTATTTCAATTTTTTGTAACTATTTTCCTAATATTTGTAACTTATTGTCATCCTTACTTTGTTGTTATCATAATTTTCTCAAACCTCTACTTATTTATTATGTTTAGATGTCAAAGTCGCATTCAAAGTTTGAAAAGATGTTGATGTCGCGTGTAAAGATTGAGAAATATGTAAATGAAAAAGTTGTGTGCAAGAACAAGTGTTGTGAGTCTTCCTAGTCTCATTCTCCAAATTCACATGAGGATGTCACATATGCGAGCCCAGAACAAAAGCAAAGACAGTGTCACACACCCTATTTATCATATGTCATTGTTGTTTGATTGGCTGAAAGACAACGTCAAACAACAGTACAAGGCAACATTGTTGGAAGAGTGTCTTGTATCCTGACACGAGTACGATGAGGCCCTAAATCGGACCAACTGGGACGATCCTTCCTAGGATCAATAAAAACCTACCTCTGCATCGAAGAATGGGCAACACAGTGGCTGGTCACCATCTTAGACTGTTTGTAGATTTCTAGATCTAGGCAACCCAGGGCACGCCGCTCCTTTTTTTGTCTACTCTCTCCTGGACCATGTCGTATTTGCCCAGTATCTAGACATGATATTATCATTTTTTTTTGCAGTTTAAGCTGTGATGTAAGTTTTGTCATCTCTGTTTGTATGGAACAATTACTTTTATGTGTATTTGAATTAGAATATGAATTTGATAATGTTTGGTTTATTTTAGTACCTTTATTTGAACAAAGTTTCTTGTACCTTACATCTAATTATGTTTTATTGTATCTTTTGTTGTGCATGTATCAAGAATCTATATTATTTTAAGGCCATTTCTATCACATACTTTTTTGTTATCGAATACATTGGCTCCACTTCTGTCACCTATTTTTGTCATTGAATACATTGGTTTGGTAGTTATTAATCTATGCTACAGACGCTCTCGCACACAATGAATCTTTTTCAATGGGATGACAAGTCAGATACCACACTCAGCACAGTGTTGGGTCGTTAATACTACTAGTGTTGCTTGCATGGTCCTCATTTAGGTCAAGGTTGGCGTGATGCCATTGCATAATTTCATACGTTAATTGGGAGGACTGACACAAGCATGGTTGTCTTTAAGGCAAGGTGGAAGGTGCTAAAAAATATAGATGCAGTTCCACGCACATTCTAGACCATTCCTCGTACTTACCCACCAGCAATACAACAACAACTTGATCAAGTAGAAAGCTCTCCACAATGTGCAATAGCTGAGAATCAAAGAGACAGACAAACAAAATAATGTTGTTGGAGCCAATAACGATGCAGACAACGAGTGCAGGGAATGCATATTAATGGTTTTTCTTAAACTTTTGTATTGAAGTTTTCATTTTGTAGTCGTCAAATTTAAGTTATTTATGGGTGCTTGAATATTGTGTAACAAACATAGTACCTAATGTCATATGACCCTTTCATATTTCAAATTGTGATGTTAGTTGTGCATAATTTATGTTGTATAATGTAATAGAATATTGTGTATTACAACAAATTTCAGTTGTTTGACGTCATTTATGTTGTTACTTACCGATTTATACAAAAATGTACAAGTATACATACATACAACAAGACATATGCCATGCATTCGCACAGTGGTGGTTAAAGTAATTTTTATTTTAAATATACGAATAAAAGTAATAATACTCAACTCATATTGATAACAGAAAAGTGACATACAGAATCACCCAAATTCAACATAAAATTCTATATTTATTGTAAATTTTAATCTTGTATTGCATTGTCAACACAGTTCTGTGGTGATTATTTTTAAAACTATTCTGACATAACAGGATATTCAGATCCTGACTAGGTTGCCAAACAGGATCAAACTAGATTCGGACTGGTAGCTAAACGGAATCAAACTAAATCTTGACCAAAATCAAACGGGGACGTGAAGCCACTATCCAAACCTTTAGACTTCATGTTACCGAAGGCAATGCCTCCCCTCCATGTGAAACGTCCATCAATGATGTTTTAGACGCTAACAAGCAAGACTGGAGAAAGAAGAAAGCAAAATCAAAGAGGTCATGGCACTGTGGCTTGCCAAACAGAATCAAATTGGATCCAGATTACCCCTATCCAAATCTATTGGCTAACCCCGACTAACTCAATCCAAACTACAGAATCTCAGTCCCGAACCAAACGGACAAATGGACAACGAACGCAAGAGTTCCCTCATCTAGGCAGAGGTAGTTAGTTGCTAGACAAAGTAGTTGAGTTCCTTCGTCCCTAGCCATCGCCCACCCTACTTTCCGCACTCTCCACCTTGCAACTTTTACCAACTACCACTAGGGGACTCGTGGATGTCGCTCACATACCAACTGTTTGTACTTTGCATAACTGCGGCCAACACGGGCCAGCCTACGGGCCGCCCTTTGCCTAAAAGATGGCTCTGGGTCTGCTATGGTCCCCTCGACCTCAGCCCGCCCATCTTACTGCTGGTCTGCATGTCCTTATCAGTTTCTTCGTTGATCATCACTTCTCGCACGTCATTCAGACCCAATTCAGTGGCAAACTACTTTTGGTTTTTTGTGTTTGGATGATGGCAGTAGTCCTGGATTCCGATAGCCAGCAATTGAACCAAGAGTGAAAAGAGTAAGAGCATGAAGAATGAAGACACAGTACAAACGGATACAGTTACATGTGTTTGGCAAAGGCTGCCACGCCAATTACAAAAGACATATTCAGTCTTAACTTCGAAGTTTCCATATTGCCGTAAGTCGCCAGGATGGGTAACTACTATTTTAATTACACGGAAGAGGTAACGGAGCATCTTTGTCACAAGAATCCACGGTTCCCGTATTGCTCAGATCCATGGCCATGGCTACGAGTGCCTTCCCCAGCAGTAAAACCTTTATATATTCTATCAAATTATAGTACAAAGTTTCCTTTGCTAGAGTTATAAAAATAACAATTGCAGTCTCGTAGCCATCAATGGGCAACAAAGTGTACGTAATAACGTGCCACCATTCAACCTAGAGGAACAACTTCTGTGTAGTTAACAAAAAAAAAGGAAAATTGGCAGTGATGAACACTGGGACCGTGGCAGAATATCTCTCGCTTCACATATTGCCCGCCATCCCTGCACGAGTGCTTAAGATCTGTGTCCTTTTGCTTCTCTCCATCGCCTCAACCAACCAGTCCACTGCAGTTCGGATACCCCGCCTGTTCATGATTCCAGGCATAAAAGCAGTCGGATCATATAAGAAGTGAAGTCATTAGACAATTATGCAGGCTTGGAACACTACGTTGACACTTTTATTACAATATAATAATGATAGAGCTCTTGAAGAAATTGCAACCTCGCAAGAAGATGCCACGTGAAAACAGACTAGACAATAATGTCATGACAAAAAAATTGATGACGTATTGAAAGAAATCAGTACTAGCAAAAACAGTGATTGAAAACAAATTTACTAGTCAGGATGTCTAAGCTCTTTTAGTTCAGGTACACAACAGAAAAGAAATATATTTTAGTTTACTTCCACATCTCACTCACCCTTCGAGAGCAGAAACTGCTTCGAACATATACAACCTTTCATCAAGTTCTTTCAGATCCAAGTATCTTGCTATTTCTTCGGCAGATGCAGCATCAGTAAGATCCTGACAATTTTTTACCGACATTTCAATATTCAGAGGATAATTCTATTGAGTAGCGTACAAATGAGTGACAAATCGCGTAATACAGCTCGGACACCAATTACAAACCACAAAGTGGAATACGAAATTTGTATATTAACAAAGGACATGAAGAATTTATAGGCAAATGCCTTTTGGTATTAGCTGCAAGCATAGATCTCATTATCTAGCTTCAACCTAAATCATAATCATGCTTAGTCATTTTTTATGTCTAACACAGCAGTTATTTTTCAGAGTGTAATCATGCTTTGCTAACTGAAATTGCATTTAATTACACTTTTCTTGAGATTGAAACCTTAAATATGAGCAACAGGTCGAAGGAGTGACAGGTTGGCAGGTTCAGGGAATTGAACAATGAGCCAAAAAACATAATAAACACGTTTTTTTCAGGTGAGCATGTGTATTAAAGAATCCTGATAGCAGATATATGAGATGAAACAAAATAATCAGCTACATGAAGTACTTACTGCTCTACCAAAACCATTAATTTTGATAGCTGAGAAGGTAGACAGTTTATTTAGTAACCAGTTGAAGTTGTGTTCAATCAGTATCACAAATTACATGTACAATATTCAAATTTAAAGATATATGCAACGCACAGAAGATAAACCTGTTTATTGGCGAGTATCAGTAGTGGTGCTCCTCCCAAGTCCTCATGTCGAAGTACCTTTTCTGATCAGACAAACTTAGATTCAATACTATGATATATTGAACTGGCAAATGAAAAATAAGACATACAGGATGCCCTAAACAAAAGGTTTCAACAAGCACTATAAAAATATATACGATGGAAGCTTGAAAAAAATCCCTAGGCAGCCAGTCGTTTACCACATGGGACCAACAATAAAACTGGAGGGTGCATTGTGAAGATAACAAGTCAACAACGTCAGTATCAAGCAGAAGATTGCCCAAATAAAGGGTATATTCAGCACCAATGATATACAATAACAGAAGCTTCAACTAATCACATGGTAGACTGTTTTTTTTTTAAGAGCTAGGAGACTGGTATTTTAATATCTATCAATTGGATAGTGAGGAAAGTTGAGCATATGTCAGTTTTTTACGATTACGCATATTTGACAAAACTAAAACAAAGAATTGAAAAGAAGCCCCCACAACCACACCTAGCGCAAACCAAAACCAGGCACTGGAATTATCACACCCGCATTAATCAGAAAAGAATCCAAATATATACACCAGCAAAGAATCTGTACCCAAATACAATCAGTCAGTCCTCAGAAACTATTTCCCTAATCCTGAACCTCGGCCAAGGAGAAGTGTCAGCCACCTTCTAAAAGCAAAGCAGCCAAACACTTGAGAAACTTCTTCACATGCTTCTCATCCTCTCCACAAACCCTAAACCTGAAACCCTCAACACTTGAGAAACTTCTTCACGTGCTTCTCTCCACAAGGACACTCTTCAACCCTTTTCCGACTCCAAGCTCCTCTTCAGGAGCTTCGAAATAGGGTCCAGTCATGGTTCCATTAGACTTTTATCCACCACAAAAAGCATGGTCCTCCACCCAAACTTCAATAGCTCCCATCCATTTCATCCAGAAAGGCACCTCCCTGGCTCTTGATCCCAAGAGGAACATGTACCTCCTCAACTATTAACAAACCAACAGATCCCACCTCCCAGCGGATCTTCAATAAAGTGGCAACTATTTGTGATACCTACCTCCATGCTTGCTCCGTCAACCTTTAATCAGCTAGACATCCTGGACAATCTCCAGGGCGTTTTCCTTCAAGACATCTGAATTCCGGAGTGTATCACCCGAGGCCAATTCCTTAAGGTCACAAAGCAAACAAGACCAAGCATGCATATAATTTGTTATTTTAAGCAGGTATGGAATATATAATGCTAGGATTGGAGGCAAGGAGTCAGCTCAGCAAGATTTTACGTCCATGACAAAAGTGTAACAATGATACTGACTTCTGATTCCCCCTTAAGGTGAAGTATATATATCACGCATACACAAAGGACTTGGGGGAGAGGAATCAGTGGCTTAATGAGGATGCCATTGATCTGATTTTCAGTCTGCAAACGCAGATACTTTATAGGTCATAAGCATACCTTGACCAAAAGAATAATCCACTTTAATGTGCTTCATTCATTTACAAAAATGTGGCTAGTAGCATTAACACCTGTTCGGTCGACGCACAGTACAGTCATGTAGTGGACTCCCCAATTCTGCAAGATAGACGGCAGCCATTGAAGTTCAAAGTAGGCATGGGCCATGGCATCATACTCAGTTTTAATGCTCAAAAGCAAGCAACAAATAATTACTTTTAGCTTTTCTATGTAACTGGTGTGTCTACAAATGAATACATAGTATCAGTGGATAATATTTGACATCACTTGCCCACGTGCCCAGTCCTGTCAGATGTAATTAGTTCAATTGCATTGGTTGACTTTAATGTGAGCATCTTTCTCATGCACCTTGCAACTTCCTCATCTAATAATTCCACACACAATAGTCCAGTAAGATTTTCTGCGTAAAACTGGGTTAAGCATCCACAGCATGAAGATATTGGTAACTTCAAGATATATAAGGGACCGTTTGTGTCACATCGTTACAAATACCGGTAAAAAAATGCATTCTGTATTTTATAAGGTATTTACTCTTAACAGAGGCGTGTGACACTAAATGCTATGTCCAGCTACACTGGAAACTGCCGCGCCTAGAGCTGATTTTAGATGTTCGGCCTGCTCACTGTTTGTCGCCCACAGTTAAAATTTCCTGCTGGAATCCGCAAACCAGATAATAATGATGTATACAAATACCATTATTCTGAATGTTGGCAGCCAAACAGCCGTAAGTTTGCCCACTAACTTCCGGTAGTGACCTCAGCTAGCAATTTAGCATAACCTGCATTCACACTTGTCAATGTGTGTGCCTAGGCGGCTACCTAGGCGTAAAGGTCCCAAGGGAGCTTGATCCCTTGAGTTTTTTTTTTATGGGTTCTCAACTCCATCTATGAGTGCTTTAGTCCCTTAGGGTCGCATTATTCTAATCAACGTTTGTTACTCGTGTCGGCCAGCAATTTAGAATAAACTGCATCAGTTAGCAATTTAGTATAAACTGCATCCATACTTGTTAATGTATGCACCTAGGCTGGCTATATAGGCGTAACGACATCCCAAGGTGATGCGTCTTGACCTATGCCTTGAGTCTTTATTATGGGTTCTCAACCCCGTATATGAGTGATATAGTCCATTTTAATGTCATAGTGTTCAAATTATGGTTAGTTACCCATGCCAGAAGCCTAGTTCCTCTACGTTATGGCTTTATAGCATTAATATTTCAATCTTAAGACTTTGCATTGGTCTGCACTTAACATACATCTGTCGTTGGATACATAAAAGTGGTCTGAAATTTGTAAGGTTTCAACAGCCTAAGTGTATCAAGGCGCGTCTTAAGCACCCTGCCGCCTTAACAAGTATGCCAGCATCTTCTTCCATGTTCATTTTGGCGTGATAGTCCATTGGTATGGTTACAGGCTTTGTATGGGCAATGGCAAATAAAATGTATATGAGTCAATTAAGATCACTTTGGAGACTGAGATACTTCAATCCAGCGACAGAGAGACTTTGTCTCATGACATATTTACCTTTCAAGAGAATAGCAGCCTTCTCATAATGCCAAGAGCTAAGCCTGTCCAGACTGATACTGATACTAGTGTTACCCTAACACATCAAAGACTAATTCCGACCAGACAGGGGCAGTGCAGAATCCTGCCATAGTAACTGCTGGAAACCAAGATATTAATAAAATTGGAACCGCCTCAGTTCCAAATTCAATGACCTATAGCTAAAGGGATCAAAGTTGCTCAAAATGTTAATGCTCCTTGTTCATCTCATCAAGTTGGGTTCAAAAATGGCATTGAAACTGCAGTACTGACACATAATTTGCAATCAAAGATATATAACTTCTCCTAAGTTTTATTGATTACAGTTAATTATGATTGGCGTCGTAGATCTGCAATCATAAAAACTGTTAGCAGCATTGGTGAAGTCAGAAATACAAACAATTTCTATGCATCAGCTTTAAAATCAAGGGCATAACTAAGTCCGCTCATACTTGAAACCTTGTATATAATGTCCTTTTGACCGATTCAAGATATGATAGATGCTCGAATTTGTTTGCAATGATCTTTTCCTGCTCGATCTGTGTGAACTTGGGATTTGCTGAGATGATTATGGCTTGGGGCATAATACAATATCCACTCTGAAGTATCTCTCATAGTTTTTTGGCAGTTCCAACATGCACCACCTGTGTTGCAACTTCTTCTGATATATAGACATATTCATCCAGCGAATTGGTCTAGAAGAAACTACTCAGCATAAGCAAGATTGAGTATAATATACGAGTTCCCATAGCCAGCTGCAGCTTGCAAGATCAAGTACAATATACGAGTTCCCATAGCCAACGGCAGCTTGCTTCTTTGCGATCACTATCCATTTATCCTCAAAGAATTTAGCAGGTTGGGACATTGTCATCAATATGGCATGTCAAACAATTGCCACAAACAAATGGAAGAACCAAACTTTTTCAAAGAAATAATTATTGCCATATATCTTCATAAATAAGTCATCATCATTATCATCATCGTCGTCATCGTCATCTAAGCCTCAATCCCAACCATGTTGGGGTCGGCTACATGGATCCTTCTTTTCCAATCAGCTCTGTTATGGGCCATACTCTGATCAAGATGTAATGATTCAAAATCTCTTTTTATAAGCACTTCCCAAGTTAATTTAGGCCTGCCTCTGCTTCTTTTAATTGTGCTTGACTCAATAACCTTGCTTCAAATAGGGTGCACCCATTGGTCTGCGTTGCACACGTCCATACCATTTTAGACGGCCTTCACACAACTTATCATAGATGCTTACCACTCCCACTTTGTTCCTGATATAGTCATTCCTCAAACGATCTTTCCTTCACTGCCCATGTTCCTGATACGTATTCGTATATTTTATGCAAATGTAGCCAGTCCCAAACCCGGGTAAAGGAGGAGGGTTGGTGGTAGGTTGACAGCCAGCAATAAAAACTCGTCACTCTTTTTATGACATGGATCCTCATAAAAATCTTCATAAATTAGTATCCTAAGAATATTTTAGTGTGAGCAAAAACTTTGATTCAACAATGTGCGCATACCTAAAATGAGCTAACTTGCTATGAATATGACATGTAAACAAAACGTGTTTTGATACATAGAAGACACAAGAATAACAACACATAAGGTTATTAGTTAGCACTGCGAAAACAAATCAGAGATTGTACCCAGAGCAGATTTGGAATCCTCAAACCTAGATGGAGAAGTAGCATCTATTACAAATATTACGGCATGTGCCTCCTCATAATATTTCTCCCAGATTGCACGCAATCCAACCTAGCAAGTAGAATAGAAGTCAGTGGAGCTTGATACAACATGTCAATTAATAATAAAGAATAAAAATAACATGATGTTGACAAATATACTCTAGGCTGCCAAAACTTGTATGAGTTCTAAACTGTAAATAAGTATGATTTCATTAAAAAACAATGCCTCTATCTACTCTTTCTGTCTTGTCACATAAACCGTGCAATAATAACAACACTTAAACTCCAGAACAAAGATCCATCCACAAATGATTTTCACCCATGATAATGGCACAAGTAATTAGTTGTCAAGATTCAAAATATGGCCTTCACTATGATAGCCCAAAACAGCAATAGAGACTGATGATTAGCATCATCTGATTACAGAAACTGATTTTGATTCAGAAAGGATATTCATCAATTTGAAGCAGATGGCTCGTTGAGTCGCTGTTTTCTCCTATGAGAATAGAAGGGGAATTTTGTGTTAAGAGGAACTGCAAAACTCTGAAACAAGCAAGGTCAGATGGGCCAAACTTTCCTGCTTGTATACATTAGCTCCGGAATCACAGGGTGAAGATCAATTGATTCTCAAAAAGAATCAAAATTCTGTACAAGTTGGATACACGTAGATGATACGAGCCCAAGCTTTCTGTTATGTCCCGTCACTATTTCTATACCAGAAAACATCAAGAAACAGCTGTTCAACGGGTATGGGGGAAAGCGGCCCAGGAAACAACCATAAAAGAGCTACAGGCTTAGAAATAGTAAGCAAGAGTGCTCTAACAGTTTCCAGAACAGTTAAAGATGTTATGAAATTCCAAAAGAGGTGATCAACGACGTATATAAGTATAAAGCTCTGATTTGACCATGTTAGATCAATATGACCCTGTTTTAAGCTGTAAAGAAATGAAAAGTTTCAGCAGTACTCAGAAACCCGACCACGCATTGTGGTATTTTAGATAATAAATGTCACATATAACATTTCCTAACAAGTTCATCTATCAATATGAGTCAGCTATGCTCAAACCATATCAAAAAACTACCATAATCTGTTTCTTCTTATGATATCTCATTTTATGACCCATTGAATTATTAAAGTGTTATCCCCTTCAAGGAAACAGTGAATTTTAAAATCAAAAGAAAATGCTAGAATTGGAAATTAAATGCATATAATTTGTAGGAACTAGCTTTACAACCTCGATGGAAATTTCACTTTATCCGACCAGAGTAGCCCGGCTAGTAAGAGCTCGGTAAGTCCCAATGAAGGACCCGGTTTGAATCACGCCAAAGGCACTCTGCGAACGGCACTCCACGCTGACAGGGTGTGGGAGGGGTTGACCGGACCAAACCCTCTCAGGCCCCCGAGTTACCGTGTTGGGGTGAGTCACAAAGTGGCTCTGCCAGGGGCAGGTTCCTTGTAATTAAAAAGAAAAAGAGATTTCACTTTAAAAAACATCAAATTGTGTATATTTGATGCAATAGAACCTTGCATGCCCTTATTTCATGGAAATGGGAGGAAATTTTGTCCCATATCTCAATAGTTGCAGTTGCACATGCCAACTTATTGAGTATGCTTCACTGCTTGAGCATCAAACCACTACTCACAACCTCGCCCATCCATTTAGATAATGTGGGACCCAGATTTCAATGTTTAACACCACAAAGCTGATTGTATCACATTTCCAATATACAATTATGTCATTTCGTGACCAGTGGATCTTTTACAGTGACATTGCCATCGATGCCCTGATAGGTTTAAATTTTGAAAATTGAAATTATTTTGAAATAACTCAATTTTGATAGGCTCAAAAATTGATGGCATGTAGCTTACATATACTGGCTTCCGGATGTTATTTACTCGGATTTTTCCATTTCATCATATTGTAAGGATTTTAGAGCTATGGCCCTATGCCTATAGTGACCTTTGTTTTGCAAAATTGGAAGACATCTTATATCTATAGTTGCATATACCAACCTACAGAGTGTGATATTTTACTACTTGAGATATTCAAGAGCTTCTGCTACTGCAGGATGCCTAATGCCTTGGAAGCTCAGATCTAGGATGTATATACTTCTAGCCCATCCTGAATTAAGTCATTTTACCTTTATCTTGGATTCCACTTTCACCCTCTTCATCAAAGAATTAGTAAATTAAAATAAGCAAATAGGTGCTTAAAAGTTGACATTTGAATCAAGATTTAAAATAAGCAAAGTGTGACATTTGAATCAAGGTTTAATCTAACAGGATTCAGAACCAGTGAAGCTATTGGTTCCTGATTCACTAGTTAATGGATCAGTTTGACGAAGAAGAACCATAAAGAGAAGTAGAAGAAGAGAAGGGAGGAGGCACGGAAAGGGGATGACTACTAGGAGGAAAAGGAATGGCAGCAGGAGGGCACGGGTCATGCAACCTATAAGCATAGGGGTGGGCACTATGAACAGCTTGCAGCAGGTGTGGCAGCTGCAATAGCAGTAGGCAGCCGTGGGGGATACCAATGACGGGGAGTTTGTAGACATAGACAATATCATAAATTGCTACACGGGGGTGACTTGTCCTGGCCATCCAATCAGTGACCGGTTAAACGATGCATATTACTTGATTTGCTTTGATTTCCTGTTCTGGGGATTGACGGGTCTGTCGGGCACCGGTTCCCAGTTCAACCAACCGCTTTGTCCAATTCCGACAATCTTGATTGAACCGAAAATATACATCAATAAATCACAGAAATTTGATTTAACTTTTGTTAATATTTTTAGGATTTTGCTTACAATGTATTGATTTGCGTTACTATTACCAGACATTCAAGGCTAACTTCTACCATTTAGTATAAAAAGACCGATAACATAATGAAAATGTTGAGCAAGAAGGTAGTCTTATAAGTTTTGATTATAGTATAGACATAGTCAACTAGTCTAGCATATAAAGATCCAACCCCCACACCTAAGCAATACATGCAAAGTGTTTCTATTTCTCAAATAGGTGTATTTATGTATTTAGTTACACATGCAAATTTTCATGAACCAAACACACTCAATTTAGTGTCAGAGTGACCAAGAAAAGGTATCAAAATTGAGATAAATTCTCATTATCAGCATACTGAAATGACATAATATATTGGATATCTATTTCTGTGCCTACCCTCTCCCTTTTAAAAGAAATAATGACAGCGAAGCCATATTAATTTGATTCCTATGATATTTTCATATGATGCAAAATATTACAAAGGTTAACTTTAGCACTTTTAAAAAAGGGACATTTAGCTTTCGACAGATTTTTGTTTTTAGATTCAAATCATCATGTGAAATTTATCAGCAACAAAAGGTATATATGATATCCTTAGTAGAAACTACTGACCCACCTGGCCTCCTAGGTCCCAAAAGACAAGTTTAGTATTAGTAGTTTCAATCCGACCAATATTCAACCCAACTGTAGGAACAATTCTATCCGGTGATAGCCCTTCAACATTTGAATAAAGCGTCTTCAACTTCTCTAGCAAGGTCTGCATGTGAAAACAAAAAAGCATGTCATAGTATCAAATATTGGTAGCACTAAACAATGATAAATAAATCACCAGAAATGGTTTTTGAAAGTAACAACTAACAAGAACAATAAAATATGAAGTTCATCAGTAATATGGTAGTCGGGATTTTGGGTACATGACCATGGAGACAAGACATGCAGAGGTGATATTCCTCTACGTAGTCCTTTGAGAGACAAGTCTTGCCCTTTGATAGACAACTCGTGTTCCAGATGGCACATTCCTTGCCCTAATGTTAGACTGGGATTGAGGTGAAATGAAAGCAAAATCAACTTCAAGAAGGTTTGGAACACATCTTCACTCATCCATTTTCAAAATGCTAACCCTAATTCCTATGGTACCAGCATGGTTGTAAGGGTGCCCGCCTAACATAGAACTCCTATACAGTAGAATCAGTATACATCTTATAGGATATCATGAATAAGCTATAAAGTACTACATCTATAGCATGTGGTGATTGGTAGAAACAAATACAACATCAATACACAACTTTAGTATAGGTTGGGAAACAAAATACTATAGTTTGCTTCTTTTTTATCTTTATAGCCTATAACACATAGTAGGCATCGATCAATCCATTTTTTCTTATATATACATTTGTTGTTGGACCATGCGAGATCTTGTTTTGATTAAGCGTTCCTATTAGGCAATATAACGGGCCATATAAAGCGGGATGAAGCATGTTGAAGCACAAAAAGCATTTGATTACCGAGAAAATGCTTCACTAGCCGTTTCATCGAAGATTCCTCAAGTAGAGGGGTTGCCATCGCTTAAGCGGGCGCTTGTGACGAAGCGACCACTTTTCAAATCAATGATATATATATATATAATCGTTATTAGGGAGAGAAAAAAATGAATAAAAAATGGCAAACTAGGTTGTGCTTGGAACAATGTTATATGTATTAGAGCTCCAGTTGCAACGTAAAAAATCATGACGCCTATCTTAGAGCCCCTCTTGCATATTAAACTCTAAATACTCGTACCAACCATATTATAGCAATGACACCATCAGTATCACCAACTCAGTTTCCTCATGCACGAGTGTTATTTGATTTATATGGCATGCACATGTTCCTTGTATCCCACAGGCTATAGCCTTCACCAAGTAACCAAGACATCAAGTGACCAAATACATAGAAGTGGCCCACTACATGTCACCATTAATACGTGGTGGGTTGCAAGGCAAGCAAGTCATCCACGTGTTACCCCAGATCCACTGTGGCTCTTCCCATGGATCTGCCACCGATCCGACCCATCATCCTTATCGGCAGCCCTAAGGGTTACTATAGCAATTGGGGATTCAACCCCACTCGTCTTTTAAATGGTATTTTGCTAGCTCTTAAGAAGCTAAAAGGTCATGTTTGCTCGCCGTTGGCTTTGAGCTTTCCAAAAATTTAAACATCATACTTTCGACTAGCACCATGGTCCGATCAATTATGCACAACACATACGTACATAAAAATATGTGTGTAGCACAACAATGAGGGACGTGACCCACCAAAAGGGCCACACAAGATCCACTTTCTTGGTGGATTGTTTTCCACAGACGAGGATGTGCTAAGTTTGGGAACAATTCACATTGGCCACTATAACTGCTCTTGATTTACCTATTCAGCATCACGTCTATGTGGTTCATATCAATATCCTAAGGAATTCTCCCACTAGGACTCCATAAAGTATAGAGACCAACATATGACATATAGGTCGATCAAGGGCATTCGTATTGGATCGTCATGAATTGACTCCCTAATCTCCAAAGCCCCAACTTTTATCCCCTTGTGTGCTACCTTACGCTCATGAAAGCATTTGCTTTAAAAGAATCAATCATTGAACTTCTTGGTCGGGTTGTTGTACTTATTATTGTATGTCATGTATCCAATCAGGTGGGAAATCCCCCTAGGACCCCATAACCACGGAGGCCTAAAGAGAGGTGGTAGGTAAAGCAAAAGCTAGTGCAATAGACCTTGGAAAAACCCTAACATTAGTTAGTAAATGTAAGACAAATCAAAGGTTTTCAAAAATTTGATCAAACCAGCCACATCAACTAATTAACGAAGAATCAACTAAGGGGGATTGGTGTGGGTCACCTCAAACCTATTTTTCTTTGAAAATCAATGAGAACGAGATGCTCAATTAAAATCCAAGTAATTACATCTTTCCAAGCCTTACAGTTTGACTCACTTGGCTAGAAAATCATTTATCCTCTAGGATTTTTGCAGATGTTTATATTTTGTCATATGTAGTGGCATTTAGGTTGCAATCACCCATAGTTGTGAAATACTGAAATTATAATATTTGATTAAAAAATAGTGTTATTTATATCACAAGTCAAATATATCTAATATTGAGCACATATGATAGCTTTGTCATCATCATCATCATCTAAGCCTCAATCCCAATCATGTTGGCTCGGCTACATGGATCCTTCGTTTCCATTCAGTTCCATCATGGGTCATATTCTGATCGAGATGTAAAGATTCAAAAACTCTCTTTATAAGCTCTCTTCCCGTGTTAATTTAGGCCTTCCTCTACTTCTATTAATTGTGTTTGATTAATAGCATTGCTTCATATAGGCGCATTAGTCGGTCTGCGTTGCACATGTCTATACCATCTGAGTCGGCCCTCACACAACTTGTCTGCAATGCTCGCCACCCCCGTTTTATTCCTGATATAATCAATTCTCAAGCAACCATTTCTTGTCTTCCACACATCCGTATCAGCATACGCATTTCAGTCACGTTCATCTTGTTGAGACATTGTTTCTTAACTGCCCAACATCCACTCTCGTAGAGTATGATTGGTCGTATAGTTGTTATCTGAGGGATCTTCCGATCACATAATACTCCAATTGCACTCCTCCATTTCAACCATCCTACAGTGATCCTGTGACAAACGTTATCTTGGACAACCCCATGTATTTGAATAATAGAACCCAAGTAATGAAATTTATCGCATTTTGGTATATCTACTCCATCCAACTTGGCTCCACCATTCACACTGCAAGATTGGTTGAAATTGCAAAGCATATACTCAGTTTTGCTCCTATTAATCATCAATTCCTTGGATTCCAATGTCTTTCTCCAAAGTTCAACTTTATCATTCAATCCATCTTTAGTTTCGTCAATTAACACAATATCACCAGCAAATAACATACACCAAGGAATATCATCCTGAACATTCTTTGTCAACTCATCCATGACAAGAATGAACAGATATGGGCTAAGTGTGGATCCTTGGTGTACCCCAAATGTGATAGGAAATTTTGGTGTCTCTCTTCCAGGAGTCTTTTCACTTGCAGATGAGCTATCATACATGTCTTTAACCAAGTCCATGTATTGGATTGGCACACCCTTTTTCTTCAAAACCATCAACAAAACTTTCATGCGTACTTGATCAGAAGCCTTTTCCAATTCAATAAAAACTATATGAAGATTTTTTTTTCTTTCTCTATACTTCTTCATAAACCTCCTTATCTGAAAAATAACATCTGTCGTTGATCTTCCAGGCATGAAACCAAATTGATTGTTCGATATCTGCATTATAGATCTTAACCTCTGCTCAATAATCATCTCCCAAAGCTTCATAGTGTGACTCATCAACTTGATACCGCTATAGTCTGTGCAGCCCTAAAAATCTACTTTGTTCTTGTAGATGGAGACTGTGGTACTATTTCTCCACTTATGCGACAACTTCTTGGTCTTCATAATCTTATTAAAGAAATCCATTAACCACATAGCTCCTTCATCCCCCATACTCTTACATACATTAAAGGGGATGCGGTATGGTTCGCATGTCTTTCTCATTTTCATCTTTTTCAAAGCATTCTTGATCTCAAATAGTGAAAATCATCGTGTGTAAACGATATCTCTTGTATTCATGTCACACGAGTCTCTCACTTTATTTACAATATCTTCATTAAAAAGCTTATCGAAGTAATTTCTCCATTGGTTCTTGATATCGTCATCCTTCATCGACACTCTTACCAAATTGGTTCTTGAAATCATCATCCTTCATCAACACTCTTACCATCTTCATTCGTGATGCATTTTACTTGACTCAAGTCTCTTCTTTTCTCCTTTGTATGCAACTGTGAAATCTAATATCCTCTCTCCTCCATTTTTGTTGTCATATCCAAAACCATCATGAACTCTCTCATATCCAGCATTGCTACTCTCCACATGGCCATTTAAATCACTCCCGATAATAATCTTCTCCTCTATCGGTATTTCCTACATCAATTCATCGATGTCATCCGAATAATATTTCTTAGCCTCCTCGCTAAGGCCAACTCGGGGGGATAAGCGTTAATTACGTTAAAAAACTTCCCCCCAAGAACAACCTTGATAGTTAATGATTCTATCGTCCATCATTGTGATCTTGACAACATCTGATCAACAATAATGCCTATGCCATTTCTACATTTATTAAAACTTGTATACTGGATTTTGTATCTTGTGTCTTCAATCTCTCTGCATCGTTACTTTGTCCACTTGGTTTCCTACAAGCAAGCTATATTGGCCTTTCTTCTAATCATGGTATCCACTATCTCTAAAGACTTTCTTGTCAAATAGTCAATATTCCAAGATCCAACTCTAATCCTTTTTTGTTGAGCTTGTTTCTTTACCTACCTCCGTCAGAAATGTTGACTTGCACATTTTTTGCTACATCCGTGCAATGATACAATTGGGACTAGGTTATTATCCACACCCGTCCAAGATGTGGAAACATTTGTCTGTCCTTCACAATCGGACGTCGTTGTGTCGAAATCCCTTGTATATTTATCACTGCACCCGGGTGTCGATACAGCGTGTCATTAAGTACGAATACTCCAACGAAATTTTTATATGGATCCACGTCATAGAAATAGTGAAAAAGTTTTATGGTTGGCTGTCAACCTACCACCAACCCTCCTTTACCTGGGCTTGGGACCGGCTACAAAAAGAAATATTCAATGACACAAAAGTTTGTATTTAGTTAGCTGGTTATAGAGAATTTTCGAAGTTTTTTTATTACTTCCTTATTTTATCCACATTTCTAGATGCTAAGACATGTTTAAAATTGCGTAGATGACATCACTGGTTAAACCAGTTAGACCTTGATTCCTTTGATTTGTGGGAATTAATAGCCTAACCGATTCAATCCCCACTTTAATCCTCACAACCTTGATTCAGCACTACCAAGAAATGGTCCTAAATTTTAAGACCTCCACGTTATATGCATATTATGCTGCTACATATTAGCACCATGGTTCAGTCACAATTGCACCATCCCCCCTAGTATATATGTATGTATATTTTACATTTTTAATAATTTTTAACAACTACATGTATACTTAGATGTTTATTGCCATGTTTATGCCCTAACTTTGTAGATACTTGTCATGTCCCATTCTTGTACACCTATGAAGCACGGATACTCCAAAACAGGTGCCGTACCCGTATCCGATACGTATTGGATACCAATACTCTGTGGATACTCCTGGATACGTATCGGATACTCCTAATCCGTATCCTGCCGTATCCAGGCCGTATCCAGTCGGTTAAAACTAGAAAAAAAATCTGGACATGACATTGTTTGATTATTATTTGACACCAACTCATGTCTCAACCCTCTTTGTTAAGTAGTAGCTTACAACAAGGCTGTCATAGTTGCTTCCTTGAAGTAGTTCAAGGTTAGTCACCATTCCTCTTGCTAAATGCCAATCTTCCTTCTTCTCTTTATTGTTTGTATCTCCTTTGTTTTTTGGGATTTCACTTTTTAAAGAACTTCAATATGTAATCTGGATTTTTGTTTGTTCTTTATTGCAAACCAATTCATTCACCTTTACATGGTACTTCCGGATGCTTTCCCTGCTAAGGTGCAAGTTTTAAGCACGTTGATGTCCTCCATATTCTATGAAAGATTTCAACTTAGTATCGTTGGGTTAACATGCCTCTTGTTTTGGTGACTAAATCCATTGTGATTTATTCTGGATTTCTATCTAGACAATATCTATGTCATCTCCTTTGAAGATAATCATTGGATCTCCATCCTTATGTCTCCCCCTATGAAGCACCAATACTCCAAAATAGGTGTCCTACCAGTACTTAATACATATTTGATGCTAATACTCCCTAGATACTCTTTAATACATACCAAATACTTCTTAAGTCGTATTTCTTTTTTTATTAGCAAGATATAACCTCAATGCATCCAGGATACAACCAACCCATTTAGCAGCCAAGAGAGCACCCCACTCGTGTGATCCCTCAAAATCCCAAACCATGTGACTTCCAACTCTAGCCTCCCCCTATTGTATTGTGATTTGAGAATGAAATCGGTATTGTCTGTTAAACTTTTAAAATAAACATTAAAAAAACGGTTGTATCCATGTTGTACCCGTATTTTATATTTTTTGAAAATTGGCATATCCCCGTACCGTACCCGTACCCGTATCCATTTCTGTATCTATATCCGTGCCATAGTAGCTAGCTATACCCTGAGAGAAGATAGTTTGGTATCACTATTGACACAACTCACTTTACAACACAACATTACATGATACATGGAATGTGAAAGGTTTAGAATATTATATTATCTATGTCTTTTTGTAACTTGTCTCACATTAATATGAATGAAAGACCCCTTTTTAAATCATTGTTTGATATTATGGTATTGGTTTCCATTTTCTTTAGAAATGTTGTGATTTTTGAATGAAATTTGATTGTCTTCATCTATTTTTAAATAAATATATTGGTTATTTTTAAAAATATTAAATAAATATAAAAAAATTGCCGTATCCATGACGTACCTGTATCCTATATTTTTTAAAATTGCCGTATCCCCGTACCCGTACCCGTATCCGATACGTATCCGTGTTTCCTAGTTGTACACACATTCATGACACCTTTGCCTTTAGAACCTCATTCATGCTTCCTAGTCTCCTAGATGGTTTGATCACTCGATTTTAAATTCCATTTATAAATTTGTAATATGACTATAGAGTTATATATTCAATTGACAAGCTTCCATTAAATTTCTCATCTGAACCTATTTGGTGATAATTAAAGATGCCTAATCTATACAGAGATTACTCCTGACTCAATAACATGCAAATGACACTATTTGAAAGTATGGCCTAGACTTTTCAGCAAACATTCTCCTCAAATGCCATCATAATCACCCAAAAATAATGGTGCTTATAATTAGACAGTGTGTAAACTTGACATCCAAAACCAAATTGCTGTTAGGAGAAAACCCAACAAGATATGGAGGGACTGCTCATCTGAACACTATTGACAACATAAATCTAACTTTCAACCATTTTTTCCAGCAACTAACCACGTGAAACATAAAGCAACACCTCAGGGGACGTGAAACAGCGTGATTCAAGAGAGTTCATTCTTGAACTTCGATGTGAGTTCACCATCATCATTATCTGAGCCTTGATCCAACCATATTGGGGTTGACTACATTGATCCTTCTTTTTCATTCCGCTCTTTTTTTTGTTATATTCTCAATAAGAGCAATGAATGAGTCTCTCCTTCAGCACTTCTCCAATTAATAATTAGGTTTTTCATTTTCCCTCTTCTAAACTTAGTCTGCCTTAACTATATTATTCTGAACTCCAAATTTGTATCAAAGTGTTAGCAGACAACTTTCATATTTGCTATTGTTCTTAACGTCATTTTTTCACGATACAATTTTTCAAAGAAAATGTCTGAGCTGTGTCTTATTTAAGTTAAGGCGTGCAGCTAGCTTCATAGTAAAGAAAACACTTCATTACTGCACCTCATTTTTTTCGATGCCTTGCTTTCATTAAATCCATCTCTTCAACAATTACATAAATCGGCTCCCCAATTACATCCAACCTAGCTCATAAGTCATACTTCCATCTAGTTCAGATACACTCACATGTATCATGTATGCTCAGTCTTGAAATTGCTAGCTAGAAGTATTTCCGCAAAAGGATTTCATGTCTAACAATTATCTGGTGCATTCGTTTTGTATATATTAATAAATTAATTATGGTTGTTTTTACATGCACAAGTTTCATCAGTGATCTATAAGATTTCTGGTCTACTAGTTCATGTGATTGTTAGGTGTTCTAACATTGATCAGCAGGTATCTTTTTAGTAGCTGCGAATTATAAATGGCCAATTTTTTATGCATAGTTGTATGCCGCTCCCCAATTATGATGAGCAGCTCTCCCCGGCCCTGTGGTGCCAACATCATCAGCTTCGTAATGGTCAGGAAGTGACATTTATACCGATCGGTTCCAGGCGATGTATGATTCAATCATCTTAAACAACAATGGTGTCAGTAATTCAACAAAGCGTTAAACGTAAATCAAATGGAAGATGGATAATGCATGGATAAAGCCTAAAACGTAAATAAGACATGTGGACCCGACTAGTAAAGAGCGCCCAAGGGGAAGAGAGATTACAGTTTTTCCAGCCTTATCGATTCCAAGGATAAGCACATGGTACTCCGTCTTGCTGAACATGTACTTCCATAGTCCATAGAATAGCGAGAACATCTCTCCACCGGCGCTCTGTTCTTTCCCTCGCACTCGACCCCCTGGCAGCCGAACTATACGGCGCAAATCCCCGGGGATCTCATGGCTCACAGCTCGGTACCGCTGCCCCCACGGCGTGGATCCCCCTCCCCTCGGTCCGCCGCACTCTGGTCAAGTAAGATGGAAGAGGAGATGAACAGAGCTCCGCCGACGAACCGAGGGCCAAGGAGATCCCGATCCGATCTACCAACCTGGGCACTGCAGTCGAGAATGAATCGGCGGCTGGGTAATGGAATCACGCGCCGGGGAGAGATCAGGAGAGCAGCATAACCTTTCACATCGGTTTCCGCCTTCGGAATTTTATTTTACATATACATGAAGACGTTCATGGAAAAGGAAAAAATAAACGGTGAAGATAGATGTTTCATGGGGAGGCACCCCTTACACAAGCCTCAAAATGATCTAAGAACTTGAGCTAATAAAAACTAACGATAAGCATCAGCACTTTTAGAAGTCTGATTCTTCCTCCAAAATCTCCTCTAGGGTGTAGAAGACATCATCATTTGTTGTTTTGTTTTCCGGGCGCCTGTCCTGCAAGTATGTAGAATATCGAGATCTGATGTTATCTTCAGTAAAATGATGTTGAGAGGATTTTTGGCATTATTAAATTTTCTATGATTTTGTTCTATCCAAATATGCCATAAGATGGCGATAATTATGTCTTCTGGGTGGAAATTTGCTACTCTTTGGAGAGGTTTAATATTGAATGGCATTGTGGTTAGATTTTGATTTTCAGTTCTATTATCAAGACTGTTTTTGATAATGAGTTTTGTGATAGGACAATTTTTGAAGATATGATCTGTTGTTTCAGAGTCTGATTGGCAAAGATAGCATCTAGAGGGTCCAACAAATCCTCTCTTTGTAATGTTTTGATCTGTGAGAAGCTTGTTATTTTGAAGGAGCCAGAAGAAAATTTTATGCTTTTGAGACCATTTGCTTTTCCAAGTAAGAGAGTGATTTGGTATGGTGCATCTATAAGTGAGGAAGGTGTAAGCTTCCTTTGGGGGTAGAACTCCCCCCATTTCCATGATATCTTATTTTTTGTGTTGAATTTCAGCTCATGTATGATGTTGCTGATTTCTGAATTATCAAAATTTGTGAGGAGGAACCGCTTATTGAGTTCGTTTGATTTTTTGCTGGTGAGGAGGTTAAGGGCTTTGGTTATAGTGATGGAAGATAAATTTTTTTGGTATAGACCATTGTGTGTGTAGGTTTTTGATGGAATTTTGATGGAACCAAGGATCTTTCCAGAAGTTTATATGGCAATGGGTGTGTGGAGGGGTGTGGAAGAGATTCCTAATCAAAGGGATATGTCTGTTAATGTATTTCCAGAGAGGGGATTCAAATCGTTTCGTGGGTTTGTGCCATGGTGGGATTTTTTTGTAGTATTTGTTCTGGATTAGGTCGCTCCAGATTTTGTTTTTGTTGTTGGTTAAGCAGTTAATGATCTTAGTCACTAAGCATAGAGCATGAGTTTCAATATCTATGATGCCCCATCCTCCAAAGCTTGTAGGGGCTGAGATAGTTTTCCAGTTAACCAGGTGAAGATGTTTTTTATTGTCCTGGGAGTGTTTGTGGTTATTCCAAAGAAAACACCTCCTGATTTTGTCAATGGTATTTTTTTGTTTTAGTAGGTAGTGGAATGCAGCTGAGGTAGTGAGTAATGATGGGGGTGATGACAATATTCGGGAGAGTTAGGCGGCCAACAAGGTTGAGGAAGTTATTTGTCCAAGAGTTTAGTTTGGTGTTGATCTTATCTATGATGGGGACCCAAATAGAATGAGTGATGTTGTGGGGGTGATGGGTAGGCCAAGATAATTTGTCAGGAATTCTTCATGCTTGCATTTGAGGAGGGTTTTATATCTGTTTATAATGTGTTGATCAGTGTGAACACCAAAGATGGAGGACTTTTGGAGGTTAATTTTTAGTCCTGATATGTAAGAAAACATACCAATGACTCCAATGGTATTTATGATGGTGTCGTCTTTTGGTGAAACCAGAATGATGGTATTATCCGCGAACTGTATGATGTTTTCATTACATTCAGAGGGGGAGGAAATTAGTCCATGGTCAGAGCCAAGCTTGATCATCTTTGTGAGAATGGAGGTCACAATTATGAACAGGTAAGGGGATAGAGAGTCTCCTTGTTTGAGCCCGTTTGTGTTTTTGAAGTATCCAAAGGATGAGCCATTTATAATTGTGGAAAAGTGATTAATGGATATACAGGCATGTATCCATTCTATCCAAGGATCTGGGAAACCAAATCCAACGATAGTTTTGTTGAGACAATTCCAGTTGATGTAGTCAAAAGCTTTCTCAAAATCCAGTTTGATAGCTATCAGAGGGGTTTTGCTTATTTGGAACAGATGAATAGTCTCATTTACCATCGAGTATGCATCTTGGATATTTCTATCTTTAAGAAAGGCATTTTGGTTGAGGGGAATGGTGTTGTTGATGCAAGGTTTCAATCTATTTGCCAAGGTTTTTGCAATGATCTTGTAAGATTTGTTGATGAGGCTGATAGGATGAAATTGTGTTATATATTCAGGATGATCAGTTTTTTTGATGAGGGCAATGAAGGTTTTATTTAGATGCTTGAAGATGTTGTGAGCATTGTTGTGCTTATGGATTTCTTGGAGCAAGGCTAAGAAGTCTTTCTTGAAATGATTCCAGTTGGCAAGGTAGAATTCCACATTTAGTCCATCAGGTCCAAGAGATTTGTTTTTGCCAAGAGTCTTTATAGTTGTATCAAGCTCATCAGAACAGAAAGGCTTGATTAAGTTTGATGGAGAAACAATCTTTGTTCAATAATGTGAGAAATAATCATGTATTTGTTTGTGGTGATGACCCCTTGTATGTTTAAAAAAACAATGATATTTCTTATATGGTTATTGTTGCAAACTTTGTGGAAGAATTTTGTATTTTTGTCCCCTTCCTTGGCCCAAGTGACCTTAGCTCTTTGTCTCCACTTGATGTTAAGGCAGTTTTTTATATGGTCAATCTTCGAATTGATGGTGAGAATCATAGCAGGGTCAGATGTGGGGTCACTATCAACATAGAGGTGTTGTAGTTCAAGATCTTTAAGATTTTTGGCAAGGTTTTGGGGTTGATTGTGTTTCCAATCTAAGATCCTGTGTTTTATGAGTTT
Organism: Alisma plantago-aquatica; assembly: GCA_963693085.1. Lineage (NCBI taxonomy): Eukaryota > Viridiplantae > Streptophyta > Magnoliopsida > Alismatales > Alismataceae > Alisma > Alisma plantago-aquatica. The sequence continues at coordinate 668,043,719 of OY856414.1, forward strand.
GATGTTTCTCTGTATGTGGTACTCCAAATTTCTTATTATGTGTTCTGCCAACATCCAGCTGTTTTCACAAAGATTGTCAAATTGGGGGGTTTTGAGCCAGAAATTTTCAAATCGAAAAGATTTTTTCCCTCAAATTTCCTTATGGGTGTCAATGATTAAGGGAAAGTGGTCAGATATAGGTCTATGGTCTATATGGAAAGATGCAAGAGGACAATGTTCTTCCCAAGAGGAGGAACAGATGAAATGGTCTAGCCTGGATCTAGTATTATTTCTCGACCATGTGAAACCAGCATTAGAGGGAGAGAGGTCTATCATTTTGTGTGTAGAGAGGAGGTGTGTAAAAATTTTGTTAGCAGGAGATAGGGCAGTGGTTGTGGAGACTAAGTTTTGTCTGTCTGTGATATTAGTAATGAGGTTGAAATCTCCACCAAGAATCCAAGTCTTGTGATGATAATCTTGCATGAATTCTGATAGTTCTGATAGAAAATGAGATTTGTTATGACCTGGCTCACCATATAAGCCCGTAAAGGTCCAGCTGAAGTTGTCAAATGAATTTGTAAGGGATATAGAGATAGAGAAAGTTTTGAGATCCTAGTAAGAGAGGGTGAAAGTGTTTTTGTTATATCCCACTAGGAGTCCTCCTTTAAAGCCATCAGGTGAGATTTGAAACCAATCAGTGATCTTGTTTCCCCCAATAGTTTTTAAAGCAAATTGAGAGATGGTAGATTTGGTCTCTTGAATGGTAATAATGTCTATGTTATTTTTATAGATATGATATCTAATCTCTTTTCTTCTATGTGTGTTGGCCACACCACAAACATTCCAGGATGCAATTTTCATTTTTTCAGAAAGATTGCAAACAATCAGTATAAAAACAGGATGCTATGTAGTTAAGAGATGCTCAAAAAAATTATTTTCTGGTTTGTCTCTCCTAATGGCCTTTGGTTTGTCCAGTTCATGAATTTTTTCTATGTTATTTAATGTTGTGTTTGGTATATTTTATTCTTCAAACTGTATTCCTATTTTATTAGCAAAGTTGGTGAAACCGTGAATATCAGTCCATGACGCCAAATCTTCAATATTGTCAATATCATGGTCTTCTAATGAGGCAGTTGGTGATAAGCTAGAGTTTGAAATAGTATCGGAGCTGGAAGATGAGAATATAGTACATGTTTCCGGAGCAGCAAAGATGTTCCTCTTGAGCATCCCATCAGGGCTAGTTTGCATGGTGTTGATGGACTTGATGGTGCTTGTATCCTTTCCTTTGCTCTTCTTCTTTGGACTCTGCGATGATTTAATCTTGTCAATGATAGCTGTTTTGAGCTTCTTAATTGTGTCCAGATCTAAGTTAAGAGAATAGTTATCATTTTTTGGGATGGAGGAGAAAGGTTGAAACGTGCCATTGGTGGAGGGAAGAGAGTTTTTGGCAGGTGGTGAAAAAGTTCTTTGTCTTTTGAGACTATGAGAAGTGTTAGAATCAGATGAGGAGTTTATGGTGGCAGATTTTCTTTCCCAAACTAAGTTTCTTTCTCCAAGTTTTCTAATGGGATTGTAGGATTTTTTGTTATTGATCGAGGAGTACCAGGAAGGAGGGTGAATAGAGAGGTCAGAGAAGGAGGTTTTGATGTCAGTAGGGTGCTCAGCAGATAGTTTGATGTTGTAAATGATTTCACCCAGTCTGATGTTCAGAGAAGGTGGGAGGGAGGTGGTTTGTTTGACAGAGAATAGACAGTAAGCTTTAATAAATTATGAAGGGTGTAAGGTCTCTGGACTGATGTATTAGAGAGTAGCCCCCACAACATGGGCAATGGCTCTGAAGACTTTGACTTCCCAAAGGTGTGGGGGGAGATTTGATATAGCGACCCACCCTGACCCACCCGAATGGGCCTCCAAAGCCCCATGTCCAGATGTCCACTTAGAAAGGTTGGCCTGAACAAAGCTGGTTCCACAAGGGATCATGAGAATTTGTCTGATAAGGTGGTCAGTCTTGGTACCTTCAGGGACGGAGTATAGAAGTTGTGAGGGTGAGAGAATTTTTGGTTTGAGCACAGTGTGTCCAGGGATAAGGAGGTCTATAGCTCTGTTGACATCCAAAATATTGACCAAGTTGTTATCCATGTTGTTTTCAATGGAGGCTAGGACACTTCTAGTAGAGAAGACCTTCAGAAGTATCATAGAGTTTGTTGGGAGATCAAAGGGGATGGCAGACTCTAGGTGGGCAACAGGGGCCATGACTGGGGTTGACATATGTCTTCAGGTTGAGGACATGAACAATGAGATCATATGTATGATAAGAGAACATACATTCTTGTTATCTCCCTAGTCAGATACTACTATGGAAGCAAACTAGATGATAGTAATACATAAGACTAGAGTGTGTGTTGACTGATGATAGAATATCATTAGTCATGATATGTGATATCAAGTCAAGCACATAGTTACATGTTAGAGAATAGTGTATCAGATAGACCCACCTTGAGAGTGATACATGGATACCATGGAATGGTGGTCAAAATTAGCTCTCATAGTGATAGTGTTGATTGTGATTCTTAGACCAATATTCACTATACTAATCACATGTTGTTTGATGTACTTTGACATCATCATGACCTTGAATAAGGGTTGTCATAAATGTGATACTCAAATACATTATAACACATGAGGATTGAGTGTGAGTGATGTAGATGGGATTTGTCCCTCCTACAAGAGATTGATATCCATGCCACTTGATAAGAGAAACTCAGATATGTATTTCCATACTCATGTGATTCAATATATGATATGTGAACTCACATGCATCAATCTAGATTTTAGAGACAAAGGAACTATACAATCATGGTAACATTGATGAAAAATTGTATGTTGAAGTTGTTATCCAACTTTCCAAATCACTTAGGTAGCATGATATGTTGCTAGATACCGCTCATTGCTTGTGATGTCATAATTTGTCTATGAACATGCATTGCCAATGTAAATTGGGACCTATAGGGTTGCACGCATAGGATACACTTGGAATAGGATTTCATCCATGAATTATGTTTAACTTGTTTAGTAAAGTGTTTAGGTATTCAATTTAAACATCAATGGTTGAAAATTGATTGATTGGACTGTGAACTGACTGATTCAAGTATAGAACCGATCGATTCAAGTGTCAGGTCAATTGGAAACAACATTGGTTGAGCAATAGTTGAACCAGGGCATGAACTGACCGGTTCACTTAGTGAACTGATTGGCTCAAGGTCTGAAACAACTAGTTCAAGTGTTGAAGCACCCAATTCATTGATCAACTCGATTGGATCAAGGATTGATGTTGATGTCATGTTGTGCATTAATTAAATATTGGATGCCAATGTGATTAAAAAATAGGAAAGTATGTGAGACGACCGCTTCAAGGGTTGAACCGACTGGTTCACCTATGAACTGACTGGTTCAATAGTGAACCAACTAGTTCACCTATGAACCGACCATTCATCATTCATAGGTTACAAAAAATATATGAAAATGTGTCTCTTTGACTGCCACACAAACTAGAAGTCATGATCCTGACCCTCCTATAAATAGAGGGGTAGCTAAGGCCTTCAAGAAACACAACAATCTCTCTGACAATTATTGTCCTCTCTGGTTGTGGTAACAAAGATATCCCGAGAAAGTCCTACCTATTAAGGGAGGGATGGCAAGGGAGAGATAATTGGGAGAGCAAGTCGGCGCTAGTACGATGACTAGAAGGGACAACTCCTTCTTGTCTATTCATATAGAATGACAGGAGTTCCCGGTGGTATGTGTAGACTACTCTAGAGAGTCTTTGTTGCCTGCTAGGATGACACAGACAACCGCTATCCAAGTGATCAACCACGAAGTTGGTGTTGTTGTCGTCCAGGTGTAACTTGGAGAAGGTCACATATTGATACAAGAGACTGTCGTTGGACTTGCTCTAAGACCATGTATATGTCTTGCAAACCCTAATTCCCATTACATAGTTGTTGGCGTGATCTACTGTCTAAGGGGAATATGGAAGTAAAAAAAAATGTTGCCTTATATGATGCCATATTTCCCAAAGGTTTGTATGTGGATAAGGAGAGACATAACATGCTAGTTTTAACATGGAGGACTGATAAAACTTCAAAATTTTGACCCATTGAATTTCAACATATAGGACTGACGTGCCCAAAACTTGGTATACAAAGACATAAGGGGTATTGTTTTAATGTTATTTATGGGAGTCCATGGCCATGAGCGCACATGGAACAACCCTAAGTTGGTGGTTTCAAAGGATGTTTCTAGTAACCACAAGTAGTAGCTACAATTAAGAGCCTAGATGTTCAATTTTGAGTAATCAATTTGGATCGTGCTTCAAAAACATGGCTTTGTATTAATTGGTCACATCAAAGTGGTTAAGATTTATTATGGCATAACAAGTGAGAAGACTGGCCTATTGATCTCAAGGGTTGACACTCCAAGCTAGATCTTCAATGAGGTGGAGCTAAACTATGCTATAACAACACGACATAAATGAGAAGTCATCGATTCTACTAGTGTACAAGTAATTCGCCGAAATTGTTGATGTGATCATTTTTTCTAGTCCCTCTATAGTCCACATACAACTCGACAATAAGAACAATGTGAGATCACTATTTAGAGTACCTTAACAAAAGTTGTAAGAAATATCCCATCAGAAACTGATCGAGTCTGATAATATTTTTGAATGACATCCCAAAACTCAATGGAAGTAGGGAGGGAGGGGAAGCGGTTTGCACAATCATAATTAAAAGTATGACTAAACTAACAAAGTTTATCCCCATGGTACCTTTCTTGGTCAAAGTGTAAGTTTTGTGATTTATTTGGTAAAGTTTGTAAACATCATGTATTAGAATAAAATTAACCCTTCAACATGTATAGTTAACAAAGAGGAGTTCAATTAGTCCAAGACCATAGTGGAATAGAAACTCATGATGGTACTCAAAATACTTAATATGATATTGCCAGATCAAACAATATCTGATGTAGGCTTGCATGCTATGAAATACTTGCACTATTCATATATTCAAGATCCTAATGTCCCTTGTTCCGCATAGGATGCTCAACAACTCTAGCCTCAAGGGTATCAAACAGATCATGCCATCAAGCTTGGAGTCCCCAATTACTTGGGGGGATTGTCATCTTGATATACTTCTCTATTGGTTCCACAACATTGAGAAATACTTTCGGCTACATGATCAAATGACAAGCGCACATAATCTACTTTCAGCGACACATAAGTTGAAGGGTGGCACCCTTGCATGGTAGAAATCTCTTCCACACCCACTCATCCTACAATACACCACCATAGAGAATTTCCAATCGTGAAAATACATCCATCGCTTTGACGTCCATTTCATGCTTTTAGAGAGTTTATTTAATTAGTTAATTAAGATGTTGAGTCTATTTGTAATATGGTCCCAATGATGTCTTAGCTCATTAGGATTTATCTTGAGTCTGTACATTTCTCCTTATCCTATTTATAGGAGATGCGGACTGCCCTTCTATTAAAAGGAAAAATATTCTAAGATGGGAATTCCTCATCATATCATTTTCAACATGGTATCATAGTAGACTTTCCTATGTTGCCCCTAACCCTAAGAGAGAGTGAAGGAGAGAAGCCTCCCCTTGCAGGAGGCCATTTTCGTTGGGTGTTTCTTGTCTACCCATAGAGATCTCCTACCCGTGATTCTTCTAGGAGTCATCTTGATGGAGTGTCTCCATTAAAATAAAAATAGTTCATCTTGAAATTGTTGTTAGTTGATCTACATGGGCTGACATGCCACCTCCATTACTTGTTGTTGTTCTAGACACCATTGCTATCTTATTTACCATCATCATCAACATCGCTATAGATTTACACCGGCATCATCTACACCACTATCGATCTACACTATTGTCATCTACTCTATCTTTATAATCTATGCCACCTCTATTGAGATCTAATCCCAAATTTAGGATAAATATCTCCTTTTTCTACTGATATAGGGGACATATAATCTCTATATGGTGGAGATACAGAAGGATTTTTCCATCCCTTTGCTTCTGTCTCAGGGTATTTTGATGTTGTTTTGCCACTAACATGGCATGTCATTATTTGACACGGTGGGTAGATGGATTTTGGTTCGTTCATGACTTGGTTTGCAAAATCTGCTCAGTGACATGGCGTGTAACCTAAGTGACATGATGTCACATGTGATCTTCCTTGTTTTTGTCTTGAGATCTATGAACTAACATGGCAGGTCATCAATGACATGATGTATCACCTACTTTCTGTTGGAAATGACTTGCTACATGACACAATGTGTGTACAGAGTGGGACCCGATAGGGGATCCACTCCCTACTAAACATTTGAAGAATAGAACCTCTAGTGCAAACACACCCAAAAGGTATGTTGGACTGGGCGTAAAATTTTCAAATCTTATTAATGGTATTCAAAACAACCAAAGTATAGAAGCATAATAAAAATGTTGACTATATTCAATTTATCACAAGGTTACAAAAGAACACCATAATCTCCCACAAAGGGTTTACATGTAAAAAGGTAGATGTTAAGGATCTAAGTAGAAGGAAATCTAAACCATAACAAGATTGTCTCCAAGCTTTAACTCCTTAAGCTAAGTCCATATCTTTATGTCATGTCATTCATGTCCTACACCTAGGGTTGGAAGCATACCCCAATAAGAAGGAAAAATAGATGACATCAACAAAGGCTGGTATGTGCATACTAAAATATGTGAGAAATTTTATAAAATAAAGGATATCAAGATAAAAGGCTTCCCATAGAAAAGATAAAGGACTACCCAATCAGGCAAAAAGAAGAGAATTATAAATGATGAATAAAAGGAGAATACTTGCCATAACACAATCATAAAAGTGGTGCCACAAAAGCACACATAAAGAATTAGGGCACACAACCCATCATCAACATGCATGCATGTGAGATAAGCATAGAACTAGAACAATATAAATACAATGGCAACCAAGCCTCAAAAAATTGAAACTTGATAGAGAATGATGTACTACCAGACTCCCAATATATATAAAATGTGGGCCAAGCCTCATAAACTTGAAACCCAGGTATGGGGCACATAACCTCCATCCCAAAAATATAATAAGTGCACATAACCCAAAAACCAATGTAATTACACTACTCTAGGGCTATCGATTCAAATAACATACTATAGAGAGGCAAGTAAAAAAGTATAGTCATATTTTACAAAGTCGTCACCACAAAAGTGACCAACATATACATCCACCTCATAAGTGGGTAAAAGACATCACATGTCATCATATAGACATCCATCATGAACAAAGAATAAGAAAGAGACTAAGAGAATGTCTAAATATGATAATAAGATCAGTACCAAATAAAGTAGTTCACAGGAACCATTATTTTCAAAAGAAAGAATATTATGTAGGCTATTGTCCATAGGACCAATAGAAAGAAGAAAATAGGTTATTTCTGAAATAGGAATAATAGGGGATGCAAATATACCTCACTTTAGAATCTAAATAATCCAAAGTCAATCCTAGATCCAAGTCTAGATCTCCAAAGCACCTATGAATATGATGCATATATGTAGAATTAGGGTTAGGTTTACATTAATTATTAAAATCCTAAAAATCATCTTTTTCCTTACATGTGATTTAGGTTATCAAAACTAGGCCATATTTTAGATTATACTTTTTTTAGCTCAAAACATATTTTATTATATTTTTTTGACTTTTAAATATTTAGTTGTGAATTTTGCAAATTGTAACCAATTAGGAATATTCATTAAGATTCATATATCAATTAGTTTGGAATTTGTCGATAAAACTGATACCATTAGATAGAGAATCTTTTTTGAAACTAATGACTATTTATTTGTAATTTTTGGATAATTAGAGAATTAGTTATGGATTTTACAAATCTGACCAATCATAAAATTCCAAAAAGCCAACTAATCATCAGAGAAATTGCAAGAGAGGGAGAGAGAGGATGGCCCCACGTGACTTGGACCAATTGGGTGTGGCTAAGTCACATGGTCAATGCCAGCAAGACCCGCACGAATCAAAGCAAACAAAGGGCAAAATGATGTTTATACCCCTGGCGGAAAAACACAAGAAAAGAGGAAGTTAGGAAGGTAGAACAACAAATTCATCATGAGGATTGCTCCTCCCTCACAACCAGCCATGGATGCAACAAATCAAAGCAAAAGCATGCTATGAATTTGGGTAAAACCCAACACGGCAATAATATAGTGATTTGATGAAAAAAATCGAAGAAAACACCTTCAAGAACTCACCTCTCCACATGATTGAAGATCGGTTAAGACAACAACTCAGACAAGACACCGCAAGGCTAGTGAATAAAAGTAGATTAGTGGTGGTCGAACATGCAGCCAACAAGGAAATTGAGGTGAGAGGAGAGTTTCGTGGGGTGCAACGATGGTTTCGGGGTGCTTAGCTTAAGGTAAGAGGCACATAGTGGAAATATATAACTCGAAGGGTAGATCATTCGTGGGGGGTGGATTGGGACTTTCTTAGATACTGAGATTTAGGGTTTCACCTTTGCCTCATTTAATGTGGGATCTCCTCATAAATTCGGAGAAAGAAAAATCTCGAAGATTGATTAAGAACCACGAGAGAAATTCAAGATATACCAAAACATAGATATTGAGTTACTGTTCACACGCGGCAAGTCTCCTACTCAAGGTAGGAGATGATGTGTGTGTCATATGATCAAGATCAAACAGTCTGCATCGCTCGTAAAAATCAAAATTGGAAACTTTAGCCAAAATCGGATTTGTAATAAAGTGAAATATAAAGAATTACATTATTTCTTTTCTAATCAAATTGAGGGTGCAAACAAACTCTAAATTTAATGAAATTTGACACCTAGCCTATTTTTGACATGAGGAATCCAAATATGGCCTTAGTTTTCTCTTTTGAAGACTTTATATATTTTATTTAATTATTTTTAAGTAAACCTTATTTTCTCTTTCTTAATGCATTAGAGACTTCTAGAATCCATCAATTAATGTGAAACTTCAACCTTAAGCAAACCAAAAACTTGTGGAACACAAATTGACCATTAATGTTATTCTTTGGGATTATTATTCTCATTATTTAATATCTTGGGCTTTTATATACTTTCTCTCTCCTAATCTACACATGTATATAAAAGATTATCCAAATTATATGAAAATTCACCCAAAGGTTATTTTTAACATGTAGATCATGAGTCAAGATTAGTTGGCACTTTTGTAATAATTAAGTATTTTATTTTATATTTTGGGGAAAAACTCATATTCTGTTTTCCAAATTAAATTAAATTAATTATTATCAGGTAAATAATGTGAAACTTGACTCCCAATGCAATTGGGACCCAAGAAAACTAAATTTCACATTAGATTTCACTTTTGAGATATCTATCTATGAATTAACATTTTTGGCTTGACATCATTGTATTTATTTCATCATCCTTATTATTTATTTAATTTTGTCACCTTACCTTCAATCTTATTACCTAAAGGGTTGTATTTCATTATTATGCATGAGTAATTATATGTATACATCTTTTATCTCATTAGAGTATTAATTCCATATTTATTCGAATATTGTAACATTATTCTCTATTATAGACATTTTACTTCTCATATGCATATTATTTTTTTAACATCAGACTTTGATCAACATTATCACATGTGACACATTTTATTGGTTTAAAGATTAATTATGAGAGCATTAGGTCATATTTGTTTATATGGCTACATGTTAGGATTTCAATTAAGCTACTAACATGTATATCTTTATTCTTATTTGGCTAAACGCAAAGAACTAAGGTCTCTAACCTCTCAACCTTGGAATAAGATTAGGTTCTAGGATTCGATATGTTACAACATGCCACTGATGTGTGCACAAATTGTCACTATTTGGATATCTAATTTGGTTGTTTTATCTGTCATTTGTGGTTAATTGAATATATTTTCACACATTTCACCAAATTAGTATAAAACCAGTGTGGATCAGTTATTATATGTATACATGCATTTTACATGTATTTTATATATTTTGATTATCATAATAATTATTTGATTTAATTCATTGCTTATTTTATTGTAGATCATTATTATTTACTGGAGCAAAGTTGATACTACCGACAAGCAACTCGGTAGTACCAACATGGAATCAAAGTACAAAAAATATTATTGTTTCAGATCAAAAAGGAAAAGGATTTCTACTGCAACTAACTCGGTAGTACCAACTTCCAAATCGGTAGTACCAACACAGGCGCTGACGGCCTTAATTGCATGATATTTAGGTTTTCTCTCAACCTAAGCATTTACAGAGGCTATAAAAGACACCATTAGAAGTGAAATCGCATTCTCTATCAGAGGGGGATGACGCAAGAGGCGAAAGGAGTGAGAAAAGTGGAGGAACCCTACCCGGCAGACTTCAAAGACGTTTTGGTGGCAGAAACGGTAGCGAAACGACTCCATCTCCTCCAGATCTCCTCCTTAACTCTTTATCCTATTTCCGGTATCTCTAAATCCATGTTTTGCATATTTTTTATCTACTATATACCATGTATCGCATATTCAGATAATTTCCTTAATTCCTTAGGATCTGGGAGTAGCATAGATATGTATTGTACCTGACTTTTATGCATTAATATCACTTTTACTCCAAATTTCTAGATATAAACCTATGCGATTTTTATGTTCTATTTGTGCATGATCACTGTTCGGGAAATAGGTCCGCACGGCTGCATATACTCCCACATATACCTATTCAGTCACCATACCACACTGCATATTGTTAATTGGTCCACTAAGCGATCATGGGCTGCATATACTCCCGCTTGACCGATTAAGTGGCCGATTAAACTCCGCCTTTTGAAAATCCCACAACTTATGTACATACATGCATGCATATAAACACACATTTCATTATATATTAAAATTTATATATATAGTCGTTGATTAATATGTATACATTGTAATACATATAACAATTTCCAAACACATTTGTACATTGATATGGATACCTTTTGATATAAACATATACATACATATACAATAGACTTACATATACAAACACATATTAGTACATAAGTATATACATTTTGATTTATTCACATTCATACACACACTCCACATATTTCTATATTGATACACATACATTTTAGTATTTGTGCATATATTACAAGCACATCATATATGAATATCAATATGTTTATATGTAAACACATATAAGGGCCTGCTATATATATATTTATAATCTCAATACCATTTTATACATAATTTATTTATTGAGAAAAAAAATCCAAAACCGCATATACTCCCGTATATACTCCTGCATACCGCATATACTCTATGCACTACCCCCACTGCCCGTACACCGCATACCGCTTTCCTAAACAATATACGTGATCACCATAAATAGATTATTAGATCCTTAATCATTTCATGAGAAGGGTTAAGGGTTGGAAGAGCATAGGTTTACCTATTTACTGTGCCCTTTGGAAAAGGTGGAGCATAATCGCGAGGAGAACCCCAGAGTTTACCGTAAAGCATCTAACTAATTAACCAATTGTTATGGAAATGGAATTGGCATTTGAATAGGTAGTGACCAGTATTGCGGAAGTGGGTAGTTCTTGCTACAGACCAGAGATCGGGGTGATAGATGTTGGTGTGTAGAGGTTATTTGTTGTGTTTTCAGTGGTGAAACCACCATCCTAAGGAATTCATCTACTCTGAGTTACTTATTCTTTAATTTTGTTTCATTTATGTGTTTGCTTTTATTCAAATAAACCATTTTTAACCTTTTTACCCACCTAGCTGATCAATCCTAATTAATAGTAGTCTTTAACCTTACAACTCTCTATGTTCGATAACTCAGGACTCATAATTCCATATTACTTTGACACTTACACTTGTGTATTACACACACGTTATACTATTGTCATGTTTTTGGTGCCATTGCCGGGGAGTTGACACGGTTAACACTACAAAAAGTAGGCCATTTTTTATTTCACTATTAAATCTTTTTGCCACAAATCCATTGATCTATTTTTTTGAAAATTCACTGCTTTATCATTTTCATCTCAATTGTTGAGTACCTTTGATTTGCAAAATTTTTTCTTATGCAGGTACTTGAGTGTCATGGAGGCATGGGAAATGAGTGAATTAATGATTGAGTTGATTGCACAAATGAAGACCTTGTCGATGTAGTTGGGGACCTTGAATCTCAATAGAATCCCAGTTTACGAAGATTGTAGGTGTTCAAGGAAGTAGGTAATCATAGACATGATGATCCAACATGGGGGTTGATTCCTATTCTTCTTGGAGGGGTCCAGATTGTGATTTACATCAATATGAGAAGCTACATCAACTTTACAATGATGGGGACCTAGACCCAGAAAGATTATCTAGGATAGAGGATATGTGTGCTATAGTCATGATCAAGAATGGAGCATACTTGGACCAATCATAGAGGGAGCTACAAAACCAGGGAGCACGCATAAAAAATTTACAAACTCAATTGTCACAGATGTTTGCAGATGTCCTGGAGTTGAAGAAGACTGAACAACAATTTTTTTGGGGGAACATTGAGCCAGCCCACCATCATCATGAAGTAAAATATGTTTCTATTTCCAATGAGAAGGAGCATGCCATTGAGGAGACATACCATCCACACATTCCACAACCTGAGCGTATCTACGTGCCATGAGTTCCTATTACCAATGGATTGTATGGAAGACCAGGGGGCTTTAGAACACATGTGAAATCCTCAAAAGTGAGTGCTCTAGCCAACGCAACAAATTTGAGGAGCGACAAAGAAATTCCAGCCACAAAGGATTTGCAAGTGGAGGTACCTAAAGGTTCTACTGCCACCATATCTACTCCCCCAGTTCCAGATGAGGTGCCCATCCAACAAGAGCATGTAAAGGTTGTACCTTTTAGCGGAATAGTTACAGGCTAGAAGGAGGTTCCTACAAGAAAGAAGGAGCATCCACATGTCAATCCAATCATTTCAGATGTGCTGAAGTCTATTCCATAGGGTGATATAAATTCAAGCTTAGTGGAGGATATCCCCAAGGTGCTATACATTCCTCCACATAGGCGAACAAAGAAGCCAAAGGTTCTAGTCCCGAATAGTCTAAAGTCAGGAATAAAGGAAAATTTTTAAAAGTTTTGTGGTTACCTATCTTTAGGAGTTGATGATTATAAGGTGGAGTTTAGATTATCAAGATTAATACCACCTTTCTGTGATAATCTAGGCTATAGGTAAGCATCATGTCGAGTCTAAGACATAAAACAAGGGCACTTTGTGGGAGGCAACCCACCAATTAGGATTCTTAGATCATATTTGCTTTTGATAAAGTTTTATTGTTTTGTTAGGATTAGATCATCTTATGTTGTAGTTTTGTGATAAGTAGTTCTGATGCAAGTAAAAGAGGTATTGTGATATGTGTATTCAGTGTGTAGCATCTCACTTAGTTGGTGTCACTAAGATTGAGTGCTTATTGGAGGGAATGTCTTAATGTGGATCCCACCCACTCGTCGAATCTCACCTCACATATTGGTACAATCATTCCATTTGTATTCCTTTGCTTTTGACATTGGGGACAATGTCATATTCAAGCTTACGGGAAGGAATGGAACGATGCTTCTATCTTTACCTCTTGCATTTGTTCTTTTTATCATACATCTACATGTTTTTGTTTCAGAAAAATAGATTTTTCATTTTGTTTTTAGGGTCCATTCCTATCTAGTGTAATTGTGGATGCAATTTAATATTTTTATTTAGGATTAGTACGTTTGTTGATGATGTGGTATCAATTCTGAACATTTCTAAAATGTGAATGTGGTCTCATGCTTTGTTCTTTAAGATAAAAGTGCTACGTTTAAGAGTATATAATTGGAGGAAGTGTATGGATTAGTCAGCTTTTGGACATTTGATATGAATGGAAATCTTAATTATCCATGTAATGTGTATGAAGATGAGGTTTGAGCCTGAATTGATCAAACAATTAACAGGATATTAAATTGAAATTTAAGAAAGAAATCTTAATGTACACACGTCTTTAGAGAGGGACATATCATAGTTCAAGAAAGGCATTGTCTCTTAATTATGTGATTCCATCCATTTTCCACTCATTTTGACCCACCACCTTAAGATGATCAAGTAACCCAGATTATTTCTTTTTTATTGCATTGAATGGCATAATAAGTGGCATGATAGTTAGTTTCTCGTTAGATGCATTAGTTATAAAATGAAAAAAAAAATGTATATCATTCTAGTTGCATAATAATTACATGTAGATTGCATGCATTTTCATTATTCATTTTCACATCATGTGGTTATATTGTTTTCTTATGAAATAAGAGTGCAGGGATACACATCCATACTCACAAAAAAAGATGAAAAGAAGAAAAAAAATGAAATATGTTAAGCGAAGCCCAAGCATAACTTTACATCATGCTAAAATAGCGGGCCAATGAAAAAAAAATCAATGTTATGAAATAAAGAAGGAGAAAGGATGCCCTAAACTCTTCACAAAGAAATGGAAACATTCACATGATGTATTCTCTTCTTTACTTCACTCTCATCCATTTGATGAGGCTTTCAATACATGCATCATTTCACCCATACCACTAGGCATTAGGATTCATGTATTTCTCATTATCATCACCATATAGGTTCATCATGTTTTATTTTTGCATAAATAATTAGGATGCTATTTGTGTTTCTTCATAAACCACCTATTTCATTCCATCCATTGCTCTTATTGGTAGGCCACATATATGATTGATCTCCTCATCCATTCTTGTAAGGAGAACTACTTTTAAGTAGTTGGTAGTTAGGAAAGAGCAATGTAGATAGGGAATCACATGATGCACCAAGCAAGTGCCTAATTGACTATGATATTAACTACTCTACTGATAGTGTTTCAGTGATCTAAGGGTGGACATCTTTTATGTATTTTTTGGTCACTTGAGAGTAGTTGATTGTTCAGTGGTCAATAAAGGCCGGTTTGGGACCGTCAGGTGGGGGTAATTGAGAATGAAAATTCATATTTTGTGTCCTTTTATTGACTTGTCTCAAACAAATTCAAGAGTAGTGTTGCTCGAGCACGAGAAATATTCAAGCTTAGGGGTGTGATGTGTGCACAAATGGTCACTATTTGGATATCTAATTTGGTTTTTTATTTGTTATGTGTGCTTAATTGAATATATTTTCGCACATATTTCACCAAATTAGTATAAAATCAATGTGCATCAGTTCTTATATTTATGCATGTATTTTACATTTTTTGATTATCATAATAATTATTTGATTTAATTCATTGCTTACTTATTGTAGATAACTATTATTTACTGGAGAAAAGTTGATACTATCGACATGCAACTCGTTAGTACCGACATAGAATCGAAGTATAAAAAATATTATTGTTCCATATTGAAAAGGAAATAGATTTCTACTACAACTAGCTCGGTAGTATTGACTTCCAAATTCATAGTACTGACACAGGCGCTGACAACCTTAATTGTATGTGTTAAATCCAACACATATTATTATGAAAAATAATATTTAGGTTTTCTCTCAAACTAAACATGTACATTGGCTATAAAGACACCATTAGAAGTAGAATTTCATTCTCTATCAGAAGGGGATGACACAAGAGGTGAAAGGGGAGAGGAATGTAGAGGAACCCTACCCGACAGACTTCAAAGGCGTTTTGACGACAGATGACTCCATCTCCTCCAGATTTCCTCCTTAACTCTTTCTCCTATTTCCAATATCTTAAAATTCATGTCTTGCATATTTTCGATCTACTGTGATACCATGTCTCACATATTTAACTATTCCCCTTAATTCCTTAGGATTTGGTAATAGTCTGAATATGCATTGTACCTGACTTTTATCCATTAATATCACTTTTACTCCTAATTTTTTGATATAAACCTATGAGATTATTATGTTCTGTTTGTGCTTTATCACCATAAATAGATTATTAGATCCTTAATCATTTCAGGAGAAGGGTTAAGGGTTGGAAGAGCATCAGTTTACCTATTTACTGCGCCCTTTGGGAAAGGTGGGGCATAATCGGGAGGAGAAACCCAAAGTTTATCGTAAAGCACCTAAATAATTAACCAATTGTTTTGGAAATGAAATTCACATTAGAATAGGTAATGAACTGCACTGTAGAAGTGGGTAGTTCTTGCTACAAGCTCTTTATCCAGAGATAAGGGTGATAAATGTTGGTGTGTAGAGGTTAGTTGTTGTGTTGTCCATGGTGAAACCACCATCCTAAGGAATTTGTCTACTCTTAGTTACTTATTATTTAATTTTGTTTTAGTTTTGTGTTTGCTTTTATTCAAATAAACCATTTTCAACCTTTTTTACTAGCCTAGCTGATCAATCCTAATTACTAGTAGTCTTTAACCTCACAACTCTTTGTGTTTGATAACTCAAGACTCATAATCCCATATTACTTCAACACGTATAGTTGTGTATTACACACACATTATACATGTGTCAACCACCCCTCAAAGGGATTTCGTCCTCAAAATCTAAACGTCCATATTTAACAAACAACTATTTACCACCCCTTAAAAAGGTTTTACCTAATAAGTCAAACTTAACATCATCATGGTACTATGGTTACTTATGCATATTTTAGTTGTGAATATTTTAGAGGTTTATGTTTTCCATGCAACCAACTAATAAGTCATAACCAACTAGGGTTGAGCCTTAGGTCCTAGTGTCTCCAACCTAACAACCCTAAGATTCATATTTTCAAACCAAAAAGGCATAAGATATAAAGGGTAGGTCAACTAAACCTTTATATAGGACTTATATTCCTAATCATCATTCCAACATCATAACTAGGGTTTTAGGATTACTAATTCTAGGGTTTCACTATCCATACATCAGAAATCTTCATTGTGACTTAGTTCAAGAAAACTTCGATAAAATCCAAAAATTATTTTCTTTGTACATATAATAGTATAATGGAAATTAATTTTTGGTGATGAAATCTATTCGACATAAAGAAAAAGATGGAATCAAAATCAATTGTGGAAATCAAGTTACAATTTTCCATAATAAAATCTCTTATTCTACCACTACCTCATCCTCATAACATGACTATACTCAAGCCAAAACCTTATTGCGTCCAAAGATACATGTCACTGTCATATTAGGGTAAGATCACCTAATTCCTCATCACAAGAATAACTTAGATAAGATCTAGGGAAAAAGTCTCACCTAGAGGGCGACTTTACAAGGCAAATGTTCTAACTAGGGAGACAAAATTGAAATAGTCAAATTTCGACTACCATGGGCTTTGATACCATGCTGTAAGGAGTGGGACGTGATGGGGGATCCACTCCCTACTAAAATTTTGAAGAATAGAACCTTCAATCCAAACACACCCAAATGATATGTTGGAGTGGGTGTAAAATTTTCAAATCTATTAATGACATTAAAAAACAACTAAAGTATAGTAGCAAAATAAAAATGTTGACTACATTCAATTTATCACAAGGTTACAAAAGAGCATCATAATCTCCCACAAAGGGTTTACATGTAAAAAGGTACATCTTAAGGATCTAAGTAGAGGGAAATCTAAACCATAACAAGATTGTCTCCACGCTTTAACTCCTTAAGCCAAGTCCATATATTTATGCCATGTCCTTCATGTCCTACACCTAGGGTTGGAAGCATACCCTAGCAAGAAGAGAAAAATAGGTGACATCAATAAAGGCTAGTATGTGCATATTAAAATATGATTGAGAAATTTTATGAAATAATGGATATCAAGATAAAAGGCTTCCCGTAGAAAAGATAAAGGACTACCCAATCGAGCATTAAAAAAGAGAATTATATTTGATGCATAAACATATAACCCATCATCAACTTGCATGCATGTGAGATAAGCATAGCACTAGAACAATATAAAGACAACGGTACCCAAGCCTCACAAACTTGAAACCTGATAGAGAATGATGTACTGCCAGACTCCCAATATATATAAAGTGTGGGCCAAGCCTCATAAACTTAAAACCCGGGTATGGGGCACATAACCTCCATCCCAAAAATATAATAAGGGCACATAACCCAAAAAGCAATGCAATTACACTACTCTAGGGATACTGAGCCACATAACATGCTTAATAGAGAGGCAAGTAAAAAGTATAGTCAGATTTTACAAAGTAGTCACCACAAAAGTGACCAACATAAACATCCACCTCATATGTGGGTAAAAGACATCACATGTCATCGTATAGAGTTCCATCATGAACAAACCATAAGAAAGAGACCAAGAGAATGTCCAAATATGATCACAAGATCAGTACCAAATAAAGTAGTTCACATGAACCATTATTTTGAAAAGAAAGAATATTGTGTAGGTTATTATCCATAGGACCAAGAGAAAGAAGAAAATAGGTTATTTCTCAAATAAGAATAATATGGGACGCAAACATGCCTCACTTAAGAATCTAAACAGTCCATAGTCAGTCCTAGATCCAAGTCTAGATCTCCAAAGCACCTATGATGCATATATGTAAAATTAGGGGTTAGGTTTACATTAATTATTCAAAACCCTAAAAATCACCTTTTTCCTTAGATGTCATTTAGGTTATAAAAACCACACCATGTTTTAGATTATACTTTTTTTAGCTCAAAACATATTTTATTATATTTTCTGACTTTTAAATATTTAGTTGTGTATTTTGCAAATTGTAACCAATTAGGAATATTCATTAAAATTCATATATCAATTCGTTTTTGAATATGGTGATAAAATAGATACCATTATAAAGAGATATTTTTATGAATCCAAAGACTATTTATTTGTAATTTTTGGATAATCAAAGAATTAGTTATGGATTTTACAAATCTGACCAATCATAAAATTCTAAAAAGCCAACTAATCATTAGAGAATTTGTGAGAGAGGGAGAGAGAGGTTGGGGCCCCACATGACTTGGCCCAATCAGGTTGTGGCCAAGCCACCCGACCAATGCCATCGAGACTTGCGTGAATCAAAGGAAACAAAGGGCAAAATGATGTTTATACCCCTAGCGGCAAAACATAAGAAAAGAGGAAGTCAGGAGGGTAGAACAATGAATTCATCGTGGGGATTCCTTCTCGCTCATAGACAACCATGGTTGTGACAACCCAAAGCATCAGTAGGTTGTGAATTTGGGAAAAACCCAATGTGGCAATAATACAACAATTTGATGAAAAAAAATCGAAGAAAGCACATTCAAGAACTCACATCTCTACATGATTGAAGATTGGCAAAGCCAACAACTCAGACGAGACACCACAAGGCCAGTGAATAAAAGTAGCTCAGTGGTAGTCAAACACACACCCAACGAGGAAATTGAGGTGAGATGAGAGTTTCGCAGGGTGCAAGCAGCAACGATGGTTTCAGGGTGCCTAGCTTAAGGTAAGAGGCAAAGAGTGGAAATCTATAACTCAAAAGGTAGATGATTCATAGGGGGCGGATTGGGGATTTATTAAATACAAATATTTAGGGTTTCACCTAGGGCACATTTTATGGGGGATATCTTCACAAATCCAGAGAAAGAAAAATCTCAAAGATTGATTAAGAAACACGAGTGAAATCCAAGATATACCAAAACATAGATACTGAGTTACTGTTCACACACAGCAAGTCTCCTACTCAAGGTAGGAGAAGATGCGTGCACTGTTTGATCAAGATTGGATAGTTTGCATCACTCGCAAAAATCAAAATTGGAAACTTTAGCCAAAATCAGATTTGCAATAAAGTGAAATATAAATAATTACATAATTTCTTTCCCAATCAAATTGAGGGTGCAAACAAACTCCAATTTAATAAAATTTGATACCTAAACTATTTTGACATGAGGAATCTAAATATGGCCTTAGTTATTACTTTTGAAGACTTTAGATATTTTATTTAATTATTTTTAAGTAAACCTTGTTTTCTCTTTCTTAATGCATTAGAGACTTCTAAAACCCATCAATTAATATGAAACTTCATCCTTAAGCAAATCAAACCTTATGGAACATGAATTGGCCATAAATTTTATCCTTTGGGATTATTATGCTCATTATTTAATATCTTGGGCTTTTACATACTTTCTCTCTCCTAATGTGCACATGTATATAAAATATTACCCAAATTAAATGAAAATTCACTCAAAGGCTATTTTAATGTGTAGATCACGAACCCAAGATTAGTTGCCACATTTGAAGTCATTACATATTTTATTTTATATTTTGGGGATAAACTCATATCTTGTTTTCCAAATTGAATTAAATTAATGATTATTAAGTAAATAATGTGAAACTTGACTCCCAAGGCAATTGGGACCCAAGTAAACCAAATTTCACATCATATTTCATTTTTGGGATCTCTTTCTATGAATTAACATTTTTGTCTTGACATCATTGTATTTATTTCATCATCCTTATTATTTATTTGATTGTATCACCTTACCGTCAATCTTATTACCTAAAGGGTTGTATTTCATTATTGTGCATGAGAGATTATATGTATTCATATTTTATCTCATTAGAGTATTAATTCCATATTTATTTGAATATTGTAACATTACTCTCTAATATGGACATTTTATTTCTTATATGCATATTTTTTTAACATCACACTTTGATCAACATTATCACACGTGACACATTTTATTGGTCTAAAGGTTAATTATGTGAGCATTAGGTCCTATTTGTTTATATGTCTACAGGTTAGGATTTCAATTAAAATACTAATGTGTGTATCTTTATTCTTGTTTGGATAAGCCCAAAGAACTCAGGTCTCTAACGTCTCAACCTTGGAATAGGATTAGGTTCTAGGATTCGATATGTTACAATGTGTCTCTCCATTAACATGTTGTGTCTCCATCTACTACTACTACATCTTGGCATGAAATGTCACCTACATTTGTTATATTACATGGTGGATGATTCTATACATGTCTAATCCTGATCGTTATCCTTACTAGCAACACTTATCTTCCTTTCAACAATTTTATATTCTTTTCCTTTCTTTTATTCCTTAAACCCCACCATTTCCAACCCTACATACATATTTCATACCTCCTCAATGTTTGTATTACCCCCATATACATCTTGTACCTACTAACTGATCGAATCCTCAATCAGTTCTTATTTTTTCTCTAAACCATACCACGGGGGCTTCACCCCCCCACACCCTACTACATCTACCATTGTTTTGACTCTCCACCCCAACCACTCTCTTGACTATTTGCATGGTTGGCATTAGGGTCGTAATAGAGGATGATGAGTAGAGGGAAGACTGAGATGGAGGAGATAAGAATAGGATTTTAGTTCTAGTGCTCTGTGGATTCTTAATGCTATTTCTTGTTGCTATTATGTAGTGTTGCTTTTGCTGCTATGTGGATCCTTCTACTGCTATTATTATGAAGAGCTTTAGAATCTTATTCATCATCATCTCGACGACTACTATGTAGTTATCTACTTCACTTGTACTATTTTTTGATTGATTTTTCTATCTGGCAACGTTACTCTTTCTACTTGTGCTATGATTTGCACATTTTATTTGTTGCATTGTTCTTTTGTTTTGTCTGCAATCCATGCTTTACTTGCATGTTGACTCTCTACTTTATTGTGATATATTTGCATATTAACTCTTTGTTTGTGTCCTTCACACATCGACCACTGATACTATTGTGACTCAGCACTCCCTGGACTGTGATGTCTATCACTATGATGGAAAATATATGATGAGAGGAGTTATGGTGGTACGTTTGGTGATTTACATGTGTATGATGGAGCTTCATGCTTTTCTGTTAGTATTGTTCATCTTAGAGTCTTTTTCTTCTTGTTATGTTCGCACAATGATCTTCTATCTAGATACTTCATCTACTTTTTGTTGTTGTGTGCCAACACTCTCTGGCATGTTCGTGCATTGCTCATGTTGACTCTTTTCTTTCCCTTATTTTGTATGCATGTTGACACTATTTATTATATTCCAACACTCCCTAATATGATTCATGTTGATAGTGATAGGATGAAGACCATGATGCCTACCTACTGATGTTTACTTCTACTCTAGATGCCACTTTACATTGATCATGAAGCTCCTTCTATCTGCTTGCAAACCCACTTTGAGATTATATGTTTAAGGAAGAGTGTTTGAGTGATTATTGTAACAACAAGGGAGAAAAACATTCTTGTATGGGCTTGGTTTATCTTTTGTTATTTTGCTTTAGTTTATATGTATGTTTGTAAGAGGACTAGGGATTCTCCCAACCTCTAGCTTTAGGGGGAGTTTCAGATTGTCTATTTAATTAGTTAATTAATCTGATGGGTCTATTTGTGAAATGGGCCCAATTATGTGTAGGCCCATTCAAGTTTATCTTGAGTCTGTACACCCCCTAGTCATATTTATAGGAGAGGGGGCCTACCCTTCTATCAATAAGAAAAATATTCACAAAGGGGAATTTCCCATTATATCATTTTTCTACATACTTGAAGCAAGGCATCAAGCCAGTATCTGAGTACACAAAAATTGTTTATGAAATCACCCATTATTTTGACATCCAAATTGATGAAGAGGTCATGATCACCAATTTTACTTGGGGACTCAATGATGAAATTGCAAAGGATTTGGCAACACCCATCTTCATTAGGATTTAGGATGTTGTGTAGGTTACAATGCAAACTAAGAACAAGCTACAACAAGGCCCTTCATTAACGACTAACACTTGCTCATTGTGCTCTTTTACTGCCACTAGTATTGAGTGTTACAGCCTTCACAATGACTTTGATATCATCTTGCAAACAACCCATATGTAGAATACACTCCAATGCTTCACATGCCTGGGTTACTGGCATCATTCTTCACAATCTCCCAGTCACATTGTGACAACTACTCTAAGGACCGGGGAGGGTGGCGTCAAGTACGAGGATGTTCTCTTAGTCAGTGATTCTAGTGATAATTAGAAAGAGTGAAAAAAACCTCCTTAATTCTCCTTAGTAATGGGGGTCTTGATCTTGATCCCTGTCTCTCCTCATTTTCTACTCCTATATCAAGTGCTAAGGCCGCATCTGTGCTCTCAGTGTTGATGGTAGTTACACCACCAATCTAGTCTTGATAGACTTAGTGGATACACTTGGCCTTAGGACCAAGCCCCTTCCTTGACCCCAACACATATATGGTTTGATAATACCATCCTTCATATATCACATTGTTTCTTAGTTCACTTATTTTACCACACCATCTTTAAGGATGTAGTGTATTATGACATCATCCCTGTACGGGTGTCCCATATCATACTTGGTTATCATTGGAAGTATGATAGACACATTAATCATGATGGAGTCTGTAATACCTACTCATTCTACATGTTTGGACATTCCTTCAGGTGGTTCCATGCACATTGTTCCCAGCTTGAGCAGGTGTTCAAGGAGATCCCTCTAGCAACCATGGGCAAGACCTTTTGGGACATGTACCTGATTCATTGGTAGATCATCTTTTGAACCTGGGGGGGAAGTTGATTTAGGATGAAGGTCATTTAATTAAATTTAGTTTGTGTTATTTTTATATATAGGGATCTAAGTGCAATTATCTAGTCTTTTTTTAGTTGCAATTCTTTTAATTTATTTTAACGTTTTATTTTTGCTTTTAATTGGAAATATTACTGATTACCTAAGGATTAAGATTTCAAGCCTATTTGTTATAAATAGCAATCATAGGGGCTTGTCCAAGGTAGTTGAATATGAAATTAGAAATTTGATATTGTGTTACCTTCTTTGTCTCTCTTCTTATGAATGTGTTCCACATTGCATCTAGAGTATTGCGATGAAGTAGAATTGGGATGACTAGATGAAGACATGACTTTTGGTTAACCTTTACCACCATATACGATAGAAAAAGTAGCAAAACACTTACCTCTCAATTTGTTTGTTTGTTTGCTTTTTAAACTTGTCTATCTATTCCCCTCATTGCATGTCTATATGTTTTACATAATCTACCTCAAAAAAATGTGCAAACTAGGGTTAAAGTGGCCTAATATCATGTTTATTGAGTGGTGCTACTATTGACATGTCATGTATTCATTTAGCAACAACTAGTCATTTCCATCGTACCAATTCATTTTCATCTGTTGATAAGCCAGTAGATGATTTTCTATGTTAATTGTCATACCATTTGGGTATTACTACGATGTTTCCTATGTTCATATCAAATCAAGAGAACATTTGTTTTTATTATTAGTCCAACCAATCCATTTTACATTGATTTTGTTGGATTGGAACTATTTGCATAATTTTTTGTGTTGTTAGTTGTAGAATTCAAATTAGTAACAAATTATGATTTGTCATTAATAAAACATATCACATATCCCATGATTCAACTAGAATTTGAACATACAAATAGTCATACCTATACGATGTTGCATCTTGTGTATATGGATGTGGATGACTAGATTAGACCTATCACATTTGCATCCTATGGTATTGAATATGTTTGTGTGATTCAAGCTATGTCTTTATGTGAATGTTCATTACTACTACATTATTTTTCAATTAGAAATATATGTATCAGGTTTTAGAGTCCACATTTTGTATTATACAAGTTAATTATAAATCATTTTTTAGAGTTTATATCATGTGATCACATATTTGCTTTTCTTTTAGATTTAGAAGAGAAATTAGTCCCCCCTCTCCCGCAAACAAGTGTCGGATCCCGAATGACCCAAGAAATTGTAAATACAATGCACAACATGAGGTTTCTAACCCGGGGGTCTAGGGAGGACAGACTGGGTCGAACCATCTGAGCCACACTGGTTGGGTACACATATTTGTTTTTGACATTTGTTGTATGGTATGGTTCATTCCATCATAAGGTCATGGTTTGAATGGATTTGTTGCATCAATCTCATTAAGATTGAATCACACATTTGGTTGGTTATCTATTTAGTCAGTTATTTTTGCCAACTTGCATAAATGGATTGTTGATTTGCGTTTAGTGGATTCAAGTGTACTTCTAAGTTGTGGCTTTCTGATGATCACAATGTCATTTTTTATTAGCATTATATATTGGTTAGGTAGAGTTTGCTTCAAAATATGAAATGAGTGTTTCTATTTATTTGTTGGTATTGGAAGGCCAATTGTCTGCCATATGATTGCAATCTATGTTGTTCTAGTCTGTTTTTGCATTGGCAAAATTATATATATGTTTCTACATAAGATACCAAATATTGTCATGAAATTATAGTTACTAAGCAAACGATTGTGGTAATAATTTGCAAATATCTAACAAATGCGCAATTATAGTATCTATCTATCGATGGTTGGAGGAGGGGTTAATAATGAGTTCATTTCTTATGGAGTAGTAAAAATGGTGCATCTTTGATAACATCATTACCTCGTCAACGTGATGTTACAAGGTGCATTATTAAGGGTTTAAGTCTCTAATATTACAATAGATCAAATGAACTATACACAAGTAATCTTAAAATAGATATTGTTAAAATTTGTACCCTAGATAAGCACAGTGGATTTAGTTGGGACAAGGACTTGCACACATATATCTTTTGAGAAACTCAAGAATGGAATGGACTATTAGAGATGAACCTACTTTTTTAATTGTAAGGTACTCTTATAGATACCCTTCATGCATTATGTTTTTGTGAATATTTTGTTCTCCTTCTTAGTTATACTCATAGACAGAGAAGGAACTTGCCAAGTTATTGAAGATGCATTTCCCTCACTATCATGGCATTGGGTTGTTGGCTGGTTTAACCATTGCAAGGGGAAACCATGAATTTTTCTTTAATGCTATGACACTTTTCTTGAGGGATGCTTCAAAGGATGTGATTGGACTTGACAAATATTTTTTTGACAGTGCAACTGCTTCTTTTTCATCCTTCTATGTGATCTCTACTGATATGAACAATGTCAAATTTAATGGTGTGAATCCCAAGAAAATTGTACTAGTTGAAGACCATATACACCAGGTGAAGGAGGATCATAGCCCCCAACACCAACCACATGTTATCTGATCCCAAGGTTATGAGTTCTCACAATCATACAAGAAGGTCCACAATATGAATGTTAATATACTAAACCTTCCATAGGATACATGAGAATACTCTAAGATGCTTCTTCACTTCTAAAGTGTTTTTCCTACTACACCTCAATAACTGATTTCTACATTCATATTCAACTTGAATGGGCGATCTTTGAGGACCATACACCTGAATATTATAAACTGTTAAACAACACTGTCATTTTCTGGGGTCCAACTACTAGTATATAATCTCTATATTTCCATCCCTTGATAAGTTGTTGTCTTTAGCGGGTGAAGGTATATATGGAGTTAAACCTAGGTGGGTCTTGCATTCTGCCTCTAGTTACCACAGTTATTCCATACATGTGTGACTTCTCCTATGTGGATGTCACCACCACCACCATCTACTACAAGTACATGAACATTGTTCTCTCAAGACATGCCTTTGTTAAAAAAGAAGACCAATTCCAACATGACAAACAGATCAACTCAACTATTGGAAAGAGGATTACAAATGGTCCTATTTCAACTTTGCAAAATATATCACAGTAGCAACATCTTTAGCATGATGAAAATAGATAGTTCTTCTCATTCATAGCATCCTCTATTTGGAACTATATAGTTCTTAATCATTATGTCATTATACACTTTGTCTACTTTCATAGTATTTGCACAACTTTCACTACATTGTCTGCTTCTATATTGTTTAAAGGTAATTCTCATGTATTCATCCATTATTTTTATTTGAATATACATGTAGATATTTCTTGCTACATGCTTCTTTGGTAAGGCTATCAATGGGTAAGGGTAAAGGGTAAAGGATTTTCTTACCCTTTACCCGCCTACCCTCTACACTCTAACCCACTACCTTAGTGGGTAAGGGTAAGGAAAAGGGTAAGCCATTATCGATACCCTCTAACCTGCTACCTGCCAATATTTATGTATAATATATTAAATGTATGGTCATTGTATTGTTTGAGTCTATGGAATATCTAATATTATGTGGTCATCATTTTATACAAGATATGATATGCTTATATACTTCTTATGTAGTTAACTTGTTTATGTATGCAACACTATCTTTGAAGTGTGAAACATATGTATGAAAATAGTCTATGTTCTAATGAATACTTGTATGGTGTAAGACAAACATATATAATAATAACAAGATTTAATCTTTAATGTACCACTTGATACATATGTGAGGTGGTGTTATCTACTTTATTTGTGATTTGTTTTTTGGATGCAACACCACTTTAGAGGGTATAATATATTTATGTCTCCAACAATAACTCTTTGTGACATTTTGTCATTTAATATTATTTTAATGTAGCAATATATATATTTTGGGAACAGTTTATTTGTTCACACACCAATGTTAGGGTACTACCATTTGTTTATGAATTCAATACAACACAAACCATTTATATAACTAGGCATAAACCCTTACTACGCACATGTCCTTTATTAAAGTAAATAAATATTGAATTATAGTTTAGAAGAATATTGTATAAGACTTATCAAACTTCCTCTATACTTTTTCATGTATAATATAGATAGGAATAAAATTACGAAGAATTTTGTAATTTTTAAAAATAAATGCAAATATTTCATCTACCACCATCTAAACATTTGAAAATCACATCCAACTACCATCCTATCATTTCATATAGTGATGAGCATCAGTCCCAGGCTACTTGATCTTTATCTAATGTATTGGTATAACCTTCTCAGACCTGACTTATATAAGAAAAAATTATTAGCCAGGTCAAGGTAAACTCAAACCCAGAAACTCAGATATCTAGATTCATTATTTATAGATGTAGATATGACATTATGCATATATAACATGTAACTTTGTAGTATACATTAATAACAACCTTTTGAAATTATATTTTATCTAAACTATGTCTAACTAGTCATGTTAATAAGGGTAAAATAGAAATAGAAGAAAGTACATTTAAGTTATATGAACCAATCTGATATTAAACATATTGAAAAAGATCTACAACATAATATAACCATATATATTGGATGTCTACTACTTTGTTAGATATGTTTCAAAAATAATTTTGACCATGTTGTAGATCATTATTAGATCATATACACTCATAGGGACTAGTTTGTAATAACAAAAATAATGGAGAAAATTACAATCAGCCCCTTCTCAAGCTTTCTTAAATAGTATAGATGTGTCTCCTCATATAATATATCATAAAAATACACGAAATTTTTTTATTGATCACTCACAGGGACCAGTTTCTATTAAAAAATAATGGAGAAAATTACAATCAACCCCTCAACATGCTTTCTTATATAGTATAAATGTGTCTCCTCTTATAATATATCATTTAAAAATAAAAGACAAAAGTGTAGTGTACACTCAAAGGGATCAATTCATAATTACAAAACATAATGGAGAAAATTGCAATCAACCCCCTATGTGGGCTTTCTTATATACTACAGATGTGTCTCCTCACATAATATATCATTTAAAAATAAAAGATAAAAATATCGTGTACTCTCATAGGGACCAGTTTGTAACTACAAAAAATAATGGAGAAAATTGCAATCAACCCCCTCTGTGGGCTTTCTTGTATAGTATAGATGTGTCTTCTCACATAATATATTATTTAAAAAATGAAAGACAAAAGTGTAGTATACACTCACATGGACTACTTTGTAATTACAAAAAGTAATGGAGAAAATTGCTATCAACCCCCTCTATGGACTTTCTTATATAGTATACATGTGTCTTCTCACATAATATATTATTCAAAAATAAAAGACAAAAGTGTAGTGTACACTCACATGGACTAGTTTGTAATTACAAAAAATAACGGAGAAAATTGCAATTAGCCCCCTCTGCGGGCTTTCTTATATGGTATAGATGTGTCTCCTCACATAATATATCAATATAAAAATAAAAGACAAAAGTGTAGTGTCCACTCATGGGAACCGATTTGTAATTACAAAAAGTAATGCAAAATTTTGTAATCAACCCCTCTATGAGCTTTCTTATATAATATAGACGTGTCTCGTCTCATAATATATAATTTAAAAAATAAAATATAAAAGTGTAGTGTACACTCATAGGGACTGGTTTGTAATTACAAAAATAATGGGTAAAATTACAATCAGCCCCCTCTGCATGCTTTCTTTTATAGTAAGTTGTAGAAGATTACTTATAATCATTTTGGATATTAAAAGTAGGTAGAATCTTGATATTTTACTCAAATATATAAATGTATTAGCCAGACCATCATTATTAATACTAGCATAAATGTGAAGAAAATATATAAATTCCTCGTTTCACCCTTACCCTCCCCGTTTACCCTGTAGGTAAGAGGGTAAGGGTAAGGGAACGGTAAGGATATTGGTGGAGTGGGAAATTATCCATACCCTTACCAGCCACACTTGATGGGTAAGGGTAAGACCTTACCCTCCCTATACCCTCCCATTGACATCCCTATTCTTTGGCAACAATGTCAATTGTCATTTACTTCAAAAGAATTATTTTAATGAATGCATTTTTGGTAAATATATCATTTTTACATCTAAACATATATTGGCTTTGAGATACAGGATAACCTGCTTCATTTTTTAGACCGTGCATATGACAACATGATGTTTTTTTTTCTTCATGTCGTCTTTTATAAAGTGTTGATAGGTACAGTTGTAATAGTAACCTTTGTGTGTCATGAAATTTTTATAATTTAAGTACTCAATATTGTCGTATTATAAATAATAATAGGTGATGACCTAGAATGCCAATATGTGAATGTAGACTACCACACTATTTGAGTGTACATGGACCAAACATATGTAATTGATGTAAATTTTGATGACAACAACTCCCATTTATCATATTATACATGTGAGAATGTATGGTTCAATATACACATTGGATGAGGGTTGTATATTCTCAATTTGGTAAAATTGAATTATATAAATATAAAGCATGAATTAATAATTCGATTCCCTATTTGAATAAATGAATTGATTTGTAATTTCCCCCAATGGTATTATTAATGGAACAATAATGTTAATCACTTTGTGGCATGGGTGCACAAGACAAAGAGATAAGACAATTCCTGCATAAATAAATATAATGACTTTATGAATAGTTGAATAATAGAAATATGAGATAATTATCCACAATATGAATGTTAATATACTGAACCTTCCATAGGATACATGATAATACTCTAAGATGCTTCTTCACTTCTAAAGTGTTTTTCCTACTACACCTCAATAACTGATTTCTACATTCATATTCAACTTGAATGGGCGATCTTTGAGGACCATACACATGAATATTATAAATTGTTAAACAACACTGGCATTTTCTGGGGCCCAACTAGTAGTATATAATCTCTATATTTCCATCCCTTGATAAGTTGTTGTCTTTAGCGGGTGAAGGTATATATGGAGTTAAACCTAGGTGGGTCTTGCATTCTGCCTCCAGTTATCACAGTTATTCCATACATGTGTGACTTCTCCTATGTGGATGTCACCACCACCACCATCTACTACAAGTACATGAACATTGTTCTCTCAAGACATGCCTTTGTTAAAAAAGAAGACCAATTCCAACATGCCAAACAGATCAACTCAACTATTGGAAAGAGGATTACAAATGGTCCTATTTCAACTTTGCAAAATATATCACAGTAGCAACATCTTTAGCATGATGAAAATAGATAGTTCTTCTCATTCATAGCATCCTCTATTTGGAACTATATAGTTCTTAATCATTATGTCATTATACACTTTGTCTACTTTCATAGTATTTGCACAACTTTCGCTACATTGTCTGCTTCTATATTGTTTAAAGGTAATTCTCATGTATTCATCCATTATTTTTATTTGAATATACATGTAGATATTTCTTGCTACATGCTTCTTTGGTAGGGCTATCAATGGGTAAGGGTAAAGGGTAAAGGACTTTCTTACCCTTTACCCGCCTACCCTCTACACTCTAACCCACTACCTTAGTGGGTAAGGGTAAGGAAAAGGGTAAGCCATTATCGATACCCTCTAACCTGCTACCTGCCAATATTTATGTATAATATATTAAATGTATGGTCATTGTATTGTTTGAGTCTATGGAATATCTAATATTATGTGGTCATCATTTTATACAAGATATGATATGCTTATCTACTTCTTATGTAGTTAACTTGTTTATGTATGCAACACTATCTTTGAAGTGTGAAACATATGTATGAAAATAGTCTATGTTCTAATGAATACTTGTATGGTGTAAGACAAACATATATAATAATAACAAGATTTAATCTTTAATGTACCACTTGATACATATGTGAGGTGGTGTTATCTACTTTATTTGTGATTTGTTTTTTGGATGCAACACCACTTTAGAGGGTATAATATATTTATGTCTCCAACAATAACTCTTTGTGACATTTTGTCATTTAATATTATTTTAATGTAGCAATATATATCTTTTGGGAATAGTTTATTTGTTCACACACCAATGTTAGGGTACTACCATTTGTTTATGAATTCAATACAACACAAACCATTTATATAACTAGGCATAAACCCTTACTACGCACATGTCCTTTATTAAAGTAAATAAATATTGAGTTATAGTTTAGAAGAATATTGTATAAGACTTATCAAACTTCCTCTATACTTTTTCATGTTTAATATATATAGGAATAAAATTACGAAGAATTTTGTAATTTTTAAAAATAAATGCAAATATTTCATCTACCACCATCTAAACATTTGAAAATCACATCCAACTACCATCCTATCATTTCATATAGTGATGAGCATCAGTCCCAGGCTACTTGATCTTTATCTAATGTATTGGTATAACCTTCTCAGACCCGACTTATATAAGAAAAAATTATTAGCCAGGTCAAGGTAAACTCAAACCCAGAAACTCATATATCTAGATTCATTATTTATAGATGTAGATATGACATTATGCATATATAACATGTAACTTTGTAGTATACATTAATAATAACCTTTTGAAATTATATTTTATCTAAACTATGTCTAACTAGTCATGTTAATAAGGCTAAAATAGAAATAGAAGAAAGTACATTTAAGTTATATGAACCAATCTGATATTAAACATATTGAAAAAGATCTACAACATAATATAACCATATATATTGGATGTCTACTACTTTGTTAGATATGTTTCAAAAATAATTTTGACCATGTTGTAGATCATTATTAGATAATATACACTCACAGGGACTAGTTTGTAATAACAAAAATAATGGAGAAAATTACAATCAGCCCCTTCTCACGCTTTCTTAAATAGTATAGATGTGTCTCCTCATATAATATATCATAAAAATACACGAAATTTTTTTATTGATCACTCACAGGGACCAGTTTCTATTAAAAAATAATGGAGAAAATTGCAATCAACCCCTCAACATGCTTTCTTATATAGTATAAATGTGTCTCCTCTTATAATATATCATTTAAAAATAAAAGACAAAAGTGTAGTGTACACTTAAAGGGATCAATTTATAATTACAAAACATAATGGAGAAAATTGCAATCAACCCCTATGTGGGCTTTCTTATATACTACAGATGTGTCTCCTCACATAATATATCATTTAAAAATAAAAGATAAAAATATCGTGTACTCTCATAGGGACCAGTTTGTAACTACAAAAAATAATGGAGAAAATTGCAATCAACCCCCTCTGTGGGCTTTCTTGTATAGTATAGATGTGTCTTCTCACATAATATATTATTTAAAAAATGAAAGACAAAAGTGTAGTATACACTCACATGGACTACTTTGTAATTACAAAAAGTAATGGAGAAAATTGCTATCAACCCCCTCTACGGACTTTCTTATATAGTATACATGTGTCTTCTCACATAATATATTATTCAAAAATAAAAGACAAAAGTGTAGTGTACACTCACATGGACTAGTTTGTAATTACAAAAAATAATGGAGAAAATTGCAATTAGCCCCCTCTACGGGCTTTCTTATATGGTATAGATGTGTCTCCTCACATAATATATCAATATAAAAATAATAGACAAAAGTGTAGTGTCCACTCATGGGAACCGATTTGTAATTACAAAAAGTAATGTAAAATTTTGTAATCAACCCCTCTGCGAGCTTTCTGATATAGTATAG
The DNA here is from genome assembly GCA_963693085.1 of Alisma plantago-aquatica. Classification (NCBI taxonomy): domain Eukaryota; kingdom Viridiplantae; phylum Streptophyta; class Magnoliopsida; order Alismatales; family Alismataceae; genus Alisma; species Alisma plantago-aquatica. Next base: position 668,076,953 of record OY856414.1, read on the forward strand.
ATGTGTCTCGTCTCATAATATATAATTTAAAAAATAAAATATAAAAGTGTAGTGTACACTCATAGGGACTGGTTTGTAATTACAAAAATAATGGGTAAAATTACAATCAGCCCCCTCTGCATGCTTTCTTTTATAGTATGTTGTAGAAGATTACTTATAATCATTTTGGATATTAAAAGTATGTGGAATCTTGATATTTTACTCAAATATATAAATGTATTAGCCAGACCATCATTATTAATACTAGCATAAATGTGAAGAAAATATATAAATTCCTCGTTTCACCCTTACCCTCCCCGTTTACCCTGTAGGTAAGAGGGTAAGGGTAATGGAATGGTAAGGATATTGGTGGAGTGGGAAATTATCCATACCCTTACTAGCCACACTTGATGGGTAAGGGTAATACCTTACCCTCCCTATACCCTCCCATTGACATCCCTATTCTTTGGCAACAATGTCAATTGTCATTTACTTCAAAAGAATTATTTTAATGAATGCATTTTTGGTAAATATATCATTTTTACATCTAAACATATATTGGCTTTGAGATATAGGATAGCCTGCTTCATTTTTTAGACCGTGCATATGACAACATGATGTTTTTTTTCTTCATGTCGTCTTTTGTAAAGTGTTGATAGGTACAGTTGTAATAGTAACCTTTGTGTGTCATGAAATTTTTATAATTTAAGTACTCAATATTGTCGTATTATAAATAATAATAGGTGATGACCTAGAATGCCAATATGTGAATGTAGACTACCACACTATTTGAGTGTACATGGACCAAACAGATGTAATTGATGTAAATTTTGATGACAACAACTCCCATTTATCATATTATACATGTGAGAATGTATGGTTCAATATACACATTGGATGAGGGTTGTATATTCTCAATTTGGTAAAATTGAATTATATAAATATAAAGCATGAATTAATAATTTGATTCCCTATTTGAATAGATGAATTGATTTTTAATTTCCCCCAATGGTATTATTAATGGAACAATAATGTTAATCACTTTGTGGCATGGGTGCACAAGACAAAGAGATAAGACAATTCCTGCATAAATAAATATAATGACTTTATGAATAGTTGAATAATAGAAATATGAGATAATTAATGTACAAGTTTCCAAAAGAAAATAAGATATATGGTGTTGTAGATAATTAAAAGAGTAATTATCTAGCCAACTTGGCAACACATGTTTTGAGACATCAATTGGTATTATTTTAATCTAACTTTTGGTATACACAAAAATAATAAGGAAAAGAAGAGAATTCTAGAAATTGGGACAAAAATGATGTTCCATGAGATAATGGTAATAATTGAAAATAATGTTTATAAGAGAAAATTTTGTATGGGAAAGATACTATATTAAATATTGTACATTAATATGGATTGGGAAAGGTATTAGGAAGTTTCCTTGAAGTAAGGATAATTAATTTGGAGGAACATATCAAATAGAGAGATATAGAACTGATGATTGAATTAGCAAATAAAGTGCTATGTTTTTATATATTTTTCTTTATGGATTTTTGTGTCTCAATCAAGTAAAGTTGGATATTAAGTTATAGACACGTAAATTCCTATATTGGGAATCTATCCAATATGACAATTATACACACTTTGCCATAAGTGCTTTACCATAATTGTAAGGAAGAGAGAGAATAGTACGAGGAAAGTAAAATAGGAAATAAATACTTTGGTTAAACCATGTAATCGTGTACATGGAAAGGTTGCATTACAATTGGAATGCAACTCAGGTGGAGAAGGTAACAGACCCGAAGAGGCAGGGCCAGGTTAAGGTTTCGTATATATATATATATATATATATATATATATATATATATATATAATATACATATATAGTTATGTATGTATATATATGTATCACGACCCAAAAAAATACGACCAAAATAAATAAATCAGGACATAGGCTATGTCCTTCTCATTGATATCCTCTCCTCTACTTCTTCATAATCATCCTCCTCTAAGACTCTAGGGTTTTGTCTAGAACCTGTAGAAGGGGCTGCAGGTTTCGCTCAACTTCATGAGTTGTTGGTGCCTAGTCTATGTGGTTGTGGAAGTCCTAGAGTTGTTGCAAAACACCCTTTTGGGTTCCCTCACTTGTTCTCCTTCTACCTAATGTTAGAATCTTCAACAACAACTACTTTTACATTGATATGTCGGTCCCTTACTAGAGACAAGGATGCGGCAAGCCCTCTCTGGAATCCACTGGTATTGTCTCTACACGTCGAAATAACACCATCTCCTTCCCATTCAACATCGCTAGCCCCAAAGGAATTGCATCCCCCTACCGCGGTCGTGGTCGTCATCGCAAGAAAGGCGACCGATTCATGGCGTGGCATAAAGAGCTCGATGACCATGGTGATCCTCCTCCCACTTTGATGAGCCCAGGTATGGGGTGTACCCTCTGTTAGGTTTCCAATCACCCACCTGACCAGTAACTAGGGACCCCGGTCCCCTTAGCTCTGGCACCACCAGACATACTCATGGTTTCCCCATGTTTAGCGGAGGCCAACAGAGCAGAACTGACCTGCTCTGACGGCCCTGGAACTGGGGATCGTGAATGACCCCAACCACATCCCCACTCGAGGTGTATGACCAAGCTATGAGGCGGACTCCCATGAGGGAGATGACATTGGGGGCATAAAGGCACCCCTACCAGTGAGAACGTGATGCATGGAATCACAACGCCAGGGGAAGAGGGGTCATTTGACCCGATCCCAAGCCAGCTCAAATAGGAAATACAAAAAAAAGATGTTTTTGTTGATGTGGAAATCGTTGGTTGGTTCTCATATGTTTAACTTGAATAAAATGTAGTAAATGATTGGTAACTCAAAACACAATGATATTATATATCATTTTGATCAAAAAATGAGAAGCCCAAATAAAATATACTTGAAACTTAATTATACTTCCTATTCCAAAAGTACCTACATTACATGTTAAGTAGTGGTCAAAGCACATTAACCCTAGATTTGTATGTTAATCATGGTACATACATTTCATTGAGATTTAAATTGATTATATGGAATATAGTGGTGATTTAACATGTTAATGATCATGATGATGTAGAATTGGGGTTCTAATGAGAATAGTCATGCACATGCAGAATTAGGGTTAAAGATCCCAACTTGCAATGTTTTTAATAAACTCAATCTGATCTAAGTGTTCATAATAAAATGATATGATAAGATATGATAATTAGGGTTTATGTTGATTGTCTAAGGCAAACAAGTTTTTAATTTTTATATATCTCAACTCATCAATCACCTGCATGTATACGAGATCAATTGTAGTTGAGGTCAAACCACATGGAGCATGGTTAGCTAGGCACAAAAGAACTAATGTTCAACAATCTAAGTCGATTACCACAATAGAGTTTGGTTGCAATTTGTTGAAAGACAAGTAAACAATAAAAGAACTTAAATTAAAGGTTGAATTCAGATTTTAGAGAGTCTTGGACATAAGATTTCACTACTACACCATCACATCATGTGTAACTATGAGATTAAAGCATGCCATTAACTACAATGAGGTTGTCATCATCATGCACATCTAAGAGACATGAGATGGTTCTCATCTTTGCATAACACTTTTGTATCTATGCTTAGATTCAAACACAACCTTGAACCCTCAATACTCTCCAGCCACTCTCATGGTCTAGAGCATATTTCCATGAATCCTACTCCCTACTCCCTCATACATCCTTCCGAATAGCATAAGGAAGCATAAAACATGTATAAAAGGTGGCCAGTCAAGTATACAAGCAAATAAACACCACATGCATCCATGTAGAAGTAGATCAGCTAGCATTTGATATAAATTTTGAGTTCACATGAGTAATATCATCGGTGTTACCCTCCCATGCCCAAGAAGATGGTTCTACTCGTACATAATGGAGAAACACAAACACATTGCAGATTTTTCAGAGTTTTGCATAGTTAAAGAGAAGAAAAAGATAAGAGAACCAAAAGTGAAGGTAAGGGAAGTATAACTCTAGCTAGAGGATGAAATTCCACCCTTGGAGCTGCTTCAACTCGGCCAATCTTCTCTCCTGAGAAGTTTGAATGAGAAGAAAAGCTATGTTGCACCCTTTGGAGAAAAATGGTGAAGAATGGAGGTTCTTTCCCAAGAAACCTCTTCTTCCTCCCCAAAATCCTCCTCCTCTTTCTCTACAACTTTTGTTGAATGAAATATGTCTCAAATGACCAGTTATAACTTCCCCAAGTGGCTGCACACACTTTTTAAATGAGGGGCGGTTGCTGTTGAAATATGTAGAAAATTGGTGGAGACACGGCGTGTCTTTGTGGAGACACATCGTTTATCGTTGTGTAACTGGTTTCCAAACTGCATCCTCACCATAAGTACACGACGTGTTCCAATAGGGACACACCATGTAGTTGCTACTGGAGTCAATTTGGAAAGTTAGCACACGTCGTGTGCTATTAAACACATGGTCATGTGCGTTGGCAGCAAGCTAAAGTTGGCTTCTGAATGTGCGGACACGTCGTGTCTTTTTCTCTATAGTTCGGGCACCGAGGCCACTAGAAACTTACATGCCCCTATGTTAAATAACACACGACATGTTCTTTACTTTGTGAACTCTTTCTGGAAAGTTACGCGTTGTGTCTTAATAAAGACACGATGTGTCTTTTGTTGTTTCTTTAGGATTAACTCTGAGTGTACTAGAAGTCAAAGGGAGATCCAACTAAGGTCGGATTTGGGTTGGACTATCTTCAATTTGTCATTTTCAATGTGTGCCTGTGATCAATATCATGCAACAAGTAAAATAACTAAAAGATGGTAAGTTAATTATGATTAGAGGCTAAATAGAAGGCAAAATGAACTAAATTTGTGTGAATGTGTGCAAAAAGTATATATAAAATGTGCACATCAAATCCCCCTAAGCTTGAACTATTACTTGTCCTCAAGTAAAAAGAGCATAGAAACACAAATGAAGGAATTTCCAAGCTCATGCATAGATCAAATGAAATGGAAGATGTAAATGAGGCCAATCAGCCATAATCATTAGGTTCATATTCATAGCCTTGATTTTGACTCAAACATCCAAGAAAGAAAATTAAGTTAATCAAGGGTGGCAACACATTAAAACAGTCAAATAGGCAACACTAAATGGAACTTGGATGACCAAGTCAAACAATATGTGAGTTTGCAACAAAACTTTCAGCTATTATGGATGCAAAAGATGAAATTTTAGTTAATGTTAGCAATTTTATCTCTCTCCTTGTTTTCCCAAAAGGTATGATTTTGTATTAGGGATTCCGACACTCGGATGCTAATGTAGGCTTATGCACACAAGGAGTGTTGGTTGGGGTATTTTACCCTCTTTTAGGACATATCACATAACTATCATGGCCAGATCAGACTTACACTAGGTTAGTATGACATGTGGGTGGTTTAGCCATCTTTTAATGGGTAATTAAGGTGAAGTGAATCAAAAGGGAATATAAATTGGTCATGGGTTTCACTTATTTTTCCCAGAACAAAGAGAGTTAACAAAATTGCAACATTAGAAGAATTTCGTACATTTGGTTTCAAAAAAATTCACTGAAAAGGGGTGGTTGTAAAATCACTAAAAGTTTGGAAAAATCATCATGTGTTCTAAGTAGTGTTGCAAAGTTGACATATTCACAAAATTCATTACCAATTACATGTATTATGCAATCCAGGATGACAAAGATGAAAATTCAGGCTACAAACATAAATATGAAATTAAGCACATGTTGATGACCATAAAGTTTCATTTGATTCATGCATGTTCTTTTGTCAATTTCTTCAAATGATAATTCTTATGAGGGAGGACAAGATAGTTCAAACTAGGAAGAAAAATAGTTCATTACACAAGATAAGCCTCACATCATAGTAAACTTGCCATGAGAAAAGAAGAAACTAAAAATAGATACTAAAGACAAGAACTAGAGAACTAGAGAAAAGATAATGAAAACAACTAAACAACTACAACTACATCACTTTCCCCCTAAGTTTGAAATTTGTAGTGTCCTCACTATATCGATCAAACTTAAGGCAGAAGTAACCGGTTACCTATCATGGAAGATATCAACAAGAAGGGCCAACGCCCCCATGACTAGTAGGGAAATATTGGTTGACCAAGTCATCATCATCAGGAATATTGATCGGCATGGGTGGTGGAGTAGGCTTTGGATGTGGTTGGTGAGGCTGGTAAAGTTGGGGCATCAAATAGTGGTTTTGAGAGATATGCCACATATCCATGTGTTGGACCATCTTGTGCATCACCAGGTATTGTTGACCCATCAGATCAAGACGGTCGTCCAAATGGTCAAAGCGTTGATGAACATAGCCGTAAAGATGCCTGACATCAGGCATAGCCCATGTGTACTCAGTCTGAGTGTTGGTGGATGGTGGCGGCATAGTGTGTGGTTGAGCGGCAGGTGAATTTGGAGCAGGTTGGTCTTCAGGGACATCTACATCATCATCTTCGCCACAAAGGTCTACCTTCCAATTATCTTCATTTGTAAAGGTTATGTTCTCCAAGTAAAGCATGCCAATTTACTCATCATTATCAAAATATTGTCTAAACTTGGCATCATAATCGGGGACCTTAACAATCAACCCTATAGAAATCAGATATTGGATATCCACCAGGTTCCTACCTAGTGCAGCCTCTAGACCAGTCAGGTCTACCTCAAGCTTTTTGGCCAGTAGGGTGATCAATCCTCCACACATGATGTCCCCATATTCTCTTTTCTTGATCTTCTTAATGTCAAAGAACCTGGTGAGAATGAAATAACTTGCATTGATTTGAAAAAAAAAAACCATACCCCACAGAAAAAATAGATCCTGCTTCCCTCACACTCCCTGAGTTTCTTTCTTGATAAAGACCCTTGTGCTGAGAAAGCAGTAGACGTATTTGAAGCTTGGGTTATGGATGGAAAATGCTCTGGACTTCTTGGCATCATGTCTCTCTTCATCAGTACCTCATTCCAGAAGACATCATTATCAAAAGTTGGAGGGTAGCCTAGACCACCCTCGTAGTGACACTCTAAGAGATCACAAAATTGCTTGAAGGTGATTCTGTAGCCTTGGTCCAGTAGATAGAATGAATAAAAGCATATGGTTCCAGCCTATTCCTTGGGTCCTCCTCGACCTTCAAAGTAGTAAGAAACTCATACACAAGGTGAGTATAAGTGTTTCTTATTGTGCAACAGATATACTTGAGACCCAACTAGTTGAGGTGCACCTTGACTTCATCCTTGAACCCCAGTGCTCCCATTGTTTGATCACATGCGAACTGTGTAGTGAGGACCCTATGAGAGATGAGGAACTGATACGTGGGGTCTTCCTCTATAGTGATGCTGAACTGGGTCATGGAGAAATAGGTCGGGGCTAAAGATGAGCTTGGTCCATGCTTGTGGTTTGGCGTCTGCTTGACCAGGGCCATTGTTGCTAAAGAGTTTCTAAAACAACCTTGGACACAGTGTATCTGATTATGGACACGACGTGTCTTCTAATAGAAGGGTTGGTGAACTAGTCGACATACACGAGGTGTCTTCAAAGGGACACGACGTGTACCTGGAGCTTGGCAGCATCTGGAAGTTGAGGATGAGGGTGATTTCTTTACACGGCATGACTTGGGTTGCTCACGACATATTTTTTGGATCTAGTGAAGAAGTAGATCCCAACGGCGGAGAGGGCGATAGAGTTGCTTTTCTTGTGAAGGCAGAGAAGAGGCTTGGAGGGGCTACAAAATCATGGTGTCTGCTTCATGGTAGAGCTTGATCTTGCTCAAGCAGAGAGATGGTGGAATGGCAGAGTTTTGAAGTAGCATAAGGCAACAATGGTGCTTGAGGAGGTCGCTCGGAGGTAATGGAGCAACTTGGCCATCGATCGGAGGCTGGAGTCATCACACATGGCTGGAGAGGGTCGCACATGGCTGGTTATGAGTGGAAATAAAGGAGGTGGCTGAAGATTAGGGTTAAAACCCCGACTTCTCATCTTTAGACACAATGTAATTTTTAAAGGACATGACATGTTCCCTTGTACAATTCACCTACTTCTTTTGAAACTTGATTTGACTTAAGAGGACACGGGGTGTTTGATTTAGAACACATCGTGTAAGTTTCCAACAGCCGAGGTAGAAGTCACCAAACTGATAACGACACGTTGTGTACAAATAAAGACACAATGTGTGTTTCTCCAAAAAAATAGAGCCATTCAAATGAGCATTGTGACACGTTGTGTTTTAATTAAAACACATCGTGTAACATTCCAAATGAAAACATAGCAATCTCAACCTAATAACGACATGACATGTTCAAATAAAGGCACGTCGTGCGTTTTTCCAAATAACAACTTGCATTAGAATGATCTAGAGGATGCACCATGTTTGATTAAAAACATGTCGTGTTTGATTCTAGCGGGTGTCTTATGTGACCGTGCACGTCATGTCAAAAATTGAACACGTCGTGTGCAGTTGAGTTTTCTGTATAGTCGGCCATCTGTGAGAGATAACACAACATGTGCAAATAAAAACATGCCATGTCTTCCTGAATTTTCTGCAAAAATTATCTTCTTTTGATCAGCACCTGTAGAGACGATGATATGTACTATGAGGGTCTACATTATTACATTCATCCACAACAAGTTTATTTTTGGAATTGAAAAATGTCCATGATTGAAACTAATTAAGGAAATATATCCTAATGTGGGGTCAACTCCCTTCAAGTTCCTCCATTTAAAGTCTGGAGTGAGACTATTTAGCTTTTTGATCATGCGTCTTGGAGGGATCAAGATCGTCCCTTGTAAATCTCCTCCCCTATAGTGTATAGCTTACTTCTCTGTCCATTAACATTGAATGTTGATTGCTTCCCTTACAACTCCATTGTCCCATATGGATAGACTTTCAAGGCTGAGAATGGTCCAAAACACTTAGATCTCAATTTCCCTGGGAAGAACTTAAGTTTGAAATTGAACATTAGAACTTGGTCTCCTTCTTTGAATTCATTGACTTTGATTCTTTTTTTGTGCCACTTGTTTGTCTTTTGTTTATAGATCCTTGCATTCTCATAAGCATCTAGTATGAGTTCTTAAAGCTCCTGGAGTTGTAGAAATCTTTTCTCCCCTGCTTTCTTCAAATCATAGTTGAGAAATTTGATCACCCACAATGCCCTATGCTCCAGTTCTACAGGTAAGTGACAGGATTTGCCGTAGACTGGCTTGAATGGAGTCATCCTAATTAGAGTCTTGAAAGTCATCTTGTACGCCCGTAGTGCATTATCTAGCTTCAATGCCCAATCCTTTCTTGAGCTAGAGATGGTCTTTTCCAATATATCCTTAGTTGCCTATTGGAGATATCCACCTGTCTTGACGTTTGAGGATGATAAGGTGTGGAGACCTTATGCTTCACTCCATACTTGCTAAGAAGGTTGTTGATGTTTCTCTCATTGAAGTGGCTGCCACCATCAGATATGATTGCTCTTGGAACTCCAAACTTGGGAAAAATAGTCTTCTGAAAATGTTTTATCATGGACTTGACATCTGGTGATTGAGTGGGGATTGCCTCTACCCATTTGGATACATAATCACATGCTACTAGGACGAACTTGTAGCATGAGGATGGAAAAGGGTCCATATAATGTATACCCCAAACATCAAAGATTTCTATCTCCATGATTGAATTCAATGGCATTTTGTCCTTCTTTGAAACCCCTCCAGCTCTTTGACACTTGTCACAAGCTTTGACAAATGCGTGTGCATCATGAAATATACTCGGCCAATAGAAACCTACTTGAAAAATCTTGGTTGCAGTCTTATCCGCTCCAAAGTGTCCACCATAGGGGGGAATGACAATATGAAATAAAACCTACAATCTCTTCATTGGGAATGCATCTCCTAATAAGCCCATATGTACATTGCTTAAACAATAGGGGATCATCCCAATAATAGAACTTGACATCATGAAGGAGCTTTTTATTCTGGTGGTATATGAAATCAGGAGGAAGGCATCCAGTGGCTAGGTAATTTGCAAAATTAGAAAACCATGGCATAGAAAGAGAGTTTATCACATATTGTTTCTTAATAGGCAAATTGTCATCAATTGGAACTTTGTCTGTAACACTAATTGATAGACGTGAGATGTGATCATCTACATTGTTTTCTGTCCCTTTCTTATCTTTGATTTCCAAGTCAAACTCCTGTAATAGCAGTATGTAGTGAATGAGGCGAGATGTCAATCGGGAACTGGGTATCTATGGGCCATTCTGGGTCTGCACTGAAATGGGGAAATGTTATGGGCCATCAAGAGTCGAAGTAGGACAGATTGTAACGTCCCAAGATTTAAGGCCTTGGATAAGATGATCTTAAAAGGAATGATTGGACTACCCATATCACCAAGGTGCACCTCCTTTTCAGGGAACCCATCACTAAAGAACTCCATAGTTAAGCGTGCTCAACTTGTAGTAGTACTAGGATGGGTGACCAATCAGGAAATTGATCCTGGCTTGTGCCTGAGTGAGGACAAAGCGTGCAGTTAAGGCTAGTGGTGGTCTGTGGGGCCATTCGTAATTCCGGAAAACTCTACTAAAACCTTGGGCGGTGGGCTCGGGTGTTACAGTGTCCCAATAAGCTACGAACTTCTTTCACATTTGTTGGACTCGACATCTTTTCAATTGTTTCTACTTTTACTTTATCCACTTCAATTCCCCTGCTTGAAATGACATGGCCTAGTACAACCCCCGTTTTCACCATGAAATGGAACTTCTCCCAATTAAACATGAGGTTGACTTGTTGAAATTTTTGCAAAACTTTAGTTAGATTCAGAAACAATCATCAAAAGAATTGCCATAAACACTAACGTCATCCATGAATATTTTCATAATATTTTCAATATAATCAGAGAATATTGCCACCATACACCTTTGAAATGTGGCAGGTGCATTACAAAGCCCAAAAGGCATCCTCCTATAAGCATATGTACCATGGGTGCATGTGAAAGTGATCTTTTCTTGGTTAGGTGGGTAGATAGGGATTTTGAAGAACCCACTATACCGATCAAGATAGAAAAAGTAGGAATGATGAGCAAGTCTTTCCAACATCAAATCAATAAAAGGCAAGGGGAAATGGTCTTTTGTAGTGGCCTTATTTAATTTTCTATAATCAATACACATTCCCCATCAATGATGTATCTTGTTTGAATTAATTTGTCCTTTTCCCCTTTTATTACAGTAGTTCCTCCTTTCTTGGGTACGACATGTATAGGGCTCACCCAAGGACTATCACTGATGGGATAAATAATTCCTACATCTTTGAGTTTCAAAATTTCTTTTTTATCAACTTCCATCATGTTTTGATTTAGTCTTCTTGGAGGACCTTTGTAAGGTTTGGCATTTTCTTCTAAAGTTGTACGATGCATGCAAATATATGGGTTGATTCCTTTAAGGTCATCAATTGAGTATCCTATTACATATTTATAGCTTCTAAGTTCATTCAACAATCTTTCTTCTTGTTCTTTATTCAATTCAAAATTTATAATGATTGGAGAGGTGGAATTTGGGTATAAGAAAGCATACCTCAACCTCAGTGGGAGGGGTTTTAATTCCACCTATTTATTTGGAGCAGTGGTGTTGCTTTCCTCATTCTCCTTTGATTCTTCCTCACTTGTTAAAATCCTCAAGGCATCAGGAACCTCTTCATTGAAGGTGACTTTTGTGCCTTCATCATTATCTTCTCTTTCAAAATCTTCAAGAACAACCTCAACATAATTCTTCTCTTCCTCAAGAAGCATATCAATAGTATCTATCAGACAAAGGTACTCCTTAGAGCTGAGTGCTTTCATGGAATCATAAACAAAGAACACAAGTTATTCATCTCCAACTCTAATGATGAGTTTTCCTTCTCTAACATCAACAAGATAGCATGTAGTACAAAGGAATGGTATTCCAAAAAGAACTGGGTTTGTTGGATCCTCTTGCATGTCAAGGACCACAAAATCACACGGAATGAAAAACTTCCCTATCTATAAGGGAACGTCATCAATTAATCCTCTAGGATGTTTGATTGAGAGATCAGCTAACTGAATTGTCATTGATGTTGGTTTCAAGTCTCCTAAGTCAAGATTTTCCCATAAAGAAACATGAATCAAGTTGATGCTAGAACCAAGATCAACAAGGCCTTTATCAAAAGTTGAATCTCCAATCTTGCAAGGGGGAGCAAAAGCACCTTGATCATCTAGTTTTTTAGGCATGTAGTTCTGGATGGTAGAGCTCAACCTTTCAGATAACATAACGATTTTATCTTGACCAGATCTCCTTTTCTTTATTATGATGTCTTTCAAAAACTTAGCATAAGAGGACATTTAAGCTATTACTTCAACTAGAGGTAGATTCACATACAAATTGTTTAAAATGTCTATAAACTTATTGAACTTAACACCATCTTTGGTATTAGCCACATGTGAGGGAAAGGAGCATTAGGCCTGTAAGAAGAGTCACCTTGATGTAGATTTCCAAGAGATTTCTTTTTTTGGTTTTCAATAGTCACCTCAACAGTGGTGTCAACAACTTCTTCAGATTTCCTCTTGGATGGCAGTGTAGACCCTCCTATGACTGCCCCACTCCTTAGAGTGATGAATTTACAAGTCTCCTTAGGGTTCATAACCAGTTTATTGGGAAAAGAACTTGAAGGTGCTCCTTGGTTGCCTAAAGCTTGTTGAGCTATCTGGTTCTCCAACATCTTGGTATGAGTGACAATCCCATTAGAAGAAAGTTGTGTGATGGCATCCTTAAAGAGATTGCCATGTGCCCGAAACTCATTGTTCTGCTGAATCTGTGTAGTCACAAAAGTCTCAAGGAGACTTTCCAAGCTGGACTTTTATTGTGGTTGAGTCATTTGTTGAAGTTGATTGAAGTTCTTGTTGTTGTTGTTGCTATATCCCGATGGTTGTTGACGGTTGGCATTCATTGGCTGGTGATTTCTCATAGGTTTTGACCTTGAGCTTGTCCTTGCTGCTAATGGTTTTGAGATTTGTTGTTCCCGTAAGAAAAGTTTGGATGGTCCCTCCACCCTAGATTGTAGGTCTCTAAGAAGGAATTGTAGGATTGTTTGTTGTTGAAGTTGCCTACAACATTGACCTACTCTATCATCTCAGTGGAATTCATCTGTGGTGAAAAATAAGAAGAATAGTTGTGGCCAAATGCTCCACACACCTCACATACTTGCTAAGCTGCTTGAACAGAATGAGTGGTTAACTTTTCAAACTTTTGAGTCAAGGCATCAAGTTTGGCTGCAATGAGATCTACTACGTCTATAGTGTGATTCCCACTAGATTTCTCACTTGAGCTGGTGGAAGAGAAGGGTTGGTTGTTCCTTTCAGAACTCCACTGGTTGTGGTTGAGTGCCATATCTTTAATAATATCATATGCTTCACTGTGGGACTTGTTCATTAGGGCTCCATTTGCAGCAACATCAATGGACATACGGGTGTTGTAGAATAACCCGTTATAGAAAGTTTGAAGTAGTAACTATTTGGTCAAACCATGATGAGGACAAAGGCATTGCAAATCCTTAAATCTCTCCCATCTTTCATAAAGTGTATCATCTTCTAATTGGTTGAAGTTTATGATCTGGTTCTTTAGCTGAGTTTTCTTGCTAGAGGGAAATACTTAGTAAGAAAAGCATTTAGTAACTCATCCCTGCTCTTAATGGAATGCTTGGGCAATGAGGAGAGCCATGCCTTAGCTCAGTCTTATAAGGTGAACGGAAATAGAAGTAGACATACTCCTTCAGCTGGAACACCATTGATCTTGAAGGCGTTCATGTATAGCAAAAACTCCACTATGTGAAGATTTGGATCTTCCATAGGAGTTCCTCCAAAGCAGTTCTGGATCATCTGCATGATTGTAGGACTGATTGAGAAGTTAGACTTGCATGGTAGGATGATCAATGGCTCCACAAATGTTAATGGCATCCAACATAGAAAACTATTTAAGAGGGCAGTTGTCCTCCATGTCCGATGTTTGACAGTGGTCGGGTGAGGATGATGGTGAAGGAATTAAATGAGGTGAAGGTGGCTATGATACCTCCAAGTTTGTGGAGTTATCACCTTTCCTTTCTCTCCTTTGACTGCAAAAATTTCACTCAATCTTCAAGTCTACGAAGATGGATGTCTGAAGACCCCTCTTAGAGTGACGCATGCAACCTACAAAAGCAATAGATAAGTGAAAATCACACTACTCAAAAGTTATCACAGTATGAAAGATGTACAATGGTGACTTAGTCTCTAATACTAACTAGCACTTTTACTCTAACTAAAATATTGATGCTCCCCTGTAACAGCGCCAAAAACTTGTTGATCGCCTAAGGAAAATGAGTTTTTAACTTTTATATATATCAACTCGTCAATCACTTGCAAGTATACATGATCAATTGTAGTCAAGGTTGAACCACATGGAGCACGGTTAGCTAGGAACAAAAGAACTAGCATTCAACAATCTAAGTCGATTACCATAGTAGAGGTTGGTTTCACTTAGTTGAAAGACAAGTAAACAACAAAAGAACTTAAATTAAAGGTTGAATTCAGATTTTAGAGAGTCTTAGACATAAGATTTCACTACCACACCATCACATCATGTGTAACTATGAGATTAAAGCATGCCATTAACCTACAAGGAGGTTGTCATCATCATGCACCTCTTAGCGACATGAGATGCTTCTCATCTTCGATAACACATTTGTATCTATGCTTAGATTCGGACACAATCTTGAACCCTCAATATTCTCCAGCAACTCCCGTGGTCTAGAACATATTACCATGAATCCTACTCCCTACTCCCTCATACATCCTCTCGAATAGCATAAGGAAGCATACAACATATATAAAAGGTGGCCAGCCAAGCATACAAGTAAATAAACACCACGTCCATCCATGGAGAAGCAAATTAACTAGAATTCAATATAAATTTTGAGTTCAAATGAGTAATGGCATGGGAGTTACTCTCACATGCCCAAGAAGAAGGTTCTACTCATACATAATGGAGAAACACAAGCACATTGTAGAATTTTTAGAGTTTTGCACAGTTAAAGTGAAGAAAAAGCTAATGGAACCACAATTTAAGGTAAGGGAAGTAGAACTCTAGATAGAGGACGAAATTCTACCCTTAGAGCTGCTTCAAATCAGTCAATATTCCCTCCCAAGAATCTTGAATGAGAAGAAAAGCTCTATTGCACCCTTTGGAGAAAAATGGTGAAGAATGGAGGTTCCTTCCCAAGAAACCTCTTCTTTCTCCCCAAAATTGCCCTCCTCTTTCTCTACAACTTCTCTTGGACAAAATATGTCTCAAATGACTAGTGATAACCGCCCCAAGTGGCTATAGTCACTTTCAAAATGAGGGGTGGTTGTTGCTGAAATATGCAGAAAACTAATGGAGACACGTCGTGTGTCGTCATGTAACCGACTGCTAAACTACATCCTCGTGATATGTACATGGTGTGTTCCAATAGGGACACTTAGTGTAGTTGCTACTAGAGTCGATCTGGAAAGTTAGCACACGTCATGTGCTATTAAATACATGGTTGTGTGCACTGGCAGCAAGCTGAAGTTGGCCTCTGAATGCGTGGACACGCCATGTCTTAATAAAGATATGTCGTGTCTTTTGCTCTGTAATTTGGGCACCAATGCCACTGTAAACTTAAACGTCTGTGTGTTAAATAACACAAGGCGTATTCTTTTCTTTGTGAGCTCTTTCTAAAAACCTACACATCGTGTCTTAATAAAGACTCGACATGTCTTTTGTTGTTTCTTCAAGATTAACTCTGAGTCTGCTACAAGTCAAAGGGAGATCCAACTAAGGTTGGATTTGGGTTGGACTATCTTCAATTTGTCATTTTCAACGTGTACCTATGATCAATATCATGGAACAAGTAAAATAACTAAAATATGACAAGTTAAATATGATTAGAGGCTAAATGGAAGGCAAAATGAACTGGATTTGTGTGTGAATCTGTGCAAAAAATAGATATGAAATGCTCACATCAGTTTCACCTAATGTTTAATATAAGTTAGAAATAGGATTTGTATCCTTATTCTATATCCTAAACCTGAGACAATCGTCAACCCTAGAATAGGACCGACTAGGGTCTAATCTATTTAATGTGATTGTGATACTTTAGGATTTACATACACACAGATTAAATGATTGGATTCCTTTTTGTTTGCTTGATTGGATGATATGCTTAAAGTATGATTTGATAATATGCATGGTTCTACAAGAGGTATGTGATTACACTTATGACTACCCAAAATGTAGTTTGTTGGTGTTTTTCGAGGTTTTCTCAAGGGTTGAACAACTAAATAGTTGGATGCTTATTTGCATTCAATTCAATTATAATGCCACTATGAGTGTCACATAAAGGAAGATTATGTGAACAAAATTTCAGTTCTTATTTGCAAGTAATTGATTTTTGTATGTTTTATGTACTCACACACCTTTGCATGCACCCCATGTATACAATATATTTTGATTTGTTGATATGTGTTTTTGTTTCACGACGTTTTAGGTGCATGCTAGATAAGAAGATTTTAAGAGATGATGAAATTACATGAAGGCATTAAGCTAAGTAAGGAGGATTAGATGGATACTTCTTCTCATATGTACGATAGTGATGATAAAAATTCATGTAACTCCTTAGTGGAGCATCTAGTAAATGATATTTGAATTAATGGAAATATTTGATATTATTATTATTTGGTTAAATTTGGATCTTGGGAAATTTTAGATATAGCTCTCAACTTTTTGGGTCTTTCCTTAATTGGGGGATGCTAAAAAATGAGGTTGTTAAATTTGGTATACAGAGCCCCAAAATTTTTAAATAACATTTAATAATTTGTAATTTCAAGTAAACTATAGAAATATGAGGGAATTATTAGGGTATTTTCTAAAGGTGATGGTGTATAGAAGGTACCATGACCTGGGGGCTGGCCAAACTTTCCTCCACACTGCTAGTCAACTTACGAGGACTCCCTGGCCCGTGCATCCTTCCTGGGCAAAGTCGGAAGATTTTGCCTAAAGTAAAATACCTTTAGGTTTTCTTCACATCTTGATCATCCACTTCTCACCCTATTTCCTAATAAACTTAAAAGGAGCTTCACTCCTAATCACAAGTTAGGGTTTTTGAGAATAAGTAGGATTAATGCATCCTTCGCCAAGTAATATACATGTAATGTGTAAATAATAATGTACATGTAATGTGGAAATAATGATAAAGAAAAGAAAAATGTTTTATGGGTTTTTTCCTTATGAGGGTAACCCTGGATGGAACTAGGATTGGTTTGGGAAAACCCTAGTGGGTCAAGGGATATAGAAACCCGAAGATGCAAGGTGTAGTCTATAACCCTATCCCAAAAACCTAATCTTAGGAAATGAGAAGTAGTGTTAATGGGATAGGAAAATCCTACCCATATGAACCCTAATAAGGGTAAAAAGGAACAAGAAAAATGTAAATCATTTAGGTAACTTAGTCTCCCATGCATTTGTGTATGTGGAGCAAAGCATTTTTGAGAGAAGTTTTAAGAAACATATGAACAACTCATTTTATGGATATAACTTGCTCGAACCCTGAATAAGATACCTCTGGTGTGTTAAAGATCATGGAGTGAAAGAAAGTCACAATGAGAATGATAGGTGATCAAGATCGAAAAGGAGGATCACCTCAAGACAAGCCCATAAAGGAAGGCCTATGAACAAAAACAAGACTGGGTGAGGGAAGGCTATGGACATCCACTCCGGGGACTAAAACCCTTGGAGAGGGTTCCCCATAAAGAGACTCCCCTAAATAGAGGGCTCACCATGAGAGAAATAAGGGTTGAGGAGTTGTAACTGAAAAATGTACATTCAAAAATATGAAACCCTTTATTCAAATTTTAGGATGAGTGTCCCGACCTGGGGTGGGTCAACCCAAGAGTGGGAAAAGGACTTGTAGGGGAGGCAAAACCCTAAACCCTATGGGGTTAGGTTGTAGCTAGAGAGCCTAACCTCCTCTTGTGACCCAAGAAGGCATCCTAGGTTAGGACCTTCCCTAGAAGGGTGAGATGATAAATCAATTTAAGGATTAAGGTAACCTTAAATGTCATTAAAGTTTGAGAAATTAAGTGTGTGAAACATGAAAACACATGTATTGAGTATGATTCTTTGGACCCGAATATGTCATCTCTACGAGACATGAGGAAAAGTCACTATGGAATTGACTGATAGTGTGGAACCAAGCCTGGACAGGAAGGTCACCACGAGCCCAATGAAGGGGCATAAAGTAAATGTTCCCTAAGAGATGAAGTAAATTTGGGCGAAAGAATTTTAAAGGATATGATGACATCAAGTAATTAAAGACTTTCTTTGAAATTTGGGATTTAAAGAATTGACAGAATAAGAGATATAGATTTTTCTAGAAGTCCTAAAGTGATAGGATTAATAAATATATGACATAAATGTCATGATTTAATCTTTTCAGAAAATAATATATATTCGTCCCTTTAGGTAGCACATATGATGCGAAATCTCAGATCCAAAGGTTCCCCATCATCATCTACCTATAATAGGAAAAGGAATAGAAACATTGTGGTAGTAACCTTCCTAATCATTTTCCTCATTGATCAATGCACTAGAATATTTAGAAACAAGTCTGTTGGACTCTGAGATCAATGCGGTCATACCTACCCTAGGTTTTACCTAGTGTAGAGAACTCTAGAAGGTTTTCCAAAATGCAGAGCCAACGATACCCAAACTAGGGCTACAAAAGGGGGCATGATCCCTATGCAACCCATATAAGTGATCATGAAGATTGTATTCAACCTTCTGAACAGACATATGCATGCAATTTCTATGCTAATCCCTTTGTTCACCTCTACCCCTTCCTGCTTCCTCACTGGAGAACCCCTCCTTTGTCTGGATGACTTCGACCACCACCAAAGGAATTGAGACACTCTTTAGGTCCAGCGTGGACAGACAAAGGTGATAGCACCTTCACTCAACACTTAAAAGGATCAAATTCAGGAATTCAATTGATAAGTTGACTGCCTACTCATGCAAGAAGAAAGTACGAAGGTTGAAGAAGGCCCACTGTGAAAATACCTACCTACCCCCGCCTCCTCTTCTTTAAGGTAAGGACAGCTCAGTCCTTTTCCGCCTCTTTCTGCTCTGGATAACATGCGTACAGAGGCTCGCCCAGCCTAGGTGGTGCGAGCCCACTGGTCAGCCCAGCCTAGTTGGCAAGGCTGGGAGTGAGGCACGATGTCTAGGTGGCGGCCTGTGATTGGGAGAAATATTTGCAAAAATTGAAGTAAATTGTAGGATGTCCTAATGATAGCATGTAATATATGAAAAATGATCAAAAAAATACAATGAATGCAATAAAAATATAATCAAGACCGAGTTATGTCTCTAATATGAAAAGTTATTAAAGATGCTAACTTTAATGTGTTTAATGTGTAAAAACCCTAGTTTCTAGGTTTTGATGATCTTAATATGTTCAATTGATCTTAATAGTCAAATATTGACCTTTATGGATAAAAAGGGGTAACTTCGGTCTATTTTGAGTTTGATAAATCACAAATTGATGAATTAGGGTTTTCTTGAGATAAAAAATGCATATGATGATAAACTAGGTTTTGTGAATCACAAGGACATGAAAAGTGGTAATTGGAGTTTGAGAAGCCAAAACCATAATGAAACTCTAAGTTGATGCCAAAACCCTAATGTGAGACTAAAGTCAGTCTTAATGATGGATTATGGACAAATTAGTAATACTCGGGTGTTATGTTTTATTTTTATGGTAGTTGCTTGATTGATTACTTTGTTGCCTTTTCCTTAGACATCGAGTGCTTTTGAGAAAGGTATGTGGTTACACCTATGATTACCCACATTAGCTTGTCGATGTGTTCTGAGGTTTTTTATATTGATTGCAAATTAAGTATTTGGATGTTTATTTAATTTCCTACAATCTATAAATCCCCTATGAAAACCACATGATATATGAATAACTTGCTCAAACCCCTCATACAAACTTTGGAAGTTTGAGAAATGAATAAGAGAAGGAAAGTAATTGAGATGACTAGGACCAAGCCCCAGATTGGAATGGTCATATGAGAACCAAGCCCCATATTAGAATGGTCATATGAGGTCAGACCCATATTGGGACGACCAATATGGCACCTAGCTCCAGATTGAGAAGGTGGCCTAACGTCCACTGTAGGGACAAGACCTTGAGAAAGGGTGACCCAGAGGTGGAGTAAAAATGGGTTAAGATCTTATGATGAAAATGTTAATTTTGATTCTTTAACAATAATTGATGTGAATATGTTGTTACACCTAGATGCAAATATTTTGTCTCCCCCACATACCAGTATAACTTGTTATACTAACCATGCTTTTGTTTGGTATTTTAGTATAATATGCTATTATTCAGCAAATATGATGAGTAATGGACATCCAGAGAAGAAGGCACCAAAGGAAAAGATTTAATGTAATCCAGGAGGATATAGATAGTTAGTCTTTATTTCTAGTGCAAATAGTAGTTTTTCAATTTTTAATGTAATTCCTTTGTGGAGAGTTTACCTTTTATATTGTTCAAACTCTTTCCCATTTAGTGAAATTTATTAATTATTTTTGGTTAATTGTTAAATCATTGATCATGTATTATAGTAATGGCCCTTGCCCTCTCAATCCACCTTAATTGGGGATAATAGGGGGAGGGGTCGTTACATTTGGTATCAAAGTTTGGTTTTCCATTTAACCTTAAATATTTATTAATTTTCAAGAGTTATATAGATCCCAAGGGAATTATTAGAGTGTTTTTCAAAGATGATGGTGTCTAGGAAGGACCACGATCTGAGGACTAGCAATATTTTCCTCTGTACCACTAGTTGGATTATGAGGACTCTCAGACCTATGCATCTATACTGGACAAAGTTAGAGGATTGTGCTGTAAGTAAAATACCTCTAGGAATTCTCATCTATTTTCTTCCCTTCTCTAACCCTTGCATATCTCACTAAACCCTAGGTACCTATAACTATTCTCTTTGCTCCTTTTTGAGTACTAGGGATGGGGATGTTAGGGATTAAGGCATCATAAACAAGATGTCATGGACATAATTTTCTTTATGCCTAAGTATGCAATTGTGGTTAATAAAGTTAACTTATGTGATATAGCATGGCCTGTGGTAAGGACACTGTCGACCGTGATGAATACCCCAGACCAAGTCCCTCTCGCAAGATGAGGCCCTCCTCAGATAAGAGAAGGTCCATGAAGCGTGAATCCTCCAAGAAAAGGAAGAGGGAAGGTGAGGCCTCCAGAGAGAAAGGCCATGGACCCAGAACTATCCCCTTCAACATGCCAAACCATGAGGACAGACCTATGATAGAAGATGATCCAAAGGAAGACCAGCTATATCTGGACCAATAGTAGGATAGGTGGTAGTCCACACTCTTGATGCTCTCTGGATGGAACAACAACAAAAAGTTGACTGAGGCCATAAGTGCCCTGACCCTCAAGGATGTTGCCAGAGATAAGAATGGTGAGCCCATACATTCCACCCTCGTCTTGGAGCCACCATACTGGATTTTGTCAAGCTGAATATTGAAAAGTTCCAGGGTGAAGATAAAACTAAGGTGGTTGATAAGGTAGACGCTTGGCTCTTAGCATTAGAAAATGGCTTTTGCATTCTGGAAGTGCAGCCAAATGAGAACGTCCTCTTTGCCAAACACCTTCTTAAAGGAGAAGCTAAGATATTGTGGGAAAATCGTATCATGGACCGAGATCTGATTCAAGAACCGATGGCTTGGGTAGACTTTCATATTATCTTCTCTATAAGATTCATACATACCTCTACCAAGAAAGAGAAAGAAAAGTAGTTCACCTTCCTGGTCAAAGGTAGCATGTCTGTGGTAGACTTTAGTTGCAATTTTTGCCTCCTAAAATGGTTCAGTTACATGTTAACTGATGAAAGACAGGTAGAACATTTGTGGAACATATGCATCCTTTGATCAAACCTCATGTGATGGAGAGTAGACCAACAAACTTCCCTAAAGCCCTCAACTTTACCCTTGGCATGGAGTAGATGGTCATGCCTACTCATAACCCACCTAAGGGATATCTAGGATTCACTGAAGGCACCTCGTCCCCAAGGAATGTCAATAGAAGAGGCCAAGGTCGTAATAATGGAGAAGGAAGGAATGGAGGAAAAGGAAAAACTCACAACGAGAATCGCCAGTATGGAGCACCCTCAAGGTGTCACAACCGTGGGAGGGCACACCCAGTCAAGTAGTGTTTTGATAAGAAGGTGTGCTTTCATTGACATTAATAGGGACACTTTCAAGCCGACTATCCCCTCCCTGACCCAAGAGGTGCAGGTAGTGGTGGCCCAAACGGTAGCTGCAACACCCCAAGGAGTAGCCCCACATGCTGGAGAATGGCAACATGCTCGAGTTTTCACCATCGACAATGAAGAGGCATAGGCTAATGCCAATCGTCTGATAGAGGGTAATCACCCCTAGATTTATTTTCATATCCTTTAATATGAAATGCAATAGTATCTTGACTATCATGAATACAATGTAGGCATGCTTGTTATCATGGGACAAAATGTAAAAGCTATGTTTGATTCTGGTTCTACTGATACTTTCATTTTGAGAAATCTCACAATTGTGATTTTTTTGGACTTCAAGGATTTATGATATGTATTAGAGGTCACTACCCCTAGTGGTCGAATCTTTTCATCTCTTTTGAAGACCATAGTCATACTTGTCAAATATACAAATAGTGAACTCTCGACTATTTTATCTTACTAGATATGAATGACTTTGGTGTAATAATTGACATGGATTGACTATATAACTATAATGAAAAGATAGATTGTAGTGAATAGAAAATAATAATAGAGAGACCAGGTCACATACCCTTTACCATTAGAGGTAGGGAGGATGCTACCACTAGATTGTATGTGTCAACTGTGAAGGTGGAGTGGATGGTAGCCAAAGGTTATCTAGCGTTCCTAAGTGTAGTCACTGAGACGAAGCCGAAGGTTTGGCCCTTAGAGGAAATAGAGGTAATCATGGACTATGTTGATGTGTTTGCGAGTGATTTGACTGGCATACCTTTGGAGAGAGAATTGGACTTCTCGATAGAGCTAGCTCTTGGGACAAACCTGATTTGTAGGGCACCTTACAAGATGTCTCCAGCCGAGTTGCTTGTGTTGAAAAGCAACTGCAGAAACTTTTAGACAAGGGCTTCATCCGATGTAGTACTTCCCCATGGGGGGTAGAAGGATGGATCACTCTACATGTGTATTGACTATAGATGATAAACTAGGATACCATTAAGAACATGTATCCTTTACCCCGTATTGATGGCTTGTTTGACCAGCTTAAAACCGCTTGAGTCTTTTCAAAGATTGACTGAGATCCGATTACTACCGGTTGCGATTCAAGAGTGAGGATATCCCAAAGACCACTTTGTGGACCCGCTACATCCACTATGAGTTTTTGGTTATGCCTTTTGGGTTATCCAATGCCCCAAGTGTATTCATGAACCTCATGAATAGTGTGTTTCAGCCCTTCCTTGATACCTTCATCATCATGCTCATAAATGATATCCTAGTATACTACGATGACCTAGACTAACACTATGAGCACCTAGCCATGGTTTTTGATATCTTAAGAAAGCAGAAGTTTTACGGGAAATTCTCAAAATGTGAGTTTTGGATGGATCAGGTAATGTTCCTCAGACACATTATAGATAAAGGAATCATATTGGTGGACCCTGCCAAAGTTGCAACCATTCGAGAATGGCCAACCCTGAAGAACACCTCTGAGATTTGTAGTTTCCTAGGATTAGTCGGGTATTATTGGTGATTCATAAAGGATTTATCCCAAACCGCTTTACCTCTGATAAGCTCACTCGAAAGGACGAAAAGTTCATCTGGTCCAATTTGTGTGAAGTATATTCTTAGGAGTTAAAGGAACCTCCATCGTCGTTTTGACCATACCTTCGGGTAATGAAGTTTTCATAATCTTCATTGACGCACACACAATTTTAGGAGTTGAAGGAAAAGCTTACTCCACCCTCATTTTGACCATACCTTTGGGTAATGAAGGTTTCATCATCTTCACTGACACATCAAAGATGGGCTTACGATGCATGCTAGAGAAAAACAAGCATGCGACCGCCTTTGCGTCTAGACAACTCAAGCCTAATGAGTTGAGTTATCCAACCCACAATCTGGAACTTGCAGCTACCATCTATGCTTTGAAGATTTGGCGACACTACTTGTATGGGAAGCTACCTTTGACATCCTCACCAACCATAAGAGCCTAAAGTATCTATCAACTCAGAAGTACCTAAACTTATGACAAAGACTTTGGATGGAATACTTGAAAGACTTTGACTACATCATATCTTATCATCCAGGGAAGGCCAATGTGGTTTTTGATGTCGTCAGTAGAAAGTGTCTCAGTTGTGTAGCTGGTTTGGTTAGCCAATGGAAGAGACTAGAAGACTTTTCTTGATGGGCACCACAACTGTTGGAAAATAGGATTCATCTTACCAACATCCAGATCAAGCCTGACCTATTGTCTGAGCTTGTAGCAGTCCAATTAGCCATATCATATTTAGAAAGATGAAGTGTTTAATGGAAAAGCCTCAAACACACCTCTCGACGGGTGTGCATGGTGGAATCTGATACAAGGGTCATATTTGGATTCATGGGGATTCACCCTTAAAGGCTTGAAGTTTTCAAGAAGCTCATGGGTCTAAGTATACAGTGCACCCTGGTACCACGAAGATGTTTAAGGACTTGCAATGATACTTTTGGTGACCAGGGTTGAAGAGAGAGATAGCCTTGTATGTGGCCAGTTGTCTAACATGCCAAATGGTGAAGGATGAACACCAATGACCCAATGGATTACTACAAACAATTGAGATTCTCCAGTGGAAATGCGACCAGATTACTATGGATTTTTTGGTGGGTCTCCCCAGAACAAAGAAAGGTCATGAAGAAATATGGTTTGCGGTGGACTTCCTGACCAACTCAGCACACTTCCTTGCCCTAAAGATCATTGGCAAGATGTCAGACTTATCTGAACTATATGTTAGAGAAAGAGTTTGTTTGCACGGTGTTTCGAGTTTGATTATTTCCGATCTTGAACCTAAGTTTACTTCAAAGTTATGGAAGTAAGTGCATGAGGAACTCGATACAAGGTTGAAGTTTAGTACGACTTATCACTCCCAAATTGGTGGATAGTTAGAGAGGATGATTCAGACCTTAAAGGATCTATTGAGAGCATGTGTGCTTGACTGCGGTGGATCATGGGAGCAACACTTACCCTTAGCTGAATTTGCTTATAATAATGGCTACCAAGCTGTTATTAGGATGCCTCCGTATGAAGATCTTTATAGGAGGTCGTGTCGGTCACCCATTCACTGGGATGATGATGGTGAGAGGACTTTGCCCAGGTCAGAAGAACTACAGTTATATGCCGACAAAGTTGCTTTGATCAAGAAAAGGTTAAAGAGATCCTAGGATCCACAGAAGTCGTATGTTGATACGAAGTGGACTGATTTGCAATTCATTATGGGTGAACATGTGTTTTTGAAACTGTGCCCCTCCGAGCTATATCTAAGAATAGAGGAAAATTGAGTCCCTGATAAGTGGTTTTTTTTTTAGATCCTAGAACGGATTGATGAAGCTACCCTCCACAATATAGTATGATGCAAGATGTGTTCCATGTATCTAATCAGAAGCTCTATGTGAAGGATCCTAGCCATGTGCTAAGCATTGAGCCTATTGAACTCTAAGGGAGATTGACATACTCTGAGTCACATGTGAGGATATTGGATACCAAGGTGAAAAAGCTCAGGAATACAAATATAGAGATGACAAAGGTCCTTTGGAAGTGCCATGGAGAGGATGAAGCCACATGGGAGCTAAAGAAAGATAAGGAAAAGTGCCATTCTGAATTGTTTGTATGACTAGTTGAATTTCTATGGAAATATTCTTATTAAGAGGGAAGGGATGTTATAACATGATTTTTCACATGTATTTATACAATTGAAGTGTAATTATTTGAATAAAAGAGACATATTGGAAATTTGGTGTGGTTTGTTTTAAAAGTATAGTTTCCTCTTGCAAATTTCCCTTTGCTATGGACTTCATGGTTTCTACTATTTATTTAGCCCATAAGGGATATAAAGGAAAAAGGAAGAAAGAAAATAAATAATAGGTGCAATATAAAAGATGATGGATAATTAACATGGAATTCTCTAGAAAGTGGTGTGGATGGCCATAATGGATTGATTTCAGTTTCACATGGTTCCCAATAAGAAACGTAAATAAAATAAAGATATGGAAAAAATAGAAAGATAAAAGGGTAGATGAGATGCCTTAAATACATGAAATAAGAGGAGAATTGGATATTAAGAAAAGTATATTTTCTTTTTGAATTTTGGTCTCAAACCTTGCCCACAATTAGATAAAGTCATTATAGACTTTCCCTTAAATTTTAGGATTAAAAGGTTTAACAGAATAAGAGATATAGATTTTTTGGAAGTCCTAAAGTGATAGGATTAATGGATCTATGCCATAAATGTCACAATTTAATCTGTTGTAGAAAATAATATTAATCTGAGCCTTTTAGTTGGCGTGTATAATCAAGCCATGGATCTCAGATCCAAGGGTGCCCAATCATCATCTATTGAGAATCGGAAAAGGAAACATGAACATCGTGGAAGTAGCCTTCCTGATTGTTTTCCTCGCTGATAAATGCAAGAGCGGATTTAGAAACAAGATTTTTGGACTCATGAGATTAATGTGGTCATACCTACCCTAGATTTTACCTAGCATAGAGAACTCTAGAGGTTCTGCCCAAATTGTAGAGCCAATGATACCCAACCCATGGCTATAAAAGGGGGCATGATCCCTCTGCAACCCATCTAAGAAATCACAAAGATTGCATTCAACCTTTCGAATACACCTCTACACACAATTTCTTTTCTAATCCCTTCCTTCACCTCTACCCTAGCCTTCCTATGACTTCGACCTGCTTCCTCACCAGGGACCCCTCCTTCATCATGGAAACTTTGACCACCATCAAAGGAATTGAGACACTCTTTAGGTCCGTCGTGGATAGGCAAAGGTGATCACACCTTCACTCGACTCTCAAAGGATCGAATTCATAAAGTCAACTGGCAAGTTGATTGCCTACTTGCATGAGAAGAAAGAATGGAGGTTGAAGAAGGCCCATTGTGAAAGACCTATCTACCCCTGCCTCCTCTTGTTTAAGGTAAGGACATCTCAGTCCTTTTCCCCCTCTTTTCACTCTAGATAGTGTGAGTCCACTAGTCAACCCAGCCTAGGTAGCGTGAGCCCATTGGTCGACCCAACCTAGTTGGCAAGGCTGGGATTGGGGCCTGCTGCCTAGGTAGCAGCGTGTGATTGGTGAAATAAATTAAATTTGCAAAAATTGTAGTAAATCATAGGATGGTCTAATGATAGCGTGTAACATATGAAAAATTATAAAAAAAATACAAGGAATGTAATAAAAATATAATCAAGACCTAATTTTATCTCTAATTAGTAAAGTTCTTAAAGATGCTAAATATAATGTGTTTAATGTGTTAAAACCCTAATTTTTAGGTTTTGATGATCTTAATATGTTCAATTGATCTTAATAATCAAATATTAACCTTTATCGATAAAAGGGGTAACTTGGGTCTATTTTGGGCTCGATAATTCATAAATTGATGAATTAGGGTTTTCTTGAGGTTAAAAGTGCATATGATGATAAAATTAGGTTTTGTGAATCAAAAGGTCATGAAAAGTGGTAATTGGAGTTTGGGAAGTCAAAACCATAATGAAACCCTAAGTTTACCCCAAAGCCCTAACTTGAGACTTGGCCAGTCTTAATGGTGGATTATGGAAAAATTAGTAATACTTTGGTGTTATGCTTTATTTTCAGGGTAGTTGCTTGATTGGTTACTTTGTTGCCTTTTTCTTGGACATCGAGTGCTTTTGAGAAAGGTATGTGGTTATTCCTATGATTACCCACATTAGTTTGTCAATGTATTCTGGGGTTTGTTGGATAGATTGCAAATTAAATAGATGGATGCTTATTTGATTTCCTACAATCTATAAAGCCCATGTGAATATCACATGATATATGAATAACTTTCTAAAACCCCTCATACCAACTCTAGAAGTTTGAGAAATGAATATGAGAGAGAAAGTCATTAAGATAACTAGACTAGGACCAAGCCCCAGATTGGGATGGTCATATGAGAACCAAGTCCCATATTGGGATAGTCATATGAGGTCAGACCCCAGATTGTGAATACCAATATGGAACCTAGCTCCAGATCGAGAAGGTGGCCTAACGCCCACTATAGGGACAAGACACTGAGAAAGAGTACCCCAGAGGTTGAGTAAAAATGGGTTTAGAAGTCATGATGAAAATGTTAATTTTGATTCTGTAACAATAATTGTTGTGAATATGTTGTTACACCTAGATACAAATATTTTATTTCCCCCACATACTAGTATAAGTTGTTATACTGATCATATTTTTGTTTCATGGTGTTTTAGGATGATATGCTATTATTCAACAAATATGATGAGAAATGGACATCCAGAGAAGAAAGCACCAAAGGAAAAGATTTAATGTAATCTAGGAGGATATAGATAGTTAGTCTCTATTTCCAGTACAAATAGTTGTTTTTCCCTTTCTAATGAAATTCCTTTGTGGAGAGTTTACCTTTTATTTTATTCAAACTCTTTCCCATTTAGTGAGATTTATTAATTATTTTTGGTTAAGTGTTAAACCATCGATCCTGTATTAGAGTAATGGCTCTTGCCCTCTCAGTCCACCTTAATTAGGGATAATAGGGGGAGGGGGTTGTTACATTTGGTATAAGAGCCTAGTTTATCATTTAACCTTATATATTTATTAAATTTTAAGAGTTATATAGAGCCCAAAAGGAATTATCAGAGTGCTTTCCAAACACGATGGTGTCTTGAAAGGACCAAAATCTGGGGGATGACAATATTTTCCTCCACGTCACTAGTCGGCTTATGAGGACTCCTAGGCCCATGCATCTGGCCTGGTGAACTTGTTATACTAACCATGCTTTTATTTGGCATTTTAGGATAATATGCTATTATTCAATAAATATGTTGGGAAATGGACATCCAGAGAAGAAGGCGCCAAAGGATAAGATTTAATGTAATCCAGGAGGATATAGATAGTTAGTCTTTATTTCTAGTGCAAATAGTAGTTTTTCAATTTTTAGTGTAATTCCTTTGTGGAGAGTTTACATTTTATATTGTTCAAACTCTTTCCCACTTAGTGAAATTTATTAATTATTTTTGATTAATTATTAAATCATCGATCATGTACTAGATTAATGGCTTGTGCCCTCTCAGTCCACCTTAATTGGGGATAATAGGGGGAGGGATCGTTACATTTGGTATCAGAGTCTGGTTTACCATTTAACCTTAAATAATTATTAAATTTTAAGAGTTCTGTAGAGCCCAAGGGAATTATTAGAGTATTTTTTAAATACGATGGTGTCTAGGAAGGACCATGATCTAGGGGCTGACAATATATTCCTCTACACTATTAGTTGGATTACAAGGACTCTCAAACCTGTGCATCTATCCTGGACAAAGTTAGAGGATTGTGCTATAAGTGAAATACCTCTAGGAATTCTCATCTATTTTCTTCCCTTCTCTAACCCTTGCTTCACTCACTAAACCCTAGGTACCTATAACTATTCTCTTTGTTCCTTTTTTAGTACTAGGGTTAGGGATGCTTGGGATTAAGCCATCCTCCAACAAATAATAAAATGCATGTAAACAAGATGTCATGGACATAATTTTCTTTATGATCTAATGTCCTAAGTATGAAACTAAGGTTAATAAACCAAACTTAAGTGAAACAACATGGCTTGCAGTAAGACACTTTCAACCATGATGAATACCCTGAACCAAGGCCCTCCCATAAGATGAGGCCCTCCTCAGAGAAGAGAAGGTCCATGGGGGGTGAATCCTCCAAGAAAAGGAAGAGGGAAGGTGAGGCCTCTAGAAAGAAAGGCCCTGAACCCAAAAATATCCCTTATTCTATCCTAAACCCATGACAACCCTAAACCCTAGAATAGGATCGAGCAAGGTTTAATTTGTTTAATGCGATGGTGATACATTAGGATTTATATATGTGCAGGTTAAATGATTGGATTCCTTTTTTCTTGCTTGATTGGATGACATGCTTAAAGTATGATCTGATAATTTGCATGGTTCTACAAGTGGTATGTGGTTATGCTTATGTGATGAATGCATATTAATCCCAATTTTAGTTGCATTTTTAGTCTAGCTTAGCATTTATATAGCATAGTTTTCATTAGAATAACTTTGTTTTGATCTACTTAGGTTTTTATGCTAATTTGTAGGAATGTGATACTTTTCTTGACTCCCTTTGTAGGTTTTGAATTCTATCACTCGTGGGGTGCGGGGCAACGCCCTGAAGAAAATTGGATTTTGAGCACTTTTAGAAGGCAGATCAATACACAAAAATTGCGTCTAAGACCGAATTTGACCCATCGATCGACATGCCAGTCAACATCAAAATCAACCAGAAAT
The DNA here is from genome assembly GCA_963693085.1 of Alisma plantago-aquatica. NCBI lineage: Eukaryota > Viridiplantae > Streptophyta > Magnoliopsida > Alismatales > Alismataceae > Alisma > Alisma plantago-aquatica. The sequence goes on from OY856414.1 coordinate 668,107,650, forward strand.
CAAGAGGTAGACAACTTTGTCAACCTTCCTGCTCAACACACTCAATGCTCAATAATAGTATCGTCCCCCTTGGTTGACATCCACATAGAATGACACTCATACTCATCGATGATCAAGGTCGACATCCATGTTGACCCCTCTCCTCGACAATGTCATCGAGCAACAACAAACAAGAAAATCAATAATCAATCGACAATTTTTTCGACACGCTCGTCAACATCCACAATTTCAACCAACAGACTTGTTGATCCACAAGGTTGACAGTCTTATCAACCTCCAAGAAGATGGTTGGGAGTCCAAAAGACATCGACCCTCTAGGTCAATATACCTGTCGATCGACAACAAGGTCGACATCGATGGATAGAGGATGATAGCCTTGACCCTATAAATAGGCCTCCAGCGTAGTCGTACAACTCATCTCAGATTTTGTGGAGATAGAAATGCCAAAATGCTACCACTGAGATCCAAGAAAGGACAACTCCTGTCGACCTAGCTAGCTCTATCGACCTAGTTGGTCGACACCTATTGACCTCAAGCATAGATCTAAATATCTCCTTCGTCTGCAACTCCAAAAGATGTCGATCACCTTCTCCAAGGCAATCGATCTCTTCACCGAGATGCTATTCCTCCACTTGCTTCCACTGTAATCTAGGGTTAGTTCCTGGATAAGAGAGAAGGAAGGAAGTCAATCATCACACCCCACACTAAGCCTTTTCTGCCACCCTCATGATTGTGATGGTGTCCTCTTCCTTTTCCTGTGATATTAATCTCATCATGTCGAGGGAGTGATCTTTTTCACTGGGGTGTGGGGACTAGCCTCACTACCCATTTCTTACAATTTATTTCATATTTAAACTCTTGTATGCACTCATATAATTCATAGATAATCATTTATTACATGTTTTGTGGATTGATAACCCACTTTATGTAATTTATTATAATCTTTTACCGTGAGAACTTCAATGTTTAAGATTTTAATACCAATTAGCTTTGGTTGATACCATGATGAGAACTTCTGACAAAAAGTCTCTGGAGTAGTGGATAGAGGATCCATAAGTAATAAGACATCGAGCTTACATAGATATCTACTCATGCAAGTTTCTGACGCCAAAAGGGGAAACTTGCATAACTCCAATTATATCTTCATATAGGTTTAGATTTGAATGTTTGTGCATATACGAGTAGTGGCAGTGAAACCCAGTTCCACCCTAGTGTTTCCATCCATTGATAACTAGAACCTTAATTTTAGCTCTTTTTATTCTTGCAATCTTAGATTTATCAAACCAATCTCAACTTTTGGGATAAATACGAGTTATTGATAAGCTACTTTGATTAGTTAATTCTTAAAAACATTATCCCTTGGGATTCAATCCATAGCTATACTGAGATAAGATCCGCCTGCTTGTGGGTGGTAACCATTGCACATTTGTTTTGGTAAAAACTAGGAATTTTCATTCCTAGTGAATTTTTAGTGCGATAATATCCACATCATTATGACTACCTAGAAGCCAGTGTTTTTTGAAGTTTTCTCGAGGATTGAACAACTAAACTGTTGGATGTTTATTTACATTCCATTCAATTATAATGCCACTATGGGTATCACATAAAGGGAGATTATGTGAAGAATATGCCAACTCTTATTTGCAAGTAATTGATTATTACATGTTGTTATGTACTCACACACCTTTGCATGCACCCCACCTACACAATATATTTTGATATTTTGATTTCTGCTTTTGTTTCACGATGTTTTAGGAACATGCTAGATAAGAAGATTTTAAGACATGATGAAATTACATGAAGTCATTAAGCTAAGTAAGGAGGATTAGATGGACACTTCTTCTCATAAGTACAATATTGCTGATAAAAATTCATATAGCTCCTTAGTGGAGCATCTTGTAAATGATATTTGAATTAATGGAAATTATTTGGTATTATTTATTAATTGGTTAAATTTGGATCTTAGGAGATTTTAAGTAATGGCTTTCAACTTTTGGGGTCTTTCCTTAATTGGGGGATGCTGAAAAGTGAGGTCTTTACAAGGGTAAAGAGTCTCTTTTTTTAGAGAAGTTGGGAGGTGATCTTATTCATCCCGCCCTCCCCGTGTGAGCTAATTCAAAAGATAATTTACACACACTAATTAAACATGAAATAGAAAACATGGTAGTACTACTACCATTACATATGTCATTTGCTAAGATACTAGTAATCTCAGCAGGTGGGTGCTCGTAGATGTTGAGTCTCCCTCGGTTTTCAAGGTTATACTTAGCTAAACCATCCTCTAATGTGATCCAACCCTATTCTAGGGTTGTATCTTGTGTCATTTTGTACATTTATCACATTCAAATGTAATAGAATTACATGTTATCCCCCCTAATATGAATATCAATGCAATTTGTGCTTATGGATGTTCTTTGCACTATTTTCAGGTATTTGGACCACAATGGATGGAAGAATGTGATGGAGGAGTCCAAAGAAGGCCCCAAAGCTCCCCCAACCTACCCTAGTGGCCAAAGAGTCATCACCAAGCAAGGACATCCGAAATTGACAAAGTTTGAAGTTCATCAGGCTGCTCAAGCCTTCACCACGACTGTGGCCAAGTCCCACGGCCGTTATGTTTACTGCCAAGGAGCAGTAATTCCAACAACAGAAATGGCCAGAATTACCACGGGCATGGCCCTCGGCCACGACCATGACAAGCCAGAGTCACCACGGTCGTGGCCACTGCCCACGGCCGTAATGTGTATTGCCAGAAATCAATAGGAGAATGTTCGCCAGCTGCCACGCCTGTGGCCACACACCACGCCCGTGGCCCAACCTCTTCACCACGGCCGTGGCTCCTTGCCATAGTCGTATTGATCCACTTCATTCATTTCCAGCTTCCCTTCACCATGACCGTACCACCTGACCACGGCCATGTTATACTGTCTTCACCACGACCGTTGCCCTTCACCACGGTCGTGGTGGCCGTCTTTCCAGCAGACTTTTCCACTATTTTTCCTATTATACCCCCACTTAGCCCTAGCTCCTATATAAGCACTAGTTGCTTCTAGGGCTCAAAGGAGAGCACCTCTTGGCCGCTCCCCAGCTACTCTCTTACTACTCCTTGCATCCATTACTCCCATCCACCCACTTTCCTTGCATTTAATCCCATTTCCACCCACTTTCCACTCATTTCCACCATAGAAACCTAGTTTCTCTAGGTTTCTATCCATCCATTCCCCTTTTTCCATGCTCTTGGGCACCATTGGAGGAGGAGGCTCATGGCTGGCAACAAGGAGGTGAAGAAGTTAAGCGTCACCAAGCATCCATGGCATTTCCTACTCTCTTTCCCTTCTCCTTTGTTTCTATTTTGATCATGTGTAGCTCAGCCCCCTTTGGTGGGCTGTTTGGGGCAAAAATGTGACTTTGATACCATGTTGGGGGAATATAATATGTAATGAACATATTTCACTTCTACGATGATTGCCTTTGCTTGTATCTCATTTCCCATTACTTGTACATGTGATTGTTGTTTAATTACATTAATTGCTTGCCTTGTGGTGTTTGAAGACATTTGCCTCTAGGATGATTTGGTTTCTATGTAGCTATCCTAGGATTGGCTCCTAGGTCCTTAATTTGGATCCCTAGCTATCCCCCTATCTTCCTACATAATCACCTTCTTCCTACATGCAAATGTGAGTTCTAAGTGACTAGTATAAGTGTGATTAGTGCAATTGCCTAGGATTTCCTAAAGGCTGAGGTGGCTAGTGACATGAGGTCAAATATCCTCATATCTACTCCCATACTTAACCTTGGTCCTCAATTGACTAATACCACTTATCCTAGAGATCTAGACTTGGTAAGTCCTATGAGAATTACACCTAGCCCTAGTTCTCCAACTAGTAGCATAGGGTACATTCTCATAGCACCCACCTTGTTGTTTGGTTTTGGTAGTCTAGAACGAAATATGCTAATTGCTTATTATGGTGACATCCCCCAACTAATGCCAAGGTCACATTCCCAAACGACTCACCTCCTTCATCTAATTGCTTAAGACCTTAACTGCCTAGTTTGCTTGTTAATGCTAGTGTAGTTCAATTGCTTTAGTTAACTTAGTTGATTGCCCAGTTTTGCTAGCTAAGTGTTAATTTAGGTCTTTGATCTTGATTAGTGGTTAACTTAGGCTCTCAATTGCTAGTTGCTTGCTTAGTCTAGTGTAGTTTGTTCTTGCTCTTGTTTAGATAGCTTGTTGACTTAGATTGCTAATTTAGCATTTTGATAACTTAGTTTCATATTGCATTTCCTACTTGCTCACTTAGCTTAATCAACAGCCAACCAACTTTTTAAACCCTAAAAACCTTACTCTCCACAATAGGAACATAGCTTACCTCGTCTAACTCTAGTGCCCCCTCTATCTTTGTGGATCAACCCTTATCTTACCACCTTCCTATACTACGACACGACCCCGTGCGCTTGCGGGTAGTGTTCTAGTAGAAGTAGGTAGTTAGCGTAGGTTTATAAATATCGAAAGCAAAGATCCCATCTCCCGTGCCTTCTGATCTCGTGGATTGTGCCCAGTCACCTTAGTTGGCTGGTGTTGTTGGCCACCAGCGGGGGAGTAGCAAGCTTTCTGGCGCCGTTGCCGGGGATAGAGGCGCTCGGCCTAGTTAGATAGTGTAGCTTAGCCCTTCCTTTTACCCTCACCATTGCTATTTTTTATTCTTTGTTTTCCTTTTGCATCTTGGTTTGCTAACTTGGTTTCTTGTTGTTTGTTTGTGCTTTGTGCAGGTGATAGCTACACATGCGTAGCATGCATTCTACTTGCACCGACTTGGTGGTATATGACCCCAAGATTGGTAGAAGGAGGCGTCAAGCTCGCCGCAACATACACCGAGAGGCTGAGATGGCCGAGAACAACCAAGATGCAGATGCTCAGCCACATCCACTACCACATCGCCCACTTCACGAGTACTTCATGTCGGGGAACTACAACTCCCCCATTGCCACTCTAGTTGACCAGATGCCAGGTCAACAGTTCTCCATCCCACCGACACTCTTGGGACTTCTCCCGACATACTTCGGTATGGAGAATGAGAATCCCTACCACCACATAGACGCGTTGCTTGAAACGTGCTCTACCTTCCGCACTCCAGCCACCACTGATGACTCAATCAGGAGGACACTCTTTCCTTTCTCCCTCAAGGAGAAAGCCAAGGAGTGGTATGTGACGAAGCTAGAGTTGGTCACGTGGAATGAGGTGAAGAACGAGTTTCTCAAGAAGTTCTTCCCCATCGCCAAGTTATCTTATATGAGAAGGTGCATCACGTCGTTTGCCCAGAAAGAGAATGAGCCCTTCCACGAGGTGTGGGAGAGGTTCCAAAAGCTACTTCGCGATTGCCCCCATCATGAGGTTCCGCTGTGGCAGCTCGTTCAAGCGTTCTACACCGGGCTTGAAGAGCAAAGCTAAAATAACGTAGACTCTTCCTGCGGGGGCACTTTCATGGCAAAGCCGCCTGAGGAATCATGGCCGTTGTTTGAGCATATCTCATAAAACTCCCGCCACCATGCTTCCACAAAAGGGGGGCATTGTGATCGAAGCTACGCTCCTCCACCTTCTTCCACAGCTCCGAGTCGCAATACCAATGACCCCGATATGATGAAGATGATGGCCGATATGATGCGGATGATGAAAAATCAAGCTGGTGGCTCTTCCAACCAGCCCACAATGGCGGTTGATACTATAGACGAGGAAGTCAATGCTCTACATTCCTTTGGTGGCCGCAACAACCAGGGCCCAATGTCCAACTCCTACACTCCCGAGTGGAGGAACCACCTGAACTTCTCCTAGAAACAACATAACGAGGATGGGAAAGGATAGGGGCAGCAAAAGCCACACTATAGTTCCAAGTTTGAGGAGGAAGTGCTAGGAAGGATAAGAAGCCTGGATGAAGTAAAAAAGGATGTCAATGCACAAGCAGTCTATTAACCATCTTGAGCAGAGGTTGGATCATATTTCTCTCTCTTTGGCTAGAAGAGAAGAAGGTAGACTTCCATCTCAACCAATGCCAAATCTAAACAATGATGGGGCTTTTCTAGGGAACACTTCAAGTGCTTATGTTCCACCATCTTACCAAGCCCCACCAAACCCCTATGCTCCTCCACCTCCTCAAGCGCCACTCAACTATCAATATGATCCACCTCCACCTCACACCTACCAACAACCACCTCTGCAATACCACCCCCACCACAACAACAACCACAACCCCAATTCATTCTTCAAAATCCCAACCCCCCTCACCAAAGGCCTCCACCACCCCAACAACCACAACAACCTCCACAATCTCCCTCTCCTACCACCCATGAGCATGTGAAGGCAGTGACTACATTGAGGAGTGGCAGGACTTTGGAGAGCCCCCATGGTATAGTTGTTGGCAGAGATGATACTGAGGCTGAGAAGGTTGATGCTGAGGTGCAGATTGATGATACTGTGATAAGAGGCAACGTTGATACCATGATTCCGATAGTTGATACCGAGATACTAAATGATGATACCGTGATTCCCGTGATACCAGTCGATGATACTACTGAGATGGACCATTTGGGGTCCCAACTCCCCCCTTTTCCCGAGGCTCTTAAGGAGCCTTCTGCCGAGAAAAGAAGGAAAAAAAGCATACCGAGGACATTCTGGAAACTTTTAAACAAGTGAAGATCAATATCCCTTTGCTTGATTGAGTCAAGCAAATTCCTTCATATGCTAAGTTTTTGAAGGATCTTTGTACTTTCAAGAGAAGAACTACGGGGAGAACCCCGAAGAAGGTAAAGCTTACCGAACAAGTGAGCTCGATTCTGCAGCACACCATTCCAAGAAAGAGGAAAGACCCCGGTGCTCCCATCATCTCATGCTACATTGGGGCACATCGCATAGACCAGGCTCTTCTTGACTTGGGGTCTAGCGTAAACTTGATGCTGTATGATCTGTTTGCTGAGCTCCAAATGGGGGAGTTGAGGCCAGCCCATTGCACTCTACAGTTGGCCAACCGATCTGTGAAGACTCCTAGAGGGCGTGTGGATGATGTGCTGGTCCGTCTTGATGAGGATACTTCTGCCTTCTTCCCAGCCGATTTTATCATTCTTGATATGGAAAAAGAGATTAGAAAGGGGCCAATCATCTTGGGGAGACCTCTCCTAGCCACAGCTGATGTAGTGATCCATGTGAGGATTGGGACCATGTATGTTATATTCATGCACATGAAGATCCGGTTGAACATCTTCAAGTCTTCTACTACAGCCGAAGTGATAGGGGCCATTGAAGAAGATTATTATTTGGTGGAATGCCTAGAAGAGATTGTTGAAGAGTGCCTACCTACATGGATTGAGACTTCCACCCAAGGTAGAGGTCTTGAACCAATTGTTGAGTTCCCTGACAATGATGATGAAGAAATTGAAGTGGGTGAACTAGCCTTAGTGGCTGCAAGTGAGGACCTTCCTTCTATTTTTGCACCATTGAAGAACTCCCTTGAAGCACCCCCCGTTCTTGAGTTGAAGACACTTCCTGAAGGATTGAAGTACGCTTTCCTTGGCTCAAATGACATCCTCCCGGTGATCATTTCCTCCATTCTCTCTCCTGAGCAAGAAGATGTCTTGATGGAAGTCTTGAGGAAGAACATCCAAGCCATTGGATGGTCTATTGCTGACTTGAGAGGGATTGACCCCTCTATTTGTGTGCATCAGATATACTTACAAGAAGATGTGAGACCGACCCGCCAAATGCAAATAAGGCTAAATCCAAAGTTGAAGGATGTTGTAACTCAAGAGGTTGTAAAGTTGCTTGATGCAGGGATCATCTATCCCATTTTTGACAGTATGTGGGTGAGTCACATCCAAGTTGTGCCCAAGAAGGGTGGGATTACGGTTGCAGAAAATGTCGATGGTGAGCTTATGCCGGTGAGAGAGCAATCCAAGTGGAGAATGTGTGTTTATTACCGGAAGCTCAATGAAAAGACAAAGAAGGATCGCTACCCACTCCCATTTCTTGATCAGATTTTAGAGAGATTGGCTGGGTAGAGCTTCTACTGTTTTCTTGATGGATACTCGAGATATTTTCAGATTGCTGTGCATCCGGCGGATCAAGAGAAGACGGCATTCACTTGTCCAAGTGGTACATTTGCCTACTAGAGAATTCCATTTGGGTTGTGCAATGCCCCTTCCACTTTCCAGAGATGTGTAACCTCAATCTTCGCCGACATGCTTGATTCGTCACTTGAAGTTTTCATGGATGATTTTTCAGTTTTTGGGAAAACCTTTGATGAGTGCTTGCTACATCTAGCTGCTGTTCTGGAAAGATGTGTGAAAGTTCGCTTGGTTTTATCTTGGGAGAAGAGCCATTTCATGGTACCTGAGGGTATAGTTCTGGGACACCGAGTTTCTAAAGATGGGATTGAAGTTGACAAGGCCAAGGTGGGCCTTATTTCTACACTCGCCATTCCTTCCACCGTAAGACATGTTTGATCTTTCTTGGGACATGCAAGTTTCTACCACCACTTTATCAAGGACTTTAGCAAAATCTCAAGACCTCTCTGTCGATTGCTTGAGAAAGATGTTGAATTTCAGTTTGATGACAAATGTGTTGAAGCCTTCAATCATTTGAAAGAAAGGCTTATTTCTGCTCCTATCATGCAGCCCCCAGATTTCTCTTTGCCATTTGAGATCATGAATGATGCATCCGATATGGTGGTGGGAGCTGTGCTGGGTCAACGCGTTGGCCGAATTCCTCATGCTATCTACTATGCAAACAAAACCTTAGAAGATGCTCAAAGAAACTATACAACTACCGAGAAGGAGTTGCTTGCGGTGATCTTCGCTCTTGACATGTTCCGGCCGTATCTCTTGCAAAACAAAGTGATAATCTACACATACCATGCTGCGTTGAAGTATACCATATCCAAGAAAGACTCAAAACCAAGGTTGATCCGATGGATTTTGTTGCTCCAAGAATTTGACATAGAAATTGTGGATAAGAAAGGAGTAGAAAATGGTGCAGCAGATCATCTCTCCCGCCTTTATGGACCTTGTGATATGACAAGTCCAATCAAAGAGAAAATGCCACATGAACAACTCCTCTTAATCTCAACTTCCCAAAAGCCATGGTACAAGCACATAGCGAATTTCCTAGCCAGTGGGAGGATACCTAGCATGTGGACAAGAGAGGAAAGCAAGAGATTGTTTGCTATGGTCAAGAACTACATTTGGGATGACCCTCACCTCTTCAAGTATTTCCCAGACCAACTCATTAGGAGGTGTATTCCGGAGGTGGAGCAGCAAGAAGTCTTATCTATGTGCCATTACAGAGTGTGTGGAGGTCATTTTGGAGGGAAACGCACGGCCGCCAAAATTCTTCAATGTGGATTCTATTGGCCAACATTGTTCAAAGATGCTCATGATTTTTGCAAGAGTTGCTTCAAGTGCCAAAAAGTGGGCACTATCTCAAAGAGGGACATGATGCCTTTATCACCTATTCTTGTGGTGGAAGTGTTTGATGTTTGGGGGATTGACTTTATGGATCCTTTCCCTCCTTCTTTTGGGCATGTCTACATCTTGGTCTCTGTAGACTATGTATCAAAATGGATTGAGGCTGCGGAAACAAGGACAAATGATCACAAGGTGGTGTGTGATTTCGTGAAATCCAACATCTTTAGCCGTTTTGGTGTTCCAAAGGCTATGATTAGTGATGGCGGGAGTCATTTCATCCACCGCACCTTTGAAGGGCTACTAAAGAGACAAGGGGTGAACCATCATGTAGCTACTCCTTACCACCCTCAAACGAGTGGTCAAATTGAGTTGGCAAATCGGGAGATAAAGCTCATTTTGGAGAAGACGGTGTGACCGGACCGCAAGGATTGGTCACTTCGCCTCAATGAAGCTTTATGGGCATATAGGACTGCATACAAAGCCCCGATTGGCACTACACCATTCAAGATTGTCTATGGTAAGAGTTGCCATTTGCCGGTTGAGATGCAACACAAGGCACTTTGGGCCTTGAAGAAGATGGACTTTGATGAAAAGAGTGCCAGAATGAAAAGAAAGTTTCAATTGCACGAGCTAGAAGAAATGCGGCATGAAGCGTATGAAATGTCAAAGAGCTACAAGGAAAGAACCAAGTTTCTACATGACAAGATCATAAAAAAGAATGAGTTTGAGCCCGGAAAATGGGTATGGCTATACAATTCAAGAATGAAGTTCTTTCCCGGAAAGCTTCGGTCTAGATGGGAAGGTCCTTACCTTGTCAAGAAGGTGTACCCATCTGGGGCAGTGGTCATTTGTGCAAAAGAAGGAGCTAAAGAATTTATCGTCAACGGGCAACATTTGAAACCAATTGTTGAAGTGGATCCCGACAAGGGAAATCAGAGTTTTGACATCATCATGCTTGTAGAGGAGCAATCTGACGAAGAAGAATATTTAGATGAGGATGAGAAAGGCATCTAGTACAAGGATGCCTTGAAGGTTCCAAGGAAGTGACAGAGATCTAGAGCAATAAGCTCGGTTGAAGGCGTAAAATTTAGGACTAGTGGGAGGCAACCCACGGGGTTTGAGATTCTCAGACCTTCACTTTTTGATACTTTTACTCTGTTTTCCACAAAAATACACACACACATGTGTATGATAGTTTGCTTTGAGTTTTGGATGAAATGGCAGATGATACACACTAAGGAGAGAAATATCGAAGAAAAAAATGAAATGATGCTGAGTTGAGGCTATCCAAGAGCCCAACACAACCGTGGCACAAGGCCACGACCATAATGTTTATTGGTCAAAAGTTACAGGAGCCAATAAGAATTTTAGAGATTTGGCCAACGAACGTGGCACACTCAGAGAAATATGACCGTGGCCTTCGACCACGGCCGTGTTGAGGACATACGAGGCTCCTTCAGCGACAACACGCCCGTGGGATGATGCCACGCCCGTTCTTTGAGGGAATTACCACGACCGTGGCCGAACCGGGTTCAACAAAAGTTTATATAAGCTCTCTGAACCACTCTTCTTCTTTTCTTCTTCTTCCCCACATAGAGCCACGACCGTGACGCCGTCGGCACCATTGTGGGCACTCGTCCTCCACCTCCAGCCCTCCAAAACACTCCCAATCACCCTCCTTTCTCCACCAAATCTCTCCCCAGCCATCCTCCTCCCTTTTCCACCGCAAATCCACTCCCAATCGAACCTCCTTCTCCACCTTCTTCTCAAAACCACCTAGCCACATCTCCTACCTAAAACCTCCACGAAATCCCACTTTTCATCCACCAAACCCAAATTAAACCCCCCAATCACCTTCCTAACCTTCCTACCTCTCCATTCCACCCCCAATCCACTCCCATACCACTCCCTACTCATTTTCGAAATTCCAACCTAAACCATGAAGAAGGTAGGGAAGATGGTGAAGAGTGGGGTGAAGGCAACCCTCAACGTCATAACTAGAGGGCGGCGTTCCAAAAATGCCTCCATCGACATCACCGCACCATCCCACACACCATCTCCACTCACCTCTGCATCCCACTCATTCGACGACATCCACCTCAGCGACGAGACCTATGCGGGAGGAGAGGAAGAAGAAGAGGAGGAGTCTGAGGAGGCTACCCCCGCTCAATTGGTTGATGAAGTGGTACCATAAGCTGCCCCGAGAACCCGATGAACAAAAGCGGGGCCATCCACATCACGCCTATCCACATCCCGTGCATCAGAGGGCCAGGATGAGCAGTCACAGTCCGTGCGGCAATTGCAGCCCGGGGAGGAGCAACTTGCACAGTGGTACAATCTCGATACCACTTCGGGTTCACAAACCTACACGCCGGAGAATGATGAAAATAGTGAAGATGAGGATATGGAACTGTCCATGGAGGATGATAATGTTTTGGAAAAGATGGAGGAGGAATGACTAAAAATCATGGGCAAGGTGCCCGAGGGAACTTCATATGGGAGGGGGCTGAGGCAAAGGCATATCTCTCACAAATACCCGGAGTGCTTGATGAGGCGAATAGTCGCCACGAGGTATGGCAGTGAGAAGATACTTGATACCTTGGGCATCAAGGAGGTTGTAGAAGAGAGCTTGAAGACTGTAACATCCCTGACTTAGGTTATAAACTAACCCTAGGTGTTTTGCCTAAATATGTAAAAAAATTCTTGTGATTATCTTTTGGCATGTAATTAAGTTCCTAAGGAACATACATTTTCAATTCTGACCTTTTTAAAACAATGATTGTAGTATTGTTTGGTAATACAGGGACCTGTGTGCAAATTACCCAATTAGAGGGGTTAACTTGCAAATTACACAGGTTAAGATGTTCCTCTAACAAAGAGACATCACATGAATGAATATGATGAGGTATGATGGATTTCCCAAGTTTGGGCACCAAGGTGCAGCTTGTGGAGCAATCCTTGTGCTTAAAACCCTAATTTTGGTGTAAAGTGCAATTTACCCAAAATGAGGGGTGCAACTTGTGATATACACTTTATAGAAAATCTTTTATGACTTTTGACATCATTTAAAGTTATAATAATGAAGGAGGCAATTCATTTGAATAATCATATTATAAGAAATACCTTTGTAATTAAACCACCAAGGTTGTAAGTAAAGGAGACCCTTATATGTATATGTGCACCATAGTGACAAGTTGACCTTCCTTGCCTTTAGTCCTTGGTCTTAGAAGAAGTTTTACCTTAGATATGAAAAGGAGGGACGTGCCTAAAAGAAAGGAAGGACCTAGTTGTGAAAAGGAGGAGTAAGTTGTCCTTATGATGAAAATAACCTCAAAGTATATATGATCCTTTCCTTTGCAACCAAAGGCAACGTTTCCTTTCTTTCCTTCTTATTCCCTTGCTTAGACCGACTTAGGACAGAGCTCAGGAGTAGAGGAAGATGACCAAGTTCATCTAGGTAAGCTTTTATCATCATCTTGCTCGAATTCATGGAGGAAACCAGGTTACAAGGTTGGTTTCATGGTTATCTTACTTTGTTTTCTCTTCCTAGCCGATCCTTCTCAACTTTTCCTTGAAGAAACAACCTTGGATGACCTGTGGAGATCAAGACGCCATTAAAGGCTTGAAGTTTGGAAGCTTGGAGCTCTAGGAACCACGTTTGAGGCGGGTTTTATAACTCTAAACTCCTAGCTTTATTATGCATATCTTTGTTCTTACTTTTTGTGCTTAGTTCTTCTTCTACCTCCCTTCTTCCTTGCACTTTTGCAAGCAAAACGGTGGTGTAACCGACCTGAACAGAGGTTGAGGATGATGGGCATGGATTCCTAGATAACTTTATCAAACGACCTTGGACCCTTTTGGTCCAAACGGTTGCAACCCGTTTAAGGTCAAACGGTTTCAACCCGTTTGATCTCAAACAATCTTGCAAGATCGTTTGGATCAAAACGGTCTCAAGACCGTTTGATAGGGTTGACCAAGGGACGAATGTTTTAGGGTCTGTTCATAATATATTTAATTTCATTTCTACAAAGAATTATAATATAATTCCTAACCAATTGAGAGTTGAAGGCACTTCAACACCCTAACCCTAATCGGGTTGAAATTGCTGATTTCAAGTATAGATCTTGTTGAGTTTTGGGTTGAAGGACCCAAACGGGTTCAAAACCATTTGGGGGTTCATCCAAACGGTCTCACTCGTTTAGTGACACCCCAAGACCGTTTGGAGGTCTAGGGTTAAGGAAATTTGATGGTTTGAGGGTCCAATTTCAATAGGTTGATGAATTGATAAAAATGCCGATTTTAGATCTATTTAGGGTTTAACCCTTATCCAACCGACTTGGTTTTTGGTCAAACCTTGGGCAAACGGTCTCAAGACCGTTTGGAGGTCACCCAAACGATCTCAAGACCGTTTGGGCCCAATTGGAGGTCAATTGATAGGTTCAACCTTGATTTGATTTCACATTGTGGAACATTGATGATTATCCGATTGAAACCCTTATTGAGATAGACTTAACCCTAATTGGCTTTCAATTGAGGGTCAATTTGGTGTCCAATTGGTTAAGGTTAATCCTAATTGACTCAATTTATAAGTGGGTTCACACTCGTTTGAGCTCAAGTGGGTTCACACTCATTTGAGCTCAAGTGGGTTCACACTCGTTTAAGCTCAAGTGGGTTCACACTCGTTTAAGCTCAAGTGGGTTCACACTCGTTTAAGCTCAAGTGGGTTCACACTCGTTTGAGCTCAAGTGGGTTCACACTCGTTTAATCTCAAGTGGGTTCACACTCGTTTAAGCTCAAGTGGGTTCACACTCGTTTGAAATCAAGTGGGTTCGCACTCGTTTAAGCCCAAACAGGTTTACACTCGTTTAAGGTTAAATGGGTTCACACCCGTTTAAGGTCAAATGGGTTCACACCCGTTTAAGGTCAAATGGGTTCACACTCGTTTAATCTCAAATGGGTTCACACTCGTTTAAGGTCAAGTGGGTCCACACTCGTTTAAGGCTCAAATGGGTTCAAGGTCGTTTGAGATTAAATGAGTTCAAGGTCGTTTAAAACCTAAATGGGTTGAGGGTTGAAGGTTAAACCCTAAACCAATTGGAGATTTTCAAGGTTGTTTATACTTAATCACTTGAAGGTGTAAATGGTTCAATGATGATCTAATCTAAACTCTAATGGTAACTTAAGACATTAAGGGACTAAATGACTAATGAATTGACCCATGATGATCAATGGGTAAATTACCAAAATGCCCTTGAGGGGTTAATTTGAGTGATACCTTGTTCTAATCAAACCCTAATCACGTGATAGTGATGATTTGGTTTATGTTAATCAATGAGGACTTAAACCAACCCTATCTAGAGTGATATAATCACCATCTATTAGTAAGGAGAGAGAGAAAGTACCATTTATGGTTAAAACTCAAATAAAGTACCTTCAATGTATATGAATATGCAGGATTAGGGCATGATCCACTTATGAGAGATCATGAAAACCCTAATTAAGATGATTGATGAGTCTTAACCTAATTTGAAAGCATCAAGGATGATGTTTCTCATTCATGATGATACTATGAGTTCATTTCGCTATGATGTGAATAGTAAACCCTAGTTTTAGGGTAATCATGAGTAATGTGAATAGTAAACCCTAATTTTAGGGTAATCATGAGTAATGTGAATAGTAAACCCTAGTTCATAGTAATATGTTGAAATGAACAATAAACTCTAAACTCATGTTATTCCTTTAAGCATGAATTGTATGATCAAGATATGAGATGAGGAACCATTATTCCTAATCATAATGAAAGGGTTGAATAACCCAAAATGATATAAATAAGGGAATTTTACCCTTTGTAAGGACATAAAAGTATAACCTTGAATTGAAAGGTTAATTCTGTCTTACTGACTACTAATCTGACTATGAATTGTTGATTATTATCAATTGATTTAATCATGCAGATTCTTATAAGAGAATAATCATATCCAGGTAAGGATCATGACATCATATCCATTGAAAGTATGTCAATAGCTTATGAACCGAAATAACTATGTTGCCTAGATGCAAGTGGCATCATACGAAACTGATATGCCTTGAGGGCCATGAATGACATCAAGGTCATGCTAATAGATGACTTGATGCTGACATGTCACTTGATAGCAAGTGTTATGATGATATAAGGGTGTAAGTAACCATGCTCCTGAATCATAGTGATAAGATGATTAAGAATTGATATCCATCTGATAACTGATATGAGTAATACCTGTTACATTTAGTATTCTTCAGTTATAGCCATGTTTAGTACTTGAATGTTTGGAAACATGTATGATGCTAAAAGAATAATGAAATGTACCTAATAACCAAGTATAATCATATCATGTAGAGCCCTGATCATAGATCCATCATTGTCAGGAGTTAAATGATGGTGAAACAGGTTTTTTTAAGGGAACTCCTGGATCACATACTTTTGAGTATGTGGGGAATATGGATGTGAATACCCTTACATCCTAGTGTAGAAGTTGATGTGGATATATCTTAATCCATCAACCCATCACTATGTGTTTATGTCGGGGTGATGTAACACTATTCTCCCGAGGAAATCTTTTATACCGCATCGATGAGAGATAAACATGAAATCTTTCAATAGCAAAAAGAGTGCAGAATGCCACTATGACTCTAATAGTGAAGTACCAGAATACCCTGGTGAGCTATAATAGCAGAGACACTAGATGTCCTGCATGTTTATCCTCATTCTGACTGAGGTAGTTGAAGGTCATGAGAATCCGGCTCTTTCGATGACCTAGTATGATACCGATGCGACTTACTAGTGATCGGTTGGAGCATGAGCGGTATATCTCATCTCCGCAGGGCATAATGATGTTTGTAAAATATAATCAACCGCGTAGCTTAACTACTTAGGTTGAACTACGAAGAACATTGATTGTTATTACATCGCTTGCATTTAATATCCTGTTCAAGTATTAGTATACATGTTCTTCATATTCCTTAATAAAGGTGAGTAATTGTTATCAAGCCTGCTATGAGTAATCTAAGTTACCTACTCATGATATTCCTTTGATAGCTTTTAATAAAGTTTCTGTCAGAGAGTTATAACTCTCGCTGGGACAATTATTTAAAATTGTCTCACCCCGTAGATTTCTACCTTTAGGTGGACGTCGAGGTCGAAGGAACCGATCTGCAGGTGGACAGCAGCAACAACATCAAGACTAGGAGCAGCAGTGATTTCAGGTGGAAACACTGTGCTGTCTAGTCTTGTAGATAGAATAGTCTTATGTCGTCTCTGTACACTCAGGTCCTAGGAGTTTGTTGATCTGAGAATTTTGAAGTCTTGAGATTTTGTATCATGATGTATATAATCACTCGAGAAGTGATTTATCAGAGATGTAAACAGTTCATCTTACTTTTATGAAAGGAGTTTCAAGTTTTCGAGATCTCATTTTCGAAAGGTTTTAATTTATCGTGATTTTTCGTATTCTGCTGTTAATCGAACCGCTTCCGCTACGTTTATCTTGTGTTTTAGAGACCAGAGCCCACAAAGACCGTGGGGCTGTGGCATGTTCTCTTCACACCCCAAACATCATATGCCCGAATGACCAAGGAGTTCTTTGCTACACTGGAAAAGACAAGAGTGAGAGGAAAAGATGCTTTGAAGTTTGCCATCTTAGGCCATTTCTGCACTCTCACATCGAAGGACTTGAACAACATTTTTGCGGCAAGTCCGGAGAAAGCCAAGGAACTTGATGATGACTTGTTGGAAAAAGATTCAAAGTATGATTACGTGCTTTTCTGGAAACAAATGAAATGCAGAGATGGGTATTATGCAGGGAGGGTGAAGACTTTAGCTCTAAGTAACCCTCTCATCCGCTACACGCAAAAAGTCCTTGCTAATACCATCATGGGAAGATATGACAATCATGGCACGATCTCATAAAAAGAAATGTTTGTCCTGAAAGCCATGACAGAAAAGCAGCATGTCAACCTAGGAGTGCTACTTATTGACCATATGAAGTCCATACCCTACAAGAGCAAGACTCCATTTGTCATGGGAGGGTTGGTCACTTCAATTGCACTCGGGTTGGGCCATGATCTCTGGGATCGAAGATGGGTGTCCTATAGATTATGTTGATATGGATTATCTCATCCGCTCACTCACCATCAAGAGGGATGGCAATAGGCTGATTTATCTTACTACTAGTCTGCCGGATCTTGAGTTGGAGCTCCCACACCACGCGGTGCCTCTTCTATCCGTGTTGGGAATCTTCTACAAGCTAAGAGACAAAATAGAAAAATGGGAGAGAGGTCACCCCAGAGAGACCTACGTCAGGGGAGCCACTGCCGCACATGAAGAAATGGCAGAGTCAAATGTGCAAGGGCAGGAGCAGCCAGTTGAAGAACAAGAGCAACCCCGACGAAGATGAAGGAGGGATGAGGGAACATCCCAGCTGCAGTAGCCCTCGAGCAACGCCTATGACATGTCACACATCCAGGAACGACTTGAGGATTTTTATCAGATACAACAACAGGTGCAGCTCACCCAGCAGCACATGTGGCAAGACCAACATCAATTACACTACCAGGTCAACCACATGTACCACTACAACCACGCCCAGGCAGCAAGGAACCCTGAATGGGGTGAAGATTTTTGGGGTGGTGTAGCGGAGTATCCAACAGCCTACCCTCCGCCCCAGGACGCATACTGGGGATAGTACTACCAGAACCAACATCCTCTGACAGGCGCCGTCCCTCCTCCAGATCACCCCCAGGGGCCGGACCAGTCCTCGCAACAACACTGACACTTCCCCTATCTACCCTAAGCTATAGTTTCATTCTGAGGACAACATGATTCTAAAGTTTGGGGTGGGTAGGGTGGTACGCACCTCCCTTCTCTCTATCTAGTGATTTTGTTCTACATATTGCCATTTAGTTTAGTTTTCATTTTATTGCTTTTTCTGTCATATCCATGCATGTCATGTAGTTTTCATTCTCGTCATTTTTGCGTAATTTTTCAAAATTTCAGCCATGCATTGCATCTCATATAGGTTTTTGCTAATTTTTGCATGTTTTAGCTAGGATTTAGTTGCTTTTTACCTAAAATTGTGTTTGAATGTGATTTAGTGCAATTTGGCACCTTTTTGGCCAATTTTTCCCAGATTTGATGTTTCTTGTCCAAAAAGCATGTTTTGACTCAATCTTTACCATATTGAATGAAATTGCTTATCTTTGACAAATACAAGATGATATGCTGTGATGAAGTGCTATGTGGTATCAACGAGCAACTTCTTACATGCTCGTCGCCTCCCTTGGGAATGTGTTGGTTTGATTGAATTATGATCTGAGCAAGCATAGAACGTTTAATATTTGTGGAGTTACTTGATTGATATATGGATTTCATTTGGTTCATTCATGTGATGTGATATCTATGGTGAAGTGTCGAACTAGTTTTCACGCAGGAGACCTTATGTGGAAGATCATGCCAAGTGACCCCTCTTTGACCCGACCACTCTTTCATCATCTTCATACCTCTCTTCCTCATCAAAAGATGCCAAAGTGCACACCGCAGCCGTGGCCACCCCCAAAAGTTTGGGGTGGCCACATCTCTTCCCCCCGCTTCACTCTATCCATCATTTGCCCAACAAAATCCACATGCAAAGAAAAAGAAAAAAATAATAAAATAAAAGGATGCTCTTGTTTAAGAGCATTCAAATAAAGAAAAGATGAGTGCTTTATGTAATAGCACTCCAAATCTTACCGCAACCCTTTCTTCATTCTTTCATACCCATGGAGCTAGGAAACATTAAACCTAGATCACTTTATCCCTTTCCGCAGCCATGTGGGTCATTTGGCATGACTTGAAGCATAAGGTTGAACGCATGAAGGTGAAACAACACTCCTAGTCATCAACGATTAACATCATCATGAAACGGTCTACCCAGAACCTTATAGATGAGATATTGATAACTTGTGCACCCCATGCATTATATGCAAAGTTCATGTGCTTTGTGCTCTCTTCATGGTTGGTTTGTGAAAGTATGAGAGAAGGGAAGTGATTTGCATGTACCTAGTCACTATTGATCCCATTTAGCATTTGTCACCCATCATATTGCATTTGTCATATCTTTTGATTGTGGAAAATGGAAAAGAGATTGAGTTGGAGCATACTTGAGGACAAGTATGTTTCAAGTTTGGGGTGGTGATCCAACCCTATTCTAGGGTTGTATCTTGCATCATTTTGTACATTTATCACATTCAAATGTAATAGAATTACATGTTATCCCCCCTAATATGAATATCAATGCAATTTGTGCTTATGGATGTTCTTTGCACTATTTTCAGGTATTTGGACCACAGTGGATGGACAAATGTGATGGAGGGGCCCAAAGAAGGCCCCAAAGCTCCCCCAACCTACCTTAGTAGCCAAAGAGTCATCACCAAGCAAGGACATCTGAAATTGACAAAGTTTGAAGTTCATCAGCCTGCTCAAGCCTTCACCACGGCCGTGGCCAAGTCCCACGACCGTTATGTTTACTACCAAGGAGCAGCAATTCCAAGAGTAGAAATGGCGAGAATCACCACGGGCATGGCCCTCGGCCACGACCATGACAAGCCAGAGTCACCACATCCGTGGCCACTACCCACGGCCGTAATGTGTATTGCCAGAAATCAACAGGAGAATGTTCGCCAGATGCCACGCCCGTGGCCACACACCACGCCCGTGGCCCAGCCTCTTCAACACGGTCGTGGCTCCTCGCCACAGTCATATTGATCCACTTCATTCATTTCCAGCTTCCCTTCACCATGACCGTATGACCTGACCACGACCATGTTATACTGTCTTCACCACGGTCGTGGTGGCCCTCTTTCCAGCAGACTTTTCCACTATTTTTCCTATTATACCCCCACTTAGCCCTAGCTCCTATATAAGCACTAGTTGCTTCTAGGGCTCAAAGGAGAGCACCTCTTGGCCGCTCCCCATCTACTCCCTCACTACTCCTTGCATCCATTACTCCCATCCACCCACTTTCCTTGCATTTAATCCCATTTCCACCCACTTTCCACTCATTTCCACCATAGAAACCTAGTTTCTCTAGGTTTCTATCCATCCATTCCCCTTTTTCCATGCTCTTGGGCACCATTGGAGGAGGAGGCTCGTGGCTGGTAGCAAGGAGGTGAAGAAGTCAAGCGTCACCAAGCATCCATGGAATTTCCTACTCTCTTTCCCTTCTCCTTTGTTTCTATTTTGATCATGTGTAGCTAAGCCCCCTTTGGTGGGCTGTTTGGGGAAAAAATGTGACTTTGATACCATGTTGGGGGAATATAATATGTAATGAACATATTTCACTTCTATGATGATTGCCTTTGCTTGTATCTCATTTCCCATTACTTGTACATGTGATTGTTGTTTAATTACATTAATTGCTTGCCTTGTGGTGTTTGAAGACATTTGCCTCTAGGATGATTTGGTTTCTATGTAGCTATCCTAGGATTGGCTCCTAGGTCCTTAATTCAGATCCCTAGCTAGCCCCCTATCTTCCTACATAATCACCTTCTTCCTACATGCAAATGTGAGTTCTAAGTGACTAGTATAAGTGTGATTAGTGCAATTGCCTAGGATTTCCTAAAGGCTGAGGTGGCTAGTGGCATGAGGTCAAATATCCTCATCTCTACTCCCATCCTTACCCTTGGTCCTCAATTGACTAATACCACTTATCCTAGAGACCTAGACTTGGTAAGTCCTATGAGAATTACACCTAGCCCTAGTTCTCCAACTAGTAGCATAGGGTACATTCTCATAGCACCCACCTTGTTGTTTGGTTTGGTAGTCTAGAATGAAATATGCTAATTGCTTATTATGGTGACATCCCCCAATTAATGTCAAGGTCACATTCCCAAATGGCACACCTCCTTCATCTAATTGCTTAAGACCTTAACTGCCTAGTTTGCTTGTTAATGCTAGTGTAGTTCAATTGCTTTAGTTAACTTAGTTGATTGCCTAGTTTTGCTAGCTAAGTGTTAATTTAGGTCTTTGATCTTGATTAGTGGTTAACTTAGGCTCTCAATTGCTAGTTGCTTGCTTAGTCTAGTGTAGTTTGTTCTTGCTCTTGTTTAGATAGCTTGTTGACTTAGATTGCTAATTTAGCCTTTTGATAACTTAGTTTCATATTACATTTCCTACTTGCTCACTTAGCTTAATCAACAACCAACCAACTTTGTAAAACCCTAAAAACCTTACTCTCCACAATAGGAACATAGCTTACCTTGTCTAACTCTAATGCCCTCTCTATCTTCGTGGAAGGACCCTTATCTTGCCACCTTCCTATACTACGACACGACCCCGTGCGCTTACGGGTAGTGTTCTAGTAGAAGTAGGTAGTTAGCGTAGGTTTATAAATTTCGAAAGAAAAGATCCCATCTCCCGTGCCTTCCGATCTCATGGATTGTGCCCAGTCACCTTAGTTGGCTGGTGTTGTAGGCCACTAGCGGTGGAGTAGCATATTGCATTGGAGTTCCTCTCTACATAGGATATGTTCCATGATGATCTTTGTAATCCCTGGATCATTCTTAACAGTTCTGCATGCTTGGGGTTCTCATGTGGGTGTTCTGCTATCATCTTTACTACAGTCAGAGAATCAAATTCTATAAGAACCTTTTCTAGGTTGTTTCGTGTAGCCACTTCAAGCATAATTTGAATTCCTATCAACTCAGCCTCTAGCACATCCATGGTTTGGATGGTGGTACTGATACCCCCTATCTAGTTTCCTTGATCATCCCTAATAACAGTTGCACAGCTTGCCCTTTTGGCTTTAGTCAACAAAACTCCTGCTAATGTTGTGAACCATGATGTTTACTCTGGAAAATGTGTTTTCAGAGAACAACAGATAAATATCAGTCATGAGTAGTGGGAACAAGCACACTTGTATGTTTTACACAACGTTGATGATGTGGGTATTTATATCATCAAACACCCCAACGAGATCAAGACAAGTTATACGCAAGCCAGCTCAATGTGGCTTGCTAGAGAGCATAATCAGACATTTATTAGGTCATTTGAAAAAAAATTCCATCAACTATCTCAAACATCAAATAATGTTATCGAAACTATCAAATGGCTCGTGTATAAGCCAAAGACCCACTTTACATCTTATGAAGGGTTTGACATAAATAGATTTTCATACTACATAAAACGTCAAAATGATAAATGTATCATCCAAAATAGTGGTGTCACCCTTCATGCACCTACAATGTATTTTTCTAGTGCCAAGGATAAGAGTCCACATGAAGGAAAGATGTCTTATTATGGTATCATTGAAAACATATGGATAATTGACTACACAGAGTTTAGAGTTCCATTATTTAGGTGTAAATGGGTTGATAACAATAAAGGAGTTGTAGTTGACGAACTTGGTTTCACAATAGTGAATTTTGAGTGGACAGGCGAGAAGGATGAACCCTTCATCATGGAATCAAAAGGAAAATAGGTATTCTATATCGACGATCCTACAAAATAAAATTGGTTTGTCATTCTTCCTGGGGAAAAGACAGTTCATTTCAGATCCTATTGATGAAGAAGAGTACTATGACAAGTATGACGACTCTAGTCCATTTTCTATTAGCTTACCAAGTGTAAGTGTTGAATCTATACACAAGAATATCACACAAAAGGGATATTCATTTAAGGTATACTACTCATATGTGATTTGGTGCTTTTGTGCATTATATAAAACATGTTGATTTGTTCATATGTGGTCTAAAATTTTATAGTGTTAACTTTTTGTATGTGATTTGAATTTTTATATATTATATGGCTTTTTTCATGTTTGATTTTTATAGATGACATCTGACCAGGAGCACAATGATCATGAGCGTGAGGATGATGAAAATCCTGACCATGGTGTCGGGCATCTTGACTAGGGTGTTGAGGGTGATGATAAAGCAAAACATAAGGGGGTTAAAGGGACAACTGTGATGAAAGATGCTGCAAAGAGGCAAGGGAGGAAGGACATCATTGAATTAAATGAAGCAGGTACGCCGCTTACTAAAGTGTTTGTCAGCTACTATGTGGTCCTTGTTCGAAGCAAACTGCCTCTCCTTGTTGAGGATTGGAGAGAAGTGACTACAATATGGAAAGACCTCATTTGGAGGGAGTTAGAGGTGAGATAAATGTAGTTACATTTTCATAGTCTTTTTCCTATCCTTTCTTTTAATATTTTAAATAGTATTGAATGTTGAATCCTTTTAGGGCCAGTATGAACTTGATGAATAGCTACATCACAGTCTATTATGGAGCTCATTAGGAGAAGATGTAGAGATCGGCAGACAATCCTCACAAGAGACTATGTCTTTGGAGATAAGAAGGAACCCTAACTTAAATGGATCTAAATTGATAAAGAGGATTGGAAGGAGTTTGTTTGGTAGAGACAAATAGATGTGTTCAAGATATTAAATTAACTACAATTTTTATGATTTCTTATGTTTACTGAACAATCTCACTTGTATGAATTAATCAGACCCTTCACGAAGCTAAAAAAGATAGGTGAAATAAGAATGTGCACAACCATAGGTTGGATTTATGTAACATACTCAAATCAAGTTCATAGCCTAGACCAACCTTGTTCTAGGCCCTTTTTGAATGTGTTAATATTTAGTTAAGTGCCCTCTCCCCAATAAAAATACAATAGGATAAAATAACCAAATAAATTCAATACTAAAGTTTGATTTGAAAATTCACCAAAAAATGACTCTTTACCTAACTTTAACACTCTATAATTATACTAGTCTTATTATTGAAAAGAAATATAAAATATATGATATAATGTATAAAATTAATTAAGAAATTCATTATAAACATTAATTTAGTACTTAACCAATAAGTAATTGAAAAAAAATTGAACATGTTCAAAGAGTGAAATTGATGTTAAAATTGAAATCCCCATACCTTAATTAGTCTACTCCTAAATTTTCAAGTCAAAGGACTTCGCTTAATTGTTCATTTGACTAGAATAAAACCCTAACTATTATATACTTAATTAAGTGATATGGTTACATTAATATGCCAACGAGTTTCTTTGTCCATGTAACCTGCTCAATTCCTTAATGCAATCAAAGCACCCCTATGGATCGTGACTGTCGCGGGGTAGACCAGTTCATCTCCGCCTTCCCTTCTTCCCCTCCTCTTAATCTCCTCTTCCTTACCTCTCGATGCACTAGTTTGAGAACCCTAGCCGCCATCTACTTGTCTTCTTTCATCATCATATTCTTCATCCACTTCTCCCTCACTCATCCTCTATTTGTTCCTCCTCTACATATGTGCATCAATTCCATACAGCACCAAGCGTCGCCATGTAGTATCGAGCTCTCCAGGTAGTGCCACCATCCAATGAACTACCTCTTCCTCTCCTCTTCTTTCCTCTCCCCTCTTCTTCACTACAGACGTCCGAAAGCCCTAGCCACTGGTTCCCTTATAAGGACACCATAGAAGCAGGAGGTGCCGCTTACTGCAATGGAAGCGATGGCGCTCTAGTTGCATCCTTCTACACCTCTTTCCTTATCACCAACAACCTCTTCTCTTCCCCTCCATTCATGCTACCATCAACCCCACCACAGTACATAAGTGCCACCTACAACAGGCTTGACCGTAGAGTTCAACAACAACTACAACTTCTGTTGGGCAAGAGATGGGTCTGCTTTCCTCTCCTCAGCACCCTACATCCAGGGATCATCACCTACTCCAGTCTTAGAGGTGTTGCAATCTCCCTCGATGCTACAAACACCACAATACCCCCCTCCTTCATTAGTCTTCCACATTGTGCAAACACCACTTCCTCATGTTCCCCTCCCTCTTCACTACTTAATTCACATCACCGTCGATGTTTACTGTGGTGAACACAATGTTGACACCACTAGAGGAAATCACCACTATTGGGATCTGCCTATGATGACACCAACCTTGAGAACAGTCAGGTTCCTCTCCCTACATCTTGCTCCCTTCAACCTTCAACGAGCCTAACCATGACATCTTATTATCAACCCTCCCACTATCCTAGTGCCAAACCCAGACAACTCTTCATCTGGTTCTTCTCCTTCATCCTCTCCCTCATTGTGTCGCTATCTCCATGACAAGGATTAAAAACTATTGGAGCCACCTACAACCACATAGCCATGGAGAATTACCTCCAATGGGATTTAAGAGCAGGACAATACCCAATATAGGAAACTGAGAGTTGATAATGGAATTTATCGTGACATGCTAGTTCAACAAACGTCCTATCTACAACTTCATTTCCTCTAAGTTTCATTTCATTAATTGATAAATATAATTAGATACTCCTCAAATAGTACTCCATGTGACGTAGATAACTGTAATTAGTGTCTAATTATCTAGGTCATCTAACTCCATACTAGACACGCATTGACACACAAGCTTCGATATTAATCATCATAGTAAACACTATATGTGTTTGAGTTAGTAAGGGTCCATGTTATATAATGATATGTTAAACCTTATATTTGTGAATGATCAAGATGTTTATTTTATAACTCATATATTCTGAGAATCAACCTAGAAATATATATTAGAAAATAATACATAAAGTGGTTATATATAGTAATAGGCTAAGACATTCGATGTCTTACCTAAGTTGTTATTATATCAACAGTAATAAATAGGAATGTTTTCTAGCACATATGTGACAAACTAATCAATAAATACTATTGAACAAATCCTAGATACCAATGGCATTCTCGCTATGCACTAAAATCTACAAGTACAACCAATGATAACTATAACCACAATAAGAATGTAGAGATATATTTAAATATAATTGGCCTACTTTGAATAAAATATTATAGGGGAGTAAAATCACGTATAATATGACCAATCTTGGCACCAAAATGTATTATGCTAATGTATACATACTGGTTTCCCATAACAAGGAGTTTATGTATTCAAAGTAAAAGTATATGAGAGACTTGAATCTAAAGTCTTTCAAGAAGGGCATCCCAATAGATAAACATTATGTGCAACGTATACTCAAGTCTAGTTGATTAAACATGAGCCATATGATAAATATATAGAGAATGATACTATAATACTTGAATTGAAAGAATGCACATTGTTGCCCACACATATATGTAACCTATACATATTTAAAATCATATGACTGAAGATGAATCTTAGGACCAAAATAGATATCCAATGGATCATATATTCACTCAATAAGATTACAAATTCTAATATATCATTACGTTATTGGGATTAAAATAAAATTATGATATGAATTTATGCACGTGTTAGCTTTGGTTTGACTAACGTACATAATATGTTCCTAGGATGTAAACTCGACTTTGTGGACCAAGTATATAGATTGATTTAAGCTTTATGTAAGACCCCTGACCTGAGTTTTGGGGTAACCCTATTTGCTTTGGCATAATCATGTGCTTATAACCTTGTTGTAATCATTTTGGATGTAATTGGGCTTGTGGAGAGCTTAAGTTTGACGTTTGAGCTTGTTTGGATGTTGTTTGTTCTTTATGGGCTAGTTTTGGTGCAAATTGCAATTTACCAAAAGTAGGGGGTTGATGTGCAATTTTTTTCTTCTAGAGTGTTCCTTATCTTTCTTAACATCATCTAGAGGATATAGAAATAAGTGAGTGCCTTGTTTGAGCCTTGGTTGAGGAGTGTCACCCTTAGTGGCGATTAGGGTTTCTATGAGTGTTGCCATGTGTGTTGGTTGTGTTGTCTCGACCTTGGGTCACAACCAAGGTTGGATTTAGAGGGTGTCGCGATCGAGAAACCTCCTCTAGGTGTTGGGGGTCACGACCTAGGTAGTCTAGGGTGGTCTTAGGTCAAGATGGTTGCCCTAGCATAGGTTGTCTCGACCTAGGGATGGTAGTGGGACCTTGTCTCGACCTAGATGTGATGTTAGGTGGTGGTGTTGCAAACATAGGAGGTACACCCTAGGAGGGTCGCGACTGAGACCATGTGGGTTGACATGGTGGTTGAGACACTACCTAGAGTGTATCACCATGTCTTGCATGTCATGCTTAAGTGGTTGCATGTTGGCCTTTTGAGTGGATAAGTGTCCCTTTGGTATCTTAGAGTGTTCACACATCATCCCTTGCTCTCTCTCATCTTCCATTTATATAACCCCTTATCCCTTATTGCTTATAACCCTTTTCATCCATCTATATTCTTCCTCCTTCTTTGCTTATTCTTGGAGCTTGGTGGAGCAAGGAGGTTCATCCTTGGAGCTTGGGGGATCAATCTCCTCTTGCATGTGGTGGTGGTTGTGATCCGAGCTCATCTTCCATCCTTGGTAAGTGTTTGTCTTCTAAGTTGATGTTTCTTTTGATCTCCTACCTTCATCTTCCTCTCTATTCTTGGTCCTATACCATGGTTCTTCCATGTTGGTCATTTTGGGAGAGAAACTCCTCATCATAAGGGTCATAGACCATGTTTTGACAAGGTAGACCCAAGTGTGAAGAGGATTTATCCTCTCTTTCTCCCTTTCTCTTTTGGTTCGACCAAGAGCTTCTTTGCTTCTTTTGTTGGGTTAGATTTGACCTTGGTGCTTCTCCTTCTTTAGGTGCTCTTGTGGTCAAGAGTGGAGCTTTTAGTGAAGCTTCTTCAACCCTTGGATCGTGTGCTTGAAGCTCTTGATCTTAGAGTTTGGAGTTCTTAGTGGTAATCAACTTAAGGCGGGCTATATATCACTAAACCTACTCTATTATTGCACTTCATTATGCTTTTTATTATTGTCTTCTCTCTCTAAATTGCTTCCTCATCATGCTTGTACTCAATGGTAATCTCTAGATCTTGTTTGGTGGAGACACCTTTCTTGTTTTGGGAGAAATCTAAAACCCTAATCTATGTGTACCCGATTTAGTGGATGATGAGTTGTGGAGGTTCTTCTCTAGGTTTTACCCTTGATATTGCTCCCATTCATGGTGTTCATGTACCTATAACTTGGATATATGTTAGATTCAGTCTTGGTTACCTTGAGTATTTTTTTTTGGAAGAGGTTCTTTCTTGGTGGTTTCTTGACCTATGCTTTAGGGGTTGGTGATCAATTGCTTGGATTTTTCTTCATGGTGACCTTGGTTCTTCCCTTGGTTTCAATTTTGTTTTGAGACCTAGATGCTGCATCTTGGTGTGGTCATGACACTTCCCTCTTGGTGGTTGCGACCTTGATAGCTTTGGTCGAGATGATTCCTTGTGGTTGAGTTTGACCTAGCGGTGTTAGGTCAAGGCTTTTGGTGTTAACTGGCCTAGTCACCCCTAGATTTGGTGTCTTGTTCCTGCCTTGCTTGGTTGAGAATCACCCTACAGTGTAGGGCTGCAACCATGATGTTCTTGGGTCGTGACATGGGTGGAGGTCAAGACACCCTTGAGATCGAGATAGGTTTGGTCGAGACATGTTGAGATCGAGACACCTTTGGTCGAGATGTTTGTGGAACCCTAATCCTAGATGTCATGGGCGTGACATGACTTAGAGGGTGGAGGTCATGACATGTTGGTGGATGGTCGAGACACATGAGTGTTGCGGTTGTGACATGGACCATGATGGGTTATCTCGACCTATGTGGTTATGTGGTCAATATAGGGTGATGGTAGGTAGATGAATTGCACATGTGAACACTTAATAATATTCATATATGAAGGATACATAAGCCATATATATAATGTAGTTTAGAATGTTATCCAACCAACTCTAATGATGTTTCCTAATCCTTATACACTCCAATATGATAAATGGGGATGGTTCTAGGGTTGATGGTTGGACCTAGTCTTGTAAATCTAATCGGCTAAGAAGAAACCCTAACCCTAATAATGTGTAATGAGACTTGCTGGTTTCTCTCTCTCATGGAATGGTTATGATGTTATGTGGTTATCTCTCTTGTTTATGAACTTCTAACCATGTAGGTGTTATGAACTTGATAATCATAGCTAGTGTAGGCTATGGTGATTATGGTATGACACAAGTTAAATATGACCTTATGAGGCATGTTGAGGCACTTGTGATGCAAGAATAATGTAAATGGGTCCTAAGACTTGGCAGTGACTTGTTGCATAATATGAGATGGCTTTTCCCAATGAATTGAGGGATTGGTATCCCATGATAGGTGGACTTGTTGATGATGGTGTGAATGCAAATAATATAGGCATCTAGTGGTGATAGTGTGACAAGTTCACACCCTATACATTTATATTTTTTGAAGTATACTATGCCCTTATCTTTGTAGAGTTTGTTATGATGACCTTATACGTTGCAACTTGATTGATGCTAAAAGACACTTAATTGACTTAACTAATCAAGTGGACCTTAATCATGTAGTTCTGCGTTGTGCCATAGATCCATCTCAGTGTCAGCACTTGTTGGATGGTGAAATAGGCTTTCCCTTAGAGGAAGCTTGGAGTCATATACTGTTGAGTATATGCATTCACATGATTGGTTGTGGGTCATACCTTGGTAGGAGTGTGGTTGTGGGCCGTAGCTTAGTGATATGTTGTTTATGTGGTTTCACAAGATTGGCTACGAGCCATACCCTAGAGGAGTGTGGCTATGGGTTGTAGCTCAGTTTCACTAGTGTTGTGACCTATACCTAGGTGGGCTAGGATATTTCACAACTTGACTATATGTCGATGGCTGCAGTTGACTGGTATGCCTCTTCTATGCACTCATGTACTGACCACAAGGTATGGTGAGGTCGTGGATTTTGATTCTTCCATGGACCTTGTATGGTACTGATTTTGACTTAGCAGTGGTCGATATGATTTGGGTGGTAGGACTCAAATCCTCAGGGCATAATAAAATACATAATCAGCCATGTAGTATACTTGCTTAGATTACAATATAGGAACATTGGTTGAAGCCTTGCCTTGCCTTTATAATGATTATTTGGTAGAGGATATACATGTTCTTCATATTTCTTTTATGATGATAAGACGTTCCACAATCCAATTGCAATTGCTTAGACTGTTTAGTAATGATTATCTACTTTAGACATATGATTTAGCTAGATCTATTTATCACATTATAGTGTTACTTCTATTATTTAATTATCGTATATGTGTTAATAGTAGACTTTAGTGGAGAGTTATATCTCTTAATGGGACGTTTGGTCTCACCCCATGGGTTTCCACATCTTTTAGGTAGTTGTGCACGACGAGGTGGTGATCGTGCAGTTGAGGTAGAGCAACAACAAGGAGGAAAGTAGATGCTAAGGTTGGGAATGCTACTTGCAATCCTTTTTTTGTCAGAGTCCTAGAGTCGTCCTTGTACACTCAGTTCTTGGGGGAGTTACGTATGTTCCTCAGTGGTGTTACTAATATGAGTTTTTCATTTATGTGCCCTTATTGTATAAAGTTGGTTGTTGTACATGTTTATGTAAATGATCAAATATCACATATGACATAGTCTTTTATGGACATGTTGTAAATAACAATTCTTCCTGATATATAATTCAAATGACAAGTTTTGGACCCTATTGTAATAAGTTTCTTAATGTTGGTTCTTGTTGTAATTGGTTTTAGTTTTTAGTGTTATTTGGTATTCTATTTTAGAGTTTTGTTTTAATCTCATGGTTTGTGTTTGTGTGACAATAGGTGTCACAATTTGGTTAGTATCATAGATTTAGGTTCGTCGAGTGTACAGGGACCTAGGACTAGGGTTTGTGTTTATTCTTGTATCCTCCAATTTGTCTTATAGTGACTTCTGCTTATGTAGAAGGAACATAAAAGCTTAAAGATGGTTGGAGAACACGAAGAACATGTTGCTGAGAGTGGTGTTGCTGCACTAGAAAGAGGTGCAAGGAGACAGGTTGATGAGGAGAGGGTGTCTGAGATGCCCCAATTAAACCCTACAGTGGTGATCAATCTTGTCCTTCAAACCTTATTTGGGAAGTTTAGGGTGACAATCAATGAGTATGAGGCAAAGTTTATGGAGCTGTTGAGGTTTTTCCCTCACATGGCTGCTACAGATCAAGAGGAAGTCAGATGTTTTGAGAAGGGGTTAAATGCAGAGTTGGCGAAGTCGACCACAACCTTAGAGAACAGAGATCATTTTGCCACATTTGTGGATCCAGATTGAAGGATAAAGAGATTTGTGCTTGAGAAGTGTGAGGAAGGTGACAAGAAGAGATCGTCATAGTACCAAAAACATACGTCAGGAGGCCTTAAGAAGCCTAGGTTTTCTGCACTACTAGATCAGCAATGGTTTCCAAGTAAGAACAGGAGCTGTAGTTTTCCACCTGTAGGAGCCCAAGGTGCTGCCTTAGTGTTTGTGATAGGGCCGCCTAGGCCTTGGTATGAGAATAAGACATGTTATAAGTGTAGATAGATTGGGCATACTAGACCATTTTGCCCTACGGAAGGTGATAAGACGACTTGGCAGCCGAGGCAGATCCAACAGGGCTCATAGAGACAATAGTTTAGTGGTGGTGGATGATGAGAATGTGGACAGGTGTAGCAAGCTGGTTCCCTTGGACAAGGAACGACTAGACCCTACACCTTAAGCAGCTAGAAGGAGAGGTCAACCCGCAAGTTGAGAAATGTCAGTTGAAGTAATTTCATTCTGTTGTTTTTGTATCCACTTTATATGTATTTTGGTTGACCCAAGTGGGAGCTTGAGGAAGAGATGAGGAGGAATTACCACTCTCTTTTCTCTTAGGATTGCGAGGGCGACATCCTTATTAGGATTTTATGGATTGTAAGACCCTTGACCTGAGTTTTGGGGTAACCCTATTTACTTTGGCTTAATCATGTGCTTATAACCATACTTTAATCTTTTGGGATGTAATTAGGGTTATTGGATAGCTTAAGTTTCAAGTTTGAGCTTGTTTGGATGTTGCTTGTGCTTTATGAGCTAGTTTTGGTGCAAATTGCAATTTACCCAAAGTAGGGGGTTGATGTGCAATTTGTCACCTCTAGAGTGTTCCTTCTCTTTCTTGACATCATCAAGAGGAGAGAGAAAGAAGTGGGTGCCTTGTTTGAGCCTTGGTTGAGGAGTGTCACCCTTAGTGTTGATTAGGTTTCTATGAGTGTTGAGTGCCCTGACCATGTGTATTGTTGTGTTGTCTCGACCTTGGGTCATGACCAAAGTTTGTTTTAAAGGGTGTCACGATTGAGACACCTCCTCTTAGTGTTGGGGGTTGTGACCTAGGTAGTCTACGGTGGTCTTGGGTCGAGATGTTTGCCCTAGCATAGGTTGTCTCGACCTAGGGATGGCACTGGGACCTTGTCTCAACCTAGAGGTGATGTTAGGCGGTGGAGTCGCAAGCATGGGAGGTGCACCCTAGGAGGGTCATGACCGTGACCGTGTGGTTGATATGGTGATTGAGACACTACCTAGGGTGTATCACCATGTCTTTCATGCCATGCTTAAGTGGTTTCATGTTGGCCTTTTGAGTGGATAAGTGTCCCTTTGGTAGTTTGGAGTGTTGACACATCATCCCTTGCTCTCTCTCATCTTCCATCTATATAACCCCTTATCTCTTCTTTCTTATAACACTTTTCAGCCATCAATCTTATTCCTCCTTCTTTTCTTGTTCTTGGAGCTTGGTGGAGCAATGAGGTCCATCCTTAGAGCTTGGGGGATCAATCTCCTCTTGCATGTGGTGGTGGTGGTGGTGATTCAAGCTCATCTTCCATCCTTGGTAAGTATTTGTCTTCTAAGTTGATGTTTCTTTTGATCTCCTACCTTCATATTCCTCTATTTTCTCGGCCCCAAACTATGATTCTTCCATGGTGGTCGTTTTGGGAGAGAAACTCCTCATCACAAGGGTCATAGACCATGTTTAGACAAGGTAGACCCAAGTGTGAAGAGGAATTGTCCTCTCTTTCTCCCTCTCTTTTGGTTCAGATAAGAGCTTCTTTGATTCTTTCCTTAGGCTATCTTTGACCTTGGTGTCTTCTCCTTCTTGAGGAGCACTTGTGGCTGATATTGGAGCTTTTAGTGAAGCTTCTTCAACCTTTGGATCATGTGCTTAGAGCTCTTGATATTTGAGTTTGGAGCTCTTGGCGGTGATCAACTTAAGGCATGTTATATAACACTAAACCTACTATATTATTGCACTTCGTTATGTTTTTTATTACTATCTTATCTCTCTAAATTGCTTCCTCATCATGTTTGTACTTGGTGGTAATCTTTATATCTTGTTTGGTGGAGATACCTTGCTTGGTTTGGGAGAAATCCAAAACCCTAATCTATGTGTACCTGATTTAGTTGATGATGAGTTGTGGAGGTTTTTCTCTAAGTTTTTCTTATGATATTTCTCCCATGCATGGTGTTCATGTACCTAGAAGTTGGATAGATGATAGGTTCAGTCTTGGTTACCTTGAGTATGATTTTTTTTCCTTCTTTGGAAGAGGTTCTTTCTTGGTGGTTTCTTGACCTATGCTTTAGGGTTTGGTGATCGATTACTTGAGTTTTCCTTCATGGTGACCTTGGTTCTTCTCTTGGTTTCAATTCTATTTTGAGACATAGATGGTGCATCTTGGTGTGGTTGCAACACTTCTCTCTTGGTGGTTGTAGCCTTGATAGCTTTGGTGGAGATGCTTCCTTGTAGTTGAGTTTGACCTAGCGGTGTTAGGTCAAGGCTTTTGGTGTTAAGTAGCCTAGTCACCCCTGGATTTGGTGTCTTGTTCCTACCTTGCTTGAGTTTAGACTCACCCTAGAGTGTAGGGTCGCGACCATGATGGTATTGGGCTGTGACATGGGTGGAGGTGGAGATATCCTTGAGATCAATACTGGTTTGGTCGAGACATGTTGAGGTCGAGACACATTTGGTCGAGATGTTTTATGGAACCCTAATCCTAGATGTCGCGGGCACGACATGACTTATAGGGTGGACGCCATGACATGTTGGTGGATGCTCGAGACACATGAGTGTCACGGTCATGAAATGAACCATAATGGGTGGTTGCAACCTATGTGATTATGTGGTCAATATAGGGTGATGGTAGGTAGATGAGAAGCACATGTGAACACTTAATGATATTCATATATGAAGGATACATAAGCCATATATATATAATGATGTTTAGAATGTTATCCTATCAACTCTAATGATGTTTCCTAATCCTTATACACTCTAAGTTGATGGAGGGTGATGGTTGGACATAGTCTTGTAAACTCTAATCGGCTAAGAAGAAACCCTAAACCTAATCATGTGTAATGAGACTTTCATATTTCTCTCTCTCGTGGAATGGTTATAATGTTCTGTGGTTATCTCTCTTGTTTATGAGCTTCTAACCATGCAAATGTTATGAGCTTGATAATCATAGCTAGTGTAGGCTATGGTGATTATGGTATGACACAGGATGAATATGCCTTGTGAGGCATGTTGAGGCGCTTGTGATACAAGAATAATGTGAATGGGTCCTATGACCTTACAGTGACTTGTTGCATAATATGAGATGACTTTTCCCAATGATGAGTTGAGGGATTGGTATCCCATGATAGGTGGCCTTGTTGATGATGGTGTGAATGGAAATAGTACATGCATCTTGTAGTGATAGTGTGACAAGTTCACACCCTATACATTTATATTTTTTGAAGTATACTATGCCCTTATCTTTGTAGAGTTTGTTACGACTTTATACATTGTAACTTGATTGATGCTAAAAGACACTTAATTGACTTAACTAATCAAGTGGAACTTAATCATTTAGTTCTGCCTTGTGCCATAGATGCATCTCAGTGTTAGCACTTGCTGGATGGTGAAACATGCTTTCCCTTAGAGGAAGCTTGGAGTCATATATTGTTGAGTATATGCATTCACATGATTGATTGCGGGCCATACCCTGGCAGGAGTGTAGATATAGTCTGTAGCTCAATGATATATTACTTATGTGGTTTCACAAAATTGACTATGGGACATACCCAAACAGGAGTGTGGCTACATGCCGTAGCTCAGTTTCACTACTGCCATGACCTGTACCAAGGTGGGCTAGGATATTTTATAGCTTGATTATATGTCAATAGTTGTAGTTGACTGGTATGTCTCCGCTATGCACTCATGTACTGACCATGAGGTATGGTGAGGTCGTGGATTCCAACTCTTCCATAGACCTTGTATGGCACCGATTTTAACTTAGTAGTGGTCGGTTGGATTTGGGTGATACGACTCAAATCCTCAAGGCATAATAAAATACGTAATGAACCATGTAGTATACTTGCTCAGATTACAATACGGGAACATTGGCTAAAGCCTTGCCTTGCTTTTGTAATTATTAGTTGGTAGAGGATATATGTGCTCTTCATATTCCTTTTATGATGATAAGATGTTCCACAATCCAATTGCCATTGCTTATATTATATAGTAATGATTATCTTATTTTGACATATCATTTATCTAGATTTATTTATCACAGTTGTAGTGCTACTTATGATATTTAATTATCTTATCTGTGTTAATAATAGACATTGGTGGATAGTTATATATCTCACTGAGACGTTTGGTCTCACCCCGTGGGTTTCCACATCTTTTAGGTAGTTGGGCACGACGAAATGGTGATTGTGCAGTTGTGGCAGAGCAGCAGGAAGGAGGACAATGGCTGCTAAGGTTGGGAATGCTGCTTGCGATCCTTTTATTGTTAGAGTCCTAGAGTCGTCCCTATACAGTTAGGTATTGGGGGAGTTACGTATGTTCCTCGATGGTGTTATCGTTATTAGTTTTTAGTTTATGTGCCCTTGTTGTATATAGTTGGTTGTTGTACATGTTTATGTAAATGAATAGATTTACGTAAATGAATAGATATCACATGTGACATGCATATTTTATAGACATGTTGTAAATAATGATGCTTTCTAATATATAATTCAAATGGAAAGTTTTTGGACCTTGTTGTAATAAGTTTCTTAATATTGGTTCTTGTTGTAATTGGTTTTAATTTTTAGTTTTTTTAGTAATCTGTTGTAGAGTTTTGTTTTAATCTCGTGGTTTGTGTTTGTGTGACAACGAGTGTCATACATTATCTATGAAGATCAGTCACATACATCCTCTATTTTATTTTGGGCATCATTTGACTAAAACCTACATTCATTTTAATGAGGCATATATTGAACTCTTAATCTCTATTTGAAATCATTTACTTGGACTTTCATATTTCCTGTTCTTAATTCATTATACTCCATATGGTTATTGAACTACTTTGTTATATGGATTCTTGGACCCCACTTGATATGATTGTCTTTTTATGAGAAAATGACTGAAATGATAGTCTTGTCACTCTATTTATGTATGCTACATGTTTGACTAGAATATCTAGAATAGTGGTACTTATGTACAACCATACTTATATAGGGCATGCGTATTTTGCCTGGGGCATGTGTTTCCATCCTTATTTCTTTTAGGCCATGATCCTATGGTGTTATGACCCTATTCTAGGTATATCTAGTCTATATTGTTATGCATGCAAAACTTTATTGTTTTAAATTGGTATTTTGATGATTTGTTATGGCAAGACACTTTATTCTTCATGCTTGTTATTCCTAATTTAATATGCATCATTCCTCATGCTATAAATGTTTTGGACTAACTTAATTGCAAATAGACCCCTTCTTGTGGGAACATCTCTTTTGCACTTTTAACCCAATATAATGCCCAAAGTGTTTAATACATGTACATACTCATCCTTTGCTGACCTACATGCCTTTGTTTCCTATTTTCTGGGTGTTGTTCCTTCACCCAGGTGTAGGTACGTTAGAAGACAAGGATTCAGGAAGATCAAGTACATGTCATGGACTTAAGGATAGCTTGGAATAGCTAAGTTTCCCTCTACAAATGGCTTTAGATGTATACCTTTTTATTATATCATACCATCTTTTATGGTGAGAAATAATTGTATAAGAATGATCATGTAATTTTTATAATAGTTTTATTTCCAATACTTTATTTATAGCATATATTTGATATGTATACCATTTGAGAATGAATGAAATTCCTCCTTTCCTTCTTATTTGGAATTGGATGGACGTATTCTTCAATTCAATGAAGAATGAATCCTCTATTGGGTTTCACTCTTTACAGTTCATGTGGTTATTGGAAACCACACCTGATGAGAGAGCTACAATGAGAGCAAGAGCTACAATGAGATAACGATCAAGGGGAAGAACAAGGGAAAGAGAAAGAGCAAGAGCAAGGTCAAGGGCAAGAACAAGTTGGGCAACAACAAGGGTAAGAGAAAGTTGGGTATGAGCAAGTTGGGCAACAACAAGGGCCTTCTATTTCTACTCCTTCTACTGCTGAGTTTTGTAATACTTTTGGACGGTTGCCTCGCTATATTGAGCGGATAGATGCAAGGAGAAACAAAGCCAGAGAAATTCCCATCCAAGCAACACAAGAGGTGGATTCAAAAATGGTAAATTTCTTAGTCTCACAATAACGCCATGATCTTTTGTCACTGGATTGTTAAGTTTTACTTATTAGTCGATTTTGATGATAATTAGTTGGAGTTGGTTGCCCAAGAAAAGTAGGGAAAGTTCACCCCTCAGGACACATATGATGAATTGAACAAGGGATAAACGATCATCCCAAACATGTTAGGGGTGCTGGAGCTGGGTATGGGATAAATATTTTTTTGGCGCATCCCAGCATAAGCACAAACAAGTCAGGAAAGGGGTGGGCAAAGAGTATGTGCAAAGAATTGTAGATGCAGCCTTGGAGAAATACATAGCTTCTCAGGTGGCAGAAGCTTCTCTAGCAGTCACATAACATGTTCATGACTCACCCACAGAGTGTATTGTGAGTTGATGGAGCGTCCACTTACGTGGAATTGTGTGCACCAACTAAAAATCCTAAAGGTAGTAAGTCTTTAGGTTTAGCCTTGCTTATACCAGATAGAGAACTCCACCCACGTATGCTAAGATACGTGGAAGTCTTATCGTAGTATAGTTAAGGGTCGAATCCACATGACAACGGTCTTATTGCAAGCAACAAGATGGAAAATGCTAGAACTTCACTCAGTCTCTTAATAGTGGGCACTTAAATCAAAAGGTTGGTTTTGTTGTTTTAAACTAAGGACATGTAAAATAAGGTAGGAAAGTAAATTTAAAGAAGTTAAACAATGATAAAAGTCACTAGGGTGTGATCGGTTTTCACCACCACTACACATGGATCAAGACATGCAAAATAAAACATAACCTACAACAAGAGTTTAGTCAGCTAGTATCTTTGTAGACTTAGCTTCCTTTCGTAGAACTAACTACGAGAAGTGCGGGAATGTTATAAAGTCAGCCATCCCAAAACGAATGGTCAACTACTTTGCACCATTCCCTTCGCAAAGCATGTTCCTCGACTCATCAAGGTTGCACTTTCACACGTCAACTGATTCCATTTCATAGCATGAAATTACAATGATGGGAGTGAGTGTACTCCACTTCTTGAAAGACACTCCTAGATACCGAAACAGATGCATGGTGGATACATGCACCAAGAACCAACATACAAACGAGTTTCAAATCTAATAGTACAAACATAGACAATTCATACTAAAAGATAAAAGATAACACAAGTTGGTGATCAAGCAACAAGCATTCATTAAACGTTTGATGTTGAACTGAAAAGATATAAACTCTATATTACAAACTATGGATTACATTTACATGATATGAAATCATGGGTAGTGGGGCTACTCCCCGCACCCTAGTGAGAGAGACTACTCGCTCATAACTAGGACAAAGAAGGAGACAAGAAGAGAGAGAGAGAGCGTCATCCCCACAAAGGAGAGAGGAAAGTCAACCCCTTGGAGAGAGAGAGAGACGTTCCACCAGCTTCACAGGTTGCTTGATGACGAGATCCCCTCTTCCCACCTTCTTTGGCGGAGAGAGAGAAAGCAGCTTTGAGATGGAGTGTGGGTCTCAGACCGGCAGCCCCTGGGCGGAGGATGAAAGTCAGATTTGCTCTGGAGTGATTGAGGCAGCCTCTGGACGTCTGAAACTTGATACCCTTTTGAGGACCCTTGGGGTCTTATTTATAGGCCTTAAGTGAAGTCCAAACGGTTTGGAGACCGTTTAGACCTTAAGACCGTTTGGGCCTTAAGAACCGTTTGGGCCTTAAGACCGTTTGGATCTCAAGATCGTTTGGACCTCAAGACCGTTTGGACCTCGAGACCGTTTGGATCTCAAGACCGTTTGGCTTCATGCGGTCTCGAGACCGATTGGCTTCATGCGGTCTTGGGACCGTGTGACTCCATGCGGTCTCAGGACCGATTGGCTTCATGCGGTCTTGGGACCGTGTGACTCCATGCGGTCTCGGGACCGATTGGATTCATGCGGTCTTGGGACCGTGTGACTCCATGCGGTCTCGGGACTGATTGGCTTCATGCGGTCTTGGGACTGTGTGACTCCATGCGGTCTCGGGACCGGTTGGCTTCATGCAGTCTTGGTACCGTTTGAGCCCATGCGGTCTTGAGGCTAGTTGAGTCTTTTATGATTTTTTTTGTATTTTTCTGAAAATATAAAGGGGAAAAGTTAGTCTAATAGTATATTTACAATAAGAGGGAATATTTAGGTATTATGTCTAATTCTAATTAAGAAAGAGTGTGGAAAACTAAAGAAAATACTAAGATAATTATCCCAAAATTGGAGGTTATCACCCCCCCTTAACTTAGAGTCTAGCTTGTCCTCAAGTTAGATAGAGCTGAGGCATGTAATGGCGAGGCGATTTTATTTAGTTAGGGTTTCCATACTCTTGCTTCAATTCTCAACCTAAGTTCTCCTAAGGTCATATCAGGTCTTATTGCTTGCCTTGAATCTTTCAGGTTTTGAGAGTTGCTTGGGTCTCAGGTGCCTTCCATATCTCGTAGCTTGCATCGGGACCACTTTTATTCTGTGCATGCTGTTGACTCTAATAAGCTTTATACCTCTATGAAGAACCTACTGGAAGCTAGAGTGGGTATGAGGGTTGGCTAAAGGCTTGAAGTGTAACTCCCCCTTCAAGTGGGGGAGGGGTTGTCTACGCTTTTAGAATCTCACTACCAGGCACGACACATCTGCCTTTTTGAGGGCAGCTGAATGTACCGGCCGGGTGAGTCCTTTATAAGCCTTTCATATATTTAGATACCTTAGGGTTTCACTACCAGGCACGACACATCTGCCTTCATGAGGGCAGCTGAATGTGCCGGCCGGGTGAGACCTTCATTGGTTCTTTATATAGGTCCTTATTTATGGCACAACTCTCATAATTTTATTCAACTCTCTGGCTTTTATTCGAAGACTCGCAGGCTTGGTTTTTGTGGATTTTTGGGAAATTGCTTTAGGCGGCCAAGACTCTTTTATTTGAAGAGAGCAAAGATGTTCTTAGAGTTTTTCAACATGCACTTATTTGGTTTCTTTTTTTGTGGTCCACTTGCAAGACGTCTTGATTTGGAAGTCGCCTGATGCCCCTCTCATCCTTGAGAGCTTGTCTTATTTCTCCTTGATATTGACTAGTGGAGAGTCAGATGTAGAAGTGAAACAAAAGCATGAAAATCAATAGTGGAGGGACATTATTAAGTCACCATTATATGTCTAAGTGCTATTTACTTTTGAGGACTAACATGATTCTAAAGTTAGCT
This sequence comes from Alisma plantago-aquatica, assembly GCA_963693085.1. Lineage (NCBI taxonomy): Eukaryota > Viridiplantae > Streptophyta > Magnoliopsida > Alismatales > Alismataceae > Alisma > Alisma plantago-aquatica. Next base: position 668,148,667 of record OY856414.1, read on the forward strand.
GAGGGTGACTTTATTCCAAAAGAATTAATTAAAAAAAAGAATGTATAAAGGAAAATAATAAGATATGTACAGATAAAAACGAAGGAGAAGATGGAAAAAGAGGGGTTAGAAGTGATACCTCACCCTTGTCTAATGTACCCCCTGACTTATCACTCACTCTGTCCTCAGAGTGTCAAAGTGATAGGTTGAGAAGTACGATGACAAGGGCGGCAGGCTAAGTTAATCCGGAGTTTGCCCCTGGTGTTCGAAGTAGATTAGCTGCAAACTGTCCGCGTAGAGCGTGATAATCCACATCAGTCATATCCTCTACTGGTCGTTGGAGAACCATGATGGTGTACATCCAGTAGAGGATGTGGAAGTCACAGTCATTTGATTCCCGGATTTGTTGTGGGCAATTGTGGCTGAAGGAAGGGCGATGAAAATGTTCTTTGCCATAAGCCCTTGTATGCTGACTTAAAAAGGTGATTAATTTGTCAGCGCATTCCTTCGCCACTACCTCCGTGGATATCTTTGGTGTCACAACATAGTTCTTTTGTCATGGATTGTACTGACTGTCGGAACTGTTATAGATTGTAGTTGTTCCTTCTGGTAAGTTTGTTGCCAGGAGCATCCAGTGCTCATGATAAAGGAAGGGTATCATGATGAACTTCGGCGTTGTGTGTTGGAGAAAGGAGATTAGCGCTTCAGTTGTTTCGAAGTTCTTTAGCTTTAAAAGATCATCCTTCATGTATGGGGATGCCATATATGTTGTGGGGTTATTTTGGCTGAGGAGAAATTGATAAGCGGCCATTAAGCTGACGGAGAGAGATCCTTTAAACTGTACAGTTTCTCGAAGCGTGTCTGCAATTATTAGAATGTCACCAGACATGAATACGACTTCATCCTTCTCGGCAGAAAGCCTTGACATGATGAGGCATAGTTCAATGTCAGAGAGACCGTTGCAAGCACTGAGGTCAAAGTCCGGGAAAGTTGGTTTTATGGCAGACAAAAGATCTATGTCACTTTTTCTATGCTCGAGAGCTGTGGCTGGCTCCTGGGATTTCTCCAACTATTTCAAAGTTTGTCGGAATGGTTGCCTCTACGGACATTGTATTGCTGAAAAAAGATAATGAGGGACGTCAGCTGGTGCCATTGTCCGGTCCTTGAAGAACCTTCTATCGCAAATGAGCTCCATGGTGTAACGCCCTCGCAAGGAGTGAAAATCTTCAGCAACGAGATCAGTAAAAGGGATTTCTTGGTTCAGCGCTTGGATGTGACAGATGGTGTAGAAAGCGCAATCCCCAGATCCTTCAGTGGCTTGAGCTTGTGGATTAATTATTTGGAACTAGGGTTGGCTCCAGTCTTGTCGGAGGGATGGGCGTGCAGCTCAAATTAACTTAAGCAGTCAGAAGGGTATACATCTCGCGTCGCCTGCTACTTCACCAACAAAATTTATTGTACCGGAAGGTAGCTCAGTGCCGCAAAAATTATAAACCTTGGCATCCCGAGCCTCGGTGTCTACAATCATAAATAGCCAGTGATCCGAAACTTGAAAAGGCACGGTAAGATAACGTGCCCGTCGTGCTAGACCAGCACGCAGCCGCTCGATTGACTTTACTCGTATGTCTTTGTATAAAAGGCCGATAGATAGAGTAGGTGAGGCGTTAAAAACCGGATGCTGCCTCTTAGAACTTATGTACACCTCTATACAGTTGGCGAGAAGGACACGAAAGATTTCCATTGGTATCGTGGACCGTGGTCGCAGGATGTTGCGAAAGTCTTCTCGTGTCAACTTGTGCTTAGTTTTGGTGTTATGGTAGATGATGTCTTCCCCTGCCTTTGCATCATCCACAATAGTGTTCAGTATAAAAATGTCCTGAGCATCTAATGTGGAGATGGCCGCCATATCTAGATCATGCATTTTGTGCGGTAGAGGTGGTGGCAGGGGAAGCTCCTGCGGAGGGGGGGAAGAAGGTTGTTCTAGGACTTCTGCATAGCCTTGTAGATCATCATCTGAGTCAGAAGCAGAATTGAGTTCTTCATCTGTATCTAATCCCACTCGTTCTGACTCGTCCTGGTCATCGGGGAAAGGCACTGATGTATCAAGTGCGGAGAAAGGTTGAGCAGTTGTTGCAGGTGGGCTTGCACTGGTTCCTAAAATACAATGGTGGAACTCAGTGAAGGCTGTATTTTTAGCAGACTCCCCAATGGATCCCAGAGCAGAATAATCAAGGAATTGGTCCCCATATGACATGTTTACATTTTCATTGTGGGGGGACTTGGGGTGATGGACACCTTCTTGGTGAGCTTTGTCGAAGCCTTTCGGAGAAGGTTCTGCTGCTTGGCTTGGGTCCTCTCCATTGTCAGATTTATCACCTGAAGAGGTGGTACCGTTGTTCAAATCAGCAGAGGAGTCGGAGTCTTCTTCTTCGTCGTTATCACCATCTTTATCAGCCGCTGCCTTTTCTGCTGGCTGCTTGTTTGCGGTCTTTTTGCACCACCGATAGACAGCTTGTAACTCATCAAACGCCACTTGCACATGCTCGTGTGTTTCGACCAGTGCGTCGTGTGTTTCTTTAAGGTCGTTATATCGGCCCTCGGCGGAGAGGAGTCATGCTGTAAGGTCTGTTACTTGAGCACGTAGTTGTTGGATTTCATTATTTGTTGACTCCTCTTGGCGATCGTTTAGGTGTGTGAGGGTGCTGCTGATGGTGTCCAAGCGCGTGCTAAGAGCTGCTTGTTGCTGCTTGAGCTCGCAGAGAGTCTCGGGCAGAGGCTGAGTCTGCGTAGAGATCTCATCGACTTGCTTAGCCATCGCTTCATGCTGGCACTTTGCTCCAAGGACCAGCTCGGGCAAGTTGTTGTAGTGGTTGTTGATGTGATCAACTTGCTTAGCCACCTCATCTTGGCGTTGCTGAAAACCTTGGAGGATGTTGGGCAAGGTGCGGTTCTGCTCGTCGATCGTGGCCACCTGTTTGGATAATCCCTGCACACAAGAAAAAATAAAATGTAAAATGTAGAAGGATCGGTGAGGAGGTTTCGGATGACGTCAAATTGACGTCCGAATTCCTCACCGATATTTGAAAAGGGGACCCCAGAGGCGGAAGGGTGGGGTGGCTAGGGTATGTGTGGGAGGGTGGTAGTGCCTTGCGGAAGAGACACTGATTGTGCCGCGAACTGTGTGGTGACTATGGATGGGGTCACCAGTGGTGTCGGGGTGGTGGTGGATGAGAAAGGTGGTGGTATCTCTGGTGAAAGTGGTGGGAGTGATAGTGATGGGGGAGAGATTGTGGAGGTGGTGGGGAAAGTGGTAAAGTCAGGCGTATGGGTGGAGAAGGGGGAGCCTGAAGGGAAAAGGGGTGAAGAAGAGGATGCAGGTGGTAGTGAGGTTGTGGGGAAGAAAGGAAGGGTGGTGGATGTTGGAAAGGTGGAGGGTGGTGAGGTGGTGGCGGTTAGCTCAGCATTTAGACTCATAATGAAAGAGTCTAAAGATGAGGTGGTGATGTTTTCTTCGGGGAGGGGTTCGGCCTCTGGATGTGGCCTTGATGTCGGTGTCCCCGACAACTGTTGTGCCTGCAACTGCCTTCTGGAAGGTTGTTTTACAGGTATTTTTGATGATCGAGATGTCAGGGCTGTGATACTTAGCTCTGTCTGTCCCGCTTTTGCTTTCTTTTCGGTTGTTCTAACCGAAGCTAAGAGTTGTGTAAGCTCCTCATCAGAGAAGAGGAGCTTTTCTGTATCATAATTTGCGAGCTCCGGAAGCGGGAGGAGAGTTCTGGAAGATCTGACTGTAGGGCAGAAGATATAATATAACTTCGCATCCTTTTCCTTGATGATGTAGGAGTTCTTCAAGGTTTGCTCATTGGTTAGGATGTTGCCCTTTATCTGTTTGCATCTTTGTAGAAGTCTATCCATCTTGAGATATTTGATGATGGATGTGATATGACCCCCCATGAAAATTTCCTTCCTCAGGGCGTAAGAAGATAATTTCTGGATCATATGTCATCCAATGTTGACTGACATTCCGTTTATAATGGACCAGAGAACAAAGAGATCCGAGATTATAACATTTCCTCCTTCTGTCCTGGGGAAGAGTGCACCTGTGAGGATTTTGTGTAAGGTGTGCACTAGTCCAGAATGTATATTCGATGCTTTGCATGTCTTCGCATCATAGGTGGGGAGCCCAGTCAGGGACTTCCAAAAGTTATGTCTGTTGAACTGGGAATTCTCAGTTCCAACAACTTTGGCTTTCTTGAGCTGCTCCTGGTTGTCTATAAAAATTTCGTTCAACATGTTTTCTGTGATGACAACCATGCTTCCAAAGAGTTTAGTGACCAGCCTATGGTCACCGCCGTCCCTTGATCTATCCATGATGTCGATGGCTTTTTTAGCAAGGAAGGTGAAGAATTCAGTAGTAGGCTCGATAAAAGAGGGTTCGGGAACAAAACATAGTTTTGAAAGATTTGCATTATCAAGAAGTGTGAGGATTCTGTCATAAATCCCCATTTTTAGTAGTACGCTTAAGCAAACGTACTTTGTGGGTTTGAGGATTTTGTTAGTGGACTGGATGGTGTGGATGAAAAGGTTTTCTGGTGGTGGTGCGGTGGTGGTGATAATTGAGAAGACGGGGGTAGTGATAGTGGTGGTAGAAGGGGGAGGGGTAATGGTGGTGGTAGTGGTTGGTGGGACATACCCAGCTAGGGTTTGTTCCCTTGCAGTGGAAGGATGAACTTGCTTCCTTGCCCGTTTCTTTTGTTGTTGAGTTGTAGCGGCTTCCTGGGCCTTCCGCTTCCCCTTGCTCTTTGTGGTGGGGGATTCCGCCTCAGGAGTCAGCTCATATTCTGAGCCTTCATCATCATCGGAAGAAATTTCTTCCACTTCTTCTTCAGGTGCCTCGGCTAGGCATTTGTTGATGCGGTCAATTTCACACAGAACCACCATGATTTTGATATTTAGAGGGGCCTTTCCAGTCGCGTTGTAGTTGTCTATGATCTTTTGAAGCTTGGCGTGATCCGCTATGAGTTCCTCTGGTGTCCAGAAGGGAGCATCCTCACATTCGGTGGGTTGCTTTGCTGGTGATGCCATTACTGAAAGTGGAAAAATTATAAGAAAACTTGCTTAGAAAAGAAATGTATTTTTATTTGTATTTATGTGGTTTTATATATTTTTTTATGAAAGTTAAACGATGAAGGCCAAACGGTTTGAAGACCGTTTGGTTCCAAACGGTTTCAGGACCGGTTGGTCCCAAACGGTTTCAGGACCGTTTGGTCCCAAACAGTTTCAGGATCGTTTGCTCCCAAACGATTTCAAGACCATTTGGTCCCAAACAGTTTGAAGACCGTTTGGTCCCAAACGGTTATTTGGTCCAAACGGTTTCAAGACCGTTTGGTTCCAAACGGTTTGGAGACCGTTTGGAAGGTGAAACGTCGGGTGAAGTGGCCGACGAAAGAGACGAAGGTGGCGATGGAAAAGGTGGATCCGTCAGCAATGGAGACGAAGTCGGCGATGAAAAATGTGGAGCCGATGGCAATAAAAGTGATGGTAAAGAGGATCGCGGCGGAGCCGGCGGTGTTAAAGATGAAGGTGGCGATGGGAGGTGCCACGGCGATGCCGAAGATGCTGACGGAGGTAAAGATAGCTGCAGAAACAAAAAGATCGAATCGGTTGCCGCGGTGGCACATTCATGCGTCAGTGATGGCGGGATTACCTTGCAGTTGATGGTGGAGAAGACGACGGTGGGTGGTGGCACTGAGGTGAGGTTGCCATGAAAGAACACGGAACTAGGCCGATGGAGGCGGCAGGAACCTGGGTCGCGCGGAAGCAAGATGACGGGAGCAATGGAACAACTCTTGCGCAAGAGTAAGAGGAAGCTCGAGAGTCGAAAGAGAGGAGACGAAGGGGGGGTTTATATTTACAGGATTCAGGGGGTTGACCTCGCAAAAACCCTAGCTCAAACGGTTTAGGAACCGTTTGGCTCCAAACGGTTTCAGGACCGTTTGGTTCCAAACAGTTTCAAGACCGTTTGGCTCCAAAAGGTTTGAAGACCATTTGGAAGGGTAAAGAACTACTACAGAACCTACCTTTAGTGTCGGTTATTTAAAGTCTTTAGTGTCGGTTTATAAGCAACACCTATGTGGGCGACACTAAAAGCTCACCCATTAGGCGTCGGTTCCAAAACCGACGCCCAAACTCTTCGCGCGCCACCGAAAGCACGCCATCAGGGGACTATAGGCGTCGATTATTAGATAAGAAACCGACACCCAAACTCTTCGTGCGCCACTGAAAACGCGCCATCATGGGACTATAGGCGTCAGTTATTAGTTAAGAAACCGACACCCAAACCCTTCATGCCACAGAAAGGGCGCAATGTTGGGCACTATCAGTGTCGGTTATAAGTAAAAAACCGACGCCATATATCTTCGCGCCACGGCCGTGCTGGCCAGCACGGCCGTGTTGTTAATGGAATAGACTTTAGTTACGAGTAGGAAACCGACACTGTAACTACGTGTTGTATGGTCAGGTGCCACGGCCGTGCTGGCCAGCACGGTCGTAGTGTTATTGAAATAGACGTCAGTTATTGGATAAGAAATAGACACTATAACATTATGTGTCGGTTATTTACAAATAACCGATGCCTATTGTTTTTGTTTTTTTCTGTCAGTCTGCAGACCTGCTGTGGCTGGTCGCAGGATGAGAAACCTATTTAGTTCAGTTATGAACTACAGGTTTTACGACATCCATTGATATCAGCCGACAACAGGCCGCAAACCTGCAAAATTAACAATAAAAAAGTAGCACATGCATTTAGCAATGCAATCTGCAGTTCCATTTTATTTTCACACATTTATAAACATTCACACATGCTAGCAATCTGTAGTTCCATTCATTCACATTCACACATGTAGAAACATTCATATAGCAACCAACACTTTCATTCATTTTCACTCAGACACATGTAGAAACATCAAGACACGTAGAAACATTCACACATATATTATAATTCAGAAATTCATTTACAAAATATCATTGTTTAGTCATTATTCGCTATCAGGATCCCAATTATATTTTAAAGCCCCCACTATTTGTATGGCTGTTGCCCAATCTTCTCTTACTTCATTTAATTCTCCCATCGTATAGGGAGCATTAACATTTAGTAAGTCCTTTCCTGTAATGGGGTCAGCTTTAAACACCTGTAAAGAGAATGATGTATATATATAATTAATGAGCTATAAATAAGATTGATATAATTCGATCATATTATCTAATGAGACTATATAATACCTGAGCAATACACTCGATATCCAGTGCGGCATGTTTGATAATCATGTGCATATATCGCATGACATAGTATCCACATGCCCATCCGTTGTCTTGTGTAGCACACTATAAATTCAAACATACAAAATATTAAAAAATACAACTAATTAAGCATTGTTAACATAAATAATATATACATATATTGCAGTCGGGAACTTACTTTCACGTTCTTCCAAATTATTGGCTGGTTCTTTTTCGTGGGGACCTTTCCTCCAGCCTTTTTGTACTCCTCAAAACCCCTACATGTTAATGTAACACAGAACATTGCAATTAAATAGTAATGTAATAACATATGTTAACGGATATGAAAAATGAAATATTTCTCACCGAAATATTTCCATTTTCATTATGTGTCCAAATCTTGTATTCAAATTACCCCCCTTAGGATCTAGATAATACACAGTGAACGTCTCGGGGGCAATAACCAGTAACTCCCAATGCCTATCCCTAGAGGAAAAAAAGTTAAAAATTAATAACTCAAAATCCACAATAAAATGTAATTTTCTTAAGTCCAAATTATAATAAGCAAAGTAAACTTACTCTACATTGAATGGAGCCATTATCACCGTCTTCTTTTTTAGAGCAAAATTTGAAAAAGCCTCACATCAGTATTGTTGAACTGATGTAGGGTCTTTAGCTACTAGACTAATCAAAGATGGAATCAAAAACCCTACATGTTCGAATCCAAAATCTGCACATATGTTGTCTAAGTAGCTGCAAAATATGTATTAATTACGCATGCATTAATAAATAAGAAACCAGATCACCAGATCATACACAAGGTATATGGATGTATAAAGAATATCTCACCTTATCCATAGCTCTATAACAGATGTATTTAGCCAATCATATCGAAACAACTCCAAAATATCTTCTATAAATAGTTTTGTTTCGTATGACTGACCTGTAGAATCTGAATTGGAAGAAACAGTTATAGGGGAGTTTATATCATGTTCCCCTAACCATATTTCCATACCCCTACAGTTAGGATCTAACGGGACAGGTAGGTCCTGTGGAACCCAACTAGGTAATGTAGGAGGTGGAAGTGGAGGCCTAGATGCTGTGGGTGTCTTCTTTTTAACCTGTATATATATAATTTAATATCAACTACCATCATATACACACACTAACAATTGAACGTAATGTAAATTTACCATACCTTCTCAGTAAAGAGGACATCCGCTTTTAGCCACAATATCACTCCGCCTACTGCCTCACCAAGCGTCTCACAATCTGGGTGGGCATATGGCAGTGGAAGATCCATCCACTGGGGGAATATATGTATCGGGCTCACCCGAATCCAACCAGCTGGTACTGGAGACCCGTGACATGTTTCCCCTGGTAGGGATGGGTAAGCCGACGCCTCTGCAATGACATATTCTTTACTTTTTAGACGGCATGGCTTCAACCCCTACAAATTTTTGTGTAAAGAATGTTATATACATATATACATATCATCTTTTTTTGAAACGACTACATTTTCATATATACGTATCATCTTGAATTAAAAAACTAGTTACTATGTCATAAAAATACTTACAGTGGATGTGCTAGGTGGTGGTTCTACAGGATTACTCCCAACCTCTGCAGTAGGAGTAGGAGTAGAGTCTGCAGTAGGTATTGTCTGGTAAGTGGCAGTCTGAGATGCCTGCCACTTTTTCATTGCTTCTTCGAGTTTTTCTTCGAGTTTCCTATCAAATATCTTATCTACCTATACATGGATAAAAGAAACATCAAATTCTAATTTTTGAATTCTCTTTTACAGTAACATTATAAAGAAATAATATGTTACCTCTTCTTGTGAAAGTCCCACTTTTGGGACATGTTTGCGCTGGGATGACCCAAAAAAAGATTTGATGCCCACACCAGCGCCTGCAGCCCTAACACATCCAGGATGCTCTAGGTTACCCAGAGAAACTGTCAATTCATCCTTTGTTCCCTCAGGGATGAACTTTCTTTGTTTCCTCAGCTCGTGCAGCTCCCGCTAATCGCCAAAACAAAAATTTGTACTTAAGTAAACAACACAAATAATAAATATTCGAATGATTGCTGTAAGAGTTGTATTTTACCATTTTTGCAGCCGCCTCAGTAGTTGCGGCCTTAGTTATTTCTCCCTTCTTATTTTTCCTCCCAGCTATCCAGACATCATGGTGAGGCAGAGGTGTGCTACCTATGGTAGAGGACTCCTGAGTAGCAACAGACTGAGCAGTAGCCTCAGACTGTAGTCTTTGGCGAATGCCTGCATACCCCTTTGGACCCATTCTGTGGTCATGCACATTCAGTGCATGCCTTGATCTTTGTGCCTCACTGAGGGCCTAGTTAGTATGCAAATTAATGATTTGGTTAGTAACACTAAATGTTAATCTTGACTAGGTGAATACAACATATATTAATTAATGAGATTGAGACTGACGCCTAATACCTTGAATTCATCAGTTTGTCTTGAAGCGACAAACGCGTCCCATTCTTCTTTGTCCAGGAAGTTCCACTGTTCAGTGGCTGTCTTCTTCCTCTTGTCAGCTTCTTTTATGTATTCTCTGGTGAGATTTGTCCTATAGTTCCTTAGGACTCTCCCACAGCGTTGCATCACACATTTACGATGCAGCTTTTCATCCAATTCAAATATACTCTGCAAAATAGAATTGCTATTAACTAGTATCCAAAAATTTAGTAATCTACAAAATAGAATTTCAAATTAATAATAAATCACGCATAAATCCCTCCATATTAAGTCTTTCTTCTCCTTAGAAACATTATGCCAAGAATCTAAGCGACAACCACAATGGCTACGAGTAACAAACCCAAGATATGAAACAAATGAATTGCGATTCACACCACATGCATTTCCTCCATTATCAAAATCCACAACAAGTTTGGGTCCATTGCCCTTTTGTGCAATTAACTTCTTCATCATAGTGATGCCCCTTCTCTTGTCAACTTTTTGGTGCTGTTGATCAAGTGCCTCAAGTGCTTCAGATGGTACCTGTGCATCATCAACCTAAAATTTGACAAAATAATTCACATTTAAAAGATATAACTATAAATGGACATATAGATATAAATATATGATATATTTTTAAAACTTACATTGTGAGGCAGCGCATTGATGTCCTCACCCTCACGGTAGTCATCATCACGGTCATCAGGAGAATGGTCAGCCATCTGCAAATTCACATTCAAATTGTAAAGTTCACATTGTAAAGTAGTAATTCAAAGTGTAAAGCTCACATTGTAAAGTAATTCAAATTGTAAAGCTCACATTGTAAAGTAATTCAAATTGTAAAGTTCACATTGTAAAGTAATTGAAATTCTAAAGCTCACATTGTAAAGTTCAAATTCACATTCAAATTGTAAAGCTCACATTGTAAAGTAATTCAAAGTGTAAAGCTCACATTGTAAACCTCTAATATTGCGATTTTTTTATCAATTAACAATCCTTCATTGTGATCTCCGCGCACATACAAGTCATCATTAGCTTCAATATTTGTTGGTATTGGCAACCCAACTGAGAATGGACTGGATTCATCATACTTATCATAGTACTGTTCTTCATCTATAGGATCTTCAATGAACTGTCTTTTACCATGAAGAACAACCGACCATTTATCATTTGCAGGATCATCGATATAAAATACTTGTTTCGCCTGTGATGCCAATATGAATGGTTCAGCCTTCTCGCCAATCTTTTCAAAGTTCACTAAAGTGAAACCCAATTCATCCACTATAACTCCTTTGGTGTTATCAACCCAATTACATTTGAAGAGTGGAATTCTAAAATCTATGTAGTCAAATTCCCATATCTCTTCAATGACACTGTAATATGACATTTTAGCTTCACGTGGACTCTTATCCTTTGCACTTGCAAAAAACATAGTCGATGCTTGAAGGGTGACCCCACTGTTTTGCACGACACTCTTATCATCTTGGCGCTTTGTGTAATATGTGAATCCACTTCTCTTTGCAAATTATCGAGAGTCTCAGGGTCAATAACTTTGCTGCAGAGACTATTGAAAAAGAAACAAAGTCTAGTGATTGCAAACCTTACATGCTTCGGCAATATAGATCGAATTGCCACGGGCAATATTTGTTGCATTAGAGTGTGACAATCATGAGATTTAAGACCTATCAACTTCAGATCTTTCATTGATACCAATCTACGGATGTTGGATGAGTAACCATGTGGCACCGTAACATTTACCAAGCATTCACAAAAAGCTTTCTTCTCCTTTCTAGACAACGTGTAACAAGCGGGAGGTAAGTATGTTCTTTTATTACCCATTTCACGTAATTCTATTAATTCTGACCTTATTCCCATTTCACGTAGGTCCAGTCTGGATTTTATCCCATCTTTAGTCTTACCTGGTATATTTAATAGAGTACCAATGATGCTATCACAGACATTTTTCTCAACGTGCATTACATCGATACAATGTCTGACTGTCAAAGAACTCCAATAAGGAAGATCCCAAAATATTGACTTCTTCTTGAATGAAGAATTGTCACTCCGTGTAGTACATTGTGATCTCTTACCAAATTCATCGACAAAGTCTTTTACTCTTTCATAAACAACCTCCCCTGGTATAGGTTTAGGTGCACTGCATTCCTTATTCAATCCATTGAATGCTTTGCGCTTCCTACGATACAGATGGAATTTTGGAAGAAACATTCGATGAACGAGATATACATTCTTACCGCCATGTTTTAGTCTTGTTGAATCAGTGTTCTCTTCACATATAGGACACGCTTTAGCTCCTTTGACACTATATCCAGACAAATTCCCATATGCTGGAAAGTCATTAATAGTGCAAAATAACATAGCATGCAAACAAAATGTCTCTCTTTGTGAAGCATCATAGGTCATCACACCTTCACCCCAGAGTTTCTTTAAGTCATCAATCAGAGGTTCAAGATAAACATCGATGCCATTTCCATGTTGTTTAGGGCCCGATATCAACAACGACAGCATTACATACTTATTTTTCATACACAGCCAGGGAGGAAGATTGTATATAACAAGCATGACTGGCCAAGTGCTATGTTGGCTGCTCAATGTCCCGTATGGATTCATCCCGTCTGTACAAAGCCCAAGTCTTAGATTCCCGACTTCTTCACCAAATTCAGGGTACAATAGATCAATCTTCTTCCACTGTGGGGAATCAGACACATGTCGTAGGATCCCATCATTATTTTTCTTAACATCTGCATGCCACCTCAAATTCTTCGCATCTATCAGATTGGCAAACAAGCGTTGAAACCGTGATATTATAGGTAGATACCACATCACCTTGGCAGGAGAACCAGTTTTGGACTCCCCAAAAGTCATCAATTTATACCGTGACGCACCACATTTTGGACAATCTTTCAAATCCGCATAGTCCTTTTGAAATAATACACAATCATTCGGGCATGCGTGTATCTTCTTGGCATCCATTCCCATTGGGCACAACAATTTCTTTACCTGGTATGTTGAGACTGGAAACTCGTTTCCTTCAGGAAGCATTTCTTTCAACAAAGACAACAATGACGTGAAGCTTTTGTCGCTCCATCTATTGTTAGCTTTCAACTTATACAATCTCAACACAGTGCTAAGCTTCGTAAACTTAGTACAACCTGTGTATAACGGCATCTCAGCATCATGCACAATGTTTCTAAAAATGTGAGGTGGATCGGTGTGCTCTACCCCACAACTATCCAGCATCGCATCAACGATGTCTACTAAAACTGGTTCATTCACATCTACGTCATCGTAGGCAATTTCTTCTTCCACACAAGCACTGCTATCGACATCCACTGGTTTCGGGTTTGAAATCTCTCCATTCCAGTGTCATTCTGTATAGCCTTGTATAATCCCGTTGCACATGACATGAGTTTTGATTTCGTCACCAGTGTTGACTTTCAAGTTGTTACCGCAATGCCTACATGGATAGTAGAACCTATCTCCAGGTTGTTTCCTATGTTCCTCGACAAATCTAATAAACTGGTCAAGACCAGAAATAAACTCTGGGGTGCAGCGATTGCGAATGGACATCCATGATTTATCCATTCTATGATCAAAGAGAAAACCGAGGACTATCCAAGATTTACTCCTAATGAGTAAATCTTAGACGGGGTTCTAGGCTAATGAGTACATATCCACTACATGTATTTGCTCACTTACATTGTATTACTCACAATTAGAGCATTATTATATAATAAATCAAGAATTCAATAGTTTCAAACATGAAATAATGCCCAATCATGTTTAAATCAAACAAAATATCCTAAGTCAGATTAGGTGTTCAATAACAGTCCCAATACATGTATATTGTCATTCCAATACCTACAATTCAACTTTCATCACAATTGATGTTAGGGTTTCATCACAATTTTAGGTATCATATAGAGTATGTAGATGTTAGGGTTTCATTATGCAACATGGATTCATGTAGATGTTAGGGTTTCATCATGCAACTCGGCCAGATGTTAGGGTTTCATCATGCAATAGGGATTTCATCATATAATTGATTTAATCACAAACTCATAATTGATTTCATTTTAGTATATATATATATATATATATTCTTGTTCTTCCTTCTCCATCCTTACCAACAACAACCACGGTCATGTGGGCTGGCACGGCCGTGGCTGTGTCGGCCAACCACACGGCCGTGCTGGGTAGCACGGTCGTGTGGTCGGCCGACACAGCCACGACCGTGCCAGCCCATACGGCCGTGGTTGTTGTTGGTAAGGAGAGGGAGAAGGAAGAAGAAGAGCAGGAGAAGGAAGAAGAAGAAGAATGGAGGGCCTACTATTGGTAGCAGCGTGGAGCCGGAGGCGGCGACCGTGGCGAGGACACGGAGCAGCGGAGCAATGGCTAGGGCACGGACGGCCGCCGGTGAGCAGGAGCACAGCAGTAGGAGCAGGAGTAGGAGCACGGCCTCCGGTGAGCACGGCCGTCGGTGAGCACGGAGAAACGGCGAGGGCAGGAGCAGGAGCACGGTAGCGGCGGCGGAGAACAGAGCAGTAGCGGAGCGCACGGAGCAAAAATCGCACGGAGCAAGAAATCGGGAATGCAATAGGGAAAGGGGAAGAATCGATCGCGCTGGTGAGCTATTAAGTTGACAATAAGTGTCGGTTATTTACAAAAACCGACAACTAAACCTACAATGTCGGTTCTTTTAAAAACACCGACACCTATACTACATTATAGTCGTCGGTTTTTAACTAAAAGACAACTGACAACTATTCCTGTCTCGCGAATACCCTTTAGGCGTCGGTTATTTATTTATGAACCGATGCCTTATGTCAAATTTTGGAGGCAATTTTTTCGCTGGAATTTTGGTTTTGGCGGTTGATTTTAGGTGTCGGTTTTTTACTAATTAACCGACACTTAATAAAAGCGGTACCCGTGTCTGGTTGACTTTCAAGATTGGATGTCATTTTATGTTATCAACCGACACTGTAGAGTTTAGGTGTCGGTTTTTGTATACAACCGACACCTTGAAAAGTGACTGTATAAGGCATTTCTGTAGTAGTGAAGGTCGAACAGATTTTTATATTTTTATGTTTGTTTTGGTTATGCGATTTTTTTTATATTTTTTTGGTTATTTTTATGTTTGTTTTGGTTAATTTTTTTTAAAATAAGATAAACCTAAGGTAATTAAAAGAACGGAAAATAAAGAAAAAACTTGAAATCTTGGGTTGCCTCCCAAGTAGCGCCTGGGTTTTACGTCGCTGGCTCGACGAAGTTGTGATGTTGTTATGCGGATGGCGTGGCGTCTCTAATTTCGATGGTCTGTCTTGGCATTTTATCTTCTGGATTGTAATATTTTTTCAAACGATGGCCGTTGACTATCCTTTCTCCTCCGTTGTTGTCGACAATTATGACAGCTCCAGTTGGGTATATATGCTTTATGGTGAAGGGCCCATACCATTTTGTTCGAAGCTTTCTGGGGAACAACTTGAGCTTAGAGTTGAAAAGGAGTACTTTGTCGCCGATGGTAATGTCCTTCCTCTTAAGATGACCGTCGTGCCACATTTTGGTTTACTCCTTATAAATCCTGGCACTTTGATAAGCGGTCATTCAGAGCTCCTCTAGCTCCTGCAGCTGGAGTTGTCTATTTTCTCCGACAATTTTAAGATCGAAATTTAGCTGTTTGATGGCCCACCAAGCTTTGTGTTCCAGCTCCACTGGAAGATGACATGACTTCCCGTATACCAAACGGAATGGGGTTGTCCCGATTGGTGTTTTATAAGCAGTTCGGTATGCCCAAAGGGCATCGGGAAGCTTGGTGGACCAGTCAGTGCGGTTTCTGTTGAAAATTTTTTCTAGAATCGCCTTTAGTTGTCTATTTGATACCTCAACCTGACCACTGGTTTGTGGATGGTAAGGCGTTGCTACTTTGTGGTTGACTCCGTACTTTTTCAGCAGGGCTTCAAAACTTCGTTCCAGGAAATGGGTCCCGCCATCTGATATGACAGTTCTGGGGACCCCAAATCTGGGGAATATGATATCTTTGAATAGTTTAATAACTGGTTTGGAATCGCTGGACACAATGGGTATAGCTTTGACCCATTTTGAGACATAGTCCACCGCAACCAGGATGTAAGAGAAACCATAGGAAGAAGGGAAGGGGCCCATATAGTCTACCCCCCACACATCGAAAAGCTCAATTTCTTGCCACATTGTGAGGGGCATTTTGTCCCTTTTGGACAATCTGCCAGAAAATTGGCATTTGTTGCAAGATTTCACAAAATCATAGGAGTCCTTTGCTATGGTTGTCCAGAAGAAGCCTGACTGCAGAACTTTTATAGCGGTTTTCTTTGCACTCATGTGCCCCCCCCCGTGGGTCCTGAATGGCAATGCTCTAGGACGGGGGTAATCTCTTCTTCCGGTAAGCAGCGATGGAAAAGTCCGTCAGCACATAGGTGAAATAGGTAAGGTTCATCCCAATAATATTGCATTATATCATGGAGAAATTTCCTTTTGTCATGGTGGGAAGCGGAGGGATGAATGATTCCTGTAGCTAGATAATTAACAATATCTGCATACCAAGGGAATCCATGAGTAACCTTCATCAGTTGGTCGTCTGGAAGAGAGTCTCGGATAGGGATTTTATCTTCATCTTCAACTTCAATGTGACTCAGATGGTCGACTACGACATTATCCACTCCGCTTTTATCTTTAATCTCCAAATCGAATTCCTGAAGCATCAACACCCAGCGGATAAGTCTGGGTTTGACATCTTGCTTCTGAATTAGGTATAGAATGGTGGAGTGGTCGGTGTAAACGATAACCTTGGACCCAATCAAATAGGAGCGGAATTTATCAAACGCGTAGATGACAGCCAGGAACTCCTTCTCTGTAGTAGTGTAGTTCTTCTGTGCTTCATCTAGCATTTTAGATGCGTAGTAAATTACGTAAGGTTTCCTGTCGATCTACTATCCTAACACAGCCCCTATAGCGTAATCGCTAGCGTCGCACATGATTTCAAATGGTAGCGACCAATCTGGGGCTCTCAGAATAGGTGTAGAAATTAAGGCATTTTTGAGAGTAGAGAAACTTTGCATGCATTCTTGGTTAAAGATGAACTCAGTATCTTTAGTCAAGAGTTGGGTCATGGGTTTTGCTATCTTTGAAAAGTCTTTGATAAATCTTTTGTAGAACCCCGCATGACCCAAGAAAGCCCTTACTCCCTTTATATCTTTTGGTGGCGACAGCTTTGAGATAACATCAATTTTTGCTTTATCGACCCCGATTCCTCTGTCACTCACTCTGTGCCTGAGGACGACACCTTCTGTTACCATGAAATGACTTTTTTCCCAATTTAGAATGAGGTTCTTTTCCTCCCATCGTTGTAAAACTTGTCCAAGGTTGATTAGACAGTTATCGAAAGAATCTCCGTAAACTGAGAAATTATCCATGAAAACTTCCATTATGGATTCTGTTAATCCTGCGAAAATGGTGGACATACACCTTTGGAAAGTAGCGGGTGCGTTACACAACCCAAAAGGCATTCTTCTAAAAGCATATGTTCCAAAAGGGCAGGTGAAGGTAGTTTTCTCTTGGTCTTCTGGGTGTATGGGTATTTGGTAGAACCCGGAGTAACCATCAAGGTAGCAGAAGTATTTCTGATGAGCTAAATGCTCTAGGACTTCATCGAGAAAGAGCAGAGGGAAGTGATCTTTCAACGTGGCTTTGTTCAGCTTCCTATAATCGATACACATCCTCCACCCTATCACCGTTCTAGTGGGTACTAACTCATTTTTATCGTTAAGCACGACAGTAGTGCCTCCCTTTTTAGGAACTACTTGGACGGGGCTGACCCATTGGGAGTCAGAGATAGGGTAGATTATACCAGCTTTAAGTAATTTGAGGATCTCCAGGCAAACCACCTCTTTGAGATTAGGGTTCAACTTCCTCTGGTGTTCGCGTGATGGCTTAAATTCTTCAACCATGGGTAGTCTGTGCATGCATAAAGCCGGGTTTATACCCGTCAGGTTAGTTATCTTATACCCAATGGCCTTTTTATGTTTCTTCAGCTCCTCCAGAAGTCTTTCTTCCTAATTTTCTGTTAGGGTGGAACTGATAATAACCGAGCATAATTTTTCCTCATCCAAGAAGGCATGCTTAAGCCCTATGGGCAAAGTCTTCATCTCGGGAGCCTTAGGTGGCTCAGATGCTTCTATAATGGTGACAGCTTTGAGTTCTTCAAAGGTGGCCGTCGGTGCTTCTTCGGCCTTCTCTAGGTGTTGCAGACACTATTGAACCAGTTCGTTCGTAGAGAATTCGACTTCTGGGTTGGTTAGGACATTCTTTAACTCGTCTGTTGGCTCAGATATTTCTAATTGAGACATTTGCTATATTGCGTATAGAAGAAAAACCTCCTCTTGGATGCTGGGGCCCTTCATGCTGTTAAGGACTCGGAATTGAATTGCTTCTTTTCCGAGTCTTAGAATGATGGTACCAGCTTCAACATCGATAAGTGCCCGGGCAGTGGCGAGGAAAGGTATGCCAAAAATTATCGGGTATCTCAGGTCTTCCTTAATATCGATGATAACAAAGTCGCACGGGACGTAAGCATCCTTGCCTATCCTAACTGGAATATCTTCAATGATTCCAAGAGGTGCGGTGATGGTAGAGTCAGCTAACTGAATAGTCATTGCTGTAGGCAGCAATTCGGTGAAACCTAATCGTTTGCACATAGAATAGGGCATAATGGATATGCTGGCCCCTAGGTCAGCTAATCCTTTTTTGGTTGATGCATTTCCAATGCAACATTGAATTCTGAAGGAACCTGGGTCTTTCTTTTTCTTTGGCATTTTATTGAGGATGATATCAGAGGTGGTATGGGCAAGTTTGACAGTTTCTTGTTCCTCAGTGATGTACTTCCTTGATAACAGAGTTTTGAGGTATTTTGTCTAGGCCGATACCTCAGAGAGAGCATCAAGGAGCGGGATATCGATGTAAAGTTTCTTCATCGCCTCCTTGAATTTTTGGAACCTGGTATCCATTTTCATTTCTCGCAGTCTTCCTGGATATGGGATCCTTGGTTTATATTGCAAGATCTCTGGCTCTGTAGACACTTGTTCTTTATCTTTGCCCTTTACACCCTTTGTGGACTTCTCTGTTCCTTGCTGCAGGCTCTCATTTGTCATAAAGGCAGGTGTATCATCATTATCAAGAGTGATCCTTGTAATTTCATGAAGAGTGCGTCCAGATCTCATGGTAACAACATTCAACTATTCAGGCCTATTCTGTCCATGTCTAGGGTTCGATTCGGGCTGCCCTGCAAATGTGCCTACTGGAGGCTTCAGTTGTGCAGCAATTTGGGCAAGTTGAGCTTCTACTGTCTTTTGCTGAGCTTGTTGATTAGTGAGCATGGGTTTGCAACATCTGCCTTATCAAAGTCATTTCATCTTCCGGTTGAGAAGGAGTATTTTTCTGTGGAAGTTGTTGTTGACCCTGTTGAGGTTGTTGCAGAGGCAGCGCTAACTGAGGTTGCTACAACTGAGGGTGCAGTTGTGGGTGTAGAGGAGGATGAGTATACTGATAGTAGGCAGATGGGTTCTTGGGGTAGTTGGCTCTCGGGAAGTTATTCATGTGATTCCCTTGGTTTTGATTGAAATTTCTTGGGAATCCAGGTGGTAATCTACTGGAGGATCCTCCCTGCGTCTGGTGTTGCGGATTTGCGGTCCCAACAGGGTTCCCACATTGGAATCCTGGGTGGTTCCTTGGCTGATTAGGATTATAATAGACTTGTCCAGGAATAGATAGGATAGAATTGACTTGTTCTGGCAATTGCTCTTCGGACTGGTCAGTGATTGGTTCATACTGTTGTGGTGGTGGATGCATATCCATCATCACATTGTAAAGCATTCCGCATGAAAGAGTTGGATGATCAGAAGCATGACAGGCTTCACAGGCCCCTATGGAAGCCTTGACCTGTTGAACCTGAGGATTTTTCTTCTTGTCAAATTCTCCCAGAGAAGTCTCAAGAGCTTGTTGCTTATGAGAAATGGTCTTTAAGGCTTCAGCGATAGCTTTCATCTCCATTGATTCTTTGACTTTATAGACCTTGAGGACTCCTTTGCCAGCTGATCGTCCCCAGTTGGACTGATTCTCAGCTCCGAGTGTGACTATTTTCCAGGCATCTTCGTAATTCTTTCTCATAAAGTTTCCTCCAGATGAGGAATCCAAAAATTGCTTTATGTCATCACTCACTCCCCTATAGAAGGTTTCTATCAATTGGTTTTGGGAGATGCCGTGATGAGGGCACTTTCGTAGAATCTCTTTGAACCTCTCCCATGCTTCAGTAAGAGATTCTTCGGGAAGTTGAGAGAAATGATTAATCTGCCCCTGATCTCGTAAGTCAGTGAAGGGGGAAAGAACTTCTCCAAGAACTTTTCTTCTAGAGGAGACCATGTGGTGATTATTGGCTCCCTGTCAAGTGAGTTATACCAGCTCAGAGCTCTCCCCGATAGAGTGAAGTGAAATAGATGAAGCATTATTGCATCAAAGGCAACTCCGGCTTGCGGGACCAGTCGGCACAGTGCCTTAAACCTCTTCAGATGATCCATGCAGTCATCTCCAGAACCTCCAGAGAATGAGATGCCCTGCATGATCTGGATCCATTGGGTCCAGATCTCAAAGTTAGGAATGTTGATGATCGGAGGTCGGACCGGATGGTTGTCTTCGTAGTTCTTTGGGACAGCATAATCCCTCAGCTACTTGTTCCTTAGTTCCAACTAAGCAGCTTGATTTGCTGCCTCATTTCAGCTCTGATGCGGGCCTGTTCTTCCGCACGAATCTCCGCTTGAATGTGAGCACGAGTATCAGTGATGAGTTGTGCTCTTTGAGCGGCGATGGCGGCGTTGACCCTCTCCATCACCAATGCAGCCTGGCGCTGATCTTCAGCCATTTGCCTAGCTCTTTGGTGATTGAGTCTGATGCGGCGGTGGAAACTTCTCTCTACCTCAGAGTCGTACTCTGGATCAGGGGAGAATCCGAAGTTATGTGATGATCGCATACACATTTTCTACCTGAGTAGAGAAAAGAAAACACCTTTTAGATGATGACAGAGATATAATGAATTCAAGAAGATATGGATTAATGATTAAAATAAAGTGTAAAACCCTAACCAACTAGCAAGATACTAAATGAAATTAAAACATTTCGTTGTCCCTGGCAACGACGCCAATTTTTGATGGAGCTTCCACTTATGTGGAATTGCGTGCATCAACTAAAAATCCTAAAGGTAGTAAGTCTTTAGGTTTAGCCTTGCTTATACTAGATAGAGAACTCCACCCACATATGCTAAGATACGTGGAAGTCTTATCGTAGTATAGTTAAGGGTCGAATCCACAAGACAACGGGCTTATTGCAAGCAACAAGATGGAAAACGCTAGAACTTCACTCAGTCTCTTAATAGTGGGAACTTAAATCGAAAGGTTGGTTTTGTTGTTTTAAACTAAGGACATGTAAAATAAGGCAGGAAAGTAAATTTAAAGAAGTTAAACAATGATAAAAGTCACTAGGGTGTGATCGGTTTTCACCGCCACTACACATGGATCAAGACATGCAAAATAAAACATAACCTGCAACAAGAGTTTAGTCAGCTAGTCTCTTTGTAGACTTAGCTTCCTTTCAGAGAACTAACTACAAGAAGTGCGGGAATGTTACAAAGTCAGCCATCCCCGAATGAATGGTCAACTAATTTGCACCATTCCCTTCGCAAAGCGTGTTCCTCGACTCATCAAGGTTGCACTTTCACACGTCAACTGATTCCATTTCATAGCATGAAAGTACAACGATGGGAGTGAGTGTACTCCACTTCTTGAAAGACACTCCTAGATATCGAAACAGATGCATGGTGGATACATGCACCAGGAACCAACATACAAATGAGTTTCAAATCTAATAGTACAAACATAGACAATTCATACTAAAAGATAAAAGATAACACAAGTTGGTGATCAAGCAACAAGCATTCATTAAACGTTTGATGTTGAACTGAAAAGATATAAACTCTATATTACAAACTATGGATTACATTTACATGATATGAAATCATGGGTAGCGGGGCTACTCCCCACACCCTAGTGAGAGAGACTGCTCAATCATAACTAGGACAAAGAAGGAGGCAAGAAGAGAGAGAGAGCATCATACCCACAAAGGAGAGAGGAAATTCAACCCCTTGGAGAGAGAGAGAGAGACGATTCACTAGCTTCACAGGTTGCTTGATGACGAGATCCCCACTTCCCACCTTCTTTGGCAGAGAGAGAGAAAGCATCTTCGAGATGGAGTGTGGGTCTCAGACCGGCAGCCCCTGGGCAGAGGATGGAAGTCAGATTTGCTCTGGAGTGATTGAGGCAGCCTCTGGACGTCTAAAACTTGATACCCTTTTGAGGACCCTTGGGGTCTTATTTATAGGCCTTAAGTGAAGTCCAAACGGTTTGGAGACCGTTTGGACCTTAAGACCATTTGGATCTCAATACCGTTTGGACCTCAAGACCGTTTGGACCTCAAGACCGTTTGGACCTCGAGACTGTTTGGATCTCAAGACCGTTTGGATCTCAAGACTGTTTGGATCTCAAGACCGTTTGGCTTCATGCGGTCTTGGGACCGATTGGCTTCATGCGGTCTTGGGACCGTGTGACTCCATGCAGTCTCGGGGCCGATTGGCTTCATGCGGTCTTGGGACCGTGTGACTCCATGCGGTCTCGGGACCGATTGGCTTCATGCGGTCTTGGGACCGTGTGACTCCATGCGGTCTCGGGACCGATTGGCTTCATGCGGTCTTGGGACCGTTTGAGCCCATGCGGTCTTGAGGCTAGTTGAGTCTTTTATGATTTTTTTTGTCTTTTTCAGCAAATATAAAGGGGAAAAGTTAGTATAATAGTATATTTACAATAAGAGGGAATATTTAGGTATTATGTCTAATTCTAATTAAGAAAGAGTGTGGAAAACTAAAGAAAATACTAAGATAATTATCCCAAAATTGGAGGTTATCATGAGTAGTCCTTCAGTCTTGCATGACACGACTGGGGTAAGATTCAATTCAAGTCAATTTATACATTGTGACAAAATAATCCCAAATGTCAATATTTATGTTTGTCAAATTAAATTTTATGTTTCATAAAATTGTAGGTGGCCAGAAAATGTCGTCTTGTCATCAATGAATGAGCAAGAAACATCATGGAAGATGTCGGGGCTTTTATCGCTGATGTGGTTCATGGTATTCTCCTTCCCGTTGATTATTATCGTGTGAGAATCATATGTGTCATTATATGAATGAGGGACATAAATTTCCCCTACGAGCACCCAAATGCCACCATAGTCAGAGAGGTAGATGGAGGCTTTACTGGGTTGCCTAGATGACTTGTTATATTTCTTCAGGTATGACAAATGTATATTGAAACGTAAAAATAATAATAGAAATCTAATATTAGAATACATGCATACAACCTACAAAAACTAAGAAGCCCCCTAGGGTTCTGAAGCCTCTGCTCGCATATTTTATTCCACACGAGATTTTTGACTCCTTAGGCCCTAGCTGCCAGACACTGACAAGATGGTCAGACACTATAGACCAAATAGATACCATTGTGATCAGCCTTGGGAAGGATATAATAAGTATACAACGGGTCAATGTTATAGTGTTGACATATGTTTCTGAGCTATTTACGTATGATTGGCTGAACACATTAGTGATAGAAGTTTAGTGTCAGTGAGTGTGAATATCCCATCATATGTGAAAATTATTTAATTATTTCCTACATATAAATTGATATTGGTTATATATATTTCAACCATTTATATTACACCGCTCTTGAGTTTGGAATAGCAAATGTGTGATTTCTAATGCCATCATTGATTGGCAATGTACTTAGAGATCTGAGTGACATCAAAGAATATGTGACTACTGTGATGCAATATTTTGGTGCTTCCAAGACTGTGATCTTAGCTCCCTTCAACGTTAGGTAAGTTTTTGGCTTGTTGATTATATGCCTAACCTATTAATACAATTTTGTTGTGAGATTTAATTTTTATTTATTTGCCTTCTATTCACTCATAAATAAGCATAGACAATTTTTAGTTATTGTTCCTAAGACTTGGAGTGTGTATCTCTTTGATCCTTCAGGTTACAAACTTACACCAAATGAGGCACACCAATGAAATTGGCGATTCATGTATAAGTATAGTGTTTCAATGCTCAACATATGTATCATATAACAATTTAATAATCAACATATATGTTAATTTAACTTATAGGGGTGTGAAAGCATTCTGTACCGACAGAGGGAATGTAGATAAGAAAAAGAAATCAATAACTTAGATGGGTGTTGATGCATAGTCTTCTCATTACAATTGCATAATATATGACCAACTCTGCTTAATTACATTTTATTAATTTAAATTGTAAATCTACATGCCCCTATATAGGAAAATGGTTGGGCATGTGTATATTACGTGATGATGTATATGCAGGTGATTTTCAATCACTTGGAACAAATCAAATGTATAGAGAATGTAAGTTATTAGTCTTGGATCATATTAATCTTATTTGATAATTACAAATAATCAAATTTAATTAGAAGTCTCATTCTCTTTGCAGTTTTTTCAGAAGATTGAACCCTATGCATTGGATTAGCTGAATGACCTACATGAACAGTTGGCATCCTGGTTCATTGGAAATGTGGATTTGAATGAAAAATTTGATGGTTGATTGATATTTTTTGGTCGTTCGAACATTGATGTCAGATTTTGATATGTATTTTGTGAGTGTGAATTGAATGTTGATATAATTATACATTGTGACTTAAAATCTGTTAAGGAAGGTGGTGTTGATATGTACTTTGTGAGTGTGAATCGAATGTTAAGTGCATGTGTGTGTGAATTTGAATGTGAAGGCATGAGAAAAAGAATGATGTTTATTCGTACATATATGTATGAAATTGAAATGTGGTTGAGAAATGAAATAATTGAGCTATGAGTTCATGGATTTGTGTGCAATTTGAATTGAAAAATATGGTAAAATGTGGTATGTTACTTTGTATACATTTTATCTTATTCTTGCAAATGTGTCGACCTATTGTTAAGTCGCAATGCTTGCAGAGAGCATGATGTTCTTTAGAACTTTAGTTCTAAAGAACAAAGCTCCAGACAGGCTAGCAAGCTGGACAGTAGGTCTGCATGCCTGCTATATAAAAACCATACACATTTATCCTCGATTATTTGGAAATAGCTGACTACATACACATGTTGCGGAAGTTATATACAAACAACTGACCGTATATACCAAATGTTTTACTGTTCATTCACTGATAAAATCAACATCAATAGATTCAACATGAGTTATTTGTCATTACGCATATGAAGAGGAAATAATAATGACATCAGTTACTTTCTTGAAATCAATGAGTAAAGGTCAAAGTAGACCACAAAGTACGTCGCCCGCTGCACGTTACATCATTGATTCAGCCCTAACAAAGAACCTACAACATAAATTATTATCATCAGTTTGTCTAGCCAACAAAGAATGATTGAGTTTTTACCGTCTCCCATTTGGTCTTTGGTTTAAAACTGACGTGGAATGTCAAAAATAACTGATGCCATATCCCCATTCTGTAGTAGTGGTTATATCTATTCATTGTTGTAACTTAAAACAACAGTTGAAAATATCACTCATATTAATAATAAATAAATATAACCTACGTAAAGAATCATCAATTTTCAATAATCAACTGACATTACCCCTATAACATCATTGTTACATATATATATAAGGTTAATTAAAAAAAATACTATAATTTATGGTTTCATGTGAGAACTTACTAAATGTTGTTATCATGAACATCAATAGGAAACAACATATAAGACATTCATGGACATATATTCTATTCTATTTAATGAAATTAGAATGCTAAAAGAACAAACTCATAATACTCATCACCAGTTCCATGATATCAATTGCCTTCTTACATAAATTTAGTTACTTTTTGTAATGATATAACTAGCGATATTTGACACCTTAAAAGTTATTGCAAAGGCTTGCAAGATTAACTAACATATTAATATGTTTCACATGTGGTGAATGAAGGGAGAAGAGATATTGGTTGTTTGGTTGAACAAAGTGTTGGAAAGGGAGAGGAACAAAGGAAGATTGAGCTGAAAGAATTAAATATATTTGCAGTCATTTCTCTTCCCACCAAATCTGAGTAAAGACACGGTGAAAAGGATAGAATTGGCTGGAATTCTATTAAAAAAATTGGACGGAAAATATGTTATGTGAGAGGAAAATTTAAATGATGGTTAACCTAACAACCAAAGAGAACAGAGAAGAAGTAGTCTTTCATGTATATTTTACACCAAATAAAGGAAAATGTGGAATATTAGAGAATATTTTGATGGAAATATTGAGAGAAAAAGATATTAATTAACATAAAAAGAAACTATTAAAAATTGTGTATAACTTTGAAGGTAAGTTAACTTCAATTTTTTTCATAAGAAGTCAGGGAAGTTTGAGCTAATTAAGATTATAAACATATAATATAAAAAATATTTTAAAACTGAGGAGAATGTGGGGGAATATAGAGGATAGTCTGAATTGTGGAGGGAACTTGAATACATAAAAGGAAAGTTGGTTGAAATACAAAAATATGAGAGAAATGTTTGTATAATCACAATAAATATAAATATGAAAAGACAATGTTATTTATTTTACATCACCAACATTTTCATGAGATAATAAGTGAAGGACGCTATAAATAATTGATAGACATATTGTCAAACTCATAAAATATAGATTATCTCATGAGATAATAAGTGAAGGCCACTATAAAATATTTTTTAAATCTTTTTCATTAATAAAAATAATTATTTAAATATTTGTTTTGATTATCAGATACATGAGTTAGATTTTCTCAAATTTTCACGTAGTTATATATATATGTGTGTGTATATATATACATGTCATTATTGTGTATATTAAACAATATGACTTGTTAAAGAAGTCATATATTTTTCATATTTAGATTATTTTTTATGTCCATTCCATTCCTTCCCACCAAAATGACCAATAAAAGTGTTCCCTTCCCGTTCATCCCTTCCCTTCTATTCCTCTCTCCTTTATACACCACATGCCAAATATAATGTTAGAAAAACATGTTTTCCTTTATAAGTAAAATATTATCAAATCTTACTCTCATGATTGCATTAGACTTATTTACTAGACCATATTATAACAATTAATAAAAATTGTAGTGCAACAAAAACTATCATTAGTCCGAGGAAAAATAAATATGCTAATGAATGCTCCAATAAGTGAAACCATTCTCAGGTGGGATTTGACCCATAAATCAGCCCCAACTCCTGATACCCCAACAACTATCTCCTTCGGCGAGCTCCAGAGCATTGAAACTCCATCTACTCACTAGCTCACACATCTAGAACACCAATTGTCCCTTCCATCTGTGGGATGCGACACTTTGTCCTCACAAAATCTCTCTCAGCTCCATCAAGGCAGATAGCTAGACCTACTTTAGGGTGGTTCAGGTTAGCCTTTGACCTAGGATTTCTACTCAGGTGAGATCATCTAGGGATTTTACTCCAAATCGGCACTGCAACATCTCAGCTAGAAACTCACACTCGCTTCCTTCGGTATTGATTGCGCCCCCTCTTTTCTAGTTACCCTCTCCTACTCCTGCGAGACTCTCTACACCTTTCTCGCGGATCTCAATAGATTTCGATCCCCCCTCTGTTCTGGATGCCCCAGGATACTTAAGTTCCCTACATGTACGATTTGATTCATCTCTCATCTAGTGAAACCCTCTTTACCCACCGCTGGTGAACCAAGACTAACATTGTGACACATTTATTGTCCTCGAGCTGCCCTCCCAACCTGTATCCCTCAGACACATCAATATGAGGACTGGAGGCACCATCTCCGCATCTCCAAGCACCAATAAGAGAATTAAAGGCAAGAATATGATCTCAACCCTTTTCAAAAGCTCCACACTTCATAAGAAAACATCGACTCTTACAAAATTAGACCAAATCTCACCTTCTCTAACAAATATGACTTCACACTTCCTTTTCATGGATTACAATCTATCAAACCCCTTTTACCTTATCAGCATACCCCTCCTGAAAGCATGGAAATACCACCAATTCGACATATCACCAGGTCCAAACACCATCCTTGTCGGAAACAAATCATTCCAAGTTACCATTGAACTATTCGACAAATCTGATCTCTAGATCATCAAAGGATGGGCTAGTATGATCGCAGAGTTGAAGCTCAAGCGGGAGTGGACCATCTGTTGGATAAATTGGATATTATGATAAATCCCTTTGTTTCGATGATGACAAACATTTCATTCTTATTAATCTAACAAGCTACTTAAGTGTGCAGGAACAAGGTGATGACAAAGTTCTAGGGAATCCTTACGCTTGAATGTTTATAAATGTCATACAATGTAATCATTTGTAAACTTGTACAAATATATAATGTACAAGTACTTAGACTTCATGTAAATCAAGCGTTAGATCTCCCTAGCTAAACACCACACTTAGTTAGGTCATCTCCTTCTAATAGATCACATAATGCACACTCATGCACATACTTAGTATCTTAATTAAAAGATTGAAAACAAAGTCAATCTCGGTCGACCACACTCCTCGACCGAGACACTCTCGGTCGACAAACTTCTCGACCGAGATTGACCAAAAGTAGCCGTTAGACACAGCAGTTGACAGTTGCAAATTAACGTTAATCCAGAGAGCCTGTCGGTCGACAAATCCTCGACCGACTGGGCATCTCGGTCGACAAGTCCTCGACCGAGATGGTCTCTGACAGCAACTGCAGAATTAATTAACTAGCCGTTGCTAATGCGCCTAACTTATTCCTAACGGCTAGTTAAGCACTAGGAACCCCCTAGAAGTTGTCTAGAACGTCCTTAAGCATACTTAGGCCATTCCTATAAATAGGACAAGCCATAGGACACTAGAACACACTTGTTACACTTGAGAATACACTTGAGCATACTTGAGCAATCTTTTGCAAGCAAAATTTGAGCACTGTGATCATTGGCCTACATTCTCCTTAGCTCAATCTCGTGTCCTATAGGCTAGATTCTCCTACCTACAACAATCACAAGTTCACATACTTGGCTAGGAGATCTTACGCTTGATCTAGGCATATCAAGCCTTGGGCTTAAAGGATAAGTTGTAATTTCTGTTTTCCTTTCTTGTTCCTGTTTATCTTGTGTACTCTCCTTGCTACTCCTAGGGTTGGAGGCTGCGGATTGGAGAGGGTTGACTTCTCAGGTGGAGAAGGGGACTTCAAGCTACTTCAAGAAGGCTATCGCAGGGGAAGCTACTTCAGAAGGCTGGTGCAACGGGAGTTGGTGCATCTACTTCAAGGGAAGGCTGCTTCAAAGTTGGCGATTACTTCTAGGTGAAGGCTGCTTGAAGGGTTTAGGAAAAGAGATTGTATTTTATGTAAATTCCTTGAAGAGGTAATAAAATAAATTTCTTTTCAAATCCCGGTTGGGTAAGCAACCGGGTAGTGGACTGACGGCTATAGTATTTGCTATAGTTGGAACCACTCTAAACCTTGTGTCTCCTTGTCCAAAATTTTCTTTGTGGTTGTTGAAGTGCAATAATTGTTAAATTATCTATAAAACTCTATTCACCCCCCCTCTAGAGGTTTTCAATTGGTATCAGAGTAGGCTTCAAGGAGCCCTAACAAGGTCTTGAAGAGATAAAGGGAGGAGGTGACTACAACCACAAGAAAAGGAGCATGGACCAAAGTTCGACAAGTTGCAATTGGTGCTTAGGAACAAAGCACTCTACGTCTAAATGTCCATGGAGGTCAAAGAAAGGAGATGCACATAAAGAGTGTTTCGTTGCTACAATAAGTGAGGAAGAAGAAGAAGAGGTAAGCTTGCTTGATTTACCCAAGGAGGAGTTAGTTGCTATTATTGAAGAAACACATAATAAATATGTTGAATGCAAAAAGAAGTTAAAGAAATCCAGTAAAGAAAATGATGATCTAAATGCTAGACTTCTTGCTCTTACATCCGAAAATGACGATTTATATGCTAAATTGAATACTCTTGGTTTTGAAAAGGACAACATTATGTCTGATAATCGTACCTTGAAATCATCTCTAAGTAACAGTGAAGTAAAGATCTTTACTCTAGAAACAAACTATGATCTTCTATGTCAAGAAAAAGCTGAATTGCTTACAAAATTAAATGATTTTCAAAAACAACCTATATTGTGCACCCATGTAGATTATGACAATATAGTGAAAGAAAGAAATATGTTATCATCCAATCTAGACCAAGCAAAATTAGATATCAAGAAAAGAATGGATGAGATCGTTAAGTTGCAACAAGAAGTTAGTAAGTTAAGCAACAATGGAATCCTTGATAGAATATTAGAAAATTCCTATCATCAAATAGGGAGAAGAGGACTAGGTTATAAGCCTAATGAGAAATCCCATCAACAACCTAGAAGAACACAAGCGAGTCAATCTGCTTATATACCTAGAGGCACAAAAATGTATATACCCAAGAATAACCTAGATCAAAACCATAGAAAAAGGCTTGAGGTTGATTCAATTTGTTGTCATTATTGCTCACGCCTTGGACATTATTCTTTTTCATGCCCATACAAGAAAAAGCATGTCGAGATGGTATGGGTTCCAAAAACCCCAAATTAAATAGGTTCGACTAAGTTGAGATATGACCAAAGACCTTAATTTGTATATCCTTATGTCTATCTCAACTTAACATTTAGGGATAACAAAATCAAAAATTAAAAGATTTAATAGCACCTTGATACACATATGTTTATCTCAAACTGATCTTTGAAATAATTGAATAAGATACAGCCTATATTGCACTTGAAATATATTTCTGAAACAGTTTCCAGAAACTTGATCGGTCGAGAAGTTGTCGACCGAATAATCCTCGGTCGAGCAACTGTCGACCGAGCATATCACTGTTCTCAGACTGCTGTAAATCTTTACATTGTATGTGAAAATTATTCTTGAAAGATTATATGGAATAAATATTAACTGATCATGCTTACATTTCTATTTAATCATTCTTTTATTGCACATTTCTTTTTCAGAAATACTTGCAATGAATAAAATGTTTCAAATAAATTTTTGTGTGCTTTTATATTAAGCATCACTTATTTTAGTCTATCCAAAGTAATCTTAAATTCATGAATGGATATTATTCTTGAATATGCTTCATCATATTTGATGTCCTTATTAAGCTCTCATAATTAGTACACTTTAATGAGTCTCAAATTGATATTTGCAAGCTATCTGCAGAACTCATACTTCGCATATGAATGATTCATACTGGAAACCTGCAGAATATGCCTCTTGGTTAAAATAAAATTTGACCAAGGGGCGCCATGGTCGTAATCAAGGGCGACCTAAAATAAACTTTGATAAAAAATTACTTATTTGAACATTATTTTATTGAACTTACTTAGCATATTTTTAAATCAAAACATCAAATCATTTGTGGAAATTAGAAGCCTTAAATATTATTACTCCCTTGGAATATACATATACATATGCTCTACAAAAATGTTCTAAAATTCAGTCAAAAATTGAACTCAGTAAGTCTGTCGGTCGACAACTTCGTCGACCGAGAACCACTCGGTCAGCCCATCTCACTCGACCGACAAATTCTAAACAGATTCAGTATCGGACAAACGGTCGGTCGACGAGTGCTCGACCGAGACAATATCGGTCGACAAGCGCTCGACCGAGAAATAGCCGTTGGATATGACCGTTGCGACCCGACCGTTATGACCGTTTTCTTTACCGTTGGAGGACCAAGTGGCGCGTCTGCAACTCGACCGTTGCGGACGCTCGGTCGACGAGTCGTCGACCGACCGGGTCGCTGGAATTCTATAAATAAGTGCAAAAACGAGCCACTTACTCACACTTGCATTTCCTTGCTTCCATAGTCCATCTCTAGTGCAATTTCGTGCAATCCTTCAGCACTCTTACCCTCAAATCTTCCTTGCTTCTTCTCCACTCTCAAGAAACACAATGGCCTCATCATCAACTGTCCGTGGGAAGAAGAAAGTTGCTGGAAGAAAAAGAAGAGAAGATCGGGAAGCCACTCCTCCACTGACGATCATCAATGACATCGCCTTCGTCGACGGAGATGCTGGAGATAGATACTTTCGGCTTTCCTCTAAAGCTCCTCTTCCCCGACGTCCGGTCGAAGTGATGGACTTCATCAACATAGTCGACCTGGAGCATCTCTTTGGAGTACAAAAGCTGAAGGACTTCATCAATCCATCCTTTCCTTCCTATTCTATTAAGGTAGTCAACGAATTCTATGCCAATCTT
Source organism: Alisma plantago-aquatica (assembly GCA_963693085.1). NCBI lineage: Eukaryota > Viridiplantae > Streptophyta > Magnoliopsida > Alismatales > Alismataceae > Alisma > Alisma plantago-aquatica. The sequence goes on from OY856414.1 coordinate 668,180,835, forward strand.
CTATCCCACACCGAAAATGACACCACATTCTTCTACACCATGGTCAATGGGCATAGTTTTAAATTTTCCGAAGGGGATATTCTTGACATGCTTGAAATTGATATAGATGAATATCAAGATTTCCTTGACCTTACCACCGGCAATCCAATAAATTTATTTTCCCATGATGACCACACCACTAGTCTTAGTGATATAAAAAGAGCCATATTTCAAGCCAATACCACTTGTCATGAAGATAGGGGAACCTATTATGCAATAAACCTAAAACCGGCATGTAGAATAGTAAACCTCATTGTTTCCACCAACATACATCCACAAGCCAATAAATCCGAGGTTCCTATCTTCCGTATGTGTCTAATTTATGCTATCATAAAAGAAATTCCCATCAACTTCATTCGCATAATACTTAAAAATATGCTTGAGTTTTCTGGAAATCCACCATATGCCGATTTTGTATGCCAGATTACTCAACATTTTCTTAAGTCAAACATTGAAGATATGGGATACATATGGGAGCGTAGACCACCAAAGATAAGTAAGAACACCGTAGAGAAGATGGGAATTGACTTTGACCATAAAAGGGCAAGAGTAGAAGGAGAGTCATCACATCAGGATATACCACCCCCTCCTCCTACTAACCTTTCCATTGATCCCATCCAAAATACCCTTACTTATATTGCTGGCTCCCAATATCATCTTAGTAGACAATTAAACTACAATCACCATGCCATGACATACTTAAATCAAAGAATGCAAAACCTTTCTCCTGGCCAAACCGATGAATATCCGCATTCTTTAAACCCTGGCATGCTCAACCCATTTAACCCCTCATACAACTACTACCAACCTCCATCTTCACCATCAATGGATCTTGCACATACTCAATTTTCTTCCATACAATTGCAAGACATAGTTGCTCACTTCCGATTTGACCGAGTTCCCACTTTCCTGGAAGCATATGCGTTGACTACAACTGGTGCTTTGGATTGGCAAACTCTGGTCCAATACTATGGAGCCGAGCCATTCCTTGGGAAAGATCCGGACATCGATGTAATTCTTAAATCTTTCCTGTGAAGTTTTGGAGTTGTAATAGTTGTAAAATTCTATATGATTGTAATCTTCTTCATGCTCTTGAATGAAATTTGCCATTTTTTTATTCACATGGTTATTTGTTTGGCATATGAGACATCTTCAAAACATGGATTATAAGTTCATTATTGTAGAGCATAACAAATAAGGGAATAATAATTCAAACAGGCAACTATTACAATCAAAATTAAATTTTCAAATAACAAAACAGTTCTCCAGAAACATTCTCGGTCGAGCAACTAGTCGACCGAGAACATTGTCGGTCGAGCAACTGTCGACCGACTGGGTTTCTGTTTTTCCAGATTAACATAAATTGCACACATCTTTGTTAAATCTTGGACATCTTATATATTTGCTTAGTATTCAAACTTTCATCTATCTAAGGGGGAGCAAAGCATAAAAAAAGGGGAGATTATCAAAACTTTGACCATTTGATTAAAGAAGCTTACAAAAATATTATGTGTAGCTGAAAATTTTCAAGAAATTTATGAATTTATTGAAAATGGTATCTTGTATTTACAGGAATTCTCTACCCAAAATAGGGCTTTTAGATGGAGACATTTTTATGTAATCTAAGCTTAGAGGATTCTCATTTAATCTAGGGCTTAACATCCTTTGATTCATGAGAAATCAATATACATTCATCATATGCTTAAAGGAATCTCATATCATTTCAAGGCTTAACATCCTTTGCGAATGATTAAGAAACAAATTGTGGATAAATTAGATAAAAATCCATGTTCCTAATAGGATATCTAATTAAGGGGGAGCATTATATTAAGGGGGAAAAGAAAAATAAAACATTCAACTTGGATATCTTTTTGAAATGACAAAGGGGGAGAAAGAATATAAAAGAGTTTCATCACATCTTGGCCAGCACTCACTTGAAAAACATAAATAGCTACAAAAGGTAAATTTTCAGGTATGAAACTCACATGCTTTATATTTCCTTATTTCATATTTAGGAAATGTTTGTCATCTTCAAAAAGGGGGAGATTGTTGGATAAATTGGATATTATGATAAATCCCTTTGTTTCGATGATGACAAACATTTCATTCTTATTAATCTAACAAGATACTTAAGTGTGCAGGAACAAGGTGATGACAAAGTTCTAGGGAATCCTTACGCTTGAATGTTTATAAATGTCATACAATGTAATCATTTGTAAACTTGTACAAATATATAATGTACAAGTACTTAGACTTCATGTAAATCAAGCGTTAGATCTCCCTAGCTAAACACCACACTTAGTTAGGTCATCTCCTTCTAATAGATCACATAATGCACACTCATGCACATACTTAGTATCTTAATTAAAAGATTGAAAATAGAGTCAATCTCGGTCGACCACACTCCTCGACCGAGACACTCTCGGTCGACAAACTTCTCGACCGAGATTGACCAAAAGTAGTCGTTAGACACAGCAGTTGACAGTTGCAAATTAACGTTAATCCAGAGAGCCTGTCGGTCGACAAATCCTCGACCGACTGGGCATCTCGGTCGACAAGTCCTCGACCGAGATGGTCTCTGACAGCAACTGCAGAATTAATTAACTAGCCGTTGCTAATGCGCCTAACTTATTCCTAACGGCTAGTTAAGCACTAGGAACCCCCTAGAAGTTGTCTAGAACGTCCTTAAGCATACTTAGGCCATTCCTATAAATAGGACAAGCCATAGGACACTAGAACACACTTGTTACACTTGAGAATACACTTGAGCATACTTGAGCAATCTTTTGCAAGCAAAATTTGAGCACTGTGATCATTGGCCTACATTCTCCTTAGCTCAATCTCGTGTCCTATAGGCTAGATTCTCCTACCTACAGCAATCACAAGTTCACATACTTGGCTAGGAGATCTTACGCTTGATCTAGGCATATCAAGCCTTGGGCTTAAAGGATAAGTTGTAATTTCTGTTTTCCTTTCTTGTTCCTGTTTATCTTGTGTACTCTCCTTGCTACTCCTAGGGTTGGAGGCTGCGGATTGGAGAGGGTTGACTTCTCAGGTGGAGAAGGGGACTTCAAGCTACTTCAAGAAGGCTATCGCAGGGGAAGCTACTTCAGAAGGCTGGTGCAACGGGAGTTGGTGCATCTACTTCAAGGGAAGGCTGCTTCAAAGTTGGCGATTACTTCTAGGTGAAGGCTGCTTGAAGGGTTTAGGAAAAGAGATTGTATTTTATGTAAATTCCTTGAAGAGGTAATAAAATAAATTTCTTTTCAAATCCCGGTTGGGTAAGCAACCGGGTAGTGGACTGACGGCTATAGTATTTGCTATAGTTGGAACCACTCTAAACCTTGTGTCTCCTTGTCCAAAATTTTCTTTGTGGTTGTTGAAGTGCAATAATTGTTAAATTATCTATAAAACTCTATTCACCCCCCTCTAGAGGTTTTCACCATCTTCATTAAACTCTCAGTGCACAAAACCCTTACTGTATGGGTGAATGATTTCAACAACGAACCCCCCCAAGAGCTTTACCCTCTATTCTTTAGTAAGGAAGAGGGCTTCTCCTCTTCATCTTCTAGCTTAGTTGACCATCTCTTCATAAGGAAAGAGCACCAACCCCCCTTGGGAACAAAGCCCTGGCCCTTCTCCCTATCGTCTAGTCCTAATAATGAAGATATGGAAGACATAGCCACATCATCATGTATCAGCAACTCGATTGCAACAAGGTATGAGAAATCTTCCACTACAAAGATTAGAAAGTTAGATAGCAAGCACCAAGATCAAAAAATAGAAAACATCTTCCCTACTAACCCTCACCAACTAAATCTTACTTTCCCAACTCTTAGACACCTCCCAACGACTGCTCTCACCCAACTGTGCTTCGAGACAAAGAAATCATCCCATACTTGGGAAACAACCCTTCAGAGGCGACCCTTCAGAGCTCTTCATTGCACTATCTGCAACAGCCCACACCACTCACGACTTAGATGCACCAAAAAAGTTATCTGTTTCAAATGCCATGAGAGAGGCCACACCTAGAATTTTTGCAAATCCTCCCTAAGTCATTTTCCAACAAAGTTTAAATCATTCTTTAGACATATGTTATATTTGTGTTATCATCTCATGATTGAGACAAACATAATAGATGGAATTACCTTTATCATTATCAAATCAAGTATATGATACCCCATAACAATCATCATATGATTGTCTCTCTGGGCATACATACCAACAGACTCCCACTTGCACTTAGAGCCAATCACCCACGAATCTTATTCCAAGTGATCTGAACATGTCCATCATGTTTCTAAGTTGTGTTGAGGCCAAAAGGTTTGGGTGAGGATTTCTCAGGTGGTAACATGGGGGGCTTATAAGGAGGACGTGAGATGAGTTTTTCATGTGCATGGGTTTTAGATGTAGGGGGTGGATCTACAAGACATGCAAAAGGGTTGTTGTGAATCGAGAAAGAAAGACTAGGGTGTTTGTACTGATGGGATTTGTCATGTCTGAAAAGGTGATTATCAGGCTGCTTGGGAGCATCGAAACCTGAAAGTGATATTGGGTTTTAATGTTATTAACTGAATATATGATCCACTAGATGAATGTTTTAGTTCTAATTCATCTTTTCATACATAAGTTTAAGTAGGTGTATATTTCTTATTTGTGTGGTTGATTCATTTCTCCAATTTAGGTCTTGTAATATCCCCCTCATATAATATCATTACATTTTCATTTAATCCACTAAGAGTAAATATGTTAGTATCCAATAAGTATGAACATGCTTACAAAATTTGCATTCATAATTACCATAAAATATGTATGTAAACATATGTGAGTCTAGGGTTTGTAATACATGAAAGGAATGAGATTAATATACTAGGTTTTGTTATGAAAACTACCAAAATTGTTAAGTACTTTTTACTACTGAATTTAGAGATGTCAAACTTATACATATTAATTTGTGCATATGTATGGCTGCATATACCATTCAATCAATGATTAGTAGTCCTAAATAAATAGTAGGACCAAATATAACATAATAATCATGCATTATTATGAATTGAATGCTTTGACATATTACATGTCTATTAATTTAATAAAGATAATGTCTGGAATACAAGAGTAGGTATTTACCTATTAATGATATTAATGCAGTCTACAAAAACTTCCATGGATCTTTGTGCTCCATCTACAATATGCTTCCCTGGGCACAACTTGATTTCCTCCTGCGTGTCCCTTTGAACTTTGGTGGAGGTTATTGATCTGTTTACAAGTCGTGTATCTACGGAATTTGGTTGCTAGCTCATGATATGATTTCCTTGATTCTTTAGGAGGTGGTTTCTACAATCATGGTGGTGATGATGGAGGATAAAGGAAGGGTACAAGGAGGAGATGTATGTATGTTGAGGCTAAGAGTTAGGGTGGTAGGTTGCAGGTTTGCTAGTCCAAAAGGCACTAATCTCAATAGCTCAGACTCTGGATGTCAGGGAAGAAGAAGGAGAAGAAGAAGATGGAAAGGTGGCCATGAGGATGGTGTTTTCCCACTGCAACACCCTATTGTGAAACTGGTAGCCGATGCAAGGGAAGGGTTGAGGCAATTGTAGGTCATCTTTTAGGTGGTGACTATCTAGAGGATTGGGAAATAAATGAGTTCTATCATTTTAGTACTCCCTGAATGCATTATTACCTTTATTAATCAATATTTGTATCATATTTCATCTATCTTAATATCCTGACATCCTATTAATCTAAGAAAGTTATAAAGTACCCAAATAGTGTCAACATTTCCATAATGAAATATTTAATTACTTAATTGATCCTAAAACCTCATGTAAAAGGATATTAATCATCTTATTATGATATTAGATTCTAAGTTCATCTAGTTAAATCTAAGTCAGGGGAAAGGAACTTGATATTAGTCAAAATTGCAGTGCCGCCTAGAAAATAGAGGGCTAAACTATAAAAATAGAATTGGGTATCTAACAATAGTCATGTTGACAAAAATAAAAGCACACTTCTTGTTAATATAACATAATGCAATATATAAGTTTACAATTATTGACCATCATGATATATTTATTATAGCACAAAATGGTCATGCATTAATTTGAAATTAACCCTTTGATTAATTGGCAGAATAGAGAATAAGGGATGTGCATTGTGCTTCCAAGTGAAAGAAGGAAAATAATTGGAAAAGAGGGTAGGGTGTGATCATCAGAAAAGGGGACGTGCACTAAATGAACTGATGGTTGGGCTAGGCTGGTGTAGAGGTAGGAGGGGCAGCTGGCTACTGGGCTATTGTTTAGGGGTTTATCACTGAATTAGGGAAGGGGGGAGTGGCTGCCGACTAGGCATCTAGGCAGTAGGGCAGTTAGGAATAGCAATGGAAGATCTAGAAACATAGGCTAATACTCAATTTCTATGTTTATCCCCAATTTTTGTAAAATAAAAAATATAGGAAGTTGATACATGATCACTCTAAAGGTAAACATTCACAAGTTTTTAGAACTTATGTTCATCTATATCGATTAGAATTAAATGTCTTAAAAATTATATTAAAAAATCAAAGAGAATCTTAATAAGGGTTGTGGTCATACATGGATCTCTAAGACATGATATACAACCAAAAAAATATAGATAAAAGGCTTCCTCCTTATCCACATTAATGTTCTAACCAATTTGAAAGTTCACTAAAATATTACCTACATCCATATTATATCCATAAGAAGGTACATTGATGAGGCTGACAAGGGTCTTTTTGCATGTAGGTTTTTCTCACAATGTCTTGGATATTAGAGGCATATTAGGACATATGAGGTTGCATTCCTACATTTGATATTGTTAGAATTATTGTTATTAGTTTATTAGGTAACATCAAACCAATTTCCTTGGCCCATTAGGGTTAAGTTCACTTCTGTTGTACTTTCCTCATCTCCTATATATAAGAGGAGAGTTTGTTGTCTTTCAATAAGAAACATCTCGTAGGCCCCCATCTTGTTTTCCACATGGTATCAGAGCTGCCTGGACTAAACACAACTAAAGATTATTATCATTACTCATGGATATCCCCGAAGGACAATATACACTTTCTACAACAAGTTGGGCCACTTGAAGGACAAGTGTCATTAGAAACATGCTCATCCCTATGGGTGCAATTATGGCACTGGGGCTGGACCATGTTGCCCAAGGATGAAACAATTTATTTGTCTCCATATTTTTAGCTGAGTATGAGTAACTTCTATAGGACTCTTAACTGGCTACCCCAGAATCTGCAAGATCTGGGGATTCCATGGCCATGAAACCCTCTATGACATCTTGAGCATATTTGGCTCCAACCAAGGTATGTGGGCCCTCTATGCTTGCATCCAACTCTTCTGGGATTGTTGGCTCTAGGGCCACCAATCATATGAATGGTATGAGAAACTATTATTCCTCTACTTAGCCTCATATTCCTGCCTCACCTATCACTCTAGATGATGGACCCACTAAAATATTCAACAATATGGGAGTGTTAATATCTCACCTAGTCTCATACTCAAATCTATTCACTATATTATTGATTTTCCCTTTAATTTAATGTATGCCACTAATTTAGTCAATGCCTTCATTTGCAATGTCAGATTTGGTATCTGCACTTTTGTGATGTAGGATTCTTAGACTTTCAAGATGATTAGATCAGCTTCTAGGGTCGGTAACCTTTACTACTTTGGTGATGCCATTCCTTATTCTGCCCTTGTTTTCAACACACTTATTCAACTTCACCAATGTTACCCTCATCCCTGTCTTGACAAGTTGAAGCACTTGGAGCCCTATTTATCTAGTTTAAAAAGTTTCCATGTGATTGTTGTGAGTTTGGGGAAGCATCATAGTAGTTCTTTTCCTAAAAAATAGTCTATGTTCTAAAGCTATTTTTGATGCTATTCACAGTAACATTTTTTCCTTTTTGAACCACAAGTTTTACTTGATTTCATTATTTTATTACATTTTTTGATGATTTATCTTGCATGAATTGGTTATATTAGTTGAAATCTCATGATGGCATAATTGATACTTTTCGATATCTTCAAAAAATGATCTCAACACATTTAATAAATCTATGGAAATATTTTGTACAGTTTGGAGTATGTTCCTACTTAGGTGTTATCATTTTTCTCTATAACTAGAACTATCCATCAATGCTCATGCGCTCACACCCAAAACAAAAGGGGTTGCAGAACAAAAAAAATGGCATGCTTAATATCTCTTGTGTTGTTATGTTTCAAGGTACACTGTGTAAGCCCTATGTGTTTGATACTGTTCTCACTGACTACTACACTATCAATTGATAATCATTATTTGTTCATTAGAAAAAGACCCTTTTTGTTGTTTTTCCCACACAAACGCCTTTTCATCTTCTTTTGCATAATTTTGGGTGTACTACTTTTTGCATAAATTTTATCCAAAACCACATAAACTTGACCCCACTCTACCAAAATGGTTTTCCTTGACTATTATACCTTCCAGAAAGGTTATCATTGTTATAGTACACACAATCATTATATTTATGTCTAGAGTAACATGACATTTTGCGAATAAGATATCTTCTTTAATTTTACATCACCATCTTCTCTACATCAGCCTCAACCTCAAACTAAGTTCATTGTGCTTAGTCTTTCTGACCTAGTTGATCATGAACCTATCACTCACCAATATTCATGTCTGAGGATCTATCATGGATATCAAAAGAGGTATATGATCTTGCACTCTTTGCCACCCTGTATCTTATGCATATTTCCTATCCAAGCTTCCCTATTCTACTAAATCCATTTCGAATAGCTCGACTTTGTCCAGATCTTGAAAAATTGTCATGGGGCCCTTTAGCATCCTATTTGGAAAGATGCAATGCTAAAGGAAATGAGAGTGTCATGTAAAAGTGGGGCCTGGGATCTTGTCCATCCTACCCAAACAAAAATATTGGTGATTGTATGTGGGTCTTTTCTATCAAATCTAATTTAGATGGATCAATCAGATGCCTTGTCTTGTTTCCAAAGGATTTGCTCAAACCTATGGTGTGGATCTTCAAAATCTTTCCATTGGTCATTTGCGTTGCTTCTTTTAGGGTTGTAATCTCCTTTTCCACTCAATTATCTAGCCTCTATCTAGCTTGACATAAAAATACCTCCCTTCATTGTGATTTAGAGGAGGAAGTGTATATGAAGCAACCTCCCAATTTTTATACTGGGGGGGGTTGTGCAAAGAGTATGTCACCTCAAACACTTTCTATATGGCCTCAACCAATCGCCACATGATTGGCTTGCAAAACTCGACATATTACTTTATAGTTTGGGTTTTCACAAATTTTTAAGTGATGATAGCCTCCTCTTTAGTTCTTCTCAAGCTGGAAACTTCATTCTGTCAAGCTAAAATATGCATTCCAATAACATTTTCATACCCAAGATCTAAGACAAATCCACTACTTCTTGGGTATAGTAACACTGCACTCTCATCTCACTTTTTTTTGCTCATTCAAGCGTGTTACCCTTTTTATTGCATTTTTAGAAATCAATACAGAATAAGGGAAGGGCCCTATGCCACTTCCATTAAAAGAGAGTCCAGTCCATATATACAACTAGGACAAAGAAACAAACTGTACATATCAGACTATACAAAGCTAGGGGAAGCTTCTATGTGTCTATATAAGGAAATGTTGACCTAGAGGTTATACATTGTCCATATTTTGATAATGACTTAACCATTCCATTCATATGTATCTAATATGTGTATTAAAGATTGATTTCATATGTTAGGTACAAGAAAAGGATAAAAAATCCAAAGCCTTAGATTGGGTCAAGTTCAAGTCAAAAGAGCTACAAGTGTGCAATTTTGGAAATCTATGTAAACAACCTTAGAACATTTTTGTAATCACTTGTAAGGATGAATTGACTTGTAACTTAGTTGAGAAAATTGATTGGGACACTAAACACCAAGTTTTAATCACTTTAGATGCACTTTAGAAAATTGACCACAGGTAGTTAATCGGTCGAGTTGCAAACTCGATTGATCCTCCTGGATCAAGTTTCTGAAGATAGCATCGATCGAGTTGTGGTTTCACAGAACTCGACCGATCGAGTACCTGACTAAATCGATCTTCATTGGTCGGTTGAGTTTTTCCAGGACAAACTCGACCGATGATTTGAATATCGACTTTGTCTTTTACTCTATCGGTCGAGTTACCTTTATTGAAACTCGACCGATTGCAATGTATGGAATTTGCAGAAAAAGTGATTGTGACTTTTAGTGTGTATTTTGGGCAAAAATAGTGTCATTGCTTTGAGAAAAAAATGGCTATTTTCGTATCTATGTGTCCCACACCTTAAAGGGACACCCTCAACTATAAATAGGACTTCTTGGAGTTCATTCCAAGGTTTCTCATTCACTACATACTTGGTCCTAGCCTAGTTGAGAGTGTTCTAACCCTTTGAGCCCCTTTCACTCTCTACCTTCAAGTCAAATTCGTGAGTATGGGTGAGATAGGTTCCTTTGTAAGAGAGTTGCTCCATGTATTGATGTAAAGCTCTCTTCCACCATCTTCCTACCCTCTTTCCTATCAAAGAAAAGGTTGAAGATCTTCTCTGAGTGAAGGAGAAGAGGTTGCTGTTCTTCAAGGTTGAAGAAGGCAAGGTGTTACAGATCTCCGAGTGAAGGAGATAGTCAAGGCAAGCACTCAAGAAAGATAGGTAATCCCTTGAAGGCTGAAAAATTGAAGAAGGAGTGTGTAAGTCCATGTTGATGGCTGAAGACTCCATGGTTCAAGTGGGTAACCTCCTTCTATAGGTTGAAGATCTTTGCTTGAGGTAATAAGCCCTTGGATGTGTGGTTGTTGTGTCTTGTAATCTTATGATGGAATATAAGAGTACCAATATTGCAAATCCTAGAGTTTAACCATCTCTAGGTAGTAGACTGACATTGCTCCTAGTTAGGATGTGGAACTACTCTAAACCTCCTGTACAAGTGCTTGGTCTTCCTTGTCTCTCATCTTTGTTGTGCTTGCTAGCTAAGACATCAAATTTTCTATTTGTTTAAGTTTCTGTACTTAATATAATTTGGTGGTCTAATCCTTTTTGTGAGAATTGTGAAGCTCTATTCACCCTCCCTCCAGATCCCTTGATCCAACAAGTGGTATAAGAGCAAGTTTTATCCAAGCTACTTCAACAAGTAGGAGAAGATGGGAGATTTGTCTCTTGGATCCCTCAACCTAGAAGGGAGCTTCTCCATGAGACCTCCGATCTTTGACGACACCAACTTCCTATATTGGAAGAGAAGAATGCAGTTCTACCTTCAAGGTGTGAGCTATGAGATGTGGAAGGTGGTGCACCTCAAGTATGAAGACCCAAAGGGGGAAATCTCCAATTGTACTGAAGCACAAATGAAGCAAGCTCAACTCAATGCAAAAGCAGTGAGCATCATCTACACAACCCTCACTCCATCTGAGTTCAACCAGATATCTTCTTGGGACACCGCACATGAAATTTGGAACAAGCTATGTGTCACCTATGGAGGTACGAAGCAAGTAAAGGAAGCTAAGATCTACATGCTTGGTGGGATACTTGAGAACTTCAAGATGGGTAAGAATAAGAGAGTGGCTGATATGTACACTAGGCTCAATGTGATCATCAATGGATTGGCATCCCTTGGGAGTGTGATGGACAAAGACACTATTAATTCCAAGATCTTGAGATCTCTTCCTAAGAAATGGGAGCCCAATGTTACATCCATTGAAGAGGTGTACAAGCTAAGTGAATTGTCAACTGAGAAGATGGTTGGTAACCTTCAAGCCCATGAACCTAGGCTTGATAAGCAAGAAGAAGAAGAAAAGAGAGAAGAGAAGGAGTCCAAGAAGATCAAGGACATAGCCTTCAAGGCTCAAATTGAAGAGATGGTTCGGCAGTAACAACTTGCTCTCAAATACCCTACTCCTTCCTCAAGGGAAGATGAAGGCCCAAATGAGCATGAAGCAAACTATTCTAAGGGCAAGCACTTCAAGGGGAAGCCTTCTTCATCAACTCCGAGATGCTATGAGTGTGGCCAAAAAGGCCATTTCAAGAGTGACTACCCAAAGGCCAAGAAGAGCCATCACAAGAGCAGCCACAAGAAAGACAAGGAGTACAAGAGAGAAGGAAAGTACAAGAGGAAAGAAAAAAATAAAGAAGATCCAAAGATGCAGCTCATGCAGCCTGTGAAGAGTCCTCCTCAAGCTCTTCAAGCTCCAAAGATGGAGAATGCCACCTTTCTCTCATGGCCTCTACAAGTGAAGATGTAGGTGTGGTAAGTGAAGTCAATTTTCATGAGTTATCTAAGGAAACTCTTATTGATATGCTTAATGATTTCTGGTCATCTTTTACTAAATGCAAATCTAAAAGGAAAAGATTAGGCAAGATAGTAGATGATCTTTATGCTGAAATTGAGATTCTTGATAAAAATGAAAAACTGCTCCTTGATAGCATAGATTCTTTGCAAGGGCAATTTCTTGACCTTGAGCTTCAACATAATGGAGTAGAGGTTGAGAATGGGGTCTATCTTAAGACTATTGCAGATCTTAAGGAAGACTACCAAAAGTTCCAAGATGAGTTAGATGTTCTTAAAACTGAAAATGTAGAACTAACTCTCATTGATGATGCAAGGAAGCAAGAGATTCATGTTTATCAAAAGGAAATTTTGTTGTTTAAATATGAAAATGCCAAGTTACTTGCTCAAGTTAATGATTTATCTTCTAGACCTATTTTGCAAAGTAATGAAGTTGTTAGCATAGCTTTAGAATGAGATTACTTTCATACTAAAGCCCTCTATTTAGAGGATGACCTATTGCATGCTAGAGATGATCTTGCTAATCTTTCTACTACTGTCATTAACCTTAGTGATGATAATGCCAAGTTAATATCTTCTTTACAAAAGTTTCTTACGGGAAAGAAATCCCTCAATGATGTCCTAGAACACTCTACCAAACAAATTGGTACTAGTGGGTTGGGATATGATGGGACTTCTCCCAGAGGTAAGAGTAAGAGCAAGAACAAGGGTAAGAAGAAGAGTGTGGAATCTCCTATCTTACATGGAGCGACTTCCATCTCTAAGAACCCTATGGTATGTGTTCATTGTAAATGTGATGATCATTACTCTACTTATTGTCCTTACAAGACCAAGGGGACCAACCCAAAGATGAAATGGGTCCCCAAGCTAACACCGGATCCAAAAGTTTGAGTTGGGTACCGACATTCTTCTTTCTTGTAGGATAAAAAGAGATGGATTGTTGATAGTGGCTGCTCAAAACATATGACATGTGAATTCAGCCATTTCAACAAATTCATAAAGAAGAAACGAGGGTCGGTGACCTTCGGGGACAACAAAAAGGGTAAGGTCATAGGTGAGGGTGATGTAGGCAATGAGCTATGTATCAAGAATATTTTGCTTGTTGATGGCCTACATCACAACTTGATTAGTGCAAGTCAATTATGTGATAATGGATATCTTGTGTTGTTTACATCTTTAGAATGTTTGCTTCTAGATTCCCTCACTTACAATGTCACATATAAGGGAACTAGAAATGGTAATCTTTATGTTATTGTTCTTGATGCTCTTAAGATCGTACTTGATAGATGCTTGGTAGTGGATAAAAATGACATTTCTCTTTGGCATCGTCGTTTGGATCATGTGAATATGCATCAAATGAAGAAGTTGAGCAAAAAGGATTTGGTTGGAGGACTTCCCAAATTGGATTTTGAAAAGGATGAGGAATGCCAACCTTGTACACAAGGCAAACAAACCAAACCCTCTTTCAAATCCAAAGGAGTCATGAGTACCAAAAGAGCTCTTGAGCTTCTTCATATTGATCTATTTGGACCAATGAGAACGCAAACGCTTTGTGGTTCCAAGTATTGTCTTATTATTGTTGATGATTTCTCTCGATATACTTGGACCTTCTTCCTCGTCTCAAAGAGTGACACTCTTGATGTTTTCTCAAGCGTTTGCAAATGGGTTGAAAATGAAGCTTTTTTCCAGATTGTTTCTATCTGCAGTGACCATGGGGGAGAATTTGAAAATGATCTTTTTGAACATTTTTGTGAAAAATCTAGTTACTCGCACAATTTCTCTTCTCCTCGTATGCTTCAACAAAATGGGGTAGTAGAGAGGAAGAACATATCGCTTCAAGAGATGGCAAGGACAATGCTTCTTGAATATGACATTCCTAGGAAGTTTTGGGCCGAAGCCGTTAGTACCGCCTATTTTGTGAAGAACCGAGTTTTCACACATCCTTCTTTGAAGAAAACCCCCTATGAGCTATGGCGTGGTAGAAATCCATCCATTGATTTCTTTCATGTTTATGGATGTCCTTGTCTTGTTTTAAACATGAAGGATTCTCTTGAGAAGTTTGATCTGAAATCTTATAAGGCTTTCTTCCTAGGCTATAGCACTACAAGCAGGGCTTATGGAGTCTTCAACATTGAATTATATAAAATTGAAGAATCTATTAATGTTAAGTTTATTGAAACTAACCTTGTTTTTGGAAAGCATGTTGTTGATAATGATGTTGTAGATGACTTGATTCCTATCTTGAAAGACCTCAACATCGACAACAAAGGTAAGTAGGTGATAGAAGCCCATTCCTCACTTTACAAAAAACCATCCCAAAGAGCTAATCATTGGCAACCCATTTGATAGAGTGAAGACATGAGCTGCCTACAACAAAGAACAAGAAGACAACGCCTTCATCTCACAGCTGGAGCCAAATAACATCAAAGAATCTCTTGGTGATAACGAGTTGATCCTAGCCATGCAAGAGGAATTGGAGCAATTCAATAAGAGTTGCGTGTGGACTCTAGTTCCAAGACCAAGTGATAGAAAAATCAGTGGCACCAAGTGGGTCTACCGCAACAAGCTAGATGAGCAAGGCAAAGTGGTAAGGAACAAAGCAAGGTTAGTAGCACAAGGTTACAATCAGTAGGAATGTATTGACTTTGATGAAACTTATGCTCCTATTGCTAGATTAGAATATATTAGAATGCTACTTGCTTTTGCTAGTTACAAAAATTTCTTGTTATATCAAATGGATGTTAAAAGTGCGTTTTTAAATGGTGCAATCAAGGAGGAAGTATTTGTTTCTCAACCTCCGGGCTTTGAAAATGACAAGCTACCTAATCATGTTTATTTGTTGCAAAAAGCTCTCTATGGACTCAAGCAAGCACCTCGAGCTTGGTATGAGAAATTAAAGAACTTTTTGTTAGACAATGGCTATGTCATGGGCAAAGTCAATTCTACTTTATTTCTAAAACACACTTCTAGCAACTTTCTTATCATTCAAATTTATGTTGATGATATCATTTTTGGCGGGACTAATCTTGATCTTTACAAGGAGTTTAGTTCTCTTATGTAGAGTGAGTTTGAGATGAGCATGATGGGTGAGTTGACTTTCTTCCTCGACTTTCAAATCAAGCAAACAAAATAAGGAAACTTCATCAACCAAGGCAAGTACACACATGAACTACTCAAATGCTTTGGGATGGAGAACATGAAGCCGATGGATACTCCCATGTCCAATACTACCAAACCTGATAGAGATGAAGAAGGTGAGAAGGTAGATGAGAAGCTCTATATAGGTATGATTGGAAGTTAACTTTATTTAACTGCCTCTAGACCTAATATTATGTTTAGTGTTGGCTTGTGTGCTCGCTTTCAATCTAGCCCTAGGAAATCACATCTTATTTTCGTTAAGAGGATTTTGAGGTACTTAGCCAAAACTCAAAATTTTGGACTATGGTATCCTAAGTAAAGGGACTTTACTCTTATGGCATATAGTGATGCAGATTACATGGGTTGTTTGGTTGATAGAAAGTGCACAAGTGGCACTTGCTTCCTTCTAGGACCATGCTTGGTGTCTTGGTTTTCCAAGAAACAGAGCACCGTGGAATTATCAACTACTGAGGCTGAATACATTGCAACCAAGAGTTGTTGTACCCAGGTCCTATGGATGAAGCAAATGCTCCAAGACTTTAACATACATTTTGATGCTTCTCCTATCTATTGTGATAATACTAATGCAATCAATCTCTCTTATAATCCTATATTGCATAGTAGAGCTAAACATATAGAGGTTTGCCATCACTTTCTTCATGATCACATTGCCAAGAAGGATATTTATATCACGCATGTGGACATAGAAAATCAGTTGGCGGACATTTTCAAGAAACCTGTAGCTAGAGAGCAATTTAACTTTATTCGATCTAAACTTCTCATTGTTGCTTTGGATGATATTGATATGTGATCTAGCTAGTTGTTTCCATCCTATATGTTTTTCTCATGTTTTTTTTGCTCATCTTTCTTGCCTATATATGCTTGAAATGTGCTTAACTTGCTTGTTGACATGCTTAGTTTTTACTTGTTTTTGGTTTTTTCTCTATTTCTTGGTTTTATTGCAAAATAGTACCCAATGATGAGTGATATGTTACAAAGTATGTTCAATGTACATAATAGACTTGAAAAATGAATTTAATCAGCATGTATATGGCTAGAAATTAAGATTGATGGTTTTAGGTCAGATTGACCATCGGTCGAGTTTCCCTCAGGACAAACTCAACCGATCAGGAGTCGAGAGTTGTTCTTCAGAGAACCAATCAGTTGAGTTTCTGACTCTCAGAACTCGATCGATCCGCGGGCTAAAGTCACTTAAAAGTTAGGTTCCACCGACTATTCTCCCTCTCTACTAGAGAATAGACGACTGATTCCTCTTCTTCTAGCCCTAAGATCTCACCCCAGCCCTAAACCTCCCCCTCCTAGCCCTAGTTCGACCTAGATAGCTCGACCTAGACCTTCCCGGGCGCTCCTTGGTGGTTTTTGAACGGCGTTTGAGGTTTGTTTTGCTTGTTTGCTCGTTTTCTTCCTCTATTTCGCCTCCATGGCATCCCAAAGGAGAAAACGACATGCTCCAAGCAATGCACATTTGTCTTCATCTTCTAATCGCTTGATTCCTTTTGATGATACCTCGTTTATCTCGATTGAGGCTATTAATCGGTACAAGGAACTTCTTCCTAGGAGTCCTTTTCCTTTTCGATCCTTGATTGATCCATCTCCTAGGCGTCAAGCGGTTATAGATCAAGTTGCTAGGTTGCTTGCCGTTCACCACCTCTCCGCCTTGGCCATCGAACATGATTTCTTTAATAATTCCATGTCTAGCAGTAAAGCAGTTCACGAGTTCTACGCTATTTTGTGTTGGAACTATGACTCCCTTGTTCCCCCACCTAATACTCAAGTAATCCTCATGTCGATGATCGTGGGAAAGTGTTTCCAAATCTCCAAGTATATATTAAATGTCTTCTTTTCCGGAGATGAGGAAAACGACACCTGGCGTAAGGATTATGATGAGTATTTTGACCTTTTGGACCCAGAAGGTTTCTACAGGCAAAATGAATTGACTCTCCCTGATATTCATTGTTACTTGAAGAAACCTGACATTCCCTACAAGAAGAAGAGCACCCTTCCTTCATCCTCCCTTGACCTTAGGAAGCACATTCTAGCATTAGTGATCAACTGCAATATTCATCCGAAGAGAAATCAAACAAATATTGTAGAGAACACTACCATCATTATGTACTGTATCTTAGAGAACATCAGTGTCAAGTGGGCCAGATACATTCTACACCACATGACCTGCTTTGACACTGGTAAGAACACCAAAGGCACCCACCCTCGCTACCCAGCTTTGATTTGTGGTTTATTCCAGTTTGCCACTGAGAAATCCCTCTTTTCTGACTTTCATTACAAAGTAGCCAGAAAGGGTGTTTGTATCAGTGAGACCACAATGCAAAAGTTTGTTCTTGTGTTTGCCTCCTCTACCCCTGGTGCTTCTCCCTCTACCTCAGCCTTTGCAACCCCTGCCTCCTCAGCCCGAGCTCCACCTCCTCAATCTCCTTCTAGACCTAGTCGTGCTTCGTTCTGTGTATCAAATGAAACTCTTATGGGCTACATGATGCACCAACAAGAATACAACCAATAGGTTCAAGACCACCTACATCAGGATTTGTGTTCTATCATGTTGATCATGAACCTATCATGTGCTTCACCCTACCCCACCTACCAACCATACCCAGGTAGTGATTATGCTTCATATGCATACAATCATTACTACCCTACTCCCAAGCCTTCCGTTGTTGCTCCTCCACCTCCACCTTTTTCTACTGGTAGCTCTGCTCCTACCTACCTCCCGTTACCTACTGCCCCCTGACCACCTTGCTTTCCAGCCTTGGTGACTCTGGTCCATCCTATCCACAGGCCAGTGAGCTTCACGCTCTTGGTATGATGTGGGCTGAGCAAAATGCCCGTGGGCCTGGTCACATGTTTGGTCCTCCTTCTGATGAGGAGATTCATGATCTGGGTGACAATGCCGAGGATAATGATGATGATGACAACAGTGATGGTGATGACACTTATGACGATGATGATGGTGATGGTGCTGGATCTGGTGATGACGGTACTGCTGCTGCACCCTCTGATGGAGACGAGGACTATGAGCCAGGAGCCGATGATGATGATGTCGTTGATATAGATAGTTTGATGTTTAGCTTGTTTATTAGTTTTTAGTCTAGCATGTTGATCATATACATATTTCTAGGCTATTTTGTATAAGAAACATCTAGGCTCATTTATCTGAGCTGTACTATTTTATCCTCTGTTTTCATCGCTTCTTGCTTGTAGTTGTTTTTATGAGAACATGCATATGAGTTGTAATATATGTGATGTGCACTCTTGCTATTTACTCTGATATATCTTATGTGTTGGTGCCATCTTTCACCATATTTTGATTATGACTGAGATTGCATGTTGCTTTCATCTCTGTTTGTCGTATGATATGAGATTGCTTGTATGAATATCTGGTTGATTGTGTTTTGAAGAAGACCTAGATTTTTTGCTCTTCTACCCCCCACACTTTTTGATAATGTCAAAAGGGGGAGAGATATTTCAATCAATCATATTGTTATTCGTGGTTATACTATTGCTTATTTGCTTATGAGATCCTTTTCTTGTTCATGTACTGTTTTATCATGTGACTTGCAAAGGATCACATAGTGCATATATGCTATGATTACTATGTGTAGATAGACTAACCATGCAGGTTATAGGAAGCATATATTGAGGGGGAGCAATTCACATTGTTCACATCTTGAATCTCCTTAATTCACAAGGCAAAGGTATAACTTCTATATCCTTTTCAATATGTTTGAGGAATGGTTTGTCATTGTCAAAAAGGGCGAGAATGTTGACCTAGAGGTTATACATTGTCCATATTTTAATAATGACTAAACCATTCCATTCATATGTATCTAATATGTGTATTAAAGATTGATTTCAGATGTTAGGTACAAGAAAAGGATCAAAAATACAAAGCCCTAGATTGGGTCAAGTTCAAGTCAAAAGAGCTACAAGTGTGCAATTTTGGAAATCTATGTAAATGACCTTATAACATTTTTGTAATCACTTGTATTGATGAATTGACTTGTAAATTAGTTGAGAAAATTGATTGGGACACTAAACACCAAGTTTTAATCACTTTAGATGCACTTTAGAAAATTGACCACAGGTAGTCAATCGATCGAGTTGCAAACTTGATCGATCCTCCTAGATCAAGTTTCTGAAGATAGCATCGGTCGAGTTGTGGCTTCACAGAACTTGAACGATTGAGTACCTGACCAAATCGATCTTCATTGGTCGGTTGAGTTTTTCCAGGACAAACTCGACCGATGATTTGAATATCGGCTTTGTCTTTTACTCTATCGGTCGAGTTACCTTTATTGAAACTCGACCGATTGCACTGTACAGAATTTGCAGAAAAAGTGATTGTGACCGTTGGTGTGTGTTTTGAGAAAAAATAGAGTCGTTTCTTTGAGAAAAAAACAACTATTTTTGTATCTAAGTGTCCCACAACTTAAAGGGGCATCCTCAACTATAAATAGGACCTCTTGGAGTTCATTCCAAGGTTGTTCATTCACTACATGCTTGGTCCTAGCCTAGTTGAGAGTGTTCTAACCCTTTGAGCCCCTTTCTCTCTCTACCTTCAAGTCAAATTTATGAGTATGAGTGAGATAGGTTCCTTTGTAAGAGAGCTACTCCATGTATTGATGGAAAGCTCTCCTCCACCATCTTCCTACCCTCTTTCCTATCAAAGAAAAGGTTGAAGATCTTCTCCGAGTGAAGGAGAAGAGGTTGTTGTTCTTCAAGGTTGAAGAAGGCAAGGTGTTCCAGATCTCCGAGTGAAGGAGATAGTCAAGGCAAGCGCTCAAGAAAGATAGGTGATCCCTTGAAGGATGAAGACTTGAAGGAGTGGGTAAGTCCATGTTGATGGCTGAAGACTCCATGGTTCAAGTGGGTAAGCTCCTTCTATAGGTTGAAGATCTTTGCTTGAGGTACTAAGACCTTAGATGTGTGGTTGTTGTGTCTTGTAATCTTATGATGGAATATAAGAGTACCAAGATTGCAAATCCTATAGATTAACCACCTCTAGGTAGTGGATTGACATTGCTCCTAGTTAGGATGTGGAACCACTCTAAACCACTTACCCAAGTGCTTGCTCTTCCTTGTCTCTCATCCTTGCTGTGCTTGCTAGCTAAGACATCAAATTTGTTGTTTGTTTAAGTTTTTGTACTTAATATAATTTGTTGGTCTAATCCTTTTTGTGAGAATTGTGAAGCTCTATTCACCCCCCCTCTAGAGCCCTTGATCCAATAGGAAATAGTCTAAATATAAAAAATAATGGCGTTCCAACAGTTATCAACGCTAGGCTTCCAGTCTTAAAAAATAACCAGATTCCTATACTTACATAAATGATATATGATAATTTGAGTATCTCTCCTATCCTTTCTCCTATTCCAACCAGTAACAGTTTCCATATTGGTAGGAATACTGCTCAAGAAATTTCCAGTATCAGACTTCTCCCAAATATTGTGGGCAAAATCACATTCAAACAATAAGTGATTGTTGTTTTTGCCATTACTTCTACAAAGATGACATAATGATATTAAGCACAGACCCCTACTTCTAAATAAGTTTGTAGTAGGCAGATAGTTTAAAGCTTTCTTCCAAGCATTAAACTTGAACTTCACAGGTTGATCACCCTTCCAAACCCTTTCAAACCAGTTAACTTCCTCTTCTTTCATCCTACAAATTTGAAAAGCTTTACTAAAATTGATGTTCGAATGTCCATTCAAGAAAATATTATCTTCACCTTTGTTAGGATAGTAATTAGCTTCAAGATACTCCTTGAGAACCCTCAATCTTCTCGTATTAGGGATATTCCAAGAACCATCACATATTATAGAGGAAGTCCATTCCATATAACTGTCCCCAATAGGAGATGCATATTAGAGACTAAAGCCTCTTCCAGGAAACCACAATCTTTTAGCCAAGGATCCTTCCAAAGAAGGATTTTATCACCTCTCCCCAATCTAAAGGACACATCATTATATATAATATCTCTGCTCTTTAGAATACAGTTCCATCTCCAAGAGAAATTAGGAGAAGGATGACACGTCCAAATAAATTCTGACTTAAGGTACCTTCCATTAATCCAATTCAACCATATAGACTCTTTTCTTTCTATAATGGACCAAATATTAGCGACCAAGCTTGCATTACAGAGCTCTCTAGCTTTCCTGAGGTTTAAACCACCTTCTCTTTTAGGTTTGCATATTTTATCCCAAAAGTGAAGATGGACATGGTGAATTTCATCAGTATCTCCCCAAATGAAAGTTCAAATATTCTGTCAACCTCCTCACATATACTACTAGGTAGGGGAAACACACATGCCCAAAATTGAATCATGGTAGAAAGAGTAGACTTGACTAGTTCAATTTTCTCAGAGAAGGACAAAGTCTTTGATTTTCAAGCTTCTAATTTACTCTTTAACTTGTCAATCAGTGGATAGCATATCTTTTTAGTTAACTTTCCAGAGAAAAGAGGGATTACCAAGTAAGTAGTGGGGAGATAATCTTTCTTGAAGCTGAAAATAGCAACAAGATCAAAATCTTCAGCTAACTTGCTGGTAAACACCAAACTTTTCCCTTGATTTAGCTTAAGACCTGGAAATTATCCAAAGATAGAGAGAATTTCATTTAGATAGGATGCATTAGCATCACCAACTTCCCCAAATAGCATGAAATCATTCACAAAGATAATGTGGGACATCTGTCTGGTACTAGAGGCACCCATCGACTTGAACTTCTTATGCTTAACATAACTATTAAGTAAGCTGGAAAACCCCTGCATAAATAAGACAAAGAGAAGAAGAGCTAAGGGGTCTCCTTGTCTTAAAACTCTAGAGGGCTTGAAAGAGTCATAGGGTTCTCTATTGATGAGGATTTGGTAAGTGAAATATCCATAATACTATGAGTCCAGTTAAGCCAAAACCAAGGGAATCCCCTTTTTTCCATGATGCAGAAGAGATAGTTCCATCTCACAAAGTCATATGCTTTAGGAATGTCTGCCTCGATGCACATCTTTCTTTCACTAGAATTCTTGTTGAAATTATTCAGAAGCTCATTAGTCAATAGAAAAGCATCTTTGATATTTCTGCTTTTGACAAATGCACATTGGCTAGTATCTATAATATCAGGTAAGGTATGATTGAGTCTATTAGTAAGAATTTCGAAAATGATCTTTTGAAAAAAATTATAGAGAGCTATGGGTCTCCAATCCTTTAGATTAATAGCCACCTTACACTAGGGAATGAGGGTAATAAATGTTTTGTTCATTTCTTTTAGTAGATTACCTTTTTCAAAGAAATCCAATACAACTTTGGACATAGTGTCTCCAACAATATGCTAGGATGATTTGAAGAAGTAAGCATTGAAGCCATCTGGACCTGGATATTTATCACTATCAATTTTCAAAATCACTTTGTCAATCTTAGCTCTAGTCACCTTCGTGGAAAGAATATCTATGTGCTTCTGATTCAGAACAAGAAGCTCCCAATCATCTTGCCAAATGATCAAACTAAACTCAGTCTCAGTAAACAAAATAGAATAGAAGTCCAAAATATGCTTCTTTATGGCGTCACTATCAGAGGTGAGATCACCATCAATGTGAATAACACTTATGGAATTCCTTTGTCTATGAGTCTTAAGGGAGTTATAGAAAAATTTGGTGTTCCTGTCTCCATTTTTAAGCCAGAGCACTCTTGCTTTCTGTCTATTAAGAGCTTACTCCTCTTCCAAGGCTTGAATAGCTTCCATTCTTTTTGCTTTAGTAGATCTTAAAAGAACGGGGTCATTCAACTTACAATCAGATTTGTATTGAGCCTAAAAAGAATCAACTTCCAAAATTCTGGCCTTATCTGAAATATTCCCAATTCTCTCCTTATTCCATCGAATCAAATCCTATTTGGTTTCCTTTTGCTTTGACAACTCTATACATAGGACATACCTGGATATCCACCTTCTAGGACTTCTTGATAAAATTAGTAAACTCTTTCCTACCCGCCCAGGTGTTAATGAATATGAATGGAATGTTCTTTTTCCTCCCCTTTGGTTCCAAACTTATACTTGGATTTTTGTGATCACTATAAAGGGTGGATGAGACCTCACCCAAGTAATTAGGCCAAGTGTCTAGGAATTCATTGTTGATCAGAATTCTATCAAACTTCAACGAAGTAAAATTAGGGCCTTTCTTTCTATTATCCCAAGTAAAAAAATGTCCTTTCATATCAGCTTCAAAGATAGATTCATCACTAAAAATTTATTAAATTCCAGCATAGAGAAATATGAAGGATTTGACCTTCCAATTCTTTTAGAAATCATTCTGATCATATTGAAGTCACCCCCAAGCAGCCATGGTTCTTTAATACCTTTAGCAAGTTTACTAAGATTGTGCCATAAAGATTATCTTTTTTTTATCTTCATTAGCCCCATAGATAGAAGCAGTCAGGAAAGAACATTCATTATTACAAACTTTCATATGAATGTGTTGATCTGATTCTTCAATACAGTTAATAGTAACAATGCCAGGATCCCAAACTACAATTAATTTTCCAAGAGGATGAGACTTATGATTAGAGATACAATGATAATTTGGCCATATTCTCTTCATGGTTTTATCAAACTTCCTTTTTCTAATCCTACTTTCAGATAAGAAATCAATAGGGGATTCGAATCTAATTAATTCCTCTTTTACCCTACTCTGATGAGACCCCCTGTTAAGGTCTCTGACATTGCAACAGGTTATTGATAAGTTTTCAATCAATTTTGAAACTTGGTAGCTAGATACCTACTAGGTGCAATAACATCATCATCGTTATCAACAAACTCCAACTCTTTGAACTTATTTGGGGAAAATCGAGTATGGTCCTTGGACAAAACACTCTTGGATTTATTTATTCTGGCAGCACCTCTAGGAGGGGATTTTGTTCTTGCCACTAGCTGAAAGCCATCCTCATCAATAATAATTTGATTACTAGCAGAATTCGATGTGATTTGATAGTTGTCATTAACACAATTTCTTACTTCTTCTAACTTACAATCCAGAGAAGGTCCTGTCAACCACACTCCTTTCTTTAATTTCCTGTAGTTTTCTCAGAATAGACTCAATATCTTCCCTTGGCATTTCAACTTGTGCCATAACAGTAGTACCGGGTTGGTCACATAAAGTGTTGTTAATCACTTTCTTCTGTACTTGAATCTCAGCATTCTTAGAACCATGGTAATCAATCCCTCCTTGAGTAATAACAATAGGAATAGAGACATTTTTCTGAACCTAGACTTCTTTTCTTTTTGGATATGTAAGAATAGGAACCTTAGGATGCAAGTTTCCTTTCGAGCACATTTTGTTCTCGTGGCCAAAAGCATTGCAGTTAGATCACTTTCTAGGGATCCATTCATACAAAACATCGATAACATGTTCTTCACCAGAGTCTCTGATCATAGAAATTGACTTAGGAAACTCAGAATCATTACGAATCAGAACTAGTAACCTATCATACTTTAGATGAGAGTACTACTTAGTTGCTAAATTGGTATCAATAGGAATGCCAAGAAAATGACCAATCCTTGAAAACATCAAACTCCCTCAAAATTTGAGTGGAAGGTTAGGAAGACGAATCCAGATTGGGACAAAATCAAGGGTTACCTTCTCGAGCTTATCCCCAATTTTCCATGGTTTCAGGATCAGAGGATTACCTTTGAATGTCAATAGTCCATCTTCCAGAGCATGGGTCATGTCATCCTTGTTTGTGAATCTGATCACAAAGAATCCATTACTTCTCGTGTTGATTTCAATCTCCCCCTTAACCTTCTACATCGAATCAAGATAGTTTGCAAGCGTCAGTAGATGAACTTTTGGGTCAACAACATAACCAGATAAGGTATTCTCCCACCTTTCCACTATCTTCTCCCCCTCTGCTTGTGGGTATAAGAGCTTCCCGTCGACTAGATCCACACCCACTTTCTTCAATTTTTCACCATCCGCCTTCTTTGATTTTAGTAGATTCCACCAGATTCCCTTCTTCTCCTAATTCATTGTCGGTGATGGTGAATTTGCCCCTTCCCAACTTAGGTAGGGCCATTCACCCTCTGTCGTCTCCCTGGCCTTCGATCCTGCGATTGTGGGTTTCAAACTAGACATAATCAAGGGTTTCAAACTGGGTGGAGCATGGTTCATGCCATCTCACTTATTTATCTAAGGAGATGTATGTTTTGGCCTCTTGAAGGACTCTGGTATGCTGCATTTGAAACCTTTTTCTCCTATGTACTATTATAATAAATGTTTGTGTGAGGGGGAGTTTTTTTCAATCCTCAACAATATAGATGCACAATTGGTAAACTCATCCATCTAATGATCACCCGAACATACATTGGTTTTGTTGTTAAAGTTGTTAGTCAACACATAGATAACCTCTTGTGTGCCACCAAAGTCAGGTATGAGTATCCTACACTATCTGAAAATGTGCATCTACCAGAGTCCTTCTCTACAACAAACCACAATCTCTAGACATATCTTTAACCTATCATGTAGATGACGAGTGGGTCAGAGTTTTGAAGGATAGGATACCCATTTCTAGCTTTTGTGTTCTATTGGGTGGTCATTTTGTCAGTTAGCAGAGTAAGAAGCAGTCTATTGTGGCTCATTCCAACACTGAGATAGAATATCATTCCATGCACACACTTGTTCTGAAATTCAATGGGTGACTTCTATTATTCAAATATTAGGTTTTCCTATCTCATCTCCATCAACTCTCAAATGTGATAATTAGGTATTCATACATCATTTTCCATGAACGTACCAAGCACATTGATGTTAATTTCCATTTCATGAGAGACCTAATTTGTGACAAGAAGATCATTACACAATACATAACAAATGGAGAACAAACTATTGATTTTTCACCAAGACACTTCCACCTTCATCCTTCTCCTATATGTGCGCCAAGTTGAAAACACATGATGTGTACTCTATAGCTTGAGGGGGAGTTCTAGTGATATTTTATGTTATTTTTATGGTTCTTCTCTCATAAAAATCAAATCATTTTAATCCCTATGCCTATGCTTGTCTTCCTGACATTTATCTGCCTCCTCCTAGTCACATCTAGTTTTCCCTTTCCCAAGTCTCTTCCTCAATAAACAACTTTGTTGTCTTCAAAAAAATTCTATCTTCTCATCCATTATTCGACTCATTGCATGAAAAAGATTCGGCTTGGATGCCATGGCCATGAATGCCCCCTGCTTCATTTGTATTGGTCATAAGTAGGCCTAGTTCTCACAAACAGTAACAACCTTGACACTTGACACTAGCCCCACAAGTGTGATGCATCCCCACACTATGAATGTGGTTGCGTAGTGCCATCCCATGCACATCGTTGCATAGTTTCATGTACCACTTCCTTGATAATGAGGACACATAAACCTCCATGCAGATGAGAACCATCAAAAACCTATGTTGGCTAAATGGACATCTATAAATCCCTTTGTTTTGATTATGACAAACATCTCATTCTTATTGATCTAACGAGCTACTTGAGTGTGCAGGAACAAGGTGGATGACAAAGCAACTAGGGAAATCCATATGCCTACATGTTTATGCTTTCATGCAATGTAATCGCTTTGTAAAAACTTGTACAAATATATAATGTACAAGTACTTAGATTGCATGTAAATCAAGCGTTAGATCTTCCCTAGCTAAACACCACATTTAGATAAGTCATCCCCTTCAAATAGGATCACAATTGCACACTCATACATATAATTAGTGCCTAATTTGAAACATTGAAACGGGATCAATCTCGGTCGACAAACTCCTCGACCGAGACACTCTCGGTCGACAATCTTCTCGACCGAGAAAGATCCAGAGTAGCCGTTAGACACAACTGACAAGGTAGTTGGCAGTTGGAGATAGACATTGCAAATTACTTGTTCCAGAGAGCCTGTCAGTTGACAATTGTTCGACCGAGTAGGTGTCTCGGTCGACCATTCCTCGACCGAGATGGTCTCTGACAGCAACTGCAGAATTAATTAATTAGCCGTTGTTAAAGCAACAAACTTGTACCTAACGGCTAGTTCAGCACTTAGAAACCCCTAGAAGTTGTCTAGAACGCCCTTAAGCATCCTTAGGCCATTCCTATAAATAGGACAAGCCATAGGACACTAAAACTCACTTGTTACACTTGAGAATTCTTTGAGCATACTTTGAGCAATCTGTTTGTGAGAAAATTGAGCATTGTGAACATTGGCTACTTCCTTCCTTAGCTCATAATTCGTGTCCTATAGGCTTGTATCTCCTACCCACTGCAATCACAAGTCCACACACTTGGTTAGGAGATCTATACACTTGATCTAGGCAAATCAAGCCTTGGGCTACAAGGATAAGTTGTAATTTCCTTTTTTCTTTCTTGTTCTCTATTACCGTTTGTACTCTCCTTGCTACTCCTAGGTTGGAGGCTGCTGATTGGAGAGGGTGGAGATCTTCTTGGCAAAGAAGGTGACTTTGATCTACTTCAGAAGGCTGGTGCAACGGGAGGTTACTTCTAGAGAGGAAGGCTACTTCAAGGGGGAGCTTGGAGTTACTTCAAGAAGGCTACCTCAAAGTTGGTGCACCTACTTCAAGTGAAGGCTGTTCAAAGGGTGTAAAGGAAAGTATTGTATTTTGTATAAATCCTTGGGAAGGTAATAAAATAAATACTTTCAAAATCCCGGTTGGGTAAGCAATCGGGTAGTGGACTGACAACTTTAGTAGTTGCTAAAGTTGGAACCACTCTAAACACCTGTCTCCTTCTTCCAATTTTCAATTGTGGTTGTTTGAGTTCAATAAATTGTTAAAATTATTTAAAAACTCTATTCACCCCCCCTCTAGTGTTTTTTCAATTGGTATCAGAGCGGGCTTCAAGGAACCCTAACCAGGTCTTGAAGAATGGAGGGTAATGGTGATTACAATCACAACAAAAGGTGCTGCTTGGACAAAACTACAACATGTTGCAATTGGTGCTTAGGAACAAGCCACACAACAACTAGATGCCCTTGGAGATCAAAGAAGTAAGATGAGCACAAAGATTGTCTTATTGCTACAACTAGTGAAGAAGAAGAAGAGGTAAGTCTTTTTGATTTATCTAAAGAAGAACTAGTTGCTAGTCTTGAAGAAACACATATTAAATATATTGAGTGCAAGAAGAAATTAAAGAAATCTATTAAAGCAAATGATGAATTACATGCTAAGCTTCTTGCTATTACATCTGAAAACGAAGATCTTACAAAGATCATTGAAGATCATGATATTGAGATAAAATCTATAGAGGCAAATTGTAATCTACTCTCCTTGGAGAAGAATAATTTGCAAAGTCAAGTGAATGATCTTCAAAAACAACCCATTTTATGCAACCATCTAGATTATGATTCTATTGTCAAAGAAAGAAATTCATTGTCATCTAATCTAGATCAAGCAAAACTAGATATCAAAAAGAGAATGGAAGAGATTGCCAAGTTACAACAAAAAGTTAGTAGTTTAAATAATAATGGCATTCTTGATCAAATCTTAGATAATTCCTATCATCAAATTGGGAGAAGAGGACTAGGTTACAAGCCTAAAGGGAAATCCTATCAACAACCTAGTTGGAGAAAGTCACAAACCCATCAATCTATATATGTACCTAAAGGAACATCTTCACCCAAGGATAACACAGAACACAACCATAGAAAAAGATATGAGGTTGACTCGATATGTTGTCATTATTGTTTGCGTCTTGGTCACTATTCTTTTTCATGCCCTTACAAGAGAAAAGATTTTGAGTTAGTTTGGGTTCCAAAACCTCCAAACTAAATGAACAAAATCAAGTTGAGATATGACCAAGAACCTTAGTTGCATATCTCTATGTCTATCTCAACTCAAACAAAATGGGATAACAAATAAATTTAAATATCTAAATATTTAACTTGCATATTTATGTTTTATTTGGAAGCAATTAACAATTTCAGGAATATTGTCGGTCGAGAGACTGTCGACCGAGATACTATCGGTCGAGAAAATATCGACCGAGCATATCACTGATTTCCAGTCTGTTGCAAAATTGCTGAATTCTTTGATAAAATTGCTATCTATTCATGATTAATGATTGGATATACATTTTTTGGAAATCATCCCTACAAATTTAAATTAGTCTATTCCTTAAATGATTTAAGTTTAAACTGAAATTATGCTTAGTTTAATGAAAAGAAAATTTCTATAATTATTCACATGATCTCTTTATTTTCTGGTCTATCCATATAGAAATCATGTGATTATTTACTGTTATTATGGATATGCTTTCACCATTTGGTACTATGATTAGCTTGGATAGATAATTGTCTGCATGGATCCGTGATGATATATATAGGCAAGCAAATGCTTTATTGGTAATATATTATGCTTGCAACACATAAGATAAAATCTCTCAATTAGTATCCTTAAAAGACTTGAGATATTTAGTGTGCCTTCAGTAAAGAATCTTATGAGGATACTAAACGATGTGAAATTTGATATTCATATTACTACAGCAAAGCCTATATTTTAAGAAAAGGACAAATGTTTTCATATTAAGTATTATGCTTCAACTTGATACTTAATCAAATCTTATGCAGATATTATACTTCATAATGTTCAATTTGAAAAATCTGCAAATCTGCCTCTTGGTTAAAATGAAATTTGACCAAGGGGCGCTATGGTCGTAGTCAAAATCGACCTAAAATAAGTTTGACACAAAAACTACTTGAATATCATTTTATTGTGATTAAAAGCAAAATCAATTTATGATCACAAAATTGTCCCAATATTGTCAATAATAAAACAAAATATTACTCCCTTAGAAAATATATATATGCTCTACAAATTAAGTCTATCATTTGCATTAAAAATCAGCTTAAAAAATTCATACCCAGTAAGTCTGTCGGTCGACGAATCTTCGACCAAAAACCTCTCGGTCTGCCCACCTCTCTCGACCGACAGAATCTAGACAGACCTAACATCGGACACACTTCCGGTCGACAATTGTTCGACCGAGACAGTGTCGGTCGACAATTGCTCGACCGAGAAAGAACCGTTGGGAGATGACCGTTGCAATCCGACCGTTACCGTTAACGGCCGACCGTTGCAAGTCGACCGTTGGACGGACGAGTGGCGCGTCTGGAATATGACCGTTGCGGACGCTCGGTCGACAAATTGTCGACCGACCTGGTCACTGGATTGCTATAAAAGGGACCAAAAACGGGTCACTTCTTCACACTTTCATATTCTTGTTTCCATAGGTTCTCTCTAGTGAATTCTTGTGCAAATCTTTAGCATCCGCATCCCCAAGACTTCCTTTCTTCTTCTCCACCTTCAATCAACGCAATGGCATCATCCTCTGCTCGTGGAAAGAAGAAGGTCGCTGGCAGGAAACAAAGGGAGGCTACTCCACCATTGACGATCATCAACGACATTGCCTTCGTCGAGGGAGATGCTGGTGATCGCTATCTACGACTTTCCTCCAAAGCTCCTCTCCCAAGACGACCAGTTGAAGTTATGGACTTCCTCAACATTGTTGACTTGGAGGACCTCTTTGAAGTGCAAAAGTTGAAAGAATTCATCAACCCTTCTTTCCCTTCCTATTCCACCAAGGTAGTGAATGAATTCTATGCTAACCTCATCTCCCACTCTGAAAATGAAACCATCTTCTTCTATACTATGGTAAATGGGCATAGCTTTCGATTTACTGAAGGGGATATTCTTAACATGCTAGATATTGACATAGAAGAATACCAAGACACCCTTGACCTTACCTCTGGAAACCCACTTAATCAATTTTCCCAAGATAACCATACCGTTAGTCCTAGTGACATCAAAAGGACCATTTTTCAATCCAATACAACCTGTCACAAAGATAGAGGCACATACTATGCTATCAATCTCAAACCAGCTGCTAGGATTGTAAACCTTATTGTTTCAACAAATATACATCCTAGAGCAAATAAGTCTGAAGTTCCTATTTTTCGTATGTGTCTAATATATGCCATTATCCAACGTATTCCCACAAACTTTATCCGCATCATTCTTAAAAACATGCTTGAGTTTTCTGGCAATCCTCCATATGTTGATCTTGTATGCCAAATTACTCAACATTTTCTTAAGACCCAACTTGAGGATATGGGATATACATGGGAGCGTAGACCACAAAAAATAAGTAAGAATACTGTAGAAAAAATGGGGATTGATTTCGGTCATAAGAGGGCTAGGGTAGAAGGAGAAACATCTACACAAGATATACCACCTCCACCTCCTCCTACCAGCCTACCCTATGATCCCATCCAAAACACTCTAACCTATGTTGCTGGGTCACAATATCATCTTAGTAAACAACTAGATTATAACCATCATGACATGACTTATCTAAACCAAAGAATGCAAACTCTTTCTCCAAACCAATCAGAGGAATATCCTTATTCTTTAAATCCTGGCATGCTCAATCCATATAACCCATCTTACAACTACTATCAACCTCCACCTCCACCATCTACAGATCTCACGCATACTCAGTTTTCATCAATGAAACTACAAGATATTGCTGCTCATTTCCGATTTGATCGTGTTCCAACCTTCTTGGAGGCATATGCCTTAACCAAGACAGGTGCTCTGGAGTGGCAAACATTGGTCCAGTATTATGGAGCTGAGCCTTTTCTTGGGAAAGACCCTGATGTTGATGTAATTCTTAAGTCTTTCCAGTGAGATTTGGAGTTGTATTAGTTGAAATGGAATCTTTGCAAAATTGTAATAAATGGGTTATCTTTACATGATTTGGCTATCTTTTCATGCTTGTAATGAAATTGGTTATCTTTATAATGGATATTTTTTGGCATCATTTGAATTTGGATTATGAGACTATTGTAGAGCATACAAAATAAGGGGAGTAATAAACACAAATAAATAAAAAAGGATGAAAATCTTTGCAAATACCTAAAAGTTAAAGTTATGGCTAAATTAAAATCTATTGCAAAGCACTCATACCTTGGGATATCTATCTAAAGGGGAGCATAGTATAAAATTAAGGGGGAGAAGTAATGTCAAAAAATTCAACATGGATATCTTTTTGAAATGACAAAGGGGGAGAAAAAAGAATATCAAAATAAAATAAAGATCAAAACTATAATAACTGAGTTTCATAATGAAAACGGCCAAGCACTTACTTGCAAAACAAAAATGGCTACAAAAGGTAATCTTCAGGTATGAAACTCATATGTTTTATATTTCTTTCATTTATATTTTGGAAATGTTTGTCATCTTCAAAAAGGGGGAGATTGTTGGCTAAATGGACATCTATAAATCCCTTTGTTTTGATTATGACAAACATTTCATTCTTATTGATCTAACGAGCTACTTGAGTGTGCAGGAACAAGGTGGATGACAAAGCAACTAGGGAAATCCATATGCCTACATGTTTATGTTTTCATGCAATGTAATCGCTTTGTAAAAACTTGTACAAATATAATGTACAAGTACTTAGATTGCATGTAAATCAAGCATTAGATCTTCCCTAGCTAAACACCACATTTAGATAAGTCATCCCCTTCAAATAGGATCACAATTGCACACTCATACATATAATTAGTGCCTAATTTGAAACATTGAAACAGGATCAATCTCAGTCGACAAACTCCTCGACCGAGACACTCTCGGTCAACAATCTTCTTGACTGAGAAAGATCCAGAGTAGCCGTTAGACACAACTGACAAGGTAGTTGGCAGTTGGAGATAGACGTTGCAAATCACTTGTTCCAGAGAGCCTGTCGGTCGACAATTGTTCGACCGAGTAGGTGTCTCGGTCGACCATTCCTCGACCGAGATGGTCTCTGACAGTAACTGCAGAATTAATTAATTAGCCGTTGTTAAAGCAACAAACTTGTACCTAACAGCTAGTTAAGCACTTAGAAACCCCTAGAAGTTGTCTAGAACGTCCTTAAGCATCCTTAGGCCATTCCTATAAATAGGACAAGCCATAGGACACTAAAACTCACTTGTTACACTTGAGAATTCTTTGAGCATACTTTGAGCAATCTGTTTGTGAGAAAATTGAGCATTGTGAACATTGGCTACTTCCTTCCTTAGCTCATAATTCATGTCCTATAGGCTAGTATCTCCTACCCACTGCAATCATAAGTCCACACACTTGGTTAGGAGATCTATACGCTTGATCTAGGCAAATCAAGCCTTTGTCTACAAGGCTAAGTTGTAATTTCCTTTTTTATTTCTTGTTCTCTATTACCGTTTGTACTCTTTTTGCTACTCCTAGGTTGGAGGCTGCTGATTGGAGAGGGTGGAGATCTTCTTGGCGAAGAAGGTGACTTTGAGCTACTTCAGAAGGCTGGTGCAACGGGAGGTTACTTCTAGAGAGGAAGGCTACTTCAAGGGGGAGCTTGGAGTTACTTCAAGAAGGCTACCTCAAAGTTGGTGCACCTACTTCAAGTGAAGGATGTTCAAAGGGTGTAAAGGAAAGTATTGTATTTTGTATAAATCCTTGGGAAGATAATAAAATAAATACTTTCAAAATCTCGGTTGGGTAAGCAACCGGGTAGTGGACTGACAACTTTAGTAGTTGTTAAAGTTGGAACCACTCTAAACACCTGTCTCCTTCTTCCAATTTTCAATTGTGGTTGTTTGAGTTCAATAAATTGTTAAAATTATTTAAAAACTCTATTCACCCCCCCTCTAGTGTTTTTTCAACCTACACCTCATGTGAGAATTTTCTAGGTCATTGTCTCTAGAAGTAGCCTCACTCCTAGTGGCCTAACTCCTTGTTGTATGCAGAACCATCTGATAAAAAAACATACTACTACATGACGAGACTGTGAGATTAGCACTATATTATGTAATGACAAGTACTTTGATGAGATGGAACCTAGCATCCAGTAATTATAGTATGAGGAGAAGCTGGGAAAAGGAGTCATCAACAGTTGTATCAATGCTCAATAAAGAAAAAGGGAATCAATGTGACATGGAACCAGGTGTTCACGTGCCACTTCTAGTCAGATGCAAACTTCTCCTCACTAAAAAACTTCTTCCCACCTACTTTAAACCCCAAAATGGCTACCCACTGCTCTCAACCATTCTCCCTACTGCTACCAAATAGCCCCATACTCATTAAGCCTATTATCAATTGGGTATTAATCTGATACAATATTTGACCTTAGTTGTACCGCGTGTGCTCTGTCCCGTACCCCCACATTTGTCAGCCTAAAGGTGGGACAAATATGCATTTTTTGGGTCACAAAAGAGACTCATTTATTTCTCTTTATGTATCTATTTAATGGGGTCATGTAGTACATTGACTTGTGTTATGGGTTATATCTACAAAATATTGTAAAATTTAAAAAAACATGTGCTAATTTTGTAGGTACCAAAAGGGGGGGCATTGTGCTTTTTTCTCTTGCTTTCATTTGATAATTTTATTCCCCATGCTAGCACCACTCATGTGTTTATCTCTTTCAATGTGTAGTAGGTATTATTCTTCTCCACACCAACTACTGGTTTACTTTGTAATTCATGCATGGTGGGATATATAGGGAGAATATATGAAGAGGTATTGTGAGGAGAAAGAGTATAAGAGAGTTGATATGTATCATCCTGTGCTATTTTGATCTCCATGGAGCTTCTTATTATTATGTACATCTATATTCAAATGTCTTTGTGGTGCTCTATTCCACTAAGCATCGTGCTTCCAGTGCATCATTGTTATATCTCTTTCCTAATGAGATTATGCTTATTCGTGCTTTGAGTGCATCATTGGTGTATCTTTTTCCTAATGTCATTGTGCTTCTTCATGCTTGCAGTCATCATTGGTGTAACTCTTTTCTAATGACACTATGCTTGTGCATGTAGGTTGTCTATATGCACTTTGCTTATTTCAGTTGTGTACCACTTTCATGCAAGGTGCAAGATCTCAATTATATCATTTACACGCGTTGGGATGGAGATTTTTGTGCTAATTCCAGCCTCCTGTTTCCTTTGGTGCTATTCGGTGATGATCCTGCTACATATCAAAATATGGATGGCTACATTTAGAAGCTTGTGAATCTAAAGTCTGCAATATTACACATGCGAGGTTGATGATTCATCAAGATTTATCATCACCAAGCTACTTAACTAATGTCTTCTCTGGGTTGCATTTTGTTCTTTCACAAGTGTCAACATGGTTCTTCTAGTGATCTAATTGGGATTCCTTCATGGTGTCTTTCATTCCCATCAATCCATTGAAAGTCACACTCTAGATGGATCCAGTTTGTAGTCATCATCACTTCCATCAAATTTGTGTTTGAAGATACCTCTACTACTACATCATTGGATGTGTTGATTGTGCCTATTACAACCACACATTCTTTTCCAGTTAATATGGTGTAGTCATTATATTTGGATTGTATGATCCAGATTGATAGTGATGTTCTTCATTTAATATGCACTTTAGAAGATCTTCCCCAAATATCAACTATTTACCACCTTCTAAACATAAATTTAAAGGTAGCGTCATCAAATCTATTATTAACTGGAGTCATCCTTAAAGAGGAATGGAAAACTTGTATCGGGAGTGACATTTATTTATTTATTTTTGATTTGTCTTATCATCTAATTAAGTCTTGTAAGTACATAATTGATAAGTGTTGTACCCGCACTCTAGCTTGATGGGGAGTGTTAAAATTAGGGTTAAGTTTGTTATGTTATATGGGCCCAGTTGTTTTGTTACATGGGGTTAGGTTTTCTTCCCTTGTACTTGACTCCTTGTATTTTCTTCTTCTCCTATAAATAGGAAAGGAGTTTCCCATCTTTCAATAAAAAAAATCTGATAAGATTCTCATCTTATTTTCCACAAATATAATACATCCCATATTTAATTAAACTTCATCTTGACCAATATTGCTTTTTGATTGAACCCAATAAATATTGGGTTTCAAAAAATCATCACATGCATCACTTGAGTTCACTTTTCCTTTCAGGAGTAGAGTACTTAGAGTATATATTTTAATTACAAGTTTTTTTTCATAATAAGTGTTTGAATGCCTTTTTTGAATTATATGATCTTGTTTGCTATTTATGTTTGACTCAACTATGATGAAGTACTTTTAGAAAGAATATGCACACTCTATATTTGTTCAAGAATATGACATAAAAGACAATACTATCTTCTTATAAGGAATAAAATGACGTATATATGTGTTAATTAAAAATTAAGACTGTTTTGTTAAAATGTTCGTATTTCAAATAGGGCAAGTTTCAATGAAATAATGGGGTTTACAAAAAAATTGATAGTTCCAGTACTATACACATGAATACTTCAAATCTAGTTGTACTGCTAACTTTTCATGATTAGGAATTATTCAAAAAAATATGGCTAATGCCCTCTCTTACTGATAGAATAAAAATATGTCATACATCTATTTATATACAACATGCCATGATATTTAATTCTTCTTCTTCTTCTCTCTCTCTATCTCTCTCTCTTTATCTCTCTCTCTCTCCAATTCCTATACATACTCTATGGTTTCCAAGCTGTTCTTCTTTCATGCAAAGGACAAGTGGACTGGCACTACTGTGTGTGCAGACACTACACAATGTAATGAACAATGCCTAAGAGTATGTGAGACCAAATGAAAATGAGGCCTCCTAATTGGGCCACATACTTGTAGTGGGTGAAGCCATGGCCTTAGGTGGCATGGCCTTGACTCTTTCACTAGGTGGGAATGGGTGGAGGGAAGCCTATTGACATCGGCCTTGTTAGGTTGGTAGGGATTGGGACTGATAGGATGTAGGGAATAGGTCTATGGTTTTCTTTTGTGTGAAGGGGAGGGAGTAGGGTAGAGGATTTTGTGGGTGATGGTAGTGGAGGATACGAGAGGGAAGCATATGTTGGGGAGCTTGTTCGTTAGCTACATGGAAAGGAGAGAGGGGTTCATACAAGGGATATACGTGTAAAGGATACAAAATGTTGGTGAAGTGAGAAGAATCTAGTTTTTAGTAAGCTGACTGTAGCTGGAGCAGAAGACATAATGGTTGGCTTCCTAGAGATGAGACATAGGAGTTCATTAGGATGATGAATTTTGATACTGTTGTTGGATCTCACATGGAAGAAGGGGGCGATTACTTTATAGAAATGACTCTAAAGGGCTATAATTGTTCGTGCAAATGAGGAGCTCAGATGAGATGATGACATGAGGAGCATGGATGGAATTGGGAAGAGATGAAGTTGGGAGAAGATGTGAGGGAAGGAATAAGATAGAGGATCCAAATAAAAAAATATTAGGGTTTTGGCCCTGATACCACTTGATGCATAGTGCATCTGGAACTTTGCAGAAGAGAGGCAAATAATATAATGCATTATCAATTTTCATAGTTCATATTCAACTACTTAGGAACATTCAACTACTTGGGACAACCCCCATGGATGTTATTTATAATAAGAGGACTTGAAATCCCAATCAAAGAAATTGTTAATATTTCCAACTAAAATCTAAAATAAAAATTCAAAATTAAGTAAAATAGTTGCAACTAAGCACAAATACTAGATAAATAAAACTTAATTCATGCAAAAAATAACACAACATAAATTTCATTAAGAGGCCTTCATCCTACAAAATATTCCCATATGTCTTGCTCAATTTCTTAAAGGACACACACATATATATATTGCTTCAGTGTATTGAGTTTATCTCTTTGCATGGGATTAGTCAGTTTTAACCTAACGAAAAAACAATTTATTCATGGGAACACCCTTGACCAGAACTGAGTGATAACCTCCCTCTCAAGCCATTGGTTTTCATCTATGATTTTGATCTCACCTAAGAGGGAAAAATGTTAATGCATGATTTTGGTCCCATGATCAATGTTCAATACTAACTTGATTTTTAGAATAATAATTTGATTGCCTTTTTACTCCACATCAAATCATATTAAACTATTTCCATCAGGTCATTTTGTTTTACTTGTGACTCAATTGGATTGGAAGAAAATGATTGGATATTTGAACCAAAATACAATTCCAAAATTCGGATTAGGATTAATTTTGAAGCATAAATTTTAATACTAACCAAGAAAAGAGGAACAATAAGGACAATTGAATGGATCATTGAGGTGCAATCATACCAACACTAATGCAGCAAATCCCATCATAATTCAGCAGGTAATCATGCTTGGGTGAGAGTAGTATTAAGGTAGGTGACCTCCTAGGAAGTTCTTACGTTGCATCCCTTGTATGACCAAAGTAACCAGGGTGGTAAGAGCTCGATAAGTCCCAGTGAAGGACCTAAGTTCAAATCACATTGAAGGCACTCTAGGAACAACAATCTACACTTGTTGGGCATGGTAGGGGGTGACCAGACCACACCTTCTCAGACCCCAAGAGTTTACCATGCTGGGGTTGGTCCATTAGTGGCCATGTCAGGGGTGGGTTCCCTCATAATGTAAAATACGACCAATTGGGTTGATGATAACTTATTTGACTAGATTGGGCCAAATTTATGAGCCACATATGTCTATGCATAAGCACACACTTCCTAACAATTCTTGTGACCACAACATAGTATGCCAATATTATCATCATGTTTCAAACAATTATAGATAATGAAGTGAAATCATTTGGTTTCATCTGTTACTTTGGTAGGTTTATCTTCATTGAAAAAGATGTAGCCTCATTTGAACTGGTGATCTTTAACTCTATTAGTGTCCTTGAAGGACAAGAAAAATATACATGTCAAAAATTTGGTCAATCCACACACGCTTTAATAGTAGATTGTTGTAAACATGTTGTTAGGGTTATTAATATTTAGTTAATTTGTAATACGGACCTTGTCGTCTTGGCCCATTAGGGTTAATTTTTCTTCCATTGTACTTGCCTCCTATCCTATTTATAGGATGGGAGTTTTCCATTTATCAATATGAAATATCTCATTAGCCTCCTATCTTAATTTCCACATGGTATTAGAGCATTGATCCTAAACCCTAGGGAAAAAAGATAGTGCCACCAGCTGTGGGTGGCCTCCATCTCTTCTAGGCTTGGACCATTACCATGAATCATCTAGGAATCCATAGTCATCTCCTCCCTTCTTCATTTATAAAGATTCATCCTTTTATAATATGCCCACATGTGTCTTGCTGCTATCATATCTTATTGTTTCTATCGACCCTTCTAAGTTTTTTTACCAATACATTTGGTTCTTCAAGATTGATCCCCCTTGTCTTCCCCCAAGATCCAACCTGTTGAATTCCTATTTTCTATTTTCTTGTTTCTCCTTTCCATGACTCTGTTCATCCACCCCTCATCCTTCAAAAACTCATCCTATTTGGTAAATGTCTTTTTCTCATATTCCCTTGTCCAGATAGCGTTGTTTGACTTTTTATTTGCGGAAGTAGAGGCATAGGGTAAAGAAGGGAAACAAAGGGATTTATTGATCTCATATTTTTTTGTTTGTCAATACAGATGTTTTTCTGTGGTCAAAAGGTTTTAGAAAAAATCAAACTAAAATATTCTCCTTCCTTTTTTCTTCTTTGTCTTGTGATTAATTGTTGTTATGATATGATGTAAGCCTTCCGTGCAACAACTATTGTTGACTACCTCATGGTATGTTGGGCATCCCGAACCTGCAGTGCATGTGGCTCCAGAATCTGTGTAGGCATGTTCAGAGCAATTAGAACCTCAAAATCCACCCCTAGCCTTAATCATTGATCTTGAACTAGATGAAGACAACAATCCTTTCTACCTTCCTATTCGACAAGGCAAATTTTCATGTCTAAGGTGTAAGGAAGGAGTGATTCAGTGCACATTATAATATTCCCAACACTAGAATCCCATGGTGATGGGAAACACGTTGTGATAGCATTTTACTAATCTTACATTACTATGATCGAATGGTGTGCAATCTAGACCACAAATCATCTATGCATCTTCTAGATAAAGGGCATTAAGCCTTAATCTACACAAGTCATCTATTGCTATCGACAACGATGGTAATGAGTCGGCGTGAATCCTTTTCACAGTGGAAATGTTTAACTTTATTTCCTTTTTCTAATAGGTTCAAGAACAAGGGTCATTTATTCACATTAATTATTCAAGGTTGTATAAGAAAATAGAAGAAAACATGAAAATTTAATAAAAAAAGAGAAGACAATTGTAATCCTCCAATCTTAAAATAAAAATAAGATAAAAATATCACATACTAGTTTATAATGCACAAAAATAAGAAAGAAGGGACACCTCACTCAATTTTCTTTCTCTCTATGTGGTTCCACTAACCCACATGGTTGAGTACCTCAGTTTGAATGGGGGAAATTCTACATTTCATGTCGTGGTGCCTATATTTTTGTGATTTTTTTTTACTACCTTGCCTATATAATGGTAGTGCTTTCTTTTTCCTACTGTGCTTATGTAGATATAGTGCTTTGTTCTTTGTGCATTCCTTTATATCAATAGTTTTTATGCCATCCTTTCCATATCTATTCCTTTACCAATTTTTATGAATTTCCATCCCAACCACTCTCATGATCCTTTTTGTGGTTAGCATGAGGGAGAGAATAGAGGAAGATGAGTAGAGGTAAAAGATGATATGGAGGAGAGAAAGTGAATAGAGGAAGTCATGTTAGCATACCATGTTGTCTAGTTTGTGCATATTCATCTGTGTTGTTGATACCTACCTACAATAGTTCATATTTCTATTGTAGCATGTCTCAAGCACACACCCACTTGCTATAACACAATATTCCTATAGTAGTGCTCTTATCACAACTATCACACATTATTCTAGAGTTGATACTTATTTTGTAGACTATTTTTACAAAAAATGACAAC
Source organism: Alisma plantago-aquatica (assembly GCA_963693085.1). Lineage (NCBI taxonomy): Eukaryota > Viridiplantae > Streptophyta > Magnoliopsida > Alismatales > Alismataceae > Alisma > Alisma plantago-aquatica. Next base: position 668,222,190 of record OY856414.1, read on the forward strand.
TTAGATGACTTTTACACATATTCTTCACCATATACTTCTTTTCATGCTTACTCAAGATGTTGATGTTTATTCACAATCTCTCTTATGGGGCTATCAATTATCAATTTCAAGGGGGGTCTATTTTGTTGTTGTTAATGTTGTATCAATGTTACCTTCATCAAGGGGATAATATATGCTTTATGCTACATGATATCTTCTTTAAGGGGAGTGTTAGAGTGCCTCAATTTTATATTACAAGATTTAGCATTGGACCATTTCTTGTTAGGGAAGATTGATTTCTGTATTGGCTATTTCTCCTTTTTATGTATTGTCAAGCTCGACACATGTTTCACCCATTCTCTAGCTTGAGGGGGAGTGTTATAGTTGTTATTATTTTGTTTATTTGTAATATGGGCCTAATTGTCTTAGTCCATTAGGGTTATGTTTACTTCCCTTATACTTGCCTCCTCTCTATATAGGATGGGAGTTTTCCATCGATCAATAAAAATGTCTCATTAATCTGTCATCTTTATTTCCACATGTGTCATCACCACCACATGCCACAAGAATGAAGAGTACTCAAACAAATGGACCAACTTTTCTTTCACAATAAAAGTGAGGATAATCCATAGCCATGTGTTAACCAATGCCTAAGCTAGTTCACTACCTTGGGATCACATTTATGTATAAACATACTCCCCTAGGCAACCACCTACAATATTCTTGGTTGTAAATTCATCTTATAAATAGAAATCTTGATATATGAATTTCATTTAAAAAAACTAATATAGATCTTAGATGTTCTACACCAAGGAGCTTCAAGACACTCACTAGTTCAATCCTGGATTAGTGGCAATTGTAGGTTTGATGACAAGATAACAAATTGTGGGTAAATTTTGTTTAACATCTTCCACTCCCTGGTCAACCACACTCTACTCCACTAGGTATGATGTCTATTAATTCTTAATATGGAGATTTCAACGGTAATCTTGTGACACCCTTTTTCTATGTGAACTGGTCATAGTTGTTATGGCCAACCAACTATCCATTTTTCTCAATTTCATTACCTCACAATTCCCTCCATGATGGTTGTTTCAAATATTTGATTTCATTTCAATTTGCGGCCTCCTCAATGATTGAAATTCTCTTTTAACCCTTTTTTTATAATCTAACCATGATTAATACCTATGGAGACAATACACATTTTTTATTTATTTCAAAACACCAATAATCCAAGTCAAGACCAGAGCTTCAATCATAGTAGGATGCCTAATCCATTTATAAGGCCATAACTAGGACCCTTACCAGGCAGTTTTGGATTTAAAATATCAATTATTCATGTTAGGCTAGTAAAAATTTGGTTTGCCTCATTTTGACCAAAAGAAAGCTAAGGTAGTTACTTAACCATTTCCACATCATTTTTAATTCTATATTAACTTTATTTTCTGATCATTATCCCTTTTTTGATGATCTCGTCTCTCCTATTCTATCCATAATGGTAGTCTAGAGAGCAGCTTCTAGTTTTGCTTTATAAGACGATTTTTATACCCTTTCTCATGTTAAATTGAGTATTCTTGGGACTAGTATATATATAGTTACAATTATGTGACTTCATATCTCTAAAAGGTCCAAGCCAAATTTATTATAGAAATTGAAATCCCATATTCCTTAGCATCTTCTATGTCACACATAAATTGAAGCTTCTTTTGGCCCCAGTCCATTAAAATAAATCCACATGAATTAGTGTGTGCACACATACATAATATAAAATAATATAATACACTATCATACACTACACTACAATATAACTGCCATTGCATGATGTGTTTTTTTGTTGATGCTTGTTTTTTGTTTCAATGTTTGGCATGATGTTAGGGGTTAGTTCCTGATCACCTCAGGACCACTCTTAGGAAACACATTTAGGATGACTAGTAAGAGATAAGTATCACATAATTGATCAAAAATCACGTTGGCTCCTAATCCATGGCCTTACATTAGAACCAATATTGAACCGATCCACCATTCTACATCACATACTATGACCTTCAATTAGTTTTCCATGGTATTCAAAGCCCTAATACTTTGATCATTGAATCTTTCCCAAACTAGTATATTATGTCCCCTTTAAGCGTTTACCTCATCATGTGCATGCTATCACCTATTTCCCAAAGAAGGTGATTGATTACTTTCTCTATCATTAATTTAATTTGAGGTTAAACGAAAGTCATGTCTTCATTAAACCATACCAATTCTATTTCATCTTGATATTGTAGATGCCTATACGTCTTACTCAATTTCTTAAAGGACACACACCTATTTGGATTCAAGGTGTCAAGTTCAACTCTCTACATGAGCTTAGTCTATTTTTAATCGAGACAAAACAAAAATTCCTCATGGGAATGCCCTCGATCAAAATTGAGTGATAATCTCACTCTCAATCCATTGGCTATCATTTATACTATAAACCTCACATAAGGGGCAAAAATTTTGATGCATCATTTTTGGTGCTCTAGTCAATGGTCAATACTAATTTGATTTTAAAAGACTAATTTTATCACTTTCTCACTCCACATCATATCATATTAGCCAATTACCATAAGGTAATTCTGATTCACCCATGACTCAACTACGTTGAAAAAAAAATCGATTGGGGATTCGAACCAAGCTACAAGTCCAAAGTTTGAATTATTAATAAGTCTGAACCATATATTTTTTTATTGATCAAGAAAAGGCAATAAATAAGGCTAGTTGGGTTGATGCCAACCCAGTCAACTAGATTGGACCCGATTGTTTAGCCTCACATATCTATGCATAAACATAAATTTCCCAATAAATATGGGAACATAATTGATTGAGACCATTGTTACCATAACCTCTAAACTAATTATAGATAATGAAGTAACATCATTTAGCTACATCTGTTAATTTGGGGACTTATTTTGATCCAAGGAGGAATGCACCCTCATTTCAATTGATGATCTTTGATGCTCATACACCAAGTTTACAAAAAGTAACCCTAATACCTCACTTTGATTACAATCCATAAGTGCATGTGATAGGGATGTAGATATAGAGGTGACAAGTAAGGGGGTTGAATCCACTGTGAGCACAGAAAGCACAAGAGCTATGTTGTTTCTTTAGGTTTCTAGAGATGAGGGTTAGGGTGCTTAGGGTTTAAAATTCATTTGTTTGAATTTAACTAAGGATCATGCAATAAATAATACACTATGGAAAGATAAGTTAATCCTAACAATTAAGTATACACAACAAGATAAGAGAGCAAGTAACACTACATTAATCAACAAGTTAATTACACTAAACTAGAATAGCAATGACAAGAAAGAGCAATGATCTACATTACACTAGAAAAAAATATTAACAAGGCAAGAAGTATTGCATTAAGCAACTAACTATCAAATCCTAGCACCAGAAAGTAAGAATAAGAATTAGTTACCTAACAAAGGCTAAATAACATTAAACAATCAATTAACATAGAAAGAAAGGCGACTAGCTATCAATAGAGAAAATTTGGGTTATAATACTTGATTAAGGATAGTGGGCCATCTTAGGGTATGATACTAATCAACTATGCAACTAGGGTTCATATATATATATATATATATATATATATATATATATATATATATATATATATATATATATATATATATATATATATATATATATATATATATATATATATATATATATATATATATATATATATATATATATATGCACACACCCTATACTAGTGTCATCAAATCAAACAATCATAGTGAGACGATGATAGAAGTACTCTTATCCTACTTTATGGACATGAGTGGCATAAGGTGTATATAGAGGAACTACTCCCTATCACTTCCTATCCAAACTTATAAGGCTCAATTGTACAATAGGTAATTCTTGTCCTAGATTGACCCTAGTCTATGGTTCTAAACATTGTTCTCCTCACCCACTTGGTCGAATGGTGGTATAAGAGATAACATGAGGCTATTTCACCTCTTATTATTCCTTATCTAACATCTACTACACTCCTTGCAGAGAGAGGGGAAATCCACACCTAGACCTTAGATATCACACCTGTTGTAGTGGAATAGAGGTATATTGAGGGAGAAAGAAAAACAAGTCAAGGTCATACAAAGAACCTAGGAGTTTTATCCTCAAAAGCCCAAAATCATTCTTTTTTCAATATCTTAGGCGGTTCCATAACTCAAACAACCAAAACAAGATAACTGAGCGAGAAAATGCATAACTTGGCATTAATAACATTATATAACATTTTATGCTTAAAAAACCCACAATTATGCAGTATCACATTAACATATTTTCCCCTAAACAACCCACCAAGGGGCTTAGCTACACATAATGCAAGAAAAAGAAAAAAAGAGAAGAAAGAAATAGAATCATTCATGAGTGCTGAGGTAGAAAACTTCTTCTCCTTCTTCAGCAATAACAAACTATCCTCCTTCCCTCCCCAAAGGGTGGGAAGCATAGAAGTACAGATGGAAGTGGTCAAAATATAAGCAAACTATGGTGTTGAGTGGTGGAAGGTGAAATGGTAGGTGGGACTAGGGAGGGTGGTAGCTAAGGGGAGTAAATGAGGTGAGGAAGTGCCAACCCTATACCCATAGGCCCCATTAAGGCTTATATAGTGGTCTAGGGGTCTAGTGTTAAGTGGGGGTAGTTTGGTAAAATTAGTGTTGGGAATTTATAGGTGTCTAAGGGGATTAAATGAGGTGAGTAAGTTCCAACCCTCGACCCATAGGCCCCATTATGGCTTAGATAGTGGTTTAGGGGTCTAGTGTTAAGTGGGGGTAATTTGGTAAAACTAGTGTTGGGCATCACTAGGTGGCTAAGGAGAGTAAATGAGGTGAGGAAGTGCCAACCCTGGACCCATAGGCCCCATTAAGGCTTAGATAGTGGTCTAAGGGTCTAGCGTTAAGGGGGGGGGGGGTACTTTGGTAAAATTAGTATTGGGCATCACTAGGTGGCTATGGGGAGTAAATGAGGTAAGGAAGTACCAACCCTGGACCCATATGCCCCATTAAGGCTTAGATAATGGTCTAGGGGTCTAGTGTTAAGTGGGGGTAGTTTGGTAAAACTAGTGTTGGGAATCACTAGGTGGCTAAGGGGAGTAAATGAGGTGAGGAAGTGCCAACCCTTAACCCATAGGCCCCATCAAGGCTTATATAGTGGTCTACGTGTCTAGTGTTAAATGGGGGAGTTTGGTAAAATTAGTGTTGGGCATCACTAGGAGGCTAAGGGGAGTAAATGAGGTGAGGAAGTGCTAATCCTTGACCCATAGGCTCCATTAAGGCTTAGATGGTGGTCTAGGGGTCTAGTGTTAAGTGGGGGCAGTTTGGTAAAATTAGTGTTGGGCATCACTAGGTGGCTAAGGGGAGTAAATGAGGTGAGGAAGTGCCAACCCTCGACACATAGGCCCCATTAAGGCTGAGATAGTGGTCTAGGGGTCTAGTGTTAAGTGGGGGTAGTTTGGTAAAATTAGTGTTGGGCATCATTAGGTGTCTAAGGGGAGTAAATGAGGTGAGAAAGGGCCAACCCTCGACCCATAGGCCCCATTAAGGCTTAGATAGTGGTCTAGAGGTCTGGTGTTAAGTGGGATTAGTTTGGTAAAATTAGCGTTGAGCATCACTAGGTGGCTAAGGGGTGTAAATGAGGAGAGGAACTGCCAACCATCGACCCATACACCCCGTTATGGCTTGGATAGTGGTCTAGGGGTCTGATATTAAGTGGGGGTAGTTTGGTAAAATTAGTGTAGGGCATCACTAGGTAGTTAAGGGGAGTAAATTAGGTGAGGAAGTGTCAACCCTACACCCACATTCCCCATTAAGGCTTGGATAGTGGTCTGGGGGTCTAGTGTTAAGTGGGGGTAGTTTGGGAAAATTAGTGTTGGGCATCACTAGGTGGCCAAGGGTAGTAAATGAGGCAAGGAAGTGCCAACCCTCGACCCATAGGCCTCATTAAGTCTTTAATAGTGGTCTAGGGGTCTAGTTTTAAGTGGGGGTAGTTTGGCAAAATTAGTGTTGGACATCACTAGGTGGCTAAGGGGAGTAAATGAGGTGAGGAAGTGCCAACCCTCGACCCATAGGCCCGATTAAGTCTTAGATAGGGGTCTAGGGGTCTAGTGTTAAGTGGTGGCAGTTTGGTAAAATTAGTGTTGGGCATCACTAGGTGGCAAAGGGGAGTAAATGAGTTGAGGAAGTGCCAACCCTCAACCCATAGGCCCAATTAAGGACTAGATAGTGGTCTAGGGGTCTAGTATTCAGTGGGGGTAGTTTGTAAAATTAGTGTTAGTCATCACTAGGTGGCAAAGGGGAGTAAATGAGGTGAGGAAGTTCCAACTCTCGACCCATAGGCCCCATTAAGGCTTAGATAGTGGTCTAGAGGTCTAGTGTTAAGTGGGAGTATCTTGGTAAAATTAGTGTTGGGAATCACTAGGTGTCTAAAGGGAGTAAATGAGGTGAGGAAGTGCCAACCCTTGACCCATAGGCCCGATTGAGGCTTAGATAGTGGTCTATGTGTCTATTGTTATGTGGGGGTAGTTTGGTAAAATTAGTGTTGGGCATCACTAGCTTGCTAACGGGAGTAAATGAGGTGAGGAAGTGCCAACCCTCGACCCATAGGCCCGATTAAGACTTAGATAGGGGTCTAGGGGTCTAGTGTTAAGTGGGGTTAGTTTGGTAAAATTAGTGTTGCGCATTACTAGGTGGCTAAGGGGAGTAAATGAGGTTAAAAAGTTCCAACCCTCGACGCATAGGCCCCATTAAGGTTTGGATAGGGGTCTAGGGGTCTAGTGTTAAGTGGGGGTAGATTGGTAAAATTAGTGTTGGGCATTACTAGGTGGATAAGGGGAGTAAATGAGGTGAGGAAGTGCCACCCCTCGACCCATAGGCCCCATTAAGGCTTAGATAGTGGTCTAGGGGTCTAGTGTTAAGTGGGCATAGTTTGGTAAAATTAGTGTTGGGTATCACTAGGTGGCTAAGGGGAGTAAATGAGGTGAGGAAGTGTCAACCCTTGACCCATAGGCTGCATTAAGGCTTGTATAGTGGTCTAGGGGTCTAGTGTTAAGTTGTGGTAGTTTGGTAAAGTTGTGTTGGGCATCACTAGGTGGCTTAGGGGAGTAAATGAGGTGAGGAAGCGCCAACCCTGGACCCATAGGTCGCATTAAGGCTCAGATAGTGGTCTAGGGGTCTAGTGTTAAGTGGGGGTAGTTTGGTAAAATTAGTGTTGGGCATCACTAGGTGGCTAAAGGGAGTAAATGAGGTGAGGAAGTGCCAACCCTCGACCCATATGCCACATTAAGGCTTGGATAGTGGTCACAGGGTCTAGTGTTAACTGGGGGTAGTTTGGTAAAATTTGTGTTGGGCATCACTAGGTGGCTAAGGGGAGTAAATGAGGTGAGGAAGTGCCAACTCTCGACCCATAGGCCGCATTAAGGCTTGGATAGTGGTCTAGGGGTCTAGTGTTAAATGGGTGTAGTTTGGTAAAAATTAGTATTTGGCATCACTAGGAGGCTAAGGGAGTAAATGAAGTGCCAACCCTCGACCCATAGGCCCCATTAAGGCTTAGATAGTTGTCTAGGGGTCTAGTGTTAAGTGGGGGTAGTTTGTTAAAATTAGTTTTGGGCAACACTATATGGCTTAGGGGAGTTAATGAGGTGAGGATGTGCCAACCCTCGACTCATAGGCCCCTTTAAGGCTTGGAAAGTGGTCTAGGGGTCTAGTGTTAAGTGGGGGTAGTTTGGGGAAATTAGTGTTGGGCATCACTAGGTGGCTAAGTGGAGTAAATGAGGTGAGGAAGTGCCAACCCTAGACCCATAGGCCGCATTAAGGTTTGGATAGTAGTCTAGGTATCTAGTGTTAAGTGGGGGTAGTTTGGTAATATTATTGTTGGGCATCACTAGGTGGCTAAGGGGAGTAAATGAGGTGAGGAAGTGCCAACCCTCGACCCATAGGCCCGATTAAGGCTTAGATAGGGGTCTAGGGGTCTAGTGTTAAGTGGAGGTAGTTTGGTAAAATTAGTGTTTGGCATCACTAGGTGGCTAAGGGGAGTAAATAAGGTGAGGAAGTGTCAACCCTTGACCCATAGGCCCCATTAAGGCTTTTAAAGTGGTCTAGGGGTCTAGTTTTAAGTGGGTGTAGTTTGGTAAAATTAGTGTGGGGCATCACTAGGCAACAAAGGGGAGTAAATGAGGTGAAGAAGTGCCAACCCTCGACCCATAGGCCCCATTAAGGCTTGGGCAATGGTCTAGGGGTCTAGTGTTAAGTGGGGGTAGTTTGGTAAAACTAGTGTTGGACATCACTAGGTGGACAAGGGGAGTAAATGAGGTGAGGAAGTGCCAACCCTGGACCCATAGGCCCCATTAAGGCTTGGATAGTGGCCTAGGGGTCTAGTGTTAGGGGGGGAGTTTGGTAAAATTAGTTTTGGGCATCACTAGGTGGCTAAGGGGAGAAAATGAGGTGAGGATGTGCCAACCCTCAATCCATAGGCCCCATTAAGGCTTGGATAGTGGCCTAGGGGTCTTGTGGTAAGTGGGGGTAGTTTGGTGAAATTAGTGTTGGGCATCACTAGGTGTCTAAGGGGAGTAAATGAGGTGAAGAAGTGCCAACCCTCAACCCATATCCCCATTAAGGCTTGGATAGTGGTCTAGGGGTCTAGTGTTAAGTGGGGGTGGTTTGGTAAAATTAGTGTTGGGCATCCCTAGGTGGCTAAGGGGAGTAAATAAGGTGAGGAAGTGTCAACCCTCGACCCATAGGCCCCATTAAGGCTTGGATAGGGGTCTAGGGGTCTAGTGTTAAGTGGGGGTAGTTTGATAAAATTAGTGTTGGGCATCACTAGGTGGCTAATGGGAGTAAATGAGGCGAGGAAGTGCCAACCCTCGACCCATATCCCCATTAAGGCTTGGATAGTGGTCTAGGGGTCTAGTGTTAAGTGGGGGTGGTTTGGTAAATTTAGTGTTGGGCATCCCTGGGTGGCTAAGTTGAGTAAATGAGGTGAGGAAGTGCCAACCCTGGACCCATAGTCCACATGAAGGCTTGGATTATGGTCTAGGAGTCTAGTGTTAAATAGGGGTAGTTTGGTATAATTAGTGTTGGGCATCACTAGGTGGCTAAGGGGAGTAAATGAGGTGAGAATCTACCAATTCTCGACCCATAGGCTCTATTAAGGCTTGGATAGTGGTCTAGGGGTCTCGTGTTAAGTGGGGGTAGTTTGGTAAAATTAGTGTTGGGCATTAGTAGGTGGCTAAGGGGAGTAAATGAGGCGAGGAAGGGCCAACACCCCGACCCATAGGCACCATTAAGGTTTGGATAGTGGCCTACGGGTCTAGTGTTAAGTGGGGGTAGTTCGGTAAGATTTGTGTTGGGAATCACTACGTGGCTAAGGGGAGTAAATAGGTGAGGAAGTGCCAACCCTCGACCCATAGGCCCCATTAAGGCTTGGATAGTGGCCTAGGGGTCTAGTGTTATGTGGGGGTAGTTTGGTATAATTAGTGTCGGGCATCACTAGGAGGCTAAGGGGAGTAAATGAGTGGGGAAGTTCCAATCCTCGACCCATAGGCCCCATTAAGGCTTACATAGTGGCCTAGGGGTCTAGTGTTATGTGGGGGTAGTTTGGCAAAATTAATCTTGGGCATCACTAGGTGGCTAAGGGGAGTAAATGAGGTGAGGAATTTCCAACCCTCGACCCATAGGCCCCATTAAGGCTTGGATAGTGGTCTAGTGTTAAGTGGGGGTAATTTGCTAAAATTAGTGTTAGGCATCACTAGGTGGCTAAGCGGAGTAAGTGTGGTGAGAAAGTGCCAACCCTCGACCCATAGGTCCCATTAAGGCTTAGATGGTGGTCTAGGGGTCTAGTGTTAAGTGGGGGTAGTTTGGTAAAATTAGTGTTGGGCATCACTAGGTGGATTAGGGGAGTAAATGAGGTGAGGAAGTGCCAACCCTCAACCCATAGGCCCCATTAAGGATTAGATAGTGGTCTAGGGGTCTAGTGTTAAGTAGGGGTAGTTTGGTAAAATTAGTGTTGTGCATCACTAGGTGTTTAAGGGGAGTAAATGAGGTTAGAAATGGCCTAACCTTGACCCATATGCCCCATTAATACTTAGATAGTGGTCTAGAGGTCTAGTGTTAAGTGGGGGTAGTTTGGAAAAATTAGTGTTGAGCATCACTAGGTGGCTAAGGGGAGTAAATGAGGAGAGGAAGTGCCAACCCTCGACCCATATGCCCCATTAAGGCTTGGATAGTGGTCTAGGGGTCTAGTGTTAAGTGGGGGTAGTTTGGTAAAATTATTGTTGGGCTTCACTAGGTGGCCAAGGGGAGTAAATGAGGTGAAGAAGTGTTAATCCTGGACCAATAGGCCCCTTTAAGGCTTAGATAATGGTCTAGGGGTCTAGTGTTAAGTGGAGGGAGTTTGGTAAAATTAGTGTTCGACATCACTAGGTGGCTAAGGGGAATAAATGACGTGAGGAAGTGCCAATCCTCGACCCATAGGCCCCATTAAGGCTTACATAGTGGTCTAGGGGTCTAGTGTTAAGTGGGGATAGTTAGATAAAATTAGTGTTGGACATCACTAGGTGGATAAGGGGAGTAAATGAGGTGAGGAAGTGCCAATCCTCGACCCATAGGCCCCATTAAGGCTTAGACAGTGGTCTAGCGGTCTAGTGTTCAGTGGGGGTAGTTTGGTAAAATTAGTGTTGGGTGTCACTATGTGGCTAAGGGGGAGTAAATGAGGTGAGGAAGTGCCAACCCTCGACCCGTAGGCCCTATGAAGGCTTGGATTGTGGTCTAGGTGTCTAGTGTTAAGTGGAGGTGGTTTGGTAAAATTAGTGTTGGGCATCACTAGGTGGCTAAGGGGATTAAATGAGGTGAGGAAGAGCCAACCATCAACCCATAGGCCCCATTAAGGATTAGACAATGGTCTATGGGTCTAGTATTAAGTGGGGGTAGTTTGGTAAAATTAGTGTTAGGCATTACTAGGTGGCTAAGGGGAGTAATTGAGGTGAGAAAGAATTAATACTTTCATACATATTAATAAAATAGACGTTATACGTGTTCTTTATATTTCTTTTCAAGTAAATAGATGTTTTATAATTCTACCCAGTTTGATATTATTTCCTTTGATAATAATATTGTTGGCAGAGAGTTATATCTCTCGCTGAGACAATATCTCACCCCGTGAGATCCACAACTTTTAGGTAAGATGCAGATGAGGGACTAAGAATAGGGTTGTAGAAGAAGGAGCATATCAGCAAGGATCATAATTGTATCTCAGGTTGAGTACTCTATCTGTAATGTCCTGTAGATAGAAGTCCTATGTGTCATCTCTATACTCTTAGGTCCTTGGGAGATAGTCTTAATGGTTTTCACGAGTGACTTGATATTTTGGGTTGCTTATCTTGAGGATTTTATGTTGTTACTGTGTGTATTAAAGCAAAGTAGCTAGTACCTGTTATCCTCAAGAAGAGACAAAATACTAAATGTATAATGTTTACATAAGGCTTCGGTTCTTTATGTAAGAGTTTTCTGGAAAATGGATCTATGTGCAAAATGGTTATGAATTTCAGTAATTTTTTTGGTAATACATTGTTTATGATTATTCCGCGTAATTAGTATCGATTTGTTTGTCAGTTTGAGAACAGTCATTTCAACTATCTAAGACACAATGGGGCCTAGGGATCGAGGGTTGGCACTTCCTCACCTCCTTTACTCCCCTTTGCCCCCTAGTGATGCCCAACACTAATTTTAACAAACTACCCCAACTTAACACTAGACCCCTAGACCACTATCCAAGCCTTAATGGGGCCTATGGGTCGAGGGTTGGAACTTCCTCACCTCATTTAATCCCCTTAACCACCTAGTGATGCCCAACACTAATTTTACCAAACCACCTCCACTTAACACTAGACACCTAGACCACTATCCGAGCCTTAAGAGGGCCTACGGGTCGAGCGTTGGCACTTCCTCACCTAATTTACTCCCCTTAGCCACCTAGTGATGCCCAACACTAATTTAACCAAACTACCCCCATAGAACATTAGACCCCTAGACCACTGTCTAAGCCTTAATGGGGCCTATGGGTTGAGGATTGACACTTCCTCACCCCATTTACTCCCCTCAGCCAAATAGTGATGCCCAACACTAATTTTATCTAACTATCCCCACTTAACACTAGACTCTTGGACCACTATCTAAGCCTTAATGGGGCCTATGGGTCGGGGATTGGCACTTCCTTGCATAATTTACTCCCCTTGGCCACTTAGTGATGTGGAACACTAATTTTACCAAACTCCGCCCACTTAAACCTAGACTCCTAGACCACTATCTAAGCCTTAATGGGGCCTATGGGGTGAGGATTGGCACTTCCTCACCTCATTTACTCCCCTTAGCCACCTACTGATGCCCAACACTAATTTTACCAAACTACCCCCACTTAACACTAGACCCCTAGACCACTATTGTAACGATCGTCATCAAACCGACAAAGAAATTGTTACTAACTAAGTGGAATAAACATAATAAGCAGATTAACAAAAATCACCAAAATTTAAAACCGTTTTGCAAGGAGATCGTTTTCCAGAAATCTCTTACTAAAAGATCCAAAACTCATACATATCATGATTACATTGTACAACATCTCATATTGAGGACAACATATAACAATTGCTCTATCAAAACACATACTGGAGCAACATAAAACCTCGAGGCATTCAATCCAGAATCTCAGATCATTCATGAAACCAATACGAACCAACTCTAAGGACCTGAGAGTACAATGATGACACATAGGACTTCTATCTACAAAACATGATAGACAGTACACTCAACCTGAGCTGTCATTGTTGTCCCTACTGTTGTTATTCTTTCTCTGCAGTACGGTCTCAAACCCCCTCATGCACGTCCACCTAAAAAAATGGGGATCCCACGGGGTGAGACAATTGTCCCAGCGAGAGATATAACTTTCCGCAACAATGTTATTATCATAGTTAAATAACATTAAACTCAACAGAGGATAAGCAGTTTAGAACATTCTCATATTTTAAGGCATTGCAACTATCTATGATAGAGCGATAAATCATCTATTCACTTTATTAGGAATATGAAGAACATGTATATCATTTACCCATCATACTATATCAACATCTCAAGCTTATCCTGTAATGCTCATTATCATGGTATGTCATCCATGAATCATTCTCATTTCTATCTATTAGCCTCAGCCAATCTTCTAGCCAGGTGTTGGATTGTACCAGTCATGTGAATATACATCATCATATTCTGTCTAGGTATTGGCTTTGCCATTCCTATGCAACTATTCCAGGTATTGGACTATGTCAATCCTTTGATAACAGCCAGGTGTTGGGCTATTACCAACCCTATGATAACAACCAGGCATTGGGTTATTACCAATCCTATGATTAACAACTAGGTATTGGGTTATTACCAATCCTGTGATTAACAACCAGGTATTGGACTCTACCAATCCTGTGATTAACACCCAGACATTAAGTTATTACAAATCCTATGATTAACAACCAGGTATTGGATTATTACCAATCCTATGATTAACAGCCAGGCATTGGGTTATTACCAATCCTTTGATTAACATCCAGGTATTGGGTTATTACCAATCCTATGATTAACAACCAGGTATTGGACTCTACCAATCCTATGATTAACAACCAGGCATTGGGTTATTACCAATCATGTGATTAACAACCATGCATTGGGTTATTACCAATCCTGTGATTAACAGCCAGGCATTGGGTTATTACCAATCCTGTGATTAACAGCCAGGTATTGGATTATTAGCAATCCTGTGATTAATAGTCATGCATTGGATTATTACTAATCCTGTGATTAACAGCCAGGCATTGGACTCTACCAATCCTGTGATTAATAGCCAGGCATTGGGTTATTACGAATCTTGTGATTAACAACCAGGTATTGGATTATTACCAATCCTATGATTAATAGCCAGGCATTGGGTTATTACCAATCCTGTGATTAACAACCATGTATTGGATTATTACCAATCATGTGATTAACAACCATGTATTGGACTCTACCAATCATGTGATACTATTCTAGGCATTGGACTATGCCAATCATGTGCATCATATCACTGAATACCACATCACCTTTACTAGGCATTATACCTTGTCTAAGCCATCATACTTATTCACATCCTTTATATAATGCAATCATTCCTCTTATCTCCTTTAAGCATATTCAAAACACTATAGCCCTTATTTGGCTATAAGCATAAAGCATGTATGATTAAGATTTCATTATTATTATTGTATTCATTTATTATTATTATTATGTTACTAAGTTTCCATTTCCTAGTTTATTTGAACATTATCATTTCTTACATGAGACTTTTATAAACATCTTGTTACCTCTCACTAGGAAACAACTATCATCATGGCTCCCCAGGCCCATTAAACATCTTGTCACCTCTCACTAGGCAACAACTAACCACATGGATCACAAGGTCCATTAAACATCTTGTCACCTCTCACTAGCAACAACTATTCACATGGCTCACAAGGCCATTAAACATCTTGTCACCTCTCACTAGGCAGTAATTATTCACATGGCTCACAAGGCCATTAAACATCTTGTCACCTCTCACTAGGCAACAACTATTAGGATTAGGGTTTCCCTTTATAGCCGAATAGGGTTTCAAGTTCATATTATCAATCCAAACCCTAATTCATTGCTCCACACATCTAGGAGCATACATTAATATCATAAGTATTCAATCATATTTATTTATTCTCATCATTTGTCATTAAATGATTATCAACACAAAGTATGAGTTTCTCTCTTATCCTTACTAGCATATTGATTACTTCATACTTTATTAAGTTGACTCAACCTTTCCTTCAAGGTGCATTATCCTACTTAATCAATATTCATTGAACTCCACACCTCTTAATGTATGACTTGATATTAGACACTTCATGTGTTACTTCATCAAGTACATTGCATCTAAGGTTCTTTCCTTCATATGGGTTTTGAGGTGCTTCCACCATATCGGGTATGAGGTGTGTGCTTGCTACCCATATCACTTTAGAGGTTTATGTGTGCTTACCATATCGGGTATGAGGTGTCTGTGTGCTTACCATCTCGGATTTGAGGTGTATGCTTGCTCCCATATCACTTTAGAGGTGTATGTGTGCTTACCATATCAGGTATGAGGTGTATGTGTGCTTACCATATCACCCTTGAGGTGTATGTGTGCTTACCATCTCGGGTTTGAGGTGTATGCTTACTTCCATATCACTTTAGAGGTGCATGTGTGCTTCACACCATATCGGGCAGAGAGGTGTGTGTGTGCTTAACACCATATCGGGAAAAGAGGTGTATGTATGCTTCACACCATATCGGGAAAAGAGGTGTGTGCTTTCTCACCATATCACTTTAGAGGTGTATGTGTGCTTCACACCATATCGGGCAAAGAGGTGTGTGCTTGCTCCCCATATCACTTTAGAGGTGTATGTGTGCTTCACACCATATCGGGAAAAGAGGTGCGTGCTTAACCCAATATCATTTTTGAGGTGTTTTCTTGACCTCATATCGTGCAATATGTGTATACTACACCACCATATCGTGCAAGAAAGTATAAATTCATATCCATATCGTTTTAGTGAAGTAGGTGCTTCACCATATCAGGTTAGAGGTGCTTGCTTGTGTGCTTGAACCTGATATCACTTTATAAGGTGATACCATCTTATTCAAGCTCTAGAACTTATTTATAACTATTAAAGTTCATGGAAACAGGTCTAAGAAACTACTAGAACTCATAATGTCATCAACTATTTCAGAAAATTTCGAAATTAAAAGGAGATCATTAATTATAGCAATTTCGGTGATGAATAATAACATGGTTGAGTTCAAGTTATATAAACCGCCTTAAGAACAGCTTCAAAGCTCCAAGATACAAAGATTCACGTTCTTAAGGTTGAAGATGACTTATCAAAAGTCCAAGGCTCGTTCACAACTCCTTCATATACAAGGAATCACCAAGGATAAGCAACTGGTGAAGAAGAAAAGAAAGGAAGATCATAACCCTAAAATCATGCTTCAATCCAAGGTTGAAGATGATCATGGCCTCACCTTAGGGTCGAACTCCCTCTTTCTCCTTATCACCTTGCATGATACCTGACTACCCTTGCACGATATGCCATCACTTGTGGCCGAAAACACTCCACTTGGCCGATATCGACTTGCTATGGCTGATATCAACATGATATGGCCGATAACCAAGGCCTATGCACGATACCACATCACTAATGCACGATAAAAGGACCCTATGCACGATATCTAAGAGCAAGGAGGTGGTAGGTTTCGAAAAAGTTCACTAAAGGGGTGAAAGAAGGGGTATACATACTTGTTGTTCATGAAGAAGTGTGAAAATGAGGTGTCATCAATTTGAGCTACTAGGTGCCACGTGTCCATACATGGTTGGCACGTGCACATGCATGCATTAAAATTTATCTTGACATGAAAAACTCTTGAGGATAATCTAGGGATGAATTTTCTTCCATTACTTATCCCTTTGAATAAAATATATCAACAAAATCACCACTTTATTCACAAACTGATACAACTTTTCTAAGGAAGTTGTAACCCGATACACTTCACCTCCTTGGGGTTATTTTCATGTCATGGGATTTTACAAGAGTCCAAAAAACGATATGGGACTCCTCCTATGTCTCCTTGGCCGATAGGCACTCATATATAAGCTTTTCAACTTGATACAACTCAAGTTAGAGTTTCATATTCAACCCCTTTCTTGGTCATTTCATCACCAAGAGTACCATCACTCATAATTGATTCAAAAATGGTGCATCATTATTTATATATCCTATAAATGATACTAGGAGGGAGTAGGGACACTCTAGAGGTGGTAATTTGCATATCAACCCTATATTTTGGGTAAATTACAATTTGTACCAAAATTGGTACACAAGTCACCAACATTATTCAAACAAGTTCAAACTTGGATTTTAGGATTTCTAAAAGCCACCACCTTCCATCATTCTTTCTATAATGATGCTAAAACACTTAGGGAACATTCAACATGTGACAAATTGCAATATAACCCCTCATCTTGGGTAAATTGCATTTTGGTCCAAAACATGAGAACATTGCTCAAACATTATTCAAACAGGACCAAATTTGAAATATAAGTATGTTACCTGATAGAAAACCACTTTAGAGGATTATATTCAAGTTATAAGAAACTTACTTCGACAAAACAAATAGGGTTACCTCATAACCCAGGTCAGGGTCATTACAAATTATAAACCCCTAACAAGGATTTTGTCCCCAAAATCCCAGGCAAAGGGAGATAGATATTATTCATTCATCATATCATCAAGCCTCCACATAACATATTAATGTCATGGAGATGCCACAGAACTTTGACCAACACAAAGTCCTTTCACACAGGGTTATCATAGAATCTGTCATACAGGACACATACTCCACTATCCTTTTCATTATTGACTGTAGAGTCAACGCTGTGTCGGGTGACATTTTTTTAGTCAGAGAATCATTATGCATACCTTATTTAACTTAGGTGTCAAACCTCACTGATTTGTCTCCCACTCGGAACTACAGGTCTTATCATACATTTTTTAGCTTTGATAAGCTTTTTCTCAAATGATTCTACCTTTATTCCTTCAATCAATATATCTTTATCAAAGTTATGTTTATGTAGAGCATAAACCCCTAACATATAATTTTCCTACTAGAATTGTCACAAGGTTGCCCCTTCTAGGTAACCAAACCTTACTCCTTGTTAGGAATCATGTTCTCATTTTTCTCATATCATTGAAAGTTTTTGGATACTTGGATTCTTTACCTTGGTATCCATTATTTGTGCCAAAAACACATCACATCATCATCATTTCCATCCTCTATTGTTATTTACCAAGACCAAACATATTACTTATCACATATGCTTGTCTTGGAACTAAAATCCAATACTAGCTGATACTTTTCGAAGTATCCATCCATAGAACACTCCTAACTCATGCACATCAAGTGTCATAAGACTTACTTGATTGTCATGTTCCAGAAGAGAAAGATTACAAGGAAACATAGTCCTTTTATCACCCCACCATTATTCAGGGTTGTTTATTAAAGAAAAGATATTATCACCTTATTTGAGTATTACATGAACTTTCAATTATTCATGTGTCATTTAATCTTATTTCCTCTTAAGTTCCTTGCCTTCAACATAGGAATTATAGTGATAATTACATGTCACCACCTCTCAATATTATCATCATCATAATTACTAGATATGGGTATTCCAACCCTTAGTTCATCACTGAACATTGTTACCTCTCATCGGGTAACTATTACCTCTAGATCCTCAGACCAAGGTATACATTATACTAAACATCTTCTTTTGTTTATAAGTTGATCTACGATTAAGTCAGATTTCTCCCTATAATAATTAGGATGTGGTAGAAATATCCATGCCACATCTATGACTTAATTATGTTCTTTAGATTGTCTCAAAATGATTACTTGATTAGAGTAATCAGAAAGATAGCAATCTAAGAGTGGCATACTTACCTTATTTTCAATAGATGAATACCTGGCCAGGGTATTCAAGAACTGAAATTAGGTAGTATGCATTGGTTTTATATTATATTTCATCTCTTTAAGTTTTACTACTTAGTATCTCAAATTTTCTCTGGGTGTTTCTTCTATATCTCTTCCCTTTTCTATATGAAGAGAGAAATTTCAAAACATACAAGAGAATATTGGACTGAATATAAGTTCTCATCCTTCTTATCTCTTCCTCATGTCCTCATAAGATTAATTAAAGGAAGCTCAACAACAACTACCTTTCTTATAATTATCAGATAAAATCTAGAGAAGACGTATCAGAATGAGAAAGATCTATCTGACTATCACCTCTCGTAGTCATCTACCACTTTAGGTTGACTCAAACATAGAGTCTAGCTATTTCATGTTATTTCTTTTTCCTTTTTACACTATTAGGTTATAACTTTTGTAAGCCCTATCGAGTTCGCCTTGGTTGTTGGGCCATATATTCCCTTCTTTTTGAATAAAAGGGTTTAATATGCTTAACATGTCCATGTCTTGTCCTCGTACCATAGTCTTATCGGTCTCATTACCGGTGTAGAAGCTAAGTCAGGAGTTCTTATAGGTGGAAAGTTAGGACTTTTGCCTTTACTTAGTGACTACTGCCCTGGTGTACTAGGCATTTATTGCACTGGTGGTACCAAAAATGTTGGCTTCTTAGAACAACTAGGCAAATGTCTCTATAATTATAGAGACCTTTCCTTAATTCTCAGCTCATTGCCCCTCCTTGGCATTACCATCACAGATGTACTATCTGTCTATACTTATGGTAGAGTCTATTTTATTGCCATATGTTTATCCTTCCCATATTTTCTACTGTTCCAACAAGACTGTCATTCAGGAACCCTTTCAAAACCCAAATTTTTTGCATTGAGGACTGGTAACCTAGGTTGTATTGTTAGTATCCAGTCCACTTTATTCATCATTGTTGTCCTAACCTACCCAACAAAAGCATTAAAAGTAGGATTCTCTATCCTAATTGGGTCAAGATGGGAATTCTTAGGTACTCATTCTTCTCTTGCCTGATCCCTTACACCTTCTCCTGGTGCAACAACATTGCTCTCAGCAACGTGTTCCTCGTGTTCTCCAATCATTTTTAAACTTCACCCTTTCTTCTGTATAAGTAGAATTCACTATAGGATATAGTGAAGGACACTAGAATAGACTCAACACCTTAGTCCTATGTCTCTGTAGACTCAGTGAACCTTAAGCTCTGATACCAAACTTGTAATGACTGTCAACAAATCGACAAACAAATCATTCCTAACTAAGCAGAATAAACATAATATGCGGATTAACAAAAATCACTAAAATTTAAAACCATTTTGCAAGGAGATCCTTTTCCAGAAAACTCTTACTGAAAGATCCAAAACTCATACATATCATGATTACATTGTACAACATCTCATATTGAGGACAACATATAACAATTTCTCTATCAAAACACAAACTAGAGAAACATAAAACCTCGAGGAATTCAAGCCAAAATCTCAGATCATTCATGAAACCAGTATGAACCAGCTCCAAGGACCTAAGAGTACAGAGACGACACATATGAATTCTATCTACAAGACATGACAGACGGTACACTCAACCTAAGTTGTCACTGCTGTCCCTGCTGCTGTTGTTCTTTCTCTATAGTACGGTCTGACCGGCCTAAATCGCGCATCCAAAAGGAGCGGATTTGAAGTAGTCGGACTTTTAAATTACCCGACTCTTAGGCCCCCGCAACGATGATGGGGTTCGAAGTAGCGATCGGGGTCAAACCACAGGGACAAGGGTGGTGGTGTTAAGAACTCGGAATCAACACATTACACTCTAGAAAAAGCACAATGAGGATAAAGTTCCCAAAGGGAACAAAAGGCGAAGATCGATAAAAATAAAAGAAAACTATCTCCAATTGGAGCTATAAAGAAAATTAAGGTTTTAAGCGTTTATCAATTTTTAGGGGTTTTGTGCAACAGAACAAGAGAGGATAACACTATTTCTTTAGTAAGGAATGAAGGGGGAAAACTTCGGTAAAACAAGCGGCAACAGGAACATCTAGTACCCCTTTCTCTCAAAGAGGGTACCTCTAACTAAGCACCAACACCTCTCTCAAGGTTGCTGGGCTTGGGTTAGAGTGGAAAGATCACTAAAGCAACTCCGATCCTGGGTACTCTTGTACTCCCATATCGGACCAAATACTAGAGCCACAACACCTCTCTTGAGGTTGCTGCAACGGGAAACACGGTTTGATATCTAGTCAAAACATGATCCAAGCATACAAGCTAGAGTTCGGATGCTAAATAGGGTAATCATCCAATGAAAAGGAACCAAACATAAGGCCAACAGATATTTAAAGCTCCTCTGATTCCACTAGAATAATCATTATATAAAGGGGTTTGGTTACATTGCGTAAGTAAAGAAAGTAAATGACTGAAAAAGAAAGATAAGTATCGCCTCCTTGATTTAGAAGAGCGACATGCAGCAGTAGATCCCTAAGATTTCTCTAGCCCGATACACCTGTTTCGGGCGGCACTCCCTGTCGGGCGATAGGCCACAACAAGTAAATGTACCGACCAAAGCGCTCTCTCCCGATACGGTCGTGACGGGATGCCACCCTCTCGGGCGACACACCGTGACGGGTGATTCGTATCGGGCTCGGTATCGTGTCGGGCTAGAGACTGCTTAGGGTGTCGGGTTACTCATATCGGGTGTCCTCGTTGGTTGATATCGGGCTGCTGCGGTGACCGGGGCAGATTCTAAGTGAACCATTCCCTACCTCTCGGGTCAGAGAAGTGCTCACCTAGTATCACCCGGTGCACCTCTGGGACGCGACACGCTAGCTCCAAGTGCTTTCCCAAGTTAGCTTTTGCGAGATTCCGACCCGTCCCATCGGAGTCCTGTAGCTGCTATTTATAGGCAGCAGTTGGGAGAAGTTGTGGTTTTCAGGCGCCACGTGTCCTCCATCAGCTCTATCATTGCGGATTCAGGGATGCCCGATATGCGTGTCGCCCAGCATAAGGGTGTCGGGTTGTAAGCGTGTCGGGCGTCGTGATGAGTGGGCGCCTGCTGGTGGGTGGCTTGTATCGCGCGACACGCTTCAGTAGTCGTGGCAAGTACAGCTCCCTGTTGGGTAAGTGGCGTATCGCCCGTCAGATCCTCCTTGCGCGACACGCCCGTGTCGCGCGGTAGTATATCATGCTGCCATATGTCGGGCAGTGAGTGTGTCGGCCAACTGGTAGGAGGGCCGATGCAGGTAGAACACGTTCATGGGCCGGGACGGGCCTTTTTTCTAATAAATGAGTCCAAAAATGAGGAAAACACTATAAAAGATGATAAAATTGAGTTAAGAGCGTAGCGTGGCCTGTTTATTCAAAAACATGACAAAAAGGATAGGAAAACAGTTTAAAAGGGGAGATTTGACAGCGAAATAAGGGCCAAAAACATCACAAAATTTGGTGTTATCAACTCCCCCAAACTTAGCATTTTGATTGTCCTCAATCAATCTTTAAACTTTGTTTTGTGATGCTTTTTCTTAATCGGTATAGTTTTCAGACAAAGGGTTTGAGAGAGTATTGAGATGTCTTTAAAAAGAATACTTCCTGACCACAAACAACAGACTTTGCATTTCCTGCCTTATTTATGCAAAATTTTTCTCCACAGCTTCAGCGAGACTTGGGTGCATGATTTCAAAGTTAGCTTTCACACCAAACAACTTTTGTAAATAGAAAGTTATGTGTTTGGGTAGGTTTAAGGCTTTTTTGGGTTTTTTTCTTGTTTCCCATCAGTCCATCCAAGTACGGGTCCGTTAGTGGGCGAGTGGTCCCTGCAGTCCAAGCCAGTTGGCTTTAGAGCAGTGATTTCACATCCTACATACCACTACCCCGGATCTTCCATGCCTAAAGATGGGTACTTTTGGAAAACAAGTGTGTACTCTCTTTTTTTCATTTGGCACAACTCTCATGCTTTTATTCACTCTCATAAGGATATTCTCTCTTTTTGGGATTTTTGTTGGGTAAGGGAAAACAAGAGAAATTTTTGTTGTTTGGGTAGCTTTTTCCTTCTGCATACACGTCTCTTAGCTGTCGCGAGATTATTTTTCAAAATTTTTGGCATGGAAAGTCGTAGTCTTTTGTTGTTTGAGGCTGCATTTTCAAAAAGACATAACAAAACCTGTACCTCTTTAGACACATTGAAAACAAACTGGCAAGAAGTCGTATCATGTTTTTACTATACAGTGTCTTTGTACATATGTATGGAGACAAAATAAGCAAAATTTTTAGCAAAATTTTTGTATGAGCATGTATATGTATATGTGCACATGTTATAGAAAAAGAACAAAAAGAACAAATGAGGTGAAGTTTGAAGTGCTTTTGGTACCTCCCTCACTGGTACATAGTACACCCCCCAAACTTACTCCACACTCTATCCCAGAGTTGTGAAGTAGATAAGGTAGGGTAATGTTAACTCAGTTGTGGGCTCTGATCTCCAAACCATGACATAAACATGATTAACACTTAGCGGAAGCGAATCGGTAATCAGTGGAAGACAAAAATCACGGGAAATTAAAACTTTTCGAGATAAGAACTTGGATCCATAAAAACTTCTTTCATAAGGAGAGATAAACTGTTTACATCTCAGGATAATTACTTCTCGAGTAATTATATACATCAAGGTACAAAATATCAAGATCACATAACCCAAGACTCTAAGACCTGAGAGTACATAGGACACATAGGACTGACTCTAACTACACCACATGGCAGGACAATCTCCACCTGAGATTACTACTGCCCCTGGTGCTGCTGCTGCTGAGACTGATCACTTGTAGGCTGGTTCCTTCGTCTCCGACGTCCACCTAAAAAGTTGAAGTCTACGGGGTGAGACAATTATACATAATTGTCCCAGCGAGAGTTATAACTCTTTGCCAGAAGCTTTATTATAACATCAAAGAATATCTTAAGCAGTAAAGCCTTCAAAGTATTCTATAACAGTTGCAGATATAACAAGATCTCTACAATTAGGAGATATGGAGAATATAAACACTATTGCAATGTAACATCAATCAACTAACTTGGAGTTATCTCTAACAAGTTATACTACATGGTTGATTATGTTTTACAAACAACATTATGCCCTGTGGAGATGAGGCTTACCACTCATACTCCAACTGATCGCTGAGAAGTCACATCAGTATCATACATAAGTCATTAAGAGAGCTAGATTCTCATGACCTTCTCCTTCCTCAGTCAGTAAGAGGATCACTTGTAGGACATCTCGTGTCTCTACTACTATAGCTCACCAGGGTAAACTGGTCCTTCGCTATTCTAGAGTCACAGTGGCGTTCTGTATTCTCTTCGTCATCAGGAGGTTTCATATTTACCTACCACTGATACGGATATCTGTGATTTCTTCGTCATTAGGAGGTTTCATGTTTACCTACCACTGATACGGTATGGAATTATAGTGAAGGATGGATGGATTACACATCTACATCACTTTCCTACACTAGGATGTAAGGTTCTACACATCCATGTACCCCACATACTCAAAAGTATGTGCTCCAGGAGTTCCCTGAGGAAAACCTATTTCACCATCACTTAATCTCTGACAATGATGGATCTATGATCAGGGCTCTACATTATACTTGATTAGTTAGGTACATTCAGTATTCTTTAACATCATACATTGTTCTTCAAACAATAACAGTAGCATCGCAGCTATAAAAGAAGAATACTAAATGTAACAGGCCTAACTCATATCAATCATCATTTCTCATTATCCTCATCACAAGTCATCTCTAAGGCATGACCTTGATGGTATTCATGGCTCTCACAGCCCATTATCAGCATAGGATGCCATTGATAAGGCATGAAATTACTTTAATTATTCATAAGGCTAACAACATGCCTTTAATGAATATAACATCAACATCCATACCTGGATATGATTACCTTTATATCAGAACCTGCATGGTTAAAACAACTGATAAAGGTAATACAAAAATAAGGAATATACTTCCTACTCTTGTCATAAGAGTTAAATCTCTAATTCACATCAAATAGAGTTTAATACTCAAAAGCATGCCATTACCCTTGAATTAGGGTTTACTATTCACATTACATGTCATCACCCTTGAATTAGGGTTTACTATTCACATTAAGGTGAATTGAACTCATAACATCATCATATATGAGTAACATCTTCATTGATGCTCTTAGATTAGTTAAAGGTTCATCATTTATCATAATTAGGGTTTCTATGATCTCACACAGGTGGATCATACCCTAATTATGCTCATTCCTGTGCATTGGAGATGCTTTAATTAAGTTTCCATTTAAAAAGGGTACTTTCTCTCTCTAGAAGTACTTTCTCTCTCTAGAAATACTTTCTCTCTCCTCATACTGTTAGGTGACGTCATCATCACTCTAGATTAGGTTGGATTGAGTCATCATAGGCTAACATAGCTAAAACATCATCATCATGTGATTAGGGTTTGATCTGATCAAGGTATTACTCAATTTACCCTTTAGGGGTATTTTGGTAATTCACCCCATTGATCATCATCATGGACAAAACCTTAGTCAAATAATCCCCTTAATATCCTAGATTAACATTAGGGTTTGATTAGGGCAACATTGAATCATTTATTTCATCAATTGATTGAAAGAAGTCAACTTTGAATCACATTGATTGACCTTCAACCATCATTCTTCAATTGAGTTGAGATCGTTTGAAAGTGTTGACCGTTTAACTAATTTTGACTTTTCAAGACCGCGAGGGTGTGTTGACCGTTTAGCCAATTTTGACTTTAGGACCATGAGCCCTCAACCCCTTCAAAGACCGCGAGCCTCCTCAACCTACTTCAAGACCGCGAGCCATCATGTGATTTCAAGACCGCGAAGCTATGTAGACCGTTTGCCCACTTTGACCTCAGGACCGCGAGGCCCCTCATGGTCTTGAGACCGCGAGCCTCCTCTCGGTCTTGAGACCGTGAGCCCCCTCACGGTCTTGAGACCGCGAGCCCTCTCACGGTCTTGAGACCGCGAGGCTCTCATGGTCTTAGCCGCTTGGTCCTTCAACAACAAAATCCAAGGTTATCACCTAATGTCAATCAAAGTTGAAGCCTTCAAAAGGTCAAAGCTATGATGACCACTTATGAATTGGGTTAATTAAGGTTATGCTTAACCAATTGGTCATTCAATTGACCCTCAATTGTTGACCAATTAGGATTGGAATCGATTCAATTAGGGTCTATCAATGTTCACCCTTCAATACTCAACAATGTGCATCAATGCAAGGTTGAACCCTTCAATTGAGCTCCAACTGGACCCAAACTTGGCCCAAACGGTCTTGAGGTCATGTGGGTGGACCCCACATGGTCTTGATACCGTTTGCCCAAGATTTCATCAAAGTCTAAGGTGATTTGATAGGGGTTGAATCATAATTGAACCACAAAACAGAATTTTGATTAAATTGATAACTTATTTGTAATTAGGTCCTCAATTGGTCAAATTACTTAACCCTAGACCTTCAAACGGTCTTGGGTGATTGTCCTCTCGGTCTTGAGACCGTTTGCCCATCCAATTTTGGATTCTAGTGGAAATTCAACAAGGTTGAACAAATTGAGTTGATGACTATATCAATATTTAATTGTAATGTAATTTGGTGTAATTGTACCTTCAATTGGTCAACTATTCTTGACCTCAGACCTCCAAACGGCCATGGTTGATTTCCCTCGCGGTCTTGAGACCGTTTGGGTGACCCCTAAACGGTCTTGAGACCGTTTAGGTCAATCAACCCTAAAAACCCTAATTAGGTCACCATAATTTCAGTACTGATTTCACCTAGGGTTAGCCCTAGTATTCACCCTTAAACTCTTAGCCCGTTTGGAATTAGACCATCAAACTTTGTGAGTTGTTAATTAACATAATTTTGAACAGTAATCTCATACGGTCAACGCCTGGTCAACGACCTTACACGGTCTTGAGACCGTTTGCCCAAAAAGGCAATTCCAGACCGTTTGAGAATCAGGAATAAATTCATTTAAAGTGGTTACTTAAAAAGGTCATATCTCCCGATTCCTTTGGAGTTAGCCTCCCAAATTTTGAGGGTAATTAGCCTATATAATTAGGAACAGATTCCTTATACGGTCCACGCCCGGTCAACGGGGCCAAAGGGTCTTGAAGACCGTTTTCCCTGTCACGGTCTCGAGACCGTTTGCTCACCTCGCAGTCTTGAGACCGAGAGAGCAAACTGGTGAGACCGTTTAAGGAAGTGGAAAGCGGTGGGTTTTTCTTGGAAATCACGCCTTCATATCCTAGCTCAAGAACAGTACGAATATCCCATGGATTTGCTTGCAAAATAGCAGGGAAAAGTAGGGAAACATGAAGAACTATCATCTAACCGCATATAAGAGATGTATATAGTAAAGCATGGGTTTAGAGTTATAAAACCCGCCTAAAGCTTGCTTCTTGAGCTCCAAGCTTTCAAGCTCCAAGCTCTAATGGCGTCCTTGAGTTCCCACAGGTTGGCCAAGGTGAAAACTCCAAGGAAGGATGAAAAGAGACGGCTAAAAAGGTAGGGTTTCAAGAGTTAGCCATGAAGTTGACCTTGAATTCGAGTTCTAACCATGGAATTGGGTAAGAAGAGGGATTCAAACCTACCTTGCACCCTTGGTCGTTCCTCTTGAGCTCCAAGACATTCCTTAGTCGGCCAAGCAAAGAGGAAATAGTGATATGCATGAAGGAAAGGTTTCTTTGCTTAGAGAAGTGAAGTATACATATACTTGGGTGATGTTTCATTAAAGGCCCATAAGTTTCCCCATAATTCCAATTAAGTCCCTCCTTCATTACTTGCTCGTCCCTTCCTCTTTATATAAGGACAAACCTTATCTTAAGGTCTAGAAAAAGAAGGCAAAGAAGAACAATCTAATACTAAGGTACATACATAAAGAAATATTGCACATATACCCTGATTATTCAATCACAAGGCATATTTCATAACCTGGTAACTTAATTGAGGTGACTTCCTCATAATTTCTTCTCTTAATGATGGCAAGAGTCTAAAAGGTACATTATATGACATATTTCACAATTTGCATCCCTTAATTTGGGTAAATTGCATTTTACCCCAATTTAGGGTTTCGCGCACCGGGATTGCTTCCACAGCTGCACCTTGGTGCCCAAGCTTGGGAAATCCCTCAAACTTTACCAAAAAGATTCTCATGATGTCTCAACATCAGAGAAACATCTTAACATGTGCAAATTGCAAGTTAACCCTTTCAAATGGGTAAATTGCACATAGGTCCCTGTATAACAAAACAATGCTACAACTTTAAATAAAAAGGAGCAAATACTGAAATATATGTTTCTGAGAAACTTAATTACATGCTCAGAGTTAATCACAAAGATTTAATTACATATTTAGGCAAAACACCTAGGGTTAACTCATAACCCAGGTTAGGGATGTTACAAATTATCCACCCCGTACAAGGATTTCGTCCCCGAAATCAATAAAACATACTAAGAGAAAAGGGCAGGATACTTCCTTCTCATCTCATCCTCTAACTCCCAAGTGGCTTCTTCGACACCATGATGGTTCCAGAGGACTTTCACAAGACTTATATCTTTCTTCTTTAACTTTTTAATTCGTTTATCAAGGATTGACACTGGTCCCTCTTCATAGGATATGTCATCATTCAATTCTACCTCCATAGGTTGTAGAACTGACTCAGTGTCTGGGTGACATTTCTTCAACATAGAAATGTGAAACACAGGATGTAACCTCTGTAACTCTGGGGGCAGCTCCAGTTTATATGCTACCTTTCCAATCCGTTCGATGATTGGATAAGGCCCCATATATCTAGGAGCTAACTTCCCTTTCTTACCAAAACGAAGGACTCCTTTCCAAGGCGAGACCTTAAGATATACTCTGTCTCCAACCTGGAACTCTAAGGGTCTACGACGTTTGTCAGCATAAGATTTCTGCCTATCCTGAGCAGTCTTAATCTTATGTTGTATTACTTTAATCTTTTCTGTGGTCTGCTGCACAAGGTCAGGACCTAACAACTGGTGCTCACCAGTCTCAAACCAACACAAGGGTGATCTACAACGTCTACCATATAAGGCTTCATAAGGTGCCATATCAATACTATGTTGATAGCTATTGTTATAGGCAAACTCTATCAAGCTTAGGTGTAGATCCCAACTTCCGGTGAACTGGAGAACACATGCTCTCAACAAGTCTTCTAAGGTCTGTATGGTCCTTTCCGACTGTCCATCAGTCTGTGGATGAAAGGCTGTACTAAACCTCAGCTTGGTGCCTAAGGCTCTGTGTAACTGTTCCCAAAAACGACTCGTAAACTGAGGACCTCTGTCAGAAACTATTGTGACAGGAACTCCGTGCAAGCGCACTATCTCTTGAACATACAACTCTGATAACCTTTCAGCAGAATAGGTTGTCTTGACAGGTAAGAAATGTGTTGTCTTAGTTAACCTATCAACAACTACCCAAATGGAATTATGTCCTTTGCTTGTCCTGGGTAGGCCAACAACAAAGTCCATGGTCACATGGTCCCACTTCCACTGTGGTATGGGTAAAGGTTGCATTGTTCCTGCAGGCTTCTGGTGTTCAGCTTTAACTTGCTGACACACAGGACACCTCAGAACAAACTCTGCAATGTCCTTTTTCATCCCAGGCCACCAATACAGATCTTTCAAATTCCGATACATCTTGGTGCTCCCTAGATGCATAGCATACATGGAAGAATGGGCTTCCTCCAGGACTAACTTCCTCAAGTTGTCCACATCCGACACTATCATTCTCCCATTATAACAAGCTACTTGATCTTCTGAGTCATGAAAACCATCTTGCTTCTCATTTCCATACTTAGATCTTGTATGTTGAACTGCAGCATCACCTAGCTATTCCTCTTTAATCTGTTCTCTTAGGGTAGGTTTAATATGCATCTCAGCCAACAATCCGGCTAACAATGACACCTTCAACTGTACATTGTCTTGCCTTAAAGAGATAAGCATATCTCTCCTAGAGCATACTAAAGAGTTTAGTTGTGCTCTATTCATGGTTGATGTTGCTGATTTCCTACTCAAGGCATCTGCAACAACATTGGCCTTGCCTGGATGGTAATCAATTGTACAGTCGTAGTCCTTGATTAACTCTATCTAGCGATGTTGCCTCATGTTGAGCTCATGCTGAGAGAAGATATACTTAAGGTTTTTGTGGTCTGTGAAAATCTGGAATGTTTCTCCATAGAGATAGTGTCTCCATATTTTCAAAGCATGAACCACAGTAGCTAACTCCAGATCGTGTGTTGGATAATTCTCCTCGTGTTTCTTAAGCTGCCGGGAAGCAAAAGAAATCACTTGTTTATCCTGCATCAACACACATCCTAGTCCATTTTTGGAAGCATCACAGAAAACTACATATCCTTTTCCTTGTTCAGGTAGCACTAGCACAGGTGCACTTGTCAATCTCTCTTTCAGCAACTGGAAAGACTGTTGACACTTATTACTCCGAGAAAAAGGAACATCTTTCCGGGTTAACTTGGTCAAAGGTAAAGCTATAGAACTAAAGTTCTTAATGAACCTTCGATAATAACCAGCTAACCCCAAGAAACTTCGAATCTCCGTCGGTGTCTTCGGTTGTTCCCACTGTAGAACAGATTCTACCTTTGTAGGGTCAACACGAATTCCCGAGGCAGTTATCACATGACCAAGAAAAGATACTTCCAGCAGCCAGAACTCACACTTGCGAAACTTAGCATACAACTTATGTTCTCTTAGCAAGGTCAAAGCTTGGCGAAGATGTTGCTCATGTTGCTGAGCATCCCTACTATAGATCAGAATGTCATCTATGAAGATGACAACACATTGATCAAGGAAAGGTCGAAAAACTCTATTCATGAGTTCCATAAATGCAGCTGGTGCATTGGTTAGTCCAAACGACATAACCGTGAACTCATAGTGACCATATCTTGTCCTAAAGGCAGACTTGGATATGTCACTATCCTTAATGCGGAGTTGATGATATCCAGACCTCAAGTCTATTTTTGAAAATACTGTTGCACCACGCAGCTGGTCCAAGAGATCATCAATCCTCGGCAGAGGATACTTATTCTTTATTGTTACTTTATTGAGTTGTCTGTAGTGGATGCATAACCGCATTGACCCATCCTTCTTTTTAACAAACAAGACTGGAGCACCCCAAGGTGAAGTACTCGGTCGGATAAAACCTCTCTCAAGTAACTCTTGAAGCTGCTTCTTGAGTTCTGCCATCTCTGCAGGCGCCATCCTATACGGAGTTTGAGCTATGGGTTTCGTATCTGGGATCAGATTGATTTCAAAATCAATCTCCCGAGGTGGTGGTATACCAGGAAGTTCTTCAGGAAACACATCCTCGAATTCCCTGACTATGGGAACTTCAGCAGGATTGGACCTTTCCTTGGTAACATCTACCACATGGGCTAAGAATGCATGACATCCTTGCCTCAACAGCTTATCAGCAACCATAGCTGATACAAGACAGGTGGGCAGAATCTTTCTTTCACCTTGAAAGATCCATGTGCTGCTTTCGTCAGCAAACACATCCAACTTGGATTCACAATCCAAGACAACTCTATACCTTTCTAAGGTATCCATCCCGAGGATTATATCAAATCCCTGCATATCAAGTGGTATAAGGTCCACTTGAATGCGATGGTCAGAAAAGAAGAGGATGCAGGGAGAACATACCTCCTGCAAGACGGCAGACTCACTCAACGGAGTCTCCAACAACAAACTATCTACCCTATGACTAACACTCACATTGCAGTTACGAATCACTTCACGAGTGATGAAAGAGTGCGTAGCACCCGGATCAATCAAAACGGATACAACACAGGATGTAGACATATCAGAATATAAAAATTTCATCTGACCTGCCACTACCCGTGGATTGACCACTGCCTCAGGTGGGTTCATAGCATAGAACCTCGCAGTCGCCTGGTGTTGAGGTGGTGCTGATGATCCAGCTTGAGACGCTTGTCCACGTCCTCGAGCTGCTCCTTGATGTTGTCTATTCTGAGATCCCTGTTGATTCTGTCTCGGGGGTTGTTGTGTCACACCGACAGGCCTAGAACGACAATCCTTCATCAAGTGTCCCACCTTACCACAGTTGTAGCAACTCTTCTCCTGTTGCTGTGGTCTGGGTGGTCCAGTGACTGACTCAGATGCAGAACTGTGTGTCCCTTGAAGCGGTTGACTCCGTCCTCTACCTCTGCTTGGTGTCCATTGAGTTTGAAAACTCGATCTGGGTTGTGGAGGGTTAGGTGCAGAGAATCTAGGTTTCTTGGAATCCCTAGATGAAGAACCCTGGAACTGTGGATATATTTTATGGGTTTGTCTTTTCTCAACCACAGATCTCTCTATCCTTCGGACTGACTCAACGAAGGTAGAGAATCTCTCTCTGTTTTCTAAGGCAGACACAGGGGTTGACATATCAGAATTCAAACCCTTCTCCAATCTTCTGATTCTTTCCTCATCCGTAGCAGCCATGTGCGGACAGAACCGCAGCAACTCCATGAACTTAGCTTCATATTCGCTAATGTTCATCATACCCTGCCTTAGTTTCTCGAATTGAGAGATCTTCTCATCTAGGAAGGTCTTTGGAAAATATCTATTGATAAATTCCCGACGAAACTCTTCCCATGAGAACTCTACTCCAGGTCTCTTCTGCTCTTCCATGTTCCACCAGTGACCAGCACTGCCTTTGAGAAGATAGACGGCATGTCTAACCTTCTCAGCATCCGGAATCATAAGAATCCTGAAAGCCTTCTCCAACTCTGTCAACCATAAGTCAGCATCTGCAGGGTCGGCAGTTCCGAAGTACTTGGTAGCTCCGACACGACGAAGTCGTTCGAATGTCTTACCGATACCTTGTGCTTCATGCTGGACAGGTGCCCTAGGTGCAGGAATGGGCATCCTATCGGTTATATGTGTCATGGCAGTCATGAACTGCCCGAACATCGTCTGTACAGCTGGGTTACTCATGTCAGCTGGGTCGAACTGGGGTGGCTCTCTTGGTAACTCCGGTGCAGGTTGTTCTATTCTCGGAACTCTTGCACTGCCTCGAGGTGCACTAGCACTACTCTCTGCCACGTACTCATCATGATGTTCTGACATCCTTAGGTATCTTCTCCTCCTGAGGAACAGAAGATTCTATTAGATAAGGAAGGAGTACTAAAGGTAGACTCGACATCCTAAGTCCTATGCCTCTGTAGACTCAACTGACCTAGAGCTCTGATACCACTAGTTGTGGGCTCTGATCTCCAAACCATGACATAAACATGATTAACACTTAGTGGAAGCGAATCGGTAATCAGCGGAAGACAAAAATCACGGGAAATTAAAACTTTTCGAGATAAGAACTTGGATCCATAAAAACTTCTTTCATAAGGAGAGATAAACTGTTTACATCTCAGGATAATTACTTCTCGAGTAATTATATACATCAAGGTACAAAATCTCAAGATCACATAACACAAGACTCCAAGACCTGAGAGTACAGAGGACACATAGGACTGACTCTAACTACACCACATGGCAGGACAATCTCCACCTGAGATTACTGCTGCCCCTGGCGCTGCTGCTGCTGAGACTGATCACTTGTAGGCTGGTTCCTTCGTCTCCGACGTCCACCTAAAAAGTTGAAGTCTACGGGGTGAGACAATTATACATAATTGTCCCAGCGAGAGTTATAACTCTTCGCCAGAAGCTTTATTATAACATCAAAGAATATCTTAAGCAGTAAAGCCTTCAAAGTATTCTATAACAGTTGCAGATATAACAGGATCTCTACAATTAGGAGATATGGAGAATATAAACACTATTGCAATGTAACATCAATCAACAAACTTGGAGTTATCTCTAACAAGTTATACTACATGGTTGATTATGTTTTACAAACAACATTATGCCCTGTGGAGATGAGGCTTACCACTCATACTCCAACTGATCGCTGAGAAGTCACATCAGTATCATACATAGGTCATTAAGAGAGCTAGATTCTCATGACCTTCTCCTTCCTCAGTCAGTAAGAGGATCACTTGTAGGACATCTCGTGTCTCTACTACTATAGCTCACCAGGGTAAACTGGTCCTTCGCTATTCTAGAGTCACAGTGGCGTTCTGTACTCTCTTCGTCATCAGGAGGTTTCATATTTACCTACCACTGATACGGATATCTGTGCTTTCTTCGTCATTAGGAGGTTTCATGTTTACCTACCACTGATACAGTATGGAATTATAGTGAAGGATGGATGGATTACACATCTACATCACTTTCCTACACTAGGATGTAAGGTTCTACACATCCATGTACCCCACATACTCAAAAGTATGTGCTCCAGGAGTTCCCTGAGGAAAACCTGTTTCACCATCACTTAATCTCTGACAATGATGGATCTATGATCAGGGCTCTACATTATACTTGATTAGTTAGGTACATTCAGTATTCTTTAACATCATACATTGTTCTTCAAACAATAACAGTAGCATCGCAGCTATAAAAGAAGAATACTAAATGTAACAGGCCTAACTCATATCAATCATCATTTCTCATTATCCTCATCACAAGTCATCTCTAAGGCATGACCTTGATGGTATTCATGGCACTCACAGCCCATTATCAGCATAGGATGCCATTGATAAGGCATCAAATAACTTTACTTATTCATAAGGCTAACAACATGCCTTTAATGAATATAACATCAACATCCATACCTGGATATGATTACCTTTATATCAGAACCTGCATGGTTAAAACAACTGATAAAGGTAATACAAAAATAAGGAATATACTTCCTACTCTTGTCATAAGAGTTAAATCTCTAATTCACATCAAATAGAGTTTAATACTCAAAAGCATGCCATTACCCTTGAATTAGGGTTTACTATTCACATTACATGTCATCACCCTTGAATTAGGGTTTACTATTCACATTAAGGTGAATTGAACTCATAACATCATCATATATGAGTAACATCTTCATTGATGCTCTTAGATTAGTTAAAGGTTCATCATTTATCATAATTAGGGTTTCTATGATCTCACACAGGTGGATCATACCCTAATTATGCTCATTCCTGTGCATTGGAGATGCTTTAATTAAGTTTCCATTTAAAAAGGGTACTTTCTCTCTCTAGAAGTACTTTATCTCTCTAGAAATACTTTCTCTCTCCTCATACTGTTAGGTGACGTCATCATCACTCTAGATTAGGTTGGATTGAGTCATCATAGGCTAACATAGCTAAAACATCATCATCATGTGATTAGGGTTTGATCTGATCAAGGTATTACTCAATTTACCCTTTAGGGGTATTTTGGTAATTCACCCCATTGATCATCATCATGGACAAAACCTTAGTCAAATAATCCCCTTAATATCCTAGATTAACATTAGGGTTTGATTAGGGCAACATTGAATCATTTATTTCATCAATTGATTGAAAAAAGTCAACTTTGAATCACATTGATTGACCTTCAACCATCATTCTTCAATTGAGTTGAGATCGTTTGAAAGTGTTGACCGTTTAACTAATTTTGACTTTTCAAGACCACGAGGGTGTGTTGACCGTTTATCCAATTTTTACTTTAGGACCGTGAGCCCTCAACCCCTTCAAAGACCGCGAGCCTCCTCAACCTACTTCAAGACCGCGAGCCATCATGTGATTTCAAGACCGCGAAGCTATGTAGACCGTTTGCCCACTTTGACCTCAGGACCGCGAGGCCCCTCACAGTCTTGAGACCGCGAGCCTCCTCTCGGTCTTGAGACCGTGAGCCCCCTCACGGTCTTGAGACCGCGAGCCCTCTCACGATCTTGAGACCGCGAGGCTCTCATGGTCTTAGCCGCTTGGTCCTTCAACAACAAAATCCAAGGTTATCACCTAATGTCAATCAAAGTTGAAGCCTTCAAAAGGTCAAAGCTATGATGACCACTTATGAATTGGGTTAATTAAGGTTATGCTTAACCAATTGGTCATTCAATTGACCCTCAATTGTTGACCAATTAGGATTGGAATCGATTCAATTAGGGTCTATCAATGTTCACCCTTCAATACTCAACAATGTGCATCAATGCAAGGTTGAACCCTTCAATTGAGCTCCAACTGGACCCAAACTTGGCCCAAACGGTCTTGAGGTCATGTGGGTGGACCCCACATGGTCTTGATACCATTTGCCCAAGATTTCATCAAAGTCTAAGGTGATTTGATAGGGGTTGAATCATAATTGAACCACAAAACAGAATTTTGATTAAATTGATAACTTATTTGTAATTAGGTCCTCAATTGGTCAAATTACTTAACCCTAGACCTTCAAACGGTCTTGGGTGATTTTCCTCTCGGTCTTGAGACCGTTTGCCCATCCAATTTTGGATTCTAGTGGAAATTCAACAAGGTTGAACAAATTGAGTTGATGACTATATCAATATTTAATTGTAATGTAATTTGGTGTAATTGTACCTTCAATTGGTCAACTATTCTTGACCTCAGACCTCCAAACGGTCATGGTTGATTGCCCTCGTGGTCTTGAGACCGTTTGGGTGACCCCTAAATGGTCTTGAGACCGTTTAGGTCAATCAACCCTAAAAACCCTAATTAGGTCACCATAATTTCAGTACTGATTTCACCTAGGGTTAGCCCTAGTATTCACCCTTCAACTCTTAGCCCGTTTGGAATTAGACCATCAAACTTGGTGAGTTGTTAATTAACATAATTTTGAACAGTAATCTCATACGTTCAACGCCTGGTCAACGACCTTACACGGTCTTGAGACCGTTTGCCCAAAAAGGCAATTCCAGACCGTTTGAGAATCAGGAATAAATTCATTTAAAGTTGTTACTTAAAAAGGTCATATCTCCCGATTCCTTTGGAGTTAGCCTCCCACATTTTGAGGGTAATTAGCCTATATAATTAGAAACAGATTCCTTATACGGTCCACGCCCGGTCAACGG
This sequence comes from Alisma plantago-aquatica, assembly GCA_963693085.1. Lineage (NCBI taxonomy): Eukaryota > Viridiplantae > Streptophyta > Magnoliopsida > Alismatales > Alismataceae > Alisma > Alisma plantago-aquatica. Next base: position 668,258,816 of record OY856414.1, read on the forward strand.
GGCCAAAGGGTCTTGAAGACCGTTTTCCCTGTCGCGGTCTCGAGACCGTTTGCTCACCTCGCGGTCTTGAGACCGAGAGAGAAAACTGGTGAGACCGTTTAAGGAAGCGGAAAGCGGTGGGTTTTTCTTGGAAATCACGCCTTCATATCCTAGCTCAAGAACAGTACGAATATCCCATGGATTTTCTTGCAAAATAGCAGGGAAAAGTAGGGAAACATGAAGAACTATCATCTAACCGCATATAAGAGATGTATATAGTAAAGCATGGGTTTAGAGTTATAAAACCCGCCTAAAGCTTGCTTCTTGAGCCCAATCTTTCAAGCTCCAAGCTCTAATGGCGTCCTTGAGTTCCCACAGGTTGGCCAAGGTGAAAACTCCAAGGAAGGATGAAAAGAGACGGCTAAAAAGGTAGGGTTTCAAGAGTTAGCCATGAAGTTGACCTTGAATTCGAGTTCTAACCATGGAATTGGGTAAGAAGAGGGATTCAAACCTACCTTGCACCCTTGGTCGTTCCTCTTGAGCTCCAAGACAGTCCTTAGTCGGCCAAGCAAAGAGGAAATAGTGATATGCACGAAGGAAAGGTTTCTTTGCTTAGAGAAGTGAAGTATACATATACTTGGGTGATGTTTCATTAAAGGCCCATAAGTTTCCCCATAATTCCAATTAAGTCCCTCCTTCATTACTTGCTCGTCCCTTCCTCTTTATATAAGGACAGACCTTATCTTAAGGTCTAGAAAAAGAAGGCAAATAAGAACAATCTAATACTAAGGTACATACATAAAGAAATATTGCACATATACCCTGATTATTCAATCACAAGGCATATTTCATAACCTGGTAACTTAATTGAGGTGACTTCCTCATCATTTCTTCTCTTAATGATGGCAAGAGTCTAAAAGGTACATTATATGACATATTTCACAATTTTCATCCCTTAATTTGGGTAAATTGCATTTTACCCCAATTTAGGGTTTCGCGCACCGGGATTGCTTCCACAGCTGCACCTTGGTGCCCAAGCTTGGGAAATCCCTCAAACTTTACCAAAAAGATTCTCATGATGTCTCAACATCAGAGGAACATCTTAACATGTGCAAATTGCAAGTTAACCCTTTCAAATGGGTAAATTGCACATAGGTCCCTGTATAACAAAACAATGCTACAACTTTAAATAAAAAGGAGCAAATACTGAAATATATGTTTCTGAGAAACTTAATTACATGCTCAGAGTTAATCACAAAGATTTAATTACATATTTAGGCAAAACACCTAGGGTTAACTCATAACCCAGGTTAGGGATGTTACAAATTATCCACCCCGTACAAGGATTTCGTCCCCGAAATCGATAAAACATACTAAGAGAAAAGGGCAGGATACTTCCTTCTCATCTCATCCTCTAACTCCCAAGTGGCTTCTTCGACACCACGATGGTTCCAGAGGACTTTCACAAGAATTATATCTTTCTTCTTTAACTTTTTAATTCGTTTATCAAGGATTGACACTGGTCCCTCTTCATAGGATATGTCATCATTCAATTCTACCTCCATAGGTTGTAGAACTGACTCAGTGTCTGGGTGACATTTCTTCAACATAGAAATGTGAAACACAGGATGTAACCTCTGTAACTCTGGGGGCAGCTCTAGTTTATATGCTACCTTTCCAATCCGTTCGATGATTGGATAAGGCCCCATATATCTAGGAGCTAACTTCCCTTTCTTACCAAAACGAAGGACTCCTTTCCAAGGCGAGACCTTAAGATATACTCTGTCTCCAACCTGGAACTCTAAGGGTCTACGACGTTTGTCAGCATAAGATTTCTGCCTATCCTGAGCAGTCTTAATCTTATGTTGTATTACTTTAATCTTTTCTGTGGTCTGCTGCACAAGGTCAAGACCTAACAACTGGTGCTCACCAGTCTCAAACCAACACAAGGGTGATCTACAACGTCTACCATATAAGGCTTCATAAGGTGCCATATCAATACTATGTTGATAGCTATTTTTATAGGCAAACTCTATCAAGCTTAGGTGTAGATCCCAACTTCCGGTGAACTGGAGAACACATGCTCTCAACAGGTCTTCTAAGGTCTGTATGGTCCTTTCTGACTGTCCATCAGTCTGTGGATGAAAGGCTGTACTAAACCTCAGCTTGGTGCCTAAGGCTCTGTGTAACTGTTCCCAAAAACGACTCGTAAACTGAGGACCTCTGTCAGAAACTATTGTGACAGGAACTCCGTGCAAGCGCACTATCTCTTGAACATACAACTCTGATAACCTTTCAGCAGAATAGGTTGTCTTGACAGGTAAGAAATGTGTTGTCTTAGTTAACCTATCAACAACTACCCAAATGGAATTATGTCCTTTGCTTGTCCTGGGTAGGCCAACAACAAAGTCCATGGTCACATGGTCCCACTTCCACTGTGGTATGGGTAAAGGTTGCATTGTTCCTGCAGGCTTCTGGTGTTCAGCTTTAACTTGCTGACACACAGGACACCTCAGAACAAACTCTGCAATGTCCTTTTTCATCCCAGGCCACCAATACAGATCTTTCAAATTCCGATACATCTTGGTGCTCCCTAGATGCATAGCATACATGGAAGAATGGGCTTCCTCCAGGACTAACTTCCTCAAGTTGTCCACATCCGGCACTATCATTCTCCCATTATAACAAGCTACTTGATCTTCTGAGTCATGAAAACCATCTTGCTTCTCATTTCCATACTTAGATCTTGTATGTTGAACTGCAGCATCACCTAGCTGTGCCTCTTTAATCTGCTCTCTTAGGGTAGGTTTAATATGCATCTCAGCCAACAATCCGGCTAACAATGACACCTTCAACTGTACATTGTCTTGCCTTAAAGAGATAAGCATATCTCTCCTAGAGCATACTAAAGAGTTTAGTTGTGCTCTATTCATGGTTGATGTTGCTGATTTCCTACTCAAGGCATCTGCAACAACATTGGCCTTGCCTGGATGGTAATCAATTGTACAGTCGTAGTCCTTGATTAACTCCATCTAGCGATGTTGCCTCATGTTGAGCTCATGCTGAGAGAAGATATACTTAAGGTTTTTGTGGTCTGTGAAAATCTGGAATGTTTCTCCATAGAGATAGTGTCTCCATATTTTCAAAGCATGAACCACAGCAGCTAACTCCAGATCGTGTGTTGGATAATTCTCCTCGTGTTTCTTAAGCTGTCGGGAAGCAAAAGAAATCACTTGTTTATCGTGCATCAACACACATCCTAGTCCATTTTTGGAAGCATCACAGAAAACTACATATCCTTTTCCTTGTTCAGGTAGCACTAGCACAGGTGCACTTGTCAATCTCTCTTTCAGCAACTGGAAAGACTGTTGAAACTTATTACTCCAAGAAAAAGGAACATATTTCCGGGTTAACTTGGTCAAAGGTAAAGCTATAGAACTAAAGTTCTTAATGAACCTTCGATAATAACCAGCTAACCCCAAGAAACTTCGAATCTCCGTCGGTGTCTTCGGTTGTTCCCACTGTAGAACAGATTCTACCTTTGTAGGGTCAACACGAATTCCCGAGGCAGATATCACATGACCAAGAAAAGATACTTCCAGCAGCCAGAACTCACACTTGCTAAACTTAGCATACAGCTTATGTTCTCTTAGCAAGGTCAAAGCTTGGCGAAGATGTTGCTCATGTTGCTGAGCATCCCTACTATAGATCAGAATGTCATCTATGAAGACGACAACACATTGATCAAGGAAAGGTCGAAAAACTCTATTCATGAGTTCCATAAATGCAGCTGGTGCATTGGTTAGTCCAAACGACATAACCGTGAACTCATAGTGACCATATCTTGTCCTAAAGGCAGACTTGGATATGTCACTATCCTTAATGCGGAGTTGATGATATCCAGACCTCAAGTCTATTTTTGAAAAGACTGTTGCACCACGCAACTGGTCCAAGAGATCATCAATCCTCGGCAGAGGATACTTATTCTTTATTGTTACTTTATTGAGTTGTCTGTAGTCGATGCATAACCGCATTGACCCATCCTTCTTTTTAACAAACAAGACTGGAGCACCCCAAGGTGAAGTACTCGGTCGGATAAAACCTCTCTCAAGTAACTCTTGAAGCTGCTTCTTGAGTTCTGCCATCTCTGCAGGCGCCATCCTATACGGAGTTTGAGCTATGGGTTTCGTATCTGGGATCAGATTGATTTCAAAATCAATCTCCCGAGGTGGTGGTATACCAGGAAGTTCTTCAGGAAACACATCCTCGAATTCCCTGACTATGGGAACTTCAGTAGGATTGGACCTTTCCTTGGTAACATCTACCACATGGGCTAAGAATGCATGACATCCTTGCCTCAACAGCTTATCAGCAACCATAGCTGATACAAGACAGGTGGGCAGAATCTTTCTTTCACCTTGAAAGATCCATGTGCTGCTTTCGTCAGCAAACACATCCAACTTGGATTCACAATCCAAGACAACTCTATACCTTTCTAAGGTATCCATCCCGAGGATTATATCAAATCCCTGCATATCAAGTGGTATAAGGTCCACTTGAATGCGATGGTCAGAAAAGAAGAGGATGCAGGGAGAACATACCTCCTGCAAGACGGCAGACTCACTCAACGGAGTCTCCAACAACAAACTATCTGCCCTATGACTAACACTCACATTGCAGTTACGAATCACTTCACGAGTGATGAAAGAGTGCGTAGCACCCGGATCAATCAGAACGGATACAACACAGGATGTAGACATATCAGAATATAAAAATTTCATCTGACCTGCCACTACCCGTGGATTGACCACTGCCTCAGGTGGGTTCATAGCATAGAACCTCGCAGTCGCCTGGTGTTGAGGTGGTGCTGATGATCCAGCTTGAGACGCTTGTCCACGTCCTCGAGCTGCTCCTTGATGTTGTCTATTCTGAGATCCCTGTTGATTCTGTCTCGGGGGTTGTTGTGTCACACCGACAGGCCTAGAACGACAATCCTTCATCAAGTGTCCCACCTTACCACAGTTGTAGCAACTCTTCTCCTGTTGCTGTGGTCTGGGTGGTCCAGTGACTGACTCAGATGCAGAACTGTGTGTCCCTTGAAGCGGTTGACTCCGTCCTCTACCTCTGCTTGGTGTCCATTGAGTTTGAAAACTCGATCTGGGTTGTGGAGGGTTAGGTGCAGAGAATCTAGGTTTCTTGGAATCCCTAGATGAAGAACCCTGGAACTGTGGATATCTTTTATGGGTTTGTCTTTTCTCAACCACAGATCTCTCTATCCTTCGGACTGACTCAACGAAGGTAGAGAATCTCTCTCTGTTTTCTAAGGCAGACACAGGGGTTGACATATCAGAATTCAAACCCTTCTCGAATCTTCTGATTCTTTCCTCATCCGTAGCAGCCATGTGCGGACAGAACCGCAGCAACTCCATGAACTTAGCTTCATATTCGCTAATGTTCATCATACCCTGCCTTAGTTTCTCGAACTGAGAGATCTTCTCATCTAGGAAGGTCTTTGGAAAATATCTATTGATAAATTCCCGACGAAACTCTTCCCATGAGAACTCTACTCCAGGTCTCTTATGCTCTTCCATGTTCCACCAGTGACCAGCACTGCCTTTGAGAAGATAGATGGCATGTCTAACCTTCTCAGCTTCCGGAATCATAAGAATCCTAAAAGCCTTCTCCAACTCTGTCAACCATAAGTCAGCATCTGCAGGGTCGGCAGTTCCGAAGTACTCGGTAGCTCCGACACGACGAAGTCGTTCGAATGTCTTACCGATACCTTGTGCTTCAGACTGGACAGGTGCCCTAGGTGTAGGAATGGGCATCCTATCGGTTATATGTGTCATGGCAGTCATGAACTGCCCGAACATCGTCTGTACAGCTAGGTTACTCATGTCAGCTGGGTCGAACTGGGGTGGCTCTCTTGGTAACTCCGGTGCAGGTTGTTCTATTCTTGGAACTCTTGCACCGCCTCGAGGTGCACTAGCACTACTCTCTGCCACGTACTCATCATGATGTTCTGACATCCTTAGGTATCTTCTCCTCCCGAGGAACAGAAGATTCTATTAGATAAGGAATGAGTACTAAAGGTAGACTCGACATCCTAAGTCCTATGCCTCTGTAGACTCAACTGACCTAGAGCTCTGATACCACTAGTTGTGGGCTCTGATCTCCAAACCATGACATAAACATGATTAACACTTAGTGGAAGCGAATCGGTAATCAGCGGAAGACAAAAATCACGGGAAATTAAAACTTTTCGAGATAAGAACTTGGATCCATAAAAACTTCTTTCATAAGGAGAGATAAACTGTTTACATCTCAGGATAATTACTTCTCGAGTAATTATATACATCAAGGTACAAAATCTCAATATCACATAACACAAGACTCCAAGACATGAGAGTACAGAGGACACATAGGACTGACTCTAACTACACCACATGGCAGGACAATCTCCACCTGAGATTACTGCTGCCCCTGGTGCTGCTGCTGCTGAGACTGATCACTTGTAGGCTGGTTCCTTCGTCTCCGACGTCCACCTAAAAAGTTGAAGTCTACGGGGTGAGACAATTATACATAATTGTCCCAGCGAGAGTTATAACTCTTCGCCAGAAGCTTTATTATAACATCAAAGAATATCTTAAGCAGTAAAGCCTTCAAAGTATTCTATAACAGTTGCAGATATAACAGGATCTCTACAATTAGGCGATATGGAGAATATAAACACTATTGCAATGTAACATCAATCAACTAACTTGGAGTTATCTCTAACAAGTTATACTACATGGTTGATTATGTTTTACAAACAACATTATGCCCTGTGGAGATGAGGCTTACCACTCATACTCCAACTGATCACTGAGAAGTCAGATCAGTATCATACATAGGTCATTAAGAGAGCCGGATTCTCATGACCTTCTCCTTCCTCAGTCAGTTTGAGGATCACTTGTAGGACATCTCGTGTCTCTACTACTATAGCTCACCAGGGTAAACTGGTCCTTCGCTATTCTAGAGTCACAGTGGCGTTCTGTACTCTCTTCTTCATCAGGAGGTTTCATATTTACCTACCACTGATACGGATATCTGTGCTTTCTTCGTCATCAGGAGGTTTCATGTTTACCTACCACTGATACGGTATGGAATTATAGTGAAGGATGGATGGATTACACATCTACATCACTTTCCTACACTAGGATGTAAGGTTCTACACATCCATGTACCCCACATACTCAAAAGTATGTGCTCCAGGAGTTCCCTGAGGAAAACCTGTTTCACCATCACTTAATCTCTGACAATGATGGATCTATGATCAGGGCTCTACATTATACTTGATTAGTTAGGTACATTCAGTATTCTTTAACAGCATACATTGTTCTTCAAACAATAACAGTAGCATCGCAGCTATAAAAGAAGAATACTAAATGTAACAGGCCTAACTCATATCAATCATCATTTCTCATTATCCTCATCACAAGTCATCTCTAAGGCATGACCTTGATGGTATTCATGGCTCTCACAGCCCATTATCAGCATAGGATGCCATTGACAAGGCATCAAATTACTTTACTTATTCATAAGGCTAACAACATGCCTTTAATGAATATAACATCAAAATCCATACCTGGATATGATTACCTTTATATCAGAACCTGCATGGTTAATACAACTGATAAAGGTAATACAAAAATAAGGAATATACTTCCTACTCTTGTCATAAGAGTTAAATCTCTAATTCACATCAAATAGAGTTTAATACTCAAAAGCATGCCATTACCCTTGAATTAGGGTTTACTATTCACATTACATGTCATCACCCTTGAATTAGGGTTTACTATTCACATTAAGGTGAATTGAACTCATAACATCATCATATATGAGTAACATCTTCATTGATGCTCTTAGATTAGCTAAAGGTTCATCATTTATCATAATTAGGGTTTCTATGATCTCACACAGGTGGATCATACCCTAATTATGCTCATTCCTATGCATTGGAGATGCTTTAATTAAGTACCCATTTAAAAAGGGTACTTTCTCTCTCTAGAAGTACTTTCTCTCTCTAGAAATACTTTCTCTCTCCTCATACTATTAGGTGACGTCATCATCACTCTATATTAGGTTGGATTGAGTCATCATAGGCTAACATAGCTAAAACATCATCATCATGTGATTAGGGTTTGATCTGATCAAGGTATTACTCAATTTACCCTTTAGGGGTATTTTGGTAATTCACCCCATTGATCATCATGATGGCCAAAACCTTAGTCAAATAATCCCCTTAATATCCTAGATTAACATTAGGGTTTGATTAGGGCAACATTGAATCATTTATTTCATCAATTGATTGAAAGAAGTCAACTTTGAATCACATTGATTGACCTTCAACCATCATTCTTCAATTGAGTTGAGATCGTTTGAAAGTGTTGACCGTTTAACTAATTTTGACTTTTCAAGACCGCGAGGGTGTGTTGACCGTTTAGCCAATTTTGACTTTAGGACCGTGAGCCCTCAACCCCTTCCAAGACCGCGAGCCTCCTCAACCTACTTCAAGACCGCGAGCCATCATGTGATTTCAAGACCGCGAAGCTATGTAGACCGTTTGCCCACTTTGACCTCAGGACCGCGAGGCCCCTCATGGTCTTGAGACCGCGATCCTCCTCTCGGTCTTGAGACCGTGAGCCCCCTCATGGTCTTGAGACCGCGAGCCCTCTCACGGTCTTGAGACCGCGAGGCTCTCATGGTCTTAGCCGCTTGGTCCTTCAACAACAAAATCCAAGGTTATCACCTAATGTCAATCAAAGTTGAAGCCTTCAAAAGGTCAAAGCTATGATGACCACTTATGAATTGGGTTAATTAAGGTTATGCTTAACCAATTGGTCATTCAATTGACCCTCAATTGTTGACCAATTAGGATTGGAATCGATTCAATTAGGGTCTATCAATGTTCACCCTTCAATACTCAACAATGTGCATCAACGCAAGGTTGAACCCTTCAATTGAGCTCCAACTGGACCCAAACTTGGCCCAAACGGTCTTGAGGTCATGTGGGTGGACCCCACATGGTCTTGAGACCGTTTTCCCAAGATTTCATCAAAGTCTAAGGTGATTTGATAGGGGTTGAATCATAATTGAACCACAAAATAGAATTTTGATTAAATTGATAACTTATTTGTAATTAGGTCCTCAATTGGTCAAATTACTTAACCCTAGACCTTCAAACGGTCTTGGGTGATTGTCCTCTCGGTCTTGAGACCGTTTGCCCATCCAATTTTGGATTCTAGTGGAAATTCAACAAGGTTGAACAAATTGAGTTGATGACTATATCAATATTTAATTGTAATGTAATTTGGTGTAATTGTACCTTCAATTGGTCAACTATTCTTGACCTCAGACCTCCAAACGGTCATGGTTGATTTCCCTCGTGGTCTTGAGACCGTTTGGGTGACCCCTAAACGGTCTTGAGACCGTTTAGGTCAATCAACCCTAAAAACCCTAATTAGGTCACCATAATTTCAGTACTGATTTCACCTAGGGTTAGCCCTAGTATTCACCCTTCAACTCTTAGCCCGTTTGGAATTAGACCATCAAACTTGGTGAGTTGTTAATTAACATAATTTTGAACAGTAATCTCATACGGTCAACGCCTTGTCAACGACCTTACACGGTCTTGAGACCGTTTTCCCAAAAAGGCAATTCCAGACCGTTTGAGAATCAGGAATAAATTCATTTAAAGTTGTTACTTAAAAAGGTCATATCTCCCGATTCCTTTGGGGTTAGCCTCCAAAATTTTGAGGGTAATTAGACTATATAATTAGGAACAGATTCCTTATACGGTCCATGCCCGGTCAATGGGGACAAAGGGTCTTGAAGACCGTTTGCCCTGTCGCGGTCTCGAGACCGTTTGCTCACCTCGCGGTCTTGAGACCGAGAGAGCAAACTGGTGAGACCATTTAAGGAATTGGAAAGCGGTGGGTTTTTCTTGGAAATCACGCCTTCATCTCCTAGCTCAAGAACAGTACGAATATCCCATGGATATGCTTGCAAAATAGCAGGGAAAAGTAGGGAAACATGAAGAACTATCATCTAACCGCATATAAGAGATGTATATAGTAAAGCATGGGTTTAGAGTTATAAAACCCGCCTAAAGCTTGCTTCTTGAGCTCCAAGCTTTCAAGCTCCAAGCTCTAATGGCGTCCTTGAGTTCCCACAGGTTGGCCAAGGTGAAAACTCCAAGGAAGGATGAAAAGAGACGGCTAAAAAGGTAGGGTTTAAGTTGACCTTGAATTCGAGTTCTAACCATGGAATTGGGTAAGAAGAGGGATTCAAACCTACCTTGCACTCTTGGTCGTTCCTCTTGAGCTCCAAGACAGTCCTTAGTCGGCCAAGCAAAGAGGAAACAGTGATATGCACGAAGGAAAGGTTTCTTTGCTTAGAGAAGTGAAGTATACATATACTTGGGTGATGTTTCATTAAAGGCCCATAAGTTTCCCCATAATTCCAATTAAGTCCCTCATTCATTACTTGCTCGTCCCTTCCTCTTTATATAAGGATAAACCTTATCTTAAGGTCTAGAAAAAGAAGGCAAAGAAGAACAATCTAATACTAAGGTACATACATAAAGAAATATTGCACATATACCCTGATTATTCAATCACAAGGCATATTTCATAACCTGGTAACTTAATTGAGGTGACTTCCTCATCATATCTTCTCTTAATGATGGCAAGAGTATAAAAGGTACATTATATGACATATTTCACAATTTACATCCCTTAATTTGGGTAAATTGCATTTTACCCCAATTTAGGGTTTCGCGCACCGGGATTGCTTCCACAGCTGCACCTTGGTGCCCAAGCTTGGGAAATCCCTCAAACTTTACCAAAAAGATTCTCATGATGTCTCAAAATCAGAGGAACATCTTAACATGTGCAAATTGCAAGTTAACCCTTTCAACTGGGTAAATTGCACATAGGTCCCTGTATAACAAAACAATGCTACAACTTTAAATAAAAAGGAGCAAATACTGAAATATATGTTTCTGAGAAACTTAATTACATGCTCAGAGTTAATCACAAAGATTTAATTACATATTTAGGCAAAACACCTAGGGTTAACTCATAACCCAGGTCAGGGATGTTACAAATTATCCACCCCATACAAGGATTTCTTCCCCGAAATCGATAAAACATACTAAGAGAAAAGGGCAGGATACTTCCTTCTCATCTCATCCTCTAACTCCCAAGTGGCTTCTTCGACACCACGATGGTTCCAGAGGACTTTCACAAGACTTATATCTTTCTTCTTTAACTTTTTAATTCGTTTATCAAGGATTGACACTGGTCCCTCTTCATAGTATATGTCATCATTCAATTCTACCTCCATAGGTTGTAGAACTGACTCGGTGTCTGGGTGACATTTCTTCAACATAGAAATGTGAAACACAGGATGTAACCTCTGTAACTCTGGGGGAAGCTCTAGTTTATATGCTACCTTTCCAATCCGTTCGATGATTGGATAAGGCCCCATATATCTAGGAGCTAACTTCCCTTTCTTACCAAAATGAAGGACTCCTTTCCAAGGCGAGACCTTAAGATATACTCTGTCTCCAACCTGGAACTCTAAGGGTCTACGACGTTTGTCAGCATAAGATTTCTGCCTATCCTGAGCAGTCTTAATCTTATGTTGTATTATTTTAATCTTTTCTATGGTCTGCTGCACAAGGTCAGGACCTAACAACTGGTGCTCACCAGTCTCAAACCAACACAAGGGTGATCTACAACGTCTACCATATAAGGCTTCATAAGGTGCCATATCAATACTATGTTGATAGCTATTGTTATAGGCAAACTCTATCAAGCTTAGGTGTAGATCCCAACTTCCGGTGAATTGGAGAACAATGCTCTCAATAGGTCTTCTAAGGTCTGTATGGTCCTTTCCGACTGTCCATCAGTCTGTGGATGAAAGTCTGTACTAAACCTCATCTTGGTGCCTAAGGCTCTGTGTAACTGTTCCCAAAAACGACTCGTAAACTGAGGACCTCTGTCAGAAACTATTGTGACAGGAACTCCGTGCAAGCGCACTATCTCTTGAACATACAACTCTGATAACCTTTCAGCAGAATAGGTTGTCTTGACAGGTAAGAAATGTGCTGTCTTAGTTAACCTATCAACAACTACCCAAATGGAATTATGTCCTTTGCTTGTCCTGGGTAGGCCAACAACAAAGTCCATGGTCACATGGTCCCACTTCCACTGTGGTATGGGTAAAGGTTGCATTGTTCCTGCAGGCTTCTGGTGTTCAGCTTTAACTTGCTGACACACAGGACACCTCAGAACAAACTCTGCAACGTCCTTTTTCATCCCAGGCCACCAATACAGATCTTTCAAATTCCGATACATCTTGGTGCTCCCTAGATGCATAGCATACATGGAAGAATGGGCTTCCTCCAGGACTAACTTCCTCAAGTTGTCCACATCCGGCACTATCATTCTCCCATTATAACAAGCTACTTGATCTTCTGAGTCATGAAAACCATCTTGCTTCTCATTTCCATACTTAGATCTTGTATGTTGAACTGCAGCATCACCTAGCTGTGCCTCTTTAATCTGCTCTCTTAGGGTAGGTTTAATATGCATCTCAGCCAACAATCCGGCTAACAATGACACCTTCAACTGTACATTGTCTTGCCTTAAAGAGATAAGCATATCTCTCCTAGAGCATACTAAAGAGTTTAGTTGTGCTCTATTCATGGTTGATGTTGCTGATTTCCTACTCAAGGCATCTGCAACAACATTGGCCTTGCCTGGATGGTAATCAATTGTACAGTCGTAGTCCTTGATTAACTCCATCTAGCGATGTTGCCTCATGTTGAGCTCATGCTGAGAGAAGATATACTTAAGGTTTTTGTGGTCTGTGAAAATCTGGAATGTTTCTCCATAGAGATAGTGTCTCCAGATTTTCAAAGCATGAACCACAGCAGCTAACTCCAGATCGTGTGTTGGATAATTCTCCTTGTGTTTCTTAAGCTGTCGGGAAGCAAAAGAAATCACTTGTTTATCCTGCATCAACACACATCCTAGTCCATTTTTGGAAGCATCACAGAAAACTACATATCCTTTTCCTTGTTCAGGTAGCACTAGCACAGGTGCACTTGTCAATCTCTCTTTCAGCAACTGGAAAGACTGTTGACACTTATTACTCCAAGAAAAAGGAACATCTTTCCGGGTTAACTTGGTCAAAGGTAAAGCTATAGAACTAAAGTTCTTAATGAACCTTCGATAATAACCAGCTAACCCCAAGAAACTTCGAATCTCTGTCGGTGTCTTCGGTTGTTCCCACTGTAGAACAGATTCTACCTTTGTAGGGTCAACACGAATTCCCGAGGCAGATATCACATGACCAAGAAAAGATACTTCCGGCAGCCAGAACTCACACTTGCTCAACTTAGCATACAACTTATGTTCTCTTAGCAAGGTCAAAGCTTGGCGAAGATGTTGCTCATGCTACTGAGCATCCCTACTATAGATCAGAATGTCATCTATGAAGACGACAACACATTGATCAAGGAAAGGTCGAAAAACTCTATTCATGAGTTCCATAAATGCAGCTGGTGCATTGGTTAGTCCAAACGACATAACCGTGAACTCATAGTGACCATATCTTGTCCTAAAGGCAGACTTGGATATGTCACTATCCTTAATGCGGAGTTGATGATATCCAAACCTCAAGTCTATTTTTGAAAAGACTGTTGCACCACGCAACTGGTCCAAGAGATCATCAATCCTTGGCAGAGGATACTTATTCTTTATTGTTACTTTATTGAGTTGTCTGTAGTCGATGCATAACCGCATTGACCCATCCTTCTTTTTAACAAACAAGACCGGAGCACCCCAAGGTGAAGTACTCGGTCGGATAAAACCTCTCTCAAGTAACTCTTGAAGCTGCTTCTTGAGTTCTGCCATCTCTGCAGGCGCCATCCTATACGGAGTTTGAGCTATGGGTTTCGTATCTGGGATCAGATTGATTTCAAAATCAATCTCTCGAGGTGGTGGTATACCAGGAAGTTCTTCAGGAAACACATCCTCGAATTCCCTGACTATGGGAACTTCAGCAGGATTGGACCTTTCCTTGGTAACATCTACCACATGGGCTAAGAATGCATGACATCCTTGCCTCAACAGCTTATCAGCAACCATAGCTGATACAAGACAGGTGGGCAGAATCTTTCTTTCACCTTGAAAGATCCATGTGCTGCTTTCGTCAGCAAACACATCCAACTTGGATTCACAATCCAAGACAACTCTATACCTTTCTAAGGTATCCATCCCGAGGATTATATCAAATCCCTGCATATCAAGTGGTATAAGGTCCACTTGAATGCGATGGTCAGAAAAGAAGAGGATGCAGGGAGAACATTCCTCCTGCAAGACGGTAGACTCACTCAACGGAGTCTCCAACAACAAACTATCTGCCCTATGACTAACACTCACATTGCAGTTACGAATCACTTCACGAGTCATGAAAGAGTGCGTAGCACCCGGATCAATCAGAACGGATACAACACAGGATGTAGACATATCAGAATATAAAAATTTCATCTGACCTGCCACTACCCGTGGATTGACCACTGCCTCAGGTGGGTTCATAGCATAGAACCTCGCAGTCGCCTGGTGTTGAGGTGGTGCTGATGATCCAGCTTGAGACGCTTGTCCACGTCCTCGAGCTGCTCCTTGATGTTGTCTATTCTGAGATCCATGTTGATTCTGTCTCGGGGGTTGTTGTGTCACACCGACAGGCCTAGAACAACAATCCTTCATCAAGTGTCCCACCTTACCACAGTTGTAGCAACTCTTCTCCTGTTGCTGTGGTCTGGGTGGTCCAGTGACTGACTCAGATGCAGAACTGTGCGTCCCTTGAAGCGGTTGACTCCGTCCTCTACCTCTGCTTGGTGTCCATTGAGTTTGAAAACTCGATCTGGGTTGTGGAGGGTTAGGTGCAGAGAATCTAGGTTTCTTGGAATCCCTAGATGAAGAACCCTGGAACTGTGGATATCTTTTATGGGTTTGTCTTTTCTCAACCACAGATCTCTCTATCCTTCGGACTGACTCAACGAAGGTAGAGAATCTCTCTCTATTTTCTAAGGCAGACACAGGGGTTGACATATCAGAATTCAAACCCTTCTCGAATCTTCTGATTCTTTCCTCATCCGTAGCAGCCATGTGCGGACAGAACCGCAGCAACTCCATGAACTTAGCTTCATATTCGCTAATGTTCATCATACCCTGCCTTAGTTTCTCGAACTAAGAGATCTTCTCATCTAGGAAGGTCTTTGGAAAATATCTATTGATAAATTCCCGACGAAACTCTTCCCATGAGAACTCTACTCCAGGTCTCTTCTTCTCTTCCATGTTCCACCAGTGACCAGCACTGCCTTTGAGAAGATAGACGGCATGTCTAACCTTCTCAGCTTCCGGAATCATAAGAATCCTGAAAGCCTTCTCCAACTCTGTCAACCATAAGTCAGCATCTGCAGGGTCGGCAGTTCCGAAGTACTCGGTAGCTCTGACACGACGAAGTTGTTCGAATGTCTTACCGATATCTTGTGCTTCAGGCTGGACAGGTGCCCTAGGTGCAGGAATGGGCATCCTATCAGTTATATGTGTCATGGCAGTCATGAACTGCGTGAACATCGTCTGTACAGCTGGGTTACTCATGTCAGCTGGGTCGAACTGGGGTGGCTCTCTTGGTAACTCCGGTGCAGGTTGTTCTATTCTCGGAACTCTTGCACCGCCTCGAGGTGCACTAGCACTACTCTCTGCCACGTACTCATCATGATGTTCTGACATCCTTAGGTATCTTCTCCTCCTGAGGAACAGAAGATTTTATTAGATAAGGAAGGAGTACTAAAGGTAGACTCGACATCCTAAGTCATATGCCTCTGTAGACTCAACTGACCTAGAGCTCTGATACCACTAGTTGTGGGCTCTGATCTCCAAACCATGACATAAACACGATTAACACTTAGCGGAAGTGAATCGGTAATCAGCGGAAGACAAAAATCACGGGAAAGGTGTTGGCCCTGGAGATGCCTTATGTATCCAAATATGTTGAGCAGCTCCATGGCACGCAAGATGATAAAGGTGTTGTTTCTGCTTCCCTCTTATTCTTGGATGGGGAAGTCTCCGATAGAGAAGAAGTTCCAAACGCCGCTATGACGTTGGACTCCTTGCTTGATGGCTTGGAGAAGATGCAGCGGTAGAATCCTGAGATGTTTGTCCTCTGGGTGACTGAAAATAAGTCCTGAGCGTGGCACCTCCTTGTTGCAGTAGTTGAGGAGCTGGACGTCATGGTTCTGGAGGTCTGTCACACACAAGAACCATATTTTGTGGTGCTTATGCGGGGCCAACACGATGTTCGTGTTGTGCTCTTCAATGTGTCGCAGCATGTTGTCTACCGCGATGGAGTCTGGTACTCCCATCATCAATCTTCTTGCCAAGGTGGGGGTGGCATTGTATATTGTTCTCTGACATGTCCCAGTGTTGATATTCTCTATTATTGCACCTTCTAGGACCCTGAACAACTTCTTTCTGATGATGGCTGGTGAGCGGAATATGCTTCTGAGTGCTCCCCGTCGTACGAAGAAGTAGTCATCGCTCCAGACGGTGTCTTCTTCATCAGCCTGTGACCTCAGGACCTTGTTCAGCAGCTTCTGGTCCCTGATCGACAGGTAGCCGATGACCCTTCTGTCGAAGTCGGCCATCTCGAAGGAAGGTATCTCTGACGGCGCAGAGAATTCATCTATCGTCGAGCATCTTCCTCTGGTGGGGTGTCTTTCATTGGCGGCACAGATGTCCCCCCTTTCTCTCTCAGATTCGTCAGAAGAGTCCTCCCCGACGCTGATTGCTTCTTTATCATCCTCATCTTCATCTAGGGGGACTGAGGGGGCTACTTCTTCCAAATCGCGGGAGCTCGCCTGTCCTGCTGGAGCTCCGTTGGCTGACCTTTGCGGTGTCCCTTCCTCGGGCGTTGGGGATGGTCCGCTGCGTCCCTTCCTCGGGCATTGGGGATGGTCCGCTGGAGGAGGAAGTGGAAGACGATCTTGACAAGGATGCTGATGAGGATGGTTGAGAGCCTGATCCAGGAGACGACGGAAACCTTCTCAGCTGCCTTGGGCGCGGATGGTCGTCTCCCCTATTCAACCTCTCCTCGATCACGTCAAGGTGCTAGAGGGCCTGCTGAAGTGTGGCATTGAGTGCCTCTAGTGGGCCGGGAAGACCAACTAGGGTTAGTAGTTGCTGCTCCTGGTTGTTCAACCTCTGCTGGAAAATGGAAAACTTGCGGGTGAGCGAAGAAAAAGTAGCAGAGTGGTTTTCTGTTACCTCCCGCAAGTTATCGAGTTCGTTTACCAGCATTTGTCCGAGTGACAGAGGGGATCCTGCAGATCTCCTTCGCATCCTCGTGGCACTCCTCCCGCGTGAAGATCTACCCGACGAGTGTTCTGCCTCACTCGGGGTAGTGTCGATCTACACTGTTTGTGAGGTGGATGCTTTGGGGCGAGGCGTCGGCACTTTTGCAGTTGTCTCTGCCTCGCCCTCTTGTTGTGGTGGAGAAGGACGCGGTGTGGGTGGATGCTGATCCACTTCTCTATTGTCTGCGACCTCCTCTGCAGCTTCTACGGGGGACACCGACGGCAGTGTTGGCGTAAGGTGTGTAGCTCTGAGCTCCATCTCGAGGATCTCGACGAACACCCCATTATTGGTGCCTGGCTGTGCTTCT
Source organism: Alisma plantago-aquatica (assembly GCA_963693085.1). Taxonomy (NCBI): domain Eukaryota; kingdom Viridiplantae; phylum Streptophyta; class Magnoliopsida; order Alismatales; family Alismataceae; genus Alisma; species Alisma plantago-aquatica. The sequence goes on from OY856414.1 coordinate 668,276,576, forward strand.
TCTTCTGCCACCAAGGGCACCATAGAAGATTCTAGAGTTGCGACTGTCTCTTCCGCGGCAGCTTCCCTTAAGGCTTGTATGGTTGTCTCTACCCCGGTTGTCTCGGCGACTTCGACGATCGCAGATACTTCTTTAGCCACAACAGATATTGTCATGATCGTGGCTGGAATGGTAGGAGCGATGACAGCTCTATCAATTGCTGTTGTCGGTGGCTTTGGAGTAGTGGGCGGCTCGGCAGGAGTTGTGGAAGATTTGTCCTGCCGTGCGTCGAGAGGAATTGGTTCTCCTCTTACAGCCGCCCTCTCTTGTATACTGGTGGCGGCGGTGTAAGCGGCTTCGACTGCCACTGCTTTGATCTCTGCGCTGGTGAAGACTAGCTTTTCTGCGTCGTAGTTGGCACAGCTAGGAAGCAGAAGGAGGGTGCTTGTTCTCGCAGATTTGTAGAAGTAGCTTCGCCCCTCCTTCTTGATGATGTTGGCTCTCATGAGGAACTTGAGGTCAATCTTCTCGTCACCCCTTGTCCTTAAGAGACTGCACGGCTCCCGTGGGTACCCTAACCCGACCGCAATAAGATTGATGATGCCACACATGTAGTATTCTTTGGTGGCATCCTTTATTGGGTGTAGCCTGTTCAGCAAGAAACATCCCAGGTTGATCATGTTGCCCTCCATCACATGCCACATGAGATGGAGTTCTTCGGTGTAGATGTTGCTTGATTCATTCTTGTTGAAGAGCAGACACGCCATAAGCTTGTGCACTATTCTCCAGAAGTAGGAGTGCACCGCTGCCACCTTGTTTCCTGGCTTGAACGATGACTCACCGGTCAGCTTCCTCCAGAGCTCCACGGGGTTGAACCCGTCTCCTTCGGTGATCCTTGCACCTTTGTTAAGCTGTTCCTTCTCCTCCTCACCGGAAGAGAAGATCTCGTTGAGCAGTTTTTCAGAGATGACGTGCTCGGAGTTGTATAGCCGCCCCTGCAGTCTGTCTGCTCCACCGTATTCTTCGATTTCTTCGGGTCTATTCTGCACCCGGTTGAGAGATGACATGAACTCCCTGGTGAGTTCAGTGTAGGAGGCGGAGTGGCTGAAGCAGATCTTCCGCAACCCTATTGTAGCTAGGACATTTTCGAGTCTGTCGAATATGCCTAGTTGAAGGAAGGACGACTAGTGGCAGAATCTCCTCGGCCTGTAGAGTTTTGTTGCCAATTCTGAGTACCGGCGCCCATGCTCATTATCTCTGGGAACAAACCTACCTGGTGTGTGATCTAGAGGTTCTGCCGCTGTGGTTGAAACTATTGTTGGGGCCGTTACTTCTTCCATCCTTGCTCTCTTCTCAGCCGTGGATGGCCCAGCTACCTCGGGGTTTGGGCGTTTCTGCCCGAGTGTCGTAGCTTCAGTTGCGGCCTCGGTGTCGATCCTCCGACTGTGTTCGTTTACTTGAACAACGGTTTGCTTGGTGCGGGCCATTTCTGTAATCATAAGGCAAGTTTATTAAGTAAAAACTTAAAGTTGATACCAGTGTCTTAAAGAAAACTGATTGCATGATAAGCTAATGTCGGCCCGATACAAAAGCTACCCGACATCACTTTATCGGGCTTCAAAACTGAGCGATATGATGCTTGCCCGATACACTCGTGTCGGGCGATACGGAGTTCGGCTGAAAATCACATAAGTTCATCCTGAGATACCGGGCGTCATCGCAAATGGATTTCATGCCCGATACAAGACACAGGTGTCTCCCGTTAGGAAAATACATGAGGCGATACAAGATTGAGCAACACGGGAAAAATCGGACGTTATGGCCATTGCCTGATATGCCTAGAGGTTAAGGTGTGTCGGGCTACATGGCCACGGGATGCGGAGTGCCCGATAGGGTCTTCCTGATAGAAAATGTGTCCCCCAACAACAGAAACAAGCGAAGCGATATAAGGTCGGGTAACACGGGCATTGCCCAATATATGGTATTGGGCAAGCGCGCGTTAAAGATGTGTCGCGCGACACAGGTGTCGGGCGATACAAGGAAATCAACCAAAGTCGTAAGTCTGATACGATGGTGCGCGACATGAGGGTCGTGTCAGACAAGCAAAATGATATGGCTGTCGGGTTATACCTTTGCTATCCTAAGTTTATCTTGCGCGACATGAGAGCAGAAGCTTGGATGCGCGACACGAGAGCAATGGGAGAAGTTACAGCACGATACGGGAGTAGGTGAAAAGTAAATGCAGTAGCTCGACACAGTTAAACCTTCATACTATATATAGCAATCCAATTCGGGGGTAAAACGGGTAAAACAGGGGCGCGTGTCGGCCGATGAGACAAATCATTCCCGAGACGAGCAGTCCCATCCATCTAATCAAGGGTAATTACTCATGTCGCCCGACACGGGTGCTTGCTGCTCGGGCGTATCGTCTGATGCGGCTCATGGCTAAAATGTGATGCTCGATATGCCTAGTTGATAAGGGTGTGTCTTGCGCTTCGCCTGAGCCTTTTTGCCCGATATGGTCAGGGAACAAGGTATCCTTGCCCGATACAAAGCTTCAGAACAAGATTCTTGATGAAAAACCAAAATCAAAGCGAAGGAGAAAGCAATTGATAGTTACAAAATCATGGGCCTAGGGTGAAGTTCCCGGCCTCATATAGCATTACTCATCAATACTCATAAAACAGAGTGGAGGCCCATAAAATAGAAGAGTCAGAGCGTGTGACACATGCACTGACTCGGGCCTTATTACAATCATAATGTTCATAGTGTGTTTCTTGCAGGAAAGGAAATAACGTCCTATTCTAAGAAAAGTAAAACTCGGGCTGCCTTCTGAGGAGCACTGTAGTTAGCATCGTCATCTCGACAGCTCCAGATCCTTCACTTTTTGCCTTCAGCTGTTTCCGCATCTTGCAAACTTATCTCCGTCCTTCTCACGAACGCTTCATCTTCATAGAATCTTTTTACTCTGTGCCCGTTCACTGGGAAAGCTTTGGATGGATCTTCTTTATCATACAGCTCCATCATTCTGGACGGGTATATCTTTGCTACGATGAATGGTCCATACCACCTTGTTTGTAGCTTACCTGGAAAAAGACAAATGGAGGATTTAAATAATAAAACTTTGTCACCTTCACTTACATCCTTCTTCCTCAGGTGGGCATTATGCCACACCTTGGTCCTCTACTTATAGATCCTTGCATTCTCGTAGGCATGCATTCTCAATTCTTCGAGTTCCTATAACTGCAGATATCTCTTCTCTCATGCCTTCTCCAGATCCATATTCAAGAACTTAATAGCCCAAAGAGCCTTGTGTTCAAGCTGTAAGGGTAGATGATAGGATTTCCCATAAATCAACTTGTAAGGGGTTGTTCCAATGGGTGCTTTATATACTATTCTGTAGGCCCAAAGGGCATCATCAAGCTTCATTGACCAATCTTTCCTCATACGGTTGACAGTCTTCTCTAAAATCTGCTTGATCTATCTATTCGAAACCTCTACCTGCCTAGAAGTTTGTGAGTGGTAGCGCGTAGCGACCTTGTGTTTAACCCCATACTTCTGTAGGAGTGCTTCAAACTATTTTTCCCCTAAATGCGATCCATCGTCGCTTATTACAGTACGAGGTACTCTGAAACAAGGGAAGATAGTCTTTTCAAACAACTTGATCACTGATTTGGAGTCGCATGTTTGGGTGGCAACAACTTCCACCCATTTAGACACATAATCCACTGCGACTAGAATGTATTGATATCCTTTTGATGGGGGAAACAGACCCATGTAGTCAATTCCCCATACATCAAAGATCTCGACTTCGACCCAATTAGCCATAGGCATCTCATTTCTTCTTCCAATGTTTCCTATCGACTGGCATTCTTTACAAACCTTTACATAATTTGTAGCATCCTTAAACAAGGAGGGCCAGTAGAATCCCGATTGCAGCACCTTGACGGCGGTCCTTTTGCTCCCCAGGTGTCCTCCATACGAAGAGGCATGACATTCTTTCAAGATGTTCAGGACCTCTTCTTCGGGGATATATCTTCTGTACAGGTTATCTGCGCATCTTATAAAGAGGAGAGGATCGTCCCAGTAGTAGTTCTTTACATCCAAAAAGAGCTTCTTCTTTTGATTATAGGTTATATCAGGAGGCAACTCTCCGCAGGCAAGATAATTACAAATATCTGCAAACCAAGGTAAATTCTCATCTTTGGTTTCAACCATCAGCAAGGCTTCGTCAGCATAGTTGTCGTTAATAGGTGGTTTCTTCTGCCTTTCCACCATGATCCTTGATAAGTGGTCGGCGACCACATTCTCCGCACCCTTCTTATCAACGATCTCATGGTCGAACTCTTATAGTAATAAAGATCACCTCAACAGCCTGGGCTTGGTATCCTTCTTCTGCATGAGATATCTTATTGCCCCATGGTCTGTGTAGACTTTAACCTTCGTTCCGATGAGGTAAGATCTGAACTTGTCGATAGCAAAGACTATCGCGAGCATATCTTTTTTTTGTTTTCGTATAATTCACCTGAGCTTCATCCAGAGTACGATTGGCGTAGCAAATGACGTGGTGCTTTTTGTCCTTTTTCTATCCCAGGACTGTTCCTACAGTATAGTCACTGGCGTCACACATAAGCTCAAAAGGTAGCTCCCAGTCTGGAGCTTGAAGGATAGGTGGTGAGACAAGGGTGTCTTTTAAGGCCTGAAAAGCATTTAGACAATTGTCAGAGAAATTGAATTCAACATCCTTTACCAGAAGGTTGGACAACGGTTTTGAGATCTTTGAGAAGTCTTTTATAAATCTTCGGTAGTATCCGGCGTGCCCAAGGAAACTCCTCACTCCCGTTACAGACTTCGGTGGAGGTAGCTTGGATATGGCTTCAACCTTGCTAATGTCTACCTCGATGCCACGCCTCGAAACTTTATGCCCTAGCACGATGCCTTCTCGTACCATAAAGTGGAACTTCTCCCAGTTCAAGACCAAACTCTTTTCCACACAGCGTTGCAAGACCAGAGAGAGGTTTTTCAGGCAGGCATCGAAGTCCTTTCCATAGACGGAAAAGTCATCCATGAAAACTTCCACAATGTCTTCCAGAAAACCCGAAAACATCGATATCATGCAATGCTGAAACGTTGCGGGAGCATTGCACAGGCCGAAAGGCATTCTTCGGAAGGCGTAAGTCCCATAGAGACAGGTAAAAGTAGTTTTCTCCTGGTCATCTGGCAAGATGGGAACTTGATAAAACCCTGAAAACCCGTCCAAGAAACATAAATAGGCATGATGTGCTAATCTTTCAAGAACTTGATCAATGAAAGGAAGCGAATAATGATCTTTTTTCATGGCTTGGTTTAGTTTTTGGTAGTCAATACACATCGTCCATCCCGTGACGGTCCAAACTTCCACTTCATCGCCTTTATCTCCTTTAACTACTGTTATACCTCCTTTCTTCAGTACTATGTGGATAGGGCTCACCCAGTAACTGTCACTGATCGGGTAAATGATCCCAGCATCCCTCAGTTTGATTACTTCTTTCTTCACAACTTCTTTTAGCATCTGGTTCAATTTTCTCTGAGGTTGAGCTAGAGGTTTAGCAGATTCTTCCAAATTAATGCGATGCATACATAATGTGGGGCTAAGACCTTTGATATCCTCTACCGAGTATCCTATGGCCTGCCTGTGGAGTCTCAACTCCTCAAGAAGTTTGTCCAATTGATCTTTCGTAAGATGGCCATTAACGATGACAGGATTTCTCTCCTCTTGATCTAGAAATCCATACCTTAACCCTTCAGGTAGCTGCTTCAACTCAGGTTTAGCCTTGGGTGCCTTTTCTTCTGGTGCCTCCTCTAGAGAGGCAAACTTAACTGTTTCTATTACCTCTTCCTCGTTGCTCAGATCTTCATCAGACTGATTAAGATAGTTGAGAAACTCGACAACTTCTGGATTTTCAGAATCAGAGTCTTGATTGCTTAATGCTCTCACAAGTGGGTCTACCATTATGATATCTTCTTCCACCTCTTCACAAAACTGGTTGTAGCTTTCTGCAAAGTAAGCGGACTCTAACAGGGATGGCCCTTTCATCGCATCCTTTACTTTGAAGTCTAAGTGATTGTTTCCGACCCTTAGAGTGATTATTCCCTCAGCAACATCAATCAATGCTCTTCCTGTTGCCAAGAAGGGGTGTCCAAAGATGATAGGACAGCTAGGGTCCTCCACAATGTCAATGACCATAATGTCACAAGGAATGAAGAAACTTCCAACACAGATTGGCACATCCTATAAAACTCCTACGGGTCTTTTGAAAGAATGGTCGGCCAACTCAATCCTCATGTTGGTCTTGACCATGTTAGTCAAACCTAAACGCTGTGTGAGGCTTAGGGGCATAAGGTTGATGCTAGCCCCTAAATCAGCAAGACCTTTTTGCTGGACATTATCTCCAACGGCAAAAGGAATGGTGAAAGCCCCTAGATCCTTCTTCTTGTTGGGTAAATATGCCTTGACAAAAGTAGAAGACATACTAGCTAGATGCACGGTCTTGATTCTTCCTCCTCTTTTCTTCTTGGTGATCGAATCTTTGAAAAACTTAGCGTAGGTCAGCATTTCCTCTAAAGCGTCCAGGAAAGGTACTTCGAGGTGAAGCTTCTTTACTGATTCCATAAACTTCTCGTAATGCTTTTTAAGACGTGCCTTTATTAGTTTGTAAGGGAAAGGCAACTTGGGAGAGTAAGGACTTCTCTTACCTAACAGTTCCTCAATGGATCTTGGTTCTGGTTCCCTGACATGAGCTTGTTGATTGTCTTCTTCTGTGAGATTATCAGCCGTAGTCCTCGATTTAGGTTCCTCAGGTCTGGCTTCTTCAGGGCATTCTACTGTCTTCCTTGATCGCAACACCGCCATTTTAGCAGATTCAGTGTTGGAGGGTATCTTACCCGAGGGATTCTTTATCAACTCGGCCATCTGGGCCAACTGCTGATCGATTTGGCGTTGGTGCGTCTGTATGTCCGCCATCTCAACTTGCATCGTGTTTAGAACTCCTGAATTTGACAATGCGCTTTGCACCAGCTGGTTGTTGATAGTATCTTATCTTTTAACAAAATCGAACAATTGACCCACCAAATCTGGTTGGTTTGAGCTCTTGTCTTGATTTTGCTCTTTACCTTGACTATGGTTAGCCGCTTGGCGATTTTGGTACTTTCCTTGTCCATGGAAGTTTGCCTTGTTCGATTGGAAATTGGTAGTTTTGGTGAACTGACCTTGCCCCCCTCTTTTCTCAAAACCTTGGGGTTGCTTGGTGGGGTTATTTAGCTGATGCGAGTTTTCAGCCGCATCCTTGTTGCCATAGTTAAAACCAGGGTGATCCGGTCTCTTGAAGTTGACAAAAGAGACGTTCTCAGCTTCCTCTGCCTCGAATTCACTTTCAGTTGACTCGTCAGGTCAGGTGTAAACACAGTTTTCAACCCCGTATCCACCTTCTCCGCAGGTGACCCATTTCATGACTTTCTCAACTTGTTTCTTCCCTTTTCCACCTCATTCTTTCAATTGTCTGACATCAGTGGCTATCTTCTGGATTTGAGTAGTGATAGCTTCAAGAGCTTTGGATTCGACCGAAGGTCCTTCACTAGCTGCCTTCTTAGCATATCCTCTATCAGATCTGTCATAGTCGGTGCCGACTTGTAACTCAGCCATGTTCTCGATGATCTTTTTGGATCTGCTGGGCTTCTTCCCCAGAAAGTTGCTGCCTGCAGCTGCATTCAGTGAAACCCTTTATTCAGGGGTCAGACCATTGTAGAAGGTGGTTATCAGAAAACCCTTCTTGTAGTCGTGGTGGGGGCAGTCCCTCTGATATTCTTGATACCGTTCCTAGGCTTCGTGTAGATTCTCATTCGGCTTTTGCATGAAAGACGTGATCCTCTGTCTATTCCTGATGGTTTTCTTTGTAGGGTAAAACTTGTTCACAAAAGCATCCGCCAGCGCATTCCATCCGTTCAGAGCTTGATGCGGTAGCCCGAGGTACCAAGATAGGGCCTTGTCCTCTAAAGAAAATATGAAACCCTTGCAATATATGACTTTTTGGGGAACTCCCCGCATTTTAATGGTATCACAGATATTTTTAAAAGCATCTAGATGATGGTAAGGGTTGTCATTCTTTGAATTCCCTCTGAAGCTCTTGTTCTGGATCATAGAGATTACACAAGGTTTCAGCTCAAAATTGGTTGCGTTGAACCTTGGGATGACAACATGACATCTTAAATTATTGGCCTTTGTGGCAGCTAACTCCCTGAGGGTCTTTTCTTCTTCGTTAGAATCTTCGTTGTCACTGTCTCCCTGGTTCTGCTCCTGATTATGTTCGTTTCTTTGATGTTTGCAGTGATGACGACGCCTCTCATGGTGTTGGTCATCCTCGAATTGTTCTATTTCAGGATTTTCTTGTTGCCGATCGCCATTATAACAGTCATTATTCCCACACGGAGGTGAGTGAGGTCTAATTCCCGCGTGTTGTTCACCCTCTGAAAGAGGTGGTTCGACGTGAGGTTGCATGACTAGCGGTGTCGGTGCTCTACTGAGCAAAATTCTTCTTTCCTGAGTACCTGAATAGCAAGTATAATCAAGTTAGAAAATCTGTATTAATAAAATGATAAAACGAACTACTCTATACTCGTTTCAGGTTAGAAGATCAAAAAGGAAAAAAAAAAAGAAAGTGTTGTCAAGCTCATTTATAAGCTTGAGGCACAGGAGTGTAGTTAGTGGATTCGGGTTCGTTAACAGTACCATTTTGCCGTGTCCCCGACAACGGCGCCAAAAATTTGACCGGCCTAAATCGCGCATCCAAAAGGAGCGGATTTGAAGTAGTCAGACTTTTAAATTACTCGACTCTTAGGCCCCCACAACGATGATGGGGTCCGAAGTAGTGATTGGGGTCGAACCAGAGGGACAAGGGTGGTGGTGTTAAGAACTCGGAATCAACACATTACACTCCGGAAAAAGCACGGTGAGGATAAAGTTCCCAAAGGGAACAACAGGAGACGATCGATAAAAATAAAAGAAAACTATCTCCAACTGGAGCTATAAGGAAAATTTAAGGTTTTTAAGCGTTTATCGGTTTTTAGGGGTTTTGCGCAATAGAACCGGAGAGGATAACACTATTTCTTTAGTAAGAAACGAAGGGGGAAAACTTCGGTAAAACAAGTGGTAGCAGGAATATCCAGTACCCCCTTCTCTCAAAGAGGGTACCTCTAACTAAGCACCAACACCTCTCTCAATGTTGTTGGGCTTGGGTTAGAGTGGAAAGATCACTAAAGCAACTCCGATCATGGGTACTCTCGTACTCCCATATCAGACCAAACACTAGATCCACAACACCTCTCTCGAGGTTGCTGCAACGGGAAACACAGTTTGATAGCTAGTCAAAACATTATCCAAGCATACAAGCTAGAGTTTGGATGCTAAACAGATTAATCATCCAACAAAAAGGAACCAAACATAAGGCCAACAACTATTTAAAGCTCCTCTGATTCTACTAGCATAATCATTATATAAAGGGGTTTGGTTACATTGCATAAGTAAAGAAAGTAAATGACTGAAAAAGAAAGATAAATATCACCTCCTTGATTTAGAAGAGCAACATGCAGCAGCAGCTCCCTAAGATTTCTCTAGCTCGATACCGGTTTGGAGCTCTGCTCGATACGCCTGTGTCGGGCGGCACTCCCTGTCGGGCGATAGGCCACGACGGGCAAACGTACCGACCAAAGCGCTCTCGCCCGATACGGTCATGACGGGATGCCACCCTCTCGGGTGACACACCGTGACGGGTGATTCGTATCGGGATCGGTATCATGTCGGTCTAGAGACTACTTAGGGTGTCGGGTTACTCATATCGGATGTCCTTATTGGTTGATATCGGGCTGCTGCGGTGACCGGGACAGATTCTAAGTGAACCATTGATGCGATGATTTTGAGTCACATTTATAGACTTGTTTTATATGTGTTTTATGCATTTATTAGTCATTTTTGGTGGTTAATATTGCATAATTCATCTACTTTGGTCTATGATCCTTCTTTATGTCAAATCTCCCTTGTTACAGTATTTTGAGCATAAATTATTACAAGAATATGTTTTGTTTCGGCTTATGTGGTTTCGTGTTACAATTTCAGGAAAAACAAGTATCTGCTTCTGTCGATACCATCGACCGGACCACAGGTTGCTAGCCGCAAGGAGTAGCAAAATCTCGATACTATCGACAGGAGATCGATGGTATCGAGATACCATCAGGTTGCTGGAGAAAAGAGCGTCGATACTATCGACACAAAAGTCGATACCATCGACGAGTGGAGCTACAGTGACGTAAAAGGACAAAACCGACGCCTAAGAATGTCGATACCATCGACCCGCATCGATGGTATCGAGGTGGCATCAGTCGTGACAAAGAAAAGAAAAGAAGATCAACCGATACCGCGCAGGGTCGATACCATCGACTCGCGTTGATGGTATCGACACCGTCAGATACAAGTTTGCTTCAGATCGATCTAAATCTGACGGCTGTGATATTTTGGCGACCTAAATCGGTGATTATACCTAATGACGGCGTCCAAGAGTAAACTATCATGTCATTAGCCACTGCACAAGTCCCGAGAAGGTGTGGAGAGAAGAGCGGAGCTTAGAAGCACGCCCCAGCCGTTCCGGACGCCGAAGAAGATGATTTCCACCACTAAAAGGCGGGAGAACGCGTATTCTACGCCAAGGAGCGCTTGGATCTTCTCCGTTCAGGGGTTTCACCACTCAATCACGTTTTTCTCATGTTTCCCCTTTTCTCTACCATGTTTTGCTTTGAGATGAACATGCGGGGCTAATCCCCTTTGTCTTTAGGACCGGGAGTAGCCCGGGAAATTGTTGTATGACAATTTTATCATAGTAATTCATCATTTATCTCTTAAATTCGTGGTATGAATTCATTTTCTCAATTATATTGTTATGCTTGATCACCATAATAATAATTTAATGCCCTTAATTACTTTGAAAGAAGAATTAACGGTTGAAAAGAGATGAAATTCATGTTAATTGACAAATCCCTTGAACAAGGTGGTGTAAGGTTAATGGTGGATACCGAGAGATCGATTTTAATGCACCTAGTTTAGGGTATAGGTTACTATGACGGTGGAGCCGACCTAAACATAGGTAGTGAATTGTACCACGACAGTGGGCAATTCTGATTTCAGGCCACTACCCGGATAGAGAGATAAATCTGAGTGACTATATGGAATTTCATACAATGAAAACCCGTGGTGAAACCGCAATCCTAAAGATCTCATCTTAAATTGATTAAACCAAACATTTAATCGATTGTTTTGTTTTTTTTATTTTATTTTCTTTGAATTTTACAACAACCTCCAACTTTTAAATCGGTCTAGCTGATTGTGAGTAGTTAGTAGTAGTCTCTGATAATTCACATGTCCCTGAGTTCGACTCGGGCCTCACAAAGGCCTATATTACATTGACGCGTACACTTGCGTTTCTACGCACGTAAAAAGCGTGTCAAGTTTTTGGCGCCATTGTCGGGGACACGGCAGTTGTCGGCACTACGAGTGCTACAAGAGGCCACTCTAGGCCACATTTTTTTTATCATTTTAAAATTTTATAGTCTATTTTCTAATTTTTATAATCATCAAGCACGGTACTGAACTTGAATTTTCACTTTGCAGGTACTGTGTATGGTGCTGACGTGTAGCACCGACTACACGCGCCGCGCACCAGAGGTTCCATTGCAGGGACCGGAAGATGAGGAGGATTTCAATCAAGACCATCTGGAAGAAATAGAATCAGAATCCGAACAGGAAGAGATGGCAGAGCCACAGACAATATGGGAGAAGATCAAGACTTCTTCTTCATCCACTTCAAAGGGGGCGATCAAGAAGCAGGCGATTAATATTCCGACATACAAGATTGATCCTACGTTAATCAACTTGGTGAAGTCGAATGCATTCCATGGGCTCAAGAATGAAGACCCAGTCACACATATAAATCAATTTGTGGAGAATTGTGATATGATAAAAATAGACAGATTTCCACAAGATGCTCTCTACTTGAAGCTCTTCCCGAGTTCTCTAGCAGGAAATGCACGAGAGTGGTTGCACAACCTGGATGATGAATATGTGGAATCCTGGGACCACATGGTGGAGGTTTTCTTTGAAAGGTTCTTCCCGCCCGAGAAGACCAATGACATGATCAGGAAGATCCACAACTTCACTCAGAAAGCCGGAGAGACCTACTCTGAGACCTGGGAAAGGTTTCAGATCATGCTTAGGCGGTGCCCGCATCACGGTCTTGATAAGGAGACATAGGTCAAGATCTTCTATTTTGCTCTCTCCGAGCATGATAGAAGCAACCTCGATTCTGCAGGCTCATGATTCTTCTTGAACAACACAAACACGAGGTGTTGGGAAATCCTTAAGAACATGGCCAAGAAGCAATCTTGGGGCGACAAGGACGCCGTTGAGCATGTTCGAGTAGCAGGGGAGTCTAAAGCAATCAAGGAGCTGAATGAGAAGATGTACCTTCTCGCGAAGAAACTAATTGCAAAGGAAGATACTGAGTCCGAGGATGAGGCACAAGTCAAATTCATGAGGCAGCAAGGTTACAGAAATAATGATTACTCATGGAGGAAGGATAAGAAGTTCTCTTGGAAGGATCCAAACAATTTTTTACAGGACCCGGATGCAAAACCCCAGCCAGTAGTGGAGGACAATAGCACAGAGTTGCTCAACCAAGTGATAAAGCAAAATCAAGAATTAATGACTACTTTTGGCCAACAGATAAAGCAACAGGGGGAATTTATGAACCAGTTCGGGCAGACACTGCAGAGCCATGGGGCTCAGATGAGGACAATAGAGACGTCCATGGTGCAAATGGCAGCCGAGATAGCCAATCTGAAAAAGCCGACGCACCAAGGTTTTCCGGGTAACACTAATATTCCAGGAGGAAACCAACAGGCGAAGGCCATCTTGCTAAGGAGTGGCAAGAAGCTGTTAAACCCCAGAGCCGATGAACCAAGTAAACCCCAAGTAGAAATTGAAGGTGAGACCACTGAGGAGATTCCCATACCGGTCACAGAACCAGTTGCGGATATTGCAGTGGATGCTACTGAAGATCCTATTGCAGATGAGGAGGAGACGCAGAAAAGGACACCTTATGTGCCACCGTATCAAAGGGCACAGGCTGTCCCGGTCCCATATCCGAACAGTGCAAAGGCAAGGAAAGTGGATGCCCAGTTCAAAATGTTTCTAGATAGTTTCAGAAAGCTTTCAGTCAACATCCCATTATTGGAAGCAATTGAGCAAATCCCTTCTTACGGCAAATTTTTGAAAGACATCATTACCAAGAATAGGAAAATCCCAGACATGGAGGTTGTAGTGCTTAAGGAGAAGGTGAGTGCCTTCATCATGGGCACATTGCCACCAAAGAGGCAGGATCCAGGCTGCTTCAACATCTCATGTTACATTGGGAAAGTGAAGTTTGGTGAAGCGCTATGTGACTCCGGGGAGATCATAAACTTGATGCCCCTCTCTACATTCAAGAAGCTGGGATTAAAAGAGTTAAGGCCGAGCAACATGACAATCCAACTAGCGGACAATTCAGTAGTGAAGCCATACGGTATATGTGAAGATGTTTTGGTGAAGGTGGATCGATTTGTATTTCCAGCAGATTTTGTTGTCATGGAGATGCAAGATGAACAAGGCAATGAATTACTACTCAGACGACCCTTCCAAGCTACAGCTAACATGATACTTGGGATGGGGAGAGGTCGTTTGACCTTGGGTATAGCCGATGATCGCTTCGAGATGGTCATGCCTTCCAGCACCACGTTACCTAAAGCCAAGGAGCAGTGCCACATGGTAAAACATTTTGATCACAATATCTCACTTTGTCTAGGGAAGCCATTTTTAGATATGGCTCATGTAATGACCAAGGTGGAAAAAGGGACATTGGCTATAGACATCGTGGAGGAGACCAAGGTGGTATCCCTTAGCAAGGTTGTAGGTTTTTCGAATGATGAGGAGGAGGACATTCCTCCCTCTACTGAAGATGAAGCTATAGAAAATTTGGTTTTTGACGCATATCCAGAATTACCACTTGAAGCCTGTTTAGTCAATATCACACATGATTGGATGAGAAGCAAGTCACTGCAGGAGTGTGCCAAGATGCTTTAAATGATGCCGTGCTTCTATGCGAGGTACTATGAAGACTTAGGCAAACTCCCACCACCGCTTCAATCATCCTTAATCAACCTGCCAGAATTGGAGTTGAAGCCGTTGCCACCGCACATGAAGTATGCATTTCTGGCTGAGGAAGAAAAGCTGCCTGTGATTATATCAGCTTATCTGAGTGCCGAGGAGGAGGACCATATACTTATTGTGTTGAAGAACCACTGAGGAGCATTCAGGTGGTCAGTTGCATACATCAAGGGGATCTCCCCTACTTTGTTCGAGCACAAGATTCGGCTTGAGGAGGGAGCCAAGCTGGTGATTCAGCCACAACGTCGACTAAATCCGAGCATGATGGAGGTTGTTAAGAAGGAGGTGATTAAGCTTCTTTCTGCAGGTATCATCTATGCTATTTCTGACTCGACGTGGGTGAGTCCTACGCAGGTAGTCCCTAAAAAGGGGGGAATCACTATTACCCATAATCTTTTAAATGAACCTGTCACCACCCACTTGGTAACTGGGTGGCGTGTTTGCATTGATTACCGTCGATTGAATGCCGCTACGCTAAAGGATCATTTTCCTCTTCCATTTATTGATCACATTTTAGAGCGATTAGCCGGCCGATCACATTTTTGTTTTCTGGATGGTTATTCGGGGTACAATCAGATTTCGATTGATCCTAAGGACCAAGAGAAGTCCACCTTCACTTGTCCTTATGGAACTTTTGCGTGCCGCCATATGCCTTTTTGGTTATGTAATGCACCGGCGACCTTTCAGCATTGTATGCTCGCCATTTTTTCTGATATGGTAGAACGCTGTCTAGAGGTTTTTATGGATGATTTCTCTATTTATGGTGCATCCTTTGATGAGTGCCTTTACAATCTGGATAAGGTCTTGCAACGTTGTGAGGACACACATTTGGTCCTCAATTGGGAGAAATGTCACATGATGGTGAGTTAAGGAATAGTGCTGGGACATAAAGTGTCTAGCAAAGGTTTGGAGGTAGACCCGGTAAAAATCGAAGTGATTTCCAAATTTCCCCCACCAAATTCGGTAAAAGGGGTATGGAGTTTCTTGGGTCACGCCGGTTTCTATCGTCATTTTATAAAAGATTTTTCTAAAATCGCTAAACCTTTATCTGAGCTTTTAGAAAAAGATGTTGTTTTTTACTTTAATGAAAAATGTCTACATGCATTCAACATGCTTAAAGAAAAATTGATTTTCGTACCAGTTGTGCAAACACCGGATTGGACCAAGCCGTTTTAACTAATGTGTGATGCATCTGATTTCGCGGTTGGGGCTGTCTTGGGACAACAGGTGGACAATAAACCCACTGTGATTTTTTATGCATCTAAAACTTTGAATGACGCCCAACTCAACTACATGACTACCGAGAAAGAATTGCTTGCCGTTGTTTTTGCTTTTGAAAAATTTTGGCAATATCTAGTTGGATCGAAAGTCATGGTATGGACGGACCATGCCACCATCAAGTATTTGATGGAGAAAAAGGATGCCAAACCTAGATTGATTAGGTGGATCTTGCTTTTACAGGAATTTGATATCGAAATCAAAGACAAGGCGGGGATTGAAAATGTGGTCGCGGACCATTTGTCTAGGTTAGAGAGGGTAGATGAAAAGAATTTACACATACCCATTTCCGAGACATTTCCGGACGAAAAACTTTTAAAAGTGAATTCGAAAGACCCGTGGTTTTCTTATATTGTGAACTATCTTTCTTGCAAAATCATCCTGGATGATTGGACATATCAAGAGAAGAAGAAATTTTTCCATTCTTTATGATATTATTTCTGGGATGACCCTATTCTCTTGAAGCAATGCAGAGATGGTGTTTTATGTAGGTGTGTACCTGAGGAGGAATACGATAGTGTTCTTAGTCATTGTCACACACTACCGAAGGGCAGACACCATGCAAGTTCTCGCACTGCAGCAAAAGTGCTTGAAAGTGGCCTATATTGGCCTACCTTGTTTAAAGATGCTTATGAGTTTGTGCGGCAATGTGATTCCTTCCAAAGGGTGGGTAACATTTCGAAAAGACAAGAGATGTCCCTTAATGTATTCCAGGAGGTTGAGGTATTCAACTTATGGGGCATAGATTTTATGGGACCCTTTGTGTCCTCAAATTCTAATTTGTATATTCTTTTGGCTGTTGATTATGTGTCGAAGTGGGTGGAGGCAATACCCACAAGGACTAATGATTCCGCTGTAGTGTGCAGGTTTGTAAAAGAATATATTTTATGTAGGTTTGGTGTACCAAGAATGATCATAAGTGATGGGGGTACACACTTCCGGAATCAAAAGTTCACGGCACTATTGAGAAAGTACGGGGTCAAACACAACATTGGTACCCCGTACCACCCGCAAACTCAAGGACAAGTGGAGGTCTCCAACCGGGAGATTAAGAAGATCTTGGAGCGTACGGTGGCTTCCATGAGGAAGAATTGGAGTACTCTATTACCGGATGCGTTGTGGGCATACAGGACGGCGTACAAGACACCTATAGGTACTACGCCTTTTAGGTTGGCATATGGTCGGGCCTGCCACTTACCGGTGGAACTGGAGCATAAAGCGCATTGGGCGCTGAGGAAGCTTAATCTGAGTTATGATGAAGCGGGAAAGAAGAGGTTACTTGAACTCAATGAACTTGACGAGTTGTGGATGAATGCCTATGAAAGCTCACGGATCTACAAGGAGCGCACAAAGTTGATTCACTATCGTCATATTCAAATGTGCATTTTCAAGAAAGGAGACTGTGTCCTATTGTTCAACTCCAGGCTGAAGATGCATCCCGGGAAGTTGAAATCCCGATGGAGTGGACCATTCATAGTAGAGGAGGTCAGACCACATGGCACAATTATGGTGCCTGATGGCGAGACCACATTTCTGGTCAATGGGCAAAGGTTGAAATTGTGTTTTGGTGAAGATTACACAAGGAAAGTGAATGAGGTCAAACTCATTGCACTTCCAGATGCATGAGGAGCTTCATGTCGTCTAGCCTAAGACGTTAAATAAGGGCGCTTGTTGGGAGGCAACCCAGCCATCAGTACTTTAGTTTAGTTTCTTTCACATTTGTAGTTTGATTTGTTTTGACTTTGTTTTTAGTGTAAAAAAGATACCGTGATCGTTTGCTCAATGTGCAGGACTGAGGCAGAGTCGATACCATTGACCCTTGTGTCGATGGTATCGACCGGGGTACATGTTGGCGACTGGAGAAATCGCACTGCGTCGATACCATCGACGGCCTCATCGATGGTATCGACATACCAACAGGCTGATCGCAAGCAGAGGTCGATAGTATCAACATGGGTGTCGATACTTGTGAGATCTCTGGAGATATTCAGAAGAAATCATCTCAGTAAAGTCGATACCATTGACGGGCCTATCGATGGTATCGACACAGTTACAGGAAGAAGACAGCGGCCAGGCCTCATGAGGGTGTTGCCCTAAACGGAAGTCGATACTATCGACTTGCATCGATAGTATCGACGCGCCACGTCACCGATCCGCAAGAAGAGATCAACGACGATCGCTGCAACCAGAAAGTCGATCTGGGGGACGGGTCGATACCAACGACACCTGTCGATATTATCGACACGTCATCGATCTAGGCCCCCAAAATCCAGCAATCGATGACCGTCGATACCAGCGGCAGTACGGATTGTGCTACGTGTGTCGATACCATCGACCCACGTCGATGGTATCGACGGGCACGTAGCAGCGCCGACGTCAGTTATATAAGGGAGGGTTTGTCGTCATATGACGTCACGCCTTCAATGAGTTCTTCCTCTACTTGCACCGAGCGTCTTCCAGAGCAATCTGAGCCCGGCGATGAGCATCCAAGAGCATGTTCTTCATCGAGCAGAGATTTCCTTCTCCGATCTTCCCCGAGCTCTTTCTTTACTTCTCCTTCTTCCGCAATCATGGTGCATGTTGCTGGTGCGTCTTCTTCACGTGCCAACCCGATGAACATCACGGAGTTCGTTCCTCCACCGACTGCATTGATCCCACACCCGCGGATTGTCCATCCGTCTATAGAGGTCAAGAAGATCTACGAGGAGATCATGAAGAGGAAAATTGAGCCGACCCGCTATGTTGAGCGGGAGACGATCCGCAACCTGGGGTTCGAGGCTAATATGGCCTATGTTCTCAAGGGGAGGCGCATCACACGGGTAGAATGTCCGATGAGATGGAGTACCATGCCGATGGCCAGTCGTTCTTCAATGAATGGCCTACATATAAAGAGCTGGTGGCGGAATTCATGGCGTCGTTGGACATCTATGTCGTGTCGAACGACATCATCGCCACAGACCGCGAATGGATCAAGGGTCATGTGTCTTTCTGGCTGTACAACAATGACTACAATCTCACACTCCGCCAGTTCAATGAGATCTACAACTGGAATCATTCACGGCCTGACTACCGACGGCCAGACAACCGGACCGACTACGACGCGATCTTCGCCGATCTTGTGACGGTACCGCCGGGCAAGTCAGTGAGCTACCACAATGCAGCGGTAGCAGACTTTGAGCATCCGTTCGTGTGGATTCTTCACCGGATGCTGAGCTCTACATTGTTTGCTAGGGGTGATCTGTCTCTTAGCAAATTCCAGGAGACGGACCTGTTCTTCTTGTACAAACTACTCAAGTGCCAAGAATGCAACTGGGGAGCTTTCTTTCTACAGCGGGTGTTGGCGGTCAAGCGGAGTACGCGGAAGGCTCCAATTCATTTTGGAGGACTCATCACACCGCTGGCCTCCTATCTTGGGCTAAACTTCTCAACCTTGACTCCTCTCTCCAACAGAAGCAAGGTTAATCTGCAGCATCTTCATCGATCAAACTTGATCTTGCTTCGAGATGGTTTACCATATGCTCATTCCCATGTAAACCATGCATACCAAGAATGTTCACTTCCCGACCCTGTCTTCCACATCGAAGGGGCTCAACATTTCCGATGGCCAATCATAGCCATTGTTGACTCTGATGAAGACGGCGGCGGCGAAGACAACAATAATGACGACGCGACTGCAGAGGAAGAGGAGGCATACACTCCTCTTTGGGCACGAGTGGCACCTAGGAAGCGTCCTCGCATGCATCCGGGTGCGTCTTCATCTTCGCAGCCTCCGCCACCACCACCGCCCTTGCAGCAAAGCGAGGATGTCTATTCGATGCCAGGCATGTATGCTATGTTGTAGGACATACATCAGAAGCAGCAACATCACACTACGGTGTATACCGGTATTCAGGAGACTATGAACCGGTTACTTGACAATCAGAGGGCGATCTTCGAGAATGAGCGCTTCCTCCTTGGCAACCAACAACAGATTCATGACAGGTTGCATAGGATGGAGATGCAACAACAGCCTTTCTATGATCACTACTGGAGCCAGAACTACTTTGGGGGGTATCCACAACCTCCACCTATGCCCCAGTTTGATCCGAGTTTTCAAGGGGAGTACTCGTCCAGGGACCCCACAGCCCCACAGTACCCGCCTCCGCCAGAAGAGTAAATCAGTATCTCTGTTCCAACCTTTAAGATTGTTTTTGACTATGAGGCCATAGTCGAATTCAAGCTTAGGGGGGGTAGTTGGAACAACTCTATCTTTTATCTTCTTAGTTTTTAGTTTCATTATTTTTGTTTCTTGTCATTTATTTCTTGCAATCTTAGTTTGTTTGTAGGATCCACACTCTATCTAGTGTAATTGTGGATGTCTTAAGTCATGTGTCATCTCACTTGCCTGTACATGGGAATTAAGGGAAAATTAAAAATTTTTGAGTGTTCGCAAGCTTGTGTTGTTCACCTTTGAGCACATAACTTAAGAAAATGATTGGTTTTGTCAACTCTAAAACAAAATATCACAACTGTACATTCTTAATGATTCATGAAAAGTGCACGGATTTGGTTGTGTGAGCCTAAACTGACCAAATGATAATGAGACTTTAATTTGAAGTAAGAGAGAGAAACTTCGTAACTACTACACAGGTCAGTAGGGAGGGATACATAATAATTTTCAAAGGTTCAGTCAATTAGTCTTGTGATCTTTCCACCTCATTATTTTTCACAATCCACCATAAGAATTGAAAGTACATTACGGTTTTAATCTTTTTGATTGCATCTCATGTAGATAGGTCTTGCATTGCAACCACTTTCACATGTTTTGCATGAAAATAAAAAATTAGAATAGTTATACATGCACATTATCCTTAGGTGTGTGTCATTTAGCTGCATTCATAATTCTTATGCATAGAGCACATCATGTATCTTATTTCTTCTTTAATGGTGATTAAATTGTTCCATACCTCCTAAATAATTCAAATATTTGAGTTATGCAGAAAAAGTAAGCCCAATAAATTATTCATTGTCATTTGTGGATATAAGGGCCTGAAAGAAAAAAAAAAGAAGAAAGAAGAAAAAAATTGAAAAAACATGAAAAAGAAAAAGAAAGTTATTAAGAAGCAAGTAGAATAAGAGGGAGAAAGGAAAATAGTCTCACCTGCATTTTTAGATGAGTAAGTACATGATGTAGCTCAGTTAGATATTCCATCTCATTTTGCGACGGGATGTTAGTGCATGCATCATTCCACCCAATCTTAGGCATTAGGGCATGTTCATGCGCAAATGCATCATTTAGGGCATTTTTGTTTTATGCATGTTGAAACCGTATAATGCTTCCACTTCTTCCATGAGCCACCCATTTCATCCACCTGTTGCTCAGATTGGTAGGCCACCGTGATTTTCTCCTCACTTGTGAATATCAGGAGAACTGCTTCCATGTAGATGGTAGTTAGGGTGAGCAACGTAGTATAGGAGATCACAAGATGCACCGAGTCTGGACCGGCAAATTTTATTATGTTAACTGCCTTATATGATAGTGTTCATCAGTTTTGAGGTAGATATCTTTTATGGATGATTACTGTCTCCTTTAGGGTAATTATCATTCCGTGGTTAGTGAGGGCCGGAATGCGAATGTCTGGTGGGGATCATATGGGATGGTTGTTGTGATGATTTGTTCTTTAGTTGACTCTGGCAATTCTATTCTAAGGTTTAGTTGCTCGAGGGTGAGCAATGTTCAAGCTTAGGGGAGTTTGATGCAATGATTTTGAGTCGCATTTATAGACTTGTTTTATATGTGTTTTATGCATTTATTAGTCATTTTTGGTGGTTAATATTGCATAATTCATCTACTTTGGTCTATGATTCTTCTTTATGTCAAATCTCCCTTGTTACATTATTTTGAGCATAAATTATTACAAGAATATGTTTTGTTTCTGCTTATGTGGTTTCGTGTTACAATTTCAGGAAAAACAAGTATCTGCTTCTGTCGATACCATCGACAGTGGTCGATACCATCGACCGGACCACAGGTTGCCAGCCGCAAGGAGCAGTAAAATCTTGATACTATTGACAGGAGAGTCGATGGTATCGAGATACCATCAGGTTGCTGGAGAAAAGAGCGTTGATACCATCGACGAGTGGAGCTACATCGACGTAAAAGGACAAAACCGACGCCTAAGAATGTCAATGCCATCGACCCGCGTCGATGGTATCGAGGTGGCATCAGTCGCGACAAAGAAAAGAAAAGAAGATTAGCTGATACCGCACAGGGTCGATACCATCGACTCACGTTGATGGTATCGACACCGTCAGATACAAGTTTGCTTCAGATCGATCGAAATCTAACGACTGTGATATTTTGGCAACCTAACTCGGTGATTATACCTAATGACGGCGGCCAAGAGCAAGCTATCATGTCATTAGCCATTGCACAAGTCTTGAGAAGGTGTGGAGAGAAGAGCAGAGCTCAGAAGCACGCCCCAACCATTCTGGATGTCGAAGAAGACGATTTCCACCACCGAAAGGCGGGAGAACGTGTATTCTACGCCAAGGAGCGCTTGGATCTTCTCCGTTCAGGGGTTTCACCACTCAATCACATTTTTCTCATGTTTCCCCTTTTCTCTACCATGTTTTTCTTTGAGATGAACATGCGGGGCTAATCCCCTTTGTCTTTAGGACCGGGAGTAGCCCGGGAAATCGTTGTATGGCAATTTTATCATAGTAATTCCTCATTTATCTCTTAAATTTGTTGTATGAATTCGTTTTCTCAATTATATTGTTATGCTTGATCACCATAATAATAATCTAATGCCCTTAATTACTTTGAAAGAAGAATTAACGGTTGAAAAGAGACGAAATTCACGTTAATTGACAAATCCCTTGAACAAGGTGGTGTAAGGTTAATGGTGGATACTGAGAGATTGATTTTAATGCACCTAGTTTAGGGTATAGATTACTACGACGGTGGAGCCGACCTAAACATAGGTAGTGAATTGTACCATGACAGTGGGCAATTCTGATTTCAGGCCACTACCCGGATAGAGAGATAAATCTGAGTGACTATATGGAATTTCATACAATGAAAACCTGCGGTGAAATCACAATCCTAAAGATCTCATCTTAAATTGATTAAACCAAACATTTAATCGATTGCTTTGTTTTGTTTTATTTTATTTTCTTTGAATTTTACAACAACCTCCAACTTTTAAATCGGTCTAGTTGATTGCGAGTAGTTAGTAGTAGTCTCCGATAATTCACGTGTCCCTAAGTTTGACTCGGGCCTCACAAAGGCCTATATTACATTGACGTGTACACTTGCGTTTCTACGCACGTAAAAAGTGTGTCAACCATTCCTGCCCTCTCAGGTCGGAGAAGTTCTCACCTAGTATCGCCCGATGCACCTCTGGGACGCGACATGCTAGCTCTAGGTGTTTTCCCAAGTTAGCTTTTGTGAGATTTTGACCCATCCCATTAGAGTCATGTAGCTGCTATTTATAGGTAGTGGTTGGGAGAATTTGTGGTTCTCCGGTAGCCACGTGTCCTCCATCAGCTCTATCATTGCAAATTCAGGGAGACCCGATATGTGTGTCGCCCGACATAAGGGTGTCAGGCTGTAAGCGTGTCGGGCATCGTGACGAGTGGGCGCTTGCCGGTGGGTGGCTTGTATCGCGCGACACGCTTCAGTAGTCATGGCGAGTACATCTCCCTGTCGGGTAAGTGGCGTATCGCCCGTCAGATCCTCGTTGTGCGGCACGCCCGTGTCATGCGGTAGTGTATCGTGCTGCCATATGTCGGGCAGTGAGTGTGTCGGCCGACTGGTAGGAGGGCCGATGTAGGTAGAACACGTTCATGGGCCGGGACGGGCCTTTTTGCTGATAAATGAGTCGAAAAATGAGGAAAACTCTGCAAAAGATGATGAAATTGAGTTAAGAGCGTAGCGTGGCCTGTTTATTCAAAAACATGACAAAAAGGAGAGGAAAACAGTTTAAAAGGGGAGATTTGACAGCGAAATAAGGGCCAAAAACATCACAAAATTTGGTGTTATCACGGTCTCAAACCCCCTCGTGCACATCCACCTAAAAAAATGTGGATCCTACGTGGTGAGATAATTTTCCCAACAAGAGATATAACTCTCCGTCAACAATGTTATTATCATAGTTAAATAGTATTAAACTGAGCAGAGGGTAAGTAGTTTAGAACATTCTTATATTTTAAGGCATTGCAACTATCTACAATAGAGCAGTAAATCATCTATTCACTTTATAAGGAATATGAAGAACATGTATATCATTTACCCATCATACTATATCAACATCTCAAGATTATCATGTGATGCTCATTATCATGGTATGTCATCCATGAATCATTCTCATTTCTATATGTTGGCCTCAGCCAATCTGCTAGCCAGGTGTTGGATTGTACCAGTCATGTGAATATACATCATCATATTATGTCCAGGTATTGGCTTTGCCAATCCTGTGCAACTATTCCATGTATTGGACTATGCCAATCCTTTGATAACAGCCAGGTGTTGGGTTATTACCAACCCTGTGATAACAACTATGTGTTGGGTTATTACCAACCCTGTGATAACAGACAGGCATTGGATTATTACCAATCTTGTGATTAACAGCCAGGCATTAGGTTATTACCAATCCTATGATTAATAGCTAGGTATTGGACTCTACCAATCCTATGATTAACAACCAGGCATTGGGTTATTACCAATTTTGTGATTAACATCCATGTATTGGATTATTACCAATCCTGTGATTAACAGCCAGGCATTGGGTTTTTACCAATCTTGTGATTAACATCCTGGTATTGGGTTATTACCAATCCTATGATTAACAGCCAGGTATTGGACTCTACCAATCATGTGATTAACAGCCAGGCATTGGGTTATTACCAATCCTATGATTAACATCCAGACAATGGGTTATTACCAATCATGTGATTAACACCCAGGCATTGGGTTATTACGAATCCTATGATTAACAACCAGGTATTGGATTAATACCAATCCTATGATTAACAGCTAGGCATTGGATTATTACCAATCCTGTGATTAACATCCAGGCATTGGACTCTAGCAATCATGTGATTAATAGCCAGGCATTGAGTTATTACCAATCCTGTGATTAACATCCAAGTATTGGATTATTACCAATCCTGTGATTGACAGCCATGCATTGGGTTATTACTAATCCTGTGATTAATAGCCAGGTATTGTATTATTACCAATCTTGTGATTAACAACCATGTATTGGACTCCACTAATCCTGTGATACTATTCCAGGCATTGGACTATGCCAATCCTATGCATCTTATCACTGAATACCACATCACCTTTACTAGGCATTATACCTTAGCCAAGCCATCCTGCTTATTCACATCCTTTATATAATACAAGTATTCCTCTTATCTCCTTTAAGCATATTTAAAACATTATAGCCCTTATTTGGCTATAAGAATAAAGCATGTATGATTAAGATTTCATTATTATTATATAAGAAACATCATGTCTGCTCGCCTAGGGTTCTCCCGAGGCGGCGGCCGTGGAGGAATTGTTGGCGGTGGTTGGGGCCATGACCACCTCCATCATCCTCCCGATCCAAGTAAAAGTGATCAGCGTTATGCGATCTCCAGTCAGGAAACCACTGGGACCGACAAGGAATCTCTTACCTCTCCCCATGCGGGGGGTGTGGCGATGGAAACAGACTCCATCCCCACCGTTGAGAAAGGAGCGAAGACATCTTATGCAGAAATGGTTAGTGGACGGCCGCTTGGTATGCTTACCTATGAAAATCCAATCTCGCTTGATGTTCTTCAGGAGGCTGATATCTGTGTGGATCTCAGTGGCGTGCTTCCATCATTCTCGATCTGCAGTGCCGCCATGCAACCCCTATTGGAACCATGGAAGTTCATCATTGTTGTCAAAGCTATTGGCATCAATGTTGGGTTCAAAGCCCTGATCAATAAGATTTATTCCATCTGGGAACCAAAAAGTGAATTTCGAGTCATAGACCTGGAAAACGGCTACAACATAGTCCAATTCTCTGGGCAAGATGACTACTTTACCGCCATGACGGGCGGACCTTGGACGATATACATCAATTACCTATCTGTCCAGTCTTGGTCACCGGACTTTCGCCCGTCAGATCTAATCCCAAAAAAACTAGTCATCTGGGTGAGGATCCCTGAGTTACTCGCCTTTCTCTTCCAGAATCAGTTGCTCACATCCATTGGCAACTCAGTCGAGAAGACGATCAATGTCGACGAACATACCCTCCAGGGTCATCATGGGAAATTTGCGAGGATCTCTGTTGAAGTCGAGATGTCTAAACCTCTGCTGTCGGTGATGTTCATCAATGGGGAACACTTTCGTCTTGAATATGAAAATCTCTCGATAGTTTGCATGAAGTGCGGCCGCGTTGGCCACGCGGACATGGACTGCAAGTAGACTATACGTACTGAAACCTGTGAGGTGACCTCATCAGAAACAGCGATCTCATTGCCTAGTGTCACATACACCATGGCAATCCATGCCAAGCACCCTGAAACAAGGAAGCAGCCACCGAAGAAGACTATCACCAAGAAGACGGCCACAGTAGATTCCGAGAAGCCTATCCCAGTCTCGGATACTGAAGCTGAGGTCGATGACGAGGGCTTCACAAAAGTGGTTAGCAGGAAACAAAAGAAAAAGAATAAGAAAACGAGCACAGTTGTTGCTGCTCAGGACGTTCAGTCAAATGTCCCCAAGATGACTGATAACTCAGTTGTCACCCTGGTGGGAAATGAAACCAGTGTTGGCCGCTCCCATCATGGTGATATGGATCAGCCATTCCGGTTCCAAGCTCCGCCACCCATCCAAGGGCAGAACCCACGCAAACCCTTCAACAGGAAAGGGAAGGAAACCAGTAATGGTTTCGTCATTCTGAGAAATCATAAGGTGGTTTATCAATCAGTTGTTAGCCCAGACCATGTCCGCAAGAAAGGCAGGCCAGACATACGTGAGGCCATACCACCAGACGAGGAAGATGTCGCTAATCCGCATAATCACCAAGCTAAAAGAGCCCTGGAGTTTGATATTGATAAATCTAGTGGCGCTACCGATATCCTAATGAGCACAAACCAAGATTAGCAATCTGATGGATTGCTGGTTGCCATCTAGTGTAGCACCTACTTCCTTTCTCTATCGCTTAATGTATTGCTACTGGAACATTCAGGGCACTTGCCAAGATAGGAAAATTTGCCATCTCAAGGAGATGAAGTTCTCCTATAACCTGCACCTTCTAGCTATCATCGAACCCCGCTGTAGTGGTGATGTTGCTTCTAACATCATCCGTCAGCTGGGTTTTCCCTCATCCCACAGGGTTGAGGAATTAGGCTTCTCCAGTGGCATTTGGATCCTTTGGGATCAATGTAAGTGTTATGTGGATCTCCTCCTGAATCATAGACAATTCATCCATCTGAAGATTAATAACAGCTGGTTGTTAACCATCGTTTATGGCAGCCCCAATCCTACGGCTTGCAAGCATCTGTGGGATCATCTGGAAAACCTTTCCGCCTCTACAAATACTAAATGGGTAGTCATGGGTGACTTTAACACTATGCTACACATCTCTGAGAAGAAGGGAGGCAAGAACTTTGATAGGAGCTCATGTTCCCATTTTAATGAAGTCCTACTGAATACTGGCCTCTCGGAGCTTCGCACACAAGGCAATTTCTTTACGTTCAGAAGAGGTAATCTGCTTGAAAAGCTTGACCGTGCCATTGCTACAAATGACTGGCTCCACAGCTTCAGCGAGGCCACTGTTACTGCCCTCCCTAGATTGTGCTTAGATCTCAACCCCCTCATATTGTGTACCAGTTACCCCAAGAAGCCTAGAAGTGCCTACTTCAAAACAAAAGCTAGCTGGTCACTCGATCCAGATTTCTGATCTGCCATCATGCCTTAATGGGACTCTGCACGACCTTTTCAAGACGCCTTACGAGACTTCCAGAAGCCTATCCACAAATGGGAAACTAACTTCTTGAGGAATCTATGTAAAGAGAAGGACAACCTTCTCACCCGCATCAGTCGCATTCAGGTACAAGTCACACTGAGCCCTGATGATCCTATTAACCTAACTGAATTCAAATTGCAGGAGAGGTATAATCAAATCCTTCTCAAGGAAGAGCTTGATTGGAAGCAATGTGCCCACATTGATTGGATCAAACACAGTGATGGGAATACAAAGTTCTATCAATCCTTTGTCAAGGCCCGCATTCATCATAATAAAATCACCCAACTCAAAGATGACATGGGGGAATGGATCACCGATCCAGAGGCTCTTAGTAGGCATGTCCAATCCTTCTTTGCTAACCTCCTATCTTGTTCTTCCCAACCCAACCTCGCGGATGTATCTTGCTACCCAGGAGCTTTCAAGCAGATTATAGCAGAGGATGCTGCTCATATACAATCTGTACCCAGCCCACAAGTAGTACATGACACAATGTTCATGATGGCACCGTCCAAGGCGCCTGGACCCGATGGAGTTATGGTCCCTCTCTATCCAAGACAATACATGACACTTTCATCTTAGGAGTTGTTGACGCCACCACTACAAACTCGCACCTTGTGCTCATTCCAAAAACCAAAGCTCTGACAACCTGCAGTGATCTACGACCCATATCTCTAAACAATGGATGCTTTAAACTGCTCTTGAAAATAATAGTGGAACTTCTAAAACCTTATCTTAACGATTGGGTTTCCAATCACCAAACTAGCTTCATCCCAGGTCCGAAGATCAGTGATAATGTTCTCCTCGTGCAAGAGATTATACATTCAATGAAGGCAAAGTCATCCAAGAAGAAGTGGGTATGCATCAAACTAGATCTATCCAAGGCTTTTGATAGGATGCACTAGAGTTTTGTCGAAGACACTCTAAAGAGAACGAGTATTCCCTATAAGCTCAGGACTATTATTATGCAGATCATTACTGCCGGTGAAACCTCCATTTTGTGGGGTGGTCAGCCATTGCAACCTTTTAAAGCAACACAAGGGGTCCGTCAAGGAGACCCTGTAAGTCCCTACCTCTTCGTCCTTTGTATGGAACGGTTGTCTCAATCCA
Organism: Alisma plantago-aquatica; assembly: GCA_963693085.1. Taxonomy (NCBI): domain Eukaryota; kingdom Viridiplantae; phylum Streptophyta; class Magnoliopsida; order Alismatales; family Alismataceae; genus Alisma; species Alisma plantago-aquatica. The sequence goes on from OY856414.1 coordinate 668,305,211, forward strand.
TCACGGAAGCAGTTGAAGATGGCTCCTGGAAACCCATTAGGCTCACTCGTGGTGGAACGCCTATGTCGCATGTCTGCTTCGCCGATGACATCCTCCTCTTTACTGAACCCTCCGTCCACCAAGCACAATGTATCAATTCAATCCTCCAGAAATTCTCCAGTGTCTCAGGCCAAATTGTCTCTAAAGAGAAATACAAATGCTATTTTTCGACGAATGTCACCCAAACTGAGCGTAGGCTGGTGAGCAGCAAGCTAGGCTTCCCTTGGACTCCCGACCTTGGGAGGTACCTTGGAGTTCCCATTCTGCACCACAAAATTAATAAGCAAACACATGGGCATATCACCATGACGGTAAAGGACCATCTCAACAGCTGGGTAGCGCGACACCTATCCATGGCTGGGTGCATCACCTTGGCGAAAAGCACGCTTCAGACTCTACCAACCTATACTATGCAGACAGTCAGGATTTCACCAGCTCTCTGCGATGATATTAATAAACATGTCTAGACCTTCATATGGTCAGGAAATGGCAACAAGAAAACTCCCTTGGTCGCATGGAGGAAGCTCACCACTGCAAAAGATAAGGGCAGACTCGGCATTAGAGATGCCTGGGACCAGAATACAACTCTTATGTTAAAGAATGTATGGTCATTTCTAAATGAACCAGAGAAGTTGTGGGTTCAAATTCTTAAGGAGAAGTATATCAACAATGGTCATTTTCTGAGGAAACCTTGTTCCCTGTCCTGGAGTCTCATCAAGAATAAGCTAAGCATCATCCAACCTATGTGTGGCAAAATCGTCAATGACGGTCAATCAACTAATGTGTGGCATGATAGATGGCTAAATAATCACTCGATTATGGATATGGACCCTAATTGGGCCATTCCTCCGTCTCTAGACACTTTACAAGTTAGCTCTATGTGCCTAGACAATGGTGAATGGGACTGGAGTTTCATCAAAGCCTTTCTTCCTTGTCAGTATTGGCAGGTGATCGGGACCACCCCTCCTCCGTGCCCGGCAGGTGGTGTGGACCAATGGTCATGGTCGTTAGATAATACAGGAGCTCTGAGCAGTAGATCTGCATACCACTGGCTATGAGCAGATGTTGAAACCAACATTCCTGGCAGTTGGAACCTCATATGGAAAGCAAGGCTGCCAGAACGCATCCGCATCTTTCTATGGTTATTCCAGCACAAGGCACTCCTTACAAACGCTGAGCGTGCTCGTCGACACATGGACGTCGATCCACTCTGCCCTATCTGCAATAATGTTGCTAAAACCCTCCTCCATGCTCTCCGTGAATGCCCGGAAGCTAAGAAAACATGGAAAGAACTCATCGCTGACAATTCACATTTTGACCTCAGTGAGGATGACTGGATCACTTTCTGTATTCATTCGACCACGAGGGACAACTACAAGGTGAGCCTATGTGCAGTCACCTGCTGGTACAACTAGAGCCTATGCAATAAGTTTGTCCACGAGTGACATGTAACCCCGCTTTCTAGTCGTGTCAATTTCATCATTGAATGCTGCCAGTCCATCCATAAAGCCTGGACTAGCTCTCAGCCACCCAGAAGATCATAGAGTATTACATTCCCTCCTCATCAACAAATAGTGATGGTGGATGCCTCTTATCGAATTCACAATGGCCACACAGGCCTGGGACTCTTCATCCGCAACAGCATAAGAACGGACACCTTCATCGCAGGTCTCTCTACGGTAACCTGTTCAAGTTTGGAGGCTGAGCTCAATGTGATCGTCCATGCAGCGACTGTATGCAAAAAGCAGAATCTGGGAAGTTATCTCATTCTATCTGATTCCAAGCAAGCAATCACTTGTTTAACCGGTAAGACGGAGAGCAATGGCAGGCTTAAACCCCTTCTCAATAGATATCGTGCGCTCAGGCGAAGCGATAATAACATGCTCTACTATGTCCCAAGAAACCTAAACACTATTGCCGACAGCTTAGCTAAGAGTGTTCTTCGTTCTAGGCACGCCTTTTCGACGTCCCAGCAGCCCAGTTGGCTGAACTATAATGTCCAAGAGGCATTTGATTTACTGTCCACCTATTTCTAAAAAAAAGATTTCATTATTATTATTGTATTCATTTATTATTATTATTATATTACTAAGTTTCCATTTCCTAGTTTATTTGAACATTATCATTTCTTACATGAGACTTTTATAAACATCTTGTTACCTCTCACTAGGCAACACCTATTCTCATGGCTCACAAGGCCCATTAAACATCTTGTCACCTATCACTAGGCAACAACTAACCACATGGCTCACAAGGCCCATTAAACATCTTGTCACCTCTCAATAGGCAACAACTATTCACATGGCTCACAAGGACATTAAACATCTTGTCACCTCTCACTAGGCAACAACTATTCACATGGCTTACAAGGCCATTAAACATCTTGTCACCTCTCACTAGGAAACAAATATTAGGGTTAGGGTTTCCCTTTATAGACAAATAGGGTTTCAAGTTCATATTATCAATCCAAACCCTAATTCATTGCTCCACACATCTAGGAGCATACATTAATATCATAAGTATTCAATCATACTTATTTATTCTCATCATTTGTCATTAAATGATTATCAACACAAAGTATGAGTTTCTCTCTTATCCTTACTAGGATATTGATTACTTCATACTTTATTAAGTTGGCTCAACCTTTCCTTCAAGGTACATTAGCCTACTTAATCAATATTCATTGAACTCCATACCTCTTAATGTATGACTTGATGTAAGACACTTCATGTATTACTTCATCAAGTGCATTGTAACTAAGGTGCTTTCCTTCATATAGGTTTTGAGGTTCTTCCACCATATCGGGTATGAGGTGTGTACTTGCTACCCATATCACTTTAGAGGTGTATGTGTGCTTACCATATCGGGTATGAGGTGTATGTGTGCTTACCATATCACCCTTGAGGTGTATGTGTGCTTACCATCTCGGGTTTGAGGTGTATGCTTGCTTCCATATCACTTTAGAGGTGTATGTGTGCTTACCATATCGGGTATGAGGTGTATGTGTTCTTACCATATCACCCTTGAAGTGTATGTGTGCTTACCAACTCGGGTTTGAGGTGTATGCTTGCTTCCATATCACTTTAGAGGTGTATGTGTGCTTCACACCATATCGGGCAGAGAGGTGTGTGTGTGCTTCACACCATATCAGGCAAAGAGGTGTATGTATTCTTCACACCATATCAGGCAAAGAGGTGTGTGCTTGCTCACCATATCACTTTAGAGGTGTATGTGTGCTTCACACCATATCGGGCAAAGAGGTGTGTGCTTAACCCAATATCATTTTGAGGTGTTTTCTTGACCTCATATCATGCAAGAGGTGTATACTACACCACCATATCATGCAAGAAAGTATAAAATCATATCCATATCGTTTTAGTGAAGTAGGTGCTTCACCATATCGGGTTAGAGGTGCTTGCTTGTGTACTTGAACCCGATATCACTTTATAAGGTGATACCATCTTCTTCAAAATCTAGACCTTCTTTCTAACTGTTAAAGTTCATGGAAATAGGTCTAAGAAACTACTAGAACTCATAATGTCATCAACTATTTCATAAAATTTCGGAATTAAAAGTAGATCATTAAGTATAGCAATTTAGGTGATGAATAATAACATGGTTGAGTTCAAGTTATATAACCCGCCTTAAGAACAGCTTCAAAGCTCCAAGATCCAAATATTCACGTTCTTAAGGTTGAAGATGACTTATCAAAAGTCTAAGGCTCGTTCACAACTCCTTCATATATAAGGAATCACCAAGGATAAGCAACTGGTGAAGAAGAAAAGAAAGGAAGATCATAACCCTAACATCATGCTTCAATCCAAGGTTGAAGATGATCATGGCCTCACCTTAAGGTTGAGATCCCTCTTGCTCCTTATCACCTTGCATGATACCTGACTACCCTTGAATGATATGCCATCACTTGTGTCCGAAAACACTCCACTTGGCCGATATCGACTTGTTATGGCCGATATCAACATGATATGGCCGATATTACTTGCTATGGCCGATACCCAAGGCCTATGCACGATACCACATCACTCGTTCATGATATAAGGACCCTATGCACGATATATAAGAGAAAGGAGGTGGTAGGTTTCGAAAATGTTCACTAAAGGGGTGAAAGAAGGGGTATATATACTTGTTGTTCATGAAGAAGTGTGAAAATGAGGTGTCATCAATTTGAGCTACTAGGTGCCACGTGTCCATGCATGGTTGACATGTGTAAATGCGTGCATTAACATTTATCTTGACATGAAAAACTCATGAGTATAATCTAGGGATGAATTTTCGTCCATTACTTATCCCTTTGAATAAAATATATCAACAAAATCAGCACTTTATTCACAACCTGATACAACTTTTCTAAGGAAGTTGTAACCCAATACACTTCACCTCCTTGAGTTGATTTGCACGTCATGGGATTTTACAAGAGTCCAAAAAACGATATGGGACTCCTCCTATGGCTCCTTGGCCGATAGGCACTCATATATAAGCTTTTCAACTAGATACAACTCAAGTTAGGGTTTCATATTCAACCCCTTTCTTGGTCATTTCATCACCAACAGTACCATCACTCATAATTGATTCAAACATGGTGCCTCATTATTTATCTCTCCTATAAATTATACTAGGAGGGAGTAGGGACATTCTAGAGGTGGCAATTTTCATATCAACCCTACATTTTGGGTAAATTACAATTTGTACCAAAATTAGTACACAAGTCACCAACATTATTCAAACAAGTTCAAACTTGGATATTAGGCTTTCCACAACCACCAAATTTTATAATTATTTCTATAATGATGCTAAAATACTTAGGGAACATTCAACATGTGACAAATTGCAATATAACCCCTCATCTTGGGTAAATTGCATTTTGGTCCAAAACATGAGAACATTGCTCAAACATTATTCAAACAGGACCAAATTTGAAACATAAGTTTGTTAGCTGATAGAAAAACACTTTTGAGGATTATATTCAATTTCTAAGCAACTTACTTAGCCAAAACAAATAGGGTTACCTCATAACCCAGGTCAGGGTCATTACAATTATCTAAGCCATAATGGGGCCTATGGGTCGAGGGTTGCACTTCCTCACCTCATTTACTCCCCTTAGCCACCTAGTGGTGCCCAACACTAATTTTACCAAACTACCCCCCCTCTTAACACTAGACCCGTAGGCCACTATTCAATCCTTAATGGAGCCTATGGGTTGAGGGTTGGCACTTCCTCACCTCATTTACTCCCATTAGCCACCTAGTGATGACCAACACTAATTTTACCAAACTACCCCCACTTAACACTAGACCCCTAGACCACTATCTAAGCCTTAATGGGGCCTATGGGTCAAGGGTTGACACTTACTCACCTCATTTACTCCCCTTATCCACCTAGTGATGTCCAACACTAATTTTACCAAACTACCCCCACTTAACACTAGACCCTTAGACCACAATCCATGCCTTAATGGGGCCAATGGGTCGAGGGTTGGCACTTCCTCACCTCATTTACTCTCCTTAGCCACCTAGTGATGCCCAACACTAATTTTACCAAACTACCCCCACTTAACACTAGACCCCTAGACTACTATCCAAGCCTTAATGGGGCATGTGGGTCAAGGGTTGTCACTTCCTCACCTCATTTATTCCCCTTAGCCATCTAGTGATGCCCAACACTAATTTCACCAAACTACCCCGACTTAACACTAGACCCATAGACAACTATCTAAGACTTAATGGGTCCTTTGGGCTGAGGGTTGGAACTTCCTCACCTCATTTACTCCGCTTAGCCACCTAGTGATGCCCAACACTAATTTTACCAAACTACCTCCACTTAACACTAGACCCCTAGACCACTATCCAAGCCTTAATGGGGCCTATCGGTCGAGGGTTGACACTTCCTCACCTATTTACTCCCCTTAGCCACCCAGTAATTCCCAACACTAATTTTACTAAACTACCTTCACTTAACACTAGACCTGTAGGACACTATCCAAACCTTAATGGTGCCTATGGGTCGGGGGGTTGGCACTTCCTCACCTCAGTTACTCCCCTTAGCCACCTACTAATGGCCAACACTAATTTTACCAAACTACCCTCACTTAGTACTAGACCCATAGACCACTATCAAAGCCTTAATGCGGCCTATGGGTCGACATTATATCAATTTCTACAAAGAAAAGCATAATTGCATTTATCAAATACTTTCATATTCACTGAGACACATAAATCACTTAGAATCTCAATATTACATCACCGTCATACTTGGGTATTCAAACCCAAATTCATCACTGAGTATTGTCATCACTTAGCAGATGATCATTATCCCTAGATCATCAGATCCATATATTTATTCACATAATCCACATAGTTGATTGAGTCTATAGAACATAGACACATAGCTCTTACTTAGCCATGCTTATTACTTAAGGATACTTGCATGATTATTATATCATGTTATCAACCATCTCAACATATGATTCTAACCATGAAGTACTAAGGAACACATCCTCCCTAATGAATTTGGGTTATAATTAACCAATTAGGATTTTAAGATTTCATTAGCAATGACCATGCCCTAACTCATACTCCACTCATCTCAGGATTATTAGTGTATGCTAATCACATACTTATCTTTCAAGTCTTAGTTTCTCTCTCATCCTCACTAGGATGTAAATTACTTAGTTCACATCTTTAAGGTTTACAACCTTATCAATATCAAATGAGTTAATCTCATTGTATCTCAATATTACATATATCATATTTATCACTTAGTTAACCTTAATAATTGAGGACATGCCTACCATGTCAAGTAGCATGATTGATAATGTCATTCTATTGTATTTGAAGATACATTTATCACTTTTTCAAGTATTCAATTTGATCATGTGGTATAACCACATCCTCATATCGGGTATAGGGCATATCTCCTATCACCATATTGTGCATCCACTTAGGTTACCATATCGTGTACCCACTTAGGTTACCATATCGTGCATCCACTTAGATTACCATATCGTGTACCCACTTAGGTTACCATATCATGCATCCAATTAGGTTACCATATCGTGTACCCACTTAGGTTACCATATCGTACATCCACTTAAGTTACCATATCGTGCACCATCTTGGTTCACCATATCAGCTATGCATATTGGGCACCATATCGGCCATGCATGTTGGGCACCATATCGGCCATGCATATTGGGAACCATATCGGCCATGCATATTGGGCACCATATCGGCCATGCATGTTGGGCACCATATTGTCCATGCATATTAGGAACCATATCATCCATGCATATTGGGCACCATATCAACCATGCATATTGGGCACCATATCGGTCATGCATATTGGGCACCCATCCTCATTCTAGGGTTTTACACATATAGGGCACAAGGTATTGTTTCACCCTTGTACTAAGTACAAGTGATGGATAAGGATCCTTCATATTTTCCATAAGACCTACTATGACTTACCTACATATCAGGAAAGTCTCCATATTGGGTTCCATATTGGTTTTCCCAAGTCTCTAACCCATGTCGGGTTATAAGATCTCCAACCCATATCGGGTTGTTCAAGAGTGATCAACTCATATCGGGTATCCAATGATGATGTCATAATCATCAAACTTAAGATCATTAGTCTTATTCAAAACTATGGATAGCAATCTAAATTACATTTTGGAAACCATGATTACATCAATTAATCATAGGAAACCCTAATTTGCAAATAATCAACAATTTGAACAACATTAAGGAAAGGATAAATAATATTGAAGCGTTTAAGTTATATAACCCACCTTTCAAAGAGATTCCAAGCTTCAAGCTTCACTTCCTCACGTCCTAAGGTTGAAGGTGGACATTCTCCAAGCTCCAAGACTTGGGCTCCAAGCTTTTGCATGATATTCTTCATCATCTTGGGTGATATCACCTTAATTGGTTGCTTTAACCTTCCTTGGCTGATATCTCTCCTCCTTGGCCGATATCTCTCCTCCTTGGCCGATACCACTCAACCCTCTTCACTATGGGTGACATAAGAGGGGGTGTTGCACGATACAAGAGAAAAGGACACTTTCTTGATCTGAAAATCTTGCCAACAAATGAAGGTCAAGGTATTTATACTTAAGGTTTATAGAAAAGAGTGTCATAGGTGCCACTTACTTAAGGTGCTTCATGCCACCTAACCATGCAAGGTCGACACCTGCTCTTGAATGCATGCCACTATTATTTTTTCATGCAAAAGAATACGGAAAAGATAAGGGGGCGGCCCTTGAGTTGCCTCCTAGACAAGCTCTCTTCCACTAATTTATTATTTTATTCAACTCCATCATTTCCAAGGTAAGTTGCAAATTGATGCCTTTTCTTTTTACTTGAAGTACCTTGCCCATTATGGGTCAAACCAAGGCTCCACAAATTGATAGAATTCTCTCCTTATGTCTCTATGGCCGACAGGGGCTCCTTTCCTTAGTCCACAATCGATATGGCTCATGTGTATAACTTCAACTTATGCATTTTCTTATTTTCTTTACTATTATTAAGAGCAATAACACTTCAATATGCTTCAATCATGTTGTCTCCTTCCTTCTATTTCATCTAAGATAATACTAGGTAAGAGTAAAAACAATCGAGAGGTGATAAATTACATATTAACCCTACATTTTGTACATATTGCAAATTGTACTATAATTGATGCACCAAGCACTTAGCATTATTTACACAAGTTCTCACTTAGGGTTTAGGCTTTGCACAAGCCACCACTTAGCATCAGATTCTCTTTCATGACATAAAAAACTCTTAGAATATATTCAACATGTAACATTTTCAACATAACCTTTATCTTGGGTAAATTGTACTTTTCACTTAGGTTATTATATAATGCACACACAGTTTGCACATAAGCTCAATTTTGAGAATAAACTTCACAAAGGCCTTAATTACTTTTCCCAAAAGATAAGAACAAGTTGTAAGCATCTTACTTAAGCAAAACATCTAGGTTTAGGCCATAACCCAGGTCAGGGGTGTTACAATAGTGGTCTAAGGGTCTAGTGTTATGTGGGGGTAGTTTGGTAAAAGTAGTTTTGGGCATCACTAGGTGGATAAGGGGAGTAACCGAGGTGACGAACTGCCAACCCTGGACCCATAGTCCCCATTAAGGCTTGGACAGTGGCCTAGGGTCTAGTGTTAGGGGGAGTAGTTTGGTAAAATTAGTGTTGGGCATCACTAGGTAACTAAGGGGAGTAAATGAGGTGAGGAAGTGCCAACCCTCAACCCATAGGCCCCATTAAGGCTTAAATAGTGGCCTAGGGGTCTAGTGTTAAGTGGGCGTAGTTTGGTAAAATTAGTGTTGGGCATCAGTAGATGGCTAAGGGGAGTAAATGAGGTGAGGAAGTGCCAACCCTCAACCCATAGGCCCCATTAAGGCTTGTATAGTGGTCTAGGGGTCTAGTGTTAAGTGGGGGTGGTTTGGTAAAATTAGTGTTGGGCATCACTAGGTGGCTAAGGGGAGTAAATGAGGTGAGGAAGTTCCAACCCTCAACCCATAAGCCCCATTAAGGCTTGGATAGTGGTCTAGGGGTCTAGTGTTAAGTGGGAGTAGTTTGCTATAATTACTGTTGGGCATCACTAGGTGGCAAAGGGGAGTAGATGAGGTGAGAAAGTGCCAACCCTCGCCCCATAGGCCCCATTAAGGCTTGGATATTGGTCTAGGGGTCTCGTGCTAAGTGGGGGTAGTTTGGAAAAATTAGTGTTGGGCATCACTAGGTGGCTAAGCGGAGTAAATGAGGTGAGGACGTGCCAACCCTCGACTCATACGCCGCATTAAGCCTTGGATATTGGCCTATGGGTCTAGTGTTAAGTGGGGGTAGTTCGGTAAAATTTGTGTTGGGAATCACTAGGTGGCTAAGGGGAGAAAATAGGTGAGGAAATGCCAACCCTCGACCCATAGGCCCCATTAAGGCTTGGATAGTGACCTAGGGGTCTAGTGTTAAGTGGGGGTAGTTTAATAAAATTAGTGTTGGGCATCTCTAGGTGGCTAAAGGGAGTAAATAAGGTGAGGAAGTGCCAACCCTCGACCCATAGGCCCCATTAAGGCTTGGTTAGTGTCCTAGGGGTCTAGTGTTAAGTGGGAGTAGTTTGGAAAACTTAGTGTTGCGTATCACTAGATGGTTAAGGGGAGTAAATGAGGTGAGGAAGTGCCAACCCTCGACCCATAGGCCCCATTAAGGCTTGGATAGTGGTCTAGGGGTCTAGTGTTAAGTGGGGGTAGCTTGGTAAAGTTAGTGTTGGGCATCCGTAAGGGGAGTAAATGAGGAGAGGAAGTGCCAACCCTCCACCCATAGGCACCGTTAAGGCTTGAATAGTGGTCTAGGGGTCTAGTGTTAGGGGGTAGCCTGGTAAAATTAATTTTGGGCATCACTAGGTGGCTAAGGAGAGTAAATGAGGTGAGGAAATGCTAACCCTCAACCCATAGGCCCTAATTAGGCTTGGATAGTGGTCTAGGGGTCTAGTGTTAAGTCAGGGTAGTTTGGAAAAATTAGTGTTGGGCATCACTAGGTGGCTAAGGGGAGTAAATGAGGTGAAGAAGTGCCAACCCTCGATCCATAGGCCCCATTAAGGCTTGGACAGTGGTGTAGGGGTCTAGTGTTAAGTGGGGGTAGTTTGGTAAAATTAGTGTTGGGCATCACTAGGTGGCGAAGGGGCATAAATGAGGTGAGTAAGTGCCAACCCTCGACCCATAGGCCCCATTATGGCTTAGATAGTGATCTAGGGGTCTAGTGTTAAGTGAGGGTAGTTTGGTAAAATTAGTGTTGGGCACCACTAGGTGGCTAAGGGGAGTAAATGAGGTGAAGAAGTGAAACCCCCAAACCTTAGGCCCCATTATGGCTTAGATAGTGGTTTAGGGGTCTAGTGTTAAGTGGGGGTAATTTGGTAAAATTAGTGTTGGGCATCACTAGGTGTTTAAGGGAAGTAAATGAGGTGAGGAAGTGCCAATCTTCGACGCATAGGCCCCATTAAGGCTTAGATAGTGGTCTAGGGGTCTAGTGTTAAGTGGGGGGAGTTTGGTAAAATTAGTGTTCAACATCACTCAGTGGCTAAGGGGAGTAAATTATGCAAGGAAGTGCCAATCCTCAACCCATAGGCCCCATTAAGTCTTAGATAGTGGTCTAGGGGTCTAGTGTTAAGTGGGGATAGTTAGATAAAATAAGTTTTGGGCATCACTAGGTGGATGAGGGGAGTAAATGAGGTGAGGAAGTGCCAATCCTCGACCCATAGGCCCCAATAAGGCTTAGATAGTGGTCTAGGGGTCTAGTGTTCAGTGGGGGTAGTTTGGTTATATTAGTGTTGGGCATCACTAGGTGGCTAAAGGGAGTAAATGAGGGGAGGAAGTGCCAACACTTGACCCATAGACCCCATTAAGACTTGGATAGTGGTCTAGGGGTCTAGTGTTAAGTGGAGGTGGTTTGGTAAAATTAGGGTTGGGAATCACTAGGAGGCTAAGGGGATTAAATGAGTTGAGGAAGTGCCAACCCTTGAACCATAGGCCACATTAAGGCTTGGATAGTGGTCTAGGGGTCTAGTGTTAAGTGGGGGTAGTTTCTTAAAATTAGTGTTGGGCATCAGTAGGTGGAAAAGGGGAGTAAAGGAGGTGAGGAAGTGCCAACCCTCAACCCATAGGCCCCATTATGGCTTGGATAGTGGTATAAGGGTCTAGTGTTAAGTGGGGTAGTTTGGTAAAATTAGTGTTGGGCATCACTAGTTGGCTAAGGGGAGTAACCGAGGTGAGGAAGTGCCAACCCGGAACCCATAGTCCCCATTAAGGCTTGGATAGTGGCTTAGGGGTCTAGTGTGTGTGGGGGGGGGGGGTAGTTTGGTAAAATTATTGTTGGGCATCACTAGGTGACTAAGGGGAGTAAATGATGTGAAGAAGTGCCAACCCTCAACCCATAGGCCCCATTAAGGCTTGAATAGTGGCCTAGGGGTCTAGTGTTAATTGGGAGTAGTTTGTTAAAATAAGTGTTAGGCATTAGTAGATGGCTAAAGGGAGTAAATGAGGTGAGGAAGTGCCAACCCTCGACCCATAGGCCCCATTAAGGCTTGTATAGTGGTCTAGGGGTCTAGTGTTAAGTGGGGGAGGTTTGGTAAAATTAGTGTTGGACATCACTTGGTGGCTAAAGGGAGTAAATGAGGTGAGGAAGTGCCAACCCTCACCCCATAAGCCCGATTAAGGCTTGGATAGTGGCTTGGGGTCTAGTGTTAAGTGGGAGTAGTTTGCTATAATTAGTGTTGGACATCACTAGGTGGCTAAGGGGAGTAAAGGAGGTGAGAAAGTGCCAACCTTTGACCCCTAGGGCCCATTAAGGCTTGGATATTGGTCTAGGGGTCTCATGTTAAGTGGGGGTAGTTTGACAAAATTAGTGTTGGGCATCACTAGGTGGCTAAGGGGAGTGAATGAGGTGTGGAAGTGCCAACCCTCGACACATATGCCCCATTAAGGCTTGGATAGTGGCCTTTGGGTCTAGTGTTAAGTGGGGGTAGTTCGGTAAAATTGGTGTTGGGAATCACTAGTTGGCTAAGGGGAGTAAATAGGTGAGGAAGTGCCAACCCTCGACCCATAGGCCCCATTAAGGCTTGGATAGTGGCCTAGGGGTCTAGTGTTAAGTAGGGGTAGTTTGGTAAAATTAGTGTCGGGCATCACTAGGTGGCTAAGGGGAGTAAATAAGGAGAGGAAGTGCCAACGCTCGACCCATAGGCCCCATTAAGGCTTGGTTAGTGGCCTATGGGTCTAGTGTTTAGTGGGGGTAGTTTGGCAAAATTAGTGTTGGGCATCACTAGGTGGTTAAGGGGAGTAAATTAGGTGAGGAAGTACCAACCCTCGACCCATAGGCCCCATTGAGGCTTGGATAGTGGTCTAGTGATCTAGTGTTAAATGGGGGTAGCTTGGTAAAATTAGTGTTGGGCATCACTAAGGGGAGTAAATGAGGTGAGGAAGTGCCAACCCTTGACCCATAAGCCCCATTAAGGCTTGGATAGTGGTCTAGGGGTCTAGTGTTAGGGGGTAGTTTGGTAAAATTAGTGTTGGGCATTACTAGGTGGCTAAGGAGAGTAAATGAGGTGAGGAAGTGCCAACCCTGTACCCATTGTCCCCATTAAGGCTTGGATAGTGGTCTAGGGGTCTAGTGTTAAGTGGCTGTAGTTTGTTAAAATTAGTGTTGGGCACCACTAGGTGGCAAAGGGGAGTAAAGGAGCTGAGGAAGTGCCAACACTCGACCCCTAGGCCCCATTATGGCTTGGATAGTGGTCTAACAGTCTAGTGTTAAGTGGGGGTAGTTTGGTAAAATTAGTGTTGGGCATCACTAGGTGGCTAAGGGGAGTAACTGAGGTGACGAAGTGCCAACCCAGGACCCATAGTCCCCATTAAGGCTTGGATATAGGCCTAGGGGTCTAGTGTTAAGGGAGGGGGTAATTTGGTAAAATTAGTGTTGGGTATCACTAGGTGACTAAGGGGAGGAAATGAGGTGAGGAAGTGCCAACCCTCAACCCATAGGCCCCATTAAGGCTTAAATAGTGGCATGGGGGTCTAGTGTTAAATGGGCGTAGTTTGGTAAAATTAGTGTTGGGCATCAGTAGATGGCTAAGGGGAGTAAATGAGGTGAGGAAGTGCCAACCCTCAACCCATAGGCCCCATTAAGGCTTGTATAGTGGTATAGGTTTCTAGTGTTAAGTTGGGGTGGTTTGGTAAAATTAATGTTGGGCATCACTAGGTGGCTAAGGGGAGTAAATGAGGTGAGGAAGTACCAACCCTTGCCCCATTAAGGCTTGGATAGTGGTCAAGGGGCTATTGTTAAGTGGGATTAGTTTGCTATAATTAGTGTTAGGCATCACTAGGTGGCTAAGGGGAGTAAATGAGGTGATAAAGTGCCAACCCTCGACCCATAGGCCCCATTAAGGTTTGGATATTGGTCTAGGGGTCTCGTGTTTAGTGGGGGTAGTTTGGCAAAATTAGTGTTGGGCATCACTAGGTGGCTCAGGGGAGTAAATGAGGTGGGGAAGTGCCAACCCTAGACCCATATGCCCCATTAAGGGTTATATAGTGGCCTTTGGGTCTAGTGTTAAGTGGGGGTAGTTCGGTAAAATTGGTGTTGGGAATAACTAGGTGGTTAAGGGGAGTAAATTGGTGAGGAATTGCCAACCCTCGACCCATAGGCCCCATTAAGGCTTGGATAGTGGCCTAGGGGTCCAATGTTAAGTTGGGGTAGTTTGGAAAAATTAGTGTCAGGCATCACTACGTGGCTAAGGTGAGTAAATAAGGTGAGGAAGTGCAAACCCCCGACCCATAGGCCCCATTAAGGCTTCGTTAGTGGCCTAGGGTGTGGGCTCTGATCTCCAAAACCACGATATAAACACGATTTAAACTTAGCGGAAGCATTCGATTAGTTGTGGAATATGAAAAATTACTAGAAATTAAAATTTTTGAGACAAGACCTGGAAATTATAAAATTCCTTTTATAAAAAACCAAGTAAATAGTTTACATCTCTGTTAAACCACTTCTTGAGTAGTTATATACAACATGATTCAAAATCTCAGGAGCCAACACCAAAACTCAAAACACTGATTCCTAGGACCTGAGAATATAGAGACGGCATAGGACCATCTAACTACATAACTCAGCAGCCAGTATCTCCACCTCAGATTCACTGCTGCCCTTGGTACTGTTGTTGTCATTGTTGCTCATCCTAAATGGTCTCCTTCGTCTTCGACGACCACCTAAAAAGAGTTGAAATCTACGGAGTGAGACAATGTACAAATTGTCCCAGCAAGAGTTATAACTCTCAACTAGAAGCTTTATTATAACATTAAGGAATATCATAGACAAGATAACATAAAATCGTACCACAACAGGTTTAATAACAAGAGAAGCAACTTCTATCTGAGCAATCATGTCTTTAAAGCATATAAAGGACATGTACACAAAATATCTGAACAGATCATTAATGTAAACAATGTAATACCAAACATTGTTCCTCGTAGTAACCTAAGCAGATATACTACGCGGTTGATTATGTTTTACAAACATTATTATGCCCTGTGGAGATGAGGTATACCACTCATACTCCAACCGATCACTAGTAAGTTGCATCGGTATCATACATAGGTCATCAAAAGAGCCGGATTCTTATGACCTCATCTTCCTCAGTCAGTTAGAGGATTGTTTGCAGGACATCTTGTGTCTCTGCTGTTATAGCTTACCAGGGTAATCTGGTCCTTCGCTATTTTAGAGTTACAGTGGCGTTCTGTACTCTCTTCGTCACCGGAAGATTTCTTGTTTATCTCTCACCGATGCGGTGTTTGTGTCTTCTTTGGGAGATTTGTGGTACATCTCACCATTTGGTTTTGTAGTAAAGGATTGACAGTATCAATTCCTACACTAGGATGTAAGGATTTACGCATCCATCTCCCCCACATACTCAAAAGTATGTGATCCAGGAGTTCCCTTAGGAAAACCTGTTTCACCATCATTTGGTCTCTGACAATGATGGATCTATGATCAGGGCTCTACATGGAATGATTATACTTGATTAGTTAGGTACATTTTAGTATTCTTTTGACATCATACATGTTCTCAAACATTAATCATTAGCATGGCAGCTATGAAGATAGAATACTAAATGTAACAAGTCTAACTCACATCAATTATCATTTCTCAATCATTTCATCACAAGTCATCTATTAAGCATGACTTTGATGATATTTATAGCTTTCACAGCCCATCAGTCTCATTGGATGCCACTCAACAAGGCATCAGAATATTTCACTTACTCATAAAGCTAAAGCATGCTTTCAATGAATATAGTTTCATAATCCATACCTGGATATGATCATCATCTCATGACAACCTGCATGGTTAATTCAACTGATAACAGTAAACAATTCATTCTAGAAGTTACACTTTCAAACTCTTAGAAGAGTCAAGTTCCCCAATATTCACTAATTAGGGTTATTCATTTCCTTTACTTATGGTTAGGAATATTGATTCCTCATCTCATCCTTCAATTATGAGGATTCATGCTTAAAAGCATAACTGGAAATAGGGTTTCACCCTATACAAATTAAGGTTATTGAAATCTCTTTATCCTATAAGACATCATATTTGGTAACTTGTTCTCAAAGTTTCATACCTAAAGGCATGACACGGGACTAAGGTTAACATACCCCATCCTTCATTGTTAATATTTCCTTTTTATATTATTAGTCCAATTCTAGTATGCAACTCTGCCATCCTTAGAAGCATACCAGGGTATGGTGAGTATTTGCCTTAAATACAACATTTATTGAACATCATAATGATTATCAATTCAAGGTATGAATTCACTTATCAATCTTATCATGGTGTGAACACATCATACTCATTGATTTGACTATAATTTATTTAAAGGCATTACCTTATAAACATCTCCAGGAATTCATAATTGCTAGGTCATATACTAGGCTCACTATTCATCCCACTAGGATTTCCATATTTTCATTTCTAATTTAGGGATTCTCATCCACATTACATCTCCTCTGGATTAGATTTATTAAATTTATTATCTCACATGGTATAAAGATTCCTCATATAACAACTTGTATTTTAGGGTTTCATACTCAAAGGCATAACCCTGACTTACTACATTTATCAAATCACCATAATTTAGGGTTTACTATTCTCATTATATGTTATCACCCTAGAATTAGGGTTTACTATTCTCATTATATGTTATCACCCTAGAATTAGGGTTTACTATTCACCTCATGGTGAATTGAACTCATAACATCATCATGTATGAGAAACATCATCATTAAGGCCCTCAGATAAGATTAAGATTCATCAATTATCATAATTAGGGTTTCCATGATCTCACATAGGTGGATCATACCCTAATCATGCACATTCATGTGTATTGAAGGTACTTTACTTGAATTTCCATCATAAAAGGGTACCTTCTCTTTCTTAAGATACTTTCTCTCTCCTCATACTTGTATATGGTGATAACACCAATCTAGATCAGGTTGGGTTAAGTCCACTTTGATTAACATAGACCAAATCACCACTATTGAGTGATTAGGGTTTGATTAGAACAAGGTTTCACTCAATTGAACCTTTCAAGGGTATTATGGTAAATTACAAATTGATCATCATCATGGTTTAATTTACTAACCACTTGACCCTTAATGTCTTTTGGTATCATTAGGTTTTAGGTTGAACAACTATTAAACCATTTAAGCCTTCAAGGCATTAGGCAGACTTAACTTCAACAGTCTCCAATAGGTTTCACACCTTCAACTTTCATACGATCTTGAGGTCGTATGCCCTCATTCGGTTTGAGATCGAATGCCCTCATATGGTTTGAGGTCGAATGACCTCATACGGTTTGAGGTCGAATGCCCTCATTCGGTTTGAGATCAAATGCCCTCATACGGTTTGAGGTCGAATGCCCTCATACGGTTTGAGATCGAATGCCCTCATACGGTTTGAGGTCGAATGCCCTCATACGGTTTGAGGTCGAATGCCCTCATACGGTTTGAGGTCGAATGCCCTCATTCGGTTTGAGGTCGAATGCCCTCATTCGGTTTGAGGTCGAATGCCCTCATTAGCTCAAGATCGTATGGACCTCCAAAGTGGTTCAAAGGGTAAACTCGATTAGGGTTTCCTATGTTGAAGCCTTCAATTGATCTCAAGCTTGCTAACCACTTATCAATTGAGACAATTAGGGTTAGCCTTAACCAATTGGTCACTCAATTGACCCTCAATTGATATTCAATTAGGGTTGGAGTTGGTTCAATTAAGGTCTATAAACGTTCAACCATCAACACTCAACAATGTGAATCAAATCGAAGTTGAACCCATCAATTGACCTCCAATTGGGCTCAAACTTGGACCAAACGGTCTTGGGATCGTTTGGATATACTCCAAACGGTCTTGAGACCGTTTGCCCAAGAATTCATCAAAATCTAGATTGATTTGATAGGGGTTGAACCTTAATTAAGTCACAAATCAGCAATTTGATTATTTCAATAACTCATTGTAATTTGGGCCCTCAATTGATAAAATTACCTTAACCCTAGACCTCCAAACGGTCTTGGGTTGTCACCAAACGGTCTTGAGACCGTTTGCCCATCCATCCTTTGTACTCTAGTGAAAATTCATCAAGGTTTGATTTATTGAGTTGATCATTACATCAATACTTAATTACAATGTAATTTGGTATCTTTGTACCTTCAATTGGTCAACTATACTTGACCCCAGACCTCCATACGGTCTTGGATGATCCCCAAACGGTCTTGAGACCGTTTGTATGATTCCCCAAACGGTCTTGAGACCGTTTGGGCTAATCAACCCAAAATCTCAAATTAGCTCATTGTGGTTTCAGCACTGATTTCAATTAGTGTTTGCCCTAGTAATCAACCTTCAACTCTTAACTCGTTTGGAATTAGTCCACCAAATTTGGTGAGTCATTAATTAACATAATTATGAACAGTAATCTCATACGTTCAATGCTTAGTCAACCATCTTATACGGTCTTGAGACCGTTTTCCCAAAAAGGGAAAATTAAGCAGATTGAAAATCAGAACTAAATTCAATTGAATTTGCTAATTGTTTTGCCTATATCTCACGATTCCTTTGGAGTTAACCTCTCAAATGTTGTGGGTGATTAACCTACATAATTATGAACAGGAGTCTCATACGGTCCATGCTTGGTCAACGCAGACATACGGTCTTGAGACCGTATGCCTTCATACGACCTTGAAACCGTTTGCCCACCAAACGGTTTTGTAAACCGTATGGGCAATTGGTTGAGGTCGTATGGTAAAGTGGAAAACTGTGGATAAGCATAGGAAATAACGCCCTCATCTTCTAGCTCAAGAACAGCAACAGTTCCTCACGGATTTGCTTGCAAGTAAGCAAGGGAAGATAGGGAAGAAGAAGAACTAGCAACTAAAAGCATAGAAAAGATGTATATAACAAAGCATAGGTTTAGAGTTATAAAACCCGCCTAAAGCTTGCTCCTTGAGCTACAAGCTTTCGAGCTCCAAGCCTTTAATGGCGTCCAAGAAGTTCCATAGGTCTGCCAAGGTGAATCCTCCAAGGAAAGTTGAGAAGAGATGGCTAGAAAGATAGAGCTAAGTGAGCTAGCCATGAATTTGACCTTGAATCCGAGTTTCATCCAAGAATTTAAGCAAAAGGGATGATCCAAACTTACCTAGGACCCTTGGTCATCCTTCTCTGCTCCATAGCTTAGCCTTGGTCGGTTTTGAGCAAGGGGAAAAGAAATGAAAGGAAGAGGATCGTTCCCTTGCTAAGTGAGAAAAGTAGTATATATACTTAAGTGAAATTCCAACATAAGAACATATGTTTTCCTCATTTCTCATCTAAGTCCTTCCTTTCTTACTTGCACGTCCCCACATATCATTTATAAGGACAAACGCCTTCTAAGGTCAAGAATTGAAGGCAAAAAGGATCAACCTATCACTAAAGTATACACATAAAAGGGCTATTATACTTACACCTTGATTATTCAATCACAAAGGTGTTCTTTATTATATGATTATTCACATGAAGTGACCTTTTCATCATTTCTCTTCTAAATGATGCCAAGAGTCATAAAAGATATTTTAGATGATGTATTTTACAAGTTGCACCCCTCAAATTGGGTAAATTGCATTTTACACCAATTTAGGGTTTTCAAGTACAGGGGTTGCTTCCATAGTTGCACCTTGGTGCTCAAGCTTGGGAAATCCCTCAAACCTCATCATATTCATTCTTATGTTGTCTCAACATTGAAGGAACATATAAACATGTGAATTTTGCAAGTTAACCCCTCTGATTGGGCAAATTGCACATAGGTCCCTATTTTGCAAACAATACTTCAACATTGATTTATAAGGGACAGAAATGGAAACATATGTTCCATAGAAGCTTTAATTATATAATAAAGGATAATTACAACCATCCAATTCATAATTAGGCAAAAAACCTAGGGTTAGCTCATAACCCAGGTCAGGGGTGTTACAAATCATAAACCCCTAACAAGGATTTCGTCCCCGAAATCTCAGGAAGAAAAGGGGAAAGCAAATATTGTTTCAGCATACACATTGTTACATCCTTAGGTAACATACCATTTTCAGGGAGATGTTATAGAATTTTGGTCAACATTCTTTAGGATTAGATTCAAGCCCTTATATTTATTTAAGACCATATAAGGGCCTTTTCACCCTGAGTGTATCATCACATCTGATAATTAGCATACTAACTCCCTTTATTATATGCATTAACTATCTCATCAGTTACACATTCTTATCATAGAGAAAAAGTTTTCTTGTCACACAAGGATTTACTTAACAGACATTCTGGAGAAGGATATGTTTATTTTAAGAACATAAACCCCTAACAAGGGATGTTCTTAAAATTCTATCTTTATTTAAGAACATAAACCCCTAACAAGGGATGTTCTTAACATTCTTACTTTGGTATTAATTACTTGTGTTATCAAAACTTTATATCTCTTTCTTCCTTTTATCATGGGACATTGCTCATTACATATATTCTTTCAATCATTACTAATCATGGTTGACCTTCTTCATTCTTATTTTTCTTATCTTATGATGCTCTTTAAGTTGTTTCAAATTGACTACTTGATCAGAGTAATCAAAAGATAACAACTTCAAAGTTTCCATATTTACTTCATCATCAGTAATTGTATACCTGGCCAGGGTATATGATTACTGAGGTAAGAAAATATGTACTTATATATTACTATGTTCCTTCTCTTTTTCCATCCTTACAAACATAATTATTAACTTTACTGAATCCTACATCCAGATCAATTCGTTAATACCTTTTCTTCTTATAGAAGTAACATGTAATATAAAACAATTATATCTGATGCATCATTGAAAACTTTTATGAGACCAATCAAAGAATAGTTCAATCAACTACTATTTCAACTTATCCAAAAGGTCATAAATAGATTTATAAGAAATACCATTTATCTTGTCTAATCAATCATGGCTCGAGGATTCTATCAAATCCTTGCATGTCAAGGTATAAGATCTACTCGAATGCAATGATTAGAAAAGAAGAGGATGCAGGGAGGTCATACCTCCTGCATAACAGCAGACTCACTCAACGGAGTCTCCAACAACAACTTCCTGCCCTATGACTGAATGTCATATTGCAGTTACGGATCACTCTTCGAGTGATAAAAGAGTGTGTAGCACCCGGGTAAATCAGAACAGATACTACATAGGAATTAGACATATCAGAATATAAAAGTTCATCAGACCTGTCACAACCCGTGGATCGACCACTACATCAGGTGGGTTCATAGCAAAGAACCTCACTATTATCTGTGGTTGATTTTGGTGCAGATGATCCAGCTTGGGACGCTTATCCACGTCCTTGAGATGCTCCTTGAAATTACCTTTTCTGTGATCCTTGTTGCCCTTGTCTCGGAGGTTGTGTCACACTGACAGGCCTAGACTGACAGTCCCTCTTCAAATGTCCCACCTTACCACAGTTGTAGCAGCTTTTCTCCAATTTTTGTGGTCTAAAGGATTCCTTATCCTTTCTGGATAACCATTGCCTTGATGTACTAGGTCCTAGTTGTGTTGGGAACATCAGAAACTTCTTCCTTTTGGGAATTCTAGGCCTTTGCTTCTGGGTTTGGATAGGCCTTTTCCCAATTCTTCCTCTATATATCCTTTCTAGACAATTAGATCTGATATGTCCAGGCTTCCTACAATTATAACAGGTCCTGGTCTCTGGCTGTATTCTAATCCCTACATTACTGTGGACTGATTCATCAGGCTGAGGCTGAGCATAGGCTTGCTCTGAGTTCAAAGCTTTATCATTTACTTCTGCTTCAACCTACTGTTGAGGGTTACATATCCTATGGATATACAAAACATCATCATTAGGAGCTGGTAATCTGGGTTGTACTGCTAGTGTTTGATCCACTAGGTACATCATGGTTGCCCTAAATTCTCCAACAGTGATTCCTAAGGAAGGATTCCTTATCATGGTTGGATTAACTCGGGGAACCTCAGGTAAGTGTTCCTCTACTGCTTGCTCCTGTGCACTCCATCTGGGTGTAGCATTGTTGCTTCCTACAACAAACTCCTCGTCCTTATATGTCTTCTTCTCCTGAGGAGCAGAAGATTCTATTAGATGAGGAAGAAACACTAAAGACAGACTCGACATCCTAAGTCCTATGTCTCTGTAGACTCGGCGAACCTAGAGCTCTGATACCACTTAATTGTGGGCTCCGATCTCCAAAACCACGATATAAACACGATTTAAACTTAGCGGAAGCATTCGATTAGTTGCAGAATATGAAAAATTACTGGAAATTAAAATTTTTGAGACAAGACCTGGAAATTATAAAATTCCTTTTATAAGAAACCAAGTAAACAGTTTACATCTCTATTAAACCACTTCTTGAGTAGTTATATACAACATGATTCAAAATCTCAGGAGCCAACACCAAAACTCAAAACACTGATTCCTAGGACCTGAGAATACAGAGACGGCATAGGACCATCTAACTACATAACTCAGCAGCCAGTATCTCCACCTGAGATTCACTGCTGCCCTTGGTACTGTTGTTGTCATTGTTGCTCATCCTTAAACGGTCTCCTTCATCTTTGACGACCACCTAAAAAGAGTTGAAATCTACGGAGTGAGACAATGTACAAATTGTCCCAGCGAGAGTTATAACTCTCAACTAGAAGCTTTATTATAACATTAAGGAATATCATAGACAAGATAACATAAAATCGTACCACAACAGGTTTAATAACAAGAGAAGCAACTTCTATCTGAGCAATCATGTCTTTAAAGCATATAAAGGACATGTACACAAAATATCTGAACAGATCATTAATGTAAACAATGTAACACCAAACATTGTTCCTCGTAGTAACCTAAGTAGATATACTACGCGGTTGATTATGTTTTACAAACATTATTATGCCCTGTGGAGATGAGGTATACCGCTCATACTCCAACCGATCACTAGTAAGTTGCATCGGTATCATACATAGGTCATCAAAAGAGCCGGATTCTTATGACCTCATCTTCCTCAGTCAGTTAGAGGATTGTTTGCATGACATCTTGTGTCTCTGCTGTTATAGCTTACCAGGGTAATCTGATCCTTCGCTATTTTAGAGTTATAGTGGCGTTCTGTACTCTCTTCATCACCGGAAGATTTCTTGTTTATCTCTCACCGATGCGGTGTTTGTGTCTTCTTTGGGAGATTTGTGGTACATCTCACCATTTGGTTTTGTAGTGAAGGATTGACGGTATCAATTCCTACACTAGGATGTAAGGATTTACGCATCCATCTCCCCCACATACTCAAAAGTATGTGATCCAGGAGTTCCCTTAGGAAAACCTATTTCACCATCATTTGGTCTCTGACAATGATGGATCTATGATCAGGGCTCTACATGGAATGATTATACTTGATTAGTTAGGTACATTTCAGTATTCTTTTGACATCATACATGTTCTCAAACATTAATCATTAGCATGGCAGATATGAAGATAGAATACTAAATGTAACAAGTCTAACTCACATCAATTATCATTTCTGAATCATTTCATCACAAGTCATCTATTAAGCATGACTTTGATGATATTTATAGCTTTTACAGCCCATCAGTCTCATAGGATGCCACTCAACAAGGCATCAGAATATTTCACTTACTCATAAAGCTAAAGCATGCTTTCAATGAATATAGTTTCATAATCCATACCTGGATATGATCATCATCTCATGACAACCTGCATGGTTAATTCAACTGATAATAGTAAACAATTCATTCTAGAAGTTACACTTTCAAACTCTTAGAAGAGTCAAGTTCCCCAATATTCACTAATTAGGGTTATTCATTTCCTTTACTTATGGTTAGGAATATTGATTCCTCATCTCATCCTTCAATTATGAGGATTCATGCTTAAAATCATAACTGGAAATAGGGTTTCACCCTATACAAATTAAGGTTATTGAAATCTCTTTATCCTATAAGACATCATATTTGGTAACTTGTTCTCAAAGTTTCATACCTAAAGGCATGACACAGGACTAAGGTTAACATACCCCATCCTTCATTGTTAATATTTCCTTTTTAGATTATTAGTCCAATTCTAGTATGCAACTCTGCCATCCTTAGAAGCATACCAGGGTATGGTGAGTATTTTCCTTAAATACAACATTTATTGAACATCATAATGATTATCAATTCAAGGTATGAATTCACTTCTCAATCTTATCATGGTGTGAACACATCATACTCATTGATTTGACTATACTTTATTTAAAGGCATTACCTTATAAACATCTCCAAGAATTCATAATTGCTAGGTCATATACTAGGCTCACTATTCATCCCACTAGGATTTCCATATTTTCATTTCTAATTTAGGGATTCTCATCCACATTACATCTCCTCTGGATTAGATTTATTAAAATTCTTATCTCACATGGCATAAAGATTCCTCATATAACAACTTGTATTTTAGGGTTTCATACTCAAAGGCATAACCCTGACTTACTACATTTATCAGATCACCATAATTTAGGGTTTACTATTCTCATTATATGTTATCACCCTAGAATTAGGGTTTACTATTCTCATTATATGTTATCACCCTAGAATTAGGGTTTACTATTCACCTCATGGTGAATTGAACTCATAACATCATCATGTATGAGAAACATCATCATTAAGGCCCTCAGATAAGATTAAGATTCATCAATTATCATAATTAGGGTTTCCATGATCTCACATAGGTGGATCATACCCTAATCATGCACATTCATGTGTATTGAAGGTACTTTACTTGAATTTCCATCATAAAAGGGTACCTTCTCTTTATTAAGATACTTTCTCTCTCCTCATACTTGTAGATGGTGATAACACCAATCTAGATCAGGTTGGGTTAAGTCCACTTTGATTAACATAGACCAAATCACCACTATTGAGTGATTAGGGTTTGATTAGAACAAGGTTTCACTCAATTGAACCTTTCAAGGGTATTATGGTAAATTACACATTGATCATCATCATGGTTGAATTTACTAACCACTTGACCCTTAATGTCTTTTGGTATCATTAGGGTTTAGGTTGAACAACTATTAAACCATTTAAGCCTTCAAGGCATTAGGCAGACTTAACTTCAAAAGTCTCCAATAGGTTTCACACCTTCAACCTTCATACGATCTTGAGGTCGTATGCCCTCATTCGGTTTGAGATCGAATGCCCTCATTCGGTTTGAGGTCGAATGCCCTCATATGGTTTGAGGTCGAATGCCCTCATTCGGTTTGAGATCAAATGCCCTCATACGGTTTGAGGTCGAATGCCCTCATACGGTTTGAGATCGAATGCCCTCATACGGTTTGAGGTCGAATGCCCTCATACGGTTTGAGGTCGAATGCCCTCATACGGTTTGAGGTCGAATGCCCTCATTCGGTTTGAGGTCGAATGCCCTCATTCGGTTTGAGGTCGAATGCCCTCATTAGCTCAAGACTGTATGGACCTCCAAAGTGGTTCAAAGGGTAAACTCGATTAGGGTTTCCTATGTTGAAGCCTTCAATTGATCTCAAGCTTGCTAACCACTTATCAATTGAGACAATTAGGGTTAGCCTTAACCAATTGGTCACTCAATTGACCCTCATTTGATATCCAATTAGGGTTGGAGTTGGTTCAATTAAGGTCTATAAACGTTCAACCATCAACACTCAACAATGTGAATCAAATCGAAGTTGAACCCATCAATTGACCTCCAATTGGGCTCAAACTTGGCCCAAACGGTCTTGGGATCGTTTGGATATACTCCAAACGGTCTTTAGACCGTTTGCCCAAGAATTCATCAAAATCTAGATTGATTTGATAGGGGTTGAACCTTAATTAAGTCACAAATCAGCAATTTGATTATTTCAATAACTCATTGTAATTTGGGCCCTCAATTGATCAAATCACCTTAACCCTAGACCTCCAAACGGTCTTGGGTTGTCACCAAACGGTCTTGAGACCGTTTGGATGAGTTCCAAACGGTCTTGAGACCGTTGGCCCATTCATCCTTTGTACTCTAGTGAAAATTCATCAAGGTTTGATTTATTGAGTTGATCATTACATCAATACTTAATTACAATGTAATTTGGTATCTTTGTACCTTCAATTGGTCACCTATACTTAACCCCAGACCTCCATACGGTCTTGGATGACCCCCAAACGGTCTTGAGACCGTTTGGATGATTCCCCAAATGGTCTTGAGACCGTTTGGGCTAATCAACCCAAAATCTCAAATTAGCTCATTGTGGTTTCAGCACTGATTTCAATTAGTGTTTGCCCTAGTAATCAACCTTCAACTCTTAACTCGTTTGGAATTAGTCCACTAAATTTGGTGAGTCATTAATTAAAATAATTATGAACAGTAATATCATACGGTCAACGCTTAGTCAACCATCTTATACGGTCTTGAGACCGTTTGCCCAAAAAGGGCAAATTAAGCAGATTGAAAATCAGAACTAAATTCAATTGAATTTGCTAATTGTTTTGCCTATATCTCACGATTCCTTTGGAGTTAACCTCTCAAATTTTGTGGGTGATTAACCTACATAATTATGAACAGGATTCTCATACGGTCCACACTTGGTCAACGCAGCCATATGGTCTTGAGACCGTATGACTTCATACGACCTTGAAACCGTTTGCCCACCAAACGGTTTTGTAAACCGTATGGGCAATTGGTTGAGGTCGTATGGTAAAGTGGAAAACTGTGGATAAGCATAGGAAATAACGCCCTCATCTTCTAGCTCAAGAACAGCAACAGTTCCTCACGGATTTTCTTGCAAGGAAGCAAGGGAAGATAGGGAAGAAGAAGAACTAGCAACTAAAAGCATAGAAATGATGTATATAACAAAGCATAGGTTTAGAGTTATAAAACCCGCCTAAAGCTTGCTCCTTGAGCTCCAAGCTTTCGAGATCCAAGCCTTTAATGGAGTCCTAGAAGTTCCACAGGTCGGCCAAGGTGAATCCTCCAAGGAAAGTTGAGAAGAGATGGCTAGAAAGATAGAGCTAAGTGAGCTAGCCATGAATTTGACCTTGAATCCGAGTTTCATCCAAGAATTTAAGCAAAAGGGATGATCCAAACTTACCTAGGACCCTTGGTCGTCCTTCTCTGCTCCAGAGATTAGCCTTGGTCGGTTTTGAGCAAGGGGAAAAGAAATGAAAGGAAGAGGATCGTTCCCTTGCTAAGTGAGAAAAGTAGTATATATACTTAAGTGAAATTCCAACATAAGAACATATGTTTTCCTCATTTCTCATCTAAGTCCTTCCTTTCTTCCTTGCACGTCCCCACATCTTATTTCTAAGGACAAACTCCTTCTAAGGTCAAGAATTGAAGGCAAAATGGAGCAACCTATCACTAAAGTATACACATAAAAGGGCTATTATACATACACCTTGATTATTCAATCACAAAGGTGTTCTTTATTATATGATTATTCACATGAAGTGACCTTTTCATCATTTCTCTTATAAATGATGCCAAGAGTCATAAACGATATTTTAGATGATGTATTTTACAAGTTGCACCCCTCAAATTGGGTAAATTGCATTTTACACCAATTTAGGGTTTTCAAGTACAGGGGTTGCTTCCATAGTTGCACCTTGGTGCTCAAGCTTGGGAAATCCCTCAAACCTCATCATATTCATTCTTATGTTGTCTCAACATTGAACGAACATATAAACATGTGAATTTTGCAAGTTAACCCCTCTGATTGGGCAAATTGCACATAGGTCCCTGTTTTGCAAACAATACTTCAACATTGATATATAAGGGACAGAAATGGAAACATATGTTCCATAGAAGCTTTAATTATATACTAAAGGATAATTACAACAATCCAATTCATAATTAGGCAAAACACCTAGGGTTAGCTCATAACCCAGGTCAGGGGTGTTACAAATCATAAACCCCTAACAAGGATTTCGTCCCCGAAATCTCACGAAGAAAAGGGGAAAGCAAATATTGTTTCAGCATACACATTGTTACATCCTTAGGTAACATACCATTTTCAGGGAGATGTTATAGAATTTTGATCAACATTCTTTAGGATTAGATTCAAGCCCTAATACTTATTTAAGACCATATAAGGGCCTTTTCACCCTGAGTGTATCATCACATCTGATAATTAGCATACTAACTCCCTTTATTATATGCATTAACTATCTCATCAGTTACACATTCTTATCATAGAGAAAACGTTTTCTTGTCACACAAGGATTTACTTAACAGACATTCTGGAGAAGGATATGTTTATTTTAAGAACATAAACCCCTAACAAGGGATGTTCTTAAAATTATATCTTTATTTAAGAACATAAACCCCTAACAAGGGATGTTCTTAACATTCTTACTTTGGTATTAATTACTTGTGTTATCAAAACTTTATATCTCTTTCTTCCTTTTATCATGGGACATTGCTCATTACATATATTCTTTCAATCATTACTAATCATGGTTGACCTTCTTCATTCTTATTTTTCTTATCTTATGATGCTCTTTAAGTTGTTTCAAATTGACTACTTGATCAGAGTAATCAAAAGATAACAACTTCAAAGTTTCCATATTTACTTCATCATCAGTAATTGTATACCTGGCCAGGGTATATGATTACTGAGGTAAGAAAATATGTACTTATATATTACTATGTTCCTTCTCTTTTTCCATCCTTACAAACATAATTATTAACTTTACTGAATCCTACATCCAGATCAATTCGTTAATACCTTTTCTTCTTATAGAAGTAACATGTAATATAAAACAATTATATCTGATGCATCATTGAAAACTTTTATGAGACCAATCAAAGAATAGTTCAATCAACTACTATTTCAACTTATCCAAAAGGTCATAAAGAGATTTATAAGAAATACCATTTATCTTGTCTAATCAATCATGGCTCGAGGATTCTATCAAATCCTTGCATGTCAAGGTATAAGATCTACTCGAATGCAATGATTAGAAAAGAAGAGGATGCAGGGAGGTCATACCTCCTGCATAACAGCAGACTCACTCAACGGAGTCTCCAACAACAACTTCCTGCCCTATGACTGAATGTCATATTGCAGTTACGGATCACTCTTCGAGTGATAAAAGAGTGCGTAGCACCCGGGTAAATCAGAACAGATACTACATAGGAATTAGACATATCAGAATATAAAAGTTCATCAGACCTGTCACAACCCGTGGATCGACCACTACATCAGGTGGGTTCATAGCAAAGAACCTCACTATTATCTGTGGTTGATTTGGTGCAGATGATCCAGCTTGGGATGCTTATCCACGTCCTTGAGATGCTCCTTGAAATTGCCTTTTCTGTGATCCTTGTTGCCCTTGTCTCGGAGGCTGTGTCACACTGACAGGCCTAGACTGACAGTCCCTCTTCAAATGTCCCACCTTACCACAGTTGTAGCAGCTTTTCTCCAATTTTTGTGGTCTAAAGGATTCCTTATCCTTTCTGGATAACCATTGCCTTGATGTACTAGGTCCTAGTTGTGTTGGGAACATCAGAAACTTCTTCCTTTTGGGAATTCTAGGCCTTTGCTTCTGGGTTTGGATAGGCCTTTTCCCAATTCTTCCTCTATATATCCTTTCTAGACAATTAGACCTGATATGTCCAGGCTTCCTACAATTATAACAGGTCCTGGTCTCTGGCTGTATTCTAATCCCTACATTACTGTGGACTGATTCATCAGGCTGAGGGTGAGCATAGGCTTGCTCTGAGTTCAAAGATTTATCATTTACTTCTGCTTCAACCTGCTGCTGAGGGTTACATATCCTATGGATATCCAAAACATCATCATTAGGAGCTGGTAATCTGGGTTGTACTGCTAGTGTTTGATTCACTAGGTACATCATGGTTGCCCTAAATTCTCCAACAGTGATTCCTAAGGAAGGATTCCTTATCATGGTTGGATTAACTAGGGGAACCTCAGGTAAGTGTTCCTCTACTTCTTGCTCCTGTGCACTCCATCTGGGTGTAGCATTGTTTCTTCCTACAACAAACTCCTCGTCCTTATATGTCTTTTTCTCCTGAGGAGCAGAAGATTCTATTAGATGAGGAAGAAACACTAAAGACAGACTCGACATCCTAAGTCCTATGTCTCTGTAGACTCGGCGAACCTAGAGCTCTGATACCACTTAATTGTGGGCTCCGATCTCCAAAACCACGATATAAACACGATTTAAACTTAGCGGAAGCATTCGATTAGTTGCAGAATATGAAAAATTACTGGAAATTAAAATTTTTGAGACAAGACCTGGAAATTATAAAATTCCTTTTATAAGAAACCAAGTAAACAGTTTACATCTCTGTTAAACCACTTCTTGAGTAGTTATATACAACATGATTCAAAATCTCAGGAGCCAACACCAAAACTCAAAACACTGATTCCTAGGACCTGAGAATACAGAGACGGCATAGGACCATCTAACTACATAACTCAGCAGCCAGTATCTCCACCTGAGATTCACTGCTGCCCTTGGTACTGTTGTTGTCGTTGTTGCTCATCTTTAAACGGTCTCCTTCGTCTTTGACGACCACCTAAAAAGAGTTGAAATCTACGGAGTGAGACAATGTATAAATTGTCCCAGCGAGAGTTATAACTCTCAACTAGAAGCTTTATTATAACATTAAGGAATATCATAGACAAGATAACATAAAATCGTACCACAACAGGTTTAATAACAAGAGAAGCAACTTCTATCTGAGCAATCATGTCTTTAAAGCATATAAAGGACATGTACACAAAATATCTGAACAGATCATTGATGTAAACAATGTAACACCAAACATTGTTCCTCGTAGTAACCTAAGCAGATATACTACGCGGTTGATTATGTTTTACAAACATTATTATGCCCTGTGGAGATGAGGTATACCGCTCATACTCCAACCGATCACTAGTAAGTTGCATCGGTATCATACATAGGTCATCAAAAGAGTCGGATTCTTATGACCTCATCTTCCTCAGTCAGTTAGAGGATTGTTTGCAGGACATCTTGTGTCTCTGCTGTTATAGATTACCAGGGTAATCTGGTCCTTCGCTATTTTAGAGTTACAGTGGCGTTCTGTACTCTCTTCGTCACCGGAAGATTTCTTGTTTATCTCTCACCGATGCGGTGTTTGTGTCTTCTTTGGGAGATTTGTGGTACATCTCACCATTTGGTTTTGTAGTGAAGGATTGACGGTATCAATTCCTACACTAGGATGTAAGGATTTACGCATCCATCTCCCCCACATACTCAAAAGTATGTGATCCATGAGTTCCCTTAGGAAAACCTATTTCACCATCATTTGGTCTCTGACAATGATGGATCTATGATCAGGGCTCTACATGGAATGATTATACTTGATTAGTTAGGTACATTTCAGTATTCTTTTGACATCATACATGTTCTCAAACATTAATCATTAGCATGGCAGCTATGAAGATAGAATACTAAATGTAACAAGTCTAACTCACATCAATTATCATTTCTGAATCATTTCATCACAAGTCATCTATTAAGCATGACTTTGATGATATTTATAGCTTTTACAGCCCATCAGTCTCATAGGATGCCACTCAACAAGGCATCAGAATATTTCACTTACTCATAAAGCTAAAGCATGCTTTCAATGAATATAGTTTCATAATCCATACCTAGATATGATCATCATCTCATGACAACCTGCATGGTTAATTCAACTGATAACAGTAAACAATTCATTCTAGAAGTTACACTTTCAAACTCTGAGAAGAGTCAAGTTCCCCAATATTCACTAATTAGGGTTATTCATTTCCTTTACTTATGGTTAGGAATATTGATTCCTCATCTCATCCTTCAATTATGAGGATTCATGCTTAAAAGCATAACTGGAAATAGGGTTTCACCCTATACAAATTAAGGTTATTGAAATCTCTTTATCCTATAAGACATCATATTTGGTAACTTGTTCTCGAAGTTTCATACCTAAAGGCATGACACAGGACTAAGGTTAACATACCCCATCCTTCATTGTTAATATTTCCTTTTTAGATTATTAGTCCAATTCTAGTATGCAACTCTTCCATCCTTAGAAGCATACCAGGGTATGGTGAGTATTTGCCTTAAATACAACATTTATTGAACATCATAATGATTATCAATTCAAGGTATGAATTCACTTCTCAATCTTATCATGGTGTGAACACATCATACTCATTGATTTGACTATACTTTATTTAAAGGCATTACCTTATAAACATCTCCAAGAATTCATAATTGCTAGGTCATATACTAGGCTCACTATTCATCCCACTAGGATTTCCATATTTTCATTTCTAATTTAGGGATTCTCATCCACATTACATCTCCTCTGGATTAGATTTATTAAACTTCTTATCTCACATGGCATAAATATTCCTCATATAACAACTTGTATTTTAGGTTTTCATACTCAAAGGCATAACCCTGACTTACTACATTTATCAGATCACCATAATTTAGGGTTTACTATTCTCATTATATGTTATCACCCTAGAATTAGGGTTTACTATTCACCTCATGGTGAATTGAACTCATAACATCATCATGTATGAGAAACATCATCATTAAGGCCCTCAGATAAGATTAAGATTCATCAATTAT
Source organism: Alisma plantago-aquatica (assembly GCA_963693085.1). Classification (NCBI taxonomy): domain Eukaryota; kingdom Viridiplantae; phylum Streptophyta; class Magnoliopsida; order Alismatales; family Alismataceae; genus Alisma; species Alisma plantago-aquatica. The sequence goes on from OY856414.1 coordinate 668,337,974, forward strand.
CATAATTAGGGTTTCCATGATCTCGCATAGGTGGATCATACCCTAATCATGCACATTCATGTGTATTGAAGGTACTTTACTTGAATTTCCATCATAAAAGGGTACCTTCTCTTTATTAAGATACTTTCTCTCTCCTCATACTTGTAGATGGTGATAACACCAATCTAGATAAGGTTGGGTTAAGTCCACTTTGATTAACATAGACCAAATCACCACTATTGAGTGATTAGGGTTTGATTAGAACAAGGTTTCACTCAATTGAACCTTTCAAGGGTATTATGGTAAATTACACATTGATCATCATCATGGTTGAATTTACTAACCACTTGACCCTTAATGTCTTTTGGTATCATTAGGGTTTAGGTTGAACAACTATTAAACCATTTAAGCCTTCAAGGCATTAGGCAGACTTAACTTCAAAAGTCTCCAATAGGTTTCACACCTTCAACCTTCATACGAGGAATTGCCAACCCTCGACCCATAGGCCCCATTAAGGCTTGGATAGTGGCCTAGGGGTCCAATGTTAAGTTGGGGTAGTTTGGAAAAATTAGTGTCAGGCATCACTACGTGGCTAAGGTGAGTAAATAAGGTGAGGAAGTGCAAACCCCCGACCCATAAGCCCCATTAAGGCTTGGTTAGTGGCCTAGGGTGTGGGCTCCGATCTCCAAAACCACGATATAAACACGATTTAAACTTAGCGGAAGCATTCGATTAGTTGCGGAATATGAAAAATTACTGGAAATTAAAATTTTTGAGACAAGACCTGGAAATTATAAAATTTCTTTTATAAGAAACCAAGTAAACAATTTACATCTCTGTTAAACCACTTCTTGAGTAGTTATATACAACATGATTCAAAATCTCAGGAGCCAACACCAAAACTCAAAACACTGATTCCTAGGACCTGAGAATACAGAGACGGCATAGGACCATCTAACTACATAACTCAGCAGCCAGTATCTCCACCTGAGATTCACTGCTGCCCTTGGTACTGTTGTTTTCGTTGTTGCTCATCCTTAAACGGTCTCCTTCGTCTTCGACGACCACCTAAAAAGAGTTGAAATCTACGGAGTGAGACAATGTACAAATTGTCCCAGCGAGAGTTATAACTCTCAACTAGAAGCTTTATTATAACATTAAGGAATATCATAGTCAAGATAACATAAAATCGTACCACAACAGGTTTAATAATAAGAGAAGCAACTTCTATCTGAGAAATCATGTCTTTAAAGCATATAAAGGACATGTACACAAAATATCTGAACAGATCATTAATGTAAACAATGTAACACCAAACATTATTCCTCGTAGTAACCTAAGCAGATATACTACGTGGTTGATTATGTTTTACAAACATTATTATGCCCTGTGGAGATGAGGTATACCGCTCATACTCCAACCGATCACTAGTAAGTTGCATCGGTATCATACATAGGTCATCAAAAGAGCCAGATTCTTATGACCTCATCTTCCTCAGTCAGTTAGAGGATTGTTTGCAGGACATCTTGTGTCTCTGCTGTTATAGCTTACCAGGGTAATCTGGTCCTTCGCTATTTTAGAGTTACAGTGGCGTTCTGTACTCTCTTCGTCACCAGAAGATTTCTTGTTTATCTCTCACCGATGCGGTGTTTGTGTCTTCTTTGGGAGATTTGTGGTACATCTCACCATTTGGTTTTGTAGTGAAGGATTGACGGTATCAATTCCTACACTAGGATGTAAGGATTTACGCATCCATCTCCCCCACATACTCAAAAGTATGTGATCCAGGAGTTCCCTTAGGAAAACCTGTTTCACCATCATTTGGTCTCTGACAATGATGGATCTATGATCAGGGCTCTACATGGAATGATTATACTTGATTAGTTAGGTACATTTCAGGCTTGGATAGTGGTATAGGGGTCTAGTGTTAAATGGGGGTATCTTGGTAAATTTTTTGTTGGGCATCTCTAAGGGGAGTAAATGAAGTGACGAAGTGCCAACCCTCGATCCATAGGCCCCGTTAAGGCTTGGATAGTGGTCTAGGGGTCTAGTGTTAGGGGGGTAGTTTGGTAAAATTAGTGTTGGGCATCACTAGGTGGCTAAGTAGAGTAAATGATGTGAGGAAGTGCCAACCCTCAACCCAAAGGGCCTAAATAGGCTTGGATAGTGGTCTAGGGGTCTAGTGTTAAGTGGGGGTAGTTTAGCAAAATTAGTATTGGGCATCACTAGGTGGTTAAGGGGAGTAAATGAGGTGAGGAAGTGACAATCCTCGACCCATAGGCCCCATTAAGGCTTCGATAATGGTCTAGGGGTCTGGTGTTAAGTGGGGGTAGCTTAGTAAAATTAGTGTTGGGCATCACTATGGGGAGTAAATGAGGTGAGTTAGTGCCAACCTTCGACCCATAGGCCCCATTAAGGCTTGGATAGTGGTCTAGGGGTCTAGTGTTAGGGTGGGTAGCGTGGTAAAATTAGTGTTGGGCATCACTAGGTGGCTAAGGGGAGTAAATGAGGTCAGGAAGTGCCAACCCTCGACCCATTGGCTTAACTAGGCTTGGATAGTGGTCTAGGGATCTAGTGTTAAGTGGGGGTAGCTTGGTAAAATTATTGTTGGGCATCACTAGGTGTCTAAGGGGAGTAAATAAGGAGAGGAAGTGCTAACCCTCGAACGATAGGCCCCATTATGGCTTGGACAGTGGTCTAGGGGTCTAGTGTTAAGTGGGGGTAGTTTGGTAAAATTAGTGTTGGGCATCACTAGGTGGCTAAGGGGAGTAAATGAGGTGAGGAAGTGCCAACTCTCGACCTATAGGCCGCATTAAGTCTTGGATAGTGGTCTAGGGGTCTAGTGTTATGTGGGGATTGTTTGGTAAAATTAGTGTTGGACATCACTAGGTGGCTAAGGGGAGTAAATGAGGTGAGGAAGTTCCAACCCTCGACCCATAGGCCCCATTAAGGCTTAGATAGTTTTCTACGAGTCTAGTATTAAGTGTGGATAGTTTGGTAAAATTAGTGTTGGGCATCACTAGGTGGCTAAGGGGAGTAAATGAGGTGAGGAAGTGCCACCCTGAACCCATGGGCCCCATTAAGACTTGAATAGTGGTCTAGGGGTCTAGTGTAAAGTGAGGCTAGTTTGGTAAAATTAGTAATGGGCGTCACTAGGTGGCAAAGGGGAGTAAATGAGGTGAGGAAGTGCCAACCCTCGGCCCATAGGCCCCATTAAGGCTTGAATAGTGGCCTGGGGGACATTTGCTAAAAGGGGGTAGTTTGGTAAAATATGTGTTGGGCATCACTAGGTGGCTAAGGGGAGTAAATTTGAGGTGAGGAAGTGCCGACCCACGACCCATAGGCCCCATTAAGGCTTGGATAGTGGTGTAGGGGTCTAGTGTTAAGTGAAGGTAGTTTGTAAAATTATTGTTGGGCATCACAAGGTGTCTAAATGGAGTAAATGAGGTGAGGAAGTGCCAACCCTCAATCCATAGGCCCCATCAAGGCTTGGATAGTGGTCTCGGGGTCTAGTGTTTAGTGGGGGTAGTTTGGTAAAATTAGTGTTGGGCATCACTAGGTGTCTTAGGGGAGTAAATGAGATGATGAAGTGCCAACCCTTGACCCAAATGCCCCATTAAGGCTTGGATAGTGATCTAGGGTCCAGTGTTAAGTCGGGGTATTTTGGTAAAATTAGCGTTGGCCATCACTAGGTGGTAAAGGGAGTAAATGAGGTGAGGAAGTGCCACCCCTCGACCAATTAGCCCCATTAAGGCTTGGATCGTGGTGTAGGGGTCTAGTGTTAAGTAGGGGTAGTTTGGTAAAATTAGTGTTGGGCATCACTAGGTGGCTAATGGGAGTAAATGAGGTGAGGAAGTTCCAACCCTAGAACCATATGCCCCATTAAGACTTGGATAGTGGCCTACGATCTAGTGTTAGGGGGGGTGGGTAGTTTGGTAAAATTAGTGTTGGGCATCACTAGGTGGCTAGGGGAAGTAAATGAGGTGAGGAAGGGCCAACCCTCGACCCATAGGCCCCATTAAGGCTTTGATAGTGGTCACGGGGTCTAGTTTTAAATGGGGGTAGCTTGATGAAATTAGTGTTGGGCATCACTAGGTGGCTAAGGGGAGTAAATGGGGTGAGGAAGTGCCAACCCTTGACCCATAGGCCCCATTAAGGCTTGGATAGTGGTCTAGGGGTCTAGTGTTAAGTGGGGGTAGTTTGGTAAAATAGTGCTAGGCATCACTAGGTGGCTAAGGGGAGTTAATGAGGTGAGGAAGTGCCAACCCTTGACCTATAGGCTCCAATAAGGCTTGGATAGTGGTCTAAGGATCTATTGTTAAGCGGCGGTAGTTTGGTAAAATTAGTTTTGGGCATCATTAGGTGGCTAAGGGGAGTAAATCGGGTGAGGAAGTGTCAACCCTCAACCCATAGACCCCATTAAGGCTTGGATAGTGGTCTAGGGGTCTAGTGTTAAGTGGGGGTAGTTTGGTAAAATTAGTGTTGGGCATCACTAGGTGGCTAAGGGGAAGTGCCAACCCTTGACCCATATGCTCCATTAAGGATTAGATAGTGGTCTAGGTATCCAGTATTAAGTGGGGGAAGTTTGGTAAAATTAGTGTTAGGCATCACTAGGTGGCTAAGGGGAGTAAATGAGGTGAGGAAGTGCCAACTCTTGACCCATAGACCCCATTAAGGCTTGGATAGTGGCCTACGGGTCTTAGTGTTAAGTGGGGGGGGGGGTAGTTTTGTAAAATTAGTTTTGGGCATCACTAGGTGGCTAGGGGAAGTAAATGAGGTGAGGAAGGTCCTACCCTCGACCCATATGCCCCATTAAGGCTTTGATAGTGGTCAAGGGGTCTAGTTTTAAATGGGGGTAGCTTGGTAAAATTAGTGTTGGGCATCACTAGGTGGCTAAGGGGAGTAAATAAGGTGAGTAAATTCCAAACCTCGACCCATAGGCTCCATTAAGGCTTGGATAGTGGTCTAGGGGTCTAGTGTTAAGTGGGGGTAGTTTGGTAAAATAGTGTTGGGCATCACTAGGTGGCTAAGGGGAGTAAATGAGGTGACGAAGTGCCAACCCTCGACCCATATGCCCCAATAAGGCTTGGATAGTGATCTAAGGGTCTAGTGTTAAGCAGGGGTAGTTTGGTAAAAATTAGTTTTGCACATCACTATGTGGCTAAGGGGAGTAAATGAGGAGAGGAAGTGCCAACCCTCGACTCATATACCCCATTAAGGCTTGGATAGTGGTCTAGGGGTCTAGTGTTAAGTGGGGGTAGTTTGGTAAAATTAGTGTTGGGCATCACTAGGTGGCTAAGGGGAGTAAATGAGGTGAGGAAGTGACAACCTTCGACCCATAGGCCCCATTATGGATTAGATAGTGGTCTGGTACCTAGTATTAAGTGGGGGTAGTTTGGTAAAATTAGTGTTAGACATCACTAGGTGGCTAAGGGGAGTAAATGAGGTGAGGAAGTGCTAAAACTCAACCCATAGGCCCCATTAAGGTTTAGATAGTGGCCTAGGGGTCCAGTGTTAAGTGAGGTAGTTTGGTAAAATTAGTGGTGGACATCACTAGGTGGCTAAGGGGAGTAAATGAGGTGAGGAAGTGCCAACCCTCAACCTCTATGCCCCATTATGGCTTGGATAGTTGTCTAGGGGTCTGGTGTTAAGTGGGGGTAGTTTGGTGAAATTAGTGTTGGGCGTCACTAGGTGGCTAAGGGGAGTAAATGAGGTGAGGAAGTGCCAACCTTCGACCCATTGGACCCATTAAGGCTTGGATAGTGGTCTAGGGGTCTAGTGTTAAGTGGGGGTAGTTTGGTGAAATTAGTGTTGGGCATCACTATGTGGCTAAGGGGAGTAAATGAGGTGAGGAAGTGCCAACCCTCGACCCATATGCCCCTTTATGGCTTGGATAGTGGTCTAGGGGTCTAGTGTTAATTGGTGGGAGTTTGGTAAAATTAGTGTTGGGCATCACTAGGTGGCTAAGGGGAGTAAATGAGGTGTGGAAGTGCAACCCTCAAAGCATAGGCCCCATTATGGCTTAGATAGTGGTCTACTGGTCTAGTGTTAAGTGGGGGTAGTTTGGTAAAATTAGTGTTGGGCATCACCAAGTGGCTAGGTGGAGTAAATGAGGTGAGGACACTACTACAAAAATGGCTTATGAAGTCACTTTCCATGCGTCGGTTATTAAATAAGAACCGACGCCTAAAACCTACATCGTTTGTTTACAACACAAATCGACATATATCGTATATGAGTGGCCAGACACGGGTATCGCTTTCTATTTAGCATCGGTTCTAGAATAAACAACCGACACCTAAAGTAGCCCGTGAAATCCAATTTTTTCGAGCAAAAAAAATTGTGCCAAAGTATCAGATACAATGTTGGTGTTTTACCTTATAACCACGTTAAATGAAGATAAAATTTGCGCCAAAAGTTACAATATGGGCGTCGGTTTTCTTAGAATAACCGACGCTGATAAGGGTCCACGCGCTGTCCCTGCCAAAAAAATTAGGGTAAAGGAATGTCCAATTGACATCGGTTGTCTTTGTATAACCGACACCTAATAATAAAGGTGTCGGTTGTTATGAATAACCGACGCTGTTTAGTAACTTAATAGCCCCCACGCACAGCGAACTCTTCCCCCTTTCTCTTCTGTTTCATTGAGATCACGCGATTTTGTTCCGACGATTCCCGACCTGCTGCTGCGTCACCGTTGCCTACTGCTATGTCACCTACCGCCTGCCTCCGCGTCGCCGCCTACTGCTTCTGCAGCTGCTCGCCACCATCACCGCCTACCTCTCCTTCTCTGCTCACCGCCGGCACCCTCTCCTTCTCTGCTCGATGTCGGCACCTCTCCTTCTCTGCTCGCCTGCCTCCGCGCCATGTCTTACCGCTGGTGTGCTCACCGCCGCCTCCGTCTCCACACTGCTACCAACAGTAGGCCCTCCTTTCTTCTTCTTCTTCTTCTTCCTTCTCCCTCTCCTTACCAACAGCAACCACGGCCATGTGGGATGGCACGGCCGTGGCTGTGTTGGCCGACCACATGGCTGTGCTACCCAACACGGCCGTGTGGTTGGCCTACACAGCCACGGCCGTGCCAGCCCACACAGACCGTGGTTGTTGTTTGTTATTACTCTTATAAAATTATTCTTATATTGTTGAATCGGGTCAATGACCACACCTGGTATTGTGCCTGAATTATGCCATGTATGTTTGTACAAAGTGAATCTTATCGCTCTAATTGTGAATTATTACATATTTGAAACTATTGAATTCTTGATTTATTATTTAATAATGCTCTAATTGTGAGTGATGCAATGTAAGTGAGCAAATACATGTAGTGGATATGTACTCATTAGCCAAGAAACCCGTCCAAGATTTACTCATTAGGAGTAAATCTTGGATAGTCTCCAGTTTGGGACTATTCTTGAACACCTAATCTCACTTAGGATGTAAGTGTATAATGTGTATTGGGTTTTCAAGAAAATTTCAGTAGCATTTCCCCATTTGTTCTCTAAGTACATATGTACTTGGAGAACAGTGGGGAAATGCTGCCAAAATTTTCTTGAAAACCCAATACACATTATACACTTACTAGTGAGATTAGGTGTTCAAGAATGGGATAGGTGGTACACATTTATTGTATATAAGAATGACAACACATGTATTTGTTTGCCTAGAAACCCATCCAAGATTTACTCATTAGGAGTAAATCTTGGATAGTCCCCGGTTTGGGACTGTTCTTGAACACCTAATCTCATTTAGGATGTAAGTGTATAATGTGTATTGGGTTTTTGAGAAAATTGTGGTAGCATTTCCCCGTTTGTTCTCTAAGTACATATGTACTTAGAGAACAGTAGGGAAATGCTGCCGAAATTTTCTCAAAAACCCAATACACATTATACACTTACTAGTGAGATTAGGTGTTCAAGAATGGGATAGGTGGTACACATTTATTATATATAAGAATGACAACACATGTATTTTTTGAGATCTGTAGATGGTGGAGGTGGAGTTTGGTAGTAGTTGTAAGAGGGATTATATGGGTTGAGCATGCCAGGATTTAAAGAATAAGGATATTCATCTGGTTGATTTGGAGAGAGGGTTTGCATCCTTTGATTTAGGTAGGTCATGGCATGGTGGCTATAATCTAATTGTCTGCTTAGATGGTATTGTGACCCAACAACATAGGTTAGGGTGTTTTGGATGGGATCATAGGATGGGTTAGTAGGAGGAGGTGGTGGTGGTATGTCTTGACTAGATGTCTCACCTCCCGTCATAGCCCTCTTGTGACCAAAATCAATTCCCATCTTCTCTACTGTGTTTTTGCTTATTTTTTGTGGTCTTCTTTCCCATGTGTATCCCATGTCCTCAATTTTGTCTTAAGAAAGTGTTGAGTGATTTGGCATACGAAATCAGCATATGGAGGATTGCCAGAAAACTCAAGCATATTCTTAATGATGATGCGGATAAAGTTAATGGGAATGTGTTTGATGATGGCATAGATTAGATACATGCGAAAGGTAGGGACTTCAGACTTATTTGCTCTAGGATGTATATTTGTGGAAACAATAAGGTTGATAATCCTAGATGCAGGTTTGAGGTTGATGGCATAGTAGGTACCCCTATCTTCGTGACAAGTTGTATTAGATTGAAAAATGGTTCGTTTAATCTCACTAAGATTGACGGTATTGTCATCTTGGGAAAGAGTATTGAGTGGATTTCCAGTGGTAAGGTCAAGGGTGTCTTGGTATTCTTCTGAGTCTATGTTGAGCATGTCAAGAATATCCTCCTCAGTAAATCGAAAGCTATGCCCATTGACCATAGAGTAGAAGAAGTTATTTTCATTTTTGGAATGGGAGATTAGGTTTGCATAGAACTCATTTACCACTTTGGAAGAGTAGGAAGGGAAGGAAGGGTTAAGAAATTCTTTCAATTTTTGCACCTCAAAAAGATCCTCCAGGTCGACGATGCTGAGGAAGTCCATGACGTCAACCGGCCGTCGTGGAAGAGGAGTTTTGGAGGAGAGCCTGAGATAGCGATCACCAGCATCTGCGTCGACGAAGGGGATGTCATTGATGATCGTCAATGGTGGAGTAGCCGCCCTTTCTTTCCTGCTAGCAACTTTCTTCTTTCTACGAGTTGATGATGAAGCCATTTCTTGTCTTTAAGGTGGAGAAGAAGCAATAAAGTCTTGGAGATGGAGAGGCTAAAGAGTTGCACACAAATGCACTAGAAGGAAGCCAAGGAAATAAGAATGTGAAGGTGTAATACAATGACCCATTTTTGGTCCTTTTTATAGTAATCCAGTAACCTGGTCGGTCGACAAATTGTCGACCGACGACCGGCAACAGTCATATCCTAGGCGCGCCATTCGGTTGCCCAATGGTCGACCGGCAACGGTTATATTCAAATGGTCAGATTCCAACGGTCATATCCCAACGGTCAATTCTCGGTCGAGCAATTGTCGACCGACATTGGCTCGGTCGAATAATTGTCGAACGAATGTGTGTCTGAGTTTTGCCGATGTAATTTTTATTTGAAGTCTATCGGTCGAGAGAGATAGGTTGACCGAGATGTTTTCGGTCGAGGACTTTGTCGACCGACAAACTTACTGTGGATGAATTTATAAGCGGATTCTTAATGCAAATGATAGACTGAATTTGTAGAGCATATATATGTTTTCTAAGGGAGTAATATTGTGATTATTATTGCCAATCTTTGAACAATTTTGTGGTCATAATTTTAATTGGTCTTTTGATCACAATTTTTATATAGAGAATGATATTCAAATAAGTATTGTGCCAAACTTATTTTAGGTCGACTTTGACTACGACCATAGCGCCCCTTGGTCAAGCTTGATTTTAACCAAGGGGCAATTTTGAGTGATACTCAATATGAAGATTTCCGTTCGTAATTCTTTTATATAAGCTTTGTTGTAGGTACATAAATATTAAATTCTATTTCTTCTTGTACCCTTGTTTTCATGTAAGATTCTCCAAGAAAATATATATATCCTTGAAAGCAATATCTCACGTTCTTAATTGAGAAATTTTTATCTTATGTGTTGCAAGCCTTAAAGTTCTTTTTCATATCACAAATGAATCATTTTGCTTGCCAATGTGTCATCAAGGATCCATGCATACAATAATTATTTTCTATCATCTTTATGAGCTGAATAGTGAAAGCATGTCCACGATGTAATGAACAACATATAATAATTTCATAAAATATAGTGATCATTTATACTAGATGTCATAACACATGATGGTCTTCAACTTGTAAGATCAGTGATTAATAATAAATCGATAGCAATTTGATCAATTTGAAAACACATTCAGCAGATTTATCAGAGACTGGATCGGTCGACCATGTCTTCGACCGACTGTCTTTCTCGGTCGACAGATTCTCGACCGAGAAAGGTTCTGTACTATTTCAGAGTTGTTTTCCGTAATTAAATCAAAATTGTTTTTGTAGATTTAAATGAATTTTATATTAGATGTTTAAATACTTGAATTAATTTGTTAAGTTGAGATAGACATATAAATATGCAATTTGGGTCCTTGGTCATATCTCAACTTATTTTTGCTCATTTAGTTTGGGGGTTTTGGGACCCAAACTAACTCGACATCCTTTTTCTTGTAAGGTCATGAAAAGGAATAGTGACCAAGACGCAAGCAGTAATGACAACATATAGAATCAACTTCATATCTCTTTCTATGATTTTGTTCTAGGTTGTTCTTGGGTACGTATGTATTTGTACCTTTAGGTACATACATAGATTGACTCTTTGGCGCTTGTGTTCTTCCCTTACTAGGTTGTTGATAAGTTTTTCCTTTAGGCTTGTAACCTAGTCCTCTCCTTCCAATTTGACGATAAGGATCATTTAGGATTTTATCAAGAATTCCATTGTTACTTAGACTACAAACTTCTTGTTGTAGCTTAGCAATTTCCTCCATTCTTTTCTTGATATCTAGCTTTGCTTGTTCTAGATTAGATGATAATGAATTTCTTTCTTTCACGATAGTATCATAATCTAGATGTGAGCACAAGATGGGTTGTTTTTGAAGATCGTTCACTTGAGTTTGCAAATTAATCTTTTCTAAAGAGAGAAGTTTGCAATCTGCCTCTATAGATTTTATCTTAATATTATGATCTTCAATGATCTTTTTCAGATCTTCATTTTCAGATGTAATAGCAAGAAACTTAGCATGTAATTCATCATTTGCTTTATTAGATTTCTTTAATTTCTTCTTGCACTCAATATATTTATTATGTGTCTCTTCAAGACTAGCAACTAGCTCATCTTTAGATAAATCAAAAAGACTTACCTCTTCTTCTTCTTCACTTGTTGTAGCAATAAGACAATCTTTGTGCTCATCTTCCTTCTTTGATCTCCATGGGCAGCTAGATGTTGTGTGGCTTATTCCTAAGCACCAATTGCAACATGTTGTAGATTGGTCCAGGTTGCTCCTTTTATTGCGGTTGTAATCACCATCACCCTCCATTCTTCAAGACTCGATTAGAGCTCCTTGAAGCCTGCTCTGATACCAATTGAAAAACCACTAGAGGGGGGGTGAATAGGGTTTTAAACTTATTTAACAATAATTTAACTCAAACAACCACAAATGAGAAATCAAGAAGGAGACAAGGGGTTTAGAGTGGTTCCAACCTTAGCAAATACTAAGGTTGTCAGTCCACTACCCGGTTGCTTACCCAACCGGAATTTTGAAAGTATTAATTTTATTACCTTCACAAGGATTTACACAAAATACAATACTTTCTTACACCCCTTGAACAGCCTTCACTTGAAGTAGATGCACCAACCCGAGGTATCCTTCTTGAAGTAACTCCAAGCTCCCCCTTGAAGTAGCCTTCCTCTTTAGAAGTAACCTCCCGTTGCACCAGCCTTCTTGAAGTAGCTCAAGGTCCCCTTCTTCACCAAGAAGATCTCAAGGCTTGATTTGCCTAGATCAAGCGTATAGATCTCCTAACCAATGTGTATGGAATTGTGATTGTTGTGGATAGGAGATGCTAGCCTATAGGACATGAAATTTGAGCTGAGAGAAGAAGTAGCCAGTTGTCAATATGCTCAATTGCTCACAAACAGATTGCTCAATGTAAGTGTATGCTCAAAGATTGCTCAAGTGTAAAAACAAGTAAGTTTAGGTGTCCTAAGGCATGCCCTATTTATAGGAATGTCCTACAAGTGCTTAAGGACGTTCTAGACACTTTCTAGGGGTTTCTAAGTGCTTAACTAGCCGTTAGGTATAAGTTAGTTGCTTTAACAACGGCTAGTTAATTAATTCTGCAGTTGCTGTCAGAGTCCATCTTGGTCGAGAAATGGTTGACCGAGACACCTACTCGGTCGAAGTTTTATCGACTAACAGGCTCTCTGGATCAAGTGTTTTGCAACGTTTATCTCCAACTGCCAACTACCTTGTCAGCTGTGTCTAACGGCTACTTGGGTCTTTCTCGGTCGAGAAGTTTGTCGACCGAGAGTGTCTCGGTCGAGGATTTTGTCGATCGAGATAGACCCTGTTTCAATGTTTCAAATAAAGCCATTAAGTGTGTGTATGAGTGTGCATATGTGACCCTATTGAAGGAGATGACCTATCTAAATGTGGTGTTTAGCTAGGGAAGATCTAACGCTTGATTTACATGAAGTCTAAGTACTTGTACATTATATATTTGTACAAGTTTACAATTGATTACATTTCATGAGAGCATATAGATTCCCTAGTACTTTGTCATTCACCTTATTCCTGCAACACTCAAGTAGTACGTTAGATCAACAAGAATGAAATGTTTGTCATTATCAAAATAAAGGGATTTACAGATGTCCATTTAGCCAACAAACTTTACAATGTGAATTACTTTACAATGTGAATGTGAACTTTACAATGTGAGCTTTACAATTTGAATTACTTTACAATGTGAACTTTTTGGGCCATCCCAGCGCAAACATGTCCCAAAAGTGGGACTTTCACAAGAAGAGGTAACATATTTTTTCCTTATAGATGTTACTGTAAAAGAGAATTCAATAATTAGAATTTGACGTTTCTTTTATCCATGTATAGGTAGATAAGCTATTTTATAGGAAACTCGAAGAAGAAATGAAAAAGTGGCAGACATCTCAGACTACCACTTACCAGACAGTACCTATTGTGTCTCCTACTGCAGGCTCTACTCCTACTGCAGAGGTTGGGAGTAATCTTGTAGACCCACCACCTAGCAAATCCGCTGTAAGTATTTTTATGACATAGTGACTAGTTTTTTAATTCAAGATGATACATTTTCAAGATGATATGTATATATGAAATTGTAGTCGTTTCAAAAAAAGATGATATGTATATATGTATATAACATTCTTTACACAAAAATTTGTAGGGGCTGAAGCCATGCCGTCTAAAAGTTAATGAATATGTCATTGCAGAGGCGTCGGCTTACCCATCCCTACCAGGGGAAATGTTTCACGGGTCTCCATTACCAGCTGGTTGGATTCATGTGAGCCCGGTACATATATTCCCCAAGTGGATGGATCTTCCATTGCCATATGCCCACCCAGATTGTGAAACGCTTGGTGAGGCAGAAGGCGGAGTGATATTGTGGCTAAAAGCGGATATCATCTTTACTGAAACTGTATGGTAAATTTACATTACGTTAAATTATTAGTGTGTGTATATGATGTCAGTTGATATGAAATTATTATATATATACAGGTTAAAAAGAAGACACCCACAACATCTAGGCCTCCACTTCCACCTCCTACATTACCCAGTTGGGTTCCACAGGATCTACCTGTCCCGTTAGGTCCTAACTATAGGGGTATGGCAATATGGTTAGGCGAACATGATATAAATTTCCCTATAACTATTTCTATAGATTCAGATGTTGCAGGTCAATCATACGAAAGTAAACTATTTATACAAGATATTTTGGAGTTGTTTCGATATGATTGGCTAAATACATATGTGATAGAGCTATGGATAAGGTGAGATCTTCTTTATACATCCATATACCTTATGTAGGATCTGGTGATCTGGTTTCTTATTTATTAATGCATGCGTAATTAATACATATTTTGCAGCTACTTAGACAAGATATGTGCAGATTTTGCATTCGAACATGTATGATTTTTTATTCCATCTTTGATTAGTCTAGTAGCTAAAGACCCTCCGCCAGTTCAATAATACTGTTGTGAGGCCTTTACAATTTTTTCTCAAAATAAGAAGATGGTGATAATGGCTCCATTCAATGTAGAGTAAGTTTACTTTGCTTATTATAATTTGAACTTAAGAAAATTACATTTTTATTGTGGATTTTGAGTTATTCATTTTTAACTTTTTTACCTCTAGTGGTATGCATTGGGAGTTACTGTTTATTGTCCCCGAGACGTTCACTGTCTATTATCTAGATCCTAAGGGGAGTAAATTGAATACAAAATATGGACACATAATGAAAATGTCATTATTCTGGTGAGAAATATTTCATTTTCATATCTGTTAACATATGTTATTACATTACTATTTAATTATGCAATGTACTGTGTTACATTAACATGTAGGGGTTTTGATGAGTTCAAAAAGGCTGGAGGAAAGGTCCCCACGAAAAAGAACCAGCCAATAATTTGGAAAACGTGAAAGTAGACTGCAATATATGTATATATTATTTATGTGAACAATGCTTAATTAGTTGTATTTTTTAATATTTTGTATGTTTGAATTTATAGTGTGCTACACAAGACAATGGATGGGCATGTGGATACTATGTGATATGATTTATGCACATGATTATCAAATATGCCGCAATGGACATCGATTGTATTGCTGAGGTATTATATAGTCTCATTAGATAATATGAAATATATCAATCCTATTTATAGCTCATTAATTATATATATACATCATTCTCTTTACAGGTGTTTAAAACTGACCACACTACAGGAACAACCTTACCAGATGTACATGTTCCCTATATGACAGGAGAATTAAATGAAGTAAGAGAAGAATGGGCAACAACCATACAAATAGTGGGGGTTTTAAGATATAATTGGGATGTTGATAGCGAATAATGACTAAAGAATGATATTTTGTAAATGAATTTCTGAATTATAATATATGTGTGAAAGTTTCTACATGTCTGGATGTTTCTACAAGTGTCTGAGTGAAAATGAATGAAACTGTTGGTTGCTATATGAATGTTTCTACATGTGTGAATGTGAAAATGAATGGAACTACAGATTGCTAGCTACATGAATGTTTCTAAATGTGTGAAAATCAAATGGAACTGCAGGTTGCATTGCTAAATGTGTGAATATTTTTGTTGTTAATTTTGCAGGTTTGTGGTATGTTGTTGGCTGATATCAATGGATGTCATAAAACCTGCAGTTCATAACTGAACTACAGGTTTCTCATCCCGCGACCATCCATACAGTAGGTCTGCAGACTGACAAAAAAAAAACAGGCGTCGGTTATTTGTATAAAACCGATGCCACATCGTTACAGTGTCGGTTTCTAATAGTAACCAACGTCTATTTCTTTAACACCATGGCCGTGCTGGCCAGCACGGCCGTGACAGCGGACCGGACACCACGGCCGTGCTGGCCAGCATGGCCGTGTTGGGAGTGCACGACCGTGGCAGCATACCAGACACCACGGCCGTACTGGCCAGCACGGCCGTGTTGGGAGTTATATGACGTCAGTTTCTTATCTAATAACCGACACTGATAGTGCCCAAGATGGCGCCCTTCTGTGGCGCGAAAGTATATGGCGTCAGTTTCTTATCTAATAACCGACGCCTATAATGCCATACTGGCGCGTTTTCGGTGGCGCGCGAAGGGTTTTGGCGTCGGTTTTTGAACCGACGCGTAACGGCTGGGCTTTTAGCGTCGCCCACATAGGTGTAGCTTAGAAATCGACACTAAAGGCCTTAAATAACCGACACTAAAGGTCGGTTATGTACTAGTGGGAGGTGCCAATCCTCGACCCATAGGCCCCATTAAGGCTTAGATAGTGGTCGAGGGGTGTAGTGTTAAGTGGGGGGAGTTTGGGAATATTAGTGTTGGGAATCAATAGGTGTCTTAGGGGAGTAAATGAGGTGAGGAAGTGCCAATCCTCGACCCATAGGCCCCATTAAGGCTTAGATAATGGTCTAGGGGTCTAGTGTTAAGTGGGGGTAGTTTGGTAAATTAGTGTTGGGCATCACTAGAGTTAAGTGGGTAACATGACTATTATGTTCATGTTCATGTTGAATTGAGTATATATGTGAGAATTGTATGTATATATTTGATTTTTTACTATAATTATTTGAATTCATCTTTTCTAAGAAGTGAAACCAGTTTCATTTTGGCCGTTTGAAATCTCTTCATTTTCTTTATCTTCTTGCACCTCCCATACAGGTTAAGGTTTCTATAGGGTTCTAATCTAATAAAATCCACATGCTTAACTAATATGCCATGTCTAAATATATATGTATATATATATATATGTGTGTGTGTGTATATATAGATAGATAGATACACACACATATACATATACATATACATATATAGGGTAGTGATCTAGTGAGAAACATTCTACGGTGAGAGCATGAGAGGCATTTGAATAACTATAAAGTTGTATATTATTTTCAATATCCAACCTTATGGATGGAAAGAACATCATTATATTTACCTTCACACAAAAATCATCACAATCTGATATCGTTTAAATCTCCATATATACAATATACAAATTTTACATCCAACGGTCAGCCTAAAACTCAAGATTGAGCGTTGAAAAGTACTTGCTTGTTGTGCGTGCAATACAAGTCTGATGATGATGAAATTTTATGGAAAGGTAATGAATAGGGTATGTTTTTATTCCATGTGGTTAGATTATGAAAATTTGATCCTCATGCAAAGTTATTCAAATGCATCTCATGCTCTCACCAAGATATGTTTCTCATTGGATCATTTTCCTATATATATGTATATATATATGTATCACTAGTACAAAAATGGTCTATAGCATCGGTTTTTTTAAGCCTATAGCGTCACTTTTCAGCTGACGCCTAAGTGGTCATCGCTACAGAAATTGCTCTATAGGGTCAGTTTTTTTTAACCAAAAAAACCCGACCCTATAGGATCTCAAAAACTAAACCCAAATGAGAAATGAAACTGTACCTGAACCCTATAACGTCAGTTTTTTTACTAAATAACCGACTCTAAAGATTCTTTCTATGGATGGTTATATGAGGAAAATCGACTCAATAAAGTCTTGGAATATGATAGAACGGTCGTGCCGCCTAGCACGACCGTGTTGGTCTATATTAGCACGACCGTGCTACATGGCACGACCGTTCTACCATATCTCAACACGGCTGTTCTACACGACATGACCGTTCTACCTCATTCCAACACGGCCGTTCTATGCAGCATGACCGTTCTATGCAGAACGGCCAAGACACCTATAAGGTCGGTTTTTTTAAGAAAACTGACGCTATAGGGTCCAATTTTTTTAAAAAATTTACAGAAACTGAACAGAACAAAACAGAAGAACAAGAATAAGATATGGGATAGGGGAGCATTGATGCTCAACCATCACCATTCCAAACAACACATTCATAACAAAAATGATTCATATATTGAGTTGAGTACACATAGTCACATCATTATTTACAAAATGATAGATTGCAAGTCTGAGATGATATTAAATGTCAGATATAAAAGTAAATATGAAAGAGTACTGAAACCACATACATAAATGGAACGTAACTGGCATATTTATTCCAATGCTATATTGACTTCATTTAGAAAAGCATCTGACCACTCTTCTCGGAATTCATTTAAGTCCTCACATGTATAAGGCTGAGTTGTAAAGATCTGTAATAGAAAATGCACATGCTAATATTTTATAAAATGACTACAACTCACTTGTAAATTTATGATGTTATTCTTTATTACCTGATCTATAGTCTGAATGTCATTTGATGCTTGTTTGACAATAGCTTGCATATATTTCATTACATAGTAGCCACAAGCCCAGCCATTATTTTGTATAGAACACTACAAATAACGAATTATACTTAATGTTAGTAAACTACTATAAACATAAGACTATAAGAGTTGACATATAAGAGTTGAAAATTAATACATATAAGACTAAGCAGTTGTCAAAGTAGCTACCTTGACATTTTTCAAAGTCAATGTCTTTAATTTTGTGGGTATTTGTCCTTCTCCTTCACGAAAAGCTTTTATACCTCTATCAATTAAACGATAGTTGATAAAACAGAAATTCTAAACAAAAATATCATGTTGAAGCATTGACTATATTTATGCTTACGCCATAGCTGGCAATTTCAGTTTGTGACCCCTTGTTATTTTTCCCATTGGGTCAAGATAATAAAGAGTCATCAATTTTGGGACAATCACCACTAATTCCCAATGTCTAGATCTGAGTATGAATAAAACAAACATTAAAATAAATACATTTACTCATTATTAAAATTATATTGAATAATAATACTTACTGGACGTTAAAAGGAATTAGGATAACTTCCTTTCCCACACTAGCAAAATATTTGAATGCATCAGAGAAGTACTCACTCACTTCCTCAATATGTGTCTCTACCTGACTAGTGACCGAAGGAACTAAGAATCCAACATTCTTTATATCAAAGTTTGTGGCCTCGGTATATAAATGGTTGTTAAACATTTGTAATTATTTTCATATGTAGAAATAAGATAAAAATGTGTATTGGAATTTTCTATATTGATAGATCCTTACCTTATCCATACTTCTAATATCGAAGTATTCAGACAATCATATCGGAACAACTCTATAATATCATCAAGAAAAATATAATTGTCAAAGTCCCTCCCAGTTGCATCTTCTATTAAATTAATCAACATTTGTAGTCCAGAGCTTTGGTTGGCTAAGTATCGACAAAAACATTTACATTTACTTCCCAACTCGTCGAATGTAGATTCTGGAATAATAGATGGCTTGGGCATAGGAGGATGACTAGTAGAATTTTTACTTTTTGGTTTGCAAATCTGTTAATTAAATTACATACTTATATTACACGAGTTCATATATGCAGTCAAATATGAAAAACATGGTAGAATTCAAGTATACCTTTTCATTGATAACCAAGTGTCTAGGCCAACCCACCATAGCACCCTCTGCTTCTTCAACTGTACTATATTCAAGATTAGGTATGGGTAGTGGTTTGTCCCCCATTCCTTCATACACAAGATGGATGGACACATGACAAATGTCATCAGTAATTTGTTGGCAATGCAATGTACCACCAAGGTTGTACACCTTACCCGCTGCCACAACATTATATTCTGGAACCTCCACTGCAAGTTTACAGTTCATACCAACCTAGATTGAAATAATATAAGTTATATAAGAAGTAGTAGAACAAATACCTGTTACAACTATATATTTTATCATATATATCATACTAATAACACAACATATAGAACAAAAACTTACTGCAGATTGTTGTGGTGGGTCATTGGGAGTGCTCCTATGACCTTCTACAACTGTAGCATGGGCTTGTACCTCATCACTTGAGAGACACACAGTATGAATAGGTTGAGAAGGTTGAGTAGGCTGAAATGAAGACATTATTTCTTTTACTTTTTGTGCTACTAATTCTTCAACCTCCTCTTATGTAAGACCGCCTGCACGACCTCTTTTAGATTGCGAAGGGCCAAAATAAGACTTGAATCCTATGCCAACTCCTAATCCCCTAACACGGCTAGGATGCTCCTTCGTACCAAGAGCAACTGATAGTTCATCCATGTGGCCAGTTGGGATGAACTTTCCTTCCTTCCTTTGCTCGTGGAGATCAATCTATTCATAGTTAATAAAAATATTAAATCACAATATCAATTAGATATAAATAAATCTAAGTTTATAGGAGTTACTCTTTACTTAGTTGGGATAAACCTACCATCTTTTGTGCCACCTCCTTAGTTGTTGGGTTGACAATTTCACTTGCTCGATTCTTTCTAGCATCAATCCATGTCAAGTGTCGGGGTGGACACTCAACTTGAGTTGTACTAGATTCTTCTCCATAAGAGGATTGCTTCTCTTATAGTTGGCGGTGGAAGGCATAACCACCGGGCCCCAAGCGATGGTCATGCACATTTTTGGCCCGTCTTTCCTTTTGAGCCTGGTGGAAAGCCTAATCATTGAAAATGAGGTATTACAATTTAGACTTGGCAAACATGTATAAAAAGATTCACCTCCTTAATTGTATAAAATTAAAGATTCATACAATACATCACAATCTTTATTACCTGAAACTCTTCCGATCTCCTAGCTACAACAAATCTTTCCCACACCTCAGGATCTATAAAAATATATACATCTGTTGCTTTCTTCTTTTGTTTAGGATTATCTATAAATTCCCTTGCGAGATATGTCTTAAAACCCCTCCATCATACACCACAATGTTGTAGCACTCTGTTCTTGTGATCTTTTTCATTTAGATGAAAAACATCCTATACATACAAAAGAAGCAATTAATAATGTTGTTTTGAAAAGGAATTAATTCCAAGAAAACTAAATTAGAATCAATAGATAAAAAACATATTAAAATAATATCACTTCCACTCACAGATATATCTTTCCATATGAGGTCTTTTTTGGCATTAGGAACATCATGCCAATTTTCTATATCTATTGGCACCTTACTGTGTGCGGTCGCCCCTACGTAATGCTTGAAAGAACTAGCATGTTCCCCAACAGATGCTCCTGTGATATCAAACTGGACTGGCAATTTGTCCCCTTTAGCCCTGAGCTTCTACAGCCTATGCATTAGTGTGGGACCTCTACTTTTCTTAGCATCACCACTACCATCCTCATGGTGCTCATGCTCATGCTCAGAATGTTCATCTTCACTTGCCATTTTAGAACCTACAAGTATACATGATAAAAAAAACAAGTGATAATAAAAGCACAAGTGATAAGGTATACATGATATATGATGTATATTTAAAAGATTACTTGCTTGAATGATAATAAAATAGATAATTCAAAGAATACATGCCTCTAGTATTGGTTGAGTTGTTAGTCAAGGAAAATTCCTTCAACATGGTCTTGACGTTTATAATATTCATCGATGTTATCTTCAACATTTACACTTGGAAAACCAACTGAGAATGGACTAGAATCATCATACTTTTCATAGTATTCTTCTTCATTTATAGGATCTACAGTAAACTGTCTTTTTCCATGAAGAATGACAGACCAATTTTTATTTGCTGGGTCATCAATATAGAATACTTGTTTTGCTTGGTCTGCCATGATGAATGGCTCGTCTTTCTCACCAATCTTTTCAAAATTCACCAATTTGAAACCTAACTCATCCACTAAAACTCCTTTGTTGTTGTCAACCCAATTACACCTAAAGATAGGAACTCTAAAATTTGTATAGTCCAATTCCCATTTGTCCTCAATGATGCCGTAATATGACATCTCAGCTTCACGTGGTCTTTTATCTTTGGCAATAGCAAAATACAACAAACAAGCTTGAATAGTGACCCCACTATTTTGAACTACACTACTTTCATCTTGACGCTTTGTGTAGTATGTAAATCCATTTATGTCATAACCTTCATATGACATGACATATATTGTTGGCTTAAAGGCGAGCCATTTTATGTTCTCAGCAACATTATTCGGTGATTCAGATAGTTGATTAAATACTTTCTCTTCAAACCACCTAATAAATGTTCGATTATGCTCTCTTACAAGCTACATTGAACTGGATCGCGGATGATTTCTCTTGATAAGATCATTGTGTTCTGTGATGTAGCTACTAACTTCATCGATGTTGTATAAAATATACAAATGTGCTTGTTCCCACAACTCACGACTGATTCCTTTCACTCGTCCTCCCAGAGTTCCTTTGCCATAATAAGATTCAGTGTGATGGGAATTTTTTAGATCGCTAGAAGTTTCATTGCAATTCAAAAAATCATTGCAAAAGTCCATCACCTCCCTAGCCACGTAACCCTCAACAATACTCCCTTCAGGATGATAATGATTCCGAACATCACCTTTAAAAACACTCATGTAGCGTTCAAATGGATACATCCAGTGTAAGAAAATTGGACCCAACATCTTCACCCCCCTTGTAATATGTACTATAAGATGAACCATGATATCAAAAAATGAAGGAGGAAAGTACATTTCAAGCTGACACATGGTAACAATTACATCTTTCTATAATTTATCGAGAGTATCAGGAAGTATAACTTTGTTTCATATTTCATTGAAGAAGAAATAGAGTCTTGTGATTGCAAACCTTACATGCTTCGACAATATAGATCGAATAGCCACAGATAAAATTTGTTGCATTAAGGTGTGACAATCGTGAGATTTGAGACATATCAACTTCAGATCCTTTATTGATACCAATCTACGAATATTATAAGAGTATCTTTGTGGAACCTTAATATTATACAAGCACACACAGAAAGTCTTTTTATCCTTCTTTGACAAAGTGTAACAAGCTGGTGGTAAATATGTGCGGCGACCCTTGATCTCCACTGATAATTCTTTTCTTATACCCATTAATTCTAAATCTTTTCTAGATTTGATGCCATCTTTAGTCTTTCCTGGTATGTTCAATATTGTACCAATGAAGCTATCACAAATATTTTTTTCAACAAGCATGACGTCAATGCAGTGTCTAATTGCCAAAGATCTCCAATAAGGAAGATCCCAGAATATTGACCTCTTCTTGTATAGAGATTTGTCACATGCGAGTGTACGACTACTTGAACTCTTTCCAAATTCATTAACAATATGTTTCACCCTATCATATACAACATTTCTTGGTATAGGTTTAGGAGCACTTCGTTCCTCAGTTGACCCATTAAAGGTTTTGTGTTGCCTTCGATAAGGATGTACTGGTGGGAGAAATCTCCGATGACCAAGATATACGATTTTACCATCATGTTTCAGTATGATCGAATCAGTATTTTCCTCACAAACATGACATGCTTTGTATCCTTTTATGCTATATCTAGACAAATTTCCATAAGCTGGAAAGTCATTAATCGTGCAAAATAACATAGCACGTAAACTGAAGATCTCTTTACGTGAAGCATCATATGTCATAATACCTTCTTCCCATAGTTTCATTAGGTCATCTATTAGAGGTTGAAGGTAAACATCAATATCATTTCCAGGTTGCTTGGGCCCTGATATCAATATTGACAACATGACATACTTATTTTTCATACACAACCAAGGAGGAATATTGCATATAACAATCATAACAGGCCACACGCTATGTTGGCTGCTTAATGTACCATAGGGATTCATTCCATCTGTACAGAGTCCAAGTCTTAAGTTTCTTGGTTCTTTACCAAATTGAGGGTATAATAAATCAATTTTCTTCCATTGTGGTGAATCAGATGTATGTCGTAGGACGCCATCATCATTGGCCTTTAACTCCCCATGCTAAGACAAATTTTGCACATCTTTTGTATTAGCAAATAAGCATTGAAATCGTGGTATTATTGGTAGATACCACATCACCTTGACAGAAGAACCATTTTTAGCCTTAGCTGAATTTGTGGTCTTATTCCTTGATGCACCGCATTTTAGACAATTTATTAAATTACTATAGTCCTTCTGAAATAACACACAATCATTTGGACATGCATGAATCTTCTTAGCCTCTATTCCCATTGGGCATATTATTTTCTTTGCTTGATATGTTGAAATTGGAAGCTCGTTGCCTTCAGGAAGAATTTCCTTTAACAAAGACAACAGTGAAGTGAAACTCTTATCACTTCACCGGTTTTAAGCTTTAAGAGTATATAATCGCATCACAGCACTCAACCTCGTGAACTTAGTACAACCCTTATATAAAGGTTTTTCAGCATCATGGACAATGTTTGCAAATAAAGAAGGTGGATCAATGTAATTATCCCGACAACTACGTAGCATCTCATCAACCATATCATCCTGAATCGGGTCATCCTGAATCGGTTCATCATTGAAATTATCATCATTATCTATATCTTCTATGCCACAACTATTCGTATCGACATTTTCTGATCCAAGATTAATTTTCTCTCCATGCCAATACCATTCATTATAACCTTGTATGATCCCATTGCATATGACATGATCCTTAATTTCCTCAGCAATATCAACTTTCAAATTGTTACCACAATTTCTACATGGACAATAGAACCTATCTGTAGGTAGTTTCCTATGTTCCTCAACAAATCTGATAAATTCATCAAGACCTTTGGCAAACTCTGGACTACAACGGTTCTTGATAGACATCCAACTTCGATCCATTTTCTATATCACATTAAAAATTAATTATAAAACTAAGCATTTAATATTGATACTATAAGCTATAAGTTTTTATTG
This sequence comes from Alisma plantago-aquatica, assembly GCA_963693085.1. Classification (NCBI taxonomy): domain Eukaryota; kingdom Viridiplantae; phylum Streptophyta; class Magnoliopsida; order Alismatales; family Alismataceae; genus Alisma; species Alisma plantago-aquatica. Next base: position 668,362,336 of record OY856414.1, read on the forward strand.
ATAGGAAGTTAATTACTTTTATACTAAAGTGTACCACCTATCCCATTTTTGAATATTTAATCTCACTAGTAACTGTATAATGTATGTATAGTTTTGAAGAAAATTACAATAACATTTCCCCTAAGTTCTCCAAGTACACCGATGTAAATGGTAAATAACCACTCACATATGTACCCTGAGAACAAATGAGGAAATACTACTAAAATTTTCTTCAAAACTAAACATACATTATACAGTTACATCCTAATTGATATTAAATATCCAAAAATAGTTCCAAACTGGGGACTATCCAAAATTTACTCCTATGAGTAAATTTTGAACATGTTTCTAAGTTGATACATGCATAAATGTATTATTGTCATATTTATATATTAAGTTAAACATCATGCATCGATGATCTCATATATAAACCCTAAAGTGTCAATCTGAGACTACACAATGTCTACCCTCATATTTCTAGAATGTATATATAATGATTACATATGTGATTGATAACAAAATGTAGATATGAATGAATATATATTTCTGGAATGCAAACAACACGGCCGTGCTACCTGGTCAGTTGCTTGAAAGTAAGACGTAAACGGAGGAGTGAGGCGGCATAGAAAATACCTTGAGAAGAATCGGTCGATGAGGGAGCTTGTACGGGAAAAGAACCGGAGAGATGCACACGACCCTTGCAACGCCTAAGGCGTCGTCGTCGTCGACTTTCAAGGAAGAAAGCACCGGAGAGAGAAGCAACGCCTAAGGCATCGTCGTCATACGTCTAAGGACAACGACACCGGAGATGGTGGTAAGAAGCGTCGTCGTCGCCAGAGATGGTGGTAAGAAGCTTGGGCGTCGTCGTCCAAGGAAAGCGACGCTAGTTTGCCTCTTTTCGAACGGGGAGATGGTTGGGGGAGGTCACCTTTGTAGAGGCGGCACTGCCTTTCTTCGGGCGCGGGAGCGGGAACGGGGAGTAGCCGCAACAGTAAATGGCAACCTAAGCCTTACAATCGGGCTGCTATGTGCAATGTAGAAGGCCTATAGCGTCGGTTTTGGGTAAAAAACTGACCCTAAAAGTCTATTAAAAAAATGGTACCCGGACTTAACCTATAACGACAGTTTTTTAGGATAACCGACGCTACAGACCACATCTATAAGGTCGGTTATATATAAAAACCGACTCTAGAGTTCCAAAGCGGTGCCCACATTTTTTGTTGACCCTATAGCATCTATTATTTAAAAAAACCGACCCTATAGATCGAGGCGCGAAGCCAAAATCGCGCAAATTTTCACCGTGGGAAACATATAAGGTCGGTTTTTATGATAAAATCGATGCAGTAGTCTATTAGGTCGGTTATTCTAGTAAAAACGACACTATGGGCAGCGACGTTACTGGCTAAAAAATATAGTAGTGTATATATATATGTATGTATGTATATATATATATGTATATATATATATATATATATATATATATATATATATATATATATATATATATATATATATATATATATATATATGGTCCATCTTTATTGCCGCGCGGGTAGCTACCCGCCCACCCTTCCGATCACTTTTTTTCAAAAAAAATTCGTAATTGTAGAGGACTATTTTGTCCAGCTCTCCAAAAATTTTTAGCCAAAACTAATATCATTTGTCCCTCCAAAATAAAAAAACTCGTCCTTATATATATATATCTGTCGTATATTTTGTACAGAGTTACTCTTTTATTCGTGTAGTTACTTTCTGTTCACCATAGTTACTTTTTTGACAGCAGAGTTACTTTTTTGGCCAGGAGAGTTACTCTTTTGACTGCCGGGTAGCGAAAATCCAGACTATCCGCGCGAGCAACGAATGAACGCCCACATATATATATATATATATATATATATATATATATATATATATATATATATATATATTTGATGACCCAGGGACGCCGTTTGGCTGCGCCCGATGCCTACCTGGGGGGCCCCGAATAGCGTGCAAACCCGAGAACCCGTTTAAGCCACTCTCGCCGACACAATATATTACTATATACATTAGTGTGTTTGTTTAATATGTTTTTCGATGTTCTTTTTCATAATATAATATAATATACCATCATGTAATATAAGCACAATACATGACTATATACATAAGTGTGTTTTGTTTAATACGTTTTTCGATGTTCTTTTTCATAATATAATATTCTATTCCATAATGTAATATAAGCACGATATATTACTGTATACATAAGTGTGTTTGTTTAATATGTTTTTTTGATGTTCTTTTTAATATTACTATATACACACTTCTGTAGTAATTTATGTTACAAATATTTTTACATATTATGCTATTGCATTTATATTTCCAAGACATATGTCCCATTACTTGTGTAGGCACTAGAAAAAACTGATGATTTGTTTAGGCAAAACAACTGAGTAGTAGTAGTGACGAACAATCACAAACAGTGCCGGGAAGTAACGGACAACCCTACCTACCTATTGTTGCCTAATTTGCGAATCACTGTTGTGCCAACATACACTTTTTCCCTGAGCAGTCAACAATCTCAGGGATTTTCCTACGATGTCAAAATACAATTTTTGCCGAGCAATCAAAACGAATCACGACTGATTTCTTACAATGTAACTATCACAATGGCTATGGACGCAATCTCGCTGTCAAACTAATACAAAGCAAAAACGTCAACATCCTGTCGCCAGAGCGCCCAAAATTCACATGGATACCTGTCAGCTCTTCAAAGTCAATACCTACTGCTTCCGGATGGAGTCAAGATGGGGATAGAGAGTCCCATTACGGCGACTGATTCAAATAAGTACGCCGATACTTAAAACCCACTCAGGGCAATCTTTAATGCGAAAATGACTTGTTGCGGCTGTTCTACTACGTGATTAGAATTTTCTTATCACCCCCTTCGTTTACTCTTTTTAGGTATATGTGAGTATGTGACTTTACAAATAATATCCAAATCCGTATTGAAGATAAATAAAACGGCCCAAAGATATCCGCTAACTATAGTAGCAAGCTAAGAAGGCAAGCTGGTCGAAGAAAAAGGCGTCTGGTCCATATACACACGCTTTTCCGCACACGCACACACACAGACACACAAACAGCCCATCCCAAGAGACCAAGCCCGATCTCCGACAACGTACGGAGTACGAAGCACGTCTCTGGAATAAAGCTGTGTGTTGTGAGAGAGTGGACCAGAGATCCCCAAATTCTTCCCCAATCCGACCTTTTGCTTGCTTGCCCGTAGTCCTGTTACCCGAATCCAATCCCCCCAAATCTGCTCCAGCCTACAGCCTCCAGCTGCTGGCCCTTCACTGAGCATAGAGATGCCCGGGGGAAGAGCGTTCCTGTCAAGAAAGGCGGCGCCTTTGCCGCTCCAGTTGGGCGTTTCTAACTCTGGACCTATTGCCATGTCGCTCACCTCCAGCTCATCTACGGGTATGGGGGAAATGGTGGAGGAGTCCGAGGACCCCGGGACGACGACGGAGGACGACGACAGGTGGTCCCGAATGCTTCCCGAGCTGCTCGCGGAGATCGTCCGCAGGGTCGACCGTGGGTCCGAGAGGTGGCCGGCGAGGAAGAGTGTCGTTGCCTGCGCTGGGGTGTGCAAGCGGTGGAGGGAGATCACTCTGGGCTTGGTCCAGCCGCCCGCCGAGTCGGGGAAGATCACTCTGCCTCTGTCGCTCAAACAGGTAAGGAGAAAAATTATGCAGCTTTTTGACTCCACGAATTTCAATTGGGATTTTGGTGTTAGCACTAGTGAGATGCGATCCCCGTTTCAGATCCGGCTGGACGATCTCTTCTTTGTGTACATTTTTTGACAGTGAATCCGGGGATGTTTTGAATGCTCAATTTTGGCTAGTTTGTGTGCTATGATTTGCATTTCTATTCTGGGTAATAGCGTCTGCGATTTTGGTACACCAATAAATTTCTCTTGTCATTTTCCCTCTGGATGCAGCCCGGACGAGGGGATCTCCCGCTGCAATGCTTCATTAAAAGGAATAAGAAGAACGGGGCGTTTTACCTCCATCTCAGCCTCACACAGGGTGGGTATATTTCGTTTTCTTATGAGATCCGCCACCTCTCCTTTTTCTGAATCTATATCCGGTAATCTGACAGTGAATATATATCTCTTTGGTGATACTATGAGGGATGATGAGATCAGTTAGCCAATTCTGGGTAATCTCTTTGTGAAACCATGAAGGATGATGAGATCAATTAGCTCACTCTTTCCACTGAATTGTCACGTCATATAAGTAACCCCTTCAAAATTCATCTGGACTTTTTATTTTTCAAGAATGCGTTTACTTTTTTTTAGTGCGGATAAATACTGTGGATAGTGTGATTTTAGAATGGATGTGTGTATGTAAGATTTCTGAGCAAGCTTAAATCGTGAGAATGCCTTTTTTCACTCGAGTTTGATATTTGGCTAGTAGAGTTCACTCTGGCCAGGAAATTTTCTTTTAACTTTAGTTAAGGTTGGACACCTTATAATCTATTGAAGCCGATTCTTTCAAAATACTGTTTGGGATGGAAGTAATGGGCAGCATATTTTGTTATGTTTTTGTTTCAGAAATTCGTTTGGAGAAGCATACCTCCCCTTACACCTCGTCAAAGCTCTATCCTCAATTAACATCTTTAATTGAACGATGTCTTGCTGAAGTGGTCTGAAGTGGTCTATGTCTTCATCAAATCCTGGCAAATGTCCTCCTCCTGCCATTCCATCACTTCAACTTCACTATCTCCTTTCATCATTTTTTTTAATTATTAAATTCTGGATGTCTTCTTTATTGTCAAGATTCAGCAGTGTTTCCCATCGATCACCGTGACCCTATCACTTTTCCTGTCTCTAGGAGTTCCTCCTTGAGCCACCATCCCTGCTGGACACGGGTTTGTTTATATCTGTTGCTCTGTGCTAGAAGCAACAACACGAGCAGTGGTTCTTATCAACTTCTCAACTGCTACAGCAACATACATGTGCTAGCCTTTCCTCAAGAGTCCCGTCTCCTCCTTTGAGCAAGTTCACTGTGTCCTCTTAGGTCATCACCTTCTTGATAGAGAATTAACGGTATTACCATAGTGTTGACTGTTGAATCAACTGGTACACACAAATTTTGATTTTATTGAGTACTTGGCAGTTTCCTGTTGTTGTTTAGGCACACCTTTTGTTGGCAGCGTCATGCACTGTCATAACGAGGATGGCTAGAAGGTAATTCTGCTGGATATGCCAGCCACAGTCCACGACCACCACCTCTGCTACATCTGATAAACGTATAAAAAGTAAAATCTAAGGGCTGGAAACCCTGTAACTGATCAGTAATTTATCGGTTAAAAAGCTAAGGTTGTTTATCTTGCCGTTTTACAGCATTAACGGACAAAGGGAAATTCCTTTTGGCGGCTAGAAGGGTTAGACGTGGTTCCCACGTTGAGTATATTATTTCCCTTGCTGCTGATGAACTCTCGCAAGCAAGTACAGCTTATGTTGGGAAACTAAGGTTAGTCATAATCTCATTAACTATATTAACTTTTTGTTGAATTTCTACGTAGGATTTCTTGCTTCCGTAATCAGTATGTCTTTACGGTTAGATATTCACATCCAGTAGTTTTAACAATAAAATTAAAGAAGTAATACTGATAGTTGTAGGCTACAATTTATTACATACGTTTCGGCATTTTCTTGTACATAAACTTGTATAATGCTTTCTGCAGTTCTGATTTTTGGGGCACAAAATTCAAGATATATGATACCCAGCCACCATATGACGGTGCAAAGGCATTAAACAGGCGATTAAGCCACAGGTTTGCAAGTAAACAGATCAGCCCTCAGCTTCCTGCTGGGAATTATGAGATTGGTCAAGTATCGTATAAGTTCAATTTGTTAAGGTCAAGGGGACCTAGAAGGATGGTCTGCACGATACACCACACACCTAAAGGAAACGTAGAAGAAACTGCCAATAAGAAACCGGGATCACAAAACCAGGCAACGGCCACTGAACTTGTCATTTTAAAGAACAAGGCCCCTAGGTGGCACGAGCAGTTGCAGTGCTGGTGTCTGAATTTCCACGGGCGAGTCACCATTGCTTCCGTGAAGAATTTCCAGTTGGCTGCCGCCACAGATCCCAGCCAACCTGGAAGTGCCAGAGATGAAGAGACGGTGCTGTTGCAGTTTGGGAAGGTTGGCCCCGATCTGTTTACCATGGACTACCGGAAACCCTTGTCGGCGTTCCAGGCATTTGCAATCTGTTTGACTAGCTTTGGCACTAAGCTGGCATGCGAGTGAAACAGCCATTCTCCTGCTGCAAATAGTCCAATCATTTGCTATTTCAGATCATTGGCGGTGCCCCTGTTATTGTAATTCTATTGACGTGTACATAGCGGAATGTCTTCATCTTCAAAGGGGCGTAGCCTCAACGTTATACATCCAACACATGTTTGGAAAAAATGATGTATGGTAAGTAGGTTTACTGTGTGTGTTTGTGACTTGTCATTGTTTTGTAATTTGTACAGTTTACTTCACTTTTACCTTTGTGCTGTACATGTCACTTGTGTAACCAAGATTTTCTGACCATGTCATTTTCCAAAGTCGGGTGACATCGGGCACTTGTGGAAATTGCCCTACCGGCCCACTGCTGTGCTCCAGCCCGAAATGGAGCTCCAACATCTTGCGCGTGAATGCTATTCTCTTTTTGCACCTGCTATTTACGTTTTCTTTAGTTACCCTGAAATCTAGGGTTAAATGTCATCTTATTCGAGACCGGACCTTAATCAGAGTTGTTTTGGTTGTGGATGTAATAGGATCAGGGGCGGAGCCAGCCGCCAGAGGCTTTGTGTGTTGTTTGGGGGGGGGGGGGGGGCAACTAACATGAATAGAAATCTGAGTTTTACGTTTTGACTTTTCCGTTAAACCTTCCCAGAAAGATATGAGCATGCATTCACCAATCTGGAAAAGTAATTCAACAGAATTATTAGTATGGACTACAAAACAATTTTATTCATTCACGACGATCGCAGGTAAAAGTTTTGAAAAGATTAATTTACCTATTAGTGACTAAAACAGACTCCCAATCTACTATGTAATATATGATAGAAATTTTGAAGACAAAACTTAAGATGTAAAATGATTTGTACAGTCTCGTGATTGCATTAGTTGACATAAAAGGGCTCCGTGCTGCCGTGAATATGTCACATATAAGATCACTCTTTTCATCTAGCTAAAGAATATATAATTGTACCTGATCATAAGGGAGACTAGAGCACTTTGCTTCTATTCCTGGGTTTGTTAGTATCACCGTGCCTATGTTTTTGCATACTAAAATGCTATATATTCTATCAACTTGACTTTTCTTTGGAGAACAACATCAAACTATTAACAGAAGACGAGTAGTGTTTCTTTTGCAGTAATCACGGTTCTTTCTGCAATACGAGGACATAGTTCTTTCAATAGCTTGTGATTGATCAGTATTGTTGACGAAAGATGGAAAGAAACACATAGAGAAGAAAGGATGTTCCGCTAGTATATAAAGGAAAGAGAAACATTACGTTATATAGAAATTTTGTCGTTGGTCTTTGCACATGCTGCTTGGGGCAACGACGCAGTTACAGATGTTTAATCGAGACGCTTCCGTTGTTGATTAAAAATTAAGCAATATAGGAAACCGTGAAATTCCATAGTTCGTTTCACACAGCCGCAATCACGAAGCAGTAGTCTGGATCTATACAGTGGGTAGCGAGATAATGGGAAACAGAAGCAAATTAAAAGAAATCTGACAGTGAATAGGATTATGGAGTGTGGCATTCCAACGTAAAAGGTACAGTGCAAACTAACAATATAGTCAGACCGCAAGCCCCGTATGGCTAGGAATTAACTGTAAACACAAAACATTTGTTATTTTGCTGTTCATATAATTAGCTTTGAGACAAGATCTCTTCAAACTAGTGGTCAGATGGAAGCGTATGTACGATTGCAAACCGTGAGTTTCTTGTGTTAGAATACGTTTTAAATTGATGGTTATAGTATCTTACTACACCAACCAAACATTGTTTCAATTTAATTTGAACCAATAGTTTTAATTGTGTTGTATACGTGTAAGATAAATAAATGTGTGGCATACTTCGTATTCACACGACAACTCAAACATGTCAATAGTATAACAATGTCAACAGTCAATGGCCTTTCAAGATTTACCTTATTATGGAACGTAGAATTTCAGTTGTAGCAAACCGTACCGTACTTTTCTGATGGAACACATAATTTCGGGGGGTAGCAAAGCAGGAAACTTTTTGTGTGTGTGTAACGAAGCTAGTACAAGCTGCTAGCAAAGGTTCAAGGCAAACAAGATCATTAAGGGATTCCTAGTCCACGCACGTGGTGCTAAGAACCGTAGAAAGGAAAGATAAGGTCAGATGAGAATATCAGCAAAGCTATACTCATCCACGATCAATGTTCAGTTGCTGGGCTGTCGGTGTCGGGGGAACTTTCACGTTCGCACTTGATGCCAGATCCTGTGACTCAATAGTCTCCGCTTCTCGGGGAGGTAAGACTTTGAGGTATATTTTCTAGATCTTGAGTAGCCATCGAGCTCAGCATATCGATTAAAGGGAAGCGTCGTTAGCTAGCTCTAAAATACAAAGTGGATCACTCTTAGGTTTCCTTCGCAAAATTATGTCATCTTTCTTTCCAAAGAAAGGCTGTACGCCATTTGTTTATTTTGTACAGCACAATGGCGTCCACAAGAGGTTAAGAAAGCTAATTGTGGGGTTGAAGGGCTAGATAATTTGAATTGAGTAAGAGTAGGAATAATAAATATAATCTCTATTCATAAATTGGCATGGGACAACGTAGCAAAGAGGGCTAGCTTTTTTTTTTAGATTGTTAGCTGAATTTTAGCAATAGAAATTAGACAGAGAGATTCTGTACTAACAACTATAATTCGGAGCATAATGATTTGAGTTTAAAATAGCAAAACATTGAAGATATTCCCCGCTTTTACAAGACTGGAATCTTACCGAGATGGCACTTCCAAGCATGCAATTGTAGATGTAAGGTTGTGTCGACCTCTGGGCCTACATCACCCCAACTATAAATTGAAAAATTCAGGTCATGTCAACTCCCTAACAATTAGATTTTAGGGAGTCTCCCCACCTCCATTTCAACATTCTTAACCTCCAAGAAGTTTTGAGAGTTTAAGATGAATATTGCAAGGGGAACTAACACTCTATCACTTGGTGTGATCCATTTTGAATAGATTCATTAACTATTTAGAGAGGCTATATCAAAGTGGATAGTTTATCATTTATTTATAGCATGTGTTAAACCACTACCACTTGGAAACCATGAACCCACACAAGGTTTGGTTCTAGATCCACCCCTATCCTTTAATGAACACTGAAGAGGATACCATCACCACTTAAATAGATTTTTCTCATTGGCCATGGATGAGAAGCGTTCAACCAAATAGAGTGTATTTGTAGATACATTTCAAGGATCCCAATGAAAAAGAGAAATTTCTTTCCATAATAACACTCCATAGGTTTTTGAAGCTTTTCATCATCCCACAATAATCTCCTTTTTAGCCAACAAGTATCAACATGAGATGCAATATGGATCCTCCTCACACTAAGTCACCCTAGAGGAAGTAACACCATATATTGTTTTTTAGTAGAAAATTTGCTACAAAAAAATTGAAGACCATAGTAAATATTATGTGAACTCCGTTGAGATTATAAGACTTAATTACTCATTCTTGGCCAAACATATGGACCTTTAAGGAATCCTATTTCAGTGTCATTTTGTGTATCACATGATTATACATTTTTTTGGTAAAACTACCCAATAAAGGGGGAGACTCCAACATGTTAAGAAAAGTTTTGCACCAATGACATTGATTGTTGAGACATGTCATTGATGTTTTGTTTCATTCTTGAGAAGATATGGCAATTATTTGAGTTTATGAAGTCTAGATAAATATTTAGACTTTACAAGGATGGAGTTTATACAAAAACCAATACTCGTTCAAAATGAGAATGAGATCATTAATGTGTGTGTCATTAATTGTATAATACTTGTTGGGCTTCTTTCTAACTCATATTCAATCAGGGAGGGATCTTGGGGGCAACTAAGACTAAAAACTCCTTCCCAAATCAATATAAAATGTATTTATGCATATATAGCACAGTCAAGTATGATATATATAGAATGTTTTCTGATACAACTTCAAGTAAAATGGCCGGATAGATTGATATGATGCTCCTCTTTCTAGGTAAGTTGCCCAAGTTTGAATCTCACATAAGGCATATTTTTTTGAACTCATTTAATACATCCCTCATGTTATAAGTAAAACTAAGTCCTTACAACTCAACCCCCACTCACATTTTATGGATTTGCCCATGTGTTTAATGCATGCCACATGATAGAAGTTGGTCTTTACATAGCTTGTAGAGAAACATAAGAAGTGACATTATAAACTTATTTGATACCACTCAAAGAATGTATTATCTTCATAGGGTACCCCCATTAACATATTTTTAAAATGATATATAAGACATTGAATAATCACTTTATATATTAGAGCATAAATTCATCACATTGCACCAAATTTAAAATGATTTAACATCTTGCTATTTAAGTGGAAACAAACATACTAAAGTTTAAAAATGACAAAAATAAAAATAGGCTTGCATCTTCTGAGGGAAGTCAACTTGCCCATTTTTATTTGGGAAAGGGATAGGAACCTTAGATAATCCATCCAAAAAGGGTTATTTCCTACATTGAATGGTAAAATTTCACATAAGGACATACTACATCTACAAAATGATCTCTAGAAATAGGTTCCCAAAGTACTTACTCTCAGTAATCTTATAGTTGTAGAAACTATCGTCACCTTTCACCTCATAGGAAGAGGCAGTCAGTGCCATCAAAGGATGGATGATCCACGATGACGATAATGTAAGAAAGGTTAATACAAATGTATGAACTATTATGTATAGTAGAATAGTATATATTATATATTGATGTAGTATAGACTATATACTACTTATGTATATGTTGCAAACATGCGTTACTAACTTGAATTCTCTATGCGATAAACTTAAATTTGTGCACTGAGTATGTTGAATTCATATACTGAGTAAACTGAATTTTTACACTAGGATTGAATTCATTAACTAGCTAACATGACGTGTATTGATTAATATGATTATGTGTACTGATTATTCTAAATATTTGTGCATCAATTTATGGAATTTTGTGTGCTAACTTAAGCATATTGATGTAGTACAGGTCATACACTAATTGATTGTAGATTGCATATTGGTTTAGATAAACTTTACATGTACAATTTATACATGTTGGGTACCAATCCAAGATCAAAATTTGTTCATGTCTAGATTTTATGTGATTAATTTTGGACACTAACTGAATGGAATTCATGTATTGTAAAAGAATTTTGTGCAATTACTAGTACATATTGTATTCATGTAATGACTTACCTAAATTCTTGCACTAACTAACCTAATTTCATGAGCATTCATGTATTGACAACTTGAATTATTACAATGATAAACCTACAATTATACATTGAATAAGTTGAATTCATGTACTGAGTAAATTCGATTCGAGTATAAGTCAATCGAATATATGTGCTGATTAAACTAGGTACATGAACCTACTAACATGAATTTGTATATTGATTCATATGATCATGTACATTGAATATTTTGTATATTTATGAATTGATTTAGGAAATTTTGTACTACGACTTAAGTATATTGGTTCAGTATAGCTTGTGAACTGACTAAGTATAGCTACATACTAATTTGTGGATAAAATTTTTGCACTAACTAAATGGAATTTGTGTATTAATGAAAAGAAATTTATACAATTACTATGTGGACTTCGTTTACATGATCATTACAATTGAACATGTTTAGTATACTAGTTTAATATACAAGGTATACTAATGTAGTATAGATTGTATACTACTTATGTATATATTATATTCACGTACTTCCTAACTTGAATTGCTGTATTGACTAACACGTATTCATGTACCAAGTTATTCGAATTCATATACTGAGTATAACATCCCAAAAATTGAATTAAAAAAATCACATTGGAACCCTAAATAATTTTTGCAATAGTAAATCAAACTTGTTGGACCTTAATGTAAATAACCTAAGTAAATGATTGTATGTTTAATTATTTAAAAAAATGAGTAACATAATTTCTCTCTTAACCTTTCAATGATGATGTCAGTACAAGTCTTTTAATCTTAAGAAATATTCACATAAACCACAGTTTGAATGTAATGTACTTCCTCTCTCCTTAATTTAGCTTCATCACCATATGAGCCCTAATCAACCTAAGTTCATCAAATAGATTCAATAAAACTAAGGGAAACCCTAAATGCCCATTAATAGAAAGCTACATCACTTAGAAATCAATCATAAATCATTGAATATGCATAAATGATGCTAATAACATTATAGGGATAGCTCATATTTTGGTCACCTAATTGGGAAAATAACAATGTAAAAGTGGTCTAGACCCTCTAACTAACTAACTAGAGAGCCAAATTTGAAGTCAATTGGACCTCATTTGGCCCCTCAAATAATTTTTGAGAGGATTCCTATAGTTTGAGCCCTAAGTATACTATTTATTTGATTTCATATAGTTAATGTTCAATCAAATGCCGCGTAGTTGTTCCTTTCAGTGCTCTGAGTCAGACTATGTAAGCCTGTGAGACAACATCATCTCCCTCGCCTGAGTCTATTCCTGGGTGGACTCTATTTCCCCACCCTTTCCTGATCTCTCTCCCTATGATCAACAAGAGTCCATGATAACTCTGCCCTCTTCATCTCAGCGTCATTCTGAGTTGATAAATCTTAAAAGCAAAGGGATTTCATAATCCAAAGACCCCAGTCGACTAGACATTCTCGTTCCTCCCATGTTTCTCGCTCCGTCTAGGATTCTAACCTCTCTCAGCCTTTGCCTATATAACGAAAGGCCACAAAAATGAACCTTGTGATCTGACAAACCCAAGATTTTTGTCATTTTTCTACCATGTACTCAGACTCTGACCCTTCCAACTCTGCCTTTCTCCAGCCGTTGTCGGAGATCTAGATTCAGTTCTTTGACCTTCACAACACTAGATGAGGCCACGAATTGGTTTGCCTAACCCTAGGGAAGCTTCTATGACCACCAATTTTGATATAAGAATAAGTTTTCATCTTTCTCCCTTCTCATTGTTTCTGGTTGTTTGCCACAATTTGTGAACCTAGTTGTCATGAATACCTCCCAAGCACTTGTTTCCCCTTAAGTTTTCATCAATGAGGTGGTTGGTACTCCTATTTTTTGGTATGATTTAATATGTGATGGTATTCCATCCTCTGCCCTCTCCATGCCTTTGTGGGAGGTGATGGTATGTTTCCTCAGACGATGAGATAACTCAAGATTGGGCTCGTTGTTTCCTCACATGTATGGGGAGCTTGCCCCTAATCTCAGTTTCTCACATGACAGTTGCTTGGGTTAGTAGTAGACCCGATTTCCTTGCCTTCTCATGTTGATCAAGAGGACATTGTCTTCGTCGATTGCAAAGAATATGATCTAGGATCTAAAATTATTGATTTTTCCTTGGATTTGCGTTTTCCTTGTCACGCTCAGTTATGGGTAAATCAGTCTTTATGCACCCCTGCTTGTTCACCCTCCCAAATAGCCACAAATATTGCCTAAGGGGCACGTGGTAGGTTGTGGTTGACCCAGCTCAGTGGAGCGGCTGTTGTTTTGGATAATGTCACTTACATGGCTTTATCGAGCTTTCTGATTGGTCTGAATATACCATATTTTTATAAATTCATGGAAATTGCTACAAAGCTCAAATGGATATGAACCATATATGAATTTTGGTCCATTTTTGAGATCTAGCTAATATTCTAAGTTTCAAGACCTATTTTGGCTTTGGTTTTACAAAGATTCAGATGTTTATATAATTAGGGTTTAGGATGTTACTTAAGGCAATAATTAATATAAATCATGTAATTTTAGGAACTTAGGATTTGACCAAGATCAAAGAGATTAAGTTAGGATTTGATTTGTTCTAGGTAAGTAGTTCATGCCACCATACATAAGTACCTTGGTCAAATTGTTTTCTATGTATGATCTATGAATCATGCTTCCAATTTCAAGTTCAATGCTCTAATCATGTTTATGATATAAATTGCTTGATGACTGTGATATTTTATGTCTTATGGTAATCATGATCTTTAGGATTGAGATTATGATTAATGATTAATGGATTTAAAGTTCTAGTTTCAAGAGGGAGAAATACCATCATGGTAAAAATTATAGTTTTTTTTATTAAATCCATGTTTATGGTAATGTTAATGTTATGAGATGGAATTGAATCATTTTTATATGCTTCTTGAATCATGGACCTCAAGGGGTCATTATGAGAATTCTCACCAATTATGGGCTTTTACATCCAAATCATGGGCATTCATGTTGATTATGGGTTTTCCTAGCAATCATGTGCTCTTGAGTGGGCATCATAGAGTGATGCATATATTACTACTCAATTCTTCATGTTACAAGAACCACATAATCAAGAATGCTTAAATCAAATACATATCAAGATTTTCACTCAAGTCAAGTATATATCCTTATTTTTTAAGTTCTTATAAAATGTATAATGACGCTTACTGATGTATGCCTCTATTTTCACATGGTAGTGGGATGAGATGTTTTTAAGTTCTTATAAAATGTATAATGACGCTTACTGATGTATGTCTCTATTTTCACATGGTAGTGGGATGAGATGTCCCTAGATCAAGGAGCAAAGGAAATTTGAAGTGAGTGCTTCAAAGTATAAGTTTCTAGGACTTAGCTTGGTGGGGTGCCATCTACACCTTAGAAGTTCCAATATCAAGTTTTCAAAGAAGATTTATGCCTTAGATTTCTTCTACCTTTCATGTATTAGATCTTAAGTCAAGGATGAAGTGTTTTATTTTATAAGTATTCTCTTCCAAAGAATAATGTATGGATCTATATTTCCAATTAATGTATGGTGTTTCATTTATCTTGTTGCAGTGAATATCATGTTTTTAATGTTCCTCCAAGCCAAGAAACCCATGTTATGGACAACATAGGGTTTGTTTCCGCTGACATGTATGTGCTTAGAGGGGCGTTGCAAAATGGTATCAGAGTGATGAGTAGATGGCCACTAAGATAAAGATTCACATGTGTTGGTAAGGTATGCCCATAGAGTCAATCATATGATGATTGACACGACATAATTACCTAATAGGATTTGATTAATAATAACATATATGAAGGCAAGCTTCCGATTCATCTATTTCACTCAGTTATGAGATAATGAGGATACAAAGTGAATGTCTAGAGAATTATATTACTCAATGACGTATGTTGTCAAGTTCCTACCCTTGTGATGAGATCATACAGATGTTAAGAGTATATATACATATTCTCATTATATCCATGATCGATTGTTATTGTGGAAGGTTGATAGATAACAATAACACATAAGATCAGAGTGTGCATTGGCTGATGACTAGATCCATTAGTCATGATATGGAAATATCTAATCAAGCACACAGATACATGTTAGAGAATAGTGTATCAGATAGACCCACCTTGAGAGTAACACTTGGTTTTTTTGGTCATAGTCATCTCTCATAGTGAAGGTGGTGATTGTGTTTCTTAGACCTGAAATCACTGCACTCGTTACATGTCATTGGGTACACTTTTACATCATCAACCGCAGTACTAAAACATGGGTTGTTATTACGGTGACGATTAGGTGACTTTGACACATGGGGATATACTATGAGTGATATATATGGGATTTGTCCCTCCTACTGGAGTATGATATCATGGCCACTTGATTAGCGAGACTGAGAAATGCATGCACATGAACATGTGAATCAATATATGATATTAAGGTCACATTATCTTAGTTAGTCTGCTCTTAGTTCAAGAAACATAGAATGAACATTGAGAGGATAACCTACCATGCCTCGAGTTCATCCTAGATATCAGTGACAAAGTAATTATACAATCACTGCAACACCTTACATAGATTGTAGGTTGAAGTTGTTCTCCAACTTTCCATTTCACTTGGGTAGTACTGATGTGTGACTAGGCATCACTCTTTGCTTGTGATGTCATAAACTAGCTATGGACATTCACTGCCAATGTGGCATGGGACCTATAAGGTCACACACATAGAAACTCATCTAGAAGAGGAGTTTGATCTTGAACGACAATTGGATTGATTACTAAAATGTTAAGGTATTCAATTCATGCAATTGATTGCTCGATTGGCTGACCAGATCTGCCAAATGACCATCTCACAGAGTGAGACATCCATTTGGGTAGCCAGTGGGCATATCAAGTAGTTGAGATGGCCGTTTAAGGGTCAGGCTGATCAGATATCAATTTGGCTTAGTTATGCCCTTGAACCGACCAGTTCAATCTGATTGAACTGACTGGCTCAACTCAACTCACCAGACGACCTTCTGGGTGAGTGAGATGGGCGTCTTGATTGGGTGAGATGGCCCATTTGGGTCAAACAAAGGTTCATGATGTTTCCCAAATAATTTTGATTGTTCTTTACTTGAGGAACAAGAAAATTAATATGAGATATTAATTGAATTCAAAATAGCCAAATTCGTTTCAGATTGGGAACTACGAAATGGTCATTTGGCAGTATGAGACAACCATCTCACACACCAAACAACTGTCTGGGTGTGCGAAATGGCCATTTGGGATGTTGCAGGTTGTGAAAATCAAGATTTTTTGATTCTTTCCACTATCACACTTATATCATGTATTGGATAGTAACTGGGAACCTTGACTCTGCCTATGCTATAGATAGAGGGGTATTGGGGGCTTCCCCAAACACAACACAACACAGACAACTAAGAATCTATTCCTCTGACAATTGTTGTCCTCTCTGGTTGTGGTAACCAAGAGAGCCCAGGAAAATCCTACCTAAAAAGGAGGGATACCCAATGGGAGAGAACAACAGAGAAGTTGTCATTGTGGGAGAGTAGGTTGGTGACTCATACACCAAAGGGGAGGACAACTCCTTCTTGTCTGTTATTGGTGAATGACATGAGTTTTAGTTGGTCCATGTGGACTATTCTAGATGTAGGAGACCTTTGGCTGTTGCTTAGAGAGTAAACTCAACCTGTAGTCTGTGGTGAGACCACTGGAGTCAATGTAGAGGTTGCACATACATTATTCGTGGTGAAGACCAGGAGTTGCATAACCACCGTCCTAGAGCAAGTTGTCAATAGTTGCAAAGAAGTGAATTTTGTCCCTGGACTTGCTCGAGGACCAAGTATAACTCGCTAAAACCATCATTCCTATTTCATAGTAGTTGACGCGATATTTCTATATTGGGGAATATGGATAGATAAAAATTTTATTTTCACTGCTATACTATGTGCACGTATTTCCCTACAACATGTTTTAAGCCCTAGGTATATAAGATTAATTTAAAAATATGTGAAACCAAAGTGGAGGTCTAGTCAGAAGACATAATTTAGATAAGGGTTAGGGTTATGTGCCTAGATGTTTTGGGTTTTTGTGTTAAACCTAGAATTGTACATAGCATGCTCTCTTTTCTTCCCATGTGGTTGTGGTATGGGACACAGGCTCATGGGATTTTGTAGAGAGAATGTTATGTGCATAATACCATGCTTGTCTCACCCTTTTGAATGCATGTGGTATGGGACATGTACACTAGAGAGGTGTTAAGATAAGTGTTATAAGACATGTCACCTCTGAATATATGACCGACTGGCATGTATCCAAAGGCAACTAATAATATAAGATTTGGCATTACAGTTTGAGACATATAGTCACCTAAACCTAATTAGTTACATAATAAGACTAAGCATGCATACAAAGGGTAGATAATTTGACATGGATACAAAAACAAATCATGCACATGCTACTAAACAATGTTCTCTACTATTTTATGATTATGTGTTCAAATTGAACATCATGTATTACTGCTATGCTTATCAATTATGAAATTATTAAAATCATGTTTAAGTGTAAGAAATCATGTTATGTTGATATTGTCCTCTCCATCATGTTATGTGAGCCTTAACCGGCCTTATGTGGTCCTTAACCGGCCATATGTGGTCCTTAACCGGCCTTATGTGAGCCTTAATTAGCCTTATGAGCTCTGTGGGAGCATTATGTGAGCCTTAATTAGCCTTGTGTTCCTTAACTGGCCTAATGAGCACTACAGGTGCAATCAGGAGAGTGACTATATCAACTCAAATAAAAATCCATCTTATTATGAAATCATGTCAAGTTAACCAAGTTCTCATGGTATTATGTTAACCATAAGTAAGTCATGTCTTAAATATGCCAATGAGACTCTAAGATGATATTTGAGAGTTAGTATACATATAATAAGTAAAATCCTAAGGTGGGTAGTAAGTAGAAATTTTGAGGATCAAATTTATTTAAGGTGGGTAGAATTTTTGCATCCCAAAAGTTGAATACACAAAAAATCACATTGGAACCCTTAATAATTTTTGCACTAAATAAATCAAACTTGTTGGACCTTAATGCAAATAACCAAGTAAATGATTCTACATTTAATTATTTCAAAAGTTGAGTAGCATAATTTTTCTATTACCCTTTCAATGATGATGTCAGTACATGTCTTTTAATCTTAAGGAATATTCAAATAAACCAAAGTTTGAATATAATGTACTTCCTCTCTCCTTCATGTAGCTTTATCACCATATGAGCCCTAATCGTCCTAAGCTCATCAAAGCCCCAATCGGCCTAAGTGCATCAAATAGATTCAATAAAACAAGGTAAACCCTAAGTGACCATTAATGGAAAGCTACATCACTTAGAAATCAACTATAAATAATTGAATATACATAACTAATACTAATAACATTATAGGGATAGCTCATCTATTAGTCACCCAATTGGGAAAATAACTATGTAAAAACATTCTATACCCTCTAACTAACTAGTGAGCAAATTTTGAAGTCAAGTGGACCTCATTTGGCCCCTCAAATGATTTTTGAGAGGTTTCCTATAGTTTGAGCCCAAATTTTACTATTTATTTTGATTTCATATAGTTAGAGTTCAATCAAATGTCACGTAGTTGTTCCTTTTAGTGCTCTGAGTCATATTATATGAGCCTCGATCGAGCGTCATCTCCCTCACCTGAGTCTGTTACTGAGTGAACTTTGTTTCCCTTCCCTCTCCCGATCTCTCTCCCTATGATCAACAAGAGTCCACGATAACTTTGACCTCTTCATCTCTACATCATTCTAAGTTGATCAATCTTAAAAGAAAAGGAATTTCATAATCCAGAGACCCCGGTTGACTAGACATTCATGTTCCTCACATGTTTCTCTATCTGTCCAGGATTCTAGCCTCTCTGCCTTTTCCTATATAACTAAAGGTCGCAAAAACAAACCTCATGATCTGATGGACCCAAGACTATCGTCATTCTTCTGCTCTATACTCTACTTCTAACCCTTACAACTCCATCTTGCTCCACTCATCTCCGGAGATCCACATTCAGCTCTTTGACCTTCACAACACCAGATGAGGCCACTACTGGTTTGTCTTGCCCTAGGGAAGCTTCTACGACCACCAATTTTGATCCAAGAACATGTTTTTGGCTTCCCCCTTCTCATTGTTTCTGGTTATTTGCCACAATCTGCTAGTTGTCATTGATACCTCCCAAGCACTGGTTTCCCCTTCATTTTTATCAACAAGGTGGATGGTACTCCTATTTTTCGGTATGATTCAATATGTGGTGAGATTCCATCTTCTGCCCTTTCCATACCTTTGCGGGAGGTGATGGTATGTTTCCTCAGACTACGAGATAGCTCAAGAATGGGCTCATTCTCACCACACATGTATGGGGAGCTTGCCCTTGATCTTGGTTTCTCACATGACGGTTGCTTGGGTGAGTAGTAGCTTGGTTTCCTTGCCTTCTCATGCTAGTCTGGAGGACATTATCTCCAGCAATTGTGAAGAAGATGATCCAAGATCTAAAATTATTGATTTTCCCTTAGATTTGCTTTTTCCTTGTCAGGCTCAGTTATGGGTAAATCGATCTTTATGCGTCCCTGCATGTTCACCCTCACATATAGCCATGACTATTGCCTAAGGGGCACGTGGTAGGTTGTGGTTGGCCCAAATTAGCAGAGCAGCTGTTGTTTTGGATAATGTCACTTACACGGCTTTGTCGAGCTTTTTGATTGGTCTGAATATACCAAATCTTTATCAATTCATGAAAATTGCTACAGAGCTCGGATGGAGATGAACCATATATGAATTTTTGCTCCATTTTTTTAGATCTAGCTAATAGTATAAGTTTCAAGGCATATTTTGGCTTTGGTTTTACAAAGATTTAGAGGTTTGTATAATTAGGGTTTAGGATGTTACTTAATGAAATAATTAATACAAATCATGTAATTTCAGGAACTTAGGATTTGACCAAGATCAAAGGGACGAAGTTATGAATTTCTTTGTTCCCGGTAAGCAGGTCATGCCACTATAAATAAATACATTGGTTGAATTGTTTTCTATGTATGATCTATAAATTATGCTTCCAAATTCAAGTTCAATGCTCTAATCATGTTCATTATATAAATTTCTTGACGAATATGATATTTTATGTCTTATGGTAATCATACTCATTAAGATTAGAGATTATGATTAATGATCAATTATTAATGGATTCAAAGTTCAAGTTGTAAGAGGGAGCAATCCCATCATGGTAAAGATTATAGTTTTATATTAAATTCACGTTTATGGTGATGTTAATGTTAAGAGATGGAATTGAATCAATTTTATATTCTTCTCGAATCATAGACCTCAAGGTTTCTTTATAGGAATTCATGCCAATTATGAGCTTTTACAGCCAAATCATGGGCATTTGTGCCAATTATGGGCTTTCCTAACATTATGGACTTTCATAGAAATCATGTGCTCTTAAGTGGGTGTCATAGAGAGATTATATATTACTACTCAATTTTTCATGTTATAAGAATCATGTAATGAAGAATTCTTAAGTCAAATACATGTCAAGGTTTTCTCTCAAGTCAAGTATATATGCTTATTTTGCAGTTCTTATAAAATGTAGTGTCGCTTACTGATGTATGTCTCTATTTTTGTGTGGTCGTGGGACGAGATGTCCCTAGATCAAGGATAAAAAGAAATTTAAAGTGAGTGCTTCAAAGTAGAATTTTCTAGGACGTAGCTTGGTGGGGTGCCATCTACACCTTAGAAGATCTAATATCAAGTTTTCAAAGAAGATTTATGCCTTAAATTTCTTCTACCTTTCATGTATTAAATCTTAGCTGAAGGATGAAGTAGTTTATGTTATAAGTTTTATCTTCCAAAGAGCAATGTATAAATCTATATTTCCAACTAATGCATGGTGTTTCATTTATCTGGTTGTAATGAATATCATATTTTGTAATGTTCCTCCAAGCCAAGTGACCCATGTTATGGACAACATAGGGTTTGTTTCCACCATCATATAAGTTCTTGGAGGGGTGTTACAATATGGTATCAAATGAGT
Organism: Alisma plantago-aquatica; assembly: GCA_963693085.1. Classification (NCBI taxonomy): domain Eukaryota; kingdom Viridiplantae; phylum Streptophyta; class Magnoliopsida; order Alismatales; family Alismataceae; genus Alisma; species Alisma plantago-aquatica. Next base: position 668,383,932 of record OY856414.1, read on the forward strand.
AGATGTCCACTAAGCTAAAGATTCACATGTTCTAAGACCTAGGTATAGAAGATTAAGTTAAAGATACGAGAAACCAAATTAGAGGTCTAGACACAAGATATAAGTTAGATAAGGGTTAGGGTTATGTGCCTAGATGTTTTAGGTTTTTTTGTTAACTCTAGAATTGTACATAGCATTCTCTCTCTTCTTTCAATGTGTTTGTGGTATGGGACACAAGCTCATAGGGTTTTGTAGAGAGAATGTTATGTGCATAATATCATGCTTGTTTCACCCTTTTAAATGCATGCGGTATGGGACATGTGCACTAGAGAGGTGTCAAGATAAGTGTGATATGACATGTCACCTCTGAATATATGACCGCCCAACATGTACGCAAAGGAGACAAAGAATATAAGAGTTGGAATTAAAGTTTGAGACATATAGTCATCTAAACCTAATTAGTTACATAATAAGACCAAGCATACATACAAAGGGTAGATAATTTGACATGGATATGAAAAAAAAAATCATGCACATGATACTAGACAATTTTTATGATTATGTGTTCAAATTGAACATCATGTATTACTGTTATGCTTTTGATTTATGAAATTATGAAAATCATGTTTAAGTGTAAGAAATAATGTTATGTTGATATTGTCCTCTCCATCATGTTATGTGAGCCTTAATCGACCTTATGTGAGCCTTAACCGACCTTCTCTGAGCCTTAATTGGCCTTATGAGCTCTATGGGAGCATTATGTGAGCCTTAATCGGCCTTATGTGAGCCTTAACCAACCTTATGAGCATTGTGGGTGCAACTGGGAGAGTGACAAATAAAAATCCATCTTAGTATGAAATCATGTCAAGTTAACCAAGTTCTCATGAAATTATGTTAACTATGAGTAAGTCATGTCTTATGTATGCTAATGAGACTCTAAGATGATATCAGAGAGTAAGTATACATAGAATAAGTACAACCCTAAGGTAGGTAGTAAGTAGAAATTTTGAGGATGAAATTTATTTAAGGTGGGTATAATTATAATATCCCAGAATTTTTTTTTGGTAATCCAAGAGATTCGTAAGGCTTGCGTTGAGTTCAACATGGGGAGCTCAACCCATCCTGTAAGGAGCATATCCCATTAAGTCACACAGAGGCCGGCTTCACTATGGGAGAAATAATTCCAAACAGTTCCACCAGGGGGATTAGAACTTGGGACCCTTCATGAGGGGCCCCGTGCTGCGACCAAATAATCTACTGCTCGCCGACTTCCCAGAAATTGAATACACAAAAAAATTACATTGGAACCTTTAATAAATTTTGCACTAAATAAATCAAACTTGTTGGGCCTTAATGCAAATAACCCAAGTAAATGATTGTACCTTTGATTTTTCTAAAATATGAGTAAAATAGTTCCTCTCTTACCCTGTCAATGATTATGTCAGTACATGTCTTTTAATCATAAAGAATATTCAAATAAACCAAAGTTTGAATATATTGTACTTCCTCTCTCCTTAATGTAGCTTCATCACCATATGAGCCCCAATCAGTCTAAGTTCATCAAACAAATTCAATAAAACTAAGGTAAACCCTAAGTGACTATTAATGGAAAGCTACATTGCTTAGAAATCAATCATACATTATTGAATAATGATAAGTGATACTAATAACATTATAAGGATAGCTCATCTTTTGGTCACCTGATTGGGAAAATAACTATCTAAAAGTGCTCTAGACCCTCTAACTAACTAGTGAGACAAATTTGAAGTCAATTGAACCTCATTTAGCCCCTCAAATGATTTTTTGAGAGGTTTCCTATAGTTCGATCCCTAAGTATACTATTTATTTTTATTTCATATAGTTAGCGTTCAATCAAATGACACATAGTTGTTCCTTTGGGGTTAGACTCTGTGAGCCCGTGAGAGAGCTTCATATACCTCACCCAAGTCTATTCCTAGGTGGACTCTATTTCCCCTCCCTCTCGTGTATCTCTCCCTTTGATCAACAAGAATCCACGATAACTCTGCCCTCTTCATCTATGCATCATTCCGAGTTGATCAATCTTAAAAGCAAAGGGATTTCATAATCCAAAGACCCCAATCGACTAGGCATTCCTATTCCTCCCATGTTTCTCTCTCTGTCTAGGATTCTAGCCTCTCTCGACTTTGCATACATAAATAAAGGTCGCAAAAATGAACCTCGTGATGCGGCGAATCCAAGATTGTCGTTGTTTTTCTACCCTGTACTCAACTTATGACCCTTCCAACTCTACCTTGCTCCAGCCATTTTCAGACATCTAGATTCAGTGGTTTGACCTTCGCAACACCATATGACGCCATGGCTTGGTTTGCCTAACCCTAGGGAAGCTTCTACGACCACCAATTTTGATCCAAGAATAGGTTTTCATCTTCCCCCTTCTCATTGTTTCTGGTTATTTGTTGCATTCCACAAACCTAGTTGTCATTGATACCTCCCAAGACTGGTTTCCTATTCTCTTTTCATCAATGAGGTGGTTGGTACCCCTATTTTTCAATATGATTCAATATGTGGTGGGATTCCATCTTCCACCCTCTCCATCCCTTTGGGGGAGGTGATGGTCTATTTCCTCAGACCATGAGATAGCTCAAGATTGGGCTCATTCTCACCGCACATGAATGGCGAGCTTTCCCCTGATCTTGGTTTCTCACATGACGATAGCTTGGATGAGTAGTAGCCCCAGTTTTCTTTGCCTTCTCATGCTGGCCTAGAGGACATTGTCTCTTTTGATTCCGAAGAATATGATCAAGGATCTAAAATTATTGATTTGTCCTTGCATTTGCTTTTTCCTTGTCACACTCAGTTATGGGTAAATTGGTCTTTACACGCCCCTACTTGTTCACCCTCACATATAGCCACAACTATTACCTAAGGGGCACATGGTAGGTTGTGGTTGGCCCAGCTTAGCAGACCAGCTATTGTTTTGGGTAATGTCACTTACATGGCTTTGTCAAACTTTCTGATTGGTCTGAATATACCAAATCTTTATAAATTCATGGAAATTGCTATGGAGCTCGGATGGAGATGAACCACATATGAATTTTGCTCCATTTTTCAAGATCTAGCTAACAGTGTAAGTTTCAAGACCTATTTTGGCTTTGGTTTTGCAAAGAATTATAGGTTTGTATAATTAGGGTTAGTATGTTACTTAAGACAATAATTAATTTAAATCATGTAATTTTAGGAACTTAGGATTTGACTAAGATTAAAGAGATTAAGTTAGGATTTGATTTGTTCCAAGTAACTGGTTCATTCCACCATACATAAGTACCTTGGTTGAATTGTTTGCTATGTACGATATATGAATTATGCTTCAAATTTCAAGTTCAATGCTCTAATCATGTTCACTATATATATTGCTTGATGACTATGATATTTTATGTGTTATTGTAATCATTCTCATTAAAATTAGATATTACAATTCATGATCAATGATTAATGGATTTAAAGTTCAAGTTTAAAGAGGGAGAAATACCATCATGGTAAAGATTATAGTTTAAGACTAAATTCATGTTTATGGTAATTTTAATGATAAGATGTGGAATTGAATCAATTTTATATGCTTCTCGAATCATGGACCACAAGGGGTCGTTATGGGAATTTGTGCCAATTATAGGATTTTATAGCTAAATCATGGGCATTCGTGCCAATTATGGGATTTCCTAGCAATCATGTGCTCTTAAGTGGGCGTCATAAGGAGATGCATATATTACTAATCAATTCTTCATGTTATAAGAATCATGTAATCGAGAATGCCTAAGTCAAATACATGTCAAGGTTTTCTCTCAAGTCAAGTATATATGCTTATTTTTCAGTTCTTATAAAATGTATAGTGCCGCTTACTGATGTATGTCTCTATTTTCACACGGTCATGGGATGAGATGTCCCTAGATCAAGGAGCAAATGTAATTTGAAGTGAGTGCTTTAAAGTAGAATTTTCCAAGACTTAGCTTGATGAGGTTCCATCTACACCTTAGAAGATTCAATATCCACTTTTCAAAGAAGATTTATGCCTTAGATTTCTTCTACCTTTCATGTATCAGGTCTTAGTTCAAGGATGAAGTACTTTATGTTATAAGTTTTCTATTCCAAAGAACAAAGTATGAATCTATATTTCCAACTAATATATGGTGTTTCGTTTATGTTGTTCCAATGAATGCCATGTTTTGTGATGTTCCTCCAAGCCAAGTGACCCATGTTATGGACAACATAGGGTTTATTTCTGCTGACATATATGTGCTTGGAGGGGTGTTACACTGAGAAAACTAAATTTTTGTACTAAATAATCCAATCATGTGTATTTATTGTTCTAAATATGTATACTTATTGACTTGAATTTGGTATTGAAAAAATGGAGTTCACGTACTTAGTAAACTTTATGTGTATGATTAATATTGATCAATCATGTACGGAATAGACCAAGCATCTTGATGTGCTTTATGGGATGGGTGTTTGCACTCAAAAACTATGATATTTGGTGATGCATATGCTAACAAAAGAATCACATCAAACAAAGATCATACCCTCTAACATCCTTGAAAAGTCTAAGGAGGAAGGACAACAATTTAGCGAGGACAATTCTACTACAAAGATCCAATTAAAGTTTCACATAAGTTGTATTTGCATACCCTGAAATGATCCAGCTAGAATTTAGAACTCCTCAGTGGTCCTCTCCTCACCTCACTATGTTAGGGTTTGGGCATGTTAGGTATAACCCCATTGATTCCCTGAGGTAGCTCTAAGTCATAGAGAGTGCTCAACCTTGGAATTATGTTTGTATTACTTCAATAGATCATAGGAAACATAAATTGATCAAGAAATATTGTCATCTAGTTGCAAGTAATGAAGGAGGAAATACAAGTATGACAATAGGAGCACCTATAAATTGGAAAGAAGTATAGCTAGGTACCTGCTAGAGTACAACAGTACATGTTACAACCCCAATTTTTGGGTTATTTTGGTGAGAAATGTGATTTCTCATATTAAAGATATTTGAACAAATAAATATATAATTTGTTTTGAATAAATGGATTTCGTTTACAATAGCCTTGATGATTTTTTTGTGGGCTTTATTGGCTATTGGGCCCAATAACAAGGAAAAGACATAAGGAGCTCCATTATTAATAAGAAATGGAGAAAAGAAAATTGTAGAAACCTCTAGAAGGAAAAAGTATGTAATCCAAAGGTGGATTTCATGCCTCTTGGGTTCCTTGGGATCCGAGGAGTCCAAAGTTGCAAAGATAATGCAAAAATAAAAGAAAAGATCAATTAAATATTTCTTTATTAAGAAAGAAATTGAAAACAATGATAAAATGTGGAAAACAAGTGGAAAGAGGCATAATTGAGTTATCCTTGGTGGATTTTCGTATCCATGAGGTTTCTAATATTAAAAGGAATGCCAATGCGGAAAATAAAAAGAAAGATAAAGAGAAATCCTCAAAAAGAGATATTTTTATAAGAAATAAACAAGATAATGTGAAATAGTGAATATAGATGCATCTAGAAGGATAATAAGTATTCTTAAAAAGGAATTTCAAAATACTAGAGTTTCTTGAGGTCCAAGGAACTCCAATGGAGAAAAACAAAGAGAAAATACCAATAAAGCAAAATAAGAGAGTAATGTAATACCTTATTAATGAATTTTGGTGGCATTGCTAAACATGTGGTATTTTCTACTTAAGGAAAATATATTTTCGTGGCCAATGAATTAAAAGGCAAGAATAATGAGAGTAAGGGAGAGGATTTTCGTATTCCAAAATATCCAAGAAATAAGAAATATAAAAGAGATAATTAGGAGAGAGAGAAAGAGGAACTTGCTTCGTAATGAAGAAATCAAATTCCTTTTGGAAAAGGACTGCATTTCTTCATGGGCAAGCCATCCCGGGGCTTCTTTACCCTCCCTATATAAGGGGTAAGACCTTAGGCTGAGTCCAGAAGATCCCACACATCGTTCTCTCCTCTTCTTCCACGTTTTCGTCCATAAACCTTAATCAAGGAGAAGCTACGTGATCGCGGAGCCATGAGGCTACAAAGGAGGAGTTTGAGGGAAGCATGATGTCCCATGACACCGGAAGGCAGCCTTGCCATCGTATCCCTGACCTAACCCGAGCGCTATAGCAGCTGCACGGCTGCAACAGCTGTCGCAGGTTGCAGGGCTACCCAGCCCAACCTAGCTGAGCTGGTCATGTGTTGGGTGGAGCTCCAAGCTCGGAAGGAGCTGGCAGAGCAAAGGGAACCTACGCTGGTGACCTTCAGGGTCCAAAGGAGGGAGAACGAGCTACGTAAGCCACGGCTAGGGCTGCTGCGGCAGAAGCAGCAGTCGATCGCAAGGTTGAAGAAGTCAGAGGGCCATTGGACGGTTCTACCCTCGACGTAACAAAGGATGGGCTACTTAAGTGTAGGGCAGAAGTGTCATTTAATTCTAATTTCTAAGCGGGCCGTGTTGCATGCATGAGGCGACGTGGCAGCTTCTGATTGGTCCAAAAAGGTAACTTTTGCAAAAATCATATCTCTTTAATGGTAGCTCGGATGGACACGCATAAAATATGAAAATTGCTCAAAAAATGAGGGGAATCCAATAAAAATATATTTAGAATCTAATTCCTCTTGAAATTCGAGAAGTAGTGTAATTTATCAATTGTAATGAATTAAAGATTAAGAAATCCTATTTAGAGATGATTAATGCATCTAGTAGGGTTTAATGGATGATTATAGTTGATAGTAACCTATTAATTGTAAAAAGGTATATTGAAAACAAAAAGGATGAACTTTGCACATAATTAGTTTAATTTAGAGTTTCATATGCATGAATATTCTTAAAGGGGCCTTGAAACCCTAATATTGGTAAATGCAACTCTTAATGGCTTTAATTATTCAAAATCGTGAATAAAGCTAAGATTTGGTGATTCTAAGCTATTTTGAGTATAAAGGTTTCTAATTGTGGATAAATACCTTTAATGTAGAAATTAGGGTTTTCTAATGAATAAAGAGAATTAATGACAATTAGAATTCATATGTGAATTAGACCATAATGAACTATGAATTGATGATAAATAAGCATAATGATATTGTCATAGAATAAAAGGGATAAAAATGATAGCTTTAATGTAAAAGAGGCTTAATGGACTTAATTGATGATTAATTGTGTTGTTTCTATAATTAAGGTTATATGTTGTTAAAAGGTAACCTTAATAACTTTCATGAAGGATAGATGAGAAATTAGGGTTTAAAAGAGTAAAATGAAGTAAAAACCCTAATTGCAAAGTAAACCCTAAAAGAGGTAGAAATCCTAAAAAGGGATAGAAGCCTTAAGTAGCAAGATAGTTTGAATAGATTTTGATAAAAGGAATTGGATGTAATTTCAGGACTCTTGTACTTGATTTATTGGACGTATTGATTGATTGGACTATTCTATCTCAATTCAGCCTAACATGTATGTGGTTAATTATGGTTAATCGCATTAGTTTCCTGAGGGTTTTTTGAATGTTTCCTCACCTTGAATGCAACCTAAACAGTTGGATGTTCATACTTGCAAAATCATAAAATCACTATGGTTATCAAAAATATAAATACAAGTGTATTCTCACACCTACATGCCACCCTGATGGAAGATGCCAAAAAAGGTCAGGTCCAAGAGGGTAGACCAATGGGCACCATGAGAGGTGACCCCAAACATCAAGCTCAAGAATGAGAAGGTGGTCTATGTTGCATGACAATGGGGCACCATGAGAGGTGACCCCCAGGCACCAAGCTCGGGATTGAGAAGGTGGCCTTAATTCAATGGCAAAAGAGAAACCCTAGAGGGGTATTCCAGGGTTAGGGAAAAAGCGGTGGAGAATGACACATTAAAAATGTAAATTGGTTTGCTAATTACCCTGATTGTGATAATTAAATTGTTAGTCATATTTTTGAAATTTTGGTTGTTCCCACATACCAGCATATTCCTATATGCTGATCGACGTTTTGTTTGTCGGCATATTAGGTACAACAATACAAACAGTAAAGTGATACATTGTGGAAATAAGAAATAATGTGCAAGGAGGATTAGATAGAATGAATCCAGGTTGTGGATAGAGTAGTTTACCAAATTTTTAAACAGGTATGCAAAGTTTTATTTTATACCAGTTTTCAGTTTAGTTGGTAAAATTTGATAATTGTTATTGATTATTTGTCGAACCTTTTTGTAACATCCTTGACCTGGGTTATGCTTTAACCCTAGGTGTTTTGTTTAAGAAAGATAATTATATGCTTAATATTATCTTTTGAAAAATAATTAAGGCTCCAGAGGAACTTATATTTCAATTTTAGTCCATTTTGAACTATGTTGAAAATAATGTTTTACTTGCTTTGGACTAAAGTGAAAATTACCCAATTTGAGGGGTTAAATTGCAAAATTGTGCATGATAATATGTTCCTCATGTGTTGAAGCATCATGGGAATGAAGATGATGCAGAGGTATGACTAGTGAAAGCCTGAGCACCAAGAAAGAGCTGATAAAGCTATATTTGTGCATTAAAACCTAGTTTTGGTGTAATGTGTAATTTACCCAAAACCCTGGGTTCAATATGCAAATTTCCACTTCAATAAAGTCCATAATATTCTTGGCATATTATAGAGGCAATAAAATGAGAGGGGCATATCATTTGAGCTACTTTGAAGGAGAGAGAATCTTGATATTAAAATAATCAAGATTTAAGCATAAATGGAACTTTACTTCAATTTAATGCAAAAATAAATAAAATAATTGAAGGGCCTTCAACCAAAAACGAGATGGTTGGGTTTTCTCAAGTGTGAACGTCCTTATGCCTTGCAAAGGCAAAGGAAATATCTACATGAGTGGAAAACCCACTCACATTAAGTTAATGAAAAGTAATATCCATTAAAAATGGGATATTAGTATAATATGATTAAGGTGCTTAATTTATTTTCCCTTAATTCATGGATAATGGAAGGGAATTTGGATATAAGGAAGATAGCTTTGCATGCACGGAATTGAGGAGGAAGATGTGGCACAATTTTGGAATTAAAAGATTTTTATAAGACATTTTCTCTCTCATTGATTTTCTTATAAAAACACCTTTTACCACTCAACCCAAAGGCTTTTTCGAATCCACTTCTTTTCTTTTCTTGAAAAAATGACCAAGGGAGCTAGGAGCAGCAGTAGGACGACCCCCAACCTGTTGGTAAGCTTCTTGACCTCCGTTCACCTTGATTTCATGGTGGAAATCGAAAATCAATGAATGATTTCTTCTTATCTCGATCCCATCTTCAATTCTAACCATTCCTTTTCACTCAAAAACTTGAGAAACGAATCTTGTGGTTAGAGAAAGCTTCTTCCACCATTGTTGACGTGAAGCTCCAAGCTTTGAAGCTCAATTGGAGGTGGGTTATATAACTTGAACCCTTAATCATTGTTGTTGAATTCAATTTCTCAATTCATTTGATTCAATTGTTCTCCTTGCATTTCCTTTGATTAATTGATGGAATTACCATGGAAATGGCAGTATATTTTGAAGGGTCGAAGCTTTATGATGACATCATCTTAAGCATACATCTTAACATAATTGAGTTGCAAACGATTTCAATAGCTTTGGTACAAATGGGTTCACCAAACCATTTGGAGACCAAACGGTTTGCAAACCGTTTGGAGGTTTGGATCCCAAATCATTTAGAAGGGTTGACCATTTGGATGGGTTGACCATTTGCGGTCAGGACCCTAGTGCATGTTGGATGATGATCCAATGGATCCAATTGATTGATTCAATATATGGACAATCCTCCAATTAGAAACCCTAATCGACTTGTTGAAAGAAAACTCAATTGATCCAAATGATTTCAAGATGACTTGGACCAAACGGTCTTGAAACCGTTTGGAGGATTAATGGTTGAACTTTGGTTGATGTATGGAGATCTAATGGTGTTGATTGATGAATCTTTCAATAGCCTAATTGATGGCCAATTCAATGGTGTAAATCATATTCAATTTGATTGATGAATGTCCTAAGTGACCCATTCGGTTTTGAGGCTGGTTTGGCCCAAACGGTCTTGACACCGTTTGAGTCCAAACAGTCTTGAAATTGTTTGGGGTCAAACGGTCTCAGGACAGTTTGGAATCCAAAGGTTTCAAAACCGTTTGGAGCGAAAAAGGTCAAAACTGATTGGATGATCCAAGGTGATCAAATTGATTGGAAACTTAAAGTGATGGTTGATCCATTGATCCAAGGGTTGATCATGATAATTATCAATGATAGGAACAAAGTTTGAAACCCTAAAAGTACCTAGATGATCAATATCCTTAGAATGGTTAACCCCAAAAGCTTATAGAAGCAGTAGCTCAATACACTATGTCTACCATAAATGTATGTACTTGAAATGATGGGTCGACCTAATTAAATTAAGTTTTATATAACTAACATCCTAGGGAGGATGAGAGAGAAGTATTCATACATGGGTATTAATCATGTAGTGATTAGGGTATGATCCTTAGTAAAGAGATCATGAAAACCCTAATAGAGAAGGATAATGAACCCAAACCCTAATTCAGGGCAATTCTGAGTGAAACCCTAATCTAGGGTGATGTGATGTGAAACCCTGATGTAATGATGTGATGTGAAACTCTAAACCAGGGTGATGTAAGTATGGCTATATGAAAACCCTAATCTTGGGCAATATGGTGATAAACCATAATCCTAATCTAGGTAATGGGATGAATATCCCCAATTGACATGAAATGGGAAACCCTAACCCTGGTGAGGGAATAGTGGTGTTACCCTTGAATGGCAAGGAACTGAAATAAGATTGATATATCTATTATCATGTGTGCTAACCTTGCAGGTACCATGAGATGATGGACATAGCCAGGTATGAGCTATGATGCGTTATTTATTGAAATTGTTTATTGGGACTTATGTGCCATAATATGCCTTGTTGCTTAGTAAGAGGTAATAAGAGAATTAATGGGCCTTAAGTGCCATGAGAGATGCTTGTGTAACAAGTATCATGTTTACCTTGGTCAGATGACCTAAAGGTGATAGTTACTTGAAAAAGTGGTAACAATGCTCAGTAATGAGTTAAGGGTTTGAATACCCAGAACCATATGATTATGGCATTGAGTTTGTAAAGGTATGAGTATTCCCAGTATTGAAATGAGGGACTGAGATCCCAATGTCTTATAAAGACTGAGAAGTAATTGATGAAAACAGTACATGTTTCTTTGTAGCATTTGTCCTAATAAGTTATGTTTGAAAACTTGACTGATGCTAAAAGAATATGATAATGTACTTAATTAATAAAGTGAAATCCTTTCATGTAGAGCCCTGACCATAGATCCATCATCGTCAGAAGTTGGTGATGGTGAAATAGGTTTTCCTTTGGGAATTCCTAAGGAACACATATTTTTGAATATGTGGGGGTAATGGGCGCTAATACCTTACCCCCTGATGAAGGGATTGATGTGATTTAAGCAATAAATCTCTCAATCCTTCATTAATTGTGACGGGATGGATGTATCACAAATCTCCCGATGATGTGAATGTCAGGTCGATATGAGAATAAACATCAAATCTCTCGATTGCCGATGAGAGTGCAGTTGCCACTGTAACTCTGTAGCGAAGTTGCCAGTATACCCTACAACGCTATGTTGAGCAGTTGACATAGTCATGCTTGTAGTCTCACATTGACCGAGATGTGAGAGGTCATGTAATCCAGTTCTTCCTTTGACCTTATATGGTATCGATTTCGACTTCACAATGGTCAGTTGGAGGATGAGCGGTATACCTCATCTCCTCAGGGCATAAATATGTTTGTAAAGTGTAATCAGCCGTGTAGCATATTTTCTAAAGTCAAAATGTGAGAATCACTGGTTGATGTATATTGCTTAGTATATCCTAGAAGAATAAATGATATACATGTTTCTTCAATATCTTGTTGAATAGTGACATGCTGCTTTATCAAGTAATAGATGAAATGCTCTGAATAAGCTTATTTCTCTAATCAATTTAGATATTGAATTATCTGCTGCTATATGATTCTCTACTCAGTTTATTTTTATTAAACTACAATAATAATGTTTTTGGTAGAGAGTTATATCTCTCATTGGGGCAATTTACAAATTATCTCACCTCCGTGGAATCCAACATTTTTAGGTAATCGCCGACAAAGAGGTAGAAATTCTATAGTAGAGGAAGAGTAGTAGCAACATCAGGGATTTTAGTAATTCTACAGGTGGAAATACTGGTGGTCAAGTTTTATAATAGATAGTCCTATGTGTCGTCTCTATACTCTCAGGTCCTAGGAGTCAGTGAATAGTGTTTTTAAAATAGATCTGAGATTTTGGTTTGAATACCTTGAGGATCTTGTTACTTGTGCTTTTTAGCAAAGCAATCATGTATATATATTCCTCGAGAAGAGATGGTACAGTGGATGTACTTTATGAACCAGTATGTAAATATAGTATTGTGGTTCTTGTTTAAAGAGTTTTCCTGAGAATGGATCTCTTTGTAAATGGTTTTAATTTTTAGTGATTTTTAGTAATCTGCTGCTAACGACCGCTTCCGCATTAATCTTAACCGATGTTTGGCAACAGACGCCACACCTTTGATCCTGTTAATTGAGACAATGGCTCTAACCTCTTGGTCTCCCTTAATTGGGGGTTACCGGGAGGCGGGGTCGTTACAATTGGTATCAGAGCATAGGTTTCTCATTTAATCTTTAATAATTATTAAATTTTACAAACTATGTAGAACCCAAGGGAGTTATTAGAGGAATTTCCGAAAGACAAAGGTGTTTAGAAAAGGATCACGTCCGGGGGCTGGAAAGATTTTCCTCCGCACTGCTAGTCAGAATACGAGAACTCACAGATCTGTGTGACTGTCTGGCCAATGTCTCAGGATTTGACTCGAAATAAGATACCTTTATGACTCTCTCATCTTGTTCATCCCTTATCAACTCAAATTCTGTTAAGGACTTTAAGGATTAGGGTTTTCTCTCTTCTCCTCACCCTCTTGAGGTATGGGTAAGGTTAATAAGGTCTAAGGAATCCTCCACCAAATTAATGAAAAGCATATAAATAAGATGTCATGGACATAAGCTTAATAGATTAAGTGCAAACTAAAGAATAGATACATGCTTAGGTTGTATGACATGAGTTGTCATTGCCCTCAGGAGAAACCTGAGGCTAGACCTTCTTATCTGGAGGATGAGTAGAGAGGGAGTTAGTCTTGGAGGAAGATACCTCCATTATAGGTAGAGACCTAGCACATCCTCTGAGGATGATGTTAACCCTAACCCTAAGTGGTGGTTAGAGAGAGATGACATGATGAGTTAGATGTCATGGTTGACCAATTGTTTGGATGGAAACACCTTGGGATGCCATACGAGCCATGAGAGGTTAGATAACCTAGTACCTTTGGTGACCCAACCCTGGGAAGGGGCGTGCATGTTAGGGTGAAGGATAGCTCCTTCATTGATGAGGTTAGTGAAGAACCTATAGAAACCCTATGGGCTTATGCAAGTAGGGGATAACATGCCCCCAGAGTACGTCAGTGGTGCGACAGTAGGTTGGAACCCTGGCCAGTAAGTATGATGGATGGCTTATGAAATAAGCATAAAGAGCTATGAATAACCATGAGCAAACGTAAGTTTGAACATAGGCTTCACCCACGTAGGGGTGTGCTTATGAGCTTGATCCTTCATGGAGAGAGGACCTCTAGTAGTAAGGCTGGATGTGGAGTTAACTCTAGAGAGAGAAAGAAGGACCAAAGCAAGGAGGATGGAAGCTTAGATTCTGAGACATGAGGAACAGTGGGGAGTTGAGGATGATGCGACCTAAGTGGATGATAGTGGGTGCCTCATGCTTGATCCCTGGAGGTTGATGATATCTTGGTGGCCTTTAGAGGAACCAAACCCTAAAGAGAGGATGATGCTTCTGGTGTGCCTATGGTATAAGAGTTTACCTACTGAGATGAGACAAAGAGTGCTTTAGACCTCGAGGAGGTTTAAGTAGCAAGTTGTGAGGCCTTATACCTTGTTGGTTTCCCTTAAAGAAGACTCAACTCTAAGGTGCTTCTCAAATAAAAGGATCATGAGAGTACATGACATACCTTGGACATGCTGGATTCGTGGTTAAGAGATTGAGCATGCAGTTGGATACCCAAAGGTGAACCTAGGGTTCCTAGACCTAAGAGGGGAAGTAATGTACCTGATGCTCATGATGAGATTTGAGTCTCTATAGTTTCGAGCATGGTGCTCCTCATGTGTAGAGGAAAAGGAAAACCCTTAAGTTTAAGGTATGTTTGATGAACCCCTCACAACTAAGTTGGTCTAATGTTGAGGATGAGAACAAGTGTGACCTAGCATGGTTTTGTAGGTGTCTGCTTGTGCCTTAGTAGCTTGCTAGGGATAAACATGCTCATGTCGATGCAGACCCTAAACATAAGGCCATTTGTTACCTTTGTTATCAACGTATAGTTTCCTCCAATCCTGGGAGAGGGACCTTTTTGTAGGGTGTATACCGGTTTTGTTGGATTTGAGGTAACCTAAAGAGGTTTCAGAGGATCTTGAGAAGCTAAGTGAAGAGTACATGGTATAAGAATGAACCTGTAGACCCATAGATAGCCATCTCTAAGTGCATGTGGATGTGTTACCATGGAGGTAATCAGTATGGGGCCTGACCAAGGTAGGTAGGTTTCCATGACCCGTATGAAAGGATGAAAGTCAGCCATGAATGCAGAGAGAGATGATGGAGACTTAGGTAAGGTTCTAAGTTGGACATATACTATAATGGAATTCTAAGTCGATCTTAGGGTTAGGCAGGGATAAGACCGATTGAAGTAGGAGTTGCCTAATTCCCTAGTTGCACATGAGCATAGGGTCGGGAGGTAACAACTATCATTGTTTGAGGGCCATGGGTTAGGAGATTGATCGCCTTCATGAACTCATGGGACCCAAAGGGCAGATGAGTAGGTCACTCTCTGGATGCATAAGGGAAGAGGGATGACCCCAAAAGTTCCAGCACCCTACAGACCTAGAGAAGATGACCAAGGATTGTGTGGTGACCCAAGTAGGTTCGAGACTAGTTTTCCATGGAAGTAACTTTGATATCATGATGTTTGTGATGTAGAGACATAAGTTGCATGTTTCAACTTAGATTTGAAGGTGTACTGGCAAGGTGGGATGTACCATCTCTACTCTTTGAACAGGAAGAACTCTATATTTGGACGGCCGCCAAATGCTTATTTCCTCTTGTTATGGGAGTGAGAGATATGACAATACACATGCCATACACCAAGGGTAAAGATGATGTGAGTTGGAGCATTGCCATGAGGAATGAGGACAGAGATGATAACGTGCCCTTGTGGAGTGAATTATACATGGATAGGTACAAATGTTAAGAGTATTAAGGTAATCATCTTGTGA
Organism: Alisma plantago-aquatica; assembly: GCA_963693085.1. Taxonomy (NCBI): domain Eukaryota; kingdom Viridiplantae; phylum Streptophyta; class Magnoliopsida; order Alismatales; family Alismataceae; genus Alisma; species Alisma plantago-aquatica. The sequence goes on from OY856414.1 coordinate 668,399,361, forward strand.
GAATGTCTTATCATGAGCTATGTGGAATTTGCAAGTGATACAAGGTTGAGTTTGATAACCAAGAGGATGAGCTTAGAGTGTTCTGATGAAGATAGACTTAGAGTCTGAGATGAGATGATAAGTGGAATACATGGAAGTGTATGTCTTCAACATTACCTAATACCTAAGGATGTGAAGTGGTAATGGATGCTCTGGTTGAGATATAGCTACCTAGTTTGGCTAGAGACTAGAAGATAGGTTTGGCTAACCCTCAGATGCAATGATACTGATTGATCAAGTTAATGGTTGTTTGGTTAGCCATACTAGTCTTTGATGCAATGGAATGATGGTGGTAGAACCTCAGATACACTTCTTTGGATAGGAAGGTAATAAAACCCTGATGAGAGTGGTTTAGGGATTCTAAAGAATCGATCTTGAGGAATCATGACATATAGGAGATCATGGTTTTAAGATCACCATACACCATGATACTACAAAGATAGTAAGTGATAGTAGCTCTTTGGATGCTTGTTATGAAGTTACATATGGCATGTGGCCATGCAAGCCGGGGGTGAAGGACGAACACCAGTAACCCAGTGCTTTGGCATAGAAGATAAAGATTCCCCAAGAGGGAATGGGAGTTCACCACTATGGATGTTGTGGTAAGTCTCCCCTTGACCAAGGAAGGTCAAGATACAATGTAGGTTATGGTAGATCGCCTTACGTAGATGACAAGAGAAAGAAAGAGTATTGTCAAGGAACAAATCAGGTTGAACTACTTATAAGAGAGAGAGAGAGAGATGGTTCAGCTACACCATGATGTGAGTTCAACAGTTCTTGAGTAGGACCTAAAGGTTCACTTCCATTAGGTGGAAGTAGATATATGAAGAACTCGATGTCAGTACAATTTATCACCCCATACTAATGGTCAGTATGATCCAGACTAGAGGGTCTGATGAGAGCATGTGTGCTCATTCAGGGTGATACATAGAGACAATTCTTAAGATGTGATGTTAACCACCATAGCCTTTATCGAGATGCAAGAAGTTTTATAAGGAGGTTGTGTCGGTCACCACTTCATTAAGATGATGTTGGAGGCCTCGTGAAGGTCAGAAAAGAACCACAATGTGTGCAGATGAAGTCGCTTTGATCATGCAATGGCTGAGAGGGAGCCAGAGGCGACATGAGTCGGGAGCTGATGCAAAGCAGACTGACATGCAGTTCACTGTGGGGGAGTATGTGATGTGAAAATATGACCCCTCCAAGCTACAACTGAGAAAGCTGAGTCCCCGATATATGGGTCCATTTGAGATGGATTGGTGGAGATGGTTGTGTTTAGCCTTACCCCTTAGGATAACATGACGTATAATGTGTTCCATGAGTCCGATCTAGAGCACTATGTGAGGTACCCAAGCCATGTGTTGAACCCTGAATCTATTCAGCTTTTGAGAGGCTGAAATGTCCTGAGTCACCTATGAGGGTATGATATACCGAGGTAAGAAAGAACTCAGATGGAAGAATATGAGATAATGAAGGTTCTTGGAAAGCACCATGGAAAGGGGGAAGCCACATGGGACTGATGGACATAAGAAAGGCTTATCCTGTTTGTTTGTGTGCCTGGTGGAATTTTGAGGACAAAATTCCTATAAGAGGGGAATGATGTTACAACCCCAATTTTTGGGTTCTTTTGGTGAGAAATGTGATTTCTCATATTAAATATATTTGAACAAATAAATATATAATTTGTTTTGAATAAATGGATTTAGTTTACAATAGCCTTGATGATTGTTTTGTGGGCTTTATTGGCTATTAGGCCCAATAACAAGGAAAAGACATCAGGAACTCCATTATTAATAAGAAATGGAGAAAAGAAAATTGTAGAAACCTCTAGAAGGCAAAAGTATGTAATCCAAAGGTGGATTTCGTGCCTCTTGGGTTCCTTGGGGTCTGAGGAGTCCAAAGTTGCAAAGATAATGCAAAAAGAAAAGAAAAGATCAATTAAATATTTCTTTATTAAGAAAGAAATTGAAAACAATGATAAAATGTGGAAAATAATTGGAAAGAGGCATAATTGAGTTATCCTTGGTAGATTTTCATATCCATGAGGTTTCTAATATTAAAAGGAATGCCAATGAGAAAAATAAAAAGAAAGATAATGAGAAATACTCAAAAAGAGATATTTTAATAAGAAATAAACAAGATAATGTGAAATATTTTATATAGATGCATCTAGAAGGATAATAAGTATCCTTAAAAAGGAATTTCGAAATACTAGAGTTTCTTGAGGTCCAAGGAACTCCAATGGAGAAAAAGAAAGACAAAATACCAATAAAGCAAAATAAGAGAGTAATGTAATACCTTATTAATGAATTTTAGTGGCATTGCTAAAGAGGTGGTATTTTCTACTTAAGGAAAATATATTTTCGTGGCCAATGAATTAAAATGCAAGAATAAAGAGAGTAAGGGAGAGGATTTTCATATTCCAAAATATCCAAGAAATAAGAAATATCAAAGAGATAATTAGGAGAGAGAGAAAGAGGAACTTGCTTCATAATGAAGAAATCAAATTCCTTTTGGAAAAGGACTGCGTTTCTTCGTGGGCAAGCCATCCTGGGGCTTCTTTACCCTCCCTATATAAAGGGTAAGACCTTGGGCCGAGTCTAGAAGATCCCCCACATCGTTCTCTCCTGTTCTTACACATTTTCGTCCATAAACCCTAATCAAGGAGAAGCTACGTGATCGTGGAGCCATGAGGCTGCAAAGGAGGAGTTCGAGGGAAGCATGATGTCCCATGACACCGGAAGGCAGCCTTGCCATCGTATCCCTGACCTAACCCAAGTGCTATAGCAGTCGCACGACTGCAACAGTAGCTGCAGGTTGCAGGGCTACCTAGCCCAACCTAGCCGAGCTGGTCGTGTGTTGGGTGGAGCTCCAAGCTCGAAAGGAGCTGGTGGAGCAAAGGGAACCTATGTTGGTGACCTTCGGGGTCCAAAGGAGGGAGAACGGGCTACGCAAGCCGCGGCTAGGGCTGCTGCGGTGGAAGCAGCAGTCGATCGCAAGGTTGAAGAAGCCAGAGGGCCATTGGACGGTTCTACCCTCGGCGTAATAAAGGATGGGCTACTTAAGTGGAGGGCATAAGTGTCATTTAATTCTAATTTCTAAGCGGGCCGTATTGCATGCATGAGGCGACATGGTAGCTTCTGATTGGTCCAAAAAGGTAACTTTTGCAAAAATCATATCTCTTTAATGGTATGTCGGATGGACACACATAAAATATGAAAATTGCTCAGAAAAATGAGGGGAATACAATAAAAATATATTTAGAAACTAATTTCTCTTGAAATTCGAGTAGTGTAATTTATCAACTGTAATGAATTAAAGATTTAGAAATCCTATTTAGAGATGATTAATGCATCTAGTAGGGTTTAATGGACGATTATAGTTGATAGTAACATGTTAATTGTAAAAAGGTATATTGAAAACAAAAAGGATGAACTTTGTACGTAATTAGTTTAATTTAGAGTTTCATATGCATGAATGTTCTTAAAGGGGCCTTGAAACCCTAATATTGGTAAATGCGACTCTTAATGGCTTTAATTATTCAAAATCGTGAATGAAGCTAAGATTTGATTATTCTAAGCTATTTTGAGTATAAATGTTTCTAATTGTGGATAAATACCTTTAATGTAGAAATTAGGGTTTTCTATTGAATAAAGGTAGAATTAATGACAATTAGAATTCATATGTGAATTAAACCATAATGAATTATGAATTGATGATAAATAAGCATAATGATCTTGTCATGGAATAAAAGGGATAAAAATGATAGCTTTAGTGTAAAAGAGGCTTAATGGACTTAATTGATGATTAATTGTGTTGTTTCTGTAATCAAGGTTATATGTTGTTAAAAGGTAACCTTAATAACTTTCATGAAGGATAGATGAGAAATTAGGGTTTAAAAGAGTAAAATGAAGTAAAAACCCTAATTGCAAAGTAAACCATAAAAGAGGTAGAAATCCTAAAAAGGAATAGAAGCCTTAAGTAGCAAGATGGTTTGAATAGATTTTGATAAAAGGAATTGGATGTAATTTCAAGACTCTTGTACTTGATTGATTGGATGTCTTGATTGATTGGACTATTCTATCTCAATTCAGCCTAATAGGTATGTGGTTAATTATGGTTAATCGCATTAGTTTCCTAAGGGTTTTCCGAATGTTTCCTCGCATTGAATGCAACCTAAACAGTTGGATGTTCATACTTGCAAAATCATAAAGTCACTATGGTTATCACAAATATAAATACATGTGTATTCTCGCACCTACATGCCACCCTAATGGAAGATGCCACAAAGTTCAGGCCTAAGAGTGTGGTGTCCGTTGCCAAACATCGGTTAAGATTAATGCGGAAGCGGTCGTTAGCAGTGGATTACTTAAAATCACTAAAAATTAAAACCATTTACAAAGAGATCCATTCTTAGGAAAACTCTTTAAACAAGAACCACAATACTATATTTACATACTGGTTCACAAAGTACATCCATTGTACCATCTCTTCTCGAGGAATATATATACATCATTGCTTTGCTAAAAAGCACAAGTAACAAAATCCTCGAGGTATTCAAACCAAAATCTCAGATCGATTTTAAAAACACTATTCACTAACTCCTAGGACCTGAGAGTACAGAGACAACACATAGGACTATCTATTCTAAAACTTGACCTCCAGTATTTCCACCTGTAGAATTATTGCTATCCCTATTGTTGTTGCTGCCGCTCTTCCTCTGCTATAGAATTTCTACCTCTTTCTCGACAATTACCTAAAAATGTTGGATTCCACGAAGGTGAGATAATTTGTAAATTGCCCCAGTGAGAGATATAACTCTCCGTCAAAAAAATTATTATTGCAGTTTAATAAAAATAAACTGAGCAGAGAATCATATAGCAGCAGATAAATCAATATCTAAACTGATTAGATCAATAAGCTTATTCAGAGCATTTCAGCTATTACTTGATAAAGCAGCATGTCACTATTCAACAAGATATTGAAGAAACATGTATATCATTTATTCTTCTAGGATATACTAAGAAATATACATCAACCAATGATTCTCGCATTTTGACTTTAGCAAATATGCTACATGGTTGATTACACATTACAAGCATATTCATGCCCCGAGGAGATGAGGTATACCGCTCATCCTCCAACCGACCACTGCAAAGTTGAAATCGGTACCATATAAGGTCAAAGGAAGAACCGGATTCCATGACCTCTCACATCTCGCTCAGTGCGAGGCTACAAGAAGGACTATGTCAACTACTCAACATAGCATTCCAGGGTATACTGGCAACTTCGCTACACAGTTACAGTGGCAACTGCACTCTCATCGGCAATCGAGAGATTTGATGTTTATCTCATATCGACCCGACATTCATCATCATCGAGAGATTCATGATACATCCATCCCGACACAATTAATGAAGGATTGAGATGTTTAATGCTTAACTCACATCAATCCCTTCATCAGGGCGTAAGGTATTATCGCCCATTACCACCACATATTAAAAAATATGTGTTCCTTAGGAATTCCCAAAGGAAAACCTGTTTCACCATCACCGACTTCTGACGATGATGGATGTATGGTCAGGGGTCTACATAAAAGGATTTTACTTGATTAATTAAGTACATTATCATATTCTTTTAGCATCAGTCAAGTTTTCAGACAGAACTTATTAGGACAATTGCTACAAAGAAACATGTACTATTTTCATCAGTTACTTCTCAGTCTTTATAAGACATTGGTATCTCATTCCCTCATTTTAATACTGGGAATACTCATCCCTTCATAAACTCAATGTCATAATCATATGGTTCTGGGTTTTCAAACCCTTAACTCATCACTGAGCATTGTTACCACTTTTTTAGGTAACTATCACCTTCAGGTCATCTGACCAAGGTAAACATGATACTTGTTACACAAGCATTTCTCATGGCACTTAAGGCCCATTAATTCTCTTATTACCTCTTACTAGGAAACAAGGCATATTATGGCACATATGGCCCAATAACGCTTTTTAATAAATCAAACATCATAGCTCATACCTGGCTATGCTCATCATCTCATGATACCTGCATGGTTAGTATAGATGATAACAATTACATCAATTTCATATCAGCACCATGCAAAACAAATATAAAATCACTATTCAAGGGTAACACCACTATTCCCTCACTAGGGTTAGGGTTTCCCCTTTTCAGGTCAATTGGGGATACTCATCCCATTACCCAGATCAGGGTTATGGTTTATCACCATATTGCCCAAGATTAGGGTTTACATTCAATATCCCACAATTAGGGTTTACTATTCATCCCAGTTAGGGTTCCATATTCAATTACCCATAATTAGGGTTTTACATTGCATAACCCTAACTTAGGATTACTCATGTCATCACCCTCAATTAGGGTTTCACTATTACCCTAGATTGGGGTTAGGGTTCATTAACCTTCTCATTTAGGGTTTTCATGATCTCTTCACTAAGGATCATACCCTAACATCACATGGTTAATAATCATGTATGAATATTTCTCTCTCATACTCCCTAGGATGTTACTTACACAAAACTTGATTTAATTAGGTCAACCCATTATTTCAAGTACATACACTTATGGTTGACATAGTGTATTGAATTACAACTTCTATAAGCTTCTGGGGTTAACCATTCTAAGGATGCTGATTATCTAGGTACTTTAGGGTTTCAACCTTTGTTCCTATCATTGATAGTCACCATGATCAACCATTGGATCAATGGATCAACCATCACTTTAAGTTTCCAATCAATTTGATCACATTGATCCTTCGGTTTTGGGGTTTCAACACCAAACGGTTTTGAAACTGTTTGATTCCAAATGGTCCTAAGACCGTTTGACCCCAAATGGTTTCAAGACCATTTGGACTCAAACGGTCTCAAGACCGTTTGGCCAAACCAGCCTCAAAACCGCAAGGATCAATTAAGGTATCTTTCAACCAATTGAATTAGGGATTGCTTTGTCGAATTGGCTATCAATTGAGCTATTGAATGTTCAATCAATAAACGCCATTGGATCTTCATTATCAACTACAATCAACCTTGGGTCTCCAAACGGTCCTGAGACCGCTTGATCCCAAATAGTTTCAAGACCATTTGGACTCAAACGGTCTCAAGACCGTTTGGTCCAAATCAACTTGAAATCGTTTGGATCAATTGGGTTTTCTTTCAACAAGTCGATTAGGGTTTCTGATTGGAGGATTGTCCATACATTGATTCAATCAATTGGATCCATTGGATCATCATCCAACATGTACTAGGGTCCTGACCTCAAATGGTCAACCCTTCTAAATGGTTTGGGATCCAAACCTCCAAACGGTTTGTAAACTGTTTGGTCTCCAAACGGTTTGGTGAAATCGTTTGGACCAAAGCTATTGAAACCGTTTGCAACTAAATTATGTTAAGATGTATGCTTAAGATGATGTAATCATCATAAAGCTTCAACCCTTAGAAATCTACTGCCATTTCCATGGTAATTCCATCAATTAATCAGAGGAAATGCAAGGAGAACAATTGAATCAACTGAATTGAGAAATTGAATTCAACAACAATGATTAAGGGTTCAAGTTATATAACCCGCCTCCAATTGAGCTTCAAAGCTTGGAGCTTCACATCAACAATGGTGGAAGAAGCTTTCTCTAACCACAAGGTTCGTTCCTCAAGCTTTTGAGTGGAAAGGAATGGTTAGAATTGAAGATGGGATCGAGATAAGAAGAAATCATGCATTGATTTTTGATTTCCACCATGAAATCAAGGTGAACGGAGGTCAAGAAGCTTACCAACATGTTGGGGGTCGTCCTCCTGCTGATCCTAGCTCCCTTGGTCGTTTTTGCAAGCAAAGAGAAGAAGTGGATTCAAAAAAGCCTTTGGTTTGAGTGGTAAAAGGTGTTTTTATAAGAAAATCAATGAGAGAGAAAATGTCTTATAAAAATCTTTTAATTCGAAAATTGTGCCACCTCTTCCTCCTCAATTCCGTGCATGCAAAGATATATTCCTTATCTCCGAATTACCTTCCATTATCCATGAATTAAGGGAAAAGAAATTAAGCACCTTAATCATATTATACTAATATCCCATTTTTAGTGGATATTACTTTTCATTAACTTAATGTGAGTGGGTTTTCCACTCATGTAGATATTTCCTTTGCCTATGCAAGGAACAAGGACATTCACACTTGAGCAAATCCAACCATATCGTTTTTGGTTGAAGGCCCTTAAATTATTTTATTTATTTTTGCATTAAATTGAAGTAAAGTTCCATTTATGCTTAAATCTTGATTATTTTAATATCAAGATTATCTCTCCTTCAAAGTAGCTCAAATGATATGCCCCTCTAATTTTCTTGCCTCTACAAGATGCCAAGAATATTAGGGACCTTATTGAAGTGGAAATTTGCATATTGAACCTTGGGTTTTGGGTAAATTGCACATTACACCAAAACTAGGTTTTAATGCACAAATATAGCTTTATCAGCTCTTTCTTGGTGCTCAGGATTTCACTAGCCATAACTCTACATCATATTCATTCCCATGATGCTTCAACACATGAGTAACATATTATCATGCACAATTTTGCAATTTAACCCCTCAACTTGGGTAATTTGCACTTTAGTCCAAAGCAAGTAAAACATTATTTTCAACATAGTTCAAAATGGACTAAAATTGAAATATAAGTTCCTCTTGAGCCTTAATTACTTTTCAAAAGATAAGAGCAAGCATCTAATTATCTTTCTTAAACAAAACACCTAGGGTTAAAGTATAACCCAGGTCAGGGATGTTACAAGTTATCCACCCCTTACAAGGATTTCATCCCCGAAATCATCAACGAAAACATCAAGATAAAAGAGAAGGGTACTTCCTTCTCATTTCTTCCTCTAGTTCCCACGTAGCTTCTTCAATGCCATGGTGATGCCAGAGATCTTTTACAAGACAAATGTCTTTCTTTTTCAGCTTTTTAATTCTTCTGTCAAGAACCAACACAGGTCCTTCAACATAAAATATATCATCATTTAGTTCTACCTCCACAGGTTGCATAACTAACTCTGTGTCAGGATGACACTTCCTCAACATAGAGATATGAAATACTGGGTGCAATCTATGCAACTCAGGTGGTAACTCCAGCTTATAGGCTACCTTTCCCATCCTTTCAATGATTGGAGAAGGCCCCATAAATCTAGGAGCTAACTTCCCTTTCTTTCCAAATCTCAGGATACCTTTCCAAGGTGAGACCTTGAGGTATACCATGTCTCCAACTTGGAATTCTAAGGGTCTACGAAGCTTGTCAGCATAAGATTTCTGTCTATCTTGGGCAGCTTTCAACTATTGTTGTATGACTTTAATCTTCTCAGTTGTTTGATGTACTAGCTCAGGACCCAAAAGTTGATACTCTCCCATTTCATACCAACATAAAGGAGATCTACAACGTCTACCATACAATGCTTCATATGGTGCCATCTCAATACTGTGCTGATAGATATTATTATAAGCAAATTCTATCAAGCTCAGGTGTAGATCCCAACTTCCTACAAACTGAAGGACACATGCCCTAAGCAAGTCCTCCAAAGTTTGTATAGTCCTCTCAGATTGTTCATCTGTCTGTGGGTGAAAGGTTGTACTAAACCTTAACTGCGTACCCAAAGCTTTATGGAGTCGCTCCCAAAAATGACTCATAAACTGGGGACCTCTATCAGATACAATTGTAGCAGGAACCCCGTGCAAACACACTATCTCATCTATGTATATCTGTGCAAGCTTCTCAGCAATGTAGGTCGTTTTGACAGGTAATAAATGTGTTGTCTTTGTCAACCTATCAACTATCACCCATATAGAATCATGACTTTTGGTTGTTCTAGGCAAACCAACCACAAAGTCCATGGTTACATGATCCCATTTCCACTGCACTATAGGCAAAGGTTGCATTGTTCCTGTTGGCTTCTGATGTTCAGCTTTAACTTGCTGACACACCAGACACCGCATAACAAACTCAGCTACATCTTTCTTCAAACCAGGCCACCAATACATACCTTTTAAGTTATGATACATCTTGGTGCTCCCTGGATGCATAGCATACATTGAAGAATGAGCTTCTTCTAGAACTAACTTTCTTAAGTTATCAACATTAGGTACTACCATCCTACCATGGTAACAGACTATCTGATCATCTGAATCATGGAAACTATCTCGTTTCTCACTACCATACTCTGACCTAATCTGTTGAATCACAATATCAGCTTGTTGTTCTTCTTTAATATGTTGCCTCAGAGTAGGTTTCACTTGCATCTCAGCTAACAACCCGGCTAACAACGATACCTTAAGCTGTATATTGTCTTACCTTAAGGAAATAAGCATATCTCTTTTAAAGCACACTAAGGAGCTTAACTCTGCTTTACCTAAGGCTAGTGTTGCCGATTTTCTACTTAATGCATCAGCTACTACATTAGCCTTCCCTGGATGATAATCAATTGTACAGTCGTAGTCCTTGATTAATTCCATCCAGCGGCACTGTCTCATGTTCAACTCATGTTGAGAGTAGATATACTTTAGATTCTTATGGTCTGTGAAAATCTGGAATGTCTCTCCATAGAGATAATGCCTCCAGATCTTCAAAGCATGGCCCACAGCAACAAGCTCTAGATCGTGTGTCGGATAATTCTCCTCGTGTTTCTTAAGCTGTCGAGAAGCAAAAGAAATCACTTGTTTATCCTGCATCAACACACATCCTAGACCGTTCTTGGATGCATCACAGAAGACTATGTACCCCTTCCCTTGCTCAGGTAACACTAACACAGGTGCACTTTTTAACCTTTCCTTCAACATTTGGAAAGATTGTTGACACTTGTCATTCTAGATAAAAGGAACCTCTTTCCTGGTCAACTTGGTTAGGGGTAAAGCTATAGAACTGAAGTTCTTGATGAACCTCCTATAGTAGCATGCCAACCCTAGGAAACTGCGTATCTCCATCGGTGTTTTTGGCTGTTCCCACTGCATGACAGATTCTACCTTCTTAGGATCAATACGAATACCTAAGGCAGATATTACATGTACTAGAAAAGAAACTTCTGGTAACCAGAACTCACATTTGCTAAACTTAGCATACAGCTTATGCTCTCTTAGCAAAGTCAAAGCCTAACGGAGGTGCTGCTCATGCTGTTGAGCATCTCTACTGTATATCAAGATATCGTAAATGAAGATGACTATAAACTGATTAAGAAAAGGTCGGAATATTCGATTCATGAGTTCCATGAATGCAGCTGGCACATTAGTTAGTCCAAACGACATAACTATGAACTCATAGTGACCATATCTTGTTCTAAAAGTAGATTTAGATATGTCACTCTCCTTAATACACAACTGATGGTATCCCGACCTCAGATCTATCTTAGAAAAGATAGTTGCACCACGCAACTGATCAAACAAGTCATCAATTCTTGGCAGAGGATACTTGTTCTTTATGGTTATTTTATTCAACTTCCTATAGTCAATGCATAATTGCATAGACCCATCTTTCTTCTTTACAAAGAGGACCGGAGCACCCCATGGTGAAGTACTCGGTCAGATAAAACCCTTCTCAAGCAACTCCTGTAGTTGCTTCTTGAGCTCTGCCATCTCAGTAGGTGCCATTCTATAAGGTGATTGTGCTATTGGTTGCGTGCCCATGATTAGATTTATCTCAAAATCAATCTCTCGAGGCGGTGGAACTCTTGGAAGTTCCTCAGTGAATACATCTTCAAACTCCCTAACAACCGGAACCTCAGAAGGATTAGGACTCTCCATTGTGGTATCTACCACATGGGCCAAGAATACAAAGCATCCCTGTCTTATCAACTTCTCAGCTACCATAGCTGACACAAGACAAGTTGGAAGAATCTTTCTGTCTCTATGAAAGATCCATGTGTCACCATCATCTGTGAACACAACCTGCTTGGAACCACAATCCAAGACAACCTTATACTTCTCTAAGGTGTCCATCCCAAGGATTATATCAAAACCCTACATCTCAAGTGGTATAAGATCCACCCGAATGCGATGTTCAGAAAAAGAAAAGGTGCAGGGAGAACACACCTCCCGCAACACTACAGATTCCAACAAAGGGGTTTCTAGCATCAAACTGTCTGCTCTATGACTGACAATTATGTTACAATCATGAATCACTTCTCGAGTGATAAAGGAATGCGTAGCACCCAGATCGATTAAAATAGATACGAAGCAAGATGAAGACATGTCAGAATAAAATAGTTCCATCTGACATGTCACAATGCAAGGGTTGACTACTGCTTCGGGTTGATTCATTGCATAGAATCTCGTCATTGCCTGTGGTTGACCCTGTGATCGATTGTTGGGTGCCGACGATCCAACTTGTGATGCTTGTCCACATCCTATAAGCATTCTCCTATCTCTATATCCATTTCTGTTTGCTACCTAGAAAGGTAAACATTAAAACCATTTACAAAGAGATCCATTCTAAGGAAAACTCTTTAAACAAGAACCACAGTACTATATTTACATACTGGTTCACAAAGTACATCCACTGTACCATCTCTTCTTGAGGAATATATATACATCATTACTTTGCTAAAAAGAACAAGTAACAAAATCCTCGAGGTATTCAAACCAAAATCTCAGATCGATTTTAAAAACACTATTCACTGACTCCTAGGACCTGAGAGTACAGAGATGACACATAGGACTATCTATTCTAAAACTTGACCACCAATATTTCCACCTGTAGAATTACTGCAATCCCTGTTGTTGTTGTTGCTGCTCTTCCTCTGCTACATAATTTCTACCTCTTTGTCGGCGATTACCTTAAAACGTTGGATTCCACAGAGGTGAGACAATTTGTAAATTGCACCAGTGAGAGATATAACTCTCCGCCGAAAACATTATTATTGCAGTTTAATAAAATAAACTGAGCAGAGAATCATATAGCAGCAGATAAATCAATATCTAAACTGATTAGAGCAATAAGCTTATTCAGAGCATTTCAGCTATTACTTGATAAAGCAACATGTCACTATTCAACAAGATATTGAAGAAACATGTATATCATTTATTCTTCTAGGATATACTAAGCAATATACATCAACCAGTGATTCTCACATTTTGAATTTAGCAAATATGCTACATGGCTGATTACACTTTACAAACATATTTATGCCCCGAAGAGATGAGGTATACTTCTCATCCTCCAACCGACCACTGCAGAGTCAAAATCGATACCATATAAGGCCAAAGGAAGAACCGGATTCCATGACATCTCACATATCGGTCAGTGCGAGACTACAAGCAGGACTATGTCAACTGCTCAACATAGCATTCCAGGGTATACTGGCAACTTCGCTATAGAGTTACAGCGGAAACTGTACTCTCATCGGCAATCGAGAGATTTGATGTTTATCTCATATCGACCAGACATTCATCATCATCAGGATATTCGTGATACATACATCCTGACACAATTAATGAAGGATCGAGAGGTTTAATGCTTAACTCACATCAATCCCTTCATCAGGGCGTAAGGCATTAGCACCCATTACCCCCACATATTCAAAAATATGTGTTCCTTAGGAATTCTAAAAGGAAAACCTATTTCACCATCACCAACTTCTGACGATGATGGATCTATGGTCAGGGCTCTATAAAAAAGGATTTCACTTGATTAATTAAGTACATTATCATATTCTTTTAGCATCAGTCAAGTTTTCAGACATAACTTATTAGGACAATTGTTACAAAGAAACATGTACTATTTTCATCAGTTACTTCTCAATCTTTATAAGACATTGGGATCTCAGTCCCTCATTTCAATACTGGGAATACTCATCCCTTCATAAACTCAATGTCATAATCATATGGTTCTGGGTTTTCAAACCCTTAACTCATCACTGGGCATTGTTACCACTTTTTCAGGTAACTATCACCTTCAGGTCATCTGTCCAAGGTAAACATGATACTTGTTACACAAGCATTTCTCATGGCACTTAAGGCCCATTAATTCTCTTATTACCTCTTACTAGGCAACAAGGCATATTATGGCACATAAGGCCCAATAATGATTTTTAATAAATCAAACATCATAGCTCATACCTGGCTATGCTCATCATCTCATGATACATGCATGGTTAGTATAGATGATAACAGTTACATCAATTTCATATCAGCACCATGCAAAACAAATATAACATCACTATTCAAGGGTAACACCACTATTCCCTCACTAGGGTTAGGGTTTCCCCTTTTCAGGTCAATTGGGGATACTCATCCCATTACCCAGATCAGGGTTATGGTTTATCACCATATTGCCCAAGATTAGGGATTACATTCAATATCCCACAATTAGGGTTTACTATTCATCCCAGTTAGGGTTCCATATTCAATTACCCATAATTAGGGTTTTACATTGCATAACCCTAACTTAGGATTACTCATGTCATCACCCTCAATTAGGGTTTCACTATTACCCTAGATTGGGGTTAGGGTTCATTAACCTTCTCGTTTAGGGTTTTCTTGATCTCTTCACTAAGGATTATACCCTAACATCACATGGTTAATAATCATGTATGAATACTTCTCTCTCATCCTCCCTAGGATGTTAGTTACATAAAACTTGATTTAATTAGGTCAACCCATTATTTCAAGTACATACACTTATGGTTGACATAGTGTATTGAGTTACAACTTCTATAAGATTTTGGGGTTAACCATTCTAAGGATGCTAATTATCTAGGTACTTTAGGGTTTCAACCTTTGTTCCTATCATTGATAATCACCATGATCAACCATTGGATCAATGGATCAACCATCACTTTAAGTTTCCAATCAATTTGATCACATTGATCCTTCATTCGGTTTTGGGGTTTCAACACCAAATGGTTTTGAAACCGTTTGGCTAAACCAGCCTCAAAACTATAAGGATCAGTTAAGGTATCTTTCTACCAATTGAATTAGGGATTGCTTTATCAAATTGGCTATCAATTGAGCTATTGAACGTTCAATCAATCAATGCCATTGGATCTTCGTTATCAAGTACAATCAACCTTGGGTCTCCAAACGGTCCTGAGACCGCTTGATCCCAAATGGTTTCAAGACCGTTTGGACTCAAATGGTCTCAAGACCGTTTGGTCCAAATCAGCTTGAAATCGTTTGGATCAATTGGGTTTTCTTTCAACAAGTCGATTAGGGTTTCTGATTGGAGGATTGTCCATACATTGATTCAATCAATTGGATCCATTGGATCATCGTCCAACATGTACTAGGGTCCTGACCTCAAATGGTCAACCCATCCAAATGGTAAACCCTTCTAAACAGTTTGGGATCCAAACCTCCAAACAGTTTGTAAGTCGTGTGGTCTCCAAACGGTTTGGTGAAACCGTTTGGACCAAAGATATTGAAACCGTTTGCAACTCAATTATGTTAAGATGTATGCTTAAGATGATGTCATCATCATCAAGCTTCAACCCTTCGAAATCTACTGCCATTTCTATGGTAATTCCATCAATTAATCAAAGGAAATGCAAGGAGAACAATTGAATCAACTGAATTGAGAAATTGAATTCAACAACAATGATTAAGGGTTCAAGTTATATAACCCACCTCCAATTGAGCTTCAAAGGTTGGAGCTTCATGTAAACAATGGTGTAAGAATCTTTCTCTAACCACAAGGTTCGTTCCTCAAGCTTTTGAGTGAAAAGGAATGGTTAGAATTGAAGATGGGATCGAGATAAGAAGAAATCATGCATTGATTTTCGATTTCCACCATGAAATCAAGGTGAACGGAGGTCAAGAAGCTTACCAACAGGTTGGGGGTCGTCCTACTGATTCTCCTAGATCCCTTGGTCGTTTTTTCAAGCAAAGAGAAGAAGTGGATTCGAAAAAGCCTTTGGTTTGAGTGGTAAAAGGTGTTTTTATAAGAAAATCAATGAGACAGAAAATGTCTTATAAAAATCTTTTAATTCCAAAATTGTGCCACCTCTTCCTCCTCAATTCCGTGCATACAAAGCTATATTCCTTATCTCCGAATTACCTTCCATTATCCATGAATTAAGGGATAATAAATTAAGCACCTTAATCATGTTAATCTAATATCCCATTTTTAGTGGATATTATTTTTCATTAACTTAATGTGAGTGGGTTTCCCACTCATGTAGATATTTCCTTTTCCTTTGCAAGGTAACAGGACGTTCACACTTGAGAAAATCCAACCATCTCGTTTTTGGTTGAAGGCCCTTCAATGATTTTATTTATTTTTGCATTAAATTGAAGTAAAGTTCCATTTATGCTTAAATCTTGATTATTTTAATATCAAGATTATCTCTCCTTCAAAGTGGCTCAAATGAGATGCCCCTCTCATTTTCTTGCCTCTACAAGATTCCAAGAATATTAGGGACCTTATTGAAGTGGAAATTTGCATATTTAACCCTGGGTTTTGGGTAAATTGCACATTACACCAAAACTAGGTTTTAATGCACAAATATAGCTTTATCAGCTCTTTCTTGGTGCTCAGGCTTTCACTAGCCATACCTTTGCATCATATTCATTCCCATGATGTTTCAACACATGAGGAACATATTATCATGCACAATGTTGCAATTTAACCCCTCAACTTGGGTAATTTGCACTTTAGTCCAAAGCAAGTAAAACATTATTTTCAACAAGTTCAAAATGGACTAAAATTGAAATATAAGTTCCTCTTGAGCCTTAATTACTTTTAAAAAGATAAGAGCAAGCATCTAATTATCTTTCTTAAAGAAAACACCTAGGGTTAAAGCATAACCTAGGTCAGGGATGTTACGAAGAGGGTAGACCAATGGGTACCATGAGAGGTGACCCCAAACACCAATCTTAGGAATGAGAAGGTGGTCTATGTTGCATGACTATGGGGCACCAAGATCGGGATTGAGAAGGTGGCCTTAAGTCAATGGAAAAAGAGAAATCCTAGAGGGGTATTCCAGGGTTAGGGCAAAAGCGGTGGAGAATGACACATTGAAAACGTAAATTGGTTTGCTAATTACCCTGATTGTGATAATTAAATTGTTAGTCATATTTGTGAAATTTGATTGTTCCCACATACCAGCATATTCCTATATGCTTACCGACATTTTGTTTGTCAGTGTTTTAGGTACAACAATTGAAAGGACAAACAGTAAAGTGACACATTGTGGAAATAAGAAATAAAGTGCAAGGAGGATTAGATAGAATGAATCCAGGCTGTGGATAGAGTAGTTTACCAAAGTTTTAAACATGTATGCAAAGTTTTATTTTATACCAGTTTTCAGTTTAGTTGGTAAAATTTGATAATCGTTATTGATTATTTATCGAACCTTTGATCCTGTTAATTGAGATAATGACTCTGACCTCTTGGTCTCCCTTAATTGGGGGTTACCGAGAGGCGGGGTCGTTACATTACATTTTCAACCTTTTGTGTCACTTTTCTTAATGTCAATTTTAATAGAAAATTGACACTATATGCTTATATTGTCGATTAATAAAGTACAAACATCACTACTAGTCAGGTATTTCTTATTAAGAAAAAATACGGGTACCTCTTTTATTGTAACGTTAGTTTTTTTTATGTATAACTGAAATCATAAACAACCTATAAAATTCAACTTATTAGGTGAAAACTTGATATAGGCATTCATGTTGGTTGTACGGAAATCGAAGACATCCCTTCCTTCAAAATAAATTTTGGCTCTAAATAGCATCTATTGTCAGTTGTTCTCTATAAGAAATGAGGTCGTAGGTCACATCCACTACAAAAGGTTATCCCCGAAAAGCATGTGGTGTTGGTTCTATCTTAAAGAACCAACGAAAAAAGATTCTTATCACGTGCCCCACGAAAAATATTTTCTCTTAATTGGGTTATGTTATCATTTTTTACTAGAAATTTATGACACATGACTTAGTGAGGTTGGTGTTTTTTAACAAGGATAAGTAAATTTATGTCATCTATTTTTCTGGGAGAATCAGTGACACCTGTCTTAGTGAGATTGATGTTTTAATATGGTTAAGTACATATGGCTGTCAGTTTGTTGATAGTGAATCAACGATAGAGATTGAAATATATTGTCATTTTTACTAGGGAAACTGGTGTCACATGACTTCATGAGGTTGGTGTTTTCTAATAGGGATAAGTACATATGGCGTTAGTTTCTTGATGTAGAACTGGGGACAGAGATTGAACTATATTATTGGTTTTTTTTAGACAACTGACGACTGAATACTTATTCATTTGTTTTTATAGCAACGAACGATTAAGTTCTACTTAATATCACTCCCAAAATTTCTTTCCACCATTCTCTATTTTATCACCCTCCCCGATACCCAACTCTAGTGCTTCTGCCATTCTCTGTTGTCACTATCTGTCGCTTGTGCTCGTACTGACCATCATCATCATCATCACAACAGAGTTGTTGCTGCCTTCGCCATCGGCATTGTTGTGATCTTCTCACTCCTCTCTATGGTTTCACCTCCAACTTCTACTTCTCTCCTTTCATAGCCCTAATCTCTACTCTTTCTTGGAACCGTTAGGGCAACCGTCCACAACTTCCAGCCACAACCAAGGCAGCCAACACATCTAGCTACCTCTCAACTATCACGAACCACAATCGCAACCACCACCGCCAGCCACCAAGCACCTCTCCACCATCACTAGCCACCAGAAGCCATTGTTGCTTCTATTTCTGCTTTTGTTTTCCAACTGTCAGTCGTCCTCTACCCATGCTACGAGCCCTCTGCCCCTATCGTGGAAGGTCCTTCTTCTCCTTCTCTTCTTCCTATCTAATTATAATTATTTTTTGAGTGCATTATATTATAATTATTTGTTGAATATATGTTTGTATAATTGTTTAATTAACTTGATATGATTTACACATTGATATGAAGTTACCTAAACTTATTTGAATTGTGGTGTTTTAATTTGGGTGTATTGTTCAATTTGAATGTTGTATGCTTATAATCTCACCTAAAAATTAATTACAATGAATTGATATGAGAAACTAAATTATCTAAAAGGATTTGAAATTGTCATATTTACCTATACTTTAAATTGTAAATCCAATTTTAGACATATATCTTGTTGGTCTAGAAACCCATCTAAGATTTATTCATTAGGAGTAAATCTTATATAGCCCCACTTTAAGACTATTCTTGAATACTTAATCTCACTTAGGATGTAAGTGTATAATGTGTATTCAGTTTTCAAGATGTTTTGTCAATACTTTCCCGTTTGTTCTCTTAGTACATATGTAGGTGGGTATTTACCCATATACATCAGTGTTCTTGGAGAATTATGGGAAAATGTTGCTAAAATATTCTTAAAAACGGAATACATGGTATACACTTACTATTAAGATTAAGTGTTTAAGAATGGAAGGTATGCATTCGTTACTAAACCCTAAACCCTAATCTCTAAACAACTAATCAATACTCATTTTTTGTGTGATCATAGAATGGATAGATCACAGATGTCACTGCACTCCAGAGTTTATTATGCAGAGAAAAAAAAGAAATGACCTGGAGATATGTTCTATTGTTCATGTAGGAGTTATAGTAACAACTTGAAAGTTGACACCGTTGAAAAAATCAAAAGTCATGTCATTTATAACATGTTTGTACAAGGCTATATAGAATGCCACTGACATGGAGAGATTCCTACTATAAAATTAGTAGATGTCGATAGTAGTACTTGTGTTGAAGAAGAAATTGTCTAGGATATTGATGTGAACGAATAGATTTTGTGTAACATACTGAGATTTGATACTGATTATATTATTGAGCTAAATTTTATGTTTCCACCTCTTAAAAAATTATTAATTTCAATTTATTACATATGATTTGAATCTCTTTTGAATACCCCTTGCATGCGGTACCCGAAAATTTGTTTTCTATTTTTTTGATCGAATCTATGTGATTGAGATCACATGTGGCCTAGCCTGACCCAATTGAAAGTCATTGGCCCAAGAATCAAATTAAAGTACATTTTGGATTATTAGAAATTCCGTATAGAAGGACTTATTGGAAAGGTATATATATTGTTAGTCCGCAAGAGAAGAAAAAGAGTCACAAGAAATATATTTGGTTGTTAAAATTATAAAGAAAAAGCTCTTTGGAAAGGTGGGAAAAGATGACATTCTTACCAATGAAGTATTAACGTTTACTAGACTTACTTTCAAGTATCAATATATGCATCAAATATATTAAGATGAATGCTAATTGTATCATCGGCATAGCATGAAGTCTCGCAAAATTAAATATTGAATATAAATGATGACAGCCTTCGTGAGTAGACCCTCTTGGTTGATTAATATATCGTATTTCATTAAATATTGTATGTAGGTAACCGTACAATGACAAATATAATACAGCGGGCCATCATATTAAAACCACCTTATTCAATTCTCTTTTACGGCAGCAGACACATTTTTGACGTTTTCTTTCCCTCCAGTAAATATCCCCCTCTATTAATCGCTTATAGTGGTGACGAGACAACCCAGAAAGAGGAATTGTTACTAATTAATGTCAGGTCATGGAATTGAGTCGTCCGCCTCATATAAACGTACAGTACCGGAAATTGACTAATTCTTCAGTTTTGTATCTCCTACCAACGGGCAGTTTATGACCTTTTGGTATCTCCTGCCTACATACGTTAGCGGCCAACATCTCTTCATCGTCCTTTCTTCTCCTAATACCCCCCTATATAGTCATGTAACTATGAACGCAGAGAAAACAGAACATGGTAATCACCTCCCCTATTGGTGCCGTTGAGACATCACCACCAATTAATAGAACCACCACCAGCGAATCACCGTCGTCTTTCTGATCTCTCTTCTACGATCCTTGATCAGCTATGTGACTGCCTGAACGAAATGAGGTCATCTATAATCTTCCCGAGCAAGCACTTAAATATGGAGTCCGGCATCCTTTCACTGTCCGACTTCTTCCGGAGGACTCGGCGATCACTGCGATCAAGTTCCCGAAGAAGACACCCGTGATCTGGATAGCTACCTGTGGGGTTGATCCAAAGATTCCTTGCCAATTCCTCGAACCTCAACGAAGATGAGACCACCTCGACCAGGTCTAGTCAGACCCAACAATGACGTTCCAGTGAATTTCGTACACTGAGGATCGAACAGAACCGACAAACACAGATCAAGGTGAGTTTGAGTTTGATATGTCTCGACTGCAGTTCCAGACTTAATCATAAATAGATAAATAGGATAACAGAAAGGACTTTTAATATTACTTACATTATATCTAGTATAATATGAGTATTGTACATATAATAGATATTCAGATAAAGTAGCCAATTATATCTATCAGGACAAAAAAAAAATCAATGGACAGTTAGCTCTGGAATATACGTGTTAGTCTCGTATAATTTGTGATTAGTAAATGTTGATTCACACTGGGGTAGTAGATGTTAGATCAAAATCCACACGTTTCTAAAACTTTTATGTTAGTATATTAGGATAGCCAATACACCACTATCGGTACTACACTAGTGCATCTACGTGCCCGTGTATTAGTAGTAGCTAACAGGAGTTTATAAATTTTTGTGGACTTTAGTTCTTAATACTGGTGTACAAATAAATAACTCCAATGAGTATCGAGGTGCTTGGGGTGTAAAACATAGTGACAATAATGACCCATATAAGTTGGTCAGCAGATTAATATACATATATACAAGATTGTAACTAGAATAACAAGTGGATCTGGGAGGTATATCTACATGGGATGGAGTAACTTAATAAACTGCGGTACAATAAAAAAATAATAAGAAATTGGGTTGATAAACATAATTATGCTTGACCATATATTTCAAAATTTACTTAGGTGATAGTCTGGGTTAAACTATACTCATATACCACTAAATGTATTCATATAGAAAATTGGAATCTAGGCAGTAGTATTAACTTATTGAGATATGAATTTGTTTGGAATTGAGACCACGAACTCCTTCAATGCATAGTTTGTTTGTAAAGGAAATATTAGACTTCATTTGGAATATTGTTTTATACAAATCATATTAAGGATGAATTCACATCTTGGGAGTATAAATACATATGAAACTTCATTTGGAATCTCACCTAAAGTTTGTCTAGCCATGAATACCATATATGAATTGAATACAATAACTTAAGTTGAGATATATAATAGATAGATAATATGATAGAACTTTGGGAACATAACGTGTTGGTTATCAGTAGGAAAAGATAATAATATACATGGATAGATGATGCTAATTATGTAGATACATATGTATAATCCAACTAGAAATATTGAAAAAAAGAAAACAATAATAGAGAAGATTGAAGTAATTGGTTTCAAGCCAAATGATAACCAAATTGTACCATACTTTGTAGATTTCTTGTTATTGGAACCATTCTTGGTGAAATCTATCAAGTCTTGGATAAATTGATGTACTATATTCTCTATTTTTATGTTGAGTTATTAATTTCCCTCTTGAATTCCATGTACATTGTTTAGTGGTGAACCCTATACTTTTATAAATTTTTCCTGCCTCTTTGAAAGTTCACCACCTCAAATTGATTATTGTTTGATTGCATTGAATATTATAATGGCACTTGACTTGATCTATTTGGAGTTTTGACTCTCTGGACTTTGGTCCCTTTGAGTTTTGGCCCCTTAGAGCTTTGGCTCACTTGAGATAGGGTACGTCCCGCCTCCCTGTGCACAAGTTGTAATGGATTAGTGGTCCCCTAGTATACTGGTTGAAATAGCATACTACCGTGTCGTTCTCTCATAGATGATTAAACACATGACATTGTAGTCATTGATAAAGAAATGATATGATAGTGATCAACCTTAATATTCAAAAGTTGATCATTGTAAGTATTTTGATAATGTGATATCTTGAACTATTTTGAAAAGACTTGTGGAAATTCGATCTTGAATTACAAACATGGAAATATTGTTATCCTTACTTTGATAAATTTTGTCCACCAAATAGTCTCTACCTAACTTTGATATTACCTTGGATTGCATTTAGTACCTATATTTTGCAAATAGCTCAATATTTGAATTTAGTATCTGCTTTTGCTGACCTTTATTTTTTCCTTCAATGGGGTCAATGTGTGGTTCTGTTCTCGTTGGGAACTCATGGGCAGGTGGTAGATGGAAGATCTTGAAGAGACATGCAATGGGTAGTCCTCCATTGATGACTAGATAGGAATAAATTATATTTATTAAACTTGTAATCATATTTGTAAGCTTTCGCGACTCTGTTGTACAAGCATGATTATAATAAAGATTGTTTATATTTTTTATATTATTTTATAAATATTCGATCGGAAAGATTGAGTCTTTACGACATGGTATTAGAGCCATAAACGATCGGCACTCATGCATGTCTTATGGAAACTAGGTTAGTTCGGAAGATAAGTTGAGTAGTGACGATTAAAATAGTTGACAACAAATTCTAATTTTACTAGCCCGAACTGCGAAGGATAAAGATAACAACATAATTGCACATATATGCACCTTGTACTAGGAGTACTTAGAATATAATTCTATCATTTAGTAGATTTTAAACTCTATATCTAGCCATGGACTTATTTTGAGTTTAAAAAAAATGAGGTATATATGTATACTTTTGCAATAAGGTCTATTAGAACATCACTTTGACCTTTAGGTATACAAATGTAGTAGAATGCCCTAGATTACCTCCTTGGTTTGGGACATCCATAAATAATAAGAAATATGGAAAATGGAATGAATAGATAAAATAAGTCTTAAAATCCTTTGAATTAATGTCAACATTTTCATGTATGATAAAACTCCATTTTGAATCTTGAAGGAGAAAAATGTTGACAGTTTGGAATACATGATGAATAGTATAATCCCCTTATAATTGTGTAGTTACACCTTTTTAGAAAATAAATATCTAAAAAACTATGACACTTTGTGAACTTGTAACTTCCATATAAAACCTAGACATCATAGAGAAATAAAACCCAACGTTACTTGAAAATAGAAGTATATAAAAACTTCTTGACCCAATAAATCATTGCATAAATATATGCGGCAATAATATATATATATATATATATATATATATATATAAAAGAAATTGATCAAATATAATATATATTTTTATATAGTTAAGACTTCGAAAAATTCAACAATTAGATATAAAAGTGTTTAAAATACAAATAGGAGACAATGGAAAAAAAAGAGTCAAATTTTGAATACAATCATGGTTAAGTTGTAATTAATAAATATTGAAATAAAAAATTAGGACCAAATTATTAGTAGACCCTCAACTAAATATAGAATTTTAGAGAATAATATGGTAATGAGACCATACAAAAAGAAGTTATAAATTATGACACAATATAGACATAACTCGATGCTTAGAGACAAATATATTAATTTAAAGGTATTGATAATGATAACTTGACCAATAAACTTGTGGTGTAGCTCAGATTTTTGTTAGTTATAACCAAGACTCACAAATTGAATATTTCAACTCTCATATTAGAATATATGTTAGAAGTCCTACCGAGCAGTATACATTGTGTACAAAAATTCAACAATAGATAAGCTTTTCAAGTAGGATTTGAACAAAAACCATTTTGGCAACTCCATAGAGATAGTAAAAGAATTGGTTGATTACCTGACTAGGTCATAGACTTGCTATAACATACTAGATCTTGGAACCTACCCTAGAATTTTGACCTTTTCAGCTTAGCAAAACAAGGATGAGGTTATAGGATATTTATTATAAACTAATGAACAAATGCATGTATATATCAACCTAATGTAACCTAATGTTCTCACATCAGTCTTGGGCCAATAATAGACACATAAAATATGTCACATGAGATAATAATGAATTATATAAAATTTCATGCAAATAATCACACATAATTCTTTTGGTGATAATATTAAGATATGGAACATAATTATATAAGCAAGGGGGAAAATAATGAAATAATGTGATAATAATGATCACAAATATTAACTGTTACATAACTCATTAAAAGAAATTCAAAAAGTGAAATCTAAGTTAAAAAATCATGTTCCTTGGGTCTCAATTGCCTTGGGAGTCAAGTTTCACATTATTCACCTTATAATAATCATTTAATTTAATTTGAAAAAAGAAGATCTGAGTTTTCCCCAAAATATCAAATAAAATAATAAATGACTCCAAAAGAGGAAAAAAATATTGGGTTCGTAATCTACATAATAAATATAGCCTTTGGGTGAATTTTCATCCAATTTAGAAGATGTTTGATTTAAAGATGAAATCAGGAGAGAGAAAGTTTGTAGAATCTTCAAAATATTAAATAAATATACAAACAACTCCAACATGTAAAATTGATGACAAATCTATATTCAATTCATCAAATATAACTTGTGGGTAAGGTTTCATCAATTTTGGATAATTCTAGACGTCTCTAATGCATTAGGAAAGAAAATGTGATTTTCCTTTAAAAGAATTCAATAAAATAGCAAAAGTCCCCAAAAGGGAGAATTAATATCAAAATCGGATTCTACATGTCCTAATTATGCTAGATGTCAAATTTTATTTAATTTGGACCTTGTTTGTACCTTCAATTGAAGAGAAAGAAAAAGGAAAATAATTTAATCAACACTTTACAAAATTCAGATTAGGAAACACCGGCCCGCATAAACAGTAAACGCGGATCAAGGTCCAATATTCTGAGCATAACTCCCTCGTTTCTTAATGAAATTTTATGAAATAACTTGTTTTAGATTGTAAATTTAATTTTGCATCTATCCATACCATATTTGTAGCCTAAAGTAGAGAATTCAAGAAACGCCTAAACTTTTTTCTTCAAAGTCTTTTGAAACAATTTCTCACACCCCCACTTATAAATACGTCTACCCCGGTCTTCTTCGTATATTTTGTGAACCTCTTCTCATCCCAATTTCATCCTTTCTTGAGTGTGTGAATGATGGTGGTCGTGCTTTGATTTCACCTTGCATCGTCATTTCATCTAAAAGCCGAACGTTGTTCTTGGTTTGATTTTATGGCACCGCTCCCCGACACCATATTTATTTCCAGAGCGCAATTGGACCTCAGGTAAACAACTCTGGCACTTATTTTTCATGATCATCTAGTAAGTTTCACGAATGAATGATGAACAAAGTTTTTCCCCAAACTCTCGGATAAGTTTCTCCTTGCCCATCCGACCTCTCTTCCTCTCTCGCAAATTCCCTACTGATTTGGCTTTTTCTAATTTTGTGATTTGTTCATCTTGTAAAATTCATATATTTTAATCTACTGGTCTAAAAATTATAAATTAATATATTTTGGATTTGGAAAAATATTCTTTATCTAATAAAAATATTTTTAGAAACCGATTTCAATGTTTTTTGAAGGATGAATTTTGGAGAATAAAATACATGTATAAAACTCATAATAAATTTAACTTAATCATATAAACTCCAAATTGGATAAAAAGATATGTTTTCCAAATTAAGAAAATCTAATTAATCACTTGGTGATATTTCAGAGTTTTATTCAAATTTAATAAAAGGTAATTTTCTTGGGTTGCAATATAATCATCAATTAATGATTTGCATCATCATTAAGGTATGCTTACATTTCCTATTATTCGTATTGAGAAATTCATCTATTTTAATATTTCTCTTGGTCTTATGGACATTAGCTGTAACGACCCCACCTCCCGGTAACCCCTAATTAAGGGAGACCAAAAGGTCAGAGCCGTTATCCCAATTAACCGGATCAATAGTTCGACAAATAATCAATAATAATTACTAAATTTTACCAAAACTATACTGAAAAGTTGGAATAAAATAAAATTTTACATACCTTTTTAAAATCTTGGATTTCTAAACTACTATCCACAACTAGAATCTATTCTAACTAATCCTCCTTGTACTTTAATTCATATATTCACACTGTATCACCTTACTGTTTGTCATTTTCAAGCTTGTACCTAAAACGCTGACAAACAAAACGTCGGTCAGCATAAATGAATATGTTGGTATGTGGGGACAACCAAAATTTCACATAAATTGCTAACCACCAAAATATCACAATCAAGTTAATTGACAATCCAATTTACTTCTTCAATGTGACATTTCCACCGCTTTTACCCTAACCCTGGAATACCATCTTTAGGGTTTCTCTTTTGCAATAGACTTAAGGCCACCTTCTCCATCCTGAGCTTGGTGCCTGGGGCCACCTCTCATGGTTCCCATTAGTCATGCAATATCATAAGGCCACCTTCTCTATCCTGAGCTTGGTGCCTGGGGTCACCTCTCATGGTGCCCATTAGTCATGCAATATCATAAGGCCATCTCTATCCTGAGCTTGGTGCCTGGGGTCACCTCTCATGGTGCCCAAAGGTCTTCCCTCTTATGCTTGACCTCATTACATTATACATCAAGGTGACATGTAGGTGTGAGAATACACACTTATAAATTAATTGTGATAATCATAGTGACTTTATGAATTTGCATATATGAACAGCCAAGCAGATAGGTTGCATTTTATTTGATCAATCAACTGAGAAATCTATGTGAAACTAAAGCAGTCAATCATAAATAACCACATACCTGTCAGGAAGATTTGAGATAGAATAATCCAATCAATGTAAGAAATCCAATAGGCAAGCAAGCACACAAAGAGATCCTGAAATATGCATATAATTTCCTATCATAAATAATTCCATCAAGATCTATTAAACCTAACTTGCTTCCTAGGGTTTCTAGTCCACTTTTAGGGTTTCCATTGCAATTAAGGTTTTTCTTGTACTTTCATCATTACAAACCCTAGTTAGGAAAAATTACTTTTAAACCCTAATGATTCTAACCTATTTTGTTTAACAGGCTTGGGATCATCTTCCAACAACATAGTATCACATATATCAAATTAAAAGTGATCTTTTTCTCTTTTACCCTAATTAGGGTTTCTAAGTGCTTAATCATTCTTATTTGGTGTAAAACCCTACATCATGCAAGAAACATCTAGATCAGGTTCAAGTTTGTTATTAACTAAACAACAAGTTGCAAATGCTCAATTTCATCAATTAAGTAACATGAACTCAACCAATATGCTCAATTAGGGTTTCAAGGTCCATTAAAGCATATTCATGTATATCGAACCTTAAATTAATTAAACTATGCATAATCATTATCCTTTTGGATCTAATGTGTCCTTTTATAATCAATAGGTTAATATCAACTTTAAATATCCATATAACCCTTCCCAAATTATTAATCATCATAGATTAGGGTTTCTTAAGCATTAATGCATTAAAGTTGATAACTTCAACTACTTTTCGAAGTGCAAGAAGAATTAAGATCTAAATCTATTTTTAATGTATTCCTCATATTTTTCTGAGCAAAATTCATATATTATATGTATCCATCCGAGCTACCATTAATTAGATATGATTTTTTACAAAAAATCACTTACTTGGACCAATGGGAGGCTGCCACGTCATCCTTTCCCATGCACCACGTAGCCGGCCGAGAATATAACGAAATGACATGTTTGCCCTTGCCTAAGTGATCGACTCTTCACACCCCGGAGGGGTAAAAACATCCAATAGACCCGGGGTCATCTTCTACCTCACGATACCCTAGCTGTCGCCGACCTGTAGCACTTTGCGGGTCCGCCCTCTCCTCCCCAGGGCTCGAGGGTTGCCACTAGCTGCTGCCCTAGCTCCGCCGTCCTCCGCTGCACATTTGGCACCTCCCAGATTGCAACCAACGTGGCTGGTTTGGGCTGGGCAGGTCGCAACTTGCAACCATGGAGCCAACCTTCTGCAGGCGCTGCACGTTGATCGTGGGCATGGGAATGATAGTTGATCTTCCTCAAGTTTTTGTGGTAGCTTCGTGCCTCCATCAAGACCCATCATAGTTCCTCGTTGCCCTCGAGATAGCTCTATACCCTCTTGGTTACGGTTTTGAGAGAAAATAAGAAGAAGGAGAGAGAAGGATGCATGGGATCCTCTTAGACTCGGGCCAAGGGTTCTACCCCTTATATAAGGGATGGTAGCAATGCCCAAACATGCTTTCCCATGAAGAAAATGAAGTCTTTTCCCAATAGGAAACCAACTTTTTTTAATTAAGAAGTATTCTCTCTCTCTCTTAATTATCTTCTTGATAATCTTTATTCTTTAGATATTAGGAATTCAAAAATCATCTCTCTTATCATCTTTGCGCTTGGCTTTTAATCCATTGGCCACGAAAATATACTTCCTTATAGTAGAAAGTACCTCTTTTGATAATACCAAAAATTCATTAATTATGTATCACATTATCCTCTTATTTTGTATTATTTGTATTTTCTCTTTCTTCTCATCTATTGGGACTCCTTGGACCCTAAGAAATCCTTAGATTTTGAAATCCTTTTTGAAAGATGGACATTATCCTTCTAGAAGCATCTACATCCATTATTTCTCTTTATCTTACTTATTTATTTACTAAAAGATTTCTTTTCAAGGATTTCTCTTTATCTTTTATTTCCTTTCCCTCCTTTCCTATTTATTTCATTAGAAATCACATATAAACGAAATTTACTCAATTGTGGCCATTAATGCCACCTTCTAGAGATTTCTATATAATTCTCATAATTACTTTGCTTAATATTCATTATCTTGTATCTTTTTCTAATATTTAGACTTTTCTTCATTTCTTCTCTTTTATATCCATTATTGGATTAATATAATAATAGGAACCACGAAATTCCTATCAAAAGAGAGATTTGCAAAGAAATCCCTTCTTTGAAGCAAAACATACTACCTTTTCAATTCAGTACATATTCATAAAAACATTACATTTAAATTATGAAAACATATGCAAAAGTGAAGATCTGAGTTTTTCTCAAAATATCAAATAAAATAATAAATGACCCCAAAAGAGGAAAATAATCGTGGATTCATAATCTACATAATAAATATAGCCTTCGCATGAATTTTCATCCATCTTGGAAGATGATTGATTTAAAGATGAAATCAAGAGAGAGAGAGTGTATAGAATCTTTGAAATATTAAATAAATGTATAAATAACTTCAACATGTAAAATTGATGGAAAATTCATATTCAAATCATCAAATATAACTTGTGGGTGAAGTTTCATCAATTTTAGATAATTCTAGACGTCTCTACTGCATTAGGAAAGAGAAAATGTGATTTACTTTAAAAGAATTAAATAAAATAACAAAAGTCTCCAAAAGGGAAAACTAATGTCAACATCAAAATCTACACGTGTAATTAGGCTAGATATCAAAAAAAATTTAATTTGGACCTTGTTTGTACCTTCAATTGAAGAGAGAGAAAAAGTAAAGTAATTTAATCAACATTTTACAAATTTCGGATTAGGAAACACCAGCCCGCACAGATAGTAACTGCGGACCAAGGTCCAGTATTCTAGACATAACTCCCTCATTTCTTAACGAACTTTCATGAAATAACTTGCTTTGGATTTCAAATTTAATTTCGCATCTATCCATACCATATTCGTTGCCTGAAGTGGAGAATTCAAGAAACACCTAAAAATTTTCTTCAAGTCTTCAAAATTAACTTCTCACACACCCCCAATTATAAATACCTCTACCCCAGTCTTCCTCGGTTGTTTTGTGAACCTTCTCTAGTCCCAATTTCATCCTTTCTTAAGTGTGTGGATGATGGTGGTCATGCTTTGATTTCACCTTGCATCGTCGTTTCACCCAAAAGCTGAACGTGGTTCTTGGTTTGAGTTTGCGGCACCGCTCCCCGACGTCATGTTTATTTCCAGAGCACAATTAGACCTCACCTCAGGTAATCAACTCTGGTAGTTGTTCTTCAAGATCAATTAGTTAGTTTCACAAACAAATGACAAATAACGTTTTTCCCCAAACTCTCAGATAAGTTTCTTCTTGTCCATCCAACCTCTCTTCCTCTCTCACAAATTCCCTACTGATTTGACTTTTTTTGATTTTATGATTGGTTCATCTTGCAAAATTCATATCTTTTAATTTACTAATCTAAAAATTATAAATTAATATGTTTTGGAATAAAAAAATATTATTTATATAATAAAAATACTTTTAGAGTCTGATTTCAATGTTTTTCAAAGGATGAATTTTGGAGAATAAAATACATGTATAAAACTCATAATAAATGTAACTTAATCATATAACTCCAAATTGGATAAAAATATATGTTTTCTTAATCAAGAGAATCTAATAAATAACTTGGTGATATTTTTAGAGTTTAATTCGAATTTAATAAAAGGTGATTTTCTTGGGTTGCAATATAATCATCAATTAATGATTTGCATCTAATATAAAATTAGGTGAAGAGATATTATGTTTGCATCATTAAGGTATGTTTGCGTCTCTTATTATTTATATTGAGCAATTCACCTATTTTCATATTTTTCTTGGTCCTACGGACATTAGCATATTCACAATGTCTTTTTTCTTTTGATATCATAGCTCTTGTGAACTATCTTATTTTGTTACTGATGTTGTGATCATGGATATTCTCTTGGACTCTTTTCTTATGCATTGGTGTATGTAACATCCCAGGATTTGAGGCCTCGGATAAAACACTCTTAAAAGGAATGATTTAACTACCCATATCACCAAGGTGCACCTCCTTTTCCGGGAGCCCATTACTAAATAACTCCATAGTTAAGCGTGATCAGCTTGGAGTAGTACTAGGATGGGTTACCAGTCGGGAAGTTGATCCTGGCTTGCATGTGAATGAGAATAAAGCGCACAGTTAAGGCTAGTGGTAGTCTGTGGGGGCCAGTCGTCATTCCTGAAACTCTACTAGAGCCTTGGGCAGTGGGCCCAAGCATTACAAATGGTATCAGAGCCAATTCCTCTCTAGTAGGTGGGGCCCACATGGGCATGGCATGCCAGTCTTGAGCCGTGCAGTCCATACATGTAGGAAAGGGCTGTCCATGGTTGACGTAGCCACCCTTGCACTGGTATTCTGTGATCGGGAGCTTGGTGTCCATGGACCATTGTGGGTCTTCACTGAAATGGGGAAGATATTATGAGGCCTTATAGTTGAGCTTTGACGTGGATGTCAAGAGTCTAAGTGGGGGAGATTGTAACATCCCAGGATTTGAGACCTCGGATAAAACACTCTTAAAAGGAATGATTGAACTACCCATATCACCAAGGTGCACCTCCTTTTCCGGGAGCCCATTACTAAAGAACTCCATAGTTAAGCGTGCTCAGCTTGGAGTAGTACTAGGATGGGTGACCAGTCAGGAAGTTGATCCTAGCTTGCGCATGAATGAGAATAAAGCGCACAGTTAAGGCTAGTGGTGGTCTGTGGGGCCAGTTGTCATTCCTGAAACTCTACTAGAGCCTTGGGCAGTGGGCCCGGGCATTACAGTGCATGTTGGACTTACTTGATTATATGTGCCCACTTTGCGGTGAATGATTATTTGGTGATATGTGATATCTTGTGCCCATTTGTATGTGGATGTATGTGTTGTCCATTGTGTGATGGCAACATTGTATAATTTTGACTATACTTTTTACTTGGCTCTATATTTTACATGCTATGTGATTCAGTAGCACTAGAATAGTGTAATTGTATTAGTTTTGTTTATGGGCAGATGTGTAATTTCCTGCTCGAGCAGTATGCTCTTTTGGGATGGAGGTGGCCCCATACCTGTGTTTGTGTGGTTTGGCCCACTTTATAGACATTGGGAGTTTGGCAGTACGTCATTCTCTATCAAGTTTTAAGTTTGTGAGACTTGGCCAACTTTGTATTTATATTGTTCTAGGACTATGTTTATCTCACATGCATGCAGGTTGATGATTGTGGGGTGTGTATCTCTTTTATCATGTGATGGTGATTCCTTTCCTTTTATGCCCTTTTGGATAGTCCTTCTCTTTTCTAGGGGAAGCATTTTTATATTTGTTATCCTTATTTCATACATTGCTCAATTTTATTTTAGTATGCACATACCAGTCTTTGTTGATGTCTTCTATTTTTTCTCTTCTTCCTGGGGTATGCCTCCAACCTTAGGTGAAGGATGTGGAGGACATGGCATAAAGTTATGGAGTTAAAACTTGGAGACAATCTTGATGTGATTTAGATTTCCCTATACATGGATGCTTATGATGTACCTTTACATGTAAGTTTAAGATGTTCTTTTGTAACCTTATGAGAAATTAAATATAGTCAATATTGTTATTCTGCTGCTACACTTTGGTTGTTATGTATATCATAAATAAGATTTAAAAATTTTACACCCACTCCAACATATATCTCTTAGGTGTGTTTGGACTGGAGGTTCTATTGTTCAAATTTTTAGTAAGGAGTGGTTTTCCTCTGGGATCCCACTCTTTACACTAGTGGAAGAAGAATAAGAATTATATGTCTCGACGGAGGATGATATTTAACCAAAGAAGGGTAGTGCATTGGAGAACTTATGGATAAGACACCAATATGAATAAGGTTGTTTAGAAAAATTGATTTTGGGGACGAAATCTCTTTGAAGAGTGGAAGATTTGTAACATACTGATTATATTATTGAGCTAAATTGCATGTTTCCACCTCTTAAAAAAATTATTATTTTTAATTTATTACATATCATTTGAATCTCTTTTGAATACCCCTTGCATGTGGTACACGGAATTTTATTTTCTGTTTTTTTTATCGAATCTATTCGATTGAGATCTCATGTGGCCTTGTCTGACCCAATTGAAAGTCATCGACCCAAGAATCAAATTAAAGTACATTTTGGATTATTAGAAATTCCATATAGAAGGACGAATTGGAAATTTCCGCAAGAGAAGAAAAGGAGTCACAAGAAATATATTTGGCTGTTAAAATTAAAAAGAGAAAGTTCTTTGGAAAGGTGGGATAAGATGACATTTTTACCAATGAAGTATATAACGTTAACTAAACTTACGTTGAAGTATCAATATATGCATCAAATATATTAAGATGAACGCTAATTGTATCATCGGCATAGCATGAAGTCTCGAAAAATTAAATATTAAATATAAATGATGACAGCCTTCGTAAGTAGACCCTCTTGATTGATTAATATATCATATTTCATTAAATATTGTATGTAGGTAACCGTACAATGACAAATATAATACAGCAGGCCATCTTTTTAGAACCACTTTATTCAATTCTCTTTTACGGCAGCAGACACATTTTTGACGTTTTCTTTCCCTCCGGTAAATATCCCCCTCTATTAATCGCTTATAGTGGTGACTAGACAACCCAGAAAGAGTAATTGCTACTAATTGATGTCAGGTAATGGAATTGAGTCGTCCGCCTCATATAAACGTACAGTACCGGAAATTGACTAATTCTTCAGTTTCGTATCTCCTACCAACAGGCAGTTTACCATGAACGCAGAGAAAACAGAACATGGTAATCACCTCCCCTACATGTTTGGTGCCGTCGAGGCATCACCACCAATTAATAGAACCACCACCAGCCTGACTCCCTCGCCTTCCTCTACCATAGTCGTAGAATAGAGCTACAAATTCACCTGTCAGCCATCTAGTGCGAAGCACCGTCGTCTTTCTAATCTCTCTTCTACGATCCTTGATCAGCTATGCGACTGCCTGAACCAAATAAGGTCATCTATAGTCTTCCCGAGCAAGCACTTAAATATGGAGTCCGGTATCCTTTCACTGTCCGACTTCTTCCGGAGGACTCGGCGATCACTGTGATCACCGGAAGAAGACCCCCGTGATCTGGATACCTACCTGTGGGCCGGGTTGATCCAAAGATTTCTTGCCAACTCCTCGAACCTCAACAAAGATGAGACCACCTCCACCAGGTCTAGTCAGACCCAACAATGACGTTCCAGTGAATTTCGTACACTGAGGATCGAACAGAACCGACAAACACAGATCAAGGTGAGTTTGAGTTTGATATGTCT
Organism: Alisma plantago-aquatica; assembly: GCA_963693085.1. Lineage (NCBI taxonomy): Eukaryota > Viridiplantae > Streptophyta > Magnoliopsida > Alismatales > Alismataceae > Alisma > Alisma plantago-aquatica. The sequence goes on from OY856414.1 coordinate 668,434,300, forward strand.
CCACTGCAGTTCCAAACTTAATCATAAATGGACAAATAGGATAACAGAAAGGACTTTTAATATTACTTACATTATATCTAGCATAATAGTTTTATACATATAATAGACATTTAGATAAAGTAGCCAATTATATCTATCGGGATAAAAAAATCAATGGACAGTTAGTTCTGGAATATACGCGTTAGTCTCGTATAATTTGTCATTAGTAAATGTTGATTCACGCTGGGGTAGTAGACGTTAGATCAAAATCTACACGTTTTTAAAACTTTTATGTCAGTATATTAGGATAGCCAATACACCACTATCGGTACTACACCAGTGCATCTACATGCCCGTGTATTAGTAGTAGCTAACAGGAGTTTATAAATTTTTTTAGACTTTAGTTCTTAATACTGGTGTACAAATAAATAACTCCAATGAGTATCGAGGTGCATAGGGTGTAAAACATAGTGACAATAATGACCCATATAAGTTGGTCATCGCATTAATATACATATATGCAAGATTGTAACTAGAATAACAAGTGGATCTAGGAGGTATATCTACATGGCATGGAGTAACTTAATAAATTGGAGTACAATAAAAAAATAAGAAATTGGATTGATAAACATAAGTATGCTTGACCGTATACTTCAAAATTTACTTAGGTGATAGTCTGGGTTAAACTATACTCATATACCACTAAATGTATTCATATAGAAAATTGGAATCTAGGTTATAGTATTATTTAGAATTGAGACCATGGACTCCTTCAATGAATAATATTGTATGTGAAGGAAATATTAGATGTATTGGATCAACTAGATTGTATGGTAATATATAAAGATATTAGAATACTGAAGTTAAATAGTACATATTAGTTTCTACACATATGTGTTATTTGGATACACCTAGATCCATTTTAGTAAAGATAGGGAATGGAGAGATAAGGCAGTTTTAAAACAAATCATATTAAGGATGAATTCACATCTTGGGAGTATAAATACATATAAAACTTCATTTAGAATCTCACGTAAAACTTTGTATAGCCTTAAATACCCTATATGAATTGAATACAAAAACTTAAGTTGAGATATACAATAGATAGACAATATGATAGAACTTTGGGAACATAATGCGGCGGTTATCTATAGGATAAGATAATAATATACATGGATAGATGATGCTAATTATGTAGATACATATGTATAATCCAACTAAAAATATTGAAAAAAGAAAACAATAATAGAAAAGATTGAAGTAATTGGTTCCAAGCCAAATGATAACCAAACTGTACCATACTTTGTAGATTTCTTGCTATTGGATTCATTATTGGCGTAATCTATCGAGTCTTGGATAAATTGAGGTACTAGATTCTCTATTTTTATGTTGAGTTATTAATTTCCCTCTTGAATTCCATGTACATTATTTAGTGGTGAACCCTATACTTTCATAAGCTTTTCCTGCCTCTTTGAAAGTTCACCACCTCAAATTTATTATTGTTTGATTGCATTGAATATTATAATAGAACTTGACTTGATATATTTGGAGTTTTGACTCCCTAAACTTTGGTCCCTTTGAGCTTTGGCCCCTTAGAGCTTTGGCTCACTTGAGGTAGGGTACGTCCCGTCACCCTGTGCATAGGTTGTAATGGATTAGTGGTCCCCCAGTATACTAGTTGAAATAGAAGACTACAATGCCATTCTCTCATAGATGACTGAACACATGACAGTGTAGTCATTGATAAAGAAATGATATGATAGTGCTCAACCTTAATATTCAAAAGTTGATCATTACAAGTATTTTGATAATTTGATATCTTAAACTATTTTGAATAGCCTTGTGGAAATTCAATCTTGAATTATAAGCATTGAAATATTGTTATCCTTACTTTGATAAATTTCATCGACCAAATAGTCCCTACCTAACTTTGATATTATTTGGATTGCATTTAGTACCTATATTTTGCAAATATCTCAATATTTGAATTTAATACCAGCTTTTGCTGACCTTTATTTTTTTTTCCTTCAATGGGGTACATGTGTAGTTTCATTCCCTCTGAGAACTCATGGGCATGTGGTAGATGGAAGAGCTTGAAGAGACATGCAATGGGTAGTCCTATATTGAAGACTAGGTAGGAATGAATTCTATTTCTTAAACTTGTAATCATATTTGTAAGCTTCTGCGGCTCTATTGTACAAGCATGATTGTAATAAAGATTGTTTATATTTTTGATATTATTTTATATATATTCGACCGTAAAGATCGAGTATTTACATTCTGATAGACATGGTTGATGTGATGCTACATAGTTCTGGGGTAAATCTCATTGATCCACCTTCCTTATTTAGAAACATTGTGCATTATGTTGAGAGACCTTTATGCTTAGATTCTACTAAGTATATGAAGTTAATTATTGTGTTGAAATTTCACGCTCTTAAAGATAACTATAGATGTAGCCACAAAAGACTTTCACATATCTGTTGTCTTTGCTGAAAGAAATTCTTTCTGAAGGAAATGAGATTCTAATCTCAACATACAAAATAAAGAAAATATTGTGCCCGATGTGAATGGGGGCTAAGAAGACACAACCATGCCCTAATGACTATGTGATATTTAGAATAGACTATACAATTTGAAAGATTGTCCAATATGGGTGGCATCAAGGTACAAAATAATGACTTCAAATAAGGCCAAAATTACCTCTCCTACCAAGGTAATGTGGTATCTACCTATAATGACAAAATTTCAATGCTTGTTTGCCAACACCATGGATGCCCAAAAATTATCTTGGCATGCAGAGTAAAGAAAAATAATGATGGGATCCTATGACATGTGTCACATTCCCCATAATGGTAGAAAATTGATTTATTGTACTGTGAATTTGGTAAAGAAGTTAGGAATCTAAAACTTGTACTTTGTACCAATGGAATGAATCCATACAACACATTAAATAGCCAACATAGCATTTGGCATGTTATGATTATTATATACAATCTTCCTCCCTAGTTATATATGAAAATAAGTATCTCATGATGTCCTTATTGATATTGGGCCCCAAACAACCTGGCAATGATATTGATATTTTTCTTAAACTTCTGACTGATGACTTCAAGAAACTTTGTGAAGAAGGTGTGGTGACCTATGTGGTTTGCATAGAGAGACATTTTATTTGCATGCTATATTGTTTTGCACTATTAGTGACTTCCCAACATATGTGAATTTGTCTGGATATAGTGTAAAATCCAAAGGATTCCCTATATGTGAGGAGAATATGGATTCAATATGACTAAAACTTGGCAGTAAGACTACATATCTTGGTCGTCAATGGCTTCTTCCAAAAGTACATCCTTACTAAAGGTTGCATAAAGCATTCAAGGGCTCAACTGAGGAATGGAGTGAAAACTTGTATCATGGGATAATGTTTATGAAAGAGTAAAAGACTTTGTCAATGAATTTGGTAAGAAATCATAATGTACTATTCCTACATGGAGTAACAAATAATTATTCAAGAAGAGTTCAATATTCTAGGATATTCCTTACTGGAGTTTTTTGGTAGTTAGATATTGTATCGATGTCATGCATGTTGAGAAAAATCTTTGTGATAACACCATTGGTACTCTATTGAATGTACTAGGTAAGACCAAAGCTGGAATCAAATCCAGAATGGACCTACATGAAATGGGTATAAGGAAAGAATTACAAAAAAAATATTAGTGATCAAAAAACATATCTACCTCCTACTAGTTACAAGTCGTCTAGACGGTAGAAGAGAACTTTTTGTGAGTGCTTGTTACCATACGGATACTTTTTCAATATTTGTGGATTAATATCAATGAAGGATCTAAAGTCGATAGGTATTAAGTCTCATGATTATCACACTCTAATGCAACACATATTTCATGTGGATATCCAATCTATATCGTCAAAACATGTAAGGTTTGAATCACTAGGATCTATTTCTTCTTCAACAATCTATGTAGCAAAGTTATTGATCTTGAGAATCTTGATAAGTTGCAAAGAGAAACGGTCTTTACCCTATGACATCTTGAAGTGTATTTTCCTCCTTCATTCTTTGATATCATGGTACATCTTGTTGTCCATTTGACTAGGGAAGTGAAAATGTTGGGTATGATTTTCTTGCATTGAATGTATTCTTTTGAATGGTGCATGAGTGTTTTTAAAGGTGATGTTCAAAACTGTTATCGTCCTAAAGGGAGTACTATTGAGAATTATATGGCTAGGATGTTATGGACTTTGAAATGACTTCTTGAGTCATAAGAAGCTCCTTCCAGTGAAAATAATATTGATACTTATTGCGAAAAAAGGATTTTAGGAGCATGAGTAAAAGTAATTAGTCGTGAGTTGTCAGAACAAGCATATTTGTAAGTTTTACACAACATCAACGAAGTGAATATTTATATCACCAAACATAACAATTTATCAAGACAAAATATCTGATAGACAATTCAATTTGTCTTGCTAGAGGGCATAATAGGGCATTCATTAGGTGGTTTAAAGATAAAGTATTCCTTCAACTATCTCAAACACCAAATATCAAATGGCTCACCTTAAAACCCAAAATGAATGTTATGTCTTATGAAGGGTTTGAAATAATGGATTTTCATGTTAGACAAAACATCAAGATGATAAGAGTGTCATACAGAGCAGTGGGGTTACTCTTCAATTGTCTTCATTGTATTTTTTAGTGTGATGTATAAGAGTTCATGTGAAGCTAAAATGTATCATTATGGTATCATTGAAGACATATGGGAGTTTGACTTCATAGCTTTTAGAATTGTTGTATTTACATGTAATTGGATTGATGACAACAAAGGAGTTGTAGTGGGTGAATTGGGTTTCACATTAGTGAATTTTGAAAAAACTAGTGAGAAGGATGAATTATTCATAACATTATCGCAAGTGAAGCAAGTATTCTATATAGATAATCCTAAAAATGAAAAATGGTATGTCCTTCTTCATGAGAAAAGGAAGTAGTACATTGTAGTTCCTATATATGGAGAAGAGATCACTATGACAAGTATGATGACTCCAGCCCATTCTTAATTGGAATGCCAAGTATAAATGTTGAAGCTAAAACTAACTTATATATGCGTAGAGATCACAAGGAAGGAATATTAATTGATCAACAATCTAACCCATACTAGAAGCATGCATTTTACTTTTTAGATGTTAGGTGTGCATTTTACATTCTATATTACATTTATATACATTTCATATGCTATATGTACAGTTTACATTTTTTATCACTTATATTTTAGTATTTGACAATTTTTAATATAACATTCATTAGATGATCTGACCGTGAGGACAAGCACCATGATAGTGTGCACCATGAGGATGAGTCCGGTGTAAGTTGTATTTTTTTTATTACATAGATGTGCATCTTACATTTTTTTTGGTCGGCAAAAAATGTGTAGGGCTTTATTTGTATTTTTTTTGTAGCATCTATATAATGCATGCTATCCCCAAAAAGGATGATAGCGAAATAAGGGAAACTATACAAGGTTATATGCTAAAAAAGAATCAAGGAAAATGCCGAGCTAGAAAAACTGTGTATATGAATAAGCTGTCAATCCTCTCAAAACTTTATATCTGTATGAGATTAGGTTAGAATACTTAGGGTTTTCCACCATGATATTCTGATAAGCCCACAACTGCCAGCTGGGAAGAAGCATGTATATCATGGCCAACTAGAGCAGATCTCAAGATAGCTCAAGTGATAAAAGAATTCAATCATAACAATAGATCAAAAGAGGACAAACTAGAGAGATTGATTGGGAGGAGGGAGAGATCTCAACCTCAACCAAATAAACATAATTGTCAACTGGGGATCAGAATCACCCTCTCTACTAAATATAATAGCAAAAGGAAAACCCAGGAACTGAGTCTCTCAACCACAAGAAGCAACTCATGACAGAGGCTATCAAAAACCAACCATGTTCCACTATAACACCTTCCCGTGGCAAAGATGATAGCATACATCCCAAAACTTCAGTACTCAGAGAGATACAACAGTGAGGGAATCTCTCAACCAAAAAAGCAAGGAACAAATCTAGGACCAGGGAACCCTCTCAACCAAAAGACGAGCATATCTTAATAAATGAGAATCACCATCAGCGACAAAGCCTCACAAACAAAGTAGAATTTCAAACTGAGACTATCATTCATCATCTTCCAACAAAACCAACACCTGAAAAACACTTGAAGGGAGGAGCAAACTCAACCTCGACCTGGAAGCCAGCCCAAATAGTATATCTTAGACCTTCAGAGTGAGACCAAAGAATGCCAAAATAGACAAAAGAGAACAAAACAGAGCCAACTCTTGATTCTCCAATCAGTGATGATCAAAGCACCATATCAGGTAGCAAGGACAGGTTCTACAAAATCATTTCAAAGCCAGAACAAAAGCAGAAATACATCTCAGCATAGATCCATCAGGACCAAAACTCTTGCAGAGACAAAAGGAACAAAATGGATCATCAACCACTATCTCCAATTTTCATAATATTATACTCCATCTCGGTACTTTTCCAAAGAACTCTAGGCGATCTGTACAGATTATCATGTACTCTTTTATTTCTTTCAAACAAAGCATGATAAAGAATAAAAGGGCCAATGATACAAGCATTGGTATTCTTCATGGATGTAATATCATCCCAACTACATAGTTGGTAATTAATAATCTCTAAATTCACAATAATATTCCAGAGTTCTTTAATAAAGGGACAGACAAAACAGACATGATTCGTATCTTCATAATCAAGCATGCACAAAAAACAAATAGAATTTGTCGAGATTCCCCTTCTCCTAGTATAATCTGAAGTAGGTAGTTTGTTATGCATGGCCTTCTACACATGAATCTTGATATTCAAGTGACTCTTACTTTTCCGTATCCACTAAAATTTAGGACTTTCTTCACCTTTACATCTTACATTTTCCCAAATAAATTTAAAGTTGACATTTTTTTTCCCTTTAAATAACTAGTGATCATCACCAACATTCTTTCTGATCTTAATAACTTTGAGAGCATCAAATAAGTACTGAGAGAATCGAGATTTGTTAACAAACCATTCACCATTCTTGATGATAGAGTTGAGGTATCCATCTGCAGGCAAGCCAACTCTAATGACTATGTTTTTATCAATAACTTCATGAAAGAATTTGCCCGAGTACCAGGGATCCTTCAAAATCTTGATATTACTCCCTAGACCAATACTTAAGTTAATATAAGAAACAAGAGCAACTCTACATCTCATAATGGAATTGAACATCCATGTATAATTTGTTGAAACTGCACAAATTCAGAAAGTTTCTTTCTTCAGGTACTTTTCATCAATCCACTTTGCCCATAGCGAATCTTTCTTTTTAGTAATATCCCAAGCATTTTGAATAAGACATGCTTCAACTACCTCTTTGCTTTTCCTTATTCCCAAGCCTCCTTTTTTTGGGAGAGAGACCACCTCCCATTTAATGAGATGTAGATTCTTCTTGTTCTCATATTGACCTTAAATGAAGTCTCTACATAACTTGTCGATCTCTTCAAGAATAGAGTTAGGTATAGGGAAAGCCATGAACCAGAACATGTGCATGGTTGAAAGAGTGTATTTGACTAACTCCACTCTGCCAGCGAGAGATGACAACTTAGATTTCCAACATTCAAGTTTTTTCTTTACTCTATAAATCAATCTTTTACATTGCTTCTTCCTAATCTTACCAGAGAAGAGGGGAAGCCCCGAGTATTTAGTATCTTCTATATCACCAATTTGCATACCCAAGGCATTAGAGATCTCAGCAAGATCATAGACTTCCCCAACAAACAGCAAACTCTTCTCTTCATTCACCATGAGACCAGACATTCTGCCAAATATGTCGAGAAGCCTTTTGATGTTTGTGGCATTAGAAATATTGGCTTTAGCATAAATCATCAGATCATCCACAAAAATAAGATGAGAACAATGACAACTCTTTGAGGCAGATATGGGAATAATGTCTTTCTTATTAATATTGTCTTTAAACATTTCAGAGAGACCTTGCATAGCGATCACAAAGAGATAAGGTGCAATGGGATCACCTTGTCTAACTCCATTAGAAGGAAAGATCGAATGAGTAGGCTTGCCATTCACCAGCACTTGGTAAGAAGTTGTGAAAAAAATGGATTCTATCCACCTGATCCACTTAGTAGGGAAGCCCATCTTGAACATAACATAAAAGAGGTATTTCCAGCTAACTTTGTCGTAAGCTTCAGAGATATCAACTTGCACACACATATTGGTACAATTTCTTTTCTTAAATTCACTTAGAATTTTGTTAGTAAGTAAAATTGCATCCTTCAAATTTCTCCCTTTAATAAACGCACACTGATTCATGTCAATAATATCAGGTAGAACTATTTGAAATCTATTAGTAAGAATCTTTGAGATAATCTTGTAGTAGACATTACATAAGGCAATAGGTCACCAATTATTGATGAAGGTAGAGTCAGTACCTTTTTGGAGTAGAGTGATGTACATTTTGTTTGCCTCCCTCAGAAGATTCCCATTTAGAAAGAATTCCTTGACAGCTTCATACACATCATCATCGATAATATGCCAGGCATGTTTATAGAAGTAGCCATTAAACCCGTCTGGACCAGGGCTCTTATCATCATTCATATCTTTTATAACATTATCAACCTCTTTTCTAGTACAGATTTAGTAAGCATCAAGTAGTGAATGGGATTAACCCTAGGTCCATTCCAGTCCCCCTCCCAGACTTCTCCTTTATTAGCTTTATAAAAGAGAGAACTATAATAATTAGAAATTGCTGCCTTGATCTCATCACTGTCCTTCAAAATAACACTATTGATATTCAAACAATTTATAGTATTTCTTATCCTTCTTATCTTCAATGAAGAATAAAAGAACTTGGTATTTGAATTCCCATCCTTGAGCCATTGAACACATGACTTATGCCTATAAAACTCTTCTTCTAGATCAGCAGCCTTTTTTGCCTCTTTTCTTTTGGAATTAGCAATAGTTCTTAGTTGTACATCATTAGGATGAATATCAGCCATCTTTTGGGTAGAGAGAGCATGCTTGTTGAGAAAGGAGGTATTATCGAATATATTACCAAAAATAGACTTGTTCCAAGTTCTTAACTTCTTTTTAAGATGTTCTAGCTTCCTGTGCAATTTAAATGTGGCAAATCCCTCCACATATGTATTCGAAGATTGTTTAAGGATAGTTTCGAAGTCACAGTGCTTAGTCCAACTATTTATAAACTTGAAAGGAGATTTCTTCTTCTTTTGCTCCCCCATGAGTAGATAGATCCTTCTATGATCATTGATGATGTTCAAGATACTTTCACCATGGAATTATCAAAATTGGATTAATATTCACTATTAAATAAAATCTTATCAATCTTAGAAGCTATGAATCTATCTCCATCCTGCTTATTATCCCAAGTGTAGAAAGGACCACTCAGTTCCAACTCAAATAACCCATTATCAAGAAAGAAGTTATTAAAGTCAACCATGGATTTTGAAGGAGGTAAGATACCAATCCTCTCTTCAGTCTTCCTAACTGTGTTGAAATCACCCATTAGGATCCAAGGCTCATTGCATTTCCTAGCAAACGTGTCAAGGTTTCTCCATAATCTGACTCTGTCATTGTCGTTGTTATGGCCATACACAACTGATAGAAAGAAAGAGTTACTATCTTTTTCAATTTTGGCATGAACTACCTAATTGCATTCATCTAGGTAAGAAACATGACACACCTCTTCTTTTTGCAAAATGAAAACTTTGCCTAAGACATGCAATTTGGAGTTTAAGATCCAGCTATACTCCTCAAAATACTTCTTCATAAACTTGTCAACTCTCTTCTCCCTGGTCTTCATTTCATTGGGAATGGACAAATCACAGTTGGCCTTCCTTATTTCCTCTTGAACACTCAAGATCTTATTGTTTATGCCTTTGATGTTCCAAGAGGTAGTGGAGGTTGTAAGACTCATTTAATACCAGGGGTTGTTGGACTGTCAGCCTCAGTATTCGTAGATATCATCTCAAGTTCACCTGGTATTGGGGAGTAAATCGAGTTCTCAACCCTTTGATAGATCCTCGCATTCAATTTAGCTTGACATCTCGGTGGTTCTTTTTGGAAATTTTCCTTTGAAATTATTAGCATTGAACTAGTAGAAGCCTGTGAACTGAGCATACTATCAGGGGAATTCTTAGTGAAGATAGGGATATGTGTGGGAGTTGATGATCCACGGTCCAGCTTGTTCCTGAATTCATCATTCTTAGTTTCATTGTTTTGAAAATCAGGGTTATTATACTCTGAAACAAAACCTTCATTAACTTCTCTAGAAAGTTTTCCATATTCAACTACCAGTTCCTCCTACTGTAGGATGTTCTTTGCTTGATGAATCTCCTTGTCTTCGATTTCCTCTATAATATACAAGCCATTATCTTCTTTGTTACCAATAGGAATTCCATCATTCATATCAGGTGCGTGAGATTTTTTAACTTCCCAGACCTTCTTTTGATCTTCAATCGGCTTTATTATCTACATAGTTGGATCTGTTTTAGGGGGACAGACATCGTGGCCAAAAAAACCATAGTTGCAGCATCTATAAGAGATCCAATCATATTCTAAATCAATCCTTTGCTCGTCACCTTCATCTCTCATTAGTGAAATTCTCCTTGGGTACTTAGCATCCTTGCTCATTATAACTTGAATCCTCACAAGGTCTAGTCATCTTAGATTGTATGTCAATTCATCCATCTTCACAGGGGACCCCAGAAATGAACCAATTGTTTTGAACGTTCTTCTATCCCAGAGCTGCATCGGGATATTTCATATGTTCACCCACACAGGAACATCAGATAAGATAGCTTTAACTTGCTTGTCTCCCAGTCTCCATTTCTTGAAAATGATAGGTCTATCACAAGAATACCACTCGCCTTTCATTACAACATTTAGGTCTTCCTGGTTTGAGAATCGAACCATGAAGAATCCATCGCCCCTATTGAAGATCTCAAAGAATCTGTGAACATTCCAAATATTGGTGAAGTAGTTTACTGGAGTGGGAATATTCGGCCAGAAATCTATGATGTAATCAATCAAACATTTACTCCATTTATCTTTGTTTTCTTCTGCTTCCTTCCTTAGATAGACTAACTTCTAATCCACAATTGATATTTTACATTATATCTAATAATTATATAAGATACATTTTTCATCAATTATATATGTTTCTTGAAAATTTTAGGATGAGCAACCTGAGGATGCACACCTTAAGGATGCGTACCCTAAGGATCTTGTTAGGTCTATTGAGGATCAGTGTGATTGTGCATGTAAAAGATGCATCACTTTGATAAACAAGCTAGTAGCACAAAGGGGCAAAGGTCTAAAACTAGCCATTGACTTTGGTTAAATAGGAAATATTATTGAGAAGAATCACGGTTCTTTTAGGAAATATTTTGGCATTATTACTCATAGAAAAGTGGATACAATAGTAGAACCTTGGTATAAAGTTGATACTTCCATTAAAGACTTCATATGGACAGACATACATGTGAGATATTCAAGTTTTTAAAGATATTTACAATTATGTTTGTTAATAAGGTCATTAAGTATATGCACTTTATAGAGCATCTTTAACCTTGATAAAAAACCACATCTTAAAAAAACATTACAATCTTGTTGGAGGATATTGAAGAATTAGAGGAAAAATATGACTAGAGAATACATAATGAGCAACAAGAAGAAGAAGCCCGCCACTGAGCAATGGACCTATCTTGATAAAAATGGGTGGGAAGTGTTTGTTGCTTCAAGACAAACTAATGAATTCAAGGTATTAAGTCCGATTCAAAATACAGTCTTATGATAAATGAGATGAATTCGATCTATAATGAAATTAACATATTTTACACAATGCTAAAAGGAAAGGCATGCAAAAAATGTACACAATTACAATTTGGGTCCAGGTGGCTACACCTGGCATCACCAACAAAGAGAGCGGGCATCTTCTTCTTAGCAGCCTACTCCTAGGTATGATGAGTCTTATACTACTCATGCACCTTTACCTTGCCACAAGGAGTGGATAGGTGTGAGGACATGCCACTCTAGAGATATACCCAACCCTGCAACCGCTGAGGTGGCTGCAAAAATGGTAAAAATCCACTTTCAAAGTGCATGCTCATTTTTTATCTTGATTGTTTTGTTTTACTGACCAATTATTGTTGGTGATGATTAACAAGAGCTCTACGAGCAAAGGAAAGAAAGAAAGTTCATCCCTGAGGCCAAAGGGATGAATTGATGACTGCTCTTAATACTCCAGAGCAAGTTGGCCATGTTAGGGTTGTTGAGGCTGGTGTAGGTATAAGATCCTTTTTTACACATTAGAGCAATAGCACAGATTGAGGTAGAGAACATGATTTCAAAGAGAATAGAAGAATCTCAGAGGTAGTTTCAGGATTCTTAATCTCAGCCTCCTTACACAACCTCATACACACCACTCTTCTTATGAGGTGGACCCTATTCACATAGAGGTGGTTGAGAGTAATCCCATGGACCCACATCATAAGTTTTTTTGTGATATAATAGTCTTTTAGGTGAATTTATAATATGTTGTTCTTGGGTATGTATAACACTACATACAAAATTATAGGCATTGAGGTCATGTTGTCTTGTATTACTGAACTTAGATTCAACGTCATTGCACTGGGTGACACTTTCCCATCCCTTTTAGGAGACATAATTCATGGTGCTCCAATGCCTGACAATGTGGTTCTTGTGGCTATCAGGATTGTCCATCCAACTTGGAGACAAACACCACAGTCATATGGCCACCCCAATCATGACATGATAAGAGATGTAGACAATAGCATGGTTTATGGCCCAAATCTAGAGTTATCCATGAGAATGTCTGATAACTTCAATTGCATTTGTGTTTGTGCATTTTTCTATCTGTGAATATAATTGGCAGTTGATATGAGAATACATGTAGATCATAGTACCTAAGAAGCTCCCTACAATTTCTTGGTCAGTTCCTCCTCAATTACCTTCTTGGATTGCAAATGACCTATTCAAATTTCTAGGTCCTAATCATAGGGAGTTGGCACTACGGTTACACAATTTAGAAGAAGGGTCGACTATGATGGTTCGTATCCAGGAGGGCGTTGTAGGACAAGATCATGATACTAGTGTATTCTTGTCAAATATTGTGGAAAGGTTTACTTATGAGTGGTTGAATACAACCTTTATAGACCTTTGGATAGGTGAGATCTTATGGCTAAATGCCTCGTTCTGTATATGTAAAAACATAAGTTGATTTGTTTTCTTATATATTAGTCCATACATATATGCTTTACAGCTACTTATATACAATGTGTGGGTAGTTCACATTAATCAATGTAGTATTTCCAATTCCATCATTGATTAGCAATGTAGATAAAGATCCATCATCTGTTAGTGATTACTACACCTCATCAAATATTTTAGTATTGTGGGAAAGATCGTGATAATAGCCCCTTTTAATTTTAGGTAAGTTTCAGACTCTTTGTTTATAATTTTGACTTATAAAATGCATTTAATTGTGGAATATGAGCTCTTTTGTTTGTCTACTTTTCACTCAGTTATAAGCATTGAGAGTTGTTGGTAATTGTCTCTGAGATGCTATTTGTGTATTATCTAGATCCTTCACTTAAAAAATTAGGGAGTGGGGGATACACAATGAAAATGGTATTACTAGCGTAAGTAATTTTTTTATTTTAATGTATGTATCATTACATGACTATTTACTAAATTCAATTAAATGTATTCCTTTAACTTATAGGGAAATAAAAGCAGTCAAACAGTCCAGAGGAAAGGTAGATAAAAAGAAGAGATCGTTACTAAGAAGAATTTTAAGGTAGTTTTCTAACTCCATTATATATATATGCCAACTGTGCTTACTTTTATTTATTAACATTTCAAATAATTGTAGATTTGTAGTGCCCTATAAAAGATAATAATTGGACATACAGATACTACGTGATGCAGTATAAGAACATGATAATCAGACAAGTAGCACTAGAGATCAATTATATACAAAAGTAATCTATATAATCTTGCTCATCATAAATAAATAGTCTCATTTGATAATACTAAAAAATAAATCAAACTCTTGAGTTATATCATCTCTTTGTAGCTTTTTGACTTGATAGATCCTACAAAATAATAGCTAGATGAGATACAAGAAGAGTGGATAGAATCCTTCTTTAAGGAATTCAATTTTCCATTTGATTGGGATGATATATAATTTATTTAACTTTGATGTTATTTTTCTATACATGCATTGATTATAACTTTTTACAACTTAAAATTTGATGTACTTCAATTTTTGGTGCATATGTGAATGATGTATGTATATATGTATATGTGTGTGAATGGTTGTGAAGAAGAATGAATAACAATGATAATTGCATTTGTAGATGTGATGGGAAAGAATTTCATGTGTATTTATTGAATTGTGTATGTGCATGAGAATAAATTCAGTGTTGATGAGATTGAAATGCTTGTGTGTGATTGAATTGTGTGGATGTGGACTCTTTTATGTGTTCATTATTGTGGGTTTTGCAAGTATGATGGCATGTTGTTAATATGAACACATGATAGAACATGTATTTCTAATAATTGTAGGTTTTACGTATGAATATCCAGACATCATGTCTATAGACATGTTATATAAAAAAACATACATGCAACATAATTTGTTATCGAAAATTGACGCAAAAGATATGCATCATCATTTTCCATAAGAAAGCCAACGTCGTAGCTTTCCTTGTCAATTAAAATTTTATTTGGTAGAGACATATAATGCTAGTTATCTCAGACAAACGGATGACTATGATATGATCTTTAGTGTTAGTTTCTTTTGTAGAACTGATGACACTGGTCTATGTTGTTGATTTCTTAATGTTGAACTAACGACTATAATCACATAATCTTATAAATGTTTTTGATATTTCTATGTGTTGTTGATTTCTGTTTTCTTAGCAACCGACACTTGATCTTTGTCATCGGTTTTAGCTTACTCTATAAATTGACGCAGAAGGTCCTTAGCTATAGTGTTGCCTACTTAGGTGTCAGTACAAAATTGATGTTGTGGGTCCAATTTAACTGACGTTATATATGTTATTTGTACTAATGGTAGGATTGTGGTCACCTTCATAGGGGCTCACTAGCTCATACCTAAGGCCTCTACATGCCTCCCTACATTTTTTGGTGGATTTTTTCATGTAGGATGTGATGTAGCCTTGAGAGCGGAAGCAAGTGTGTGGGATCCCATGGAGGGATGGAAATTGTATTGATTTTTTACAACCATATACCAACACATGAGCATTCATTGTTAAGTGATAATTGTGTAGGGATTTGAAGGAAGAGGGCACAATATATATACAATTTTTTTCAAACAAAACTCTTATTTGATAGATCTACCATAGCCATAAAACATTGATCAATTAAGTCCATAAAATGGATATTAAATATACCTTGGCACACTAGATATCCATGTCTCACATCAATGTAGAACATACAATTTTGGATTGGAATATGAAGTGGTTGTTATTGCCACCTTGTTGTCGTAGAAACACCTTGTCTTATCTTTGAAGAAGTTTCTTGTCCTCAAGCCTTATCTTCTACATAATCCATGTGGATGCAAGAACTCATGTTAAACCACCTTAGTTGCTAAAAGGAAGCTAAATTCATAGTCATTGACATTCTATCATTGCTCTCTCCTTCTCCTCCTATTAGAGGTTGTTGACCTTGGGTTGAGTTTTTCCCTTTCCATGACAAAGAACTCTTAGACAACTTGTTGCATAATGTTTTATGTGTTTGTCTTCCCTTCTAAGTAAACCCCTTTACATAGAAGGCCCATGGGCTCACATAACCCAAAAATCCAATCGTATTCCTAATCCATACTCCATATTAGAATTAAATTAGAAAATTCAAACAGACTTCCTTTTAGGTCGATTTATTGGTAAATTAGTCGATTCACTAAATCAATCAATTAAATGGACCATATAGTATCTCGAATTTTCTAGTTAGTTTGTCATATTTCAGTTTGAATTGCTTAATTTGATTCCAAATCAATAGAGTCTTTACCATTCTTTTTCAACCCTAATTTCACCCAGTCGTCTAACTGGACTATCTAGTCAGCTGATTTATCACATGTCCAAGTGGTGATCAATTGCTCGATTAACATTCCATCCAACCAACTGATCCAAACCATCCACTCGGATTACTGGCTTGCTTAGTCACTTGATTGGGCATGAATCAACATGTACATGATTGAGAACCATTCTAGTCATATGTGTGATTGTGAACATCAAATATTTTGGCATACTTATGTGTGTGACCATGGATGTTTTGTATTACATTAGAAGTGATGTTTAAAACTTCACAGGCAAAGATTGATATCTAGCAACACATAATTTCCACCCAAGTAATAGGAATAAGTTGGAACAACTTCCTTCTATAAAATGACTAATGTTACTGTGACCCTATCTTAGATTTTTCCCATATGTCCAAATTGAAATATAGGCATTGAGTTGTCTTCCTCTTAACATCCAATCTATGTTTCTTGAACTAGAGCAGACTTTGATATTTCTATGAGCTTAGCATCATATATTGACTCACATGATCAAGGACATGCATTTCATAGTCTCACTTATCAAGTGGCTAGTATATATTCCAATGGAGGGATAAATCCCATTTGGATCACTCATAATAATCTACAAGGGTCACATTGCACCCAATCACTACTTGTATGGAAACCCTTGTTCAAAGTCATGTTGGATTATGTTGAAGTACACAGAGCAAATGTGATTATTGTAGTGACATCCAGTCTAAGGATCACTTTCACCACAATCACATTGAGATATGATGATGACTTCCATAACATGGGTTCCATGTTTCATTCTCAAGGTGGGTTTGTCCATTACAACTTGTTCTTAAACAAGTACACGTGTATCTGAATTGATATCCAATATCATGACTAAAGAGACATAGTTATCCTCCAACATACACACTAGTTTTATGCATTATTATTGGGCTATAATATCCACAATAATAACTTATTAGGGACATAACAATAATGAATAATGTAAATATACATATGATCTCATGTTCAGGTCCTCAACTCAAACCATATATCATTGAGACAAAACATTCATAGGAGATTATCATAGTTATTAATTATGTCAACACTAAAACAAACATAATAATTGCAATTTCCTTTATCAATAATCAAATCATAAATGATGTATCCCTATTACGATTTCACATGATGGCTATCAGGGCATGCAACCAATAGTCTCGTACTTGCTCTAGAGCCAATCATTCATGAATCAAATTCCCAGTGATCTAACATGAACATCAAGCTTCTAATGTGAAAGTGCTTGTCAAGGGATCACAACATTTCTTTCAGTTAGAACGCTGTAAATATTTACATATCCTTGATGTACAATCTCTCTTATGAGATAATATCATTATATTATGTGTTTGGAATGATGATGTTATATGGATTCCTTAGGATGTGCAATGGATCCATTGTTATTATAGTAAATCTCTATTGTGTTATCAATGGTTGGAACCACTCTAAGTTCACTAATGAAGTTCTTGATCCATACTTCTTCCTTTTTTGCATTGGATGCAACAATATATTCAGGTTTTTCTATGAAATCGGCCACAGTCTCTTGCTTGGAATTCTTCCAGCTTACAACTTTATTATTCAGGCAAAAATATGAATCATGGTTGTGACCAGTAATCATCCTTCTCAGTTTGGAAGCTTACTTTAGTCTAACCATTTAGAACTAGCTCTTCTTCACCTCTATATATCAAGAATTGGTCATTTATTCTTCTCAAGTACTTTAGATATTCTTCACAACAATCTAGTGACCTTCACAGGGATGTAATTAGTACCTTCTCATCATGCTCAAATCATACAAGACATTTAGATGTGTACATAACATTAAAAACATGATAGTTCCAATTATAGATGCATTTTGAATCTTACTCATACATGCCCTCTCTTTCAAACAGCAAGGACATTGGAATTTAGAGAGACTTATTTCATGAGACATAGGTAAGTTTCCTCTCTTAGAATCATGCATGTTGAACAATGTATGTACCCTAGCTTAGGCCTAGAAGCCATCTGGATCTATCGTATAAATCTTTATTCCTAGAATATATGATGCTTCCCCTAAGTACTTCATGGAGAAGGTTTTTCCTACTAAGTATTTACTATTTGTAGAGTATGTATGTGTTGACACCCCATTTATTCTCACACAGCAAAAGTCATACTTAAATGGCTATTCTCAAGCTAATGATAGATTTCATCACATTTTCCACATCTGAACCTTTTTCAACTTTTTCCATATCAATTCATATATTTTTGCCTATTTTATCCACCCATTTTCACCCCCGGTTACCCAATTTGTGAGTTTTCTGTAAAGAAAATTTATTATATGGACTTAAATGTAATTTTCTCATTCTTTCTTCTTTTTATAAGCTTTTTTCATAAATTGCCCAGTTAAGTTATCTTGAATTCAATATTATCCTTTTTCTGATAGATAATTCAATTGCATTTATCCACACAAAAATACATATCTTTTGGATGGAATGAACACATTTTCTCTCTCCTTCAATATTGTAGTTGACTTTTATTTGAAATATGTCTTTTCTATTATTTTGTCTAGAACATTCCTAAAATATCCATAAATTGAGACAATCGACTTTATCCAACCGAGTCAGTAGATAGATCAGAGCAATATGTGGCAGATTCCCTTGATCTATGGGCCAAGTCTCGCAGTGCATCGGGCGATCTTCTGCCTCATCCAGAATCTTAACCCTAAAATGCATGTATAAATAGACCCCAACATCCAACATATTGGAGGCATGGTTCATCTTTCCTAAATCTAGTGAAATGACTACCTATCCCTTTTGTTTTCAACATGTGATCAGAAGATCCTTCCTATGACACTGAATGCTCTCCTAATGCCAGTAGGTTATTCAAAAACTACTTTTTCTACTACATCCATATCTATAGTTGATGCTTGCTCTTATTTGTTCATAATTGTTCATATATGCACACTCTTTCTCAAAGATCTGATCTTTCTCTACTGAAATATATATATATATATATATATATATATATAGTCAATGATGGATCTCTTCCATGGGAGGTCCTAAGGTGGTTGGGATCACAAAACCTAAAAACTAGGGTCTTTAGGGATATCATGGGAAAGCATGGGCATCTCCAGCCCCAAAGGCATGTCAACATAAAAGTGCTCTGGTATTAGTTTTCACCATTTTCTTTAACAACAACCTCGATCACTGATATCTTTATTTGACATGACTAAATAGGTTGTAATATCTTTATCAGGAGAGATTGGGTTGTTAATCCTTCTTTATTCAGAATAGTATCGTCAGATCTGATCTCTCAACTCATGCATACTTTTCTTATCCACCCTTGGGTGGAGTCAAAATTGAGCTTTTATTTGTGTTCCCACTAATTTTTTTTGTGAGTAAGAGAACCCACATTGGGTGCTACTGGCTTGGTAAACTCTCAAGGCATGAGAGGTTTGATCCGGTCACCCCCTTCTATACCAAATTAGTGTGGATAGTCATCCGTAGAGTGCCTTTGGTTTGGTTTGAACATGGGTCCTTCATTGGGACTTACCGAGCACTTACCACCCAGGCTACTCTGAACAGATGTATTCCTGCTAATTTAAATGTCTACTTTATTTTTTCCTTATTTTATGTACAAAAATAGGTGGCTACTCCAAGCTTTATTGATTTATCATTTTTTTCTTTTTTTTGTTTCCACTACTGTAGAATGTATTAAATATTTTGGGTTGGGTACAATAATATATTGACTTTATTAGGATTATTCAGACGATCTGAGTTGCATTTTCCTTTTTGTCATCTAATGTTTTGCCAATTGATCTAGGTTTCTATTTTTTCTGTTCATTTTTCTTTCTTTCATTCTATTTTTTGCCAAAATCCAGAGTTTTTGAAGAAAAAAATTGAAGTGAACAAGAGAAATTTGTCGATAGGAAAATTAAAAAAACCTTAAAAGAAAATCTATTATACACTCTATTCTTCCAACAAAAAGAACGTTTTTTTTCTTTATTGCCACCTTTTATTTTTTTAGAACTAAATAAAGATGGCGGAATCATCTATTTTTTAGTAAAAAAAAGTTCACTTTGGTTTTCACATCCCTTCAATTTTTGATAGTACAACAACTACCATATTTTTTGTCAATAGCCATTTTTAGGTGGAGCATCCTCTTCCCTTCCAAAGTTTCCCTCCACTTCCCTTTTAGGGATAGCCTTCGATTCCCTTTTGGGGATTGCCTCTGCTTCCCTCTTTTTTCTTTTTCTATCTTATTTCCTTTTTAGTTACTTTTTAAGAAAAAATATAATAAAGATAGATAGAAAAGGATGATAGAAGACTTTAGGATAGCAATATCTTATTTTTCTCAATAATTACATGATTTTTTATGTGCCTATCATTTATCTTTCGTGCTTTATTATTGTGAGATTGCATCAGAAGATACTAAAATCTTACACCTGCGCAGTGCACACCTACAAACTCATACGTCATGAAACGGGTGCCAACACTTATGTTGGATCCCAAAAAGTGACATGTGGGGGTTATCAAAGGTATCAGCGCAATATTAAGTTGGGAATCTAGTGGCCTTGAGGAAAGCCCCTCTCCTAGCACTCATGACTAATTATGGTTGTTGTAGTCACAAGGTGTATCGAGAGTAGTACCCATATCCAAATAACCCAGGTTACCCCCAAGATGAGTTTCATCATGCCATAGAGAAGGTAAGGACCATCCCCTCCTATACAACCCATGCTTGAGTGAGGACAGAAAATCACATCTAAACTCATGGGATAAAAAGGGGTATGTTATCCTCTACATATGCATCTAGTAATTACTTGTTTTACAATTTTCAAGATTGTTGCATGCTTTGCTAATTGTTAGATTGTTGAAAGGTTTATGCTTTAAGATTGTAATCATCACAAATTGATGGTTTTCCATGCCAAATCCTAATTTTTTAGATAGTATTATAAAAAAAAATCTCAAATCAATGATCTTATCAAAACAACTCTCAAATGATTTAAAATGATTTCCAACGATCTCAATCATCAATACTCTTTCATCCATGATCTTTTAAAAATTGAAAATCTTACAATGATATTCAACTATCTCAAATGATCTCTCTCACTCAATAATCTTTCAAGAAAAGAATAACTTTCTAAAAAAATATCAACAATCTTTCAGAAACAAAATAATCAAAATTGTTTTTAAAACCACAAAAGAAATGAAACTCTATTAAAAAAAACAAAACATTCTTTTCAACAAGAAATGTCTTTCTAAAAGAAAAGAATTTTTTTAAAAGTATTTTCAAAAAAAATCTTTTAAAACACAAATAAGGTGTTTTTCAAAAAAATATAATAAAACAAATATATTAAAAAAATCTTTTCAAAACAAAAAAGAAGTACTTTTTAAAATGAAAAAGAATGATCTTTTTAGGAAAAGAAAATAAATCTTTTTAGCTCATTGTCCATTATTACCACTATTTCTCATATTAAATAATTATGTTTCACATTATCTTGTTTAGAGAGTTATATATTTATCTCTTTATCTCTTCCTTGTTCCAAATGGCTATAGAAAACTCTAGAACGAATTTATTTTAATAATATGCCACTTAAGTGGTAATTTTACATCTTAGTCCCTCATTAAAAACATTGACTGAGGTATTTGTGCATAAACCCATACATTGGCATAAATAGAGATCAAATAGACACCAAACCATTAATGATTCCCACAAATTCAACATCAAGGTCAAAAAGGATAGAAAGGAAAAAAAAACTTAGGAAAAGGGCTATATTAAGAATGTACCTAGATTTCAGTTTGTTACAACACTCCATCCCTTAAAAAAGGATTTAAGCCCTAAAATCTCAAGCAAAGAGAGAAGGGTAAGTACGCAACATCTCAACTCTAAGCTCACAGGTTGTTTCTTCCCAGCCATGGTACTTCCATAAGACTTTCACTACTTAACTCGGGAGTCCATAATATTGATGCAGCCCTATTTTAGGGCCTCATCTTGTGTTATTTTGCTCTTCAATCACACCTATACCTGTTAGATTACATGTTATTCCCCCTAATATGAATATCAATACAATTTGTGCTTATGGATGTTCTTTGCACTATTTTTAGGTATTTGGACCACAATGGATGGACGAATGTGATGGAGGGGCCCAAAGAAGGCCCCAAAGCTCCCCCAACCTACCCTAGTGGCCAAATAGTCATCACCAAGCAAGGACATCTAAAATTGACAAAGTTTGAAGCTCATCAGCCTGCTCAATCCCTCACCACGGCCGTGGCCACTGCCCACGGACGTTATGTTTATTGCCAAGGAGCAGCAATTCCAACAGGAGAAATGGCCAGAATCACCACGGGCATGGCCCTCGGCCACGACCGTGACAAGCCAGAGTCACCACGGTCGTGGCCACTACCCACGGCCGTAATGTTTATTGCCAGAAATCAACAGGATAATGTTCGCCAGATGCCATGACCGTGCCCCTACACCACGGCCGTGGCCTACCCTGCCCACCACGGCCGTGTTACCCCACCACGGCCGTGCTACTCATAGAATCCAGCCATTTTTTCCACTGCTTTCCCCATTTTGCCCCTAACTTAACCTAGTGCTTCCCCCACACCTATATATACCTAGGTGGCGGCTGGGGCATGAGGTTGGCTACCTTCTACCCCTTCCTAGCTCCCCAAATCGCCACCCACTCCATTCCACTCCATATCCACATCAAATCCACTCCATTTCACCATTTCCACCACATAACCCCCCATATCTAAGCCTTCCATCCACTTCCCTCCATCATTCCACACCATTTCATCCAAGGAGAAGAAGGAGGACGTCCCTGCAGCTGCTGGAGAGGAGGAATTCTTCATCTACACTGAGCTCCATGGCTTCTTCTACCTCTTTCTCTTCTCTTTTTGTATTTTGCTTTGTTATGAGTAGCTAGGCCCCTTGGGTGGGCTGTTTGGGGGAAAATATGTTACTTTGATACCATGTTGGGGGAAAATGACATGTAAACTTTGTAATTTCATTTGTTAATGATTATATTCTATTTGCATCTCTTTCTCCATGAATTGCTTGTTGGTTTGTGTGTGAAATCACCTAGGAATTTAGGCAAATTGCTTGTATGTGTGAATTTTGGGATTTGCCCCTAGGTCCAATTCTTGGATCCCTAGGTTGCCTCCCATCTTCCTACATCCTAGTCAATCTCCCTAAACCTAAGTGAGAGATCTAAGTAGCTAGATTAGATAATTCTAGTGCAATTAGCATGGAGCCTTCTCAAGGCTAGAATGTGGGGGAATTGGGGGTCCAAAACCCTAATTTCACCTCCCCATTACTACCCTCGGCCCCTAATTGCCCTAGGAATGCCTAATACAGAAACCTAGACTTGATTAGACTCTAATTGAATTGAACCTAATCCCTAACCCAATTGAGCCTCGTAAGGGTAGTAGGGGGTGTTAGGGACTAGTTCCCCTATACACAACCTAGCATATCCATGGCCAGTTAGTAGCTTAGGTTAATTCATTAGACTCTAACTTGTTGTTTGGTTTGGATAATCTAAATGGAATCATAATGTTCACATGTCACCCCCCAACTTAAGTGATAAGTTCATACCCCTAAAGAGCCCACACCTCTCTTTATTGCTTAAAACCCTAGTTTTGTGTCTACTTAGCTTAATTAGTTCTTTTCTTGCTTAGTTAGCTTCTTTCCTTGCTCTTGCCTTGTTCATGCTAGCTTAGATCTTTTGTTTCTCTCTTGCTTGCCTTAGTGTAACTTGTCTTTTCATACCTAGCTTAGTCCTTTCTTTCCTGCTTAGTCTTAATCTAGTATAGGGTTAACGTAGATTTCAATTCTGCCCTTAACTGCTTTCTTGTTCACCCTTAGTTAACAATCAAATCACCTTTAAACCCTTAACCCTAGTCTCCGCAGTAGGAACCTAGCCAAACTAACCTAGCTCTAGCACCCCCTCTTTTCCCTGTGGATCGACCCTTTACTTGCCACCTTCCTATACTACGACACGACCCCGTGCGCTTGCGGGTGTAGTGTTTTAGTAGACGTAGGTAGCTAGTTTAGGTTTATAAATTTTGAAAGCAAACCCCCATCCACCGTGCATTCCGACCTCGTGGGGCGCATCTATTCAATCGAGTAGTGTGTTAGCACCACTAGCGGAGACGCACCAAGATTTCTGGCATCGTTGCCGGGGATTAGAGGCGCTCGGCCTAGCTATTTAGTTTTGCTTTGACTTTTCCTACTGCCCTCATCATTGCTATTCTTTATTCATTTTTCTTTGCATTTCTTGTGTACATTGGTTTACTAACTTGCTTTCTTTTGTTTGGCTGTGCTTTGTGCATGTGACAAGCCATTCGAGAGGAAACAAGATGGAAGATCAAAATGCACCTCACAAGCCGCTTCAAGACTACTTCATGCCTAGCAACTACAAATCGCCAATTGCTAGTAGGGTTGATCAAATGCTAGGGGAGCAATTCTCTATTCCTCCAGGTCTTCTTGGGATCCTGCCCATCTTCTATGGCTCAGAGTGTGAGAACCCCTATAAGCACTTGGATGCCTTTCTTGAAGTATGCTCCACCTTCAGGACGTCGACGGCTAGTGATGATACAATTCGGTTGACCTTGTTATCCTTCTCCCTCAAAGATAGAGCTAAAGACTGGTATGACTCAAGAAAGGACATTATGAGTTGGGAAACAATGAAGAATGCTTTCTTGACACAGTTCTACTCTATTACAAGGTTGACACAAATGCGGCGTGTCGTGACAAGTTTTAGTCAAATGGGAGATGAGCAGTTTCATAATGCATGGGAGAGATTCAAGAAGTTGTTGAGAGAGTGTCCTCACCATGAGATCCCTTTGTGGCAGCTAGTTCAATCATTCTACTCTGGTTTGTCTCTAAAGGACCAAGACACAGTGGACTCTTCTTGTGGAGGAGTTTTCATGGCTAGGCCACCTGAGGAGATATGGCCTTTGTTTGAGCAGTTGGATGAAGGATCAAGAATTCGAGCTTCTAGCATGATGAATGAAAGAGGGTATGCCTTTGCTGTGACACCCCGTACTCATGATGACTCAAGCCCGCAAGTGATGAAGATTCTTGGTGACATGGTGAACTTCATGAAGAACCAAGTGACAAATGCTCCTTGCCACCTGGTCAATTCTATAGAGTTCTATGGGGAAGAAAAGAAGACACCTCACTCCTATAGCTACCAGGAACCACATGTTGGCTAAATGGACATCTGTAAATCCCTTTGTTTTGATAATGACAAACATTTCATTCTTGTTAATCTAACGTGCTACTTTAGTGTGCAGGAACAAGGTGGATGACAAAGTATTAGGGAAATCCATATGCTTACATATTTATATTTTCATGAAATGTAATCGCTTTATAAAAACTTGTACAAATATATAATGTACAAGTACTTAGATTTCATGTAAATCAAGCGTTAGATTCTCCCTATCTAAACATCACATTTAGATAGGTCATTCCCTTGATTAGTGTCACATATGCACACTCATACACACACTTAGTGCTTTAATTGGAAAAGTGAAACAGGGTCAATCTCGGTCAACTAACTCCTCGACCGAGACACTCTCGGTCGACAATCTTCTCGACCGAGAAAGACCCAAGTAGCCGTTAGACACAGTTGACAAGGTAGTTGGCAGTTGGAGATAAACGTTGCATACACTTGATCCAGAGAGCCTGTCGGTCGACAAAAGTTTGACCGAGTAGGAGTCTCGGTCGAGTATTTCTCGACCGAGATGGTCTCTGACAGCAACTGTAGAATTAATTATTTAACCGTTACTAAAGCAACAAACTTGTACCTAACGGGTAGTTAAGCACTTAGAAACCCCTAGAAGGTGTCTAGAACGTCCTTAAGCACCTATAGGACATTCCTATAAATAGGACATAGCTTGGGACACCTAAATACACTTACTTGTTACACTTGAGCAATCTTTGAGCATACATTGACTTTGTGCAATCTGTTTGTGAGCAATTGAGCATTGTGACAATTGGCTACTTCTTCCCTTAGCTCAAAATTTGTGTCCCATAGGCTAGCATCTCCTATCCACTGCAATTACAATTACATACACTTTGGCTAGGAGATCTATACGCTTGATCTAGGCAAATCAAGCCTTGTGCTACAAAAGGATAAGTTGTAATTTCCTTTTCCTTTCTTGTTCTCTATTATTGTTTGTACTCTGCTTGCTACTCCTAGGTTGGAGGCTGCGGATTGGAGAGGGTGGAGTTCTTCTTGGTGAAGAAGGGGACCTTGAGCTACTTCAAGAAGGCTGGTGCAACGGGAGGTTACTTCTAGAGAGGAAGGCTACTTTAAGGGGGAGCTTGAAGTTACTTCAAGAAGGCTACCTCAAGTTGGTGCATCTACTTCAAGTGAAGGTTGTTCAAGGGGCGTAAAGAAAGTATTGTATTTTGTATAAATCCTTGTGAAGGTAATGAAATAAATACTTTCAAAATCCCGGTTGGGTAAGCAACCGGGTAGTGGACTGACAACTTTAGTATTTGCTAAAGTTGGAACCATTCTAAACACCTGTCTCCTTCTTCCATTTATAATTGTGGTTGTTTGAGTTAAATAATTGTTAAAATATTTAAAAACTCTATTCACCCCCCCCTCTAGTGTTTTTCAATTGGTATCAGAGCAGGCTTCAAGGAACCCTGACAAGGTCTTGAAGAATGGGGGACGGAGTAATCAACAACCTTAACCTTGAAGGGACACTTGTTGCTAGACCTCCGGCGTTTGATGGAACAAACTACACATATTGGAAGAGAAGGATGCAGTTCTACTTCCAAGGCATAAATTGGGATTTATGGAGGATGGTGTCAACCCCATACGAGCTTCCTCAAACACAATATGCAGAGTGGGATGCAAACACGGTAAAGTTGGCTCAAATGAATGCCAAAGCTGTAAGCATTTTATATTGTTCAATTTCAGTAGGAGAATTTAATAGGATATCAAACTGTGACACAGCCTATGACATTTGGCATAGACTGTCCATAACTTATGAGGGTACAGTTCAAGTCAAGAATTCTAAGATTAGCATGCTTAAACAAAAGTTTGAACATTTCCGTATGGATCCAAATGAATCTATTAGTGAAATGTTTGCAAAATTCTCTTCTATTGTTAATGGTTTAAATGCCCTAGGAAAAACTGTTCTTGAATAAGATCAGGTATCAAAAATCCTTCAATCACTTCCTTCTAAATACAAGCCAAAGGTGACAGCCATTGAAGAAGATAATGACCTCACTCGGCTGAAAATGGAGCAACTCATTGGAAATCTAGAAGCTCATGAAGCAACTCTAGAAGAGGAAGAAAGAAGAGAATGTGAACTTCAGCAAGGAAAGAAAAAGGATGTGGCTCTAAAAGCTTCAAAGCTAATCACACCAGAAAGTGAGGAGTCAAGTGAAGAGGAAGGAGAAGAGGCATTGATTGTAAATGGTAAGAAATATAGAAGATTTAAATCTAACAAAATTTCTAGTTCTTCTTCTTCTCCTCCTAGGTGCTTTGAGTGTGGAAAGAAAGGACATTTCAAAAATGAATGTCCTAAAGCAAAGAAAGGAAAGAAAAACTCACACAAGAAGAGAGGAGAAAAAGCCTATAAAGCTGCATGGGACGAGTCAAGTGAAAGTGAAAGCGAGGAAGAAAAGGTGGAATGTCTAATGGCAAGAGAAGATAATGAAGACTCTCAAGAGGTAAGCCTACTTGATCTTCCTAAAGAAGAGTTAATTGCTAGTTTACAAGAAACTCATGATAAATATGTTGATGTCAAGAAGAAACTAAAGAAGGTTATCAAAACAAATGATGAGCTATATGCTAAATTAAACAATCTCTCTTCTAAAAAGAACAACATTGACCTTGAGAATTTGTCTTTAAAAACATCTTTAAATGATTGCACTAACAAGCTACTATCTCTAGAAACAAATGTTGATCTTCTCTCTCAAGAAAAGACTGAATTGTTAGCTAAACTAAAAGATTTTCAGACTCAACCAATTCTGTGTAACCATCTAGACTATGAAAATGTTGTACAAGAAAGAGACTCCCTGTTATTTGATTTAGATCAAGCTAGAAAAGATTTACACAAGAAGATGGATGACATTGCTAAGCTACAAAAGAATCTACATGAGTTAAGAAGAAAAGATATCCTTGACAACATCCTAAAAGCCTCCTCTAGTTTCAATGGAAGAAAAGGTTTGGGATATGATCCAAAGAAAAATCAACCCAAAAGAACTCGAATTGTGTTCGTACCTAAAAATACAACTCCTAAAAGGAGATATAAAGTTGACTCTATTACTTGTCATTTTTGTCTACGCCTTGGACATTATTCATTCTCATGCCCTTATAAGACAAAGGATTCCGATTTAGTTTGGGTCCCAAAACCCCAAACTTAGTAGAGTCAAAAGCCATACAGTTGAGATATGATCAAACGCTCAATTTGCAATTTATATTGTCTTATCTCAACTTAACAAAAGGTTTTCATGCATATTGGTCATTTTCTGAACTGTTGTACTGAAACAGAAAAAATAGTCGGTCGAAGTATTGTCGACCGAAACATAATCGGTCGAACTTTTGTCGACCGACCAGATGCTTGTAACAAATCAAAATCTACAGCAACTATTTCGGTCGAAAACTGGTCAACCGAGCTGAATTTCTGTGTTTATATGTTTGTCATACAGTAACCTTCTCGATCAAAAATTAATCGACCGAGAAAAATATCGGTCGAACAATTGTCGACCGACTTGATTTCTGAATCAGATTCTTTATGCAATCTATACTTAAGTGGTTCTAACCATATCGGACCATCACATGGGTACCAAAATTTATAATTTCATGCAGGATTGGGTAGTTGACAGTGGATGTTCCAAACATATGACCGGAAACAAGGATGCATTTCAAACTTTTGAAGAAAAGAAAAGTGGAACAGTCACCTTTGGAGACAACGGTAAAGGTACAATCGTTGGAATAGGTAATGTTGGTACAAACCTCGAAATAAAGAATGTTCTACTTGTTGATGGTTTGCACCATAATTTGATAAGTGTTAGTCAATTATGTGATAGTGGCTATGATGTTTTATTTAACAAAACCTGCTGCAAATTATTAATAGAAAACACTACAAATGTTGTGTATGAAGGAAAAAGAGTTGGAAATCTTTATATTCTTAGACCTAACTCTATGAAATCTGTAGTAGGAAAATGCTTGCTTGCAAATGAAAATACTTTACAATTATGGCATAAAAAGCTAGGACATGCTAGTTCACATGTTATCAAAAAGTTAGTAAAATATGATCTTGTCCGTGGTTTGCCTACTTTATCCTTTGATCAAGTTGAAAATTGTGAACCATGTACATTGGGAAAGCAAACAAAAACCTCTTTTAAACCTAAAAATGAACTTAGTACCAGTAGATCTTTAGAATTAATTCACATAGATTTATTTGGACCTATGAGGACACAATCTATCGGTGGCAAAAGATATTGTTTTGTTATTGTTGATGATTATAGTAGATATACATGGGTACATTTTATTGCAACCAAAGATGATACTATTCATGCTTTTATAAAATTTTGCCCTATGATTGAAAATCTATTTCAAAGCAAAATATGTACTATTAGAAGTGATCATGGTGGAGAATTTGAAAATCATGTATTTGAAGAATTTTGCACATCTCAAGGGTACACTCACAATTTTTCTGCTCCACACACTCCACAACAAAATGGTATAGTTGAAAGGAAAAATAGATCCCTACAAGAAATGGCTAGAACTATGATGCTCGAACATAACACACCCAAAACCTTTTGGGCTGAAGCTGTGAACACCGCATGTTATGTGTTAAATAGAGTAACTGTTCACTCTCATTTGAAGAAAACTCCATATGAAATAATACACTCTAAGAAACCTAGAGTTGACTATTTTCATACTTTTGGATCCACATGCTATATCTTAAATACCAAAGATGATAGAGATAAGTTTGACTCTAAATCACACAAAGCATTCTTTTTGGGATATTCCACTTCTAGCAAAGCATTTAGAGTATATAATACTATCTCTAGAAAAGTTGAGGAATCTATTCATGTCTCTTTTCATGAAGAGTCCAAAACTGAAAATCTAGAATTAATTGATCTCACTAATCAATTCGAAAACTTAAACATACCAAATGATAGTGAGAAAGTTACTACAAACAATCACCAAACTGAACCACAACCCACACCTAGGCTTATTAAGGATCATCCTCAAGAACTAATTATTGGAGATCCTAATGATAAAGTAAAAACTCGGTCTTCCTTTAAGGATGTTGCAAACATGGCTTTTGTTTCTATCATTGAACCTAAGAAGATATCTGAAGCTCTTAAAGATGATTATTGGATAATAGCAATGCAAGAAGAATTGAATCAATTCACTAAAAATGATGTATGGGATTTAGTTCCTAAACCACAAGATAAAATCGTCATTGGAACTAAATGGATTTTTAGGAATAAGCTAAATGAGGCAGGAGAAGTAATAAGGAATAAAGCTCAGTTAGTAGCACAAGGATATAATCAACAAGAAGGAATAGATTTTGACGAAACGTATGCACCAGTAGCTAGACTTGAAGCTATTAGAATGTTGCTAGCTATTGCTGCACATAAAAACATCAAACTCTACCAAATGGATGTAAAAAGTGCATTTCTAAATGGTATCATTCAAGAAGAAGTATATGTTGCTCAACCACCCGGTTTTGAAATACCGGAAAAAGGTGATTATGTTTATAAACTTAAGAAAGCACTTTATGGTTTAAAACAAGCACCTAGGAATTGGTATGAAAGGCTCAAGACATATCTTTTTGATAATGGTTTTTCTATTGGAAATTCAGATTCTACTTTATTTTTCAAAACATATACATCTGATTTTCTAGTTGTGCAAATATATTTTGATGACATTATTTTTGGAGCCTCTAATGATTCGTTGTGCACACAATTCAGTGACATTATGCAAAAAGAATTTGAAATGAGCCTCATGGGTGAACTAACCTTCTTTCTTGGTTTTCAAATTAAGCAAACGTCTACTGGAATCTTTATAAGCAGAAAAGTACACTAAAGAACTCTTACAACGTTTTGGGATGGATCAGTGCAAACATGCTACTACTCCTATGGCTACTTCTATTAAAATTGATAAGGATGAAAATGGGGAACCTATTGATGATTCCTTATATAGAGCCATGATTGGTAGTTTGCTTTACTTAACTGCTTCTAGACCGGACATAATGTTTTCCGTTGGTCTTTGTGCTCGATTTCAATCACAACCCATGCATTCTCATTTTCAAGCAGTTAAACGAATTCTTCGATACTTAGCAGGCACTACATGTTTTGGTTTATGGTATCCAAAAGGACAATCCTTGGATTTTAAAGCTTATACTGATGCCGATTATGCTGGTTGTCGACTTGATCGCAAGAGCACTGGTGGTGGCTGTTTCTTGTTAGGGAGAGCTTTAGTATCTTGGTTTAGCAAGAAACAAAACACGGTTGCTCTCTCTACAACTGAAGCTGAATATATGGCATCCGGATCTTGTTGTGCTCAAGTACTTTACATGCAACAAGTGTTAAATGATTATGGTTTTACTCTTTCATCTACGCCTATCTTTTGTGACAACACAAGCGCTATAAACTTAGCACATAATCCTATTTTACACATCCGAGCTAAACATATTGAAATCCGTCATCACTTTTTAAGGGATCATATCTCCAAGAATCATGTTTCCCTTCATCATGTTGATACGGAAGACCAATTGGCTGATATTTTTACAAAACCGCTTCCACTAGACCAATTTAACAAAATTAGGAAGCAACTGCTTATCACTCCTTTGGAAGATGTTTTCTTTGATATTTGTACTTCTTAACGATAACTTTCACTTGCATCATTTTCGTTTTTAATGGACATCTTTTGGATTTTGATGGGACATCTAATTAAGGGGGAGTTTTAATTCTTAAACGGATATCTTTTTGAAATGACAAAGGGGGAGAAATAAATATAAATTTAGTAATTATGCAAAACTCAATCAATGAGTTTCATAAACCTCTTGGCTTTACATTGTAAGTTGCTATATTCCCTAAAGAGTTGGATTTCATGTTCCATAATTCATGGGGAATAATAAGCACACATTTTATAAACAAGAGGGAAAGCTACAAAAGGTAATCTTAAGGTATGAAACTCATATGTCTTATATTTCCTTCATTTATATTTTGGAAATGTTTGTCATCTTCAAAAAGGGGGAGCTTGTTGGCTAAATGGACATCTGTAAATCCCTTTGTTTTGATAATGACAAACATTTCATTCTTGTTAATCTAACGTGCTACTTGAGTGTGCAGGAACAAGGTGGAT
Source organism: Alisma plantago-aquatica (assembly GCA_963693085.1). NCBI lineage: Eukaryota > Viridiplantae > Streptophyta > Magnoliopsida > Alismatales > Alismataceae > Alisma > Alisma plantago-aquatica. Next base: position 668,466,809 of record OY856414.1, read on the forward strand.
GACAAAGTATTAGGGAAATCCATATGCTTACATATTTATATTTTCATGAAATGTAATCGCTTTGTAAAAACTTGTACAAATATATAATGTACAAGTACTTAGATTTCATGTAAATCAAGCGTTAGATTCTCCCTAGCTAAACATCACATTTAGATAGGTCATTCCCTTGATTAGTGTCACATATGCACACTCATACACACACTTAGTGCTTTAATTGGAAAAGTGAAACAGGGTCAATCTCGGTCGACTAACTCCTCGACCGAGACACTCTCGGTCGACAATCTTCTCGACCGAGAAAGACCCAAGTAGCCGTTAGACACAGTTGACAAGGTAGTTGGCAGTTGGAGATAAACGTTGCATAGACTTGATCCAGAGAGCCTGTTGGTCGACAAAAGTTCGACCGAGTAGGAGTCTCGGTCGACTATTTCTCGACCGAGATGGTCTCTGACAACAACTGCAAAATTAATTATTTAGCCGTTACTAAAGCAACAAACTTGTACCTAACGGCTAGTTAAGCACTTAGAAACCCCTAGAAGGTGTCTAGAACGTCCTTAAGCACCTATAGGACATTCCTATAAATAGGACATAGCTTGGGACACCTAAAGACACTTACTTGTTACACTTGAGCAATCTTTGAGCATACATTGACTTTGTGCAATCTGTTTGTGAGCAATTGAGCATTGTAACAATTGGCTACTTCTTCCCTTAGCTCAAAATTCGTGTCCCATAGGCTAGCATCTCCTATCCACTGCAATTACAATTACATACACTTTGGCTAGGAGATCTATACGCTTGATCTAGGCAAATCAAGCCTTGTGCTACAAAAGGATAAGTTGTAATTTCCTTTTCCTTTCTTGTTCTCTATTATTGTTTGTACTCTCCTTGCTACTCCTAGGTTGGAGGCTGCGGATTGGAGAGGGTGGAGTTCTTCTTGGTGAAGAAGGGGACCTTGAGCTACTTCAAGAAGGCTGGTGCAACGGGAGGTTACTTCTAGAGAGGAAGGCTACTTCAAGGGGGAGCTTGAAGTTACTTCAAGAAGGATACCTCAAGTTGGTTCATCTACTTCAAGTGAAGGCTGTTCAAGGGGTGTAAAGAAAGTATTGTATTTTGTATAAATCCTTGTGAAGGTAATAAAATAAATACTTTCAAAATCCCGGTTGGGTAAGCAACCGGGTAGTGGACTGACAACTTTAGTATTTGCTAAAGTTGGAACCACTCTAAACACCTGTCTCCTTCTTCCATTTATAATTGTGGTTGTTTGAGTTAAATAATTGTTAAAATATTTAAAAACTCTATTCACCCCCCTCTAGTGTTTTTCACCACAAAGTCCCACATACAGCTCAAGGTTTGAGGAAGAGGTTCTTTCTAGATTGAGAGTGTTTGATGATGTTCAAAGGGATGTTGCAAGGTTAGAAGAGAGAATAGAGAAACTATCTTCTATCATCGCTCTCCAAGAGGAAAAATTGTCTTCAAGACCCATCGTGAGCCACCATGAAGCAAGTGGACCCATGCCCTCTTCACAAGTTCTCTACAGTCCACCCCCCATGCAAGTGCATCCCATTCACTCCTTCCAAGGCTACCCCCAGCCTTACACTCCTCCACCACCTCCCTCACCTCAAATTTCACAAAACTTCACTTTCCAGCCCCAATTCTCTCATCCCCCTCAATTCCCTTCTCCACCTCAATTTCAACCCCAAGTATCACCTCCACCTCCTCCACAACCACAACATGCTCCCCCTCTCCACCATGAGCAAGGTAGTGCCATGACAGTTCTAAGGAGTGGAAAAACTCTTGAGCAGCCCGCAAGTCAAAGAAAGGTTGATAAAGCAAAGCAAAGGCAGCCAAGTGGTGATACTGTGATTGATATTGCTGAAGATGATGTTGTGATACCGCATGTTGAGTTTGGGATTCCATGTGATCCACCACATATCCCTTTTGCAGGTCCTACCATCCCTAGTGTTCCGCCTCATGTTCATGGAAGTGTGGCAAAAGCTAGTGATCCTCCAGTTTTAGAAGCACTAGATGAGCCACTAGAATTGGAAAGGAGGCAAAAGCACAATGTTGATATTCTTGAGGTGTTTCGCCAAGTAAAGGTGAACATTCCACTTTTGGATGCTATCAAGAAAATCCCATCATATGCCAAGTTCCTCAAGAACCTATGCACTGTGAAAAGAAGGTCAACGGGGAGGATTCCAAAGAAGGTGAGGCTTAATGAACAAGTGAGCTCCATCATACAACACTCACTCCCCGTGAAAAGAAAGGACCCAGGAGCCCCACTCATACCTAGTTACATAGGGGGACATCGCATAGACAGGTCCTTACTTGATTTGGGATCTAGTGAGAATTTGATGACATATCATGTCTATGTTGAGCTGGGTTTAGGCAAGTTGAAGCCGGCACATTGCACTCTCCAGTTGGCAGATAGATCCATAAAAGTGCCTAGAGGTAGAGTGGATGATGTCTTGGTGATGATAGACAAGGAAAAAGGTGCGGTGTTCCCGGCGGATTTCATTGTGCTTGATATGGAGCCAAAGGAAGATTCCCATCATCTTGGGGAGGTCGTTCTTATCTACAGCTGATGCCGACATTCATGTACGCAGTGGCACCATGACAGTCTCATTTATGGACATGAAGATCAAGATCAACATGTACAGGACCCCAACCCGGCGAGTCTGAGATAGGGATATTGGACATGATCACTTCACAAGTCCAAATGGGTATTTGAGAGAAGGACATCAAGGTGAAGAAGTTAATGATGATTACTGGGATCAAAGGGATGAGGAGAACAGATTTAGTGCAAAGGAAGGATGCATGTTTTGCAAGAATGGACACATGAGAATGCCAAATGGATGAATTTTGAAGAATCACCAAAAAGCCTAGCTGAAGGCAAGAAACTCAGCGCTTGTGGGAGGCAACCCACCTAGGTTTGGGAATTTTGACCCAATCTACATTTTTGATACTTTTGCTTTGTTTTTACTTTTTTTCAAGAAAACACACACACACTTGTGTTTAATAGTTTTTGTCTAGTTTTAAGATGTGCAGGTGGTAACAGGGTGAAATGAAGGAAATTTGAGTACAATTGAAAGAAGGATTCAAAGAAAAATCACTTTGGGTCAAGTTTTTGAGTGTTTTGATGTTCCTCATTTTGAGAGTAGTAGCTACAGGGACCACCACGGCCGTGGCACGTCAATACGACCGTGGTCATTTGCATGAAAAACACACCAAGTCCCTAGATTCAGAAGCAAAATTGAGAAAAGCTACCAAAGGACTGCACCACGGCCGTGCCAGGCAGCACGGTCGTGCAACCTGAAGCCACCACGACCATGCTACGCAGTACAGCCGTGCAGCAGACCAATTTCAGCCACTCAAGGCAGATTAGTGGGGTAGCTACTACGCATATCCTCCACCACAGGGAGGAACACCGCCAGAGCCTTGAGAGAGCCATGATCGTCTACCCTATCATCCTAAACTCTAGGATCATGCTGAGGACAACATGATTCAAAAGTTTGGGGTGGTAGGGCAGGTATGCCCTAGTTTCACTTTGCATTTCACCTGCCACATCCACTTTTGTTTTCTTGATTTTGCTATCTACCTTAGTCATCTTTGCTGCTTTGCACACCTACATACCATGTAGTTTACCTTATTGTCATTTTTTGCGTAATTTTCAAAAATTTTGCTCTTTTGTCATGCATTACATATCATGTAGATTTTTGGTAATTTATGCATGTTTTAGCTAGGATTTGCTTTTTTACTGCTTTAAGTTCAATAATTTAGGCTTAGATGTGATTGAAGGCAACTTGGCACCGTTTTGGCCAATTCTGCCCAAATTTGGAACTTCTTGTCTAAAAATTGTGTTTTGACCCAATCTCTACTATTTTGAATTAAAATGTTGACCTTTGATAAATGCAAGTGAATCACCATTGTTTGTTGCTGAGTGGTATCAATGTTTGACTTTTTACATGTGCATCACCTCTCTTAGGATTGTGATTGAATTGGTTGAATTGTGAAATTGAGCAAGCTTTGAATGCTTAGTGTTTGTGGAGTTACTTGTTTGATATATCAATTCCATTTTGTTCATTCATGTGGTGTGATATCTTGGATGAAGTGTTGGATTAATTCTCATGCAGGATGTCTTATGTGGAAAATCATACCAATGACCCCTCTTTGACCCGACTATTCTTCCACCATCTTCATACCCCTCCGCCTCATAAAAAGATGCCCTAGTGCACATAATCAGCCTTGGCCACCTCTAAAAATTTGGGGTGGCCATATCTTTATCTCCCCGCTTCACTCTATCCACCATTTGCCCTATCTACACCAAGGGCAAGAAAGAAAAAAAATGCAAAATGCAAAAAGAAAATAAAAGGATGCTCCTGTTTAAGAGCATTCAAATAAAGAAAAGATGAGTGTGTAAAAACACTCCAAAAATCTTACCGCAACCCTTTCTTCCACTTTCATACCCATTGAGCTAGGAAACATCAAACTTAGCTCATTTTACCCTTTTCCGCAGCCACATGGGTCATTTGGTGTGATTTGAAATATAAGATTGAATGCATGAATGTGAAACAACACTCCTAGTCATTCTTGATTAACGCCACCATGAAACGGTTTACCCGAAACTTAATGGAAGAAATATGGGTAACTTCTGTATTCTATGCGCTATATTTGAAGTTCATATGCTTTGTGCTCTTTTCATGATTGGATTGTGAAAGAAGGAGAGGAGAGAAGTGAAATGCATGTACTTAGTCATCTTTGATCCCCTTCAGCAACAATCGTCTTTTATATTGCATTTGTCATTTCTTTTTGTGAAAGTTTGTAGAGAGATTGAGTTAGAGCATACTTGAGGACAAGTATGTTTCAAGTTTGGGGTGGTGATGCGGCCCTATTTTAGGGCCTCATCTTGTGTTATTTTGCTCTTCAATCACACCTATACCTGTTAGAATACATGTTATTCCCCCTAATATGAATATCAATGCAATTTGTGCTTATGGATGTTCTTTGCACTATTTTCAGGTATTTGGACCACAATGGATGGACGAATGTGATGGAGGGGCCCAAAGAAGGCCCCAAAGCTCCCCCAACCTACCCTAGTGGCCAAATAGTCATCACCAAGCAAGGACATCCGAAATTGACAAAGTTTGAAGCTCATCAGCTTGCTCAAGCCCTCACCACGGTCGTGGCCACTGCCCACAGCCGTTATGTTTATTGCCAAGGAGTAGCAATTCCAACAGGAGAAATGGCCAGAATCACCACAGGCATGGCCCTCAGCCACGACCGTGACAAGCCAGAGTCACCACAGCCGTGGCCACTGCCCACGGCCATAATGTTTATTGCCAGAAATCAATAGGATAATGTTCACCAGATGCCACGACCGTGCCCCTACACCACGGCCGTGGCCTACCCTGCCCACCACGGCCGTGGTACCCCACCACGGTCGTGCTACTCACAGAATCCAGCCATTTTTTCCACTGCTTTCCCCATTTTACCCCTAACTTAACCTAGTGCTTCCCCCACACCTATATATACCTAGGTGGTGGATGGAGCACGAGGTTGGCTACCTTCTACCCCTTCCTAGCTCCCCAAATCACCACCCACTCCATTCCACTCCATATCCACCTCAAATCCACTCCATTTCACCATTTCCACCACATAACCCCCCATATCTAAGCCTTCCATCCACTTCCCTCCATCATTCCACACCATTTCATCCAAGGAGAAGAAGGAGGACGTCCCTGCAGCTGCTAAAGAGGAGGAATTCTTCATCTACACTGAGCTCCATGGCTTCTTCTACCTCTTTCTCCTCTTTTTGTATTTTGCTTTGTTATGAGTAGCTAGGCCCCTTGGGTGGGCTGTTTGGGGGAAAATATGTTACTTTGATACCATGTTGGGGGAAAATGACATGTAAACTTTGTAATTTCATTTGTTAATGATTATATTCTATTTGCATCTCTTTCTCCATGAATTGCTTGTTGGTTTGTGTGTGAAATCACCTAGGAATTTAGGCAAATTGCTTGTATGTGTGAATTTTGGGATTTGCCCCTAGGTCCAATTCTTGGATCCCTAGGTTGCCTCCCATCTTCCTACATCCTAGTCAATCTCCCTAAACCTAAGTGAGAGATCTAAGTAGCTAGATTAGATAATTCTAGTGCAATTAGCATGGAGCCTTCTCAAGGCTAGAATGTGGGAGAATTGGGGGTCCAAAACCCTAATTTCACCTCCCCATTACTACCCTCGGCCCCTAATTGCCCTAGGAATGCCTAATACAGAAACCTAGACTTGATTAGACTCTAATTGAATTGAACCTAATCCCTAACCCAATTGAGCCTCGTAAGGGTAGTAGGGGGTGTTAGGGACTAGTTCCCCTATACACAACCTAGCATATCCATGGCCAGTTAGTAGCTTAGGTTAATTCATTAGACTCTAACTTGTTGTTTGGTTTGGATAATCTAAATGGAATCATAATGTTCACATGTCACCCCCCAACTTAAGTGATAAGTTCATATCCCTAAACAGCCCACACCTCTCTTTATTGCTTAAAACCCTAGTTTTGTGTCTGCTTAGCTTAATTAGTTCTTTTCTTTCTTAGTTAGCTTCTTTCCTTGCTCTTGCCTTGTTCATGCTAGCTTAGATCTTTTGTTTCTCTCTTGCTTGCCTTAGTGTAACTTGTCTTTTCATACCTAGCTTAGTCCTTTCTTTCCTGCTTAGTCTTAATCTAGTATAGGGTTAACGTAGATTTCATTCCTGCCCTTAACTGCTTTCTTGTTCACCCTTAGTTAACAATCAAATCACCTTTAAACCCTTAACCCTAGTCTCCGTAGTAGGAACCTAGCCAAACTAACCTAGCTCTAGCGCCCCCTCTTTTCCCTGTGGATCGACCCTTTACTTGCCACCTTCCTATACTACGACACGACCCCGTGCGCTTGCGGGTGTAGTGTTTTAGTAGACGTAGGTAGCTAGTTTAGGTTTATAAATTTTGAAAGCAAACCCCCATCCACCGTGCATTCCGACCTCGTGGGGCGCATCTATTCAATCGAGTAGTGTGTTAGCACCACTAGCGGAGACGCACCAAATATTCACATGCAATTCTTCATAGGTCAGGTTCTCATGGATCACCTAGGGTTTCACTTTTGAGATTTACCTTTTATTTGATATACACAATTAACATATTTACTTATTAGCATTATAATTTTTATGATATTACATCTTCATTATTATTCCTTTAATTGTGTCCTATTATATCCACTTTGTTGCGAAAGGAGTTATATTTCATTATTATGCATGAAACCTATATATTTCTTAATTATCTCATTAAGAGTTTTAGAACAATTAGAGTTTACTCAATTATCTCAATATACTTGATCATTTTCCTTAATAATTTGGATTTAGTCTCCATTATCCTCATGTTATCACCATATTGAATTATAACATATTATTTTTCATGAAATAAGATATTTTATCCAATTTGTTATTAAGTCAAAAGTTAATCCAAATAATGTCATATTAATTACTTATATCTATATTAAACATTGTCACATTACCTTTATTGGTCACATTAATGTCATCATTATTCATTTTCTCATAGTTATTCACTTCCTATTATTGATTATGCACATTTAACACCATATTAGACATTCATGCATGTTAATGTGAATCAAATTACTCATTAAAAATATTTGAGTCGTTAGGTGGATATTAGTGAACAAGGTGACACATATTACATATTAATAAATTGATTCACATACCAAGTTATGATTCTATGATTAATTAGGTGTGTATTAGAGAATAAGGTGGTATGCATTACATATTGATAGTCTGATTAATCTATGATTAGGTGATTATATACCATTTATGTGTATCAAAGTGTATTATCTAATTATGACACCTAATGTCACTAATGTATCATGAATGTCATTAAGGATGTATAGGTTAAGGTTAGATGACTACATCTTAGGGTTTAGGTCAACATGATCGTTATACTTCACTTATACCTTCTTAGTAGGCATTGAGTATAGGGTTAGGTTCCAATTATCTTGTTCATCATATCATTATGGTTTACATGTTCATGACATGGTCAGCATCATGAGTATCCACAATCAAGATTAAATTTTGAGTTACTCATATTGTGTACATTAATTATTCATTAGGGTTCAAGCATGTGAACTATTTATCCAGTGACTTTTATATGTTCATTAGCATGCCAGGATATAACTATAAACTTGTTTGGTCAATTCTAAGGATCCAAGCACACTAATCTCCTATATGTGGAATTCGGGTTTCTAGAGTCGGAGTAGCTAGATTTTGGTAAGTTCGGGTACTCCATCCCCTTAAAAAGGATTTCATCCTTGAAATCTAATCACCCATACAACACTAACAAACTACTCTCCACTCCATAAAAAGCTTAACTTAACAAGCCACGCTAAACAGACTCAAGGTACCATGGTTACTTATGCATCTTTTAGTTGTGAGTATTTTAGGGGTTTATGTTGTTAAAGTATCCAACTAAAAAGTCATAACCAACTAGGGTTGAGTTTTAGGTCCTTGTGTCTCTAATGTAACAATACTAAGGTTCTCTTTAACAACCAAAGGTCATAAAGGATAGGTCAACTGGACCACATATTTGTAGTCACTTCTTCAAAGTCAAACTAGGGTTTAGGATATCTATTCCAACTAATTCTAGGATTTCTCCACTAAAACCTCATAGATTTGTTCATTACTAATATCCAAAGCAAAAACAAGTCACCATTTTCCATAATAAAACCTCCTTATCTTACTACTTCCTCATCCTTATACAAGTCACAAGTTCATCATATTAGGTTTCCAGGAGTATCTAACATATATTTCTAAGGATATTGTTGCCTTTAGGTATACGATTTCAAACATTCAATATTGGCTCAGGTCATGAAGGTATCATACGGATCCGGGACTCCTTGTAAACTAAGCTAGTGGCATGAAGGAAAATCTTACCAGCCCCCAAACCTTGATCCTTTCTAAACACCCTTGCTTCCAACTTATGCCCTAATAGCTACCTATCATGCTCATCATATTATGGTTAACTAAACATGATTCTAATGTGAAACTCTTATGATCGTAATTCATCCTTTCATCTTCTCATGAAATACATGGGTCAATTCTAGGGTGAACATCTAAACTAGAAGGGTACTATGTAAGGCAAGGGTTCTAATTAAGGAGATAAAATTGAAATAGTCAGATTCCAACTACCATGGGATCTGATACCATGTTGTAAAAAATGAGACCCAGAGGGGATCTACTAAAATTTGAAGAATAAAACATCCATTCCAAACACACTCAAAAGGTATGCTGGGATAGGTGTAAAATTTTCAAATCTCAAATAATGGTATATAAAAGACCAAAGTTTAGCAATGGAATAAAAGTTTCATGACTATAACCAATATTACAAACTATGTCATCATCTCCCATATAGGGTTTTCATGGATATTACAACATAAGGATCTAGTAGAGGGAAATATAAACTACACAAAGTATGTCTACAAGCCTTAACATCATGAGTTAGGTTCATGTTGGAAGCAATATACTCCTGGACATGTCTTCCTAGATATTGTTCCACTCCTTGTCCTAGGCCTGGGTGGTTGGGATCACCCAGTAAGAGAAAGAAACAAGGTATGTGTTAATAAAGAACAAGAACAATATAGTATCAAACAAAAATAATAAAGAGTAAAGAATGCCTAAGAATTAAGGAGGGTCAAAAGTATGAGGCACATATCAAATAAGAATCTTGTCATAAAAGATAATAATAAATTATGCATGAATGATTAAGTTAGACTAAATTAACTAGGTAGAGTTGAGGCACCTACCAAACCTCAACCAATAGGTTAGTGGAGAATAAAAACATCCCCAGTCACCTACAAAATATATATAAAATTGGGGAGAATATACCCATACCCCTAGGCAAAATAACACATGCCCAAACTATGGGTGGTTGTATAGAGGTACCCTACATTAGCTAAGAAGTCAAACAAATAACCATCCTAAAAGAAATAATACGGAAAGCAAAGATTTAACATCAAAAAATTGAGATATGTCACATGGGTCAAAAACCAAGTAAATACTAAAGTAATTGTTACAACAAGAACATGAATAGGAATAACAATTTTAGTCCATGCCTCATTGGGAAATTAGGATTCAGATAAAAAATATGCCAAACTCGAGGGATAAGATGCACATACCTCAACTCAGAGTCCTATTTATCACTTTTCACCAATTTTGTAGATTCTTAGATCACCTTAACCTAATTATAGAGGTACACTACATTAGCTAACAAGTCAAACAAATAACCATCATAAAAGAAATAATATGGAAAGGAAAGATTTAACATCAAAAAATTGAGATATGGCACATGAGTCAAAAACCAATTAAATACTAAAGTAATTGTGCCAACAAGAACATTAATAGGAATAACAATTTTAGTCCATGCCTCATTGGGAAATTATGGTTCAGATAAAAAATATGCCAAACTCAAGGGATAAGATGTACATACCTCAACTCAGAGTCCTATTTATCACTTTTCACCAATTTTGTAGATTCTTAGATCACCTTAACCTAATTACAATTTATTCACATGTATTAGGGTTTTATAAAGCTTGATGTGTAAAAAACCCTAATTTTAGACTTTTTTAGAAAATCTTGGATTTTGACTCTTAAAAGTTCACCAATTGATCACTAAGGGCCTCCCTATCAATAAAATCTATTTTTATGTTCCATTTGAAGTTACATGATTAAGTTACAATTTTTGTGAATTTTATGCATATATTTTATTCTCCAAAAACCCATCCTTCAAAAAACATGGAAATCATACTCTAAAACTATTTTTATTAGATAGAGATCATTTCACCAATTCCAAAACATATTTTTACTTGATTATTGGGCAACTGGATTAAAAGATACGATTTTTACAAAATCGTCCAATCACAAAATTCCAAAATTCCAAATAAGCATAGATTATTCACGAGAGAGAGGATGAGAGGGGTCGGACCCACATGACTTGGCCCAATCACAGGCAGCCAAGTCATCAGTCAACACCAGTGTGGCTTCATCCAAAGCTAAAAACAAAACATGCGAAAAGACTAATGTGCAATTGGGTGAGAAAATAAAGAAAAGAGGGAAAATGAGGGGAAAAATAGAGGATCTACAAGGGGGATTCATCCCCTTCCAAGCTCGCACCATGGGTGATGAGAAGGTAGCTGAAGCTTGTCAGAATATGGTCAAAATGGTGATGGGCAACGATTTGAGAAATTGAAGCCATAGAAGAAAGAGGAGGAGACAAACTCACAGCTATGTGAAATTGACTAAAGGTGATGAGGAGAGGGAGCACCGGCCGCCACAAAGTCGATCGCAAGCAATGATCGCCGGTAGCAATACTCACGAGAAAATGGGCAATTGGCACGAGAGGAGTTCGCAAATCAATTGAGGAAGAATAGGGTTGTGGTATTTATATGTGAGGATGTGTGAGATGAGGAATAGGAAGGTGGCCATGAAGCTCTGCATAGGAAAATTTGGATGTTTTTAGAAATTATGATGAAACCACATGAGTAATGGATCAAAATAAGTGAGATTGAATTTAGAAATTGGTGGCGAAGGAATCATGGAAAAAGAGAAAGAAACTAGGAAGATATTGCAATTTGAAAATCATGTGTATAGGACCTATTTTACAATTTAGTGTGAGCTAGGTGATGATCTGTGAGACGTTGGATCATGGATCCAATGGTCTAGGTCACGTGTGTGAGATCATATAACTGTGACATTTAAATTCATTTCCCAATTAGTTTCGAAAGTGTGAATGCATTTATTTCTCATTTTCTCTCTCCTCCATTAAGGGTGCAAATAAACTCCAAAATCAATGAAATTTGACACCTAGCCTATTTTGGAATGCAAATTATGAATATAGCATTAGTTATCACTTTGAGGACTTTTAATATTTTATTTAATTCTTTTAAAGTAATTCATACTTACTCTTTCTTAATGCATTACAGACTTCTAGAATTACCCAATTAATGTGAATCTTCACCCTTAAGCAAACTTAAGCATGTTAGACATGAATTTGGCATCAATTTTGTCCCTTGGTATTATTTAAAACATTATTTAATATTCTAGGCTTTATTTATACTTTCTCTCTCCTAAACATATTACAATACTAAAGATTATCCAAATTAGTTGAATATTTACCCAAAGGCTATTTTTAATGTGTAGATTATGAATATAAGATTAGTTGCCGATTTTGGAGTCAATAATAGACTTATTATATATTTTGGGAAAAAAATCACCTTTTCTTTTCTAAATAAAATTAAATATAGTTATTATCATCCCAAAATTGTGAAACTTGGCCTCCAAGCCATAACAAACCCAAAGGAAGCGAATCTAAAGTTATATTTAACCAATTAATCTCTACTTAATGAGTTTTAGCCCATTATCTATTATTACCACTATTTCTCATATTAAATAATTCAATATTACATTATCTTGTGTAGAGAGTTATTATTTATCTCTTTATCTCTTCCTTGCTCCAAAAGGCTATAGAAATCTCTAGAACAAATTTATTTTAACAATATGTCACTGAAGTGGTAATTTTGCATCTTAGTCCCTAATTGAAAATATTAACCGAGGTATTTGTGCATAAACCCATACATTTGCATAAATAGAGATCAAATATACACCAAACCACTAATGATTTCCAACAATCCTACATCAAGGTAAAAAAGGTGATAAAAAGGAAAGAAAAACTTAGGAAAAGGACTAGATTAAGAATATACCTAGATTTTAGTCTGTTACAAAAAACACTTTTTCAAAATTCTTCTGACTTGATCCATGTCGAAAGGTTGTCCAGTTGTGGTCTCTTCTCATAAGCCACCACTCATACCTGAAACCATTGACATCCATCAAAAGGTTGCCAAAAAGCTATTCAAGTACTATGAATTCTCTTCAATCTTCATTTTTATCACACATGAGCCAAAGAGCTATCCTTTTTTAGAAAATTCTTCAGAATACCTGGACCTTCTGATGACTAAGTTCCAAACCTTCAACCTTGTGCCTAAAGGTTGTCTGATTTTACTTAGAAGCTATAAGCTCTCACAATGAAATCATATATAGCTTTGAATAAATCGCTCAGGCCTTGAGTTATGCATACCCACATTTATTCAAGAATGTAATTCCTTGAAGGGTCTCTCACTTAGCTTGACCCTTTCAAAACAAACCTTCACCATTGTACTAATAGGCTACTCAATCCTAAAAATATTGAATATAACTTATATATTTCGATTGAAATATTGACTCATGCCCCAAGCATGCCAAATCTATTTGATCCAAAGGACTTTCTAGCTTGGTTAAAATGTCACCCAGTAGCAGATGGTCTTCCCATCTTTACCTACCCTAACCATAGTCTTGAACCATGACCTAAAAATGGGCCATCACTGTGTGTACACCATATATATATTGTCCTAGACCAAGACCTAAAACTAGACCATCACCTATTTTCCTTATTAGTATTTCTCTCATAAAATATACCCCAAGTAGAGATGAATCTCACACATTTGTATCCAGCCATAGTCTCTAACCATGAGTTGGTAACCTTATCCCCGGATACCCCTTTACCTTGTGAGTATTTCTGTCATATGATCTCCCCTAAGGATAAAGGAATCCCACACATCCATCCAGATACTACCTATGGCCCTACGTGGGTCACCTTGTCCATGGAAATCCCCTTTGTCTTGTGAGTATTTCTCTCATAAAATTTCCCCTAAGGAGAGAGGAATCTCACATAGACATATCCAGCCATAGTCTCTAGCCCTGAGAGGTCACCTTATCCCTAGATACCTCTTTACCTTGTGAGTATTTCTCTCATAAGTCTCCCTTGAGGAGAGAGGAATCTCACACACCCATATATAGTCATAGTCTCTAGACTTGAGTGGGTCACCTTATCCCTAATAACCACTTTATCTTGTGAGTTTTTCTCTCATAAAATATCCCTAAAGAGAGAGGAATCTCACACGCCTGCATCCAGCCACAATATCTAAGTGGGTCACCTTCTAGTGAACATTTCTCTCAAGAAATCACCCAGAGGAGAGTGAAACCTCAGACATCAATCCCTAGCCATAGTCTATGGCCTCAAGTGGGTCACCTTGTCCTAAGGTGCCATCCTAACTTAACCTCTACAATCAACAATCATAATTTGTATGCTTTATCATGATGCTATTGGACATACCATATCACTCGATCTAGGGGCATGTTTCTCTCCTTATACCATTGTATCTGACAATATGCGTTGGTACATTAAAAATCCCTTTCCATGCAAAGGGTGAACTTCCATTTTCTGACATGATCTTTGGCCCCTTATCCATGCAAGGGGAAGGTTATCTTTCTCTATCACGATATTTGAAATTGTTTTTGTTGAGTCCCACTGAGAATGTTGGGGATAAAAAATAATGAATATCATATGTTGAATCCTCTTGTCTAACACAATGGGAAGTTTTTTTTACAATCATGCTTATTCCCTTCTAAACTCCTTGTTATACAAATGGTAGATTTCCCATAGGTATTCCAAGCCTAACAACCAATCATTCTTCCTTCAGAACAAAGGAGGACATCACAAAAGTCTCAGGTAGCAATGACTTACTGATAGTGTTGGATATAGCTTCTTCAGATGAAAAGCACCAACAAATAGTCCAACATTGATGATGTGATGAAGACAATCTGTTGAAGTTTTATGATATGAACTTAAGTTCCAGATTGACATAGGATCCATTTGGCAGTCACAAAGGGTTGATGACCACGAGAGACAGAAGAACTTGACTTTAGTGTCAAGTAGATAGTTCAAGCTAACATGGGTCAGACAAAGCCACACATATAGGTGTTCCCCTCTACAGGTCATGTACAACTATCATCGCCATACAACCTATATGAACAATTACACCATCTTGTATGACTCCCACCAAGTTATACCAGTGCAAGAATGTTACATATGAGCATCAATAACAAGAGACGTCTATCACACACATAGCTACTCTACAAAATAGCCAAGCATATGGTTAGACATAAAATCCCATGAATAATTAGAAGTTATCGTTGATCAATGCAAAAGGCCAAAAGCTACAAAAGGTCATAAGACAACAATTCCAGCACAGAAGAAGAGGCCTTATGCAATCAATCACATAAAGCACCCACCATTTCTGCCTTAGAACTATTCTCTAATTCTAGGTGCATAGGGTATCCGCCCCATCCAAGTTTGGTCACAACAGTGACACTTGTAGTCCATGCAGAGATCTGATGCATTGTTGATCACAGTGACTGAAATCATGCAGAAAATGAGATCTAGAGGTCAAGATAACAGAATTCAACACCTTCAGATATCACCACTAGAAGATCAAAGTGCTTGATTTCCAATGCATGATGAAGGCATATACATTTCTAGAATCATTGTCCAAGATAGGATACCAATGCAGAAACCAAAGAGATGGTTTACACAATTAGGGGTCTGTCTTAGTAAGGCTCTCCCATTGATCAAGCATTTTGTGACATTTCCATCCATAAGGAAGTCTCCCAACCCCATTCCAATGAGCTACATCCCAATGTTCACTATGACTATCACCTCATTTTGGGGCAAACAATAGATGCATGTATAGCCCTCATTCATTCATTCAAGACCTAATCACACACGTTTGTTCCAAGTGTATGATATTACAGAAGTCACTCTAGAGGTTGTTGTCAAAGAGCCAAGTGCAGTCACAAAATTGATTAAATCCCTACTCAAGCTCGCACATTAAGAACACACCAACAAATGTAGTTGCAAAGTTGATTGAGCATCCACTCAAGCCAGAGCTCTGCCGAATATCCCCAAAACTCACATTTGTCATGAGCCCAAAAGCATTCGAGGATCATGAGGGGTCTATCTAATCATTTTTGCTTTAAATCATCAAAATAAAAAGAGGCAAATTTTGAAAATAAAAAAATAAAAAATTGTAAAATTGCAAATAATAAATGTAGAAGAAAAAAGTCCAAAATGAAAAAAGGAACTCATTGTAAAAATGAAAAAGCCATAAAAATCCAAAAAAATCACTTAATCTACTTAAGGGCCCGAACGCATCCCTTGTGCACCCTAAAACTGAGGGGTCAAAGTAGAATCATAGGGCCTAAGACTCAAGGAGCACAGTCGTTATCTCAAGGACACAGTGATTCACAAACCTAATCTACCTATAAAACTCACTCAATCAATGAAATCATATATGGATAAGAAATCCAGATCAAATCACATCTCAAAATCAAAAAATGCCCTCTTCTATGTCTTCTTAAGTTGAGCACCTCATAGGTGAGTTGGAACATACCCACAAAGTCAGTTAATCATGAAAGCAAATTTAGGGACCATTGTCTACATGAATTTTATTGTTTGAATATGACAACAACCCTACTCATGGGGCCCAACAAACACATGTTGACTAGATGATAAGGAGATTTGTATCCCTTGTGGCATTGTTCATGTCTCACCATTTTCATGATGATCTATCATGGGGACCACAAATGAGGAACCTTATCTAAGAAACTCCCATTAATCCTCAACTAAAGCTCCCATCCTAAGGGTCTTAGCATCAATGTCCACAACATCAAGAATTAATCGAACAAACATCAATTGGTGAAGCCCAAAGGGAACTGAAGATGGACATATGACTGTGGTGAATTTCGTATTAAGTTGGACATATAGGAATAGTGGAATAAAAAACTCCTATCCTACGGTTCTAAGCATCAATGCCCATTGACAAAAATGCAAAATAATCAAATACAATAAACTAAGTTTAAAGGACACCTGACAATGTGGATAAATGCTTGTAACAAATTGCATACACCAAGAAGTGTTGAGAATAGAGTCCATATGGGTGTCTCTGACACTTCATGGTTTAGCCCAACTAGGTAGGGCATCCCCTCTTGAATAATCTCTACATGGCATAACTTGAGTCATATAAGCATGAAATCAAGAGACAGTGGAGCATCAAATTCACCCTAAATGAAACTTCCCTTAGTGGTACATCTGGGTATGATCATATCGAGGGAAGAACCTACCAATTTACAGAAGACTTTGGGCAAGATTAAACATACTTGGGGTTTAAAATCACTTTAACTCCAGTATTAGAAAGTAGAAAGTAAGGTGAGAACGGTAGTTGTCATTTGCCATCAAATAAGGTACAATGATTACATGAACACCCCTCACATCTCATGACAGGCCTCTTGACTAACATGGGTTACCACCTACTCATCAAAGGGGTCTCAATCCAGAAAACCTAAATGTTGACCAACGGCCTAAGCCAAAAGAAACAAACAAACAACAAAATCCTTCAATGGTCAATCCTAACATCTTCCATGGCAAATAGAAACATAATAATTCATAAACCAGGGAATGTT
The DNA here is from genome assembly GCA_963693085.1 of Alisma plantago-aquatica. Taxonomy (NCBI): domain Eukaryota; kingdom Viridiplantae; phylum Streptophyta; class Magnoliopsida; order Alismatales; family Alismataceae; genus Alisma; species Alisma plantago-aquatica. The sequence continues at coordinate 668,484,227 of OY856414.1, forward strand.
AACTCAAAAATTGAATTGAGAATCAACCTCAAAAAAAACTTCTTATCACCTAACATGATCACAATAATGTCAAAAGAAGAATCCAACACTTTTAGAACAAAAAAATGGGACAAATTGCTACCATTGTAGTTTAAATCATGATAACCCCTTGACTCGACAAATACCATTGAAGAAGGGAAATCTCATATGATAATGGCTCACTCTACTTCAGTATCACAGATCACTTCAGCATCAAGAAGGCTTCCTTTGACATTCACAACATATCTCTGTCAATAGAGTCCATTAAAAAAATGTCAGAAGAATATTGTAGTCATCAAAGACATGATGAATAGTTTAGTATAGAGATAAATACATACTCAAATCTATCTCTAGAAACACTTGCATACATCTTCACAGAAAGGGCCAGACAAGGCACATCATCTCCTAAGATATTTAAAACCTTACCTGCTATCCATGACTAACCTACAATCCATGAACAAGGGTTACTTCTTATCACTTAGTATGGCATCACATAGCATGATCTCCGCATAATAGCTATTGAATCAACAAAGGACATTTTGTTCATAGACCTTGTAGAAGGACAACTAACCTCATGTCACCTCAAAATACTCCTATCATAGCAGAGCTAGCATGATAAAATATCTACTAATGGCATCCATAAAGTAGCTTCAAGGATCTACCTCACTAGCAAAATGCACTAATTAGTTTGCACATGCCCACCAGAGACCTATCAAAAAGGCGACATGGGATCACATCACCAAATCATACTAAAGGATATTTCGGGCCTTGATTCCATATTGTTACCATCATCAAATCTTTTTCAATGGGATCCCTTCCCTTCAAGACAATTTAAGTTGAGGAGTGCAAATATCAATACAACATGCACTATACTTCATAGATAAAGCATGACCCAGAGTCATCAAGCATGTGTTTTTTGGAGTAGACCTTCTTGAGATTTTGCCTCAGTTCAGAAGTCCTACACTCTTCTAGGCATCCTCAATCATGACTACTTATGTGAATGGTCATTTCCAATCCCTTTTGGGTCCTGGACCATGACCTAAAACTCGATCAATCACATATCTTCCAATATTTTTGAGTCTTAGACTGTGACCTAAAACTAGACTAACCAGGTGCTTTACATTTCAAAATCTTCTTAGGGTCTGGAATTATAACCTAAAATTGAACCAAACCCAGGATCACATTTCCAAACCTTTTTGGACTACGACCTTAAACCAGACCATAAGCCCTATCCTGAATAGGCACATTACCTTCTAATAAAAAAAACTATGCTTAGGTAGGCACCTACACTTATGCCCTACTATCAGTAGGCACCCCTACTCTCAAGCCTTATCTAGAATAGGCATTGCATTTCTCAAAACCTTAGTTTAGGTAGGCATCTACACTTAGGCCTTACTATATGTAGGTACTCCCAATTTAATCTCTTGATCACCCCTGAGGCCTAACTATCATCTAGATCCTGAATCCTGGATTGTGGTCCAATTACTAAAATGTAAAATCTCATGATTCAGTTTGACCTTGATACATCCATGATTTCAAGCCATATCTTGAATATGCATCTCCTCTTCTGAAAGCCCTATCCTAAGTAGGAAACTCCCTTTGTTAGAGCCCTACATTTAGGTAGGAATCTCCCCAAGTCATATCCCAAAACCCTACGTTCATGTAGGCATATCCCCAAGCCCTATCCCAAATAGGCATTCCCTCTAATTTAAGCCCTAGGTCCAGGTAGGAATCTCCCCAAGCCCTATCCTGAATAGACATTTCCTCCAATTCAAGCCCTACATTTAGGTAGGCATATTCACAAACACATTCTGGAATATGGATTTCCTCCCATCTAAATCCTACATCCAATAGGCACCTTTATCCAAGCACTATCTAGATAGACATTCCCTATATTTTAAGCCTTACACTCAAGAAGGGCCCCACTTTCAAGCCCTATCATGAACAGGCATCCCTCCTTATTAAAATCCCTAAATTCAAGCATTTATTCAAACCAAAGACCTATACTTGGATAGGAATCTATGTTAAATCCTTATTCTAAATGGGCGTACATCCATCAAACATGATAAATCTAATTAATCATGTCTTTAATAGGCCCTCTTCATGAACCATGTCCTATCCTAAATAGGCATCTACATTAAAGCCCTATCCTAAATAGGTGTCTTCTTGAACTCAAACCCTACATTTGAGTAGGTACATCCCACAAGCAATATGTTTAGGTAGACACACCCAATAGAACCCTATATTTGAGTGGTCACTCCTTACAAAAGCCATATCAATGGATAGGCACCTCAATAAAAGCCTTAGGTATAGTAGGCAAATCTCACTCTTATGGCGTTGAACCATGATGTATTCAAGAGATGATCTAGGGAGCAGACACTTGTCTAGTACCCAGCCTTAGCTATCTTGAGAACTTTTAGAAAATATAAAATGCTCAGGGGAACAGAAAATTGATATATATAGTCATTGGTCCTGAAGGCCGCCTTAAATCTATAAGTTTATTTGGAGCCAAATCCAATAAATCATATCAATATCATTGATGAGGAAGATGCTCTAGGGAGAGGATAGATTACCAACATAGTTATTGGACATGAAGGTCACCTTAAATTTAAAAAATTGTTGGTTATATGATAGCATCTTGAACACTCATGCAGGGTAGCTGAGACTATGCTTTTAAAGGTGCTAACAAGCAACCTGAAACTTTTCAAATGGCATGCTAACACTCAATTGATTTCTACATCGAGTAGGAACTTTCAAATGATCATATACTTCCATTACCATATCCATTGATCCATTTAAAACTTTGATGAGAGTCATGTATCTTCAAATCTAATTACAATCAATATAACTTCAAGAGTGAACCATTCCTAGTTGGTATGTAATATAAAGGAAGGTTGATCAAAAAAAGAGAACAAGAGGGTCGAGGATAATCGTTCTTTGACACTTCAGGTGACAAATGATACATCACTAGAGGGCACACCGTGGAGGGCCCCTTAATGTTGGATAATCACATGATGCTGGATCATATCATTTTACCACTCTTCTTGCTAATTTTATCTGACAAGGAATTGTGAATACTCTGAGGAATGATGATTAACCAACTATAGTCATCGGTCATGAAGGCCACCTTAGTCTGAGATATTTTTCTATATCCCAATATCATTTATCTTGATCATGTTTGAAAAACTATAACAACCAAGATGATGCTTTTGAAGATCTAACAAGAAACCTAAAACTCTTGCAATGGATAGCCAATGCTCTCAGCATTAGACATCTGATTGATATAGTCATTGGTTGTTAAGTCCATCTTAAATTTAGAAATTTTTCTAATGTCCAACTTTACCTATTTTGAGCACCTTTGAAATCTGGAAACACTCTAATCTGAGAGTTTTTCTGATATTCGTTCCATGGTCCTGGATCATGACCTAAAACCAAACTAATTGTGCCTTCATTTCCAAATAAAATAAGGTCTCAGATCATGACCTAAAACTAAACTATTCCTACGCTCATATTTCCAAATACTTTCAAGCCATCAAACCAATCATGTGCTTGTGTTTCCAAATCTTTGTAGATCCAATATCATGAACTAAGACTACACCAATCATGTCCTGAACATATATTAATATTTTCAATCCTTACATTTGGTAGGATATGTCATATGGCCATATATGTTATCATTGACATATCTGATGATCCTTTCTCAATAGCGATCTAGTTCAAAAGATTGTGGAACAGTGAAGGTATTCTGTCGTGGAGGCTACCTTAATGTTGGAGGATCACCTGATTCCCAATCTCAACTTTTTTAACACTCTTCCTATGAACTTTATCCTACAAGATCACACATGCTCTAAGGAAAAGACGATTGACCATCACAGTCATTGGCCATAAAGATCACCTTAATTGTGAATTTGTCTGATGAACCAATGTTCAATCTTGAGAAATCAAAGTCATATTGTCATTTGGTGAAGTCACCCTATTTTACCCTTTTAGGGTTGTGGTCCTAAATCTAATTTGGTTCACTCCTCCATTTGCAAAAAAATGGAAAATAAGAAAATGTAAATGTGTATAAAGAGAAGAAAGATGATAACTACTTTTTATGAAATTTACATATTCAAGAAGTTGTGATTTAATGATCACCGACTCTTGATTTTAATATCTCTGAAAAGCCACAAATCACATTCACCTTTTCATATCCACCTTTTCTCACTAAGACGTGAGTTAGTGGGAGAATCATACATGCTCTGGTTTAAGAACTAAAGCAATAATGATAGTCACTTTTGTGATTGATTAACTTATTTAGACTTATCATAATTCCATGAGAATGAATGATTGGCCAAACATAGGAAACATCCTAAGTGATAGGCTACAATTACTTTGAAGAAATATATTATGTCCAATCTTTTCCTTAATAATTCATCTTTAGAAGGAAAATACATCACCTATGCCTTCCACTCTCCACAAGGTTTGTCAGAACATCTTTGACGAGTCCAACCTTTTTGGGATTTCATGACAAAAAGGGGGTCAAACTTGCCTCAAGCCTATATTTCTCACTCTTATCTCCAACCTTTTCATTGAGAGGGGCAAACTTTTGACACCCATTTTTCTCACTCGGTAGAAATTTATGAATATTAACTCTATGGCTAATGATTGAGTTCGTTGCATTTTTTCAGATGTTATCATTTTTTACCTTTTTCCATATTTTTCACATTTTCTGCCTTTTTTGTCCACCCATTTTCATCCACTTTTACCCAGTTTGGGGTTTTGGTAAAGAAAAAATATTACTTGGAATTATGTGCAATTTTCTCATTATAGCCGCTTTTTATAAGCCTTTAGCATAAAAATTTAGCTAACTTATCTGAAATTAAATATTCTATTTTTCCTCACATATAATTTGTTTGCCTATATGCACACTAAAATACATATCTTTTGGATAATAATGATGAGAATCCTAAATTAATGCCTTTTCACTCTCCTTCATAGTATTTGACTTCTATTTGAAATCTGCCTTTTCCATGATTTTCTCCGAAACAATCTTGAAACACCCGAAAATAAAAAAATGACTTTATCTAGCCTGGGCCCCTGAATGGATTAGAGTAATCTGTCAGTGACATGTGGTGGATTCCCTCAATCAGCGGGCTCGGCTTTGCAATGCACCAACATGATTTTCCGCCTCTTCCAAAATCTTCTTATTAGAAACCTTGAACTCTAGAATCCACCAAGTAATAGACCCCATACACAACGTATTTGAGGCCCTTTCTTCTCTTCTAAAACTAGAGAAATGACTACCTCTCCCTTTATTTTTTACATGTGATTAGAGGATCCTTCCTCTAACACCAACTACTCTGCTAATGCTGATAGGCCATTCAATATCTGCTTTCTCTACTACTTCCATATTAATAATTGCTTGCTTTGATTTGTTCATATTTTTTCAAATATACATGCTCTTTCTCAAATATATGATCTTGTTTTATGATATATATCTCTCACACCTCTCTCTGTCTCTCTTCCTACACATTGGTCCTAGTCGTGAATGATGAATCTCCGTCGTGGGAAGTCCTGAGGTGATTGGGACCACAACACACCAAGAAACTAGAATATTTAGGGCTATGATGGGAAATCTTGGCCATCACCATTCCCAAAGGTCCATCACAATAAAGGTCATTTTTTATCATTTCATCACTATTTTCTTTAATAACAACCTCAGTCACTGTTGTTTTTATCTGAGATGACTAAAAAGATTTCAATATCATTATTGGGAGAGATAGGGTAGTAATCCTTCCCCACTCAGAAAAGAATTGCCAGATCCGATCTCTGAATTAATGCAAATGTTTCTTATCTATCCTTGGGTGAAATCAAAATCAGGATTTTATGTGTTTTCCCACTGATTTAAACTTGAACTTCATTTTTTCCTTGTTTTGTGTACAAAATTGGGTGGCGACCCAAGCTGTGTTAATTTTTCATTTTCTACTTGCTTTTTCCTTGTCATCACGATTGTAGAATCCATTGGACTTTCCAATCCATTTACAACAGTATGGCATTTCTCATCAATAATATGTCATCCACATCCAGTGAGAAATACAATTATTCTTCCACAAACTTCTTGTAAACACAAGGTTCATCTTCATTTTTTATAAAGAAAAACTGTTCAACTATCATGTAAAAATGGAAATTCCAGCTTCTATATGCTTGATTCAATCCATAAATTAACCTTTGTATCCCACAAACCTCATTGTCTTCATTGGGAGAAAACCTTCAAGTTGTGTCATGTATACATCCTCAAGAACATTTCCATTAACAAAAGTCATTTTGACATCCATTTGCAAAATATCATAGTTATGATAAGTTACAATGAAAACATGATCTTTATAAATTTACCATGGAAACTAGTGAAATAGTATCATCAAGTCAACACCTTGAACTTTTCTAAAACCTTTTTAACCAATTATCACTTATAAGTTTGTACATTACCATTCATGTTAGTCTTTTTCTGGAAGACCCATTTGCACCCTATGGGTTTTTCCCCTTCAGGTGCATCCACTAAAGTCTATAATTTGTTGGTGTACATGGAATCCATCTCAGATCTTTTGGCCTCAAACCATTTACTACAATTTGGTCCCTCAATAGCCTCATTGTAGATTGTTGTCACATAATCGTCATGACCAAAAAATCATCTAATTGTGTCATGAGAAATCCAAATCTCTCTAGCTCCAAACTTGTCCTACTAGACTTTTAAGTTTCATGTGCTACATGAGGAATTTGAGATTCTAGAATCATTTGTAATTCTCTTTGTTCTTCATCTACATACATAGGTTCCATGTTGTCTTTTTGTCCTAAAACTTCTTTGAGATCTATATTCCTCCCATAAACTCCATCACAATTTTCAGGAATAAAATTGTCATGACAACAAAAACTTTATTGTCAGATGGAATATAGAAGTAATAACCCTCAATTTTCTTAGGATATTTAACAAATAAACATTTATACAATTTGGGTCTAAGATATTTACACAACTATTTCTTGGCATAAGATTCACATCCCCAAATTTCCATATTAAAACATATTGAGATGCTTCTCATTCAATGTCTCATATGGTGTCTTTTGAATGGATTCGGAAGGTAATTTATCAAGTGTAAACGTGACAGTTTCAATCACATGTTCCTATAAGTAAGTTGGAAAATTATATAAACACATCACTAATTGTACCATGTCCAACAACGTATGATTCCTTCATTCTAACACATAATTATGTTATGGCATTATAGGTGGAGTCAATTATGGTACAATATCATGGTCTCTCTAAAGGGCCTCAAAATCTTAGCTTAGATATTCTCCACCACGATCTGATCATAATATTCTAATATTCTTTCCACATTGTTTTGTACTTCATTCATGAATTCCTTGAACTTTTCAAGAGATTTTGCTTTGTGTTTCATAAGATACCTATATCCATATATATTGAACTCATTAGTCAATGTGATGAAGTATTGATATCCCACTCTAGTATTTATGCTAAAAGTCCATGTAAATAAGTATATATGAGACCTAATACGTCCCTTTGTGCCCAATGAACAAGATTAACATGTCTCTATTGATTCAAAATGAAAGAGTCTAGATAACCATCTTTATGGTGTCTACAAACACATTTATCACTTATGTGCCCGAGATGACAGTGCCAAAGGTATGTTTTGTTTGATTTGTCGAGTTTTATCTTCTTTTTTATTCATGTTATATACACTTGTCTCAAAATTTGATAAATAAATCCTATTAGACATTGGCACACTGCCATAGAATATTTCATCTCTTAAAATAGAAATTCAACCATTCTTTATTATAAATCTAAAATTTCTCTTGGCCAAACAAGATTCACAAATTAATGTTTCTATTAGTGGAAGGCATATGTGGGTCCACATATAGTATTCAATACCCAAGATGAAGAAGTAGATAATTTTATCTCTATAACATGCATACATGTAGTGGAGATCTTTATACCCTCCTTTTATTTTTTAGTTCCTCGAGGTAAAGTGACTAATTTCTATTAAAATGTTCAGTCTAGTGAAAATGGTGGAAATTACCTTCCTTGCCTACTCCTCCTTTAGCTTTAAGTGTAGAAGACTTGAGCTTTTTTCTAGCTTTAGACCTCTTCTTGCCTTTTCCTTTGTCCTTTTATTTGATATTACCTTTTTGGACCATCAACATGAACTTTTGCTTGTCTTTCTTCGTTTGAGTCTCAGTAGTTCTCAACATACCAAGAAACACTAGCAACGGTCAAATAAATTTACTTGTGTTGTAGTTCACAACAGACTAACTATAAGATTGTGATAACAATCGAAAGATTACATCAATGACCAACTCTTGACCTAAGTCCAATTGTAATATCTTTAAACTTCTTGCATAACCAAACAAATTGAGTACGTGGAGTCCAATTGGATTCCTTCAATTGTTTTTCACTTCAACAAGGCCTTGGGGACATCATATCTCTCTTACATTGCTTATTTTTTAACATATTTCTCATATGTGTGGCCATGTCTAGAACTCACATGTTCTCATTTTCTTCTAAAGCTCATGATTTATGAATCATAAAATGAGTAACTTCATATCAATAGCGTCATTGGCATGCTTACACTAAGATTCCCTTTCCTATCAAGTCTCATTTGGAGCTTGTTCCTCTAGTAATGATGTTTCCAAGACATAGAGCTTATGTTCATGAGTGAGAAGAATTGTCAATGTCATGTATTAGTCATAGTAGTTATTCATCTTCAACTTTTCTTTCTCAAAGATAGAACACAATGACAGGTTTTCATTTATTTTTATTTAATCTACAAATAAAATATTTACACATTTAACAATTGACTTTTAAATTAATCTGAGTTGATGATATAATTTTATCATTTATTCGATAACATTCACTATATACAACAAATTGACAACTACCGCTTTAATTTGAAAGATGACAGCATGCAATCTTCTAGTGAACCAAGATCTATAATACATTAAGTTATTTGTGAACTTTAGTTGACCACTCACCAATGCAATCCTTACATAGATGGTTGAACAACTCCTTGTCATTATTCATAATATACCATGTTTATGCCTCTAGGTGGTTAATTACATTAAGATCGCCTAGTCAAATCCAACCTAAAGGTCAATACAACATTTATGCCCCTTACTTATCATCCCCACATACATATTATAACACTTATCCGAGATATAGGGTGCATACACCAAGCGTTCCCACATGTAGTCAATCGACGTTTTCATGTGTATCGCATAATAGAATCCATATTGAGTTTTGACATTATACTTTGCAATTTGATATAAAAATCATATGTATTCAATCACCATTAAATATTTTATACGTATCATATACTACAACAATCACAACAAGCAATAAAATATGATATGGAAACAAGTAAAACATCATGATCCAACAAGAGTTGTAGAAAAAAAACCAAGAAATACATATCTAATATAGCCCTAATGTCGCCTTCATATGATTTTCCAATCAATTGACTAGAAAGCCGGTCACCAGATTAGATTCTTTGTTTTGAAAGTTTTTTGGTTGTTTATGGAGTCATCACTTCATCTTCATCACAAACTCTACAAGGACCTTCCTTGTTGGTGTGGGATTTTGATCATTCCCATCCCCCCTCCACCATTGTCTATCATTGATGTCAATACATCATCCCATTCTACTTGTAAGAATTAAATTTTACATGAAGAATATATAAAGAGAGAGGCATTGCATACAAGCCATAAGCATGTTATATTGTTTGGATCTCAATCAAAACCTATAAATTATATGTTTCTAATCAAAAGCATTTACCATAGCTGTGACGACCCGATTACAAACCAAGCCATCACCAGTAAAATGTGGAATTATCATAAATAACAGAGTTAACAAAAACCACTAAATTTAAAACCATCTTTACACATAGATCCTTGTCCAATAAGCTTTTACACAAAGGACCAAGCTTTACATACACATAGTTCATGTCATACTTCAGTATGTCGTCTCTTCTCAAGGGTAGAAAGTACCAGTTACTTTGCTCTACTATATACAACAACATTATAAGAACCTCGAGACAAGAAAATCAAAATCTCAAGCCGTTCGTGAAAACCACTAAGGACTATCTCCCAAGGACATGAGAGTACAGAGACGACACATAGACATCTATTCAAATGTATTGTCTCCTTCTTTCTCTCTCCTCTAGGTAATACCAGGTAAGGGTAAAAACAATCTAGAGGTGATAAATTACACATCAACCTTACATTTTGTATATGAATAGCAAATCGTGCTACAATTGATGCACCAAGCACTTAGCATTATTCACACAAGTTTTCACTTAGAATTAGGCTTTGAACAAGCCACCACTTAGCATCATATTCTCTTTCATGATATATAAAACACTTAGGATTCATTCAACATGTAATATTTACAAAATAACCCTTCATCTTGGGTAAATTACATTTCTCACTTAGATTATCATATAATGCACACATAGCTTTGCATATAAGCTCAATTTTGAAAATAAACTTCGCAAAGGCATTAATTACTTTTCAAAAGATAAGATCAAGATTGTAAGCAACTTACTTAAGCAAAACATCTAGGGTCAAGTCATAACCCAGGTCAAGGGTGTTACAATTATCAACCCCTAAAAGAAGGATTTCGTCCCCAAAATCTCAAGAGAAAATAGAAGGGTACTTCTTCCTCATCTCTTCCTCTAACTCCCATGTGGCTTCTTCAACACCACGGTGATGCCAGAGAACTTTTACAAGAACTATATCTTTCTTCTTCAACTTCTTGACTCTTCTATCAAGAATCATCATAGGTCCTTCCACATAGGATATATCTGCATTCAATTCAACCTCTACATGTTGCAATACCATCTCTATATCGGGATGACACTTTCTCATCATAGACACATGAAACACTAGATGTAGTCTATGTAGCTCAGTTGGCAACTCCAGCCTATACGCTACTTTTCCGATCTGTGCTATCACTGGGTAAGGTCCCATAAATCTCGGGGCTAACTTACCTTTCTTCCCAAATCTAAGAATACCTTTTCAAGGAGAGACCTTGAGATACACTTTGTCTCCAACTTGGAACTCTAGAGGTCTATGACGTTTATCAGCATACAACTTCTGTCTATCTTGTGCAGCCTTCAACTGTTGTTGTATAACTTTAATCTTCTCAGTTGTTTGTTGCACTAACTCAGGACCCAAAAGTTGGTATTCTTCGGTTTCAAACCAGCATAACGGAGATCTACAATGTCTACCATATAATGCTTCATATGGTGCCATATCAATACTGGCCTGATAACTATTATTATAAGCAAACTCAATCAAGCTGAAGTGTAAATCCCAGCTTCCCACAAACTAAAGGACACATGCCCTAAGCAAATCCTCCAAGATCTGTATGGTCCTCTCAGACTGCCCATCTGTCTGAGGATGAAAAGTTGTACTAAACTTCAACGGAGTACCCAAGGCTTTATGTAATCATTACCAAAAATGACTTGTAAATTGGGGACCTCAATCAGATACAATTGTAGTTGGGACTCCGTGCAACTGCACTATCTCATCTATATAGATCTGTGCAAGCTTCTCCGCAGTATAGGTTGTTTTGACAGGAAAAAAATGTACCATCTTAGCAACCTATCAACTATCACCTAGATGGAATCATGACTTTTGGCTGTCCTAGGCAGACCAACCACAAAATCCATTGTCACGTAATCCCACTTCCACTGAGGTATAGGTAAGGTTTGTAACATTCCTATAAGTTTCTGATGTTCTGCTTTAACCTACTGACATACCAGACACTGCATAACAAAGTCAGCTACATCCTTCTTAAGACCAGGCCACCAATACATATCTTTTAAGTTTTTGTACATTTTGGTACTTCCTAGATGCATTGCATACATGGATGAGTGAGCTTCCTCCATAACTAACTTCCTTAAGTTATTACTATCAGGAACTATCATTCTACCATGGTAACAAACTATCTCGTCCTATGATTCATGGAAACTGTCTCATTTCTCACTGCCCAATTATGACTTAATTTGTTGAATCACAGTATCATCCTGTTGTGCCTCTTTGATCTGTTCTTTTAGAGTGGGTTTCACATGCATCTCAGTTAACAACCCTGCTAACAGGGATACTTCTAACTGCACATTCATCTGTCTCAAAGAGACAAGCATATCTCACTTATTGCACACTAAGGAATTCATTTGTGCATTATCTGAGGGTGAAGATGAGGATTTTCTACTGAGTGCATCAGCCACTATATTGGCTTTACCTAGATGATAATCAATTGTACAATTGTAGTCCTTGATTAACTCCATCTAGTGACGTTGTCTCGTATTCATCTCATGCTGAGAGATATATTTTAAGGTTTTATGATCTGTGAAGATCTAGCACATTTCTCCATAGAGATAATGCCTCCAGATCTTCAACGCATGAACTACTGTAGCTAGTTCTAGATCATGTGTCAGATAATTCTCCTCATGTTTCTTGAGTTGTCGAGAAGTAAAAGAAACTACATGATCATTATGCATCAACACACAACCTAGACCATTCTTAGAAGCATCACAGAAAACAACATATCCCTTACCCTGCTCAGGTAAAACTAACACAGGTGCACTAGTCAACTTTTCTTTCAATATCTGGAAAGAATGCTGACACTTGTCATTCCAAACAAAAGGAACTTCTTTTCTTGTCAACCGGGTTAAGGGTAATGCTATAGAGCTGAAATCTTTAATAAACCTCCTGTAATATCCTGCCAGGCCTAGGAAACTATGAACCTCGGTCGGTGTCTTATGTTGTTCCCACTCCACAACAGATTCTACATTCTTAGGATCAACACAGATACCTGAAGCAGATATGACGTGTCCAAGAAAAGATACTTCTGTTAACCAGAACTCACACTTGCTAAACTTAGCATATAACTTATAATGTCTCAATCAGGTCAAATCTTGACGAAGATGTTGTTCATGTTGTTGACTGTCTCTACTGTATATCAAGATGTCATCTATGAAAACCACTACGAACTGATCAAGGAAAGGCTGAATGATTCTATACATCAACTCCATGAATGCAATTGGTGCATTAGTTAGTCCAAACGACATAACTATGAACTCATAATGCCCATACCTTGTCCTAAAGGTCGAGTTAGGTATGTCACTCTCCTTGATGTGTAACTGATGATATCCTGATCTCAGATCAATCTTAGAAAACATTGTTGCACTATGCAACTGATCAAACAAATCATCGATCATTGGTAAGGGATATTTGTTCTTAATAGTCACCTTGTTGAGCTGTCTGTAATCTATACATAGTCTCATAGACCCATCCTTCTTTTTAACAAAAAGAACTAGAGCACCACATGGCGAAGTACTCGGTCATATGAAGCCTTTCTCAAGCAACTCTTACAACTGTTTCTTAAGTTCTTCCATCTCAGCTGGTTCCATCCTATAAGGGGTTTGGGCTATAGGTTGTGTATCCGGAACAAGATTAATCTCAAAATTAATCTCATGAGGTGGAGGAATACCTAGTAATTCCTCAGGAAACACATCCTCGAATTCCTTAACAACCAAAACTTCAGAGAGACTAGGGCCCTTTATTCTGGTATCTACCACATGTGCCAAGAATGTGAATCATCCTTGTCTCATCAACTTCTCTGCTACCATAGCTGACACTAAACAGGTTGGGAGAATCTTCCTCTCCCCCTGATAGACCCATGTCTTGTCACCATACATGAACATGACCTACTTGGAACCACAATCCAAGACAACTTTATACTTCTCTAAGGTGTCCATCCCGAGAATTACATCAAACCCATGCATTTCAAGTGGTATAAGATCCACTTGAATGTTGTGTTCAGAGAAGGAAAGAACACAAGAAGAACATACTTCCTGCAACATCGTTGATCCTTCTAACAGAGTTTCTAGTAACAGATTATCCTTTCTAGGATTAACAACCATATTACAGTCGTGAATCACTTCTCGAGTGATAAAAGAATGTGTAGCACCTGGATCAATCAAAAACATACATGAAACATGATGAAGACATATTAGAATGAAATAATTCCATATGACATGTCACAACACATGGGTCAACCACTACCTCTGGCTAATTCATAGCATAGAATCTCATCGTCGCTTGCTGTCGACCTTGTTCTCTACTGGTCGGTGCAGATGATCCTACCTAAGACGCTTATCCACATCCCCTAGAGCCACTATTGAAATGTTGTCTCTGAGAGCCCTGTTGGCTCTGCCTCGATGGTTGGGTCACTTCCACATCCCTAACTGGACAGTTCTTTATCACATGCCCTATTTGTCTACACTTGTAGCAGACTCTATTATCCCACTGCAACCTAGACGGTACTATCACTGACATTGATGTTGAACTCTTAGCTTTTCCTGAGGGAAAACTACAACCTCTACCTCAGCTAGATGTCCACTGTGTCTAAGTATTGAACCTTTGTGGTTCCACAGGTGTAGAAAACCTCAGTTTCTTAAAACTTCCAGACCTCTGATTCTAAAATTATGTGGTGCTTTCCTACTGTTTGCCTCTGGTTTCTCTATTATGGACCTCTCTACCCATCTAACTGATTCCAAAAAGGTAGCAAATCTCTCCCTATTCTCTAGAGCAGATACAGGTGTGGTCAATTCAATGTTCAAACCTTTCTCAAAATGCTGAATTCTCTCCTCATCTATGGTGGCCATGTGCGGAAAAAACTACAGAAACTCCATAAACTTAACTTCATACTCATTAACCTTCATCGTCCCCTGTCTAATTCACTCAAACTGTGAAATCTTCACATCAAGATAGGTCTTGGGGAAGTATCTACTGACAAACTCTTGTCGGAATTCCTTCCATCCGACCTCAACACTCGGTCATTTGTCTTCTTCTATGGCCCACCAATGGCCAGCACTTCCCTTCAGAAGGTATACAGCATGCTTAACCTTATCAGCTTTTGGGATATCAAGGATCTTAAAGGATTTCTCTATCTCAGTAAGCCATAAATCTGCATCTGTTGGGTCAGCTGTGTCAGCATACTCAATGGCTCCTACCTGACGTAGCCATTCAAAGTCGTGTCAGGTCCATGTCCCTCACTAGGTCCTGATGTCCTAGGGGCTGGTATAGGTATCCCGTCAGCCATATGTGTCACCATATTCATAATATGTCTGAAAAGAGCTTGAAAAGCTGGGCTTTCTAATAGAGTTTGGTCAGGTTGAGGATTCTCAGGCATTGGTTCATCTCTATCTTGATCCTTTGCACCACCTCCAGGTGCAGCAACACTACTCTCAGCAGTGTGTTCTTCGTGCGCTCCAGACATCTTTGGTTCCTATTTCTTCTCCTGTACAAGGAGATTTTTACTATAAGATATACTGGAGGACACTAGAACAGACTCAACAAACCTAATCATATGTCTCTGTAGACTCAGCGAACCTTAGGCTCTGATACCAAAACTTTGTGACGACTCGATTACAAACCAAGCCATCACCAGTAAAATGCGAAATTATCATAAATAACAGAGTTAACAAAAACCACTAAAATTTAAAACCATCTTTACACATAGATTCTTGTCTAATAAGCTTTTACACAAAGGACCAAGCTTTACATACACATAGTTCATGGCATACATTCAGTATGTTGTCTCTTCTCGAGGATAGAAAGTACCATTTACTTTGCTCTACTATATACAATAGCATTATAAGAACCTCGAGACAAGCAAATCAAAATCTCAAGTCGTTCGTGAAAACCAAGAAGGACTATCTCCCAAGGACCTAAGAGTACAAAGATGACACATAGACATCTATCTAAGAAACCCTGACTGACAACGTTCTTGACCTAAAATGCTACTATTGTTCTTGCTGACATGATCCTTCTTCTGTAGCTCGGTTCCTAGTCCCTCATCTGTGACCACTTAAAAATTTGTGGATCCCACAGGGTGAGACTATTATCCCATCGAGAGATATAACTCTTTGCCAACAATATTATTATTATAGAAAATAATATAAAATTGCAGGTATTCTATTTGTTTAACAGATATATCTTCAAGTACCAAGCAAGGACATTAATAATAGGTCTATAAATCATCTTGCACTTGAAAAGGAATATGAATAACATGTATATCATCTATCTATCAAGATGTATAAAAGTAATAAGGCATCAACCAATGTTTCTGTATTTGGTCCTTAAACAAATAAACTACATGGCTGATTTCATGTTCACATTCATACTTATGCCTAGAGGAGATGAGATATACCGCTCATACTCCAACTGACCACTATTAAGTCGAAATCGGTACCATACAAGGTCAATGGCAGAGCCAGCTGTCAATACCTCTCCTTTCTCAGTCAGCTCCAGAACACTTAGGTAACACTTAGGTTTAGCATGACATCTTGTGCCTGCTGTAATTAGCTATGTCGTGGTATAACGTCATCTTCGCTATAGAGTTATTGTCGTAGCATGTACTCTCTTCGGGAGAAGACCACTTAGCTTTCCTGAATTATCAGGATGACCACTGAGCAATCATGTTTTGATTTTATCAGGAAGTACACTGAGCAACTTGAGATATTTGGGGATTCCACTAAGAACCCTTATTTTAATTTGGAAGTTCACTAAGCACCCTTATATTATCACATATTCAAAAATATGTGTTCCGAGTAAAAATTCATTTCACCATTCAGCAAGTGCTAACACTGAATGGATCTATGGTCTGGGCAACTACATGATAATATGCATCTTGCTTAATTAAGTGCATTACTATATCCTTTAGCATCAATCAAGTTACAAACAAGATTAACACCAATTACTACAAAGAAAAGCATAAAAACATTATCAGATACTTTCATATTCACTTAGTCACATAGTTCACTTAGAACCTCAACCTTTTGTCATCATCTCTATTGGGTATTCGACCCTTCATTCATCACTAAGCACTGTCACCACTTAGCATATGATCATTACCTTTAGGTCATCGGACCTGGGTATTTATTCACATAGTCCACGTAGCTCATTGGATCTGTATCACATAGCCAAATAGTTTATTGGTTTATTGTTACATAGCCACATAGCTCTTACTTAACCATACCTATTACTTTAAGATACTTGCATGATTATTACATCATATTATCCACAATTCCAAAAACATGCCCATGGAACATTAAGGAACACATCCTTTCTTATGAATTAGGGTTAGAGTCCACTGATTCAAGGTTTCAAGATTCCATTAATAAGATTATATCTTAACTCATATTCCACTCTTCAGAGGAATATTAATGTATGTTATTTACATACTTATATTTCAAATCTTAGTTTCTCTCTTATCCTCACTAAGATATAGATTACTTAATTCTCATCCTTAAGGTCTACCACTCATCATCATGAAGTTGAGTCAAACATTTTGCATTTCAATATTGCATTAAAACATAATCATCACTTAGACAATCTCAATTAATGGGAACATGTCTACCATATCAAGTAGCATGATTGATAACATTATTCTATTGTATTTGTAGATGCATTTATTATCTTAACAAGTATTAAATTGATCATGTGGTGAACCACATGTTGGATCCTATATGGGTGATTGGATGCTCTAGAAGGGGGGTGAATAGAGCTTAATGCACTTAAATAAAATTCATTAGACCTTCAAGATATATCACAAGATAAGGTTGTTAAATAGGAAATTTGTGTGCAACTAAAACATGCATAGAAAGGATGAGAGAGATTGAGAAAACACAAGAGGACAAGCTATTTAGAGTGGTTCCACACTTCAAACTAGAAGTGAGTCAGTCCACTACCTAGAGAGATCAACCTATAGGATTTCTTAACCTTGCATCTTCATTATATTCATTATAAGAGATACAATACATGACCACCAATCCAATACAAAGAGTCTTCAACCTTACCAAGGACTTACCCACTTTGCAAGGAGTCTTCCGCCTTCTTCCAAGGACTTACCTACTCTTGCACAAGTCTTCAGCCTTGTAGGGATTACCCACTCTTCTTGGATCTTCCGCCTTTGACTTCACCTTCACTCAGAGAAGCATCCACCAAGGACTTACCCACTTGAGCAAGGAGTCTTCTGCCTTCACCAAGGGCTTACCCACTCTTGCTCCAAGTCTTCATCCTTGATCTTCACCAAGGGACTCCTTCCCTTGTTCTTCTTCACCTCTCTTAGCCAAGAGAGAGAGCCTTCATCTTCATGGTTGAAAAGAGAGATAGGGAGGTGGTGGAAGTGAGAGCCTCACAAGATATACATGTAGGACTAGCTCTCTTACATATTTCCTACTCACTCTAACGAATGTAGCAAGTAATTAAGCTTAGAGAGGGAGGCGGATGTAGGAAGCACCCCACTATAGAATAGGAACCTCACATAGAGTTTTGCATTGAATGCTCAACCTTGGAATGAAGCCCAAGGGGTCCTATTTACAGCTGAGGATGCCTCTTAGCCTTTGGGAACACTTCAAAACAAAAACTAGCCATTTTGTGGCTTGCAATGGATATATTTTCACTTGTTGCAACTCCACAATGGCTAGAAGCACTTTTCTGCACTTTTCTGTACAGTGCAATTGGTCGAGTTTCTATAAGGGTAACTCGACCGATAGAGTAAAAGACAAAGCTGATATTCAGACCATCGATCGAGTTTGTCATGGGTAAACTCCATCGGTCAAGTTCTGTGAAGTGTAAACTCGACCAATCAAAAGTCATTTTCAAGATCCAATCAGGATCGGTCGAGTTCTACATATTGACAACTCGACTGATAAACAGCCTGATGTAAATTTTGGAAAATGGCTTTTGAGTGCTTAAACATTCGATCTAAGTGCTCCTGATTTTTTCAAAGCTTAATTACAAGTCATGCAATCATTACAAGTGATTTACAACATGATTCTAATGGATTTACATCATATTACAAAAATGTGCACTTATATTGACTTTGACTTATCTTTTCTCCAATTTGATATGCGCAAGTTAGGGCATTTGGAGTGTGTTTATACATAATCTGAAATCACTCAAGTAGAGACATTAGACACAAATATGTGGAATGGTTAATCATCATCAAAACATGGGTTTAGTCAATTTAGATGTGAATCAACATTGACCTAATTGACCTTGAGTCAACATTCTCCCCCTTTTTTGAAGATGACAAGCCATTCCATAATTGTATTGAAAGCTTTTAAGTAAAATCCTACCTTTGGAGAAACCTAGGGGTTTCAATATGATTGAGCTCATATTCTCCCCCTCAATTGATGTGCATGGAGTTTTCATACTCCCCCTCAATTGATTCTATTTCTCCCGCATTGTTAGATTTCATAACATTTATAGAAACTATGTCTTCTACTCATATATGTTCTACACATATATGTCTTCTCCCCTTTACCTACTCCCTTTACATGAACATACTTCTCTTCTTCATGTAAGACATGCCTTCTCCCTATTTTGTCAAAAGAAGACATACCTTTCTCCCCCTTTGTCATTTCAAAAAGTGGGATTATGAAGAAATAAGAAACACCACTTGTTAAGAGAAAGGAGATAACCAAAGGTTATATAAGGAGAGTAGAAGAGCACAGATAGGGGCTTGTCCAAGCATAGAAAGAAATGCAAGTTAAAGCATGCACTTGAATACCCCAAAATGCAAGATGAAGTGTTGCAGAAAAACAATAAAACGTAGTTTTGACCCTCAAGATGATAGAATTTGCCCAATAAGTGTCAGGGTTCATGGCAAAGTGATGAGCCTTGCTCAAAAGTTTGTTTCTGCATAAAAAAAACACTACTCTTATAGCAAAAACTGAAACTGGAGCAAAATCTGCATAAAATCCAAAAAATACTCCAATTTCTACATATAATGTAGATCTATGTACCTTGCATAATAATGTTACGCAAGCAACTCAATATAGTAGATATGCAATTCAAAGAATAAGCTTGAGCATGTACGAGACAAGACACAAGCATAGAATATAGTGAAATACCACTGGATGAGCAATGTTACCAATTATAAACAAGGTTAGAACTAAATGTAGTGAACTACTAATAGATGTTATCACAAGTTAGGACTATTGGTAGGATCTAGGTCATAGCAAGAGATACCAAAAGATACACAAGATAAAGCAAGCTATGAGTAGATGTAGACATATATCCAAACAAAGAGATAAGAAATTTTAGAAGCATGGAAGGATATAACTCACTAACAAATATGCATCATTTCCAAAGGATGATTACCACTAAGAACCTCAAGGTTGTATCAAAACAAGATATACACCTTGATCGATGTAGCAAGTTAGAGTTCAACAGAAGCAATTTTAGACACAACCAAGAGATCCAAAGAGATCATCATCAAAACCTGCAAAACAACTCAAAGTAAGTAATTGCAACATATAGATATGCCAATTTAGAGCAATTAGAGAGATAGAGTTGTAAGCAAGATAGGAAATTTAGAACATGGCAATATGCATATATAAAGGTACCAAATGAGAGTGCCAAAGGATAAAGCTATTGGTTGAGAAAATCTAGTTGAGAGGGAAATTCTCATTCAATAAGCCAACTGTGTATTCTGTGCACAGTGTTATCGGTCGAGTTCTGTGTATTGATAACTCAACCGATGATAGCTACTATCAACACCCATTGGTGCCTATCGGTCGAGTTTAAAATAGGACAAACTTGACCGACAGAGCTACTGTCAAAAAGCACATATATTTCATAAAGCAATATTTAAAGGCATGCTAAAAATATAAACCATATCCAAACATGTCTAAGCAAGTTAGTAATGCACTATAGAGCATTAGAAATTGTTTTTGAGCAAGAGTGTGAAGAGAAACACAAAATACCACTTTTGACTCAAAAACTATATGTATAGTGCACACTATCTTGACAAAAACAAGTTAGGATTGGTTATAAGCAAGAAATTCTTTACCTTTTTTCTTACCATTCCTTTTTCCACTTGTTGTCACCCTCTACACATCTCACCTTTCGTCTTTCATGTGGATTGAGAAGTCAATTTGCAATTTAATAGCTCAAATCAATCCATTTGCAAGTACCTACAAGAAGAAAGATGAAATGGTCCCCAATCATGTTTCTGGGTCCGGAGGGGTTAGCTTAGAAATCCAAGTCCTATTGCTCTTGGGTGCTTTCCTAAAAGGACAACAAGTAGAATAATTACCAAAATCATTGCAATAGTTGCATGTGCCCATAGTCTTGGAACTAGAGGATTCTCCATAGAATATTAGAGGCCATTTATCTTTGTTGTTCCTTTGACTACCATCATACCCCAAACAATGTCTACCAATTTGTTTGGTAGTATGGTGTAGGATATCATTAAGGCTCTTCTTACCAACTAAGAATCTTTGCAAAGAAGATCTCAAACTGTCATTATCATGCTTAAAAGAAGTAATAGTAGAATACAAATGATTGATATTATCTCTAGCATTCAAAAGATAACTTTCTAAGCAAAGAATTTTAGTTAAATAAGAATTGCTATCAATATGAAGAGCAACAACATCATTCTCTCTACTATTAGAACTAGATCAAGATTCATGCACATTGAATTTAGCAAGCAAGGATGTATTTTCTGTTTCAAGCAAAGCAATCTTAGAAAGATAAATACCATTTTTCAGATTCTAATTATTGCAAAGCAAAATCTTTACCCTTGTTTTCAGATTTAAGAACATCAATATCATGCATGAGAGAATCAATAATTAAGGTATGCTCTTCATTAGAACTAGGCATGATAGGTTGAGCTTCTAGAAATATAATCTTATCAAGCAAACTAGCATTTTCAAGTTTAAGAGAGTCTACTTGGCTAATATAATCATTTTTGTCATCAAGCAAGAAAGAATTAGCATGTTCAAGATCATCTAATTCTACATGCATATTATCAACGATTCTAGCAAGCTTTTTCTTTTTCCTTTTATAAGACTTAAGAGAGGCACAAATATCATGAATAATAGAAATCAAAGATTCTTTATCTAAAGAGTTTAGATTTACCTCACTTGAGTCCTTACTTGTTGATTCTATAAGAGAAAAATGGCATTCTCCTTCATCACTAGAGCTTGAGCTTGATCCTTCAGTTGAATCTTCACTTGAGCTTGAGTTGGAGGAGTCACTTGAGCTTGAGTGCCATTTCTCCTCCTTCTTGTACTTCTCCTCTTCTCTTCTGAAGATGGGTCTTTTTGCCTAGTGGAAAATCTTCCTTGTAGTGACCCTTCTTTCCACATGTGAAGCACTGAATGGAGGAGGACTTGCCTTTGTAAATTTTACCCTTGGAGTACATGGCATTTTCTTTAACTTGAGAGGATGGAGAAACTTGTACCATGATAGCTTCAATTTGAGATTTCATTTCAGCCTTATTCATTCTCTTTAGCTCTTTCTTCTCTTGTCTTTCAACTTCTTCTCTTTTGTCAAATGTGACTTCATGTGCTTGTAAATTTTCAATGAGCTCTTCAATAGGGAAATCCTTAAGAGACCTTGCTTCTTCAATGGAAGTCACCTTGGGTTCCCACCTCTTGGGAAGAGTTCTAAGAATCTTTGGGTTTATCTCTCTACTAGACATAGGATGACCTAGAACCGCAAGACCATTCACAATGGTGTTGAGCCTTGAGTACATGTTGGATATCATCTCCTCCTTTCACATCTTGAAGTTCTCAAGCAGCCCTTTGAGCATGTATACTTTGCTTTCCTTCACTTGATATGTCCCCTCATAAGTGATGCATAGCTTTCTCCATACCTCATAGGCTATTTCACATGAAGAAATACATTTGAACTCGGTGGAGGTCATGGAGGCATAGAGGATGTGCATGGCTCTAGCATTCAAGGTTGCTTTCTTCAAGGTAGCATCATCCCTTTCTTCAATCTTTGTCTTTGGTAGCTTGTATGGGCTGTTCACCATTTTCCACATCTCAAGATTTGATCCTTGGATGTAGAATTGAAGCCTTCTTCTCCAATAGAGGAAATTGCTCTCATCAAAGATTGGTAGGTTGATCAAATATCTCCCTCCTTGGTAGTCACCCATCTTCTCCTACTTGTTGAAGTATGCTTGGAGAAGCCCGCTCTGATACCAATTGTTGGATCCTAGATGGGTGATTGGATGCTCTAGAGGAGGGGGGTGAATAGATCTTAATGCACTTAAACAAAATTCATTAGACCTTAAAGATATATCACAAGATAAGGTTTCTAAATAGCAAATTTTTGTGCAACTAAAACATGAAGAGTAGGGATGAGAGAGATTGAGAAAACACAAGAGGACAAGCTATTTAGAGTGGTTCCACACTTCAAACTAGAAGTGAGTCAGTCCACTACCTAGAGAGGTCAACCTATAGGATTTCTTAACCTTGCATATTCATTATATTCATTATAAGGGATACAATACATGACCACCAAAGGACTTACCTATCCAATACAAAGAGTCTTCAACCTTACCAAGGACTTACCCACTTTGCAAGGAGTCTTCCACCTCTTCCAAGGACTTACCTACTCTTGCACAAGTCTTCAGCCTTGCAGATATTACCCACTCTTCTTGGATCTTCCGCCTTTGACTTCACCTTCACTCGGAGAAGCTTCCACCAAGGACTTACCCACTTGAGCAAGGAGTCTTCTGCCTTCACCAAGGACTTACCCACTCTTGCTCCAAGTCTTCAGCCTTGATCTTCACCAAGGGACTCCTTCCCTTGTTCTTCTTCACCTCTCTTAGCTAAGAGAGAGAGCCTTCATCTTCATGGTTGAAAAGAGAGATAGGGAGGTGGTGGAAGTGAGAGCCTCACAAGATATACATGTAGAACTATCTCTCTTACAAATTTCCTACTCACTCTAATGAATGTAGCAAGTGATTAAGCTTAGAGAGAGAGAGAGGAGGCTGTAGGAAGCACTCAACTATAGAATAGGGACCTCACATAGAGTTTTGCATTGAATCCTCAACCTTGGAATGAAGCCCAAGGGGTCCTATTTATATCAGAGGATGCCTCTTAGCCTTTGGGAACACTTGAGAACAAAAACTAGCCATTTTGTGGCTTGCAACGGATATACTTTCACTTGTTGCAACTCCACAACGGCTAGAAGCACTTTTATGCACTTTTCCGTACAGTTCAATCGGTCGAGATTCTATAAAGGTAACTCGACCGATAGAGTAAAAGACAAAGCCAATATTCAGACCATCGATCGAGTTTGTCCTGGGGAAACTCGATTGACCAATGAAAATCGAATTGGTCAGGTACTCCATCAGTCAAGTTCTGTGAAGTGTAAACTCAACCGATCAAAAGTCATTTTTAAGATCCAATCAGGATCGGTGTTGTTCTTTGTATTGGCAACTCGACCGATGAACAGCCTGATGTAAATTTTGGAAAATGGCTTTTGAGTGCTGAAACATTCGATCTAAGTGCTCCTAATTTTTTCTGAGCTTAATTACAAGTCATACAATCATTACAACTGATTTACAACATGATTCTAATTGATTTACATCATATTACAAAAATGTGCACTTGTATTGACTTTGACTTGTCTTTTCTCCAATTTGATATGCGCAAGTTAGGGCATTTAGAGTGTGTCTATACCTAATCTAGAATCTATCAAGTAGATACATTAGACACAAATATGTGGAATGGTTAGTCATCATCAAAACACGGGTTTAGTTAATTTAGACGTGAGTCAACATGGACCTAATTGACCTTGATTCAACATTCTCCCCCTTTTTGAAGATGACAAACCATTCCATAAATGTATTGAAAGCTTTTAAGTAAAATCATACCTTTAGAGAAAGCTAGGGGTTTCAATACGATTGAGCTCATATGCTCCCCCTCAATTGATTGCATTGGAATTCTCATACTCCCCCTCAATTGATGTTATTTCTCCTGCACGGTAAGATTTCATAACATTTATAAAAACTATGTCTTCTACTCATATATGTTCTACACATATATGCCTTCTCCCCTTTACCTACTCCCTTTACATGAACATACTTCTCTTCTTCATGTAAGACATGCCTTCTCCTTGTTTTGTCAAAAGAAGACATACCTTTCTCCCCCTTTGTCATTTCAAAAAGTGGGGTTATGAAGAAATAAGAAACACCACTTGTTAAGAGAAAGGAGATAACCAAAGGTTATATAAGGAGAGTAGAAGAACACAGATAGGGGCTTGTCCAAGCATAGAAAGAAATACAAGTTAAAGCATGCACTTGAACAACCCAAAATGCAAGATGAAGTGCTACAGAAAAACAATAAAATGCAATTTTGACCCTCAAGATGACAGAATTTTCCCAATAAGTGTCAGGGCTCATGGATAACCGATGAGCTTTGCTCAGAAGGTCGTTTCTGCATAAAAACACTACTCTTGCAGCAAAAACTGGAACTGGAGCAAAATATGCATAAAATCCAAAAAATACTCCAATTTCTACATATAATGTAGATCTATGTACCCTGCATCATTTCCAAAGGATAATTACCACTAAGAACCTCAAGGTTGTATCAAAACAAGATATACACCTTGATCGATGTAGCAAGTTAGAGTTCAACGGAAGCAATTTTAGACACAACCAAGAGATCCAAAGAGATCATCATCAAAACCTGCAAAACAACTCAAAGTAAGTAACTGCAACATATAGATATGCCAATTTAGAGCAATTAGAGAGATAGATTTGTAAGCAAGATAGGAAATTTAGAACATGACACTATGCATATATAAAGGTACCAAATAAAAGTGCCAAAGAATAAGACCATTGGTTGAGAAAATCTAGTTGAGAGGGAAATTCACATTCAATAAGACAACTGTGTATTCTGTGCACAGTGTTATCGGTCGAGTTATGTGTATTGACAACTTGACCGATGACAGTTGCTGGCAACACCCATTGGTTCCTATCGGTCGAGTTTCAAACAGGACAAACTCGACCGACAGAGTTGCTGTCAAAATGCACATATATTTCATAAAAACATATTTAAAAGCATGCTAAAAATATAAACCATATCCAAACATGTCTAAGCAAGTTAGTAATGCACTATAGAAGCATTAGAAATTGTTTTTTAGTAAGAGTGTGAAGAGAAACACAAAATACCACTTTTGACTCAAAAACTATATGTATAGTGCACACTATCTTGACAAAACCAAGTTAGGATTTTTTATAAGCAAGAAAACATTTACCTTTGCTCTTACCATTCCTTTTTCCACTTGTTGTCACCCTCTACACATCTCACCTTTCTTCTTTCATGTGTATTTAGAAGTCAATTTGCAATTCAATAGCTCAAGTCAATCCATTTTCAAGTACCTACAATAAGAAAGATGAAATGGTCCCCAATCATGTTTTTGGGTCCGGAGGGGTTAGCTTAGCAACCCAAGTCCTATTTCTCTTGAGTGCTTTCCTAAAAGGACAACATGTACAATAATGACCAAAATCATTGCAATAGTTGCATGTGCCCATAGTATTGGAACTAGAGAATTCTCCATGGAATACTAGAGGTCCTTTACCTTTGTTGTTCCTTTGACTACCATCATACCCCAAACCATGTCTACCAATTTGTTTGGTAGTATGGTGTAGGATATCATTAAGGCTCTTCTTACCAACTAAGAATCTTTGCAAAGAAGATCTCAAACTGTCATTATCATGCTTAAGAGAAGTTATAGTAGAAGACAAATGATTGATATTATCTCTAGCATGCAAAAGATCATTTTCTAAGCAAAGAGCTTTAGTTAAATAAGAATCTCTATCAATATGAAGAGCAGCAACATCATTCTCTCTTCTAGTAGAACTAGAACAAGATTCATGCACATTGATTTTAGCAAGCAAGGATGTATTTTCTGTTTCAAGCAAAGCAATCTTAGAAAGATAAATACCATTTTCAGATTCTAATCCTTGTAAATCAAAATCTTTTTCCTTGTTTTTCTATTTAAGAACATCAATATCATGCATGAGAGAATCAACAATTAATATATGCTCTTCATTAGAACTAGGCATAAGAGGTTGAGCTTCTAGAAATCTAATCTTATCAAGCAAACTAGCATTTTCAAGTTTAAGAGAGTCTACTTGGCTAAGACAAGCATTTTTTTTATCAAGAAAACAAGAATTAGCATGTTCAAGATCATCTAATTCTACATGCATATTATCAACAATTCTAGCAAACATTTTCTTTTTCCTTTTATAAGACTTAAGAGAGGCACAAGTATCATGAATAATAGCAATCAAAGATTCTTTATCTAAAGAGTTTAGATTTACCTCACTTGAGTCCTTACTTGTTGATGCTATAAGAGAAAAATGGCATTTTCCTTCATCACTGGAGCTTGATCTTGATCCTTCACTTGAATCTTCACTTGAGCTTGAGTTGGAGGAGTCACTTGAGCTTGAGTGCCATTTCTCCTTCTTCTTGTACTTCTCTTCTCTTCTCTTGTGAAGATGGGTCTTTTTGCCTTGTGGGCAATCTTCCTTGTAGTGACCCTTCTTTCCACATTTGAAGCACCAGATGGAGGAGGACTTGCCTTGTAGAGTTTACCCTTGGAGTACATGGCATCTTCTTTAACATGAGAAGATGGAGAACATTGTCCCATGATAGCTTCAATATGAACCTTCATTTCAGCCTTCTTCATTCTCTTTAGCTCTTTTTCTCTTATCTTTCAACTTCTTCTCTTTTATCAAGTGTGACTTCATGTGCTTGTATATTTCCAATGAGCTCTTCAATAGGGACATCCTTAAGAGACCTTGCTTCTTCATTGGAAGTCACCTTGGGTTCCCACCTCTTGGGAATATTCTAAGGATCTTTGAGTTGAACTCTCCACTAGACATAGGATTAACTAGAACCGCAAGACCATTCACAATGGTGTTGAGTCTTGAGTACATGTTGGCTATCCTCTCCTCCTTTCCCATCTTGAAGTTCTCAAGCAGCCCTTTGAGCATGTAGACTTTGTTTTCCTTCACTTGATTTATCCCCTCATAAGTGATACATAGCTTTCTCCATACCTCATAGGCTGTTTCACATGAAGAAATACAGTTGAACTTGGTGGAGGTCATGGAGGCATAGAGGATGTGCATGGGTTTAGCATTCAAGTTTGCTTTCTTCAAGGTAGCATCATCCCATTCTTCAATCTTTGTCTTTGGTAGCTTGTATAGGCTATTCACCATTTTCCACATCTCAAGACTTGATCCTTGGATGTAGAATTGAAGCCTTCTTCTCCAATGGAGGAAATTACTCCCATCAAAGATTGGTAGGATGATCAAGTATCTTCCTCCTTGGTAGTCACCCATCTTCTCCTACTTCTTGAAGTATGCTTGGAGAAGCCCACTCTGATATCAATTGTTGGATCCTAGATGGGTGATTGGATACTCTAGAGGGGGTGAATAGAGCTGAATGCACTTAAAAAAATTTATTAGACCTTCAAGATATATCACAAGATAAGGTTGATAAATAGGAAATTTGTGTGCAACTAAAACATGCATATCAAGGATGAGAGAGATTGAGAAAACACAAGAGGACAAGCTATTTAGAGTGGTTCTACACTTC
Source organism: Alisma plantago-aquatica (assembly GCA_963693085.1). Taxonomy (NCBI): domain Eukaryota; kingdom Viridiplantae; phylum Streptophyta; class Magnoliopsida; order Alismatales; family Alismataceae; genus Alisma; species Alisma plantago-aquatica. Next base: position 668,512,717 of record OY856414.1, read on the forward strand.
AAACTAGAAGTGAGTCAGTCTACTACCTAGAGAGGTCAACCTATAGGATTTCTTAACCTTCCATGTTCATTGTATTCATTATAAGAGATACAATATATGACCACCAAAGGACTTACCTATCCAATACAAAGAGTCTTCAACCTTACCAAGGACTTACCCACTTTGCAAGGAGTCTTCCGCCTTTTTTGAAGGACTTACCTACTCTTACACAAGTCTTCGGCCTTGCAGGGATTACCCACTCTTCTTGGATCTTCCGCCTTTGACTTCACCTTCACTTGGAGAAGCTTCCACCAAGGACTTACCCAGTTGAGCAAGGAGTTTTCTGCCTTCACCAAGGGCTTACCCACTCTTGCTCCAAGTCTTCATCCTTGATCTTCACCAAGTGACTCCTTCCCTTTCTTCTTCACCTCTCTTATCTAAGAGAGAGAGCCTTCATCTTCATGGTTGAAAAGAGAGATAGGGAGGTGGTGGAAGTGAGAGCCTCACAAGATATACATGTAGGACTAGCTCTCTTACAGATTTCCTACTCACTCTAATGAATGTAACAAGTTATTAAGCTTAGAGAGAGAGGAGGTTGTAGTAAGCACTCAACTATAGAATAGGAACCTCACATAGAATTTTGCATTGAATGCTAAACCTTGGATTGAAGCCTAAGGGGTCCTATTTATAGTTGGGGATGCCGCTTAGCCTTTGGGAACACTTGAGAATGAAAACTAGCCATTTTGTGGCTTGCAACGGATATATTTTCACTTGTTGCAACTCCACAACGGCTAGAAGCACTTTTCCGTACAGTGCAATCGGTCGAGTTTCTATAAGAGTAACTCGACCAATAGAGTAAAAGACAAAGCCAATATTCAGACCATCGGTCGAGTTTGTCCTGGGGAAAATAAATTGACCAATGAAAATTGAATTGGTCAAGTACTCTGTCGGTCGAGTTTTGTGAAGTGTAAACTCGACCGATCAAAAGTCATTTTCAAGATCCAATCAGGATCGGTCGAGTTATGTGTATTGACAACTCGACCGATGAACAACCTGATGTAAATTTTGGAAAATGGCTTTTAAGTGCTTAAACATTCGATCTAAGTGCTCCTGATTTTTTCTAATCTTAATTACAAGTCATACAATCATTACAAGTGATTTACATCATGATTCTAATGGATTTATATCATATTACAAAAATGTGCACTTGTATTGACTTTGACTTGTCTTTTCTCCAATTTGATATGCGTAAGTTAGGGCATTCAGAGTGTGTCTATACCTAATCTAAAATCACTCAAGTAGAGACATTAGACACAAATATGTGGAATGGTTAGTCGTCATCAAAACACGGGTTTAGTCAATTTAGACGTGAGTCAACATTGACCTAATTGACCTTGAGTCAACATTCTCCCCCTTTTTGAAGATGACAAACCATTCCATAAATGTATTGAAAGCTTTTAAGTAAAATCACACCTTTAGAGAAACATAGGGGTTACAATAGGATTGAGCTCATATGCTCCCCCTCAATTGATGCGCATGGAGTTCTCATACTCCCCCTCAATTGATGTGCATGGAGTTCTCCTGCATGGTTAGATTTCATAACATTTATAGAAACTATGCCTTCTACTCATATATGTTCTACACATATAAGTCTTCTCCCCTTTACCTACTCCCTTTACATAAACATACTTTTCTTCTTCATGTAAGACATGCCTTCTCCTTGTTTTGTCAAAAGAAGACATACCTTTCTCCCCCTTTTTCATTTCAAAAAGTGGGGTTATGAAGAAATAAGAAACACCACTTGTTAAGAGAAAGGAGATAACCAAAGGTTATATAAGGAGAGTAGAAGAGCACAGATAGGGGATTGTCCAAGCATAGAAAAAATGCAAGTTAAAGCATGCACTTGAACAACCCAAAATGCAAGATGAAGTGTTGTAGAAAAACAATAAAATGTAATTTTGACCCTCAAGATGACAGGATTTGCCCGATAAATAACAGGTGGTGCGGATTCCGCTAGAGGTGCAACACACTAGCCGATTTGACCTGACTAGATGCGCCCCACGAGGTCGGAACACACGTGTGGGGATTTTCTTTTGAAATTTATAATACCTAAACTAACACACCTACGTCTACTAAAACAACTACACCCACAAACTCACGGGGTCGTGTCGTAGTATAGGAAGTTGGCAAGTATAGGGTCGATCCACAAGGAAAAGAGGGGGCTCTAGAGCTAGGTTAGTTTGGCTAGGTTCCTATTGCAGAGACTAGGGTTAAGGGTTTTAAGGTGATTTGATTGTTAAACTACTATGGCCAAACAAGCAATCAAAGGCGAGAATGAAATCTATGTTAACCCTAGGTTAGATTAAGACGAAGCAAGAAAGAAAAGACTAAGCTAGGTATGAAAAGGCAAGTTACACTAAGGCAAGCAAGAGAGAAGCAAAAGAGCAATTAAAGAGCTAAGCTAGCATGAACAAGGCAAGATCAAGGAAAGAAGCTAACTAAGCAAGAAAAGAACTAATTAAGCTAAGCAAGCACAAAACTAGGGTTTTAAGTAGTAAAGAGATGTGTGGGCTGTTTAGGGGTATGAACTTATCACTTAAGTTGGGGGTGACATATGAACATTATGATTCCATTTAGATTATCCAAACCAAACAACAAGTTAGAGTCTAATGAATTAACCTAAGCTACTAACTGGCCATTGATATGCTAGGTTGTGCATAGGGGAACTAGTCCCTAACACCCCCTACTACCCTTACGAGGCTCAATTGGGTTAGGGATTAGGTACAATTCAATTAGAGTCTAATCAAGTCTAGGTTTCTATATTAGGAATTCCTACAGCAATTAGGGGACGAGGGTAGTAATGGGGAGGTGAGATTAGGGTTTTGGACCCCAATTCCCCCACATTCTAGCCTTGAGAAGGCTCCATGCTAATTGCACTAGAATTACCTAATCTAGCTACTTAGATCTCTCACTTAGGTTTAGGGAGATTGATTAGGATGTAGGAAGATGGGAGGCAACCTAGGGATCCAAGAATTGGACCTAGGGGCAAATCCCAAAATTCACACATATAAGCAATTTGCCTAAATTCCTAGGTGATTCCACAAACAAACCAACAAGCAATCCATGGAGAATGAGATGAAAATAGAATATAATCATTAACAAATGGAATTACAACATTTACATGTCAGTTTCCCCCAACATGGTATCAAAGTAACATAATTTCCCCCAAACAGCCAACCCACAAGGTCCTAGCTACTCATAGAAATGGAAAATACAAAAAGAGAGAAGAGAGAGGTAGAAGAAGCCATGGAGCTCAGTGTAGATGAAGAACTCCTCCTCTCCAGCAGCTGTAGGATGTATTCCTCCCTCATCCAAGGTGCAAGGGTGTGAGATGAAGGGGATTATGGGTAGGAACTAGTATAAACTAGTGTTTTGGTGGTCGAAATGGTGAAAAGGAGTGGATTTGAGGTGGATATGGAGTGGAATGGAGTGTGTGGCGATTTGGGGAGCTAGGAGTGGTTGGAAGGTAGATAGCCTCATTCCCCAGCCGCCACCTAGGTATATATATGTTTCTAGGGGGTCTAGGGTTAAGTTAGGGGTAAAATGGGGAAAGTAGTGGGAAAATGGGTCGATTTTGTGAGTAGCACGGCCGTGGTGGGTCATCACAGTCGTGGTGGGTAGGGTAGACCACGGCTGTGGTGGATGGGCACGGTCATGGGAATTAAAATGTGGAGATCATAGGGATATGTACATGGATCGCCATGACCGTGGGGGGTCACCACGGTCGTGGTGGGAACCTATGGCCATGGGCATGTTGATCACCACGGTCGTTTTGGCCATTTTCATCAATTTCTGGGAGTTTTAGTGATTTTTTGTGCTTGGGGCATGTCCACCACGACCGTGGTGGGGTACCACGGTCGTTTTGGTGTCTCTCCCATGCATTTGAGCTTTGAACTTGATCATCCATGGAAGGTATTGCTTCAAAACATTCTTTGCCCACTTGGGATAGGTTGGAAGTAGTTTTGGCCTCATTTTGGGCTCCTCCAAGCCTGAGGAAACCCTAGATTGGACCATCCTCTTTCCATGCCATCAAGTAGTGGACAAAGTACCTATAAAACATGCAAAAAGCCTTCATAAGAGCATTTGGTAGAAATAAGCATATTGGGGGAAATAACATGTATTCTAACAGGTATAGATGTGATTGAAGAGAAATATAACACAAGATGAAGCCCTAAAATAGGGCTGCATCACCACCCCAAACTTGAAACATATTTGTCCTCAAGTATGCTCTAACTCAATCTCTCTACAAATTTTCCACAAACAAGAAATGACAAATGCAATGTAAAGGATGATTATTGTTGAATGGTATCAAAGATGACTAAGTACATGCATTTCACCTCTCTCCTCTCTTGCTTTCACAATCCAATCATGAAAAGAGCACAATGCACATGGACTTCAAATATAGTGCGTAGAATACACAAGTTATCCATACTTCTTCCATAAAGTTCCGGGTAAACCGTTTCATGATGGTGTTAATCAAGGATGACTAGGAGTGTTGTTTCACATTCATGCATTCAGTCTTATGTTTCAAATCACACTAAAAGACCCACGTGGCTACGGAAAAGGGCAAAATGAGGTAAGTTTGATGTTTCCTAGCTCAATGGGTATGAAAGTGGAAGAAAGGGTTGCATTAAGATTTTTGGAGTGTTTTTACACACACATCTTTTCTTTATTTGAATGCTCTTAAACAGGAGCATCCTTTTATTTTGTTTTTGCTTTTCTTTTTCTTTTTTTTTCTTTTTTTTCTTGCCCTTGGTGTAGATAGGGCATATGGTGGATAGAGTGAAGTGGGGAGATAAATATATGGCCACCCCAAACTTTTGGAGGTGGCCAAGGCTGATTATGTGCACTACGGCATCTTTTTATGAGGCGGAGGGGTGTGAAGATGGTGGAAGAATAGTCGGGTCAAAGAGGGGTCATTGGTATGATTTTCCATATAAGACATCCTGCATGAAAGTTAATCCAATACTTCATCCTAGATATCACACCACATGAATGAACAAGATGAAATCGATATATCAAACAAGTGATTCCACAAACACTAAGCGTTCAAAGCTTGCTCAAGTTCACAATTCAGCCAAATCAATCACAATCATGAGAGAGGTGATGCACATGTAAAAAGTCAAACATTGATACCACTTAGAAATAAAGCATGACATTTCACTTGCACTAGTCAAAGGTTGTCATTTTTACTCAAAACAGTAGAGATTGGGTCAAAACATACTTTTTAGACAAGAAACCTCAAATTTGGGCAAAATTGGCCAAAATGGTGTCAAGTTGCCTCAAATCACATCTAAACCTATATTATTGAACTTAAAGCAGTAAACAAGCAAATCCTAACTAAAACATGCAAAAATTACCAAAAATCTACATGATATGCAATGCATGGCGAAAGAGCAAAATTTTTTGAAAAATTACGCAAAAATGGCAGGAATGTAAACTACATGGCATGCAAGGATGCAAAGCAGTAAAGAAAATCCACACTAGATAGATCAAAAGACAACCGGGATCATGTCAGACAAGTAATCAAAATGAGATAATGAAATAGGTGGTGCATACCTCCCTACCACCCCAAACTTTTGAATCATGTTGTCCTCAACATGAAAATAGAGCTTAGGGATAGTAGGGTGAAGATCATGACTAGTGTGGAGCGTCAGAATGTAGGTCACCCTATTTTGGCTGGTGGTCGACCCTCGCCACGGTCGTGGCCACTCCTCTTCAACACAGTCGTGGCAGGTGGCCACAGCCGTGGCCAGTCTTCTAAAAACCCTATAACTTCAGCCAATGTGATGCAATAATTCCCACGGCCGTGGTTGGGTGCCACGGTCGTGCTTGGCCACATGTGTCCTTCAGTTTTCTCACTTCAAAAATTTGAACGTCATTCTTACTTGTTATTCGGCTACAATTTTGATTTAAAGACCATGATTCACTTAAGTCTTTTTCAGCAATTCGCTCTCCTTGGGGATCATCATCATAAATCTTAACAAGCCTTAAGACCCTCACAAATCTCATGCCATAGGTTTTCTCTCTCTTGAGGAATGGGTCTTCATAGGCACCAAAGAGAGGGGTCTCAATCATATCCATTTGCTGATGGGAAGTAGGGGGAGCATGTGATAGTTGTGGTGGTGGCATCAGTGTTGATGGCACTTGGACTTTAGGTGGAGGGCATTGAGGTTGGAAGGTGAATTGGTGGGAGGGTTGTGGTGATGGAGGTAGTAGAATGAATTGAGGTTGGAAGGTGAATTGGTGGGAGGGTTGTGGCAATGGATGTGGTGGTGGTGTGTAAGGCTTAGGATAGCCTTGGAGGTAGGTTAGTGGAGGAGGGAATTGAGGTTGGAAGGTGAAGTGGTGGGAAGTTTGTGACAATGGAGGTGGTGGAGGTAATGGATGGGTTTGTGCATTTTGGCCTTCCATATTGTCTTCTCTGAGTGGCTTTTCACATGCACAAGGCACAACCAAACAAAAGAAAGCAAGTTAGCAAACCAATATACACAAAGAATGCAAAGAGTAATGAATAAAGAATAGCAATGATGAGGGCGGTAGGAAAAGTCAAAGCAAAACTAACTAGCTAGGTCGATCGCCTCTAATCCCCGACAACGGCGCCAGAAAGCTTGGTGCGGATTCTGCTAGAGGTGCAACACACTAGCCGATTTGACCTGACTAGATGCGCCCCCACGAGTTCGGAACACACGTGATGGGGATTTTCTTTCGAAATTTATAAGATCTAAACTAACACACCTACGTCTACTAAAACAACTACACCCGCAAGTGCACGGGTTGTGTCGTAGTATAGGAAGGTGGAAAGTATAGGGTCGATCCACAGGGAAAAGAGGGGGCGCTAGAGCTAGGTTAGTTTGGCTAGGTTCCTACTGCGAAGACTAGGGTTAAGGGTTTGAAGGTGATTTGATTGTTAAACTACTATGGACAAACAAGCAATCAAAGGAGAGAATGAAATCTATGTTAACCCTAGGTTAGATTAAGACTAAGCAAGCAAGGAAAGACTAAGCTAGGTATGAAAAGGCAAGTTACACTAAGGCAAGCAAGAGAGAAGCAAAAGAGCAATTAAAGAGCTAAGCTAGCATGAACAAGGCAAGAGCAAGGAAAGAAGCTAACTAAGCAAGAAAAGAACTAATTAAGCTAAGCAAGCACAAAACTAGGGTTTTAATAAGTAAAGAGATGTGTGGGCTATTTAGGGGTATGAACTTATCACTTAAGTTGGGGGGTGACATATGAACATTATGATTCCATTTAGATTATCCAAACCAAACAACAAGTTAGAGTCTAATGAATTAACCTAAGCTACTAACTGGCCATGGATATGTTAGGTTGTGCATAGGGGAACTAGTCCCTAACACCCCCTACTACCCTTACGAGGCTCAATTGGGTTAGGGAATAGGTACAATTCAATTAGAGTCTCATCAAGTCTAGGTTTCTAGATTAGGCGTTCCTAGGGCAATTAGGGGCCGAGGGTAGTAATGGGGGGTGAGATTAGGGTTTTGGACCCCAATTCCCCCACATTCTAGCCTTGAGAAGGCTCCATGCTAATTGCACTAGAATTACCTAATCTAGCTACTTAGATCTCTCACTTAGGTTTAGGGAGATTTATTAGGATGTAGGAAGATGGGAGGCAACCTAGGGATTCAAGAATTAGACCTAGGGGCAAATCCCAAAATTCACGCATATAAGCAATTTGCCTAAATTCCTAGGTGATTTCACACACAAACCAACAAGAAATCCATGGAAAATGAGATGCAAATAGAATATAATCATTAAAAAATGGAATTACAATGTTTACATGTCATTTTCCCCCAACATGGTATCAAATTAACATAATTTCCTCCAAACAGCCCACCCACAGGGGCCTAGCTACTCATAGAAATGGAAAATACAAAAAGAGAGAAGAGAGAGGTAGAAGAAGCCATTGAGCTCGTTGTAGATGATGAACTCCTCCTCTCCAGTAGTTGTAGGACGTCTTCATCCCTCCTCCAAGGTGCAAGGGTGTGAGATGAAGGGGATTATGGGTAGGAACTAGTATAAACTAGTGTTTTTGTGGTGGAAATGGTGAAATGGAGTGGATTTGAGGTGGATATGGAGTGGAATGGAGTGGGTGGTGATTTGGCGAGCTAGGAGGGGGTGGAAGGTAGCTATCCTCGTGCCCCAGCCTCCACCTAGGTATATATAGGTGTCTAGGGGGTCTAGGGTTAAGTTAGGGGTAAAATGGGGAAAGTAGTGGAAAATGGGTAGATTTTGTGAGTAGCACGGCCGTGGTGGGTCACCACAGTTGTGGTGGGTAGGGTAGACCATGGCCGTGGTGGATGGGCATGGTCATGGGAATTAAAATGTGGAGATCACAGGGATATGTGCATGGATGGCCATGGCTGTGGGGGGTCACCACGGTCGTAGTGGGAACCTATGGCCACGGGCATGTTGATCACCACGGTCATTTTGGCCATTTTCATCAATTTTCTGGGAGTTTTAGTGATTTTTTGTGCTTGGGGCATGTCCACCACGACTGTGGTGGGGTACCACGGTCATTTTAGTGTCTCTCCCATGCATTTGAGCTTTGAACTTGATCATCCATGGAAGGTATTGCTTCAAAACATTCTTTGGCCACTTGGGATAGGTTGGAAGTGGTTTTGGCCTCATTTTGGGCTCCTCCAAGCCTGAGGAAACCCTAGATTGGACCATCCTCTTTCCATGCCATCAAGTAGTGGACAAAGTACCTATAAAACATGCAAAAAGCCTCCATAAGTGCATTTGGTAGAAATAAGCATATTGGGGGAAATAACATGTATTCTAACAGGTATACATGCGATTGAAGAGCAATATAACACAAGATGAAGCCCAAAAATAGGGCTGCATCATCAGGGTTCATGGAAAAGCGATGAGCCTTGCTCAGAAGGCCGTTTCTGCATAAAAAACACTACTCTTGCAGTAAAAATTGAAACTGGAGCAAAATCTACATAAAATCCAAAAAATACCCCATTTTCTACATATAATGTAGATCTATGTACCCTGTATCACAATGTTATGCCAGAAACTCAATATAGTAGATATGCAATTCAAGGAACAATCTTGAGCATGTATGAGACAAGATACAAGCATAGCATATAGTGAAATGCCACTAGATGAGCAATGTTACCAATTATAAACAAGGTTAGAACTACATGTAGTGAACTACTAGTATATGTTATCACAAGTTAGGCCTACTAGTAGGATCTAGGTCATATCATGAGATACCAAAATATACATAAGATAAAGCAAGCTATGAGTAGATGTAGTGATTTATCCAAACAATGAGATAAGCAATTTTAGAAGCATGGAAGGATATAACTCACTAACAAATATGCATCATTACCAAAGGATGATTACCACTAAGAACCTCAAGGTTGTATCAAAACAAGATATACACCTAAATAGATGTAGCAAGATAGAGTACAACGGAAGCAATTTTAGACACGACCAAGAGATCCAAAGAGATCATCATCAAAACCTGCAAAACAACTCAAAATAAGTAATTGCAACATATAGATATGCCAATTTAGAGCAATTAGAGAGATAAAGTTGTAATCAAGATAGGTAATTTAGAACATGGCAATATGCATATATAAAGGTACCAAATGAGAGTGCCAAAGAATAAGGCTATTGGTTGAGAAAATCTAGTTTAGAGGGAAATTCTCATTCAATAAGACAACTGTGTATTCTGTGCACAGTGTTATCGGTCGAGTTTTGTGTATTGACAACTTGACCGATGATAGCTGCTGGCAACACCCAATGGTGCCTATCGGTCGAGTTTCAAACAGGACAAACTCGACCGACAGATCTACTGTCAAAAAGCACATATATTTCATAAAAACAGATTTAAAGGAATGCTAAAAATATAAACCATATCCAAACATGTCTAAGTAAGTTAGTAATACACTATAGAAGCATTAGAAATTGTTTTTGAGCAAGAGTGTGAAGAGAAACACAAAATACCACTTTTGACTCAAAAACTATATGTATAGTGCACACTATTTTGACAAAAACAAGTTAGGATTGATTATAAGCAAGAAAACATTTACCTTTGTTCTTACAATTCCTTTTTCCACTTGTTGTCACCCTCTACACATCTCACTTTTCTTCTTTCATGTGGATTGAGAAGTCAATTTGCAATTCAATAGTTCAAGTCAATCCATTTGCAAGTACCTACAATAAGAAAGATGAAATGGTCCCCAATCATGTTTTTGGGTCTAGAGGGGTTAGCTTAGCAACCCAAGTCCTATGGCTCTTAGGTGCTTTCCTAAAAGGACAACAAGTAGAATAATGACCAAAATCATTGCAATAGTTGCATGTGCCCATAGTCTTCGAACTAGAAAATTCTCCATGGAATATTAGAGGTCCTTTACCTTTGTTGTTCCTTTGACTACCATCATACCCCAAACCATGTCTACCAATTTGTTTGGTAGTATGGTGTAGGATATCATTAAGGCTCTTCTTACCAACTAAGAATCTTTGCAAAGAAGATCTCAAACTGTCATTATCATGCTTAAGAGAAGTAATAGTAGAAGACAAATGATTGATATTATCTCTAGCATGCAAAAGATCATTTTCTAAGCAAAGACCTTTAGTTAAATAAGAATCTCTATCAATATGAAGAGCAGCAACATCATTCTCTCTACTAGTAGAACTAGAACAAGATTCATGCACATTGATTTTAGAAAAAAGGAGGCATTTTTTGTTTCAAGCAAAGCAATCTTAGAAAGATAAATACCATTTTCATATTCTAATCTTTGCAAAACAAAATCTTTGTCCTTGTTTTTAGATTTAAAAACATCAATATCATGCATGAGAGAATCAACAATTAAGGTATGCTCTTCATTAGAACTAGGCATAAGAGGTTGAGCTTCTAGAAATCTAATCTTATCAAGCAAACTAGCATTTTCAAGTTTAAGAGAGTCTACTTGGCTAAGACAAGCATTTTTGTCATCAAGCAAGCAAGAATTAGCATGTTCAAGATCATCTAATTCTACATACATATTATCAACAATTCCAGCAAGCTTTTTCTTTTTCCTTTTATAAGACTTAAGAGAGGAACAAGTATCATGAATAATAGCAATCAAAGATTCTTTATCTAAAGAGTTTAGATTTACCTCACTTGAGTCCTTACTTGTTGATGCTATAAGAGAAAAATGGCATTCTCCTTCATCACTAGAGCTTGAGCTTGATCCTTCACTTGAATCTTCACTTGAGCTTGAGTTGGAGGAGTCACTTGAGCTTTAGTGCCATTTCTCCTTCTTCTTGTACTTATCTTCTCTTCTCTTATGAAGATGGGTCTTTTTGCCTTGTGGGCAATCTTCCTTGTAGTGACCCTTCTTTCCATATGTGAAGCACCGGATGGAGGAGAACTTGCCTTTGTAGAGTTTACCCTTAGAGTACATGGAATCTTGTTTAACTTGATAGGATGGAGAAACTTGTCCCATTATAGCTTCAATTTGAACCTTCATTTCAGCCTTCTTCATTCTCTTTAGCTCTTTCTTCTCTTGTCTTTCAACTTCTTCTCTTTCTCTTGTCTTTCAACTTCTTCTCTTTTATCAAGTGTGACTTCATGTGCTTGTATATTTCCAATGAGCTCTTCAATAGGGACATCCTTAAGAGACCTTGCTTCTTCAATGGAAGTCACCTTGGGTTACCACCTCTTGGGAAGAGTTCTAAGGATCTTTGAGTTGATCTCTCCACTAGACAAGGGATGACCTAGAACCACAAGACCATTCACAATGGTGTTGAGCCTTGAGTACATGTTGGCTATCCTCTCCTCCTTTCCCATCTTGAAGTTCTCAAACAGCCCTTTGAGCATGTAGACTTTGCTTTCCTTCACTTGATTTGTCCCCTCATAAGTGATGCATAGCTTTCTCCATACCTCATAGGCTGTTTCACATGAAGAAATACGGTTGCACTCGGTGGAGTTCATGGAGGCATAGAGGATGTGCATGGCTCTAGCATTCAAGGTTGCTTTCTTCAAGGTAGCATCATCCAATTCTTCAATCTTTGTTTTTGGTAGCTTGTATGGTCTGTTCACCATTTTCCACATCTCAAGACTTGATCTTTGGATGTAGAATTGAAGCATTCTTCTCCAATAGAGGAAATTACTCCCATCAAAGATTGGTAGGCTGATCAAGTATCTCCCTCCTTGGTAGTCACCCATCTTCTCCTACTTGTTGAAGTATGCTTGGAGAAGCCCGCTCTGATACTAATTGTTGGATCCTAGATGGATGATTGGATGCTCTAGAGGAGGGGGGTGAATAGAGCTTAATGCACTTAAACAAAATTCATTAGACCTTCAAGATATAACACAAGATAAATTTGCTAAATAGAAAATTTGTGTGCAACTAAAACATGCATAGAAAGGATGAGAAAGATTGAGCAAACACAAGAGGACAAGCTATTTAGAGTGGTTCCACACTTCAAACTAGAAGTGAGTCAGTCCACTACCTAGAGAGGTCAACCTCTAGGATTTCTTAACTTTGCATCTTCATTATATTCATTATAAGAGATACAATACATGACCACCAAAGGACTTACCTATCCAATACAATGAGTCTTCAACCTTACCAAGGACTTACCCACTTTGCAAGGAGTCTTCCACATTCTTCTAATGACTTACCTACTCTTGCACAGGTCTTTAGGCTTGCAGGGATTACCCACTCTTCTTGGATCTTTCGCCTTTGACTTCACCTTCACTCAGAGAAGCTTCCACCAAGGACTTACCCACTTGAGCAAGGAGTCTTCTGCCTTCACCAAGGGCTTACCCACTCTTGCTCCAAGTCTTCAGCCTTGATCTTCACCAAGGGACTCCTTCCCTTGTTCTTCTTCACCTCTCTTAGCCAAGAGAGAGAGCCTTCATCTTCATGGTTGAAAAGAGAGATAGGGAGGTGGTGGAAGTGAGAGCCTCACAAGATATACATGTATAACTAGCTCTCTTACAGATTTCCTACTCACTCTAATGAATATAGCAAGTGATGAAGCTTAGGGAGAGAGAGGAGGCTATAGGAAGTACTCAACTATAGAATAGGAACCTCACATAGAGCTTTGCATTGAATGCTCAACCTTGGAATGAAGCCCAAGGGGTCCTATTTATAGTTGGGGATGCCTCTTAGCCTTTGGGAACACTTGAGAACGAACACTAGCCATTTTGTGACTTGCAACGGACATATTTTCACTTGTTGCAACTCCACATTGGCTAGAAGCGCTTTTCTACACTTTTTCGTACAGTGCAATCGGTCGACTTTCTATAAGGATAACTCAACCGATAGAGTAAAAGACAAAGATGATATTCAGACCATCGGTCGAGTTTTTCCTGGGGAAACTCGATTGACCAATGAAAATCGAATTGGTCAGGTACTCCATCGGTCGAGCTTTGTGAAGTGTAAACTCGACCGATCAAAGGTCATTTTCAAGATCCAAATCCGAATCAGTCGAGTTTTGTGTATTGACAACTCGACCGATGAATAGCCTGATGTAAATTTTGGGAAATGGCTTTTGAGTGCTTAAACATTTGATCTAAGTGCTCCTATTTTTTTCAAGCTTAATTACAAGTCATACAATCATTACAAGTGATTTACAACATGATTCTAATGGATTTACATCATATTACAAAAATGTGCACTTGTATTGACTTTGACTTGTCTTTTCTCCAATTTGATATGTGCAAGTTAGGGCATTTGGAGTGTGACTTTACCTAATCTGAAATCACTCAAGTAGAGACATTAGACACAAATATGTGGAATGTTTAGTCATCATCAAAACACGGGTTTAGTCAATTTAGACGTGAGTCAACATTGACCTAATTAGCCTTGAGTCAACAGTCTCCCCATTTTTGAAGATGACAAACTATTCCATAAATGTATTGAAAGCTTTTAAGTAAAATCATACCTTCGGAGAAACCTAGGGGTTTCAATAGGATTGAGCTCATATGCTCCCCCTCAATTGATGCGCATGGAGTTCTCATACTCCCCCTCAATTTATGTTATTTCTCCTACATGGTTAGATTTCATAACATTTATAGAAACTATGTCTTCTACTAATATATGTTCTACACATATTTTTCTTCTCCCCTTTACCTACTCCTTTTATATGAACATACTTCTCTTCTTCATGTAAGACACGCTTACTCCCTATTTTGTCAAAATAAGACATACATTTCTCCCCCTTTGTCATTTCAAAAAGTGGGGTTATGAAGAAATAAGAAACACCACTTGATAAGAGAAAGTAGATAACCAAAAGTTATATAAGGAGAGTAGAAGAGCATAGATAGGGGCTTGTCCAAGCATAGAAAGAAACGCAAGTTAAAGCATGCACTTGAACAACCCAAAATGCAAATTGAAGTGCTGCAGAAAAACAATAAAACGCAATTTTGACCTTCAAGATGACAGAATTTTCCCAAAGTGTCAGGGCTCATGGCAAAGCGATGAGCCTTGCTCAGAAGGTCATTTCTGCATAAAAAATACTACTCTTGCAGCAAAAACTGAAACTGGAGCAAAATCTGCATAAAATCCAAATAATACTCCAATTTCTACATATAATGTAGATCTATGTACCCTGCATCACAATGTTACGCAAACTACTCAATATAGTAGATATGCAATTCAAGGAACAAGCTTGAGCATGTATGAGACAAGATACAAGCATAGCATATAGTGAAATACCACTAGATGAGCAATGTTACCAATTATAAACAAGGTTAGAACTACATGTAGTGAACTACTAGTAGATGTTATCACAAGTTAGGAATACTAGTAGGATCTAGGTCATAGCAAGAGATACCAAAAGATACACAAGATAAAGCAAGCTATGAGTAGATGTAGAGATATATCCATACAAAGAGATAAGCAATTTTAGAAGCATGGAAGGATATAACTCACTAACAAATATGCATCATTACCAAAGGATGATTACCACTAAGAACCTCAAGGTTGTATCAAAACAAGATATACACCTAGATAGATGTAGCAAGTTAGAGTACAATGGAAGCAATTTTAGATACAACCAAGAGATCGAAAGAGATCATCATCAAAACTTGCAAAACAACTCAAAGTAAGTAATTTCAACATATAGATATGACAGTTTAGAGCAATTAGAGAGATAGATTAGTAAGCAAGATAGGCATATTAGAACATGGCAATATGCATATATAAAGGTACCAAATGAGAGTGCTAAAGAATAAGGCTATTGGTTGAGAAATTCTAGTTGAGAGGGAAATTCTCATTCAATAAGCCAACTGTGTATTCTGTGTACAGTGTTATCGGTCGAGTTCTGTGTATTGACAACTCGACCGATGACAGCTGCTAGCAACACCAATTCGTGCCTATCGGTCGAGTTTCAAACAGGACAAACTTGACCGATAGAGTTGTTGTCAAAAGGCACATATATTTAATAAAAACATATTTAAAGGCATGCTAAAAATATAAACCATATCCAAACATGTCTTAGCAAGTTAGTAATGCACTATAGAAGCATTAGAAAGTGTGTTTGAGCAAGAGTGTGAAGAGAAACACAAAATACCACTTTTGACTCAAAAACTATATGTATAGTGCACACTATCTTGACAAAAACAAGTTAGGATTGGATATAAGCAAGAAAACATTTACCTTTGTTCTTACCATTCCTTTTTCCACTTATTGTCACCCTCTACACATCTCACCTTTCTTCTTTCATATGGATTGAGAAGTCAATTTGCAATTCAATAGCTCAAGTCAATCCATTTGCAAGTACCTACAAGAAGAAAGTTGAAATGGTCCCCAATCATGTTTTTGGGTCTGGAGGGGTTATCTTAGCAACCCAAGTCCTATTGCTCTTGGGTGCTTTCCTAAAAGAATAACAAGTAGAATAATAACCAAAATTATTGCAATAGTTGTATGTGCCCATAGTATTGGAACTAGAGGATTCTCCATGGAATATTAGAGGTCCTTTACCTTTGTTGTTCCTTTGACTACCATCATACCCCAAACCATGTCTACCAATTTGTTTGGTAGTATGGTGTAGGATATCATTAAGGCTCTTCTTACCAACTAAAAATCTTTGTAAAGAAGATCTCAAACTGTCATTATCATGCTTAAGAGAAGTAATAGCAGAATACAAATGATTGATATTATCTCTAGAATGCAAAAGATCATTTTCTAAGCAAAGAGATTTAGTTAAATAAGAATCTCTATCAATATGAAGAGCAGCAACATCATTCTCTCTACTAGTAGAACTAGAACAAGATTCATGCACATTAATTTTAGCAAGCAAGGAGGCATTTTTTGTTTCAAGCAAAGCAATATTAGAAATATAAATACCATTTTCATATTCTAATCCTTGTAAATCAAAATCTTTGTCCTTGTTTTCAGATTTAAGAACATCAATAGCATGCATGAGAGAATCAACAATTAAGGTATGCTCTTCATTATAACTAGGCATAAGAGGTTGAGCTTCTAGAAATCTAATCTTATCAAGAAAACTTGCATTTTTAAGTTTAAAAGAGTCTGTTTGGCTAAGACAAGCATTTTTGTCATCAAGCAAGCAAGAATTAGCATGTTCAAGATCATCTAATTCGACATGCATATTATCAACAATTCTAGCAAACTTTTTCTTTTTCCTTTTATAAGACGTAAGAGAGGCACAAGTATCATGAATAATAGCAATCAAAGATTCTTTATCTAAAGAGTTTAGATTTACCTCACTTGAGTCCTTACTTGTTGATGCTATAAGAGAAAAATGGCATTCTCCTTCATCACTAGAGCTTGATCTTGATCCTTCACTTGAATCTTCACTTGAGCTTGAGTTGGAGGAGTCACTTGAGCTTGAGTGCCATTTCTCCTTCTTCTTGTACTTCTCTACTCTTCTCTTTTGAAGATGGGTCTTTTTGCCTTGTGGGCAATCTTCCTTGTAGTGACCCTTCTTTCCACATGTGAAGCACCGGATGGAGGAGGACTTGCCTTTGTAGAGTTTACCCTTAGAGTACATGCCATCTTCTTTAACTTGAGAGGATGGAGAAGCTTGTCCCATGATAGCTTCAATTTGAGCCTTTATTTCAGCCTTCTTCATTCTCTTTAGCTCTTTCTTATCTTGTCTTTCAACTTCTTCTCTTTTATCAAGTGTGACTTCATGTGCTTGTAGATTTCTAATGAGCTCTTCAATAGGGACATCCTTAAGGGATCTTGCTTCTTCAATGGAAGTCACCTTGGGTTCCCACCTCTTGGGAAGAGTTCTAAGGATCTTTGAGTTGATCTCTCCACTAGACATAGGATGACCTAGAACCGCAAGACCATTCACAATGGTGTTGAGCCTTGAGTACATGTTGGCTATCCTCTCCTCCTTTCCCATCTTGAAGTTATCAAGCAGCCCTTTGAGCATGTAGACTTTGCTTTCCTTCACTTGATATGTCCCCGCATAAGTGATGCATAGCTTTCTCCATACCTCATAGGCTGTTTCACATTAAGAAATATGGTTGAACTCGGTGGAGGTCATGGAGGCATAGAGGATATGCATGGCTCTAGCATTCAAGGTTGCTTTCTTCAAGGTAGCATCATCCCATTCTTCAATCTTTGTCTTTAGTAGCTTGTATGGGCTGTTCACCATTTTCCACATCTCAAGACTTGATCCTTGGATGTAGAATTGAAGCCTTCTTCTCCAATAGAGGAAATTACTCCCATCAAAGATTGGTAGGCTGATCAAGTATCTCCCTCCTTGGTAGTCACCCATATTTTCCTACTTGTTGAAATATGCTTGGAGAAGCCCGCTCTGATACCAATTGTTGGATCCTAGATGGATGACTGGATGCTCTAGAGGGGGGTGAATAGAGCTGAATGCATTTAAACCAAATTCACTAGACCTTCAAGATATATCACAAGATAAGGTTGTTAAATAGGAAATTTGTGTGCAACTAAAACATGCATAGAAAGGATGAGAGAGATTGAGCAAACACAAGAGGAAAAGCTATTTAGAGTGGTTCCACACTTCAAACTAGAAGTGAGTCAGTCCACTACCTAGAGAGGGAAACCTCTAGGATTTCTTAACCTTGCATCTTCATTATATTCATTATAAGAGATACAATACATGACCACCAAAGGACTTACCTATCCAATACAAAGAGTCTTCAACCTTACCAAGGACTTACCCACTTTGCAAGGAGTCTTCCGCCTTCTTCCAAGGACTTACCTACTCTTACACAAGTCTTCAGCATTGCAGGGATCACCCACTCTTCTTGGATCTTCCTCCTTTGACTTCACCTTCATTCGGAGAAGCTTCCACCAAGGACTTACCCACTTGAGCAAGGAGTCTTCTGCCTTCACCAAGGGCTTACCCACTCTTGCTCCAAGTCTTCATCCTTGATCTTCACCAAGGGACTCCTTCCCTTGTTCTTCTTCACCTCTCTTAGCCAAGAGAGAGAGCCTTCATCTTCATGGTTGAAAAGAGAGATAGGGAGGTGGTGGAAGTGAGAGCCTCACAAGATATACATGTAGGACTAGCTCTCTTATAGATTTCTTACTCACTCTAACGAATGTAACAAGTGATTAAGCTTAGAGAGAGAGAGGAGGAGGTTGTAGGAAGCACTAAACTATAGAATAGGAACCTCACATAGAGTTTTGCATTGAATGCTCAACATTGGAGAAGCCCAAGGGGTCCTATTTATAGCTGGTGATGCCTCTTATCCTTTGGGAACATTTGAGAATGAAAACTAGCCGTTTTTTGGATTACAACAGATATATTTTCACTTGTTGCAACTCCACAACGGCTAGAAGCACTTTTTTGCACTTTTCCGTACAGTGCAATCGGTCGAGTTTCTATAAGGGTAACTCGATCGACAGAGTAAAAGACGAAGCCGATATTCAGACCATAAGTCGAGTTTATCTTGGGGAAACTCGATTGACCAATGAAAATCGAATTGGTCAGGTACTCCATCAATCAAGTTCTGTGAAGTGTAAACTCGACCGATCAAAAGTCATTTTCAAGATCCAATCAGGATTAGTCGAAATTTGTGTATTGACAACTCGACCGATGAACAACCTGATGTAAATTTTGGAAAATGGCTTTTGAGTGCTTAAACATTTGATCTAAGTGCTCCTGATTTTTTCCAAGCTTAATTACAAGTCATACAATCATTACAAGTGATTTACAACATGATTCTAATGGATTTACATCATATTACAAAATTGTGCACTTGTATTGACTTTGACTTGTCTTTTCTCCAATTTGATATGTGTAAGTTAGGGCATTTGGAGTGTGTCTATACTAATCTGAAATCACTCAAGTAGAGACATTAGACACGAATATGTGGAATGGTTAGTCATCATCAAAACACGGGTTTAGTCAATTTATACGTGAGTCAACATTGACCTAATTGACCTTGAGTCAACACCACACTCTCATATCAGGTATTGGACATATCCCTTAACACCATATCGTGTAACCATGTAGGGTTAGGTATCACTTAGTCTTCTTCTGGTCTTAGGTCAACTTCACACCATGTATGGATTAAATCCTTATTCTCATATCGAGTTATAGGAGTGTACTAGTCCTCATATCGTGTACTAGGGTACACTATATCAGGCATACCATTATGGTTATATTATAATCCATACAACAATATTATTCTTTGTTCTTCACCTTAGTTGGTCATATTCATTCTTAATTAACTTCCATATAGGTCTCTTATCATATCATGTAGTCTCTTGGTTTTCCATATCGGACTCCATCTTGGTTCTTCATATCGTGTATCCTTATTGGGTGTCATCTTAAGTGATGTCATGATTTCCATATTGTGTCTCCATGATCTCCATTATATTGGTTTACCTACATTGGATATCATGTCAGGCTATATACATAATGGACACCATATCGGCCATGTATATCGGTCATGTATGTCAGGCATCATATTGGTTAGCTTCATGGACTCATCATATCGGGTACCCATATAGGGTGATACTTGACTTCCATATCGTGTGGTCATCAACGGTAAAAACCTTGAACTCAAAAAGGACAAGATGGACACCAAGTTGTTCTTTAACTCGGCACAAAGTAATGAGAGAGTATCACGATTCAAGGGACATTAACATATCGAGTTCCCATCCCCTATTCTAGGGTTTTACTCATATCGGACAAAAGTAATATTTCACCCTAGTATCGTGTACAAGGTGGTGGTTAGAAATCCTCTATATCGTTCATGGGACTTCGTCTTACAAAGTGTAATTCATTTCCATATCGGGAAAACCTTCATGTTGGGTTTCGTATCGGTTCCCCAAGCCTTCAACCCATATCGGGTTGCAAGGTCTTCAAACCATATCGGGTTGTTCAAGAGTGATCAATCCATATCGGGTGTCCAATGATGATGTCATCATGATCAACCTCAAAATCATCAATTGACTCAAAACTATGGATAATAGTCCTACTTACATATTGGAATTCATTATTATATCAATTGATCATAGAGAACCCTAATTTGCAATTAATCAACTAATTGAATAATATTGAAGAAAGTATAATAATATTGAAGGGTTTGAGTTATATAACCCCCCTCTTGAAGAGCTTCCAAGCTTCAATCTTCACTCCACATGTTCCAAGGTTGAAGATGAGCCTTCTCCAAGCTCTAAGACTTGAATTCCAAGCTCTTGCACAATATCTCAAGTCACCTTGGGAGATATCACCTCACTTGGTTGTTTCAACCTTCTTTGGCCGATACCTCTCCTTTTTGGCCGATACCAAGCCTCACCCTTCCACTCTCTCCACTATGGGTGACACAAGGGAAGGTGTTGCACGATACAAGAGGGAGGGTACTTGCTAGATCCCAAAATCTTGCCAACAAATGAAGGTCAAGGTATTTATACTTGAGGTTTATAGGAAAGAGTGTAATAGGTGTCATTTGCTTAAGGTTCTTCATGCCACCTAGCCATGCAAGGTCGACACATGCTCTTTCATGCTTGCCACTTATTATTTAGCCATGCAAAAATAGAAGTCCAAAGGTAAAATGGAAGACAAGGATCGGCTCTTGATTTGTCCTCTAAGGCAAGCTCTTCTCCTAGTATCTTATTATAATATTCTTCTCCATGTTTTCCAAGACAAGATGCAAGTTGATGCTCCACTTCTTCCTTTATGTACCTTGTCTGTCATGGGTAAGTCACAAACCGATAGGAGGCTCTCTTATGGCTCTATGGCCGATAGGGACCTCCTTCTAACTCAACAACTCGATACATCTCATGTGTATAGCATTCCACTTATGCATTTTCTTGATTTCTTTATTATTAAGAATACTAACTCTTCTAGAGTATTCAAATGTATTGTCTCCTTCTTTCTCTCTCCTCTAGGTAATATCGGGTAAGGGTAAAAACAATCTAGAGGTGATAAATTACACATCAACCTTACAGTTTGTATATGAATAGCAAATCGTGCTACAATTGATGCACCAAGCACTTAGCATTATTCACACAAGTTTTCACTTAGAATTAGGCTTTGCACAAGCCACCACTTAGCATCATATTCTCTTTCATGATATATAAAACACTTAGGATTCATTCAACATGTAATATTTACAATATAACCCCTCATCTTGGGTAAATTACATTTCTCACTTAGATTATCATATAATGCACACATAGCTTTGCATATAAGCTCAAATTTAAAAATAAACTTTGCAAAGGCCTTAATTACTTTTCAAAAGATAAGATCAAGATTGTAAGCAACTTACTTAAGCAAAACATCTAGGGTCAGGTCATAACCCAGGTCAGGGGGTGTTACAATAGTGACCTAGTTTCCAGATCTACATTCACTAAAGAAAATGAAAGGTGCCACATTAGTTTATGTAATATAGATATATCATATCATATATGATAGTTGGTTATGAACATTGATACACATTGCACAATTGTCCAATAATCACCAACACGCAGTTCAAAACCAAAATTAGGGTAAAAATCATATGATATCAGCACTAATACCACTCAAGAAATTTTAGGGAAGGGGCATAATGGAAATACAAAAAATTCCCCAACATAACTATTAGGCAACAGATCTATCATATCCATAAAACACTAACATATCAATGACATAGAAGAGATATTGAATATACATAGACACACACTAGTTCTGCAAGAACTAGAGATGTCTTATGTCTATGTAGAACTTGCACTTTCAGATCTAGATCTGAAGAGTGTGGCAACCCATCATGCTAATGATATTTATCCAAAATCAAAACACTGATCAAACATTAATTAACCCCATTACCAAAAGGATATAGAATAAACCTAAATAAAATTATAACATTTCATAATAGATATTTACACAAAGGCTCAACTTCACATGCATATTCATGGCATGTACCTTTATATGAGTTCAGTGGCTTCATCAATGACATGTATCCAACAGATGTTGTCTAAATAATTATAATATTTACAATGCTCAAGGCATACAACAAAATCTCGAATTGATGTGCATCATATACAAGAACCCCTACCCAGACCTAAGAGTACAGAGACAACTCTACAACTCTACAAAAACTACACCAACCTACCAGCTTTATAGATTTTCAAACTGTGCCTCCTCGATATGATGGGTTTGACCATGATGTCAATCTCCTAAAAAGGTTGTGGAAATCCACGATCCCAGCAATATGATATAACCTCTAATAACATGTATTAGTTACAAGAAAATTATGTACTTCAAGCCACTAAGACTGAAAGTATTACAAAGTTGAAAGACTTTACAACCTATATACAAAAATTTAAGCACAATTAATATCATTAGTTAGGATAAAAATCACATATAATAGCTAGCAAGGAAGGCAAACAAATGATTATCATTCAATGTGACTCGCCAGATAACCCTCATGGTTATAATAAATGAATGAACTGCATATTTCATTAAGCCATGTAGTTTGAGGCATACCACTAAAATAACTTGTTGACCACAACAAAGTCATAATTAGCCTCGTATAAGATCTAAGATGATTGGAATCCTAAAGATCTATTCCCCTCAGTGAGTACGAGTAACAACTGTAGTGGTACATCATCCCAACTACTAAAACATCTAGGTCTGTCATGGGTACACAGGCTACGGCATTAGAAACTAGGGTATAAACTGTCAAATTTGAGTTGTGATCATTGCCTCTCTCAATTACATCAGCATCCAAGACACAGCCACAATCGCTCTCCAAAATCTTAGAATCGAGATGTCAGTAATATATCCTCCCTATGCCTGCATATACTCAATAGCTTATGACTCCAAGCTCCTTTTCGATTACTCATTTCACTATCCAGTAAGTTTTGACATTGGGATAGTTATACGGTTGCAGAGCACTACATGATTAAGGTTACACTTGATTACTTAAGTTATTTAAACATTTTTTTACTACATCAATCAAGTTACATACAAACACCTAAAAGGTTCTTCTAAAATAATTGGAGTTTGCAACCTTAGAAGATATAAAACATATAAAGAGTTCTATGACACTCCACTAAGGCAAAGGTTCCATCCTTGGTCATTAAGAGAGTCAAGCCACAATTTCGGACATGTAAAAGCCTACTAGGGCATTTCAAACCAAAATAGTAAATGTTCATGTGGGATTATCATTAGCATTTGTAACTTTACAGAAATATTAATGAGTCATAAGCAAGAAAACACCCAAAATATCATCATAAATAACCAAACAGATATAAGAGTTACAGTATTTCTATTAAATAGGCAATCACATGCTTATAACCTATTGTGAATGAGCTACTTCAGTACTAGGGTTTTGTCTGACCATCATTTTGACACTCTAACAATGATTGGAAATCCTAAATATATGTTGGATAATCATTAAATAGCAAGAAATCATACATGGGTTGGGGTTTTGTTCCCTAGATACCAAACCATTACATATATGACACTATTAGGAATCCTTACACTGGTTGTTTTCTTATATGAGACCTCAAATGTTCAAAGAAAAGCTCGTATGGAATTGAAAAACTTAAGAAGTCATATTACATCCTTCTTATGCAACATTTTTCATAAAAGATCATCTTTTTCTCATTTTTAGTTTACCATGGAACTATATATATATATATATATATATATATATATATATATATATATATATATATATATATATATATATATATATATATATGTGTGTGTGTGTGTGTGTGTGTGTGTGTGTGTGTGTGTGGTGTGTGTGTGTGTGTGTGTATGTGTGTGTGTGTGTGTGGTGTGTGTGTGTGTGTATGTGTGTGTAGCATGTTATAAATAAGTAAGAAATGGATTAGAAGTTATATCACTCACCTTGATAGAGAAGAAACCAAGATCCAAGAGGAAAATCTTTGAAATTAGCGACAAAGCACCACAAAGGGTTCACTAAAACTCCAAGAACAAAGTGTATCTAAGACAAAAAGAGAAGAAAAGAGAGTCCTTCATCACATCTATCGAGTTCCAACAAGAAAACAATAACCCTCAGCCAAGAAGGAAGAGAAAAGGAGACACACTAAGAAAAAGGGTTAAAGAGAAATATCTTACATGAAGAAAACAAGAATCACAATCAAAATCATTCAGATCATCTAAGGAAAACTTGATCTAGCATATGCATCTATGAACCTCAGCTTGACAAGCTTCGGTGACCTCTGTCAATCTCCCATTAATCCCATTGGGCTCCTCTTATTGCAATTGATGTTACGTCAAAGAATTAAAAGAGGGAAGGAAGAAGGGAATTTATAAGTGGGATAAAACTAGATTGAAAAATTCATCGATCGATGCCCAGTCTTTGGTTCATCACACGGTCACAAAAACATCATAGGCCACAAAAACATGTTGAGCATTGAAAGTTCATGGGTCTTGTAAGGACCCTGACCTAGCTTAGTGTTTGAGTATGCATGCTTTTCTTAATAAGATTCTTAACCTTGATCTAATCCTTTGAGATGCTTTGTTAACATGTGACCAGCTTATGTTTCCAATTTGGTCGTGTTCTGATGATGTTTGAGCTTTGTATGCTTATTTTGGACCAAGTTGCAATTTACCCATGTTGAGGGGTTATCTTTCAATTTGTCTCATGTTGTGTATGCCCTTAGTGATTTAACATCATGAGAGAGAGAGAATGATGTTATGGGTCACCTTGTCATACCTTGGTTGATGAGGTGGCATCATGTGGTGATGCTAGGGTTTCTAGGGTTTTGCTTGGTGTCGACCATGTTGATCTTAGTTGGGTGTTGCGACCTATGTTTTGACCTTTATGGTGTGTCTTAATTGTGTCTCAACCGAAACACCTTCTTTGGATGAGTTTTGTTTTGACCATGGAGGTCTTGGTGTGGTTGGTCAAGATGGTTGACCTTCTTGTGATGTGTTTTGACCAAGTTAGTTTGGTGACCTTTTGTTGTAGTGGAGACAAGGTATCTTGATGTTTGTTTCTACCTCTAGGGTGGTGGTGACCCAAGTGGTTGATACTCCACCTAGGTTTTATCACCATAAGTTGCATGCATGTGTTTAGTGGTTGCATGGCGGTTTTCTTGGTGGACAAGTTTCCCTTTGATGCTCTCTTGTGTTGACACCTCATCCCTACCTTGCTTCCCTCCTCCTTTGAGTGTATAACCCCTTTCTTCTACATGCAAGTGATCTTTTCAATCCTCCTTCCCCCCCTCTCTTGTGTTCGTCCTTGGAGATTTTAGAGGCAAGAAGGATTGATCTTGGGTTGGGTGCTTTGGAGGTCGATCAACCTTATATGTGGTGCTTTGGATCTTGATCGCCTTCCTTGTGGTGATTCTTGGTGGTTTCTCTTCTTGGTAAGTGGTTCTACCTTCTTGATCACGTTTTTCATTTGGAACCATGCCTTCTTTCTTCTTCTCATTGGCCTTTAGACCATGTTTTAACATGGTGGATACCTTGAATATCTTCTCCTCACAAAGGTCATAGACTATGCTTTGACATGGTGGTACCCAAGTGAGATGGAGCTCTCTTCTTCCTTCTTTCTTCTTGGTTCAGCCTAGGGTTTTTCACCCTCTTTCTTGAGATTTCTTTTGACCATGGTGTTCTTCTCTTTTGAGGTGATCTTGTTTCCAAAGTGTTGACCTTGGTTGGAGCTTTGGCTTCTTCTTTGGAGCCTTTGATCTTGAGGCTTGGATCTCTTCATAAGGCAAGTTATATAGCTCTCTGTCTTCTTCTGTTATTTGTACCATAATATAGCTTGCATGCAACTGTTTTGATCTCTAAACTTGATGATTATGTTCTATATGTGGTTATCATGATCTAAGGTTTAAGACTTTGTAGTATTCTCATGTAGATTGCTCTCTTTCTTAAACCCTAAGCTTCTTGCACCTGATTTTGTTATGTGATGGTTGAGGTGATTTTTGATAAATGCATCATGATCCTTGTTTGTATCATCATGGTGTCATTTGGATCTCATGTTTTTCTTGAGGTTTTGATCGATTTTTCTTGAGTTTGAAGCTTGGTCTTCTTCCACTTAGTTGATTTCTTGAAGGTACAAGTTGGAGTTCGGATTTCAAGGTCTTGATGTTCATCTTAGCTTGGAGTTTTCCATCTTTATGATGATGTTCTTCCTTGATGTTAATATTCTATTTTGGTCGTGGTATACTTCTGTTGTGCTTATGGTTTATCTCTATTTTTAGGATGGTTTTTGCCCTTGTGGTAGCTTGACCTTGGTGGTCACTACCCCTTTGTTTTTGTCTTGGTCGACACACTTTGATTATGGGGTGATGGTCAAGATGTTTTGCTTTGTTTCGGTTGAAACACATGAACTTGTGTCACGGTCACGACCCTAACCCTAATGAGTTGAGGGTCGTAACACTTAAAGGGTTGAGACATTTCTTTGGTGTGACAATCAAAAACCCTGACCATAAGGTGATCGAAACACATGTTTTTGTGATGGTCGAGACACATGGTTTGCTTGTGGTCGAGACACTTGGTTGACTTGTAGTCAAGACATCTTGTTTGAGAGTGATCGTGACCCATGTTGATGGATGGTCTATACACACACATGAGTACATGGTTGTAACACATGTGGAACTTTGTAAAGGTTGATGCATATGTACATGTAAATGGAACGGTACCTAATGTTGTTTGGATAGTTGATTAACCTAGTTAATGATGATGTTTTGAGCCTAATATGCTCCAATAAAGTGGGAGGTGATGATTCTAGGGTTTGGTGATTTAATAATGCTATGAAACCCTAAATCGACCATGTGTTTGAAACCCTAACCCTAATCCTAGGGTATGCTATGCTTATTGAGTTCATTGGATGGCATGTGATTATGTTTTCTCTCTCCTAATTGCATAATTCTAACCTTGTAGGTTTAATGAATGTCATATCTTGTGCATGCTATGGTTGTGATCATATGACACAGGGTGATGGCTATAAGCCTTTATGAGACATGATGAGATCTTATTGATGTAATGGGTCCTATGACCTAGTGAAGGCTTAATGCCTATTGTGAGGTGATATCCTCTACTGATGTGATTGAGGGATTGATATCCCACACTGATGTGACAATGGTGGTAGACTTGTATGGATGTGTGGCTTTGGTGATAGCATTATGAATGGCAGTTCTACAAGTATCATGTGATGATGATGTGACAAGTTCACACCTTATACAGTTTATATTTGTTAGTTTATTATACTAATGAGTTTCAATATTAAAGAAGCTGTTTTACTCAACTTAACCAATTCTGGGAAGTATACGAAAGTAGCATATTCGAGATCGAACACGAGGAGATTAAGCAATCAATTAAATGCAGTAGTGCTAAGGTTCAACAATCTAGACCGTTTTAAAAGTGATTTGGTTAATTAAACTAGAATTTTAGAATTAAACAAACAGTAATGGATTACTAAAAGAAGATTAAAATTCAGATATGGAAGTATCTTGGACTTAGGGTTTCATCCACACATCATATTATACAACAGGAGCATGAAATTTAAACATACTAAGCCCTTATTTTAAAAGAGAGTTGTATGTTCTACTTCACCTCTCGGTGCAAGTATAACGATCCTAACTCAATTCAACATTCTCATGTATGAATTTCATTTTGGATCACAAACCTACTCCTCAACTCCATAATTTCCACTCTCATGATAAAGAAGGAGTTGCCAAGAGAGTACCTCCTAACTCTCCCACCTATCTTCTCAGATCAAGTAGAAAAGCATAAAACATACACATAAGGTCGTCCTTGGATATTTTTGGAGCAAAAGAGGACTAATCTTGGAGCTTTAGTGGCCGATCAACCTTGCATGTGGTGACCTTGAGCTTGATCATCTCCCTTGTGGTAATCTTTGGTGATCTTCTTTCTTGGTAAGTTGTTATCTTTCCATGGTCACATTTTTTGGCAAGGTACGACCTCTTCCCTTGCTTGGTGACCACTAGGACAGAACCGCTGACCTTTTATGTGACTGAGGTGCTGAAAACCTAGGCTTCTAGAAGCCTCCAGATGACTATCCTTGGTACTATGCAAATCTCTTCCTGGATTTTACGTCTCGCTTCTCTACAACTAACCTCTCTATCCTTCTAACAGACTCCACAAATGTGGCAAACTACTTCCTATTCTCCAAATCTGACACTGGTGTCATCAACTAAGAGTTCAAACCGCTCTAGAAGATAATGTTTTTGGACATAAATAAAGAATGATGTCTCTATTGTGCATGTTACCAAAAGAAATAATATTTATGATGTTTTAGATAATTAAAGGAAAAAGATCTAGACAAGATTGGCAACATTATGCTTAAGGGATCAAACATGGATATTTTGATATGACTTTTCATACACTTGAAAAGATAAATGAAACGAGGAGAATAGTGTCATGGTATTGTTTTAAAAAAGGGAATAAATTTGGTATGAGGAAGATATTCCTTTAAATATAGATTAATGTGACTTGGAAGGGATATTAGTGAGTTATATAAAAAAAGGAATAATTAATTTAAGAGGACAAAGATAAAAGTCTACAATCAAGTTATCAATTATAAGTTGGATGAGGGTGTGCCTTCCTTTGTGTCTTTTTGGGTGTCAACTGAGAATTTTGATTAAAGGATTTAGGAAATATAAAGAAAGGAAAAGATGGGAATTTTGTCTCGTGAACATCACAGTGCCTCTCCCCCTTACAAAACAACAATGGTAAGATGGAAAAGGAAAGGGAATATGATTTAAGCCTTTACCTTTTAATCCTTGGCAATCAATGTATGGAAATTCTAGCCTTTTTATATATATGTCCAATCAAAATATACATAGGAAAACTCAAGCCTTTCCTCAGTGAATCTCTCTCTTGCCTTCCTTCTACGTGGTGGCCTTTAGGGCTTCCCTTGGGTACATGTATGTATATGTGGAGAACCCATGTTCTCTCATATCCCATCAGGACATTGGGCCTAATCAGGAGAAGGAGGTCCTTAGACCTTGCTATTCAGAAAATTTCTGGAGGTTTCCTCCTCCCAGCCCTGCAATGGCTGCAAGATTCCAAACCGGTGCACATCATGTTGAGCAGTGGCGTTGTCGAAGAACTGACAAGGAAGGATGATGTTTTGGCGGGATGATGGCAAACTATCGGTAGGGTGATGGAAGACAGCGGCTTCCGAGGAGGAGATGGGGGTGGAAGCTAGGGATGGCATCAGTAGTCAGAGTGCATTTTGGCAGAGGGGTGAGTTGTAGTGTCGGTGCCATGTTGAGCGGCACATGGGCATGCAGTGCCTCACACTAGGTCATAGACGAAGGTGTGGTCTCTTTCGATGAAGCCTGGAGGGTCTGCAGACAAATAGCCCTTCTAGGCACTGTCGATGAGGAGGAAGATAGAGCTTCCGTCAGTTGTCGAGAAAGCAAGGCCGGAAGGAAAAGGCCGCAAAATAGAGAAGCGAGAGAGTGAGACCACGAGGTCTTTCCATGGAGGAAGATCATAAGAAGGATACTTGTACTGCAACGGAGAGGATGAAGCTTCTCCACCGACAGACGGTCGACTTTGGCTCTGGCTCCAACGGCAACGCCTGCTGAGTCCACACGCAGAAGCGCACTTGCGTGAGAAAGGGGATGGAGGTTACCAAATCGACGTTACTGGCTTCGCGCTCAACTCATTAAGGTAAGGGTATAACAGACCTTTCGTTACATTTTTAAGCCCCAGTTGCACTGGAGCGCAAGGCTAAAGTGGTTGTGGGCCATTGGCTGGGCCCGGCCACATGGGCCTTTGTCGATGATGCTCATAATTGTTGATGTGGCGGTACACGATTGGCCGAAAAATGAAATAGCTTGCAAAAATCCTAGTAATTAATAGGATGATCAGATTAAGACAAATAATATATGGATTTTGCTCAGAAAAATATGAAGAATCCAATAAAAAATACATTTTAAGCCTAATTCTGCTTGCAATTCGAAAAGTATATATAGTGGTCACCTTTAATAATGTTACTAATAAAAACCCTAATTTTGATATTAATGAGAATGAGTAAAGTGTTAAGGATGATTTAAGATGATATTAACATGTTGTTAATAAAAAGGGATTTTTAGATCTAAAGAGATGATCTTTATGCTTAATTGGTTAATTTGGGGTTTCATATGTATAAAGTGCATTAATGGGCTTAGAAACCCTAATTTAGGTGTTAATGACTTTTAATGAGATATATTTTGAAATCCTATGTATGAGATGAAGTTAGGTTGATCCTAAACCTAATTGATAATAAAGAGGCTTTAATGTGAATAATTAGATAATTAGGGTTTTGTATATATGATGTTCTTTTAGGGTTTAGCTGGCCTAAAAAGGGAAAGTTGAGAAATAGATCTAAAGAACCCTAAGGAAACTCTAATGAAACCCTAATTCATATTGGAAACCCCAAGAGATAATTTTAAGTCAATAAAGTAAGTTCTTGATGAGAATGTAGTAAATAGGTTGTACATGCTTTTCAGGATTCTGTTCTTTTGTGTGATTGACTTGCTTGTTTAGATTGCCTGAGTGGATTGGATTATGCTTATTTCTTGTGAAATCTCCAAATCAAGTATGTGGCTAATTATGAGTACACGCTTTAGTTTCTCGATGTTTTCCTGATGTTTTATTGATTGCATCGAAATAAACTGTTTGTATGCTTTTATTTCTGCAAACTTTTAAGTGAATATGATTATCACAAGTTGAGTATATATGTTACTGTCTCGAACCTACATACTGTCTCTAGATGTATGATGCAAGACCAAGCCCCGGAGGGAAGGTCTGAAGTGGTCAAGCCCTAGAGGGAAGACCGTTGGGCACCTAGAGAGGTGACCCCAGGTACCAAGCTCAGGATGGAGAAGGTAGCATTAAGTCCCTTGCAAGGACTAAACCCTAAAAGAGGGTATCCCAGAGGATGAGTAAAAGCGGTTGGGAAGTCACATTGAAAATGTAATTTTGCATTGTTAACAACTACTTGAATGATTAGGTTGTTAAAACTTATGTGCAATATTTTGTTTGCTCCCACATACCAGTATATTCATTTATATTGACTGACGCTTTGTTTGCCGGCATTTTAGGTAATATCTGAAATTGGATAAACAGTAAAGTGGCACATGTGAAGATTAAAGTTAAAAAAATAAAATATGATTTAGGTAGATAGAATGCTACTACGGCTAAAAGTTCCAGTTACCTAATTTTGAAGGTATGTTGAAAGAAAAAATTTATTCCAATTTTCAATTTAGCCTTTAGTAGAATTTATTAATTATTTTTTATTATTTGCAAAACCACTAATTCTATCTTGGGATAACACCTCTGACTTCTTGGTCTCCCTTAATTGGGGGTTACCAGGAAACGGGGTCATTACATTTGGTATCAGAGCTTGGTTTTCCATTTAATCTTTAATAATTACTAAATTTTACAAACTCTTTAGAACCCATCGGAGTTATTAGAGGATTTTTCAATGATGGAGGTGTCTAGAAAAGGATCACAATCTGGGAGCTGGAAATATTTTCCTCTGCCCCGCTAGTCAGTCTACGAGGACTCCCAGATTCTGTGTGACAGTCTGGCCGAAATCAAAGGATTTGACTCGAAATAAGATACCTCTAGGTCTTCTCATCTAATTTCGTCCCTTCTTTACCTCTTATTTCTAAAGAAACATTAAGTACTTAGGGTTTTATCTCTCTCCACCACCCTCGTGTATCTGGGATAAGAGTAATAAGGATTAAGGAATCCTCCACCAAATAATGAAAAGCATGTAAACAAGATGTCATGGACATAAGTTTAATAGTTTAAGTGTAAACTAAATATTAGTTACATCCTTAGGTTGCATGGCGTGTGTTGTCGTGCCCTCAGGAGAGCTCTGAGGTTAGACCTTCTTATAGGAGGATGAGGAGAGTAGCCTTGGAGGAAGAGGCAGAGACATGACGCATCCTCTGAGGATGATGTTCAACCCAAACCCTAAGTTAGAGAACGAGATGACATGATGAGTTGAGCACCTTAGTCTTCTATACCTTCAAGAACGTGGGTTAGACGTACATGCTTTACGTAAAGGTTTTGAGTACCCATGAGAAGCGTGAGCTAGTGTGGTTGTTTGACCCTTGTGCCTTTTGGTGACCCAATCTTGGGTGGTCATGCCTGTTGAGGATGAGGGATAGCTCCCTCATTGAGAAGGTTAGTGGTAACCATATAGGAACCCTAATAGATATATATGAGTAGGAATAGGCACGTACCTACATAGAAGGGAGTGGCGGTAAGGCTGGAAGCAGGTGTTAGACCTAAGCCAGGTTGGTTATGACTGATGGTTATGAGATGAGCATGCAGATATTTGGATAATCTTGGCCAAACATAGGTTTTGGATCACATGTTTCACCCAGGTAGGTGTAGACATGTATCCTTAAGAGCTTGACCCATGTTCTAAGAGAGAACCTCTAGTGGTAATATTGGTTGTAGGGTTAGCTCTAGGGAGAGAGCAAGACCCCAAGGAAGAAGGTTGGAAACCTAGACTCCAAGACATGAGGAATCATAAGAAGTTGGGTATAATGTGGCCTAGAATGGACAATCCTAATTAGATGTATGTGGTTGCCTCATGCACAATCCTTGGAGGCTTGTTGTACCTTGGATGCTTTTAGAGGAACCAAAACCTAAAATGAGAAAGAGGCTTCTTGAACTGATGTACAGAGGTTATAAGTACCTACCTTTGAGGTGCATGATAGAGAGTTCCAAGAACCCTAATGAGGTATGGTAACAAGTTGTGAGGTCTCTCACCCAGTTGGTTGTCCTGATGTAGGACTCTAAGGGTTGTTCACGTGGAAGATTGGTAGGGAGTACATACCATATCTTGTATATGTTTGGTTCGTGGATGAACAGATGGACATGTAGTTAGACAGATGATGCATAAGTGGTGAACATGGGGTTCCTAGACCAAAGAGGGGAAGTAGTAATATCTGGTGCACCTAATGCTCTCGAAGATGTTTGAGTTCCTAAGGATTCATGTATGGAACCCCCCCCTCTCATGTTTAGAGGAATAGGAAACCCCTTGGAGTAAGGTATATGTTTGGTGAACCCCTCACACATGTTGGTGACATATGTATGAGATTGGCCAACTTTGAGGAATAAGGAAGAAGTATGATATTCCAAGGAACTTAGCATGGCTTAGTAGGTTGTCTTCTTGCTAGCTATATGTATAAGTAGCATGATAGGGCTAAGCATGCACATGATGATGTAAACCTTGGAAGTAAGGACGTGTGTGACATTTGTTACTATCAAGAGATAATTTTTCTCCCATCCTGGGAAGGCACCCTTCTATAGGGTGAGTACCAGCTTTTGGTTAGGTTTGAGGTAACCTAAAGAGGTCTCTCATAGGAGCTTGATGAGCTAAGTGGAGAGCACGTAGTGAGCACAAATCTATAGACCCATGAGTGACCATCTCTAAGGGGCATGAGGATATGTTGCCATGGAGGTAACTTGTATGGGGCCAGATCGAGATAGGTAGGTCGCCATGATCCCTATGGAAGGATGTAAGTTTAACCATGCATGCCTAGAGAGATGATGGTGATATGGGTGAGGATTCAAGTTTGAGATGTACTAGGATAGAATCCTAAGTCGATACTCAGGTTAGGTAGGGATAAGACCGATGGGAGTAGGAGTTGTTTGTTCCCTAGATGCACAAGACCATAGGGTTGGGAGGTAATAGCTATCTCTACCCAAGGACCATGGGTTAGGATATCGATCACCTTCATGGGTTCATGGGGCCCAAGGGAAAATGAGGGAGGCACTCCCTATATGCATAAGGAAAGAGGGATGACCCCAAAAGTATAGGCACCCTAGACACCTTGAGGAAAGGACTAAGGACTACGTATGAATATTATGAGGACCCAAGGGTGTTTGGGAACAACCTTTTCATGGATGTAAACATAGAATCGAAGTAGTCATGATATGGAGTCATGAGAAGTAAGTTTCAACTTGGATTGGAAAGTGTAATGGCGATGTGTGATGCACCATCTCTACTCTTAGAACGGGGTGAACTTTGTATTTGGACTGCAGCCAAATGCTTATTTCCTCTCGTTATGGGTGTGAGAGACAGGACAAAATGCATGCCATATACTAAGGATATTGGTGATATGAGTTGAAACCTTTCTATTATGTTTGAGTATAGAGGAAGTACCACACCTTTTGGAGAGTACATTGGATAGATGGTTTGGAATCTATGAGTTATAAGTTTGGGTTTGATAACCGAGATGAAATAGCGCTTTTGATCCCTAGTAGCAATCCCATTAAATTCACTGATATATGTATGCATTAAACCCAATATTACGGAATTCCTATTCATAGAATGAAAAAGTTTCCTAGGTAATTTAGCTTGCACATAGATTTCACGTTGATTACTACTAATGTCAGATTTAGGGACTAAATTCATATTCACCGTACGTTTCATTAAGCTAACATCTTCATGTCCCACACACGAATGACAAACATCGAATGATATAAGATTCATGCATACAGAACTATTATCATTCAAATTTAAAATTGCATTTAAAATAGGTTCAACAAAAATCTTAAGCAACTTCACCATATCACATAGATATCCTTTGCCAAAAATAAAGAATCATGAAGATGTGTAATAATAGCTTTATTACATTTGCAGTCTATTCCAAAACTATCTCTAGTTAAAATTGTGCCACTAAGAATGTTACGTCAAATTGATGGAACATGTCCAACTCTATGGAGCGTCAGAACCTTTCCTGAAGGAAACTTCAAGTCCACTTGTCCTTCGTCTTTGACTTCTACAGCGTCGGAATCACCCAAAGTCACTTATCGACCTTTGGAGGCCTAATAAGACACAAATATGGACTTGTCAGTAAACACACGTACATTAGCATCAGTGTCTATTATACAATATAGTGGTTCAAAAATAGAAAGAACTTCAGGTACAATAGACATGTATCCATCATTGAGGTTCAATGATGCAGTCATCATGTTGACCACAAACTCCTTAGTTGTAGATGTGGCTGCTTTCTTAGCCTTCTTTAAAAGACAATCTTTGTTCCAGCAGCCAACATGTCCACAAGTCCAACAAGGTTTGTTCTTCAATCTCTTCTGGATCTTGG
The DNA here is from genome assembly GCA_963693085.1 of Alisma plantago-aquatica. Taxonomy (NCBI): domain Eukaryota; kingdom Viridiplantae; phylum Streptophyta; class Magnoliopsida; order Alismatales; family Alismataceae; genus Alisma; species Alisma plantago-aquatica. The sequence continues at coordinate 668,548,242 of OY856414.1, forward strand.
CCTTAGGTTTATGCATATTCTTTGTTTTCTTATCTTTGGTTTTAGCATTAGTAAGATTGACACTAGGATTTGCATCAATAGGCAACTTGACAGACTTCTCTTTTAAGTCTTCTTCTTGTATATTGATATCCCTCATTTGATCGTCCATTGACAAATCTCTTTTGCAATGCATAAGAGTCATGACAAACGATTCTCAAGATTTAGGAAATTTTACTATGATGGACATAATTAGAAAGTTCTCAGGCAAATCCCACAAGAGATGAAAGTCGTGTTTTTTATCAAAAACAGACTTACCCTCAACCATTTCAAATTTAAAAAATTTAGACACGCAGTACTTTTCAGGATCCTGATTTTCAGTACTAAAATTCTTAACTAACGCTTCCCACAAAATTTTAGAAGTAGTAACAAGCGGCTTCGAGTATGAATCATATCATTTGTTAATTAAACCAAACAGAATCAATCATCGGCACGTTTTATCACTCTTCTTCCAGTTTGCAATAGTTAATCCATTATTAGGGATAGTGTCATCAGATTTAGGTTTGTCCTCTTCTATGTATTGATCAAACCCCGCAATATTAAGTCAAATTTACATCTAACTCTTTCAATGACCAAAGTTGGTACCAGTAAATTTCTCAGGCATACTGTTAGTATCAATTTTATTCTCATAACCACCAAGACCGGTCATAGTTAATTAACGACACAAAACTAATTTCTTTAAGATTGTTGTTAATATTAGGTTTACACTGTTACATGCAACAACAACAGGTGCAATAGATTAACAAGTTCAGGCCAGATCTAGATAAGAAGCAGAAGAACAAATTGTGCAGGAGAGAGTCAAAAAGAAAGTTACAAACTCATACCAAATCGTTCGTTGAAAAATGAATTTTTCACTTAAAGAAATCAGCGGCCCGCAATCCTTATGGAAAGGCATCGTTCTTCTAGTCGACCCGATCACGAACCTGATGAGGATGTCTCGTTTGTGTTGACAACAAACGATGCATACGTTGAAGACGTGTGCCACCAGTGCAACTCAACGATCGCAGGAACCACTGCCTGACAGATCACGTCTTTAGGGAGAAGAAGGACAATGTTGCTTTGCACAAGAGAGGAATCTCCAGAAGACAACGGGAGGGAGCGACGACGGCAGAAGATTTTGGCTTTAGGGTTCACAAAACGCGTACTTGAATGGCTGACGACTAAAGTTTAAAAGTTGTGTTTAACCCTAATGGTCGAAGTCTTATTTATAGCCTTAGACGCACCGAAATCATATTCTCATTAAGTCATATCACTCAATTGCTCTTGTACATATTACAAAAAAAATCGACAAAAAAATACTTTCAAATTAGGATTAATAAATTCATTTCAAAAAAATAATAATTAATTAAATTAATAATTTATTAATTATGTAGTTATATCCTAGTACAAAAATAAGACGAAAGAAAATTTCCACAACCCACAGACCCATGCCTGACACGGCCAACTGAGGCATGGCTCGCGCACGTGTTATGGTCACTATATTTACCAAGGAGATGACTATACTCTCCCCTAGGACCCTTGGACACTAGTATCACATGTGTTCCTACATATAAGGACCACAAAGCTTCTAGGAGTGAGCAGTGTGGGATAAACCTTCTTCCCCATTTTGCACTAGTCAACTACGTTTGCTCCATGTACTAGTTGCACTATATTGGGCTTAGCACATACTATAAACATGACTAACAGCCATATATCTAACACAAAATGATAAATGCCAAACGCCCTACTGGCCTCTTCATCCATAGTCATCTGAAGGAAGCATGAGCAATTTTGCAACTAAGGCTCCAAGAGGGGAAGACAAAAGTAAATTTCTCAAGATTGTTTATCTTGTGAGGGGTGGCTTTGGTGTTAATGATATGTTTTGACTCTGAGTTTTCTCTAACACGGCAAGAATAGTAGGCAAAGGTGCCGAGATAAGTAAGACGTCCCAACATAAAATCTTCCCAGCAAACATTCATTGAATAAGCTTATCTATTTACACTTGCTTACCCAGCCAACTCTCTAATTATCTAAGTGTTCTTGGTCGCTTCTCATATCAATATTCTTCTTCTTTAGACGTGCTTTGAATGGTTTTCTAAACGACATGTTGCTTGGTTTTTTTTTGAAGGGGGGGAGCGGTGGAGATGCTAAAAAGGAAAGGGGTTTTTTTTTTTCCACAAAACGACCGTCAGAGTGGACATCTTTACCCACAGTGATGATGAATTCGCTTTGGGAATTGAAGCCGCGTATACATTGGATAACATCAAAAGCGCTAGCAAGATTCCAAACAAAAAGGAAACCAAAAAAAAGAAGATATATACAACTTGTATTCAAAATTGTAATCAGTCTTGATGTGATGAGTATCTCATGAGTCCGATATAAGCTGTCAAAGTGCCTTCTGCTGCGCTGCTTCCATACATACCAAAGACATGGAAGCCTCTATGTGTGGAGCACAGCACGGATGACAAGCAGTTAAGAGTTTTGAAGCAAAATTGCCCCCAACATCCGATACTCATCTCCATTTAATGCATCTCTGTCCGTGTTTGAATCAGTCATACAGCACTAGATCAGAATATGGGCATGAAAGCCTATTATGTATCCAACATCCATCGAATATATGTAATTTCTCTTCTAAAGTCGAATGAAATATATTCTAAATTTCAGGGATTTATAATAGAGTTAGGTCTCAGATTTAATGGCTCAAAAGTAGAGGATTGCCTGCAAATTGGTGGGACTAAACAGTAGAGGGCACATATGACCTTCCCTGGAATTTTGTTTTGTCTAACTACCGACTCTTTCTTATGCACATTGGTCTTGTCATCACATATATTCACATCCACACCACAGATATCAAATTCCTACTTTTCGTGAAAGCCTTGACTACAGCTGCATACTCCTTGGTAGTCTTCCTCTGTACTGTCTGGGAAACGGATAATGCATCATCGCCTTCCAGCATTGGAATCATGGAAATCTTCCTTTGTTGTCGGAGAGGAGCAAGAGCTTCTTCACATACCAAAGTTCTGATACGGCAATATTCCAGCAAATAACACCACCAATAAGAACATTGACCCAGTTAAACCAGAGATAAAATTAATAGATTATGTGGAAGAAGGAAAGATATCTCTGTAAGAAGATTCCCATCCTTGCATAAGTTGGCACCATGAGGCCGAACCTGTTTAATGCAGCTCTTTACTTCCAATTTTGTTACCAACTACTTCCTGTCGTACTGGGTGAGATCAGCAGAGTGGCACTTGAGCTCCAAAGTGCAAGCAGTCAGCAGGCTTAAAAAATGCATATAAAAGTACGTCACCTTAAATGCAGAAAACATGTGCAAGCACCACAGCTGTTATTTGTTAGCAATTGCCAACTCGAATATTAGGTTAACATTTTGCACCCTGCATTAAAAATTATCCATCGCTTATTGGTCACTCAAGGCCAATCAATTGCCCTACCTTCAGAGCAAAGAAATGTTAGGCTATAAAGCTTCGCACTGACAATTGCAAACTGTTGGATCAGAATATCAACTGTAAATAACTATCATTAGCATCTAAGCAACCAAGGAATGATACTAGCTCTAAGTTGTGAAATAGTTGCAACAAATCAGGTATACTTGTGTAAGTGTTTCCATTTGATTATATGGTCTAAAACATAGCAGAGTGGAGATAAAATTAAGTTAACGGTTTAACAAAAAGATCGAAGTGCTTCCCATGGAGAGTTTACTTTCCCATGGAGAGTTTACTTTCCCATGGAGAGTCTACAAAAAAAAAGAGTTTGTGCAGTTTTTGGGGTTCCTTAGTGTCTTTTTAAAAATTTCTAGCAAACAATCAACTGATAAAACATTAGTACAGCATTGACACCTATTGTGGAGGCATGCCTAATTCTTACAAAAAGCAGAGCTATACTGCTTCACATAGTGATTTAGCCAACAAAGCCTACCAAGAAGGATCACCATCAGATTCATATTTCTAGTTCTAAAAATTTTGTCTTCAACTACGTCCAAATAGCTATTTATTTTGTACTGGAACACAATAGTCCTCCTAGTAAGAAAATTGTAAAAGCCATCAGGCATTTCAGTCTATTTAAACATGGCTCCACCAAAAAAAAAATCCATAAAACAGAATGGCAAAATGCAGCTAGGCACCCTTTTAGGTAGTACAATACATGCTGTTATATTCAGGTTGATATTCAACATCCCTAATCAGTTTTGTTAATGCATATACGGATAAATAGATATCATCAATCTTTTCATGTTCTTTGTCCTTACACACAAATACATGAACTTCCCTTTCTACTTCAATCCAACTATGCCCAGGCTCCTTTATGGTACCATTGTCAGTCATAAGCATCCTCACCTTCTCTGCATCAACCCATCTTGCTTTGGAGGCCAAGATATTGGACAACAAAACATATGATCCACTGTTATATGGCTCCAGAAACATCACTTTATCTGCAGCATACTGACCCAAAACAGCATCACCATAGATCCTGCATGCACCAAGAAGGGTTCTCCATAAAATAGCAGACGGTTCAATGGGTAACATCTCTATAAGTTCTTTTGCCTGATGCAATCTTCCTGCTCGTCCCAATAGACCAACAACACAAGCATAATGTTCCACACGTGGTTCAATTAGGAAATCAACTGCCATCGATTTGATAAATGAGAGCCCAAGCTCAACAAGCCCAACATGGCTACATGCGGATAGTACACCAAGAAAAGTGACATCATTGGGCATAATGCCATCATGTAGCATTTGATCAAACAATGCTAGTGCTTCTTCAGCATGGCCGTGCTCTGAATATCTGGAAATCAATGAATTCCAACAAACAAGATCATGTTGGCAAGCTGTATTAAATACTCTTCTTGCCTCTCTCATTACTCCACATTTTGCATACATCTCTACTAGTCCACTGGAAACATGATGATCAGAATCTAGACCCACTTTTATTATTTGGCAATGAAATTGTTGGCCATGTGATAGACTTGCCAAGTTGCTAGAAGCAGAGAGAACACAAGCAAAAGTAAATTCACTTGGATTTAATCTTGTCCTGCATAAGTCCCGGAAAAGTAGAAGCACCTTTTCATTTTCATCCTTTTGATCATATCCAGTGATCATAGAATTCCATACTACAAGATCACGGTGCTTAATCTCCTCAAACACATTCCTAGCCTCATCAGCCAGTGCACACTTTAGATAAGCATCAGTCAAAGCACTGGCACTGAACTGGTCAAATAATACCCCTGATTTAGTGACAAGTCCATGAATCTGCTTGCACAAAAGTGTATCCTCTTGTGATGCAGATATGCCTAGAAGGCCAACATATGTTAATAAACTTGGAGACAAAGAAAGAGATCTCATCCTATTAAAAATGTCAATAGATTCAATAAGCCTATCCTGCCTTGCATATCCTTCAATCATTGCATTGCAGGAAACAACATTGTGCTTGGAAATAATCTCGAAGGCATATCTGGCATCCACTAATGAATTACACTTCGCATACATATCGATAAGACCATTTTTCACATAGTCATCTCCCTCCAAGTTTACCTTCACAGCATAAGCATGTACTTGCATGCCTTGTTGTAGGGACATTAATGAACCACAGGAAGTCATTACACTAGTGCAAGCAAAAGCATCAGGTTTCCATCCTAAGCGGTTCATTTGTTGGCAGATCTCCAGAGCCTCAAGATCATAAAAATTTTGCATGTAACTGGCAATCAGTGTAGTCCATGACACCAAATTCCTTTCAAGCATCAAATCAAAAACTGTACGTGCCATTTTCATTTTGAAACACTTTGCATAAAAATCTATTAGGACATTATTCACAGAAATATCCAAATCTATTATATTTCTGTAGGCATAGGCATGTATCTGTTTGCCACCTTCAAGATAATTTAGTGAGGAACACACGCTTAACATGCTAGATATTATAAATCTATCTAATAGAAGATTTGTTTCTTTCATCTGCTTGAACACTTCTAATGCAGATTCACTTTTCCCATTTTGCATATACCCTGATATCATTACAGTCCATGTAACCAAGCTCTTAACAGGGATCTCCTCAAAAACAAGACTCCCAGAGTCCAGACATCCAACCTTTAAATACAAATCAAGCAAACCAGTTCCAACGTATATGTCAGAGTTGAGACTAACCTTTATTGCAAAACTGTGAACTTGCATACCAGAAACAGCATCTGACAGTTGTGTGCATGCAGAAAGTACACTCCCAAGGATAAACTCGTTAAGACTACAAGAGAATGATCTCCAACACTTCAAAAACAGAGTCAAGGCCAGTTCACCAAGATCATGCTGTGAATACATGGAAATAATAGTGGACCAAGATATAATATTTTTTGGACGTATTCGATCAAATAATCGCTGAGCATACTGAAGTTGGCTAGACTTTGAATATCCATTTAGTAGGGTGTTATTTAAGTATGTATCTGAGGCAAATCCAGATACAATCATCTGAGTGTGAATATTGTGAAAGATGTCTGGAGTGTTTCTGGAAATACTTGATTCAAGAAGAAGCCCAAAGCTTTGTCTGCTATAATTTATCTTTCTGATGAATAGTAGTTTTCTAGGAGTAAGGTGGGCAGCAGAGCGGGGAAAAAATGAATTCTCTCTTAATATTTTGCCTGAAAATCCCAAGAAATGCCACATCGAGATTCCAACTTGCTTTCATGCATAGTTATCTCTCTGTACAAGAACGAGACAAAGTAAAAGATTTACGGATGACATCCTAATCATCTCTTATTCAACAAGATGTTTCAAACAACTATTCAACAATTGTGGAAATTCCATAATGTTTAAAAGGAAACTGACAAGCAGAATCCGTGACATATAAAAACCTACAGAAATGAACTTGATTCACACCTGTAGGCTGAGTGAATCGAATCGCCAACGCAAAAGTGGCTGAAAACTGCCTCCATGATATTCCCCAATCATCATTGTGATGCAAAAACCTTAAAATATTCAACAAGTTATAAATAAATATATCGTATCTCATGTCGAAGTTAAAACTTGTTAAATAGCTGAAATTTGTTGACCCTTGAAGCATCCTCTGTCGAGGGGAGTGCTCATAGAGACAAGCAATGGGGTAGGATCGGTGGGGTAATTGTGTGTGCCTATTGTAACTTTGTCGGGTATAATGCGACGAACAATCTCAAACAAGCAACAAACTCAAAACTGAAGCAAACATATCCTAGCTCTTCAGCACACAAACCATTAATTAACAGCATGGATAAAATGAGCTTATTTTGGCATCATTTTGCCACCAATGGAAATGAAACTTATTAAATATACAAAAGCATACAGGGAAATCCCTGTTAATGGATGGAAATTTTGATGTACCACAGAAATTGTGGAAACTTGGTGCAGATTTTGTGAATTTGGCATAAATATTTAGAATAAATGCCATTTACACAGAAAACACATTTTTACCAATAATCTCGATAGCAAAACTGCTAAAAAATATGATTAGAAGTAATTTAAATCGTTGTCTTAAGCCTGAAACAGTGTGTAGGTGGTAGGTAATATTAACTGTCGGATATCAAATTCATCAGTATGCAAAAAGTTGGTGTGATGAACTTGGAGAGCAATCTTGTTAACGATAAAAGAAGAATTACACTAACACTCCCCCTCAAGCTCTGAGAGTATACATCAAGTATTCCCAACTTGCTAAACATGTTGTTGAAGAAGGTGAAAGCGGCTTGGTGAAGATGTCGACAATCTGTTCTCCAGCCTTTACATATGGAGTGACAATCTTTTTGGCACGGATCAGATCGCATACTAAGTAGCAGTCAACCTATGTGTTTGGCGCGCTCATGAAACGGAGGGTTGTTTGCTAAATGGATTGCAACTTGATTGTCACATTTAAGGACGGCTGAAGACGATACATGAATGCCAAGTCCGTCGAGAATTGATGCCACCCATTGGATCGCACAGTAAGCATGGCTCATAAACCTATACTCTGCTTCAGTGTTAGAACATGCAACAACTTATTGCTTCTTACTTTGCAAATTAATGGAATGATTTCCCAGGATAACATAGTAACTGGATGTGGATCTCCTATCATAGACCCCCCGGCCCAATCAACATCAACATAGTACGTTAGAGAAATGTTTAGATGAGGCCTTTTTTAGAGAAGACCCATTCCCGGGACACCTTTCACCTTTCAAACAGCTCTAGTGACTGGTGAGAAGCTTAGCCATGTACTGACCAACCACGCTGATTGCAAAGCAACGTCTATACATGTGACAGCTAGGTAAATCAACTTCCAAATTGTGTGCCGGTATTGTACAGAATCATGAGAGGACTCCCCGTTAAACGTGACTCTGGTGTCGTGGTCCATTGGAGAGGAGAGAGGCTTGGATTCAAGCATTTTAAAATCAGCAAGAAGATCTAGGACATATCTCGGCTGTGAAAGGTAGATGCCACTCTCGGAACGTAAAACTTCAAGACCCAAAAAGTAGCGAAGACGGCCAAGGTCCTTTTCAATGGAAATTGGATTTGAGAAGATGGTCAAGGTCCTTTGTGTGGAAATTGGATTTGAGAGTATCTTTCAAGCTGAAATGGCTATAGTGTCACTGCCAGTAATGATAATATCATTTACATAGACATCTAAAATGATGGTTCCCAATGGTGTTTTGGAAAAGAAGAGATTGTGGTCACTAGAAGACCTAGAAAAATCTACAAAGGGACACCACTGAGCTTGTTAAACCACACTCGAGCTGACTACTTGAGGTCGTAGAGGGACTGTTTGAGAAGGCAGACATGAGGAGACTCCCCCTGGATGATGAATCCCGGTGGTAATTACTACATATAAACCTTCTTCTCCAACTGACCGCAAAGGAAGGCATTTTTTATGTCAAGATGATTAGATGTCAATCTTGTTGTGTTGCTAAGGAGATAACGACTCAAACAAAGGCAATATGAGTGACTAGCGAGAAGGTCTCAAAGAAGTCCACACCATATGTCTGGGTGAAGCCTTTTGCAACCATGCAATCTTTGAGACATTCAATCAATCTATCGGAAATGAACTTGATGGAGAAGATCCAACGGCATCCGACGTGTTCTTGTCTAGCGTCGGCGGAACAAGATCCCAGGTTCCATTCTTATGCAAAGTTGTTATTTCTTTAAGCATTGCAGCTTTACAACCACGGTGTTGATGAATCTCATGGTAGTTTTTTGGAATATCGATCGAGTCTAAATGTCGAGCAATGGTTGCGAGAAAATTTTGACAGACAACAGGTACATGCATAGTCACAATGTACTCTGACTTTTTGAAAAACTCACCTTTTAAACACAAACTTTCCCTAGACGTATGAAATGGCCGAATAAGTCCTAAATCCCAGATATTATGTTCTATTCTTGTATTATTCGTGAATTATTCACGTTTCTTGTTTTCCTTGTTCTGTATGCTCTTTCCCCTCACTAATATTGTGTGTGTGTGTGCTAGAGATTTCTCCAACACCTACGTGAGAGTTCAAGTAGCTAGTTTAGAAGCACTTAGTGCAACTGGTTTGGAGCTACTTAAAGGCTATATGGTAGGTGATGTGAGGTGTAAAACACTCATTTCCACCCTACATTACTACCTTTGTCCCCTAATTGCCCTAAGAGCTTCCATCCTAGAAATCTAGACTTGCTAGATTCTAGTTGAATTCCACCTAAACCCTTATATGAATGAGCCTCACATGGGTGGTTAGGGAGTGATGGGGAGTAGTTCCCCTATACACCCCCCTATTCCATCTATGGCCAATTAGTAGATTACGACAATTCTCTAGCATCTAAATTGTTGTTTAGTTTGATAACCTAAATGAATAAACCTTGCTTGCATGTTATGACCCTTTAACCTAGGTTTTAGTCACATCACCCCAAATGGTCCATACTCCCCATTAGTTGATTAAAACCCCAAATTCTCTCTTGCTTAGCCAATGCTTGCCCAGTTAACCTCTTTACTTGCATTCTTAGTTATATCTTGTTCATGATAGCTAGGTCTTGCTAAATTAGTCAGTGTTACTTTATGTTTGCATGTACTTACTTTAGTTAGTTAGTTGCTATTCTAGTCCTTTGCTTTCTCTAATTAGCTAATTGCTAGTGTAGTGACTTTCTTGCTTAATCTAGCTAGTTGTCTCCCTCTAGGTTGTTAACTAGGATCGCATTGCTAGTCTAGTGTAGTGTTAATCTTCCTGCCTACTTGCCTTAGTGTAATTTTCCTCTTTTCTTGTTTAGCTCATTTTCTTTGCTAATTAGAACTAAACCGTCTAGGGTTAAAGTAGGTTTGCCTTAGTGTAATTTTCCTCTTTTCTTGTTTAGCTCACTTTCTTTGCTAATTAGAACTAGACCATCTAGGGTTAAAGTAAGTTTTATTCTTGTTTTGCTAAATTGCTTGCTTTAACCTTTAGTGTAATCAATCAAAACCAAACCTAAAACGAACATAGCTCTAGAACCCCCTCTCTCCCTTGGGCTCCTGACATATCGCTCCTATACTACTCCCGAGCCTGTGTACGGAATTCTATAAGAGTGTGTCCATCATGTTTTATAAATTTGAAAGACTGTGTCGTGTACCTAAGGCGTATCCAGTCAAGTTCAATTGAGTAGTGCGGACGCACCACCTCTCTCTTCCACAACCTATAGCACAGGTCGAATGCCCAGGGGGTATCAAATCAAGAAATTTTTCTCGAGTGGTACGAACCGGGGTCCCTTCATTAAGGAACACATGATTCACCAATGTGATTTCCCTCACCGACATACGTGCAAAACATATATATACATATGTATGTACGCAATTATATATCCATTGATTTTTTCTCGACTATTTCCTAAATCGTTGAATGTATTTTTATTGTAGGTTAATCAATTTTTCCCCAAATTTCCCGCATATCTGCCGAATTCTGTACTTTTAGCTATGATCGAACATATCCCAAATACCAAATTTGTGACTATGGGTACAAGAAATGGGGTGAGAGTGCAAGACCGTGTACTTTTTTAGAATCCTTGGAATTGGATGATTGAGGTGAGCCCTAGAGTTGGGGATTCTACTTTGGGCATCAATGATAGAAATTGGCAAACTCAAGAAATGAATTTGTTTCAAGTGGAACTCTAACTCCACTAAATCAGTGGGAACAGACTCCACTGATGTGGACTTTATTAGATCAAATACATCTAACTCAACAAATTCATTTAACTAAGATTATTGAGTCCAGCCAATAGCTCTGACGATTTCGCAATCGCCTAGGTCTTCCCCTACGTGACGGTCGTTGGGCTTGGGGGGAGGGGGCTTCTGGCTGCCGGTGTACGTCACCCCTTCCCCCTAGGCCCCTTCCTCGCCCACCGTGCTTGGCTCGTCCTTGGTGGAGCCATCACCTGGTCTCTTGTGGGGTTCCGAACCCTAGCAGTGCCACTTTTCACAGATCGCGTGGTCAGGATCTTCGGAGGTGCTAGTTCTTTTGGAGGCAGCTTCAATTCTGGTTGAGGCTCTCTGGCGTCTGGGTGTGCTCTGCTTCCCCGTCCCTGGCCTCTGCGAAAGCTCAGGCGTGGTTTTCCCCCTCTCAGCCTGGTTGCGGCGGGTTTCTCCCTTCTTCTCCTTTCCTTTGTTTTGTGTCTGTGTCTTTGTCTTTGTGGTCCGGCTGGCTTTGGCCTGACGGGGGTTAAGGTTGCCTCAATGGCTGTCTCGCGTGTGCTTGAGAACTTTCGGGGGTTCTCGACTGGTGAAGGACACCTCCTTCTGTTTTGCTTGTCTCCTTTTTGTCTTGAGCTTAGTCTTGAGTGGGGGGAAGGCGACAGGTTGGTTGTGGTGGTGGGGGTTTCCCCAAGTAGTCCTCCCTCTTTTCCTTTCACTTGTCCCTTGTTGTGCTGATTGTACAGTGGATATTGTGCTATCTGGCCTTCACCGGCTTCTGCTCTTGTTGTCGTCTATCTGTTTGTTTTATTTCCATTTTGCTGCTATTGTCGTGTGTTGTGTTTTGCTGCTTAGTGTTTCTTCTTTCATGTTTGTTCTGGACAAGTCTTTCTTTCGTCATCCTTGTCCCGTCTTGTGGTGTTGTAGTAGTAGTCCTGCTCTACTAGTCAGTCTATGGAAAGGTTATGGTGCCTATCAAGACTTTTGTTCCAGTGATTTTGGTTTTAGTAGATGGAGTTTCGTCTATACAAGTGATACCCTTAATCGTGGAAGAATTCCAATTGAAAGTTGCTTGGTCCAAAATGATGGGGAGGAATTCAGGCAGAAGCGTCACCTTTTTATCTGATTAAACTTGTATAACGTTTGTATCTCTTGTTACTATATTATCGACTTTACTTGGATCTTTTGTCTTTGTAGATGTCGCATGGCTTTTTTAATATGATGACTATGTTTGCCTTCAAAAACAAAACTCAACAAATTCATTTGGAGGTCATGGTGACTTAGATGAAGGTGTGGCATAGAAAATATCAAAAGGTGACATAGATCGAGATACATGAGATGGTGACTTGGACTATAACACTTAAAACCTTTTTGGAAGGAGGAATAGCCAAGAAAAACTATTTTTATGGAACGAGGAGCAAATTTATCTGCCTTCAGATCAAGGTTATGAACAAAGGCAGTACAGCCAAAAATGCGTAAAGCGAGATGAAACATCTTGTCTTCTGAAAAAAATAAGACAAAGGATTGGAAATATGATAATCAAAGGTTGAAAGTAGGGGTCTCATACCAAATGCGTTGAAGAGATCGCATAATTTTTCACAGACATAGAGTCCCCGGATCTACTCTTGATAAGCTTGCAAAAGTTGATCATACTCGAGTGAGGAGATAGTGATGGAGGAGGTGTCAACAGTTCGAGCAACATGAGGATTACCTCCTCATTCGTGCCCATAGAGATCACCGTTCTTTTAGTAGCACTTCTCCTCAAGATGTCCCAACATATTAAAGAAGGTGCACTAGGGTCTAGGAGCACTCCCACGTCCTCGGCCTCGGGCTGCTATAACCGTGACTAGTATTGGATGAGATGACTGGACTTTGTTGTGGGCGTAGATTCAATTGTTGTAGACGAGAGAAGGCATCCTCCAAGGTCGAGAATGACACTGCAGACCAGGGCAAAGGCATGATGCATGCCATTTAGGAACTTTGCAGTGATAAGGTTAGCATGCTCTTTGGTTTGTTCATTAGAGGTGACGGGCTGGAAATACTTCAATTGTAGTGACAAGATGACGATAGCATCATAGTACTCGTTCAGTGATTTCTCATGTTGTTGCTCGACACATAGCTTATCCCCGCGATCTTGTAAGTGTGCATTGCTTCTTTTTTTGCTTGAAATGTCAACACACAACCAATCATGAGTCCCAGGTGTTCTTATAGAACATGTATTTAGAAGCAATGGAAGGTTCCATGCTATTCCACAGTCAGTTTTTGTCTTGGTTGTTTCCTCTCTTCCACTCGAGGTATCCTCGACAGGCTTCTCAATGAATTTCAACTTCTCTAGATTCAAGAATCATATATAGATCAAATTCTTCCAAAGTAAGGTAAATATATCCATTTAGTTTGATGGTGGTTGGATCACTATAATTGTAGACAATCATCTGAGTTGTATGTTCACGTTCAAACGAGAGAAGATCACAGTAGTGAAATCTCAATGGATGAAGACTCACCGATATGAAGAACGGTGAGATATAGAAGAAACCACTAGTATGGAGCATGGTGGACTGAGAAAGTTGGAAAGATGTGCGGTTAAGCATTATCTTAGGAAAAAAATTGTGATAGGAGGAAAGAGGATGATTACCTATTCTAGAAGCACAAACCCATGTACATAGGGAAGGTACAAGGGGAGGAAGAGGATGTGAGAAAGAATCTAGCGTTGTTACAAGATTTTAGAAGATTACCACACATGTGCCGCAATCAACGTACCTTTGTTATATTTCAATTGGTGACGGAGGAGAGACGACAGCGCCAGTCAAAATCCCTTAGACACTACTACACCGATTTGCGCCTGTCAAGGGGTAATGGTTGTGACTCCAATGGGGACGACAACCTACAGCTCGCTTAGGGTGGACTGTAGTCATCTCTGTTGCTGCCCCGGAGTGGGCGGTGGAGGCGGTTGTAGCAGCTAGTTGATGCTCACGGCTAGCGGCAGCCCAGCGCCGACTGCGATCTGGCTGGCAACGGTCGCCTATTGCACGGAGGTCGACTGTTGCGGAAGAGAGGGGAGGGGAGAGGGGAGGGTGGTGGCGGGGGGAAGAGAGGAGAGTAGAGAGAAACGGCGTCCGGTGTCAGCGGCAAAATTAGTAGTTGATTCAAAGATCATTCTTCCTTCCCCTCCTCTTTCCTCCAGTAGGTGGGACCTACGTACAAGAAGAACAGACAATAGAAAAGTGAGATTTGGGTCTTACTCCAAATCTAAGTTCAACTAGTCCAAACTTGTGGTGAACAGTGTGAATCCAAGCAAGGTGAGCGGAAAATCACTAATGTATCAAGATTTTACAAAATCTATAGAATACATGAACTCTGATATGTCATGTTCACCTTGTTTTACTAAAATAGAACCAGTAATCTTAGATTTAAAATTCCAGCAGTATGAGCAAATGAAATGATGAATAACATTGGATTATGATTGAGATTAGGTTCGATATCATTATACTTAAATGTGTGATATTTTGAGAAGTTGCGATCTAGAGGCATAGTTAAACTCGAATTTGCCCAAATTTTACAATGACAAATCAAAACCCAAAAAATTGATTAATCTACTTGTTTATTTCTTGTTATGACTCCAATTGGTTATGCATGAAGTATTCTAGTATTTCCCATAAATGTCCAGTATATTTAGTTCAAGCAGTACGCATTAAGGTATTCCAGTAGCTTAGTTACAATATGGAATACTGAAATGCCATGGAATCAATTTAATACAGAGTTAAGCGATACAATGCACGATAGATGATTAATCGGGAACTAAAGAATTAACTAGACTCTAGATCAGTGTTTCAAAAAAAGGCCGCACGGACCGCATAAGCGGCCCGCATATACTTACCCGCTTATAAGGCCGATTAGTCACCGATTTTTAGATAGACATTTGTTATCTCGGCCCAAACTAGATTATATTTTTATTGATAACATTCTCTTGATGTACTGTTTTGTTGTATGTTGTGTACACGAGACACATGCTTACTTAAAGTTTGTTATTTTGGACCTCTTGGACATGCATGCGTTTTTTGTATGATTTGGTTAGTATTGATTGTTATCTACTTCTGTTAAACCAATTTGTGCAAGCTTCATTGAAGTTTATGTTTCAATGATTCTAGAATGCATTTAAAATGGCGCTTTACTTTTTATTGAAACTTTATATTTGAATCTATCTCAAATTTTAGGGCTAAATATGTAATGGACTAATTAAATATGCAATTGTACGATTACTTTATATATACTAAATTCATTATTAAAAAAAATTCAAAACCGCATATACTTCCGCATACACTCCCGCATGCTTCATATACTCTATAAGGTGACCTCTCCGCACGCATAACGCATACCGCTTTTTAAAACAATGCTCTAGATGCATGAACATCTTGGAATCCATCAAGGAGGTCTACGTCGTGAAGAAGTAAACGTGTATAATGATTGACCGGGTCCGAGATGACATAGCTGGAGCGTACGAGTGGGGTATAGGGGATGAAGCCCAGCGAGGATGATCTCCATATTTTAGTTTGGTACCCAACAAGACCAAATATATCGGCAGAGCCCATTTACAAACATTATAGTTAATTTTGTTACTACTTAGTCTGTCAACCCTTGAGAAACCATTGACAAGTGCTTGGATCTACTTGATTATCGAGGTTTGGAGGAGTCCAATTTATTCCGCCAGTTTATATAGCCACGAGACCATACGTGGCGAACCCCATCGCAGGTTGGAGAGCTATTTTAGCAGACTAAGAGTATTGAGTCTAATCTAAATCTTATACAGTAAGATTGTAACTTGTTGCGATACTTTCACATGTTGTGGTAACTAAAGGGCATAATAAAATCATTAAAAGACTTATTAATCAAATTGACTACTTACAGTATTACAGTTCCCTGCCATGTTGCATGGATTTTCAATATGTACCTATTTAATCATTCAATTGTCATGCTCGTATTCCTTTTGCATGTAATTCACTTAAATAACTATATTTAGATTATCATGCTAGTTAGTGATACTGAGCCAGTAACTCACACTCTACTGAAATTCGGAAACAATTTCTTAGGTACAAGTGCATATCAACAATAGGATCCAAAAGCAAGTCACCAACAAGAGTAGATCAGCAAGCTGTTTAAAGAGGATTAGCTAGATGATAGATAGTCTCTCATTTTTCCTGTAGTCTTAGGCATGTATGGGTGAGGATGAGAGAAGTTTTGTACAATTTGTATATGATACACATTAATTCTCATAACCAATTTATTTCCATCTCCAAATATATTGTAACAACTAGGTAAAACTATCGATAATTATTTCCTACAACTTCAGCATTGTATGCTTTGTTTAGATAATCTGAGGTGTTTAATGAAAGAAAATTTTCATTCAATTAAAGTTAGAAAGAATGGTTAGTCTAATCTCAATCTTAATGGTGTAATCCCTAGTTAGTTGATTTGCGTCACGTCAAAAAGCTTTGAAGAATTTGGGATATTATCATATAGAGGTTTAGCAATCAATCTTCTTATTCACGCAAAACCAATTTAGGATAAAGTCCTTACCACACTATCATATGTAAAAGATTTGCCACATGTGTTTGTTTTTTTACCAACTCTGAACTTAGGACGCCAAGCCGTCATACCTCCTGAGAGCCTTGTTTGTACTTTTTATTGATATTGAGCCCATTGATATTAACTTACTTGAGAAAACATGCCATTTAGTTTCTCTAAAAATCAAGTGACTATTTACTTATAGTGAGGAAAAACAAAAATATTGATGGTACATTGGTATAAGGCAGCTTCTAGACCGGTCAGGTAATCATCCTTGAAGCAATGTCCTCAAATACATCAGAATTATAAAGCATCAATCAGGTTCTACATCAAACAATTAAATCAAAGATAAAATTTAACCATTATCGCACTTATTTCAGTTCAGCCCTCACAGAGTGGCGTGGAATCAGAATTCCATCCTGTCAAGGTGATATTTAAGGTCGAAATATGGTTGGTCTGAAGCATTGTGTCGTCTCTCTCACCCTGCGACTTGTTTGTGTTTCCTGGGATTCGCAATACTTCTTATTAATAATCTAACATTTATAGACAAAACAGAATGGGCTGTGGTGGCATTGAATATTAGGCCGGGTCTGGTTTGGCTAAGACCCTAAGCAGCAGAAAGAAGCAAATCCAGCCCTAACAGTGAGAAGAAGCACAATTAACATTACAAGGCTGAATTCTGAAATCTCCACCCTCAGAGCAAGCCAGAATTTTATCAACCCTTTCGATATAGAGTTCAGCTCGTTAAGATAGTCCTTAGCAATCCATCTCAAGGCTCAAACAAGGGATTCCATTGCATTCAGATACAGGGTTGTAACATCCAACATAAGGACAGTTTTTTTGTTCTATAATGTTTGTGCTCTTTCGTCAAATGTTCTCAGATTGCCTTCTACTAAATATAAGCATCCATTGGCGGCTCGGTTCAATTT
This sequence comes from Alisma plantago-aquatica, assembly GCA_963693085.1. NCBI lineage: Eukaryota > Viridiplantae > Streptophyta > Magnoliopsida > Alismatales > Alismataceae > Alisma > Alisma plantago-aquatica. Next base: position 668,565,866 of record OY856414.1, read on the forward strand.
GACTAACGACTGACAAAGAAATTAGACAGAAGTAAGTGACATGTCGTTTACCTTGCATGTGGCTCAGTAAGTGGGGCGGGAGAGCGTGCAAAACGGGGAGGAATTGGCTAGTGCAATTGTTCCAGCCGTGAATCTCCATATCCATGCGCTGCCCCGTGCTCCAAGACAAGGAAAGTAGGAAACAGGCAGCAGCAGTTGCTGGTTTCAATTTAAGAGTGGGATAAACAGAGAAAATAAGTGCGGGCTATATATATATAAGAATATTAAAAGGAGCAAAGAAGAAGGTCACGAACTAGGTGGCCGCCCCAATCAAATCAACGTAGCATTCCTCCTCAGTCGACAGTCGACCAGGTGGCTGCACGAGGCAAGTTTCCCTCCCCGTTAACGAGATAAGCGGGAGCGACTTGCCGCTGTGGCATCCCCTACGCCGAGCTCCTTGGACGCGGATGCAGCAAACTGCGTGCCGCCAGAGGCGTACTAGGAGCTAGCAAGCGGCGTGAAGGCTCCGATTGGGTTGTTGGTCCGGAAAAGTTATGAAATGGAGTTCAAAACTTATGAACGTACAGAAAAATATAATAGGAACCTTGATTTTGATTTCAGTGGGTTTCAACGAGTTACAACTTTACATACACTACGGAATCGTGAGTTTGGAAAATGAGTTTTAGAACAATTGACAACTTTTATACATAATTATATTTTTTATTTTTCATAAATGACACACGCAAAATATTTATGACTAGGAATATTAGTGGTATACATATGATCTATTGTCAAATCATAAAATAATATGACAAAATATTGTACGCGACACCATATTAAATATTTTATACTACAACTACCATTATCACCGTGATCTACAAAATAAAAAATATACAAACACTATAAAAAGTAATCACACCGTACCATGTGACAAAAAATGTGATTTATCTAACATATTTTTATACTTCATGTTTAAATAAAATGATGTGAAAAAATGATAATGCCTAGCTAGTTTTACTAAATTACCCTTTTTAGATTTGAGTCTATAATACGGCCCATGGGTAATAAGGTCTTTTTACACATATTGTTTCAATCAGGGTGCACAAGTTTTTGATAGAAACAAAGTAACCAAATTTCATGTGTCATGTTATATGGTATAAGAGTGTGATATTGGGTATATTGGTCTCTTAACTCAAATTTTAGCTTATAAAATACTTATAAATATATTAACTTAAACAACTGATAAGTAATTCTTTGAGTATAAAAAATAATATAAATAAATAGTCTTCAAAATAAGATAATATTATCTACCTGATGTTGCATGTATCTAGAAATCATATTGGGAAATTGAGATGTATATTCTCTCTTTGACTTACTTGAAGAATATATGTTGGAATTTCTCCCTTCTGAGTCTTTTTGACCTACTTTGAATCTCAAATGTCAGATTTGATCATATCATGGCATTTTTGTATTCAAGTAATAGTTTGATATCTAAAAGTTTTATCTTGTTTCATCTTATCCTAAGTTGTACCCTATTTTGTGATGTCGAACCATAATGTTCTATTGGAATAGTGGAAACCCTAACCGCTCACAATACCAATTATTATCTCAAGATGAATATTTAATGTGAAATTGATATGTTGTAATATATAGAAAATCTAGTTTCGTCCTTCTTCACAAATAACCATCATATAGAATTCCTTGTGATGTATCCAACTAAACCTAATCCTACCTCCTTATTATGATGCATGTGTTCATGACAAGTAGTAGATGTAACCAATTCTGACGCATTTGGTGGTAATGCCTATTGTGTTGTGTCATATTGGAAATTTGGTGGTGATGCCTATGCCTTATAATTGGGTGTTGATGCACATTACATGATTTTTGGAACTAGGTGGTGCTACATGTTCCTAGCAATTGAGTGGTCATGCTCTTCACTCATTATTGGGTACGCCCATTGATGATGTGGTAATTCTTCTTTTCTTTTATGTCTGGTGGTGATGTCCATTGATTTGTGGTGGTGATGTCATGAACATGTTACTTGATTCGTTCTAGTCTTTTCATGATATTGCATGCTCATTATAATTATTAATTATATGTTGAATTATGAAAGATATGATTTGTTTCTACATATAGTTGCACATCATATTGTTGAATGGATTCTCCTAACATGGATGGTTTCTTTTATCTCTCTTTTGATGGGATCCTTGCATCTTAATTGTTATCCATTTTCCTTTATATTTCCCAATTTCTATAACATGGACATATCGGCTTTTGTTGACGTGCCAACTATTTCTTCTTTTGTGGGGTGTTCTTCAACCTGTTAAGTGAAGGACATGAATAGTTGACCTACATGCCTTGAACCTTCGCAAATGTATCTGACTTAATTTGAGGTAAAATTGAGATGGTCGGGTTTCGGTGATAACCCGTTACGCTAAACGAGATTACTCAAAATATAAAACACAATCAATCACTAATTAATCACATACCCAAAAATATGGGTAAATTAAAAATGAGTTCAACATCAGTACCCGCTCAGAAATATTTGCAAAAGAGCCCAAAATCTTTCTTATATCCATATTATACCAAGAATTTGATACAAATTATTCTATCGTCTTAGCCACCACATATATACACAGAAGAACAATATTCATATATGCCATACAAACAAGCATTCATATGCTAACAAAAGTCTGATTCGTTTGAAACATCATATACAAACTTTTTCTTGCCCGGACCTGAGAGTACAGGGACGACACTAGGACACACTAGACATCTAATCAACTTTCTCATAGATTCATTATTATAGCTCCTCTTTGCTGCCACAGGTTTGTTTTTGTCACTTCAGGTTACCTAAAAAGATGTGGTGAACCACAAGGGTGAGACCCATGTCCCAACAAGAGATATAACCTCCAACCACGATTATTGATTACAATATTTTTAAGTAATTAAACAATTAAGCAGTTTAATCAGATATAACAAATAAGCTCAACAGCACTAATGATTAACAAAATACATAAAGGAGTATATAATAACTATCATCATTAGCCAAACTATCATCATTTACCTTGTTGACAATATAAACAATTCAGTAGCATGTGCATATCTAGCATCATGAGCAAGTCTAGTAACATAGAATCTCTATCATTATGAATAAGTCTAGCCACATAAGCAAAGCTAACAACATTAGCATGTCTAATAGGTTGAACATATCAACATCATAAAAGGAGCTAACAACATAAGCACAACTACCTGGATAAGCATAATTAGCATTATATGCATCTCTAGTTACAAAGGCATGGTTAGCATGCTAAACATAACTAACAACATGATATAGCTAGCATCATGATTATAATCAGCAGTAGAAGTATAGTTATCAACATAATCATGGCTATTGTATGTATGCATCGACAATCTTAAGTATATCCACAACATAAGTATATCTACTATCTCTTAATAGCACTAAGTGTCATCTTTATGTAAAGAAAACAAACAAGGGTTATCATTCAATGTGAAGCGTTGTGTATAACCCTAAACAGATATGCTATACGGTTGTATTACATCTTTTATTATACCCTGAGGAATTTGAGGATACCACTCAAAATCCAACTAACCACTGCTAATTCAAAATCAGTGCCATACACGATCTAGGAAGAGTCGGACTCCTAAGATCTTCTCCACCCCCAGTTAGTACGGGTCTGCCACAGTGACACATAAGGTCAAGCTGCTAACAGCCTAGCTCGTCCTTGGTACAGGTCACGACACTAATGAAAGGAGGTGGCTACGCATACCCTACCACACGAGGTACAACCGCAGTTGTCCTCCAATCTCGTCACATATATAATCACCGATACACAACCGCAACCGTTCTCAAACTAAGGGCTAGGTATGACCGCAGTCATCCTCCCTAAACACTTGAATTCAGGATGACAAGAACCCTGCATGCCCATCAGTATGCGCTTCAAGTTTCCCTTAGGAATACTCGTTTCACCATTTGGCAAGTTCTGACACTTAGATGGATCTATGGCACAGGGCACTACATGATTAGAGTTTCACTTGATTAGTTATGCCAATTGGGTGAATTAAGGCTGCATATCACAAGTGGACATACAAACCCTAATTCACTTCTTGCAAGCATATAAATATCACAACTTCAAAAGATATAAAATGTGTGAAACATAATTTCTCATCTCATCGTCACATGGTACTATTCACTTACCATTCATGAGGCTACCCTAGTCATCATACTATCACAAGATATAAATCCTTTTCACAATATCACAGGGTATCAACCCTTATCAAGACAAGAGGATTGCACCTCATTCAGGGCTCAACCATGCCCAAAGGTCATTAAGACCATCATACTATCACAGGATATAAAATCCTTTTCACAATATCACAGGGTATCAACCCTTATCAACACAAGAGGATTACACCTTGTTCAGGGCTCAACCATGCCCAAAGGTCATTGCGACCATCATACTATTCCCTGCAAGATCATCATTATCTTTCCATGCCTTATAACAAGGCTCAATAACATCACTTACATATAATACACCAGATCAGCACAATATTGCATTAATGAGATAGGAGATATTCATAAACAATCATAGCAGGGTTATATTAACATCAAGAACATTCCCTTATTACATCAACATGCAAGGAATCTATATATGATTAACACTCATCATATTAATAATGCACATGTTTAAGAAAGTATCAACCAAGTGTCTATGATAACCACCAATTAACACATTAAGGTTATGATCATGTTAAGGAGGTTATTCCTCCATCATTCCATCATATAAGAATGTTAAACATGAATACTCATCTTTATCTATTTGCATTAGAGTTAGGTTCAAAATGATAAATTATATCAGTGTTACTAATCAGCACTTATACCCAAACCCTAACTCACGAAATCCCCATTGGATCATGGATGCATAAGGTGAAGCATCACTGTCACATTCCATACTATTCTCAAGTGTGATCCCACACATAAATCAAGGTGTAACCATCAGGTTATAGCGTACTAGGGTTTCAACAACAATAAGATAGTACTCCATGATTGTATTAATCATTCAAGGACTATTCTTACCCAATTGCCATCATTTAGTTATATTAAAGCTAGATATAACAAGCTATACCTCATTAGGGTTACATATCAACATAATATGATTATCATCCCTTCTACTAATATGAGTGAACATGTAAGACTACCTTATTAAGGGTAACCTTCCATTTGTTCCATCATCATTCGACCAATATCACCATACCACAATGTCACCCAGAATCATTGGATGTTTAAAAGGTAAGACCATTGGTTGTTTACATAAGTAAACACCTTGGATAAACCACCTATGAAGTCTTTGATTTGTTCTCTAGAAAGAGTCACCATCTAACCCTAGACATCCCTTGATTAACAACACAAAAAGTTCCATTGAGAGCAGGGTAAAGCCCACAATCGACTGTTCAGTTAAAACAAGCCATCCATTGTCAACAAGTAAGCTCCTTAAGTTGATCATATAAAGGAAACCATCTAAATCACATTATTAGGACCAACATATTACATTATCCATCATTCCACTTTATTGGAGGAATAAACATTATATCTTGACCATTGGGTCAAGTTCACATGTTAAAACTATAAATTACAGTATAGGTTCGACCATTGCATCAAGTGACCCAAGAAACCATTGATCTAATGCTTAATTGATGCTACAACTATATGATTAACTCACCATAGATTTTAGAGATATGATACTCCATCATTAGTGACCATTAAGTCACCATAGGTTGTTATATCAACACTATATTCATTAATCAACATCAAATATTAAGCTAATGTAATCATTGATTGATAACATCAGTAGGGTACTTAATGGTTGATCATTAAACTTCTAATTGATCCAAAATCTGACCTAAAGGGGTGACTATAGGTTGTCACCATCATCTGACACCTTTGATCTTGACCATTAGTTATCATGAAGACAACACCATAGGGTTGTTTCAATGGTACCATCATCAGGTCATGGGTTTTAGAAGAAATCAGTTTTAAACCCTAAAATTGACCATTGGTTGATAGGTGCTTAGCACCACAGGTTGTCAAACCAACTTGATCCAAGTCATATTATACCTTATGAATAACATACACATGATCACAGGTTCATCTAGAAATGAAATCAGAATAGGGAACATTATAAAAATCAAGATCCAAGTCAAGCATAGCTTTTTAGTACATGAATAATCATTTTAAGCAAGAACATGAGCTAGCAAGCTAATGGAAAGCAATAAACATGGAGCAAGTTATAAAACTTGCCTCTAATGATAAGATGAAACCCACACAGAAGAAATATTGAGCAGGTAGGGTAGAAAATCCAAGAATAAGCTATGAATTCATCCATCTAGCACCTTTCTTCATCAAATTAGCAAACCCTAAGCATAAGGAGCAAGAAAGGTTGGGTTTTAGAGCTTTAGAGCAATTTCTACCCTGGAACAGCAAGGTTTCGACTTGGAGAAAACTAGGAGGAAGGATAACAAAGAAATAAACATAGGAAAGAAGGGAATTCTAACTCTTTTAGGTCAAGATCACTAGAAGGAAGCTTTTTCAACCCTAAAATGAAGTCAATTGAAACCCTAGTTCCTTTTTCTAAGAAGATCCCCACTTTCTTCTTCCTTGGAAAACAAAATTCATAGTAGCACAGAGGGGGAATGAGGTTGGGAGAAGGAGGGAAGCGGTGGAGAGAAAATGGCTTGTTTTGGTGCTTGGGGATAAGTATATGAAACTTTAAGATAAAGAAAAAGAAAAAATTGAAGTTCTAGTATCTATACAAGAACAACTTCAAAACATATGAAACGTGTGAAACATAATTTCTCATCTCATCATCACATGGTACTATTCACTTACTGCAACACCCCATCCACAACAAAACATGATTACATACTAACCAGCGGATTACCGAAAAACACAGGAAATTAAAACTGATTCACAACAAGCACCACAAGATGAAACATATAATATCTGAGCCAACACTTTTCATTTCATAGCATATTTCCAAGGTTCTACAACATAATTTCCCATCATTGCGTTACATGAAATAATTGTTTGCCGTGATGTTTTACATCAAGATACATACCGGGAACCTTACATCGACCTTTGTATAAGAAACATTGAAATGCTCTCCCGAAGACCTGAGTGTACAGGGACAACACATAGGACTCTACTGCTAGACACTATCTATCCCACCAGGTACGATATCTCTGCATAACATCTGTAGCCACATGATCTTCATCTCGCCAGGCACGTCCACCTAAAAAGGGTTATTAACCAGCGGGATGAGACCACAGTCCTAGCGAGAAACATAACCCTCTACCAACTTTATTACGATCACAGATGACTGATATAAGCAGATTATAAGAGCAGTATACTGAGCAGGGCTAATCTTACCAAAAAACTTACCAAGATATTCATGAGGCCTATAACCAGGTACTCTTTATGGAACATGATTGACAAGATAAGCATTATAAGAACTCATCACCTGATCTAAGGTTCGTATGATAAACTGCAGATTATAACTAGATCAACCATACAAACAAGGCCTCAACCAATGTTACATATTTTCCCTAAGCATGATACTATACGGCTTGATTACAAATTATTATGCCATGAGGAAGTGAGTCGTACCACTCAAATCCAACCTTCAGTTGCGAAACTCAAGTCGGTGCCATACAAGGTCAATGGAAGAGCCGGACTATGCGACCTCCCACCTCGTGGTCAGTGCACGAACACAAGCAGGACCGCAGTCTCATACTTAAGTGGCCTCAGCCATAGGGCTAGCTCCCATAGGCTACCCTTCCTCTAGCCTGCCTTGGTACAGGTCTCGGCGCTAGTATATCTGAGCCACGGGCCAGTTCACCATGCTCCCTGAGCCATGAACGCATTCATGCTCTATCACACTGAGCCATGGGCATGTTCACCATGCTCTTACACATCTTGAGTCTACAACCGAAGTTGCACTCTAACCTCCTCGTTTTCAGCTAGGAGAAATCACACATATTCAATAATATGCACTTCCAGGTTAACCCGCAGGAGAACCTGTTTCACCATCACCAGCTACTGACGATGATGGATCTATGGCCAGGGCAAACTACATGAGAGATTCATCTGTAATTAGTTAATGTATTTTAAGTAGATTGTTGGGGAAAACAAGTTGTATTAAGAAACCATATATAAATAATGAACAACATTAGATTCATTACATTAGTGTTATGTTGCTACTGCTATTTCCATTTCCTTCAACAATCATCACATTGCCATGGGATATAAATACCTCACATCATCTCATAGTGCTACTGCCTCTCAAGACTTCATCATTTCACATCATCATGGGATATCAATCCCTGAGTTCATCACATTACACCAGTGCCTCTCAAGGCATCATCAACATCATTAGGGAATATCAATCCCTCATGTCATCACTAGAGGATCACACCTCAACATGCCTTTCTCATCATATTGGTGATATATGTTATCTCATCAACAAGACATATCATTATTACTTAGATATTGCACATATATCAAGTGTTGTACAAAGCACGTAATCATATAATCACAATAGCTCTTACTTGGCTATGAATTCAATACACCTTCATGGTTAGCTTGCATAAGAAAGAGATAACTGGATCACCAAACATGGAACATAGGTCTTAGAGAACATATTATGATCATCAGGCTATCAAGAATTTAGGTGCACATGATTGGAACAACATCCATGTTCATAGTTGTGTCTATAGTCAATTTAGATTATTGTTATCAAACTGTAAGCATCCATCATGCCCCATATCTCATGAACATGTCTTTGATTATCATGTCATTAAGGTTTATAGTATTGGAATATTCTTCCATCATTATGAACATATGCAGATTAATGTCATAACCGGTGTATAAATCAATACATACTACTGTTACCACATCATGGGTATCCTATCATACCCTATATCTTAAAACATATGCACATCATCCCTAAGGATTAACTTTAAGGATCATACACCATGATCCACCATCCAACTTAATCAGAAGTTCATCTATCATTAACCATAGGTAACCACTATACAATGGTTCTCAACCTATCTTGTCATAGCTCATCATGATCAAAGGTGTAAGCTCAAGAAACATGCATAGGTTTATCGGGTTAGGCACAACCCTCACCAAAGGTGTCGCCTACCCTCACCAAAAGCATATAGCGACCAAACAATCCCTCACTAAAAGGGAGTATCGGATAGAGTACCAATTCTCACCCAAGATTGTCGGCTATCAGCATGTCATATATTCATGCACAAAGGGGGCATCGTGCAACTAGGGCTATAACATGTATCGTGCATCCACATACAGGGTGGTATCGAGCAACCAGGCATTGTGTAGCACATGGGTGCCATCTATCATCCAAAACCCTACCGCCCATTAGGGTTGGGGTTTCATACTGAGCAACCCTCAACTCTCTACCGCCTAAGGCCATATCGACCAAGATCATGGCGCCCAACAAGCACACCTACTTGGTTAACACATCAAGATACTCAAGGGGCTTTCATACCACCCAAGGTACACTACTTCAATGTTGCCATAACTCCCATGGTACCCTATCGTCTAAGGTAGTGTCAAGCTCAACACATGTACCGACCAAACCTCAACCCTAGGACCATCCAAGCTATCAAGTACGAACTCATGTTGGGTAATCATCCAAGAGAGAGAGACCATGTGTTAGGCAAGGCATATCGCCCAAGGTAACATATCTCCTTATGGTGTGTCAGCCACACACTTAGCCCTGATGTCACACAAACCATGCACACCTACACACTTATAAAGTTCTAGGGTTGATGATATCGGGCAGCATATCAAGGGATCGTCCATATAGCCCATCCTCATATCCTTGTCGCTCATGGAGCACCATATTGGGCACCCAGCATATCGCCCAAGGAATCATCACAACAAGAGTACCCCTATTGCTCAGCTTAGGGTTAGGGCAACTCTATCACTCAAGGCTCCATGTCGTCCACGAGCAGGGTGACCACTAAGGCACCATGTCGGTCAACTCACTTAGAGAGGGTCGTGCAAGCACAAACCTCATGCCTGACACAAAATCCCCTCAACCACGCACATAACGGTCAGGGAGGCAGCCATGGTATCGCCCAACTAGGGTTTCATCATTCTAGGCTCAAGACTTATCCATATCGCCCAACAATACTACCATGGTAAGGAGTCATATCGGGCAACATAACGTTTAAGGCAAACCCTAGATGAGGGGGGTATCATTTAGGGCACCAAAAAGGTGTATCGTGCAAGGGTACAAGGAACATACCAAGTTGGTCATCATCAACCTCAAGTACATGTCGTGCAACAAGGGTAGATCATTCATGTCACCCGGGACAACCCTATCACCCAAGCTAGGGTTGAAGCTCCATATCGTCCAAGACACTAAGGTTAGGGTATTATGTTGGCCAACCACCATCATCTTGAGTAGATGTGAACATCGGTCACAAGGTCAATGAAAAGTTCACTTATCATATCACCCAAGGCTCAACTCTAGAAGAGGGTATCGGGCAACAACCTCAAGAAGCCACCAATTACAACACATATCGGTCAAGGGATCAACTAGGTGTCCACCAACCATATCGTCCAAACCTTAACCCTAGGGTAGGAAAGAGGTATCGGTCACCACATCATAGCTCCCCAACATCTAGTCCATAGGCTCACCTTTCAAGTCCAAAGGAGAGAAAGGGGTATTGCCACAAACCATCAACCAAAGCATAACTCATTAAACAAGGTATTGTATCGGGCAAAGCATAGTTGTATTGGGTAAAGCCCCATATCGGGCTAGTCACCTTCAACCTCTAGCCACCCATTACCATCTTGCACAAGGAAAACAAGATAAAGGCAGTAATAAAACGTATAATTCCCATTAGATAAGATTCCAAGTTCCATATATATATATATATATATATATATATATATATATATATATATCATATAGAAAAGGTAACGATTTAAGTACAAGAACCATTATATACATATATGGAGAGTGTGCATAATAGAGATGGTTAAGAGTTATGTAACCCGCCTTAAGAGGATCTCCAAAAAAGGCATCAAGCTTCTTGGTCCAAGAAGCAAACTCACGTTCTTCTCCAAGAACATCACCCATCCAAAGCTCGAAACATGCCTTCGGCACCATCATCATCACCTCAAGAAACAAAGGAAGAAGAAGAAGAAGAAACCATGGTTATGTATAGCTCAAGAAGAAGAAAGGAGAGGAGATAACCACGACCTTGCTTACTCTTATCAAGGGCCTATACATGGCCGAGAGGGGAAGAGGAAGGTGAAGAATAAAGCACAAGGAAAAACTAGCAAAGAAGCATGACTCACCAAGGTCAGATCTTGAGCAAGGAGTTTCCATGGCCAAGGAGCTTGCCCCTCCATGCTCCATGGGAGTCTTCCTTAGCTCCCAAAGCTCCCATGCTCATCCCATACAGGTAGGGGAAGGAAGGTCGCCAAAAAGGATTGCTTGGCTAAGGAGGAAGGGAGTTATATACACCAAGGGAGACAGAGGTAGCAAGTGAGAGGTGTCATAACCACATAAACCAAGGTGCCACTTGCTCTAGCTCATAACGCCAGTTGTTGCCACCCTAGCAGCTCATGCATGGCCTGGTGATACACTCTAGGATGTGTATCATGCAGCTGGGCAACTGCCATGGCCGACACACCTCTCTTGGGCGACACATCTTCAAGCCTTAGCCGATACACTAAATGACAAGGTGGCCTATGTGACACATATGTGATATAAAGACCATATAGAGATGTCACTCCTCATCTATCAACCAAACAAGGCGCCCCTACCTCCATCCATGTTCTAGATGATGCAAAACAGAAGGGAGGTGACTCTAGAGATGATAAATTGCATATTGACCCTCCACTTTGAGTAATTTGCAATTTACACCAAAACTAGCACATAAAGCATAAACATCAACCAACCAAGCTCAAACTTGAAACATAGATCCTCCACAAGGTGCCCCACATCATCATTCTCTTTCTAATGATGCAAGAGAACTAAAGGCATGCTTTACATGTGACATATTGCAATATAACCCCTTACTTTGGGTAAATTGCACTTTGGTCCAAAACAAGCAAACATTGCTCAAACAACATCCAAATGGGACCAAACTGGAAACATGAGCTTTTCACATGATAAAAAAACATCTAGAGAGATTAGATTAAGGTTCTAAGCACCTTTCATAAGCAAAGCAAAGAGGGTTAGCCCAAAACATGGGTCAGGGACCTTACAAGTCATAAACCCCTAACAAGGATTTCGTCCCCGAAATCCCAAGCGGAAGGAAGACGAGCGTTACTTGCGCGTCACATCATACAACTCTGTAAAGCTCCTAAGTGTCACATATCTGTGACCAACATACTTGCTCTTCTCCCAAAGCCACTCAGGGTTTCCTTGTACTGGTCATAGATTCAACCCTCGGTCTCATCATTCTTTGTCTGGTAACACTCTTAGATACTGGAACATTATATGCAACTCGTATTACTCAGGTATCAGATCCTTCTACTGATGTATCATATTCCTCGTTACGTTTCAGTTGTGCTACTCTAATCTCACAGGATTGGCACTTAAGCTTTGCATAACTTGTATCACTATCTTTCTGCTATATAAGTTTCAACTATTCCTTCTCTTTTCACAAAGGATGTCTCTACTCAAGGGGGATGTTTCTCATAAGAGGTTACCACAAGATACATACTCTACAAAACACTTGTATGCACATGACAGGGCTCATACAACACCTCACTATGTATCGCTCAAGGCTCAACACAAAAGGAGTTATACATATTGGGTTAACAACAACCACATCATCTCGGTTTCAAGCCTGTCATGTGTTCATGTCAGCTCCCAAGAACACAACGAGTACCAACCCAGATGGTAATAGATATGCACTATCTCAACTGATTAGGATAGGATGCCCAACCCTTGTTCGTCCATCTCTAACCGCTGCACATCCTGTCTGGATCTTTCATTACTCGAAACTTGGCTAGGAGTATTCCAAGGAATCAGGCTCAACTAGATGAACTTTCCTGAGATGACCTTACAACACTTCTTTCCCTTGGGTGCATACCTTCCGATGTCATGTTTATGCGGAGCATAAACCCCTAAAATAAGATAGCCACACTATAGGCACTTAGCCGGATCAAACCAAAGCCAACCTTTCCATCTGAGACAACTTCACACCTTTCTAAGGATATCCATTCCCAGGGTTATAACGATCCTTGACATGTCACGCAGAAAGGGATTCAATCGACTATCACATCCAGGAAAGGAAAGGATACGGAGAAGAGTATACTTCATCCTGCACAACCAGGTCATCAACAAGGTGCTCGACAACAGACTATCTCTCTTCTGACTAATAGGAAGGAAACATCTGCCAAACGTACAACAAGCACTCAAAGGAGGGTACATCCTGAACTGGATCAACAAGAGCAGATAAGAGGCAAGAAGAAGACAAAGCAGAATGGAGTGACTCCATTCGATCTATCACCACACACTGGTCATTCTACCATTTCTGGCCAGCTTATGCCACACGATCTAACTATTGCCTATTGCCATCTGCTGCCTGGTCAAACCATCCAGACTTCCAAAACAAGCTTCCAGCTTGTAGGTTCAAGGTCAAGGATGATCGATTAGGATGGTTCACCTTCATACCTCCACGATCTAGGCATCTTTATTCTCAACCCCTTCTCAGAAGGCATGCCAAGAGGGTCCTACCGTCATCATCCATCATAGGCATCCCCATCTTGGAAACCAAAGTCCAAGATCAGCTGATACTTTTCAAAGTATCCAAACAGCGATCACTTCAAAGGCACACATATCAAGTGACACAAGGTCTACTTGACTGCCACTCCCTTGAAAGGAAGGGATGCAAAAGAACAAACTCCTCCCATCAACCCATCAACATCTATGGTTTCATATCAAAGGGGAGGATATTATCACTTTCTTTGATCCTTACATGAGTTTCCAACCGTTTATACAACGTTAAACCTTTTTCCATCTGGTTTTTATCTTGTATCCTCTTGGGTTCCTTGCACTCAGCACAGGAAACATCAAGACCATTACATGTTATTATTCTTCTTCTCTTGTTACCATTTCATCATAATCATGATTAGTTCCTGATTATATCATAATTTTGTTTTCTCTTTGTGAAAAAGATCATTATTCTTCACATATTCTTTATTGAACAAGGATCATCTCCCTTGTTCTCTTCTTCTTATCATGAATTTGCACTTTATTCTTTCACATTTTTACTTACATTCATTGGTTGGTATGAGATTATCTCAGGTTCCATCTTGTTTACTCATCACTTATTCTTCTCTTTCTTCTAACTTTATCTTTGCTTTCAGGTACTTTCTTCATCTTGTATAAGTTCTATGCTTTAACTTATGTTGTTATCACAAGTTAATCTGTCTTTTATCATATATATCTCTTGAGATTACAATTTCAAGAACTTATCTCATCATATTCTTAATGTTTGTTATGCTCTTTAGATTGCTCCAGAATGACTACTTGATCAGAGTAATCAAGGAGGAAACAATCTAATGCTCCATACTTACCTTTGTCTTCAATATTTGAATACCTGGCCAGGGCATCAAGTACTGAGATTAGGTAGTATGCACCATATATTATGTCACGGTCCAACCTTAGACACCATCCTAATCCTAGTCCTAGTGTCCCTGTAGACTCGGCGAACCTAGAGCTCTGATACCAAACACTGTAACACCCCATCCACAACAAAACACAATTACATGCTAACCAGCGGATTACCGAAAAACACGAGAAATTAAAACGGATTCACAACAAGCACCACAAGATGAAACATATAATATCTAAGCCAACACTTTTCATTTCATAGCATATTTCCAAGGTGCTACAACATAATTTCCCATCATTGCGTTACATGAAATAACTGTTTGCCATGATGTTTTACATCAAGATACATACCGGGAACCGTACATCAACCTTTGTACAAGAAACATTGAAAAGCTCTCCCGAAGACCTGAGTGTACAGCGACGACACATAGGACTCTACTGCTAGACACTATCTATCCCACCAGGTATGATACCTCTGCATAACATCCGTAGCCACATGATCTTCATCTCGCCAGGAACGTCCACCTAAAAAGGGTTATTAACCAGCAGGCTGAGACACACAGTCCTAGCGAGAAACATAACCCTCTACCAACTTTATTACGATCACAGATGACTGATATAAGCAGATTATAAGAGCAGTATACTGAGCAGGGCTAATCTTACCAACAAACTTACCAAGATATTCATGAGGCCTATAACGAGGTACTCTTTATGGAACATGATTGACAAGATAAGCTTTATAAGAACTCATCACCTGATATAAGGTTCATATGATAAACTGTAGATTATAACTAGATCAACTGTACAAATAAGGCCTCAACCAATGTTATGTATTTTCCCTAAGCATGATACTATACGGCTTGATTACGAATTATTATGCCCTGAGGAAGTGAGCCGTACAGCTCAAATCCAACCTTCGGTTGTGAAACCCAAGCCGGTGCCATACAAGGTCAATGGAAAGAGCCAAACTCCACGAACTCCCACCTCGTGGTCAGTGCACGAACATAAACATGACCACAGTCTCATACTTAAGTGGCCTCAGCCACAAGGCTAGCTCCCATAGGCTACCCTTCCTCTAGCCCGCCTTGGTACAGGTCTCGGTGCTAGTATATCTGAGCCACGGGCCAGTTCACCGTGTTCCCTGAGCCATGAACACATTCATGCTCTATCACACTGAGCCATGGGTCTGTTCACCATGCTCTTACATATCTTGAGTCTACAACTGAAGTTGCACTCTAACCTCTTCATTTTCGGCTAGGAGAAACCATATATATTCAATAATATGCGCTTCCAGGTTAACCCGCAGGAGAACCTGTTTCACCATCACCAGATACTGACGATGATGGATCTATGGCCAGGGCAAACTACATGAGAGATTCATCTATAATTAATTAATGTATTTTAAGTAGATTGTTGGGGAAAACAAGTTGTATTAAGCAACCATATATAAAACATGAACAACATTAGATTCATTACATTGGTGTTATGTTGCTACTGCTATTTCCATTTCCTTCAACAATTACCGCATTGCCATGGGATATAAATACCTCACATCATCTCATAGTGCTACTTCCTCTCAAGGCTTCATCATTCACATCATCATGGGATATCAATTCCTGAGTTCATCACATTACACCAGTGCCTCTCAAGGCATCATCAACATCATTAGGGAATATCAATCCCTCATGTCATCACTAGAGGATCACACCTCAACATGCCTTTCTCATCATACCGGTGATATATGTTATCTCATCAACAAGACATATCATTATTACTTAGATATTACACATATATCAAGTGTTGTACAAAGCACGTAATCATATAATCACCATAGCTCTTACTTGGCTATGAATTCAATACACCTGCATGGTTAGCTTGCATAAGAAAGAGATAAATGGATCACCAAACATGAAACATAGGTCTTAGATAATGTATTATGATCATCAGGCTATCAAGAATTTAGGTGCACATGATTGGAACAACATCCATGTTCATAGTTGTGTCTATAGTCAATTTAGATTATTGTTATCAAACTATAAGCATCCATCATGCCCCATATCTCATGAACATGTCTTTGATTATCATGTCATTAAGATTAAGGTTTATAGCATTGGAATATTCTTCCATCATTATGAACATATGCAGATTAATGTCATAACCAGCGTATAAATCAATACATACTACTGTTACCACATCATGGGTATCCTATCATACCCTATATCTTAAAACATATGCACATCATCCCTAAGGATTAAATTTAAGGATCATACACCATGATCCACCATCCAACTTAATCAGAAGTTCAGCTATCATTAACCATAGGTAACCACTATACAAGGGTTCTCAACCTATCTTGTCATAGCTCATCATGATCAAAGGTGTAAGCTCAAGAAACATGCATAGGTTTATCGAGTTAGGCACAACCCTCACCAAATGTGTCACCTACCCTCACCAAAAACATATAGCGACCAAACAATCCCTCACTAAAAGGGAGTAACGGATAGAGTACCAATTCTCACCCAAGATTGTCGGCTATCAGCATGTCATACATTCATGCACAAAGGGGGCATCATGCAACTAAGGCTATAACATGTATCGTGCATCCACATGCAGGGTGGTATCGAGCAACCAGAATTTGTGTAGCATATGGGTGCCATCTATCATCCAAAACCCTACCGCCCATTAGGGTTAGGGTTTCATACTGAGCAACCCTCAACTCTCTACCACCTAAGGCCATATCGACCAAGATCATGGCGCCCAACAAGTACCCCTACTTGGTTAACACATCAAGATACACAAGGGGCTTTCATATCACCCAAGGTACACTACTTCAATGTTGCCATGACTCCCATGGTACCCTATCGTCCAAGGTACTGTCAAGCTCAACACATGTACCGGCTAAACCTCAACCCTAGGACCATCCAAGCTATCAAGTACGAACTCATGTTGGGTAATCATCCAAGAGAGAGAGACCATGTGTCAGGCAAGGCATATCGGCCAAGGTAACATATCTACTTGTGGTGTATCGGCCACACACTTAGCCCTGATGTCACAGAAACCATGCACACCTACACACTTATAAAGTTCTAGGGTTGATGATATCGGGCATCATATCAAGGGATTGTCCATATCACCCATCCTCATATCCTTGTCGCTCATGGAGCACCATATTGGGCACCCAGCATATCTCCCAAGGAATCATCACAACAAGAGTACCCCTATTGGTCAGCTTAGGGTTAGGGCAACTCTATCACTCAAGGCTCCATGTCGTCCACGTGCAGGGTGACCACTAAGGCACCATGTCAGGCAACTCACTTAGAGAGGGTCGTGCAAGCACAAACCTCATGCCTGACACAAAAGCCCCTCAACCACGCACATAACGGCCAGGGAGGCAGCCATGGTATCACCCACCTAGGGTTTCATCATTCTAGGCTCAAGACTTATCCATATCGCCCAACAATACTACCATGGTAAGGAGTCATATCGGGCAACATAACGTTCAAGGCAAACCCTAGATGAGGGGGGTATCATTTAGGGCACCAAAAAGGTGTATCGTGCAAGGGTACAAGGACCATACCAAGTTGGTCATCATCAACCTCAAGTCCATGTCGTGCAACAAGGATAGATCATTCGTGTCACCCAGGACAACCCTATCGCCCAAGCTAGGGTTGAAGCTCCATATCGTCCAAGACACTAAGGTTAGGGTATTATGTCGGCCAACCACCATCATCTTGAGTAGATGTGAACATTGGTCACAAGGTCAATGAAAAGTTCACTTATCATATCACCCAAGGCTCAACTCTAGAAGAGGGTATTGGGCAACAACCTCAAGGAGCCACCAATTACAGCACATATCGGCCAAGGGATCAACTAGGTGTCCACCAACCATATCGTCCAAACCTTAACCCTAGGGTAGGAAAGAGGTATTGGTCACCACATCATAGCTTCCCAACATCTAGTCCATAGGCTCACCTTTCAAGTCCAAAGGAGACAAAGGGGTATTGCCACAAACCATCAACCAAAGCATAACTCATTAAACAAGGTACTGTATCGGGCAAAGCATAGTTGTATCGGGTAAAGCCCCATATCGGGCTAGTCATCTTCAACCTCTAGCCACCCATTACCATCTTGCACAAGGAAAACAAGCTAAAGGCAGTAATAAAACATAGCATTCCCATTAGATAAGATTCCAAGTTCCATATATATATATATCTATCATATAGAAAAGGTAACGATTTAAGTACAAGAACCATTATATACATATATGGAGAGTGTGCATAATAGAGATGGTTAAGAGTTATGTAACCCGCCTTAAGAGGATCTCCAAGAAAGGCATCAAGCTTCTTGGTCCAAGCAGCAAACTCACGTTCTTCTCCAAGAACAACACCCATCCAAAGCTCCACCTTCGGTACCATCATCATCACCTCAAGAAACAAAGGAAGAAGAAGAAGAAGAAACCATGGTTATGTATAGCTCAAGAAGAATAAAGGAGGGGAGATAACCACGACCTTGCTTACTCTTATCAAGGGCCTATCATGTCCAAGAGGGGAAGAGGAAGGTGAAGAAGAAAGCATAAGGAAAAACTAGCAAAGAAGCATGACTCACCAAGGTCGAATCTTGAGCAAGGAGTTTCCATGGCCAATGAGCTTGCCCCTCCATGCTCCATGGGAGTCTTCCTTAGCTCCCAAAGCTCCCATGCTCGTCCCATATAGGTAGGGGAAGGAAGGTGGCCGAAAAAGATTGCTTTTCTAAGGAGGAAGGGAGTTATATACACCAAGGGAGAGAGAGGTAGCAAGGGAGAGGTGTCATAACCACATAAACTAAGGTGCCACTTACTCTAGCTCATAACGCCACTTGTTGCCAACCTAGCAGCTCATGCAAGGCCTGGTGATACACTCTAGGATGTGTATCATGCAGCTGGGAAACTTCCATGACCTACACATCTCTCTTGGGCGACACACCTTCAAGCCTTAGCCGATACACTAAAGGACAAGGTGGCCTATGTGACACATATGTGATATAAAGACCATATAGAGATGTCACTCCTCATCTATCAACCAAACAAGGTGCCCCTACCTCCATCCACGTTCTAGATGATGCAAAACAGAAGGGAGGTGACTTTAGAGCTGATAAATTGCATATTGACCCTCCACTTTGGGTAATTTGCAATTTACACCAAAACTAGCACATAAAGCATAAGCATCAACCAACCAAGCTCAAACTTGAAACATAGGTCCTCCACAAGGTGCCCCACAACATCATTCTCTTTATAATGATGCAAGAGAACTAAAGGCATGCTTTACATGTGACATATTGCAATATAACCCCTTACTTTGGGTAAATTGCACTTTGGTCCAAAACAAGCAAACATTGCTCAAACAACATCCAAACGGGACCAAACTGGAAACATGAGCTTGTCACATGATAAAAAAACATCTAGAGAGATTAGATTAAGGTTCTAAGCACATTTCATAAGAAAAGTAAAGAGGGTTAGCCCAAAACCTGGGTCAGGGTCCTTACACTTACCATTCATGAGGCTACCCTAGTCATCATACTATCATAAGATAAAAATCCTTTTCACAATATCACAGGGCATCAACCTTTATCAACATAAGAGGATTGCACCTCATTCAAGACTCAGTCATGCCCAAAGGTCATTAAGACCATCATACTATCACAAGATATAAAATCCTTTTCACAATATCATAGGGTATCAACCCTTCTCAACACAAGAGGATTACACTTCATTCAGGGCTCAACCATTCCCAAAGGTCATTGCAACCATCATACTATTCCCTACAAGATCATCATTATCTTTCCATGCCTTATAACAAGGCTCAACAACATCACTTACATATAATACATGAGATCAACACAATATAGCAGTAATGAGCTAGAAGATATTCATAAACAATTATAGAAGGGTTATATTAACATTAAGAACATTCCTTTATTACATCAACATGTAAGGAATCTAGATATGATTAACACTCATCATATTCATAATGCACATGTTTAGCATAAGAAAGTATCAACCATGTGTCTATGATAACCACCAATTAACACATTAAGGTTATGATCATGTTAAGGAGGTTATTCCACCATCATTCTATCAAATAAGAATGTTAAACATGAATACTCGTCTTTATCTATTTGCATTAGAGTTAGGTTCAACATGATAAATTATATCAATGTTACTACTCAACACTTATACCCAAACCCTAACTCACGACATCCCCATTGGATCATGGATGCATAAGATGAAGCATCACCATCACATTCCACATTATTCTCAAGTATGATCCCACACATAAATCAAGGTGTAACCATCAAGTTATAGCATACTAGGGTTTCAACAACAATAAAAGAGTACTCCATGATTGTATTAATCATTCAAGGACTATTCAAACCCAATTACCGTCATTTAGTTATATGAAAGCTAGATATAACAAGCTATACCTCATTAGGGTTACATATAAACACAATATGATTATCATCTCTTCTATTAATATGAGTGAACATGTAAGACTACCTTATTAAGGGTAACCCTCCATTTGTTCCATCATCATTCAACCAATATCACCATACCACAATGTCACCCAGAATCATTGGATGTTGAAAAGGTAAGACCATTGGTTGTTTATATAAGTAAACACCTTGGATAAACCACCTATGAAGTCCTTGATTTGTTCTATAGAAATAGTCACCATCTAACCATAGACATCCCTTGATTAACAACACAAAAAGTTCCATTGAGAGTAGGGTAAAACACATAATCGACTGTTCAGTTCAAGCAAGCCATCCATTGTCTACAAGTAAGCTCCTCAAGTTGATCATATAAAGGAAACCATCTAAATCACATTATTAGGACCAACATATTACATTATCCATCATTATACTTTATTGGAGGAATAAACATTAGATGTTGACCATTGGGTCAGGTTCATATGTTAAAACCATCAATTACAGTATAGGTTCGACCATTGCATCAAGTGACCCAAGAAACCATTGATCTAAGGTTTAATTGATGCTAAAACTATATGATTAACTCACCATAGATTTTGGAGATTTGATACACCATCATTATTGACCATTAAGTCACCATAGGTTGTTAGATAAGCACTATATTCATTAATCAACATCAAATATTAAGCTAATGTAATCATTGATTGATAACATCAATAGGGTACTTAATGGTTGATCATTAAACTTCTAATTGATCCAAAACCTGACCTAAGGGGGTGACCATAGGTTGTCACCGTCATATGACACCTTTGATCTTAACCATTAGTTATCATGAAGACAACACCATAGGATTGTTGCAATGGTAGCATCATCAGGTCATGGGTTCATAGAAGAAATCAACTTTAAATCCTAAAATTGACCATTGGTTGATAGGTGCTTAGCACCATAGGTTGTCAAACTAACCTGATCCAAGTAATATTATACCTTAGGAATAACATACACATGATCACAGGATCATCTAGAAATGAAATTAGAATAGGGAACATTATAAAAATCGACATCCAAGTCAAGCATTAGCTTTTTAGTGCATGAATCATCATTTTCAAGCAAGAACATGAGCCAGCAAGCTTATGGAAAGCAATAAACGTGGAGCAAATTATAAAACTTGCCTCTAATGAGAAGATGAAACCCCACAAAGAAGAAATATCGAGCAGGTAGGTTAGAAAATCTAAGAATAAGCTATGAATTCGTCCATCTAGCACCTTTCTTCATCAAATGAGCAAACCCTAAGCATAAGGAGCAAGAAAGGTAGGGTTTTAGAGCTTTAGAGCAATTTATACCATGGAACAACAAGGTTACGACCTGAATAAATCTAGGAGAAAGGATAACAAAGAAATAAACGGAGAAAAGAAGGGGATTCTTACTTTTTTAGGCCAAGATCACTAGAAGGAAGCTTTTTCAACCCTAAAATGAAGTCAATTGAAACCCTAGATCCTTTTTCCAAGAAGATACACACTTCCTTCTTCCTTGGATAGAAAAATTCGTAGACGCACAGAGGGAGAATGAGGTTGGGGGAAGGAGGGAAGTGGAGGAGAGAAAATGGCTCGTTTTGGTGCTTGGGGATAAGTATATGAAACTTTAAGATAAAGAAAAAGAAAAGGTTGAAGTTCTAGTATCTATCCAAGTGTCCATGGCCTTAATTTATTAACAATATACAATAACACACACAAGAAGATCCCCCACAATGTGTATAGGCTTACTTAGCTTTCCTTTTTCGAATTTCCCAGCCAATCAAATAATTCATTAGTTGATAGCTACTAAAGGTAGCTCATCCGTGAATGGGTAAACCGTAAAATACCCTTGGAGAAAACACCTTCAAACCAAGGTTTAAATAGGTGCCCCATGGATCAAAAAGATCAATAATTATGATAGAATATCCCAGGAACATAATGAAAGTGATAAACTGCAAAGAAAACCTCTCAATTGGGTAAATTGTAGAAAAGTCTAAAATGTGCATAAAATTGTATAACTTGCTCAAACAGTGTCCAAATTGGACCAAATTTGAAACTTAAGCTTGTATTATGATTTCAAAGCATATCACAAGGTTATATTAGGGTTAGAAGAATTCAATTATTATAATTAAGCTTGTTCAACTCATTAAGCAAGTTTAGGGGCCTTACAACTATAAACCCCTAACAGGGATTTTACCCCCGAAATCCAAGGTAAACAAAGATGGGTACTTCCTTTGCACCTCATCTTATTACCTTCACATGGTTACTTGCATATCATGGAAAATGTCACATCATTCATACATATCTTCTCTTGGGTCAGCACAAAACCCCTCACATAAGAAGACATTTGCAAATATGGAACAT
The DNA here is from genome assembly GCA_963693085.1 of Alisma plantago-aquatica. NCBI lineage: Eukaryota > Viridiplantae > Streptophyta > Magnoliopsida > Alismatales > Alismataceae > Alisma > Alisma plantago-aquatica. The sequence continues at coordinate 668,589,375 of OY856414.1, forward strand.
AGAAACTTGTTGTGCCACCTATACAAATCTAATAGTAACTTTCAACTTTAAATTCTAGCTATCATCCTGAAATTATATCTATTGTATCAACACATTACTCAAAAGTCATACTTGCTAGCTTTTTAACAATCATGGCATGTGTCCCACACCATTCCTTCAAGCATAAAAAAGGCAATGTATCCATCCTTATTTTTTATACACTGATACTAGAACTCTTGTCAGTTCTTTTTCAGCATCAAAAGAAACGTTGATGCTGGAAGCTATCATTCCATACAAGGAAACATCATTCCTAGTCAACCTTGTTAGGGGTGAAACAACAACACTATCATCACCTTACTAGGATTTACACAACCTACTTAGAAGACAGATCATGATCCCATAAAGAAATTTAATCAACCCCATCTCACTCTTGTTTAACTTGTTCTCATAGTTATTGCTGCTTTGGAAACCCTAATGTTTTTGAAGAAATATTGATCATATTTTTATCATATTTGAAATACTTTGTGATGTCATCATTCAAAGTTTGATATAACTTGTATGACATGACTGGAACACTCTGTTCTTCCTATTCATAAATTCTATTTGTACATTGGTTAGTCTATAGGACATAACTCTAAATTCATCATATTCATGTGAATTATGTCATCCAATCTATCTCTTATGCATTGATATTTGATCATAGGTTTATCTTAAAGGAACATGGTATCACATATCTATTGACCAACAAACCATCTATCCTTGATAGTGGTCTTTCCCAGCTATCACCGAACCATACACAACATTATAGAATCACTTTTTTTCTTCTTCTTTCCAAACAACATTTAGAGGGTCATCGTCAACTCTCTTTCTCTCTCTAAGGGAGAGAAACACTTGAAATGTTCATTTAATAAACATCTCTAACCTTCACATATTTCTCATACTATTGATACATCTTGGATACCAGGATTCATTACCTTGGTATCCACCTCATGTGCTATAAGGAACTCACATCCTTATCTCATCTACTTTTACCAACATAATCAAATCTCAAGACATATAAGAGGAGTCTTCCTAATTATTGGAAGTCTCAAAAGCAAACTCATCACAAATGTTATGATCTTGGAACCATAGTCCAAGCAACCTTATTCTATAATAAGCTATCCACCGTCATGTTTACAATGAATCCATGCATACCTAGTGGAAATAATCCACTTGAAAGCTATGCCCTTGAAAGGAAAGACACAAATGGGAAACACACTTCCCACGTCATAGTAGAATTGTTAAAGGGTCACTAGCAAAATGGTAAGCAATTCTATTTTCATTATGCAGGTTACAACTTCTTATGTATCATTTTACCTTTTTCATTTTGGGTTCCTTGCCATTAGCAAAGGAATCATCATGATTAAGATATCTCATTACTCCTTCTTTGAGGACTATTAATCAAACTTGGGTATGTTGTCTTATTTATTATGTTTTTCAACCACTTATCAATAAGTGAATCATCATATTCCACATTTTCTTCATTAAAAATGGATCATCTCCCTTAATTTATTTCACACACCATGCTAATTTTTCATTAAAATTTTCTTACATACATAGGTTGGTCTGAGGTTAACTCATGTTCCACCTTATTCCTTTGTCATTGTTCCCATTCATCTTCTCATTTTGTACCTGTTATAGGATTTCTCTCCATCTTATGTGGATTTCATACCTTTATTCACTTTATAAGCATAGAGTTATCTATCTTTTACTTTATTATCTTCTTGAATAACATCATCAAGAACTCCTATTTTTCTTATTTGTATTCAGATTTAGATATCATGGTGTTATATCTTTCTCTTATAGTTACTAAACATTCAAGTTTTCATAGATTATGATACAATTCTCATCTTCTTTAAGGTAGGATTGATATATCCACACCATGATTTCTTAATCATTATGCTCTTTAAATTGTCTCAAAATGACTACTTGATCAAAGTAATTATAAACATAACAATCTAATAGTTTCATACTTACCTTTCTTCAATAATTGAATATCTGGATAGGGCATCCAAGTATTGATATTAGGCAGTATGCACCATGTTTTTGTGTCACGTTCCTAACTTATACATCATCCTAGTCTTAAGTCCTAGTATCACTGTAGACTTAGTGAACCTAAAACTCTAATACTAACTTGTGAGAACCCGTTACACTAAACGAGAGTACTCAAAACATAAAACACAATCAATAACTAATTAATTACATACCCAAAAATATGGGTAAATTAAAACCGATTTCAACGTCAGCACCCGCTCAGAAACATTTGCATAAGAGCCCAAAATCTTTCTTATATCCATACTATGCCAAGAATTTGATACAAATTGTTCTATTGTCTTAGCCACCACATATATACACAGAAGAACAATATTCATATATGCCACACAAACAAGCATTAATATGCTAACAAAAGTCTGATTCATTTAAAAAATCATATACACACTTTTTCTCGCCCGGACCTGAGAGTATAGGGATGATTCTAGGACATACTAGACATCTAATCAACTTTCTCATAGATTCATTACTATAGCTCTTCTTTTCTACCATAGATTTGTTTTTGTCATTTCAGATTACCTAAAAAGATGTGGTGGACCACAAGGATGAGACCCATGTCCCAGCAAGAGATATAACCTCCAACAACGATTATTGATTACAACATTTTTAAGTAATTAATCAATTAAGCAGTTAAATCGGATATAACAAATAATCTCTACAGCATTGATGATTAACAAAATACATAAAGGAGCAGATAATAACTATCATCATTAGCCAGACTATCTTCCTTTATCTTATTGACAATATAAGCAATTCAGTAGCATATGCATATATAGCATCATGAGCAAGTATAGTAACATAGAATCTCTATCATTATGAATAAATCTAGCCACATAAGTATAGCTAACAACATTAGCATGTCTAATAGGTTGAACATATCAACATCATAAAAAGAGATAACAACATAAGCACAATTACCTGGATAAGCATGATTAGCATTATATGCATCTCTAGTTACAAAGGCATGGCTAGCATGCTAAACATAACTAACAACATGAGATAGCTAGCATCATGATTATAATCAGCAGCAGAAGTATAGTTATCAACATAAGTATGGCTATTGTATGTACGCATCAACAATCTTAAGAATGTCCACAACATAAGTATATCTACTGTCTCTTAATAGCACTAAGCATCATCTTCATCTAAAGAGAACAAACAAGTGTTATCATCCAATGTAAAGCGCCATGTATAACCCTAAACAGATATGTTATACGGTTGTATTACATCTTTTATTATGCCCTGAGGAATTTGAGGATGCCACTCAAAATCCAACTGACCACTACTAATTTGAAATCAGTGCCATACAAGATCTAGGAAGAGTCGGACTCCTAAGATCTTCTCCACCCCCGATCAGTACGGGTTCGCCACAGCGACACATAAGGTCAAGCTGCTAACAGCCTAGTCTATCCTTGGTACAGGTCACGACACTAGTAAAAGGATGTGGCTACGCATACCCTACCATCTGAGGTACAACTACAGTTGTCCTCCAATCTCCTCACATATATAATCACTGAGACACGACCGTAGCCATTCTCAAACTAAGGGCTAGGTATGATCGAAATCATCCTCCTTAAACACTTGAATTCAGGATGACAAGCACCCCACATACTCATCAATATGCACTCTGAGTTTCCCTTAGGAATACTCGTTTCACCATCTGGCAAGTTCTGACACTCGGATGGAACTATGGCACAGGGCACTACATGATTAGAGTTTCACTTGATTAGTTATGCCAATTGGGTGAATTAAGGTTGCATCAAACAAGTGGACATACAAACCCTAATTCACTTCTAGCAAGCATATAAATATCACAACTTCAAAAGATATAAAAAGTGTGAAACATAATTTCTGATCTCGTCATCACATGACACTATTCACTTACCATTCATGAGGCTACCCTAGTCATCATACTATCACAAGGTATAAATCATTTTCATAATATCACAGGGTATCAACCCTTATCATCACAAGAGGATTGCACCTCATTCAGGGCTCAATCATGCCCAAAGGTCATTAAGACCATCATACTATCACATGATATACAATCCTTTTCACAATATCATAGGGTATCAACCCTCATCAACACAAGAGGATTACACCTCATTCAGGGCTCAACCATACCCAAAGGTCATTGTGACCATCATACTATTCCCTAAAACATCATCATTATATTTCCATGCCTTATAACAAGGCTCAACAACATCACTTACATATAATACACTAGATCAGCACGATATTGCATTAATGAGCTAGGAGATATTCATAAACAATCATAGCAGGGTTATATTAACATTAAGAATATTCCTTTATTACATCAACATGCAAGGAATCTACATATGATTAACACCCATCATATTCATAATGCACATGTTTAGCATAAGAAAGTATCAACCATGTGTCTATGATAACCACCAATCAACACTCTAAGATTATGATCATGTTAAGGAGGTTATTCCACCATCATTCCATCATATAAGAATGCTAAACATGAATACTCATCTTTATCTATTTGCATTAGAGTTAGGTTCAACATGATAAATTATATCAATGTTACTAATCAACACTTATACTTAAACCCTCACTCACGACATCCCCATTGGATCATGGATGCATAAGGTGAAGCATCACCATCACATTCTATACAATTCTCAAGTATGATCCCACACATAAATCAAGGTGTAACCATCAGGTTATAACATACTAGGGTTTCAACAATAACAAGAGAGTACTCCATGATTGTATTAATCATTCAAGGACTATTCTTACCCAATTACCATCATTTAGTTATATTAAAGCTAGGTATAACAAGCTATACCTCATTAGGGTTACATATCAACACAATATGATTATCATCCCTTCTACTAATATGAGTGAACAGATAAGACTACCTTATTAAGGATAACCCTCCATTTGTTCCATCATCATTCAATCAATATCACCATACCACAATGTCACACAGAATCATAGGATGTTTAAAAGGTAAGACCATTGGTTGTTTACATAAGTAAACACCTTGGATAAACCACCTATGAAGTCATTGATTTGTGATCTAGAAAGAGTCACCATCTAACCTAAGACATCTCTTGATTAACAACACAAAAAGTTCCATTGAGAGCAGGGTAAAGCCCACAACCGATTGTTCGGTTAAAACAAGCCATCCATTATCAACAAGTAAGCTACTTAAGTTGATCATATAAAGGAAACCATCTAAATCACATTATTAGGACCAACATATTAAATTATCCATCATTCCACTTTATTGGAGGAATAAACATTAGATCTTGACCATTGGGTCAAGTTCACATGTTAAAACCATCAATTACAGTATAGGTTCGACCATTGCATCAAGTGACCCAAGAAACCATTGATCTAAGGCTTAATTGATGCTACAACTATATGATTGACTCAAAATAGATTTTCTAGATCTGATATGCCATCATAAGTGACCATTAAGTCACCATAGGTTGTTATATCAACCCTATATTCATTAATCAACATCAAATATTAAGCTAATGTAATCATTGATTGATAAGATCAGTAGGGTACTTAATGGTTGATCATTAAACTTCTAATTGATCCAAAATCTGACCTAAAGGGGTGACTATAGGTTGTCACCATCATCTGACACCTTTGATCTTGACCATTAGTTATCATGAAGACAACACCATAGGGTTGTTTCAATGGTACCATCATCAGGTCATGGGTTTTAGAAGAAATCAGTTTTAAACCCTAAAATTGACCATTGGTTGATAGGTGCTTAGCACCATAGGTTGTCAAACCAACTTGATCCAAGTCATATTATACCTTATGAATAACATACACATGATCACAGGTTCATCTAGAAATGAAATCAGAATAGGGAACATTATAAAAATCGAGATCCAAGTCAAGCATAGCTTTTTAGTACATGAATAATCATTTTAAGCAAGAACATGAGCTAGCAAGCTAATGGAAAGCAATAAACATGGAGCAAGTTATAAAACTTGCCTCTAATGATAAGATGAAACCCACACAGAAGAAATATTGAGCAGGTAGGGTAGAAAATCCAAGAATAAGCTATGAATTCGTCCATCTAGCACCTTTCTTCATCAAATTAGCAAACCCTAAGCATAAGGAGCAAGAAAGGTAGGGTTTTAGAGCTTTAGAAATTTTTTTACCATGGAACAACAAGGTTTTGACCTGGAGAAAGCTAGGAGGAAGGATAACAAAGAAATAAATGGAGGAAAGAAGGGAATTCTTACTCTTTTAGGTCAAGATCACTAGAAGGAAGCTTTTTCAACCCTAAAATGAAGTCAATTGAAACCCTAGATCCTTTTTCCAAGAAGATCCCCACTTTCTTCTTACTTGGACAGAAAAATTCACAACAACACAGAGGGAGAATGAGGTTGGGAGAAGGAGGGAAGTGGTGGAGAGAAAATGGCTCATTTTGGTGCTTGGGGATAAGTATATGAAACTTTAAGATAAAGAAAACAAAAGTTGAAGTTCTAGTATCTATACAAGCACAATTTCAAAAGATATAAAATGTGTGAAACATCATTTCTCATCTCAACATCACATGGTACTAATCACTTACCATTCATGAGGCTACCCTAGTCATCATACTATCACAATATATAAATCCTTTTCACAATATCACAGGGTATCAACCCTTGTCAACACAAGAGGATTGCACCTCATTCAGGGCTCAGTCATGCCCAAAGGTCATTAAGAACATCATACTATCACAGGATATAAAATCCTTTTCACAATATCACAGGGCATCAACCCTTATCAACACAAGAGGATTACACCTCATCCAGGGCTCAACCATGTCCAAAGGTCATTGCGACCATCATACTATTCCCTGCAAGATCATCGTTATCTTTCCATGCCTTATAACAATGCTCAACAACATCACTTACATATAATACACGAGATCAGCACAATATTGCATTAATGAGATAGGAGATATTCATAAACAATCATAGAAGGGTTATAATCAAATTAAGAACATTCCTTTATTACATCAACTTGCAAGTAATCTAGATATGATTAACACTCATCATATTCATAATGCACATGTTTAGCATAAGAAAGTATCAACCATGTATTTATGATAACCACCAATTAACACATTAAGGTTATGATCATGTTATGGAGGTTATTCCACCATCATTCCATCAAATAAAAATGTTAAACATGAATACTCATCTTTGTCTATTTGCGTTAGAGTTAGGTTCAACATGATAAATTATATCAATGTTACTAATCAACACTTATACCCAAACCCTAACTCACGCCGCCTTGGTTTACCACCCTCCCAGACATTCGGCCTCCGTCACGGGCGTGGGAGAGGGGGAGAGAATGCCTCTCTTTATCCCAAACCCTAACTCACGACATCCCCATTGGATCATGGATGCATAAGGTGAATCTTGAAAATCACATTCCATACTATTCTCAAGTATGATCCCACACATAAATCAAGGTGTAACCATCAGGTTATAGCATACTAGGGTTTCAGCAATAATAAGAGAGTATTCCATGATTGTATTAATCATTCAAAGACTATTCTTACCCAATTACCATCATTTAGTTATATTAAAGCTAGATATAACAAGTTATACCTCATTAGGGTTACATATCAACAAAATATGATTATCATCTCTTCTATTAATATGAGTGCACGTGTAAGACTACCTTATTAAGGGTAACCCTCCATTTGTTCCATCATCATTCAACCAATATCACCATACCACAATGTCACCCAGAATCATTGGATGTTTAAAAGGTAAGTAAACACCTTGGATAAAACACCTATGAATTCCTTGATTTTTGCTATAGAAATATTCACCATCTAACCCTAGACATCCCTTGATTATCAACACAAAAAGTTCCATTGAGAGTAGGGTAAAACCCACAATTAACTGTTCAGTTCAAACAAGCCATCCATTGTCAACAAGTAAGCTCCTTAAGTTGATCATATAAAGGAAACCATCTAAATCACATTATTAGGACCAACATATTACATTATCCATCATTCCACTTTATTGGAGGAATAAACATTAGATCTTGACCATTGGGTCAAGTTCACATGTTAAAACCATCAATTACAGTATAGGTTAAACCATTGCATAAAGTGACCCAAGAAACCATTGATCTAAGGTTTAATTGATGCTAAAACTACATGATTAACTCACCATAGATTTTGGAGATCTAATACACCATCATTAGTGACCATTAAGTCACCATAGGTTGTTAGATCAGTACTATATTCATTAATAAGCATCAAATAGTAAGCTAATTTAATCATTGATTAATAACATCAGTAGGGTACTTAATGGTTGATCATTAAACTTCTAAATGATCCAAAACCTGGACTAAGGGGGTGACCATAGGTTGTCATCATCATCTGACACCTTTGATCTTGACCATTAGTTATCATGAAGACAACACAATAGGGTTGTTGCAATAGTACCATCATCAGGTCATGGGTTTATAGAAGAAATCAGCTTTAAACCCTAAAATTGACCATTGGTTTATAGGTGCATAGCACCATAGGTTGTCAAACCAACCTGATCCAAGTCATATTATACCATAAGAAAAACATACACATGATCAAAAGTTCATCTAGAAATGAAATCAGAATAGGGAACATTATAAAAGTCGAGATCCAAGTCAAGCATAGCTTTTTAGTGCATGAATCATCATTTTCAAGCAAGAGCAAGAGCTAGCAAGCTTATGGAAAGCAATAAACGTGGAGCAAGTTATAAAACTTGCCTCTAATGAGAATATGAAACCCCACACAGAAGAAATATTGAGCAGGTAGGGTATAAAATCCAAGAATAAGCTATGAATTCGTCCATCTAGCACCTTTCTTCATCAAATGAGCAAACCCTAAGCATAAGGAGCAAGAAAGGTAGGGTTTTAGAGCTTTAGAGACATTTCTACCATGGAACAGCAAGGTTTCGACCTGAAGAAAGCTAGGAGAAAGGATAAGAAAGAAATAAATGGAGGAAATAAGGGAATTCTTACTCTTTTAGGCCAAGATCACTAGAAGAAAGATTTTTCAACCCTAAAATGAAGTCAATTGAAACCCTAGATCCTTTTTCCAAGAAAATCCCCACTTTCTTCTTCCTTGGATAGAAAAAATCTTAGAAGCACAGAGGGATAATGAGGTTGGTGGAAGTAGGGAAGTGCTGGAGAGAAAATGGCTCATTTTGGTGCTTGGGGATAAGTATATGAAACTTTAAGATAAAGAAAAAGAAAAAGTTGAAGTTCTAGTATCTATCCAAGTGTCCATGGCCTTAATTTATTAATAATATACAAGCACACACACAAGCAGATCCCCCACCATGTGTATAGACATACTTATCTTTCCTTTTTTGAATTTCCCATCCAATCAAATAATTCATTAGTTGATAGCTACTAAAGGTAGCTCATCCGTGAAGGGGTAAACCCTAAAATACCCTTGGAGAAAACACCTTCAAACCAAGGTTTAAATAGGTGCCCCATGGATCAAAAAGATCAATAATTATGAGATAATATCCAAGGAACATAATGAAAGTGATAAATTGCAAAGAAAACCTCTCAATTGGATAAATTGCATAAAAGTCCAAAATGTGCATAAAATTGCATAACTTGCTCAAACAGTGTCCAAATTGGACCAAATTTGAAAATTAAGCTTGTATTATGATTTCAAAGTATATAACAAGGTTATATTAGGGTTATAAGAATTCAATTATTATAATTATGCTTGTTCAACTCATTAAGCAAGTTTAGGGGCCTTGCAACTATAAACCCCTAACAAGGATTTCGCCCCCAAAATCCAAGGTAAACAAAGATGGGTACTTCCTTTGCACCTCATCCTATTACCTTCACATGGTTACTTGCATATCATGGTAATGTCACGTCATTCATGCATATCTCCTCTTGGGTCAACACAAAACCCCCCACATAAGAAGACATTTGCAAATATGGAACATAGAAACTTGTTGTGCCACCTATATAAATCTAATAGTAACTTTCAACTTTAAATTCTAGCTATCATCCTGAAGTTATATCTTTTGTATCAACACATTACTCAAAAGTCATACTTGCTGTATTTTTACCAATCATGGCATGTGTCCCACACCATTCCTTCAAGCATAAAAAAGGCAATGTATCCATCCTTTTTTTATACACTGACACTAGAACTCTTGTCAGTTTTTTTCAGCATCAAAAGAAATGTTGACGCTGGCAGCTGTCATTCCATACAAGGGAACATCATTCCTAGTCAACCTTGTTAGGGGTGAAACAACAACACTATCTTCACCTTACTAGGATTTACACAACCTACTTAGAAGACAGATCATGATCCCATAAAGAAATTTAATCAACCCCATCTCACTCTTGTTCAACTTGTTCTCATAGCTATTGTTGCTTCAGCAACCCTAAGGTTTTTGAAGAAATATTGATCATATTTTTGACCATATTTGAAATACTTTGACATGTCATCATTCAAAGTTTGATATAACTTGTATGACATGACTAGAACACTCTGTTCCTCCTATTCATAAATTCTATTTGTACATTGGTTAGTTTATAGGACATAACTCTAAACTCATCATGGTCATGTGAATTATGTCATCCAATATAAATCTTATGCATTGATATTTGATCATAGGTTTATCTTAAAGGAACACGGTATCACATATATATTGACCAACAAACCAACTATCCTTGATAGTGGTCTTGCCTAGCTATCACTGAACCATACACAACATTATAGAATCACTTTTTTCTTCTTCTTTCCCAACAACATTTAGAGGGTCATCGTCAACTCTCTTTCTCTCTCTAAGGGAGAGAAACACTTAAAATGTTCATTTAATAAACATCTCTAACCTTCACATATTTCTCATACTATTGATACATCTTGGATACCAGGATTCATTACCTTGGTATCCACCTCATGTGTTATAAGGAATTCACATCCTTATCTCATCTACTTTTACCAACATAATCAAATCTCAATACATATAAGAGGAGTCTTCCTAATTATTAGAAGGCTCAAAAGCAAACTAATCACAAACGTTATGATCTTGGAACCATAGTCCAAGCAACCTTATTCTATAATAAGCTATCCACCCTCATGTTAATAATGAATCCATGCATACCTAGTGGAAATGATCCACTTGAAAGTTGTGCCCTTGAAAGGAAAGACACAAAGGGGAAACAAACTTCCCATGTCATAGTAGAATTTTTCAAGGGTCACTAGCAAAAAGGTAACCAATTCTATTTTCATTATGCAGGTTACAACTTCTTATGTATCATTTTACCTTTTTCATTTTGGGTTCCTTGCCATTAGCATAGGAATCATCATGATTAAGATATCTCATTACTCCTTCTTTGAGGACTATTTATCACACTTGGGTATGTTGTCTTATTTTATTATGTTTTTCAACCACTTATCAACAAGTAAATCATCATATTCCACATTTTCTTCATTATAAATGGATCATCTCCCTTAATTTATTTCACACGCCATGCTGATTTTTCATTAAAATTTTCTTACATACATAGGTTTTTCTGAGGTTAACTCATGTTCCACCTTATTCCTTTTTCATTGTTCCCATTCATCTTCTCATTTTGTACTTGTTATAGGAGTTCTCTCCATCTTATGTGGATTTCATACCTTTATTTACTTTATAAGCATAGACTTATCTATGTTTTACTTTATTATCTTCTTGAATCACATCATCAAGAACTCCTCTTTTTCTTATTTGTAGTCAGATTTAGATACCATAGTGTTATATCTTTCTCTTATAGTTACCAAACATTCAAGTTTTGATAGATTATGATACAATTCTCATCTTCTTTAAGGTAGGATTGAGATATTCACACCATGATTTCTTAATCATTATGATCTTTAGATTGTCTCAAAATGACTACTTGATCAAAGTAATCAGAAAGATAACAATCTAAGAGTTCCATACTTACCTTTCTTCAATAATTGAATACCTGGCCAGGGCATTCAAGTACTGAGATTAGGCAGTATGCACCATGTTTTTGTGTCACGTTCCTAACTTAGACATCATCCTAGTCTTAAGTCCTAGTGTCCCTGTAGACTCAGTGAACCTAAAGCTCTCATACCAACTTGTGAGAACCTGTTACACTAAACGAGGGTACTCAAAACATAAAACACAATCAATAACTAATTAATCACATACCCAAAAGTATGGGTAAATTAAAACCGATTTCAACGTCAGCACCTGCTCAGAAACATTTGCATAAGAGCCCAAAATCTTTCTTATATCCATACTATGCCAAGAATTTGATACATATTGTTCTATCATCTAAACCACCACATATATACACATAAGAACAATATTCATATATGCCACACAAACAAGCATTAATATGCTAACAAAAGTCTGATTCGTTTGAAACATCATATACAAACTTTTTCTCGCCTAAACCTGAGAGTACAAGGATGACTCTAGGACACACTAGACATCTAATCAACTTTCTCAAAGATTCATTATTATAGCCCCTCTTTGCTGCCACATGTTTGTTTTTGTCATTTCAGATTACCTAAAAAGATGTGACGAACCACAAGGATGAGACCCATGTCCCAGCAAGAGATATAACCTCCAACAACGATTATTGATTACAACATTTTTAAATAATTAAACAATTAAGCAGTTAAATCAGATATAACAAATAATCTCTACAACATTGATGATTAACAAAATACATAAAGGAGCAGATAGTAACTATCAACATTAGCCATACTATCATCTTTTATCTTATTGACAATATAAGCAATTGAGTAGCATATGCATATATAGCATCATGAGCAAGTATAGTAACATAGAATCTCTATCATTATGAATAAATCTAGCCACATAAGCATAGCTAACAACAATAACATGTCTAATAGGTTGAACATATCAACATCATAAAAAGAGCTAACAACATAAGCAAAGTTACCTAAATAAGCATGATTATCATTATATGCATCTCTAGTTACAAAGGCATGGCTATCATGCTAAACATAACTAACAACATGAGATAGCTAGCATCATGATTATAATCAACAGTAGAAGTATGGTTATCAACATAATCATGGCTACTATATGTACGCATCGACAATCTTAAGCATATCCACAACATAAGTATATCTACTATCTCTTAATAGCACTAAGCATCATCTTTATGTAAAGAGAACAAACAAGGATTATCATCCAATGTGAAGCGTCGTGTATAACCCTAAACAGATATGCTATACAATTGTACTACTTCTTTTATCATGCCCTGAGGAATTTGAGGATACCACTCAAAATCTAACTGACCACTGCTAATTCAAAATCAGTGTCATACAAGATCTTGGAAGAGTCGAACTCCTAAGATCTTCTCGGCCCCCAGTCAGTACGGGTCCACCACAGTGACACATAAGGTCAAGCTGCTAACAGCCTAGTCTGTCCCTTGTACTGGTCATGGCACTAGTGAAATGATGTGGCTACGCATACCCTACCATCTGAGGTACAATCACAGTTGTCCTCCAATCTCATCACATATATAATCACCGAGAAATGACCGCAGCCATTCTCAAACTAAGGGCTAGGTATGACCACAGTCATCCACCCTAAACACTTGAATTCAGGATGACAATCACCCTGCATACTCATCAGTATGAACTCTGAGTTTCCCTTAGGAATACTCGTTTCACCATCTAGCAAGTTCTGACACTCAAATGGATCTATGGCATAGGGCACTGCATGATTAGAGTTTCACTTGATTAGTTATGCCAATTGTGTGAATTAAGGCTGCATCAAACAAGTGGACATACAAACCCTAATTCACTTCTAGCAATCATATAAATATCGCAAATTCAAAAGATATAAAACGTGTGAAACATAATTTCTTATCTCATCATCACATGGTACTTCACTTACCATTCGTGAGGCTACCCTAGTCATCATACTATCACAAGATATAAATCCTTTTCATAATATCACAGGGCATCAACCCTTATCAACACAAGAGGATTGCGCCTCATTCAGGGTTCAATCATGCCCAAAGGTCAGTAAGACCATCATACTATCACATGATATACAATCCTTTTCACAATATCACAGGGTATCAACCCTTATCAACACAAGAGGATTACACCTCATTCAGGGCTCAACCATGCCCAAAGGTCATTGCGACCATCATAATATTCCCTACAAGATCATCATTATCTTTCCATGCCATATAACGAGGCTCAACAACATCACTTACATATAATACACCAAATCAACACGATATTGCATTAATGAGCTAGGAAATATTCATAAACAATCATAGTAGGGTGATATTAACATTAAGAATATTCCTTTATTACATCAACATGCAAGGAATCTATATATGATTAACAGTCATCATATTCATAATGCACATGTTTAGCATAAGAAAGTATCAACCATGTGTCTATGATAACCACCAATTAACACATTAAGGTTATGATCATGTTAAGGAGGTTATTCCACCATCATTCCATCATATAAGAATGTTAAACATGAATACTCATTTTTATCTATTTGCATTAGAGTTAGGTTCAACATGATAAATTATATCAATGTTACTAATCAACACTTATACCCAAACCCTAACTCACGACATCCCCATTGGATCATGGATGCATAAGGTGAAGCATCACCATCACATTCCATACTATTCTCAAGTATGATCCCACACATAAATCAAGGTGTAACCATCATGTTATAGCATACTAGGGTTTCAACAACAATAAGAGAGTACTCCATGATTGTATTAATCATTCAAGGACTATTCTTACCCAATTACCATCATTTATTTATATTAAGGCTAGGTATAACAAGCTATACCTCATTAGGGTTACATATCAACACAATATGATTATCATCCCTTCTACTAATATGAGCGAATAGGTAAGACTACCTTATTAAGGATAACCCTCCATTTGTTCCATCATCATTAAACCAATATCACCATACCATGATGTCACCCAGAATCATAGGATGTTTAAAAGGTAAGACTGTTGGTTGTTTACATAAGTAAACACCTTGGATAAACAACCTAGGAAGTCCTTGATTTGTGATCTAGAAAGAGTTACCATCTGACCGTAGACATCCCTTGATTAACAACACAAAAAGTTCTATTGAGAGCAGGGTAAAGCCCACAATCGACTATTTAGTTAAAACAAGCCATCCATTATCAACAAGTAAGCTCCTTAAGTTGATCATATAAAGGAAACCATCTAAATCAGATTATTAGGACCAACATATTAAATTAACCATCATTCCACTTTATTGGAGGAATAAACATTAGATCTTGACCATTGGGTCAAGTTCACATGTTAAAACCATCAATTACAGTATAGGTTCGACCATTGCATCAAGTGACTCAAGAAACCATTGATCTAAGGCTTAACTGATGCTACAACTATATGATTATATCACCATAGATTTTGGAGATCTGAAATACCATCATTCGTGACCATTAAGTCACCATAGGTTGTTATATCATCACTATATTCATTAATCATCATCAAATATTAAGCTAATGTAATCATTTATTGATAACATCAATAGGGTACTTAATGGTTGATCATTAAACTTCTAATTGATCCAAAACTTAACCTAAGGGGGTGACCATAGGTTGTCACCATCATCTGACACCTTTGATCTTGACCATTAGTTATCATGAAGACAACACCATAGGGTTGTTGCAATGGTACCATCATCAGGTCATGGGTTTATACAAGAAATCAACTTTAAACCCTAAAATTGACCATTGGTTGATAGGTGCTTAGTACCATAGATTGTCAAACCAACTTGATCCAAGTCATATTATACCTTAGGAATAACATACACATGATCACATGTTAATCTAGAAATGAAATAAGAATAGGGAACATTATAAAAATCGAGATCCAAGTCAAGCATAGCTTTTTAGTGCATGAATAATCATTTTCAAGCAAGAACATGAGCTAGAAAGCTTATGGAAAGCAATAAACGTGGAGCAAGGTATAAAACTTACCTCTAATGAGAAGATGAAACCCCACACAGAAGAAATCTCAAGCATGTAGGGTAGTAAATCCAAGAATAAGCTATGAATTCGTCCATCTAGCACCTTTCTTCATCAAATGAGCAAACCCTAAGCATAAGGAGCAAGAAAGGTAGGGTTTTAGAGCTTTAGAGCAATTTTACCATGGAACATCAAGGTTCTGACCTGGAGAAAGCTTGGAGGAAGGATAACAAAGAAATAAATGGAGGAAAGAAGGGAATTCTTACTTGTTTTGGTCAAGATCACTAGAAGGAAGCTTTTTCAATCGTAAAATGAAGTCAATCAAAACCCTAGATCCTTTTTCCAAGAAGATCCCCACTTTCTTCTTCCTTAGATAGAAAAATTCATAGTAGCACAGAGGGAGAATGATGTTGGGAGAAGGAGGGAAGTGGTGGAGAGAAAATGGCTCATTTTGGTGCTTGGGGATAAGTATATGAAACTTTAACATAAAGAAAAAGAAAAAGTTGAAGTTCTAGTATCTATACAAGCACAACTTCAAAAGATATAAAATGTGTGAAACATAATTTCTCATCTCATCATCACATGGTACTATTCACTTACCATTCATGAGGCTACCCTAGTCATCATACTATCACAAGATATAAATCCTTTTCACAATATCATAGGGTATCAACCCTAATCCACACAAGAGGATTGCACCTCATTCAGGGCTCAGTCATGCCCAAAGGTCATTAAGACCATCATACTATCACATGATATAAAATCCTTTTAACAATATCACAGGGTATCAACCCTTTTCAACAAAAGAGGATTACACCTCATTCATGGCTCAACCATGCCCAAAGGTCATTGTGACCATCATACTATTCCCTGCAAGATCATCATTATCTTTCCATGCCTTATAACAAGGCTCAACAACATCACTTACACATAATACACGAGATCAACACAATATTGCATTAATGAGATAGGAGATATTCATAAACAATCATAGAAGGGTTATATTAACATTAAGAACATTCATTTATTACATCAACATGCAAGGAATCTAGATATGATTAACACTCATCATATTCATATGCACATGTTTAGCATAAGAAAGTATCAACCGTATGTCTATGATAACCACCAATTAACACATTAAGGTTATGATCATGTTAAGGAGGTTATTCCACCATCATTTCATCAAATAAGAATGTTGAACATGAATACTCATGTTTATCTATTTGCATTAGAGTTAGGTTAAACATGATAAATTATATCAATGTTACTAATCAACACTTATACCCAAACCCTAACTCACGACATCCCCATTGGATCATGGATGCATAAGGTGAAGCATCACCATCATATTCCATAATATTCTCAAGTATGATCCCACACATAAATCAAGGTGTAACCATTAGGTTATAGCATACTAGGGTTTCAACAACAATAAGAGAGTACTCCATGATTGTATTAATCATTCAAGGACTATTCTTACCCAATTACCATCATTTGGTTATATTAAAGCTAGGTATAACAAGCTATACCTCATTAGGGTTACATATCAACACAATGTGATTATCATCCCTTCTATTAATATGAGTGAACATGTAAGACTATATTATTAAGGGTAACCCTCCATTTGTTCCATCATCATTCAACCAATATCACCATACCACAATGTCACCCAGAATCATTGGATGTTTAAAAGGTAAGACCTGTGGTTGTTTACATAAGTAAACACCTTGGATAAACCACCTATGAAGTCCTTGATTTGTGCTCTAGAAATAGTCACCATCTAACCCTAGACATCCCTTGATTAATAACACAAAAAGTTCCATTGAGAGCAGGGTAAAATCCACAATTGACCGTTCAGTTAAAACAAGCCATCCATTGTCAACAAGTAAGCTCCTTAAGTTGATCATATAAAGGAAACCATATAAATCACATTATTAGGACCAACATATTACATTATCCATCATTCCACTTTTTTGGAGGAATAAACATTAGATCTTGACCATTGGGTCAAGTTCATATGTTAAAACCATCAATTACTGTATAGGTTCGACCATTGCATCAAGTGACCCAAGAAACCATTGATCTAAGGCTTAATTGATGCTACAACTATATGATTATCTCACCATAGATTTTGGAGATCTGACACACCATCATTAGTGACCATTAAGTCACCATAGTTTGTTAGATTAGCACTATATTCATTAATTAGCATCAAATATTAAGCTAATGTAATCATTGATTGATAACATCAGTAGGGTACTTAATGGTTGATCATTAAACTTCTAATTGATCCAAAACCTGACCTAAGGGTGTGACCATAGGTTGTAACCATAATTTTAAACCTTTGATCTTGACCATTAGTTATCATGAAGACAACACCATAGGGTTGTTGCAATGGTACCATCATCAGGTCATGGGTTTATGAAAGAAATCAGCTTTAAACCCTAAAATTGACCATTGGTTGATAGGTGCTTAGCTCCATAGGTTGTCAAACCAACCTGATCCAAATCATATTATACCTTAGGAATAACATACACATGATCACATGTTCATCTAGAAATGAAATCAGAATAGGGAACATTATAAAAATTGAGATCCAAGTCAAGCATAGCTTTTTAGTGCATGAATCATCATTTTCAAGCAAGAATGTGAGATAGCAAGCTTATTGAAAGCAATAAACGTGGAGAAAGTTATAAACTTGCCGCTAATGAGAATATGAAACCTCACACAGAAGAAATAATTAGCATTTAGGGTAGAAAATTGAAGAATAAGATATGAATTTGTCCATCTAGCACCTTTCTTCATCAACTGAGCAAGCCCTAAGCATAAGGAGCAAGAAAGGTAGGGTTTTAGAGCTTTAGAGCAATTTCTACCATGGAACAACAAGGTTATGACCTAGAGAAAACTAGGAGGAAGGATAACAAAGAAATAAATGGAGGAAAGTAGGGAATTCTTACTCTTTTAGGTCAAGATCACTAGAAGGAAGCTTTTTCAACCCTAAAATGAAGTATTTTGAAACCCTAGATCCTTTTTCCAAGAAGATTACCACTTTTTTCTTCCTTGGGCAGAAAAAATTGTAACAGCACAGAGGGAGAACGAGGTTGGGAGAAGGAGGAAATTGATGGACAGAAAATGGCTCATTTTGGTGCTTGGGAATAAGTATATGAAACTTTAAGATAAAGAAAAAGAAAAAGTTGAAGTTCTAGTATCTATCCAAGTGTCCATGGCCTTAATTTATTAAGAATATACAAGCACACACAAGAAGCTCCCCCACCATGTGTATAGACCTTCTTAGCTTTCCTTTATTGAATTTCACAGCCAATCAAATAATTCATTAGTTGATAGCTACTAAAGGTAGCTCATCCGTGAAGGGGTAAACCCTAAAATACCCTTCGAGAAAACACCTTCAAACTAAGGTTTAAATAGGTTCCTTATGGCTCAACAAGATCAGTAATGATGATAGAATATCCAAGAAACATAATGAAAGCAATAAATTGCAAAGAAAACCTCACAATTGGGTAAATTGTAGAAAAGTCCAAAATGTGCATAAAATTGCATAACTTTATCAAAAAGTGTCTGAATTGGAACAAACTTGAAACTTAAGCTTTTATTATGATTTCAAAGCATATCACATGGTTATATTAAGATTATATGAATTCAATTATTATAGGTAAGCTTGTTCAACTCATTAAGAAAGTTTAGGGGCCTTACAGTTTCCCTATAGAGCTAAGCATATCTGACTATTAATTTACCTTTACGCTTCCAACCACGTGGGATTTGAACTTTTTGGAACAATGAAATTGTAAAATTTAGATGTATCTCATTTTGTTTTTGTAGTTTGGTTTTCATGATAAACATACTTGATATATTGAATAGTGGTTTATTCATCCATTTATAAACTTGTGTAAGTTTGGCATGTGGATGCCTACTTTTGTCTGATTGAGTGGCTCCCCTCTCAGGTCTCACTCATCACACTTATTAAGATATCCCAAATGAGAAGTATATATTTTTGGTCAAAAAGGATTGAGTTCACGAGGTTTGAGATGATTTTGACAAACATGTGCATGTATTGAAACACTCATGCCAACCTCATGTAATGATACACTACCCATCTTTTTGTTGTTGTTAAAGTGTACATGTGAAAAAGGTATATCCCCACATTTTAGCACATTAACCCGAGAATACTACCTACACATTAGAAGTGCACACAATAAAATACTTATATCACTTGCACATGAAACAATCACATAAATATCCAAATGACAAATCATACACATATATTAAAGAGTTACATGATTTTAGTTTACTATTTGGATTTCAGAATGAATGGAAACTGTAAGCATGCATGTACATCACTCTATAGGATATACAACATCTATCCACCTAAAACTTACTCACTCCATAAGTATCATCATTCATGCATCCTTGCTATATATGAACCTAAATTCATATAAATAAAATAGGGTGTGGTAGTATATAATAAATGACTACATTACTAGGGTCTCTCTCTCTCTTTATATATGTATATATATATATATATATATACACACACACATATAGTGTGTGTATTATTAATCAGACCATCCTAGCATTTGTATAATCCTTACAGTATCAATACGGTCTTATTACAAAATGACCTTGAATGGTCGAGCATGCCCTAGAAGCAGGCTCACTAGCCATGCAAATTCACCCCAATGGAGTCCAACCAACTAGAATCAGGACCTGAGTTTGCCTCTCCCTCTCATGTATGCTCAATTGCTTGCATGATACTTTTGTGGGGTATTTTGTTTGTGAACGTCCTTGTAGGTGCAAACTTCAAAAACTGAAAATGTGTTGTTTTTTTTAAATAGATTATCCCAAGATTTGTAATTTTTTTACAAGATCGGGGCATATCCATTGGACTTTATTAATAAATGACCTTGGATGGTTGAGCCTGTCGTAGTAATAAACCCACTTGCTGTGTGGACTCACTCCAAATGGAGTTTGACCTAGTAACATGGAGACCTTGTTGGTATGTATGCCCACAAAGCCAATCATATGATGATTGTAATGGCATATCTTGTAAATGATTTGATTAACAATAAAGGCTTCCAATTTATTCTATTTTATTTAGTTATGAGATAGTGATGTAACATAATATATGTCTAGAGAATATTATTACTCAATGATGTATGTCTTTGGGTTGATGACCTGAATAATGAGATCATACGGATGTCCAGAGTATATACATTATTGTTATGTCCCTAGTTAGATGTTGTTGTGGAAGGCTGATAGACAACTATAACACATAAGACTAGAGTGTGTGTTGGTTGATGACAGAATCCCATTAAGTTATGATACGTGATATCAAACCAAACACATAGATACTTGTTAGAGAATAGTGTATCGAGTAGACCCACCATGAGAGCGATGCATGGAAACCATTACATGGTAGTCAGAATCATCTCTCATAGTGATAGTGGTGATTGTGGTTCTTAGACCTAAACTCCTTATACTCATCACATGTCGTTCGATGTACTTTGACATCATCCAACATGACATTGAATAAGTATTACCATAAAGGTGATGATTGGGTGCACTGTGACACATGGGGATGACTGTGAGTGATGTATATGTGGTTTGTTCCTCCTACAAGAGTATGATATCTTAGACACTTGATAAGTGAGATCGAGAAATGCATGGCCATGATCATGTGAGTCAAATAATGTGATATTGAGCTTGCATACATATCAGAAAATCTGCTCTAGTTCAAGGAACAAGGAATGAAATTTCAAGAGGATGAAGATTCTACGCCTCAAGTTCAATCTAGATATCAATGAAAAAGGAACTATACAAACACTATAACACCAATCACAGATTGTAGGTTGAAGTCGCTCTCCAACTTTCCAATTACTTAGGTAGCAATGATGTGTTGCTAGATACCGCTCATTGCTTGTGATATCATAAACTAGTTATGGGCATTCACTTCCAACGTAACTTGAAACCTATAGGGTCACACACATAAGATATACTTGGAATAGGAGTTTATTCATGAGTGAAGTTTAAACTTGGAACTAAAGAGTTAGGTATTCATTTTAAACAATAATGGTTGAATGCCGACTGACTGGATTGTGAACCGATCAGTTCAAAGTGTCAAGTCAATTGAACCTATATTGGAAATGTGGTCCATTAGACAATGGATTTATGAAGTTAAATGATCGGCTAAGGTCTATGAACCGATCAGCTCAGACCCATGAACTTATTGGTTTAGGTTGTAAACCAACCATTTGGTTGATCAATTTGATTGCATCAAGGATTAGTGTTGGCATCATGTTGTGCCTTAACTGGGTATTAATTATTAATACAATTGTGATTGGGAAATATTATGAAACTACCAGTTCAAGGGTTGAACCAATCGGCTCGCATGCCAACAAATCATTTTAGGATGCAAAAATTCATGAAATCATGTCCCCTTTGACTCCCGCTTGGATAAGGAACCCTAAACCCTAACCCTCGTATAAATAGAGAGATATTGGAGGCTTCTCAGACACATCAATTAGCTCTAACAATTGTTGTCTTTGTTGGTTGTGGTAACCAAGAGAACCCGAGCAAGTCATACCCGATAAAGGTAGGGATAGCAAGGGAGAACAACTGTGGGAGAGTACGTTGGTGCTAGTACACCAACTAGAAGGGACAACTCCTTGTCTGTTCTTCTAAAATAATAGGAGTTCCTAGTGGTTCGTGTCGACTGCTACAGAGGCGAGGAAGCCGTTGTCTGTTGTTAGGAGGACAAGGTCAAACTGTTGTACAAGGTGAAAAACCAAGAGCTGCTCTTGATGTTGTCTGAGTGCGACTTGAAGAACAATGCACGCTACAACAAGGAGATTGTCACTAGACTTGCTCTAAGTATATCCTCATAACCATCTTTCTCGTTACATAGTTGTTGACGGGATCTACTAGAGAAAGGGAATATGGTAGTTAAATTCATTTATTTCTATTGTATGCTCTGTCATCATATTTCCCTACACTGGTATCAAAGCCACATCAATCTACTATGCTTTGGGATTTAATCACATGATTGAATTTTGATTTTATCATTTATTCATTGTATACGATGGGAATATTTAAAATGATTAATGTGCATATCTGATTAAAATACCACATACGATCCTAACTAATATATATATGTATGTATATATATATATATATATATATATATATATATATATCTCTCTCTGTGTGTGTGTGTGTGTGTGTATTAATATATATATATACATACATACATATATATATATGCAACTTACACACGTCACCCTAAAAGTTGGTTTTGATGGTAGATGTGAAGCATGATTATGGACAATAACCCAGATCTTTGTGCATGGTTGTGTGGTTGTTTATTCCTATTTATATCTTGGTTTTCATAATGAACCTCATCTTCTATTCTAAATGTAAAAATATTATTCTCTCCTTCCTATGCTCCCCTCAAATTTAACTCGAGGTTTCTGTATTACTTTGTTATATGATAAATAGAATTAAGATAGTTTTAGTTTATTGATGTGATGAAGAAGATGTTCAAAACTAGGTGAGCCACCAGTTTCAAAAGATGAAATGGTCGACTAGAGGACAAAGGAGGACAGATGACAAGAGGAGCCGAACCGATCTGCTGGTGACCCAATCGATCCACTAGAGGTGTCTAAAAGATGTTGGACTAGAGACTAGCCTACCATTCAGACCAACCAACCGACTGGCCAGGAGGCGAGTCAATTGACTCAAGGGTTGAACTGATCAACCCATATTGGTTCAAGCACAAATCTACATCAACAACAGGTTGTTGCATGTGATGTAGACCTTAGGTGATAGTAATTTATTTTGGCTCCAAGGAATTACAATAGAATGGTTGTAATCATTGCTTATGTTTTATTGCAAGTTTATGTTTATGGGGTATAACATGTATATGATATGTAGTACAATATGTGGTGATTGGATATATATGTATTTTTACATACAAATCCCTCAATAACATATTAAGTCTAAGATGATTTACATTAGAAACACACATGAAAAGCTTGATCGACTAAGCATGGGCATGCCAAGCATGGTGCACAGTCTATCTTGTGGAAGTGTGATGGTACTTATGTGTGCCTGCCAATAAGGGTGCATTACTATCATGTTGGCTTTTAGTCAGGCTTAACTAGGTGATATTTATGAGATTAAACACCTAGAGGCATGTAGATGAATATGGCAAAGAGTTGTGTATATCATCTATCCAAGAATTGTATAAGATACAATTGGCAAATGTTGTATACCTCAATGATTTATCATGACACTGGCAATGGCCGGGTAATATCTCAATTATTTTGGGTCCTGGCTCACAAGAAGGTTGTATGATGCAATCTTCCAAATTGATAGTGAGGGATATCAATTTGAACAAAATTGTGGGAGAGATAATTAATTAAAGGCCTAATTAAATGTCATAAAATATTATTCAAATCAAATCAAATAAAAAATGTTTTTACAAAATACAAATTTTCTCTTATAGAAATGGCAAACAAATCGTCGTTGTGATATGTCCTTGGGAAGGACACACTTAACAGGACAAATTTACATGACCGGTCCTGGACTTTGAGAAGGATTCTCAATGATGAGCACAAGCTCTATGTCCTAGATACACCAGTGCCAGAAATACCTACTCATGATGCGCCTAGGGCTGAAGTGGGTGCTTAGTAGAAGCATGCCAACAATGCCTTAGACATAAAGTACCTTATGCTAAGTTGCATGGACTATGAGTTGCATGAGTAGCGTGAAGACATGGGGATCCTTGAGATGATACCAAATCTTAAGTAAGTGAACCATAATCACACAAAGCAAGAAAGGTATAATATCTCAAAGGCACTCTTTGAGTGTGAGATGACAGAGGGACATCTAGTAGAAACCCATGTGGTCAATATGATTAGACATGTGGAACATCTAGAAGAATTGAGATTCTCTTTCAGCCAACAGTTGGCCACAAATATGATTATGCAACCATTGCCTAAATCATATATCCATTTTATCGAGTGTTACCACTTGAATAACATGGCCAGACCATTGTCAGATTTGTTTGGAATGCTGACAAATGCCGAAGCAAGAATGTAGAAGGAAAAATCCATGATAGTGATCGACGACATGGAGTCCAAGAATGAAAGCAAGGCCATGAAGATTTTTGAGGCTAAGCATAAATCCAGGTTTTCAACACTCAAGACAAGGAGAAAGAAAAGTACAAGAGTAATCTGTCCTTTGAACTTAAAGGGATTCATGAAGATGAAGATGGGGATGGAGATCTCCACTTCATGTATATACATTATTGAGATAAATTTGTCTACTTCTTCATCATGAGTACTAGATACTGGATGTGGATCTCACATGTGTTCAAATATGCAAGATCTAAAAAGAAGCAGACCTTTAAGAAAGGGTGAGGTCAAACTACGAGTCGGAAATAGAGCAAGAGTTGCTACCACTATAGGTGGAACCTATAATTTATCTCTCCTGCATGACTTGTAATAGAGTTAATAAACTGCTATTATGTATCTTCCATAAATAGAAACATCATTATTGTATCTTGTATGGACAACGAAGGATATGGATTTCATATTAATAATGGTTGATGTTCTATTAAAAAAGATGAGATTTTTTATGGCAGTGCCCCAATGTCTTATAGTCTTTTTTTGTTGAATCTAAAGACAGATGTTCATAATGTCAATACCAAAAGACTAAAACTCGATAACTAAAACAAGAAATATCTTTGGCATTTTAGCCTAGGGAACATAAATGAGAATCACATATCTAGACTCCATAAAGATGGATATCTAGACTCTTTTGATTTTGAATCAATAGAGACATGTGATTCTTGTTAATTGGGCAAGATGACTAAGACCCTTTTACTGGTAACAATGAAAGGGTTGGTGATCTATTAGGACTCATACATACTGGTGTATGTGTCCCTTTTAGAACAAATGTTAGAGGGGGTTATCAATACTTCATTACCTTTTGATGACTTTAGTATTTGTGGTTATGTTTACTTGATGAACATAAATTAGAAACTCTTGAAAAGTTTAAGGATATCCAACTTGGCAAAAGTGTTAAGGCACTTTGTTCTGATGGAGGTGGAGAATACTTAATCCAAGAGTTTGGGGACCTACTGAGAGCCCACGTTATTGTATCACAATGGATTCCACCTGGAACACCTCAGCACAATGGTGTATGAGAAAGAAGGAATCGTACACTACTAGACATGGTGCTATCAGTGATGAGTTTATCTGAAGTTATTCTTCTAGAGACGTGCTCTTGAAACCTCCGTGTTTACTCTAAACTGTGTACCATCTAAATCGATTCAAAGAAACCATATGAGATCTGGTATGGGAAGCATCTCAATGTGTCTTTTATGAAGGTTTGGGGTTGTGAAGCTTATGTGAGAAAGCAATTTTCCAAAAAGCTTGGACCCAAATTAGATAAATGTTACTTTATTGGATATCATAAGGAAATAAAAGGATATTAATTTTATTCCCTATCTGACAACAAAGTGTTTGTTGCCAGAGATTATTTGTTTCCTAGAAAAGGAATTTATTTCCAAAGGAGTTAGTGGGAGGAAAGTATAACTCGAAGAGGTTCGTGACCAAAAAGAAAACATTGAACCCATAGAGGTATAAGAGGATTAAAGAGAATCACAAATCTTTGTGGAATCTCAAATTCCTTAGCTAACACAGGAATCTTATAGATCTAGTAGTACATGCCTTGAGCCTAAAAGATTTGGTTATATTGTGACTCAAGAAGGCGGTGAGTTGGTCATAGATGATGAGCCAACAACCTATTTAGAAGCTACTAAAGGATCAAAGTCTGATAAATGGCTTGAGGCCATGAGATCTGAGATGGAATCCATGTACACCAATAAGGTATGGACCTTAGTGGATCTACCTGAAGGGATAAAACCCATAGAGTGCAAGTGGGTCTTCAATAAGAAGATCGACATGAATGTTAATGTACAAACCTAGAAGGGTAAATTAGTTTCTAAGGGTTTCATACAAGTTCAAGGTGTTGACTATGAAGAAACCTTTTCTCCAGTTGCCATGGTTAAGTCCATCAGGATCATGCTTCCCATTATAGCATATCATAACTATGAGATTTGGTAGATGGATGTTAAAAATACATTCCTTAATGGGAATCTTCTTGAGGATGTGTATATGACACAACCTAAGGGTTATAATACAAATAAAGTATATAAGCTACAAATGTCAATCTATGAATTGAAGCGAGCATCTCGGAGTAGGAATCTTCAATTTGATGAAATAATCAAAGAGTTTGGATTTATTCAAAATGAAGATGAACCTTGTGTTTACAAAAAGGTTAGTGGGAGCATGATTTCATTCCTTATATTATATGCATATGACATACTATTTATTGGGAATGTCATCCCTACTTTATAGAAAGTAAAGGACTGGCTGGGAAATGCATTCTCTATGAAAGAATTAGGTGAAGCATCCTATATATTGGGAATCAAGATCTGTAGAGATCGATCTAGAAGGCTTCTTGGATTAGGTCATAGCACATACATTGACAAAGTGTTTAAGAGGTTCAACATGGAGGACTCAAAGAGAGGAAACCTGTCCATGACTCATGGAGTTACCATCTCTAGAGCTCAATGCCCCATTTCTTGTGAAGAAAGGGAACACATGAGTAGGATTCCATATACATCTACAAATGGATCCATCATGTACGTAATGTTATGTACTCACCCTAATGTCTCATGTGCCTTGAGCATGATGAGAAGATATCAATCAGATCCAAGTGATGCTCACTAGACAGTCGTGAAGAACATACTTAAGTACTTGAAAAAAACTAAGAATCAGTTCCTTGTCTATTGTGGAGAGGAAGAGTTTGTGGTAAAAGGTTACACCGATGTAAGCTTCCAAATCGACAAAGATGACTACAAATCATGGTTTGGTTTTGTGTTTTTCCTCAACAACAAAACTGTGAGCTAGAAGATTTCCATGCAAGAGACAGTTGCATATTCTACAACAAAGGCCAAGTATATTGTTGTATTCAATGCATTAAAGGAGGTTGTTTGGATCAAGAAGTTCATCTCAGAACTTGAGGTGGTTCCTAGCATCAATGATGCAATTGAGCTATATTATGACCACAATAGATCTATTTCAAATCCCAAGCAACCCAAATGACATCAGTGTTCCAAGCATATACAAAGGCGGTTCCATCTCATATGAGAGATCATACAATGAGGAGATGTGAAAGATTTGTAGAGTACCAATCGAGAGCAATGTAGCTGACCCTTGACAGTAGCATTGTCGTAGCAGAAGCATGATGGTCATTATAGAATACTAGGGACTAAATTCATGGGTGCTTGGCTCTAAGTGCAAGTGGGAGTCTGTTGGTATGTATGCCCACAGAGCCAATCATATGATGATTATAATGGTATATCTTTTAATTATTTTATTAATAATAAAGGCAATCTTTTAATTTATTCTATTATATTCAGTTATGTGATAATGATGTTACATAATAAATGTCTAGATAATGATATTACTCAATGATGTATGTCTTCGGGTTGATGACCTAAACAATGAGATCATACATATGTGAAGAGTATTCTTGTTATGTCCCTAGTCAGATGTTATTGTGGAAGGTTGATAGAAAATGATAACACATAAGACTAGGTGTGTGTTGGTTGAAGACAAAATCTCATTAAGTCATGATATGTAATATCAAACCAAACACATAGATACTATTTAGAGAACAGTGTATCAGACAGACCCACCATGAGAGTGATGCATGGAAACCATTACATGGTAGTCAGAATCATCTCTTGTATTAATGGTGGTGATTGTGGTTCTTAGACCTAAAGTCACTACACTCATCACATGTCATTTGGTGTACTTTGCCATCATCCAATGTGACCTTGAATAAGGGTTACCATAAAGGTGATGTTGGGGTGCAATGTGACACGTGGGGATGATTGTGAGTGATGTAGATGGGATTCTACTCTCCTACATGAGTATGATATCATGGCCACTTGATTAGAGAGATTGAGAAATGCATGGCCATGCTCATGTGAGTCCATATGTGATATTGAGCTTACATACATCTCAGACAATCTTCTTTAGTTTATGTAATAAGGATTGAATGTTGAAGAGGATGATGATTCCATGCCTCGAGTTCAATATGCATATCAGTGACAAAGGAAATATACAAACATTATAACACTAATAATAGATTGTAGGTTGAAGTTGTTCTCCAAATTTCCAAATACTTAGTTAGCAATGATGTGTTTCTAGATACCGTGATGGCATAAACTAGTTATGGACATTCACTGCCAATGTAACTTGGAACCTATAGGGTCACACACATAGGATACACTTGGAATAGGAGTTAAGTAATGCATGAAGTTTAAAATTTATACTAAGGAGTTAGGTATTCAATTTATGAAATAATGGTTGAAATTTGACTGATTGGACTGTTAACCGATCATTTCAAAGTGTCAAGTCAATTGAACCAATATTAGCAATCCAGTCCATGAGACAAAGGGTTCATGAAGTGAACTGATCGGTTCAGGTTCATGAATCGATTGGTTTAGGTTGTGAACTGACGTTTGGTTGATCATTTCAATTGCATCAAGGATTAGTGTTGATGTCATATTTGCATTAATTGGATATTAATTGCCGATACAATTGTGATTTGGAAAAACGATCAAATGATAAGTTCAAGGGTTGAACCGATTAGCTCAGATGCCAACCGATCAGTTCACATGTGAACCAATCGTTTCATCGCTCACATGATGCAAAAATTCATAAAATCACATCCCCTTCGACTCTCGATCAGATTGGGAACCCTAACCCTAACCCTCCTATAAATAGAAGAGTATTGGTGGCTTCTCAGACACATCAATTAGCTCTAACAATTGTTGTCTTCTCTGGTTGTGGTAACCAAGAGATCCCGAGCACGTCCTACTCGATAAAGTGAGGGATGGCAAGGGAGAACAATTGTGGGAGAGCAAGTTGGTGCTAGTACACCAACTAGAAGGGACCACTCCTTGTTTGTTCTTCTAGAATGATAGGAGTTCCCAGTGGTCTGCATGGACTACTATATAGGCAGGGAGGTTGTTGTCTGCCGCTAGAAGGACAAGGTCAACTATTATATGTGGTGAACAACCATGAGTTGCTGCTGATGTTATCCGAGTAAAACTTGAAGAAAGGTGCATGCTACAACGAAAAGATTGTCGTTAGACTTGCTCCAGGACCATGTATCCTCGTAACCATCCTTCCCATTACATAGTTGTTGAAACGATCTACTAGAGAAAGGGAATATGATAGTTAATTTTTTTTTAATTTTCGTTGCCTGCTCTGTCGCCATATTTCCCTGTAGACCTGAATTTGCCTCTCCCTCACATGCATGATCATTTATTTGCACTAGACTCTTGTGTGGTCTTTTGTTTGTGAACGTTGTCACAGACACAGCCTTAGACAATCAAAAGTATGATGACCAACTTTTATCATCCTTTTCTATCTCTTCTAGTGCAACTGAGTTTCCTCCTTGCTTATAATCAACTAGAACCTATAGTTCCCATGTGCACGTGGCTCCTTCTAGTTGTTTGCTATCATAATTATCTATTATTTCGAGAAGGAAAGGGGAAAATTAGTATAAGCAAGCCTTTCTCATGATCGATGATGCTTTGTGGATCAAATGAGTAGTGGGAGGTGGGAGATATTATCCCCTCTTAATTTCTCCCCTCCACCATCTCAGACTACTCCTCCTAACTGCTACAAACTTCCTCCTAAGATTGACTTCATTCTCTAGGCACGCCATGTTCAGACTAAAATCAAGAGCTCCTTACACTTTCTCTGGTTATATATTTAGGTTTTCCATTGCTAGGTCTCTTCATAATCCCTATATCCACCTTCCTGGTGATGTCCATGTGTCATATAAAAACTTAATTGAGAAGTGGGGAAAACAAAGGTCACAATATCCTTCATCCCATTAAAAAAACAATGCTTGCATATTCAGGGTTATCTGGATGCTTATTAAAAACCAAGAGGCTAGTTTTCCCATTTTGGTTGTGTAAAATTCATGTTGGGTGCATAGAGTGTGGTTGAAGTATATAAGTTATTTGCATACTTCTTTTGTATGAAAACGTAGAGGTTGATGATGATGAGGTGTCTATGAGATCACCATATTGGCGTCATGTCTATGGGATACACTTAAATGGTAGCACACATATAGTGTGACTTTGGTGGGTTTACTACTTTGTCATGTTGATTACTAGCTAAATCAAAAGCTAGTCAAAGCCAACAAATAAATCACTACTCTATTCAAATACATTCCTTTTTTCCATATTTTGTATATTATAACCCATTTATCTAAATACCACGAGATTTGGAAAGCTACCTCCTTATTAGGTAAACTCCATATTGACTAAATTTTAAATCAAAATAACTTCATTTTGGATACATACTCAATTCACTTTTAAAGCTTATTATAAAAACATATTTTTCAAAATTAATTACCATGACTCAAGTAAGGGGCCTAAAAAATAAGCACATATTGATACTATTTCTTTCAATCGCCTCAAAATTTACTCAACTGCTAAAAATTATTTAGTTTGGCTAATAAAACACAAAAACTCGCTTAATGTATAATATACTAAAATATATCCACATACTATTTCCATATTACTTGGTTCCTCTCAAACCAATTTCTTAAAATATCTCAAGTCACATCATTACTCATTATTTTTCAAACCATCCACTCAAAAAGGTCCAAACAATATCAATTTATTTTATTATTCAAAATTATTCATTTATTATTTTGTGCAAAGACTCTTGAAGAGTTAGGATATTACAAGAACTTGTTAGGAAATTAGTCAGAAAAGATAGTAAAGTTACATGTCAATCAAGAAAATCAGTAGTTAAAAAAATAGTACACAACCAGGTCAACAACTCATGTTACTAGTTGGAAAAAGTCTAGTAGGCAAGTAGGTCAACGAGGCATACAAGTAGTTGGAAAAATGGGCAAACGGACTAGTCACCACCTCTTATTCATTACAAATATACTAAAATTATAAAGATACACTCAAATTGAAATATACTATAAAATACATTCGCTTAATGGCTATATAACAATCACTAATAGTCCAATAATTTTTATACATGGCATGTGCATTTCTTATAACTCGTGTGTAATTAATTATGGATGTGTAATGTATAAATATGTTTTCATAGGCCAAAAGCTCAATAAATAATGTATAACAATAATTATGATCAAGTATTTTTTTTGTATTGGGTGTGTGCATTCCTTCAATTGGGTGTATACATGTATTGTATATCTCCTTGTATAATTATTTATCTTAAGAGGCCAACAACTCAAAAAGGACCTTAAATTGTTCTCCAATGGTCAAATTTGTGTTGTATTTGTGTGTGATATTTTTCCACTAATTGTATATAAAACATTACCATATTTATCTATTTTGCATACTGCGTAGTTTGTATATGTTTTTTGTGTATAAAAGTAGATGTAGAATGTGTATTGGGATTTTTTCCCCAAATTTATCAACCCTACCAGATCAAAATTTGAAATTAACTAAACCGTATATGGGTCAAAATGTTGTCATCTAATTCAGTTTTAGGATGACAAACTCTAACTATCTAACTTTAACATGGGTGCATATTAATTTTGACCATCTATACACAAAATGTCATTACTTATCACACAAAATATTAATATTATAAAATACAACAAATAATTATATATATTTATGCATCACCATAGTACTCATATATACTATTTGGATAAGTAGAGAGATTTTAGAACATGTGTTTCAAATACGTAGTTAAACATCACAAAACTAGGCCTTGTTCTTATTTTATTATGTTATAAAAAAATTGTATTAGGCCAGTTTTGGGATCAACACACATAAGTTTATATGCTTACCTTAGTCGGAGCCAACCCAAAATCAACTATTTTACACTCATAACTTGCATTATCATAAAATACAATGAACATGTAATGCTAGATGGAAGAAAAATTAAAGAGAAATTACAATAGTGAAAAATAGATTTCCCAGTAAGTAACTAAACAGTCAAATCACATGCAATTTCGTAGTACAATGAGTATAGAAAAGAAGAAGAAAAACTAGTGAGATATATCTTGTTGAAGCATCCGATTTTGATTTAACATTGTATGGAAAATACAGTTTTGGGTCAGACTTGGTTTATAATTGTTTGCCTTGACATGTATGAGAACCAACCTAAAATTATTTTTACACCCAATCCCAAAAATGATATTATCATGAGTTGCAATGGAATTCTAGATGCTAAATCAAGTAAGTAGTGGGGTGAATTTGAAAAGGAAATTGATCTATATGGTATCTCGATTACTAGTAGTGAAGCTCAGAAAAAGTGGATCCCAAACTGTAGAGTGAAAGCTTCTACTAATAACTATTCAAATATTCTAGTAGATGAGAATTTGAGAACTTTTTTTAATGATAGTAATTTTTGGATATAGGATGGGCTATTTTCTCTAGGGGGTGAATAGATATGAATGTACTTAAACAAGATTCATTAGACCATCAAATTATTTAACAAGATAAGGTTGCTAATTTGGAATTTGTGTGCAACTAAACATACATAGAAATGATGAGAGAGATTAAAACAAGCACAAGAACACAAGCTATGTAGAGGTGGTTCCAATCTCCAAACTAGGTGATTGTCAGTCCACTACCTAGAGAGGTCAATCTCTAGGATTTCTTATCCATGTATACTCCTTATATTCACTTATAAGAGTTACAAGATATGACCTTCCTTTTTTGGGTCAAGGATACCTAGCTTTCCCTTTGAGGGGAAGGGAGCCAACAACCTACCAAAAGACTTACCTATCCAGCACAAAGAGTCTTCAACCTTACCAAAGACTTAACCACTTATGCAAGGAGTCTTCTGCCTTCACCAAGGAATTACCCACTCTTGCACCAAGTCTCCATCATTCAAGGAATTACCCACTCTTGCACCAAGTCTCCATCATTCAAGGAATTACCCACTATTCTTAGATCTTCCACCTTTGACTTCACCTTTTCCAAGGAGAAGCTTTCACCAAGGACTTACCCACTTGAACAAGGAGTCTTCTACCTTCACCAAGGGCTTGCACACTCTTGCTCCAAGTTTTTAGCCTTGCCTTCTTCTTCTTCACCTCTCTTAGCAAAGAGAGAGAATATACATCATCATGATTGAAATTAGATATTGGAAGGTGTAGGAAGTGAGAGCCTCACAAGATATACATGTGGGACTAGCTCCCATACAAATATCCTACTCACTCTAATGGATGTAGAAAGTGATTAAGCTTAAAGAGAGAGGGGAGGCTATAGGATGCACTCAACTATAGAGTAGGGACCTTCATAGTGCTTTGCTAACCATGGGATGAAGCCCAAAGGGTCCTATTTATAGTTAGGGATGCCTACTAGCTAGTAGAAACACTTAAGGACAAATTCTAGCCGTTTGGGGTGTTGCGATGGATATTTTTTTGAGTTTTGCAACACTCTAGAAACACTTTTCTATAAAGTGTGATTGGTCAATTTTTTTAACTCGACTGAACAGATCAGTGGAGTTTATAACTCGACCAAACGTGCACATTTTCAAAATCCATTAAGGGATCGGTTGAGTTTGTAACTGGACCGATAAATAATCTATAATGAATTTTGGAAAATGTCATCTAAATGCTTAAATATTCGATTTAAGTGATCCTAATTTTTCCTAAGCTTAATTAGAAGTCATATAATCATTACAAGTGACTTACAACTTGATTCTTATGGATTTAAATCATATTCCACAAAAGTGCACTTGCATTGATTTTGACTTGTATTTTCTCCAAGTTAGGATGCGCAAGTTAGGGCATTTGGAGTGTGTCTATACCTAGTCTGAAACCACTCAATTAGAAGCATTAGACATAAATGAATGGAATGGTTAGTAATCATCAAAATAAGGATTTAGTCAATTTATACCTTGAGTCGACATTGACTAAATTGACCTTGAGTCAACACTCTCCCGCTTTTTAAAGATCACAACCCATTCCATAAATGTATTGAAAGCATTTAAGTAAAATCATAATTTTAGAGAAATCAAGGGATTTAAATAGAATTGAGTTCATATGCTCCCCCTTAATTGATGCTCATGGAGTTCTCATACTCCCCCTCAATTGATGTTATTTCTCCTGCATGGTTAGCTTTCATATCATTTATAGAAACTATGTCTTCTACTCATATATATCTTATACATATATGTCTTCTCCCCTTTACATAACCCCTTACATAATACATGTGTTCTCCCCCTTTGTCATTTCAAAAAGTGGGGGTTTGAAAACACAATTTTTTATTATAAGGAGATACCACTTGTTGGAGAGTGAAGTAGAAGAGAAACAGTAGGGGCTTGCCAAGCTTAGAATATAAGGAAAATTTAAACATACATTTGAATAACACCTAATGTAATTCTAGCATATATCAAGGGAAATATATGTAAGAAGCTAACTCAATATGGTAGATAAGCAAGTTAAGGAACAAGCTTGGGTATGTACAAAACAAGAGACAAGCATATCATATAGTTGAATACCACTTGATATATTAGATACCACAAGATAAACAAGGCTAGAACTACATGTAAATTAACTACAAGTAGATGATATCACAAGTTAGGACTACTGGAAGGATCTAGATCATAACAAAGGATTCACAAGTTATAGAATAAGCTATGAGTCGACGTAGAGAAATATCCAAACAAAAAGATATGCAGTTTCAGAAGCATGAAAGGATATTACTCACTAGGAAATATGCATGATTACCAAAAGATAATTACCATTAAGAACCACAAGGTTGCATCAGAAGATATACTACTACATATATGTAGCAAGTTAGAGCACAACAAAAACAATTTAAGACACAACCAAGAGATCCAAAGAGGCCATCATCAAAAGATCATCATCAAAATATGCAAAACAACTCAAGATAAGTAATTACAAGATATAGGGATACCACTTGTGGATACAAAATACAAAAAAAATATAGAGTTGTATGCAAGATAGACAATTTAAAGCATGGCAATACACATATATAAAGGTACCAAAGGGAGTGCCAAAGAATAAGGCTATTGGTTGAGAAAGTCTAGTTGAGAGGGAAATTCTCACCTAAAAGGCCAACTGTATATTTTGTGCACAGTGTTGTCAGTCGAGTTTTGTGTTTTGGAAATTTGACCGACAACACATGTTGTCAACACCTATTGGTGCTTGTCGAATGAGTTTCTAATAAGATAAACTCAACTAATACAACTGCTATCAAGAAGCACATATATTTTACAAAAACATATTTAGAGGAATGCTAAATATATAAGCCACATCCAAACTTGTGTAAGCAAGTTAGTAATGCACTATGAAAGCATTAGAAATAGTTTTTGAGCAAGAGTGTGAAAAGAATCACAAAATACCACTTTTGACTCAAAAGCCACATGCATAGTGCACACTAACTCGATAAAAATAAGTTAGGATTGGATATGAGCAAGAATAACATTACCTCTGTTCTTACCATTTCTTTTCCACTTGTTGCTACCCCATACACATTCACCTTTATTCTTATAAGTGGATTGAAAAACCAATTTACAAATCCATGGATCAAGTCCATCCATTAGCAAATGACATGCCGAGAAGAAACATGAAATGGTCCACAATCATATTTTTGGGTCCGAAGGGGTTAGCTTGGAAGTCCAAGTCCTATTGCTCTTGGGTGCTTTCCAAAAAGGACAATAAGTAGAATAATGACCAATTTCAATGGAATGGTTACATGATCTCCTAGCCTTGGAACTCGAGGATTCTTCATTGAAAATTGAAGGTCCTTTGTCTTTATTGTTCCTTTGGCTCGAATCAACTCCAATGCCATCTCCACCCATTTGTTCAGTAGTATAGTCTAGGATTTGATTAAGATTCTTTTTATCATCTAAGAATCTTTGCATAGAAGATCTCAAACAATGATTATCATGCATAAGAGAAGTAATAGTATAAGACAATTGATTGACATTATCTCTAGCATGCCAAAGAGTTTTATAGATAATTTTAATAATTATTGAACTCAAACAATCAACCACAAAAATATTGGACAAGGGGACAAGGATTTAGAGTGGTTCCAACTTTAGAAAATACTAAAGTTGTCAGTCCACTACCCGGTTGCTTACCCAACCGGGATTTGGAAAGAATTTAATTTTATTACCTCGCAAGGACTTTACATAAAATTACAATTCTCTCCCTAAACCCTTCAAGCAGCCTTCACCTAGAAGTAATCGCCCAACCTTGAAGCAACCTTCACCTAGAAGTAATTGCACCACCTTGAAGCAGCCTTCCTCCTGAAGTAGCTTCCCGTTGCAATAGCCTTCTTGAAGTAGCTTCCCGTGCGATAGCCTTCTTGAAGTAGCTTGAAGTCCACCTTCTCCTCCAAGAAGAACCTTCTCCAATCCGCAGCCTCCAACCCTAGGAGTAGCAAGGAGAATACAAAGGATAAAAAAAAGGAACAAGAAGGAAAATAGAAATTACAACTTATCCTTTGAAGCACAAAGCTTGATTTGCCTATATCAAGCGTATCGATCTCCTAACCAATGAGTGTAGAAGTGTAAGTGCTATGGTAAGGAGATGCTAGCCTATAGGACACGAAATGGGAGCAATGGTAATGAATAGCCAATATAGGAATTTCTCTATTGCTCAAAACAGATTGCAAATGTAATTGCTTGCTCAAGTATAGCACAAGTGTAGCTTAAGTGTGCTTTAGGTGTCCTAAGGCATGTCCTATTTATAGGAATGGCCTATGGATGCTTAAGGACGTTCTAGACAACTTCTAGGGGTTTCTAAGTGCTTAACTAGCCGTTAGGAATAAGTTAGGTGCATTAGTAACGGCTAGTTACTTTATTCTGCAGTTGCTGTCAGAGACCATCTCGGTCGACAATTTTTCGACCGAGATACCTACTCGGTCGAAGTTTTGTCGACCGACAGGCTCTCTGGATCAACGTTCATTTGCAACTGCCAACTACCTTGTCAGCTGTGTCTAACGGCTACTTGGGTCATTCTCGGTCGAGAAGTTTGTCGACCGAGAGTGTCTCGGTCGAGGAGTTTGGTCGATCGAGATTGACCTTGTTTCAATCTTTCAATTTAGGCACTAAGTAAATGCATGAGTGTGCATATGTGATCCTATTTAAAAGGGATGACCTATCTAAGTGTGGTGATTGGCTAGGGAAGATCTAACGCTTGATTTACATGAGATCTAAGTACTTGTACATTATATGTTTGTACAAGTTTACAATTGATTACATTGCATGACATTTACAATCATTCAAGCGTATAGTTTCCCTAGAACTTTGTCATTCACTTTATTCCTGCAACACTCAAGTAGCACGTTAGATCAACAAGAATGAAATGTTTGTCATCATCGAAACAAAGGGATTTATCATAATATCCAATTTATCCAACAATCTCCCCCTTTTTGAAGATGACAAACATTTCCTAAATATGAAATAAGGAAATATAAAGCATGTGAGTTTCATACCTGAAAATTACCTTTTGTAGCCATTTATGTTTTGCAAGTGAGTGTTGGCCAAGATGTTATGAAACTCATTTATATTTTTGAATTTATATTCTTTCTCCCCCTTTGTCATTTCAAAAAGATATCCAAGTTGAATATTTTATTTTTCTTCTCCCCCTTAATTTTATATTATGCTCCTCCTTAAATGGATATCCTATTAGGAACATGGATTTTTGTCTAATTTATCCACAATTTGTTTCTCAATCATTTGCAAAGGATGTTAAGCCTTGAAATGATATGAGATTCCCTTAAGCTTATGATGAATGTATATTTATTTCTAATTTATCAAGGGATGTTAAGCCCTAAATTAAATGAGAATCCTTTAATCTTAGAGTACATAAAAATGTCTCCAACCAAATGCAAGGGATGTTAAGCTCTGATTTTTTTAGAGAGTTCCTTTAAGTACAAGCTATATCATTTTTATGAAATTCATAGATTTCTTCATAATCAAGAGTAAAAATACTAAGGTCGTAACAAGCTCCAAATGATGTTTACAATATTTTTGTAAGCTTCTTAGTCAAATTTGTTTTTATGAGCTCCCCCTTAATCTTACAATTTAAAGCACTTTAAGGCTTCTAAGGTCATAAAAGATTTTAAATTTTGACCTTTATCAAAAATATACTAAGATTAAGTACAATAAAATGATGTCCAAATAAGCATTTTGTCAAAGCTTATTTTAGGTCGCCCTTGACTACGACCATAGCGCCCCTTGGTCAAATTATATTTCAACCAAGAGGCATAAATTGCAGATTTCCAATTAAGCATTCATATCAATTTTTGAAGCATGTTTAAGTGATACTCAATAAAAGCATGAAAGCACGAAAAAATCTTTTAAAGATACCAATTAAAAAAAATTATAACATTGTGCTCTTTGCAAGCATTTCTAAGAGATATATCACCAGTGAACCATTTGCTTGCCTATGTAAGCATAAAAACAGAAATTTTCTTTAAACTAAGCATAATTTTTAGTTTTTGACTTAAGTTACTTAGAATTAAACCAAATGAATCTCATATAAACTTTCAAGGATGATTTCCATAATTTATACTTTATTGTATAGTCATTAACCACAAATAGATATCAATCTGGATCAATTTCAAAAGAATTCAGCAATTCTACAGCAGTCTGAAAATCAGTGACATGCTCGGTCGACAATTTCTCGACCGACTGTTCACTCGGTCGACAGATTC
The DNA here is from genome assembly GCA_963693085.1 of Alisma plantago-aquatica. NCBI lineage: Eukaryota > Viridiplantae > Streptophyta > Magnoliopsida > Alismatales > Alismataceae > Alisma > Alisma plantago-aquatica. The sequence goes on from OY856414.1 coordinate 668,629,261, forward strand.
TCGACTGACCAAGTTTCTTGAATATGTTCAGAACTCTTAATCAAATTCAAGCAAAAGAGTTTATGCAAATTAGAGCTCGATTGTGTTGAGATAAGACATTATGATATCAAGAATCAGTTTAGGTCAAATCTCAACTAGTTAATTTTAAGCTACTAAGTTTTAGGAATCCAAGCTAACTCATCATTCTTTTTCTTATATGGGCATGAAAATGAATAATGTCCAAGATGCATGCAATAATGACAACTAATAGCATCAACTTCATTTCTCTTTCTAGGAATTGAGTTCCTAGGTACAAATATGATCTTGGATGCTTTAACTCTTTTGGGTTTATTTCTCCTTGGATTGTATCCTAATCCTCTTCTTCCATTATAACTAGAGGAAATTTTCAGAATATTTTCAAGTATGTCATTTCCTCTTAACTCATTTACATTTCTTTGTAACTTAGCAATATCTTTCTTTGCCTGATCTAAATCGGATACTAGAGAGTTTCTTTCTTTGACAACCTCATCATAATCTAAATGTGAACATAGAATAGGTTGTTTCTGAAGATCATTCACTTGAGTTTGCAAGTTTAACTTTTCTAAGGAAAGAAGATTGCAATTAGCTTCTACCGATTTTAACTTAAGAGCATAATCTTCATTTTCCTTTTTGAGATTTTCATTTTCGGATACAAGAGCAAGAAGTTTAGCATTTAAATCTTTATTTGCTTTCTTAAGTTTCTTTTTGCACTCAATATATTTCTCATGAGTATCTTGAAGACTAGCAATTAGATCTTCTTTTGGTAGATCATAAAGACTTACCTCTTCTTCGTCTTCATTTGTTGTAGCAATGAGGCATTCTACTTCTTTTCCATCATCACTATCATCACTTGAATCATCCCATGCAGCTCGATATGCTCTTTCTTTCTTTTTGTGAGATGATTTCTTCCCTTTCTTGAGTTTTGGACAATCACCTTTCATATGTCCTTTCTTACCACATTCAAAGCACCTGGAAGAAGAAACACTAGAAGTTTTATTAGTTTTAAAACTTTTATATTGCTTACCATTTACAACGAGAGTTTCTTCTTCACTATCATCTTCACTTGTGTCATGATTGTCTTTAGTTGAAGCTTTGAATGCAATATCCTTCTTTTTTCCAGGTTGACGTTCACGTTCTCTTCTTTCTTCCTCTTCTAGAGTTGCCTCATGAGCTTCTAAACTGCCAATGAGTTGCTCCATTTTCAGTTTAGTGAGATCATTGGCTTCTTCAATGGCTGTCACCTTGGGCTTGTATTTGGGAGGAAGCGATCGAAGTACCTTTGACACCTGATCTTCTTCAAGAACAGTTTTTCCTAAGGCATTCAAACCATTAACAATAGAAGAGAATTTTGCAAACATTTCACTAATGGATTCATTTGGATCCATACGAAAGTGTTCAAATTTCTGTTTAAGCATACTAATCTTAGAGTTCTTAACTTGAACCGTACCTTCATAAGTTATGGACAATCTATGCCATATTTCATAGGCTGTTTCACAATTTGATATTCTATTAAATTCTCCTACTGAAATTGAACAATAAAGAATACTTACAGCCTTTGCGTTCATTTGAGCCAATTTTACCGTGTTTGCATCCCATTCTACATATTGTATTTGAGGAAGCTCGTATGGAGTAGACACCATCCTCCATAAGTCCCAATTTATGCCTTGGAAGTAAAACTGCATCCTTCTCTTTCAATATTGGTAGTTTGTTCCATCGAACACTGGAGGCCTAGCAACGAATGTCCCTTCAATGTTAAGGTTGTTGAGCACCCCGTCACCCATTCTTCAAGACCTTGTTAGGGTTCCTTGAAGCCTGCTCTGATACCAACTGAAAACTACTAGGGGGGGTGAATAGAGTTTTATAGATAATTTTAACAATTATTGAACTCAAACAATCAACCACAAAAATATTGGACAAGGGGACAACGATTTAGAGTGGTTCCAACTTTAGCAAATACTAAAGTTGTCAGTCCACTACTCGGTTGCTTACCCAACCGGGATTTGGAAAGAATTTAATTTTATTACCTCGCAAGGACTTTACATAAAATTACAATTCTCTCCCTAAACCCTTCAAGCAGCCTTCACCTAGAAGTAATCGCCCAACCTTGAAGCAACCTTCACCTAGAAGTAATTGCACCACCTTGAAGCAGCCTTCCTCCTGAAGTAGCTTCCTGTTGCAATAGCCTTCTTGAAGTAGCTTCCCGTGCGATAGCCTTCTTGAAGTAGCTTGAAGTCCACCTTCTCCTCCGAGAAGAACCTTCTCCAATCCGCAGCCTCCAACCCTAGGAGTAGCAAGGAGAATACAAAGGATAAAAAAAAGGAACAAGAAGGAAAATAGAAATTACAACTTATCCTTTGAAGCACAAAGCTTGATTTTCCTATATCAAGCGTATCGATCTCCTAACCAATGAGTGTAGAAGTGTAAGTGCTATGGTAAGGATATGCTAGCCTATAGGACACGAAATGGGAGCAATGGTAATGAATAGCCAATGTAGGAATTGCTCTATTGCTCAAAACAGATTGCAAATGTAATTGCTTGCTCAAGTATAGCACAAGTGTAGCTTAAGTGTGCTTTAGGTGTCCTAAGGCATGTCCTATTTATAGGAATGGCCTATGGATGCTTAAGGACGTTCTAGACAACTTCTAGGGGTTTCTAAGTGCTTAACTAGCCGTTAGGAATAAGTTAGGTGCATTAGTAACAGCTAGTTACTTTATTCTGCAGTTGCTGTCAGAGACCATCTCGGTCGACAATTTGTCGACCGAGATACCTACTCGGTCGAAGTTTTGTTGACCGACAGGCTCTCTGGATCAACGTTCATTTGCAACTGCCAACTACCTTGTCAGCTGTGTCTAACGGCTACTTGGGTCATTCTCGGTCGAGAAGTTTGTCGACCGAGAGTGTCTCGGTCGAGGAGTTTGGTCGACCGAGATTGACCTTGTTTCAATCTTTCAATTTAGGCACTAAGTAAATGCATGAGTGTGCATATGTGATCCTATTTAAAAGGGATGACCTATCTAAGTGTGGTGATTGGCTAGGGAAGATCTAACGCTTGATTTACATGAGATCTAAGTACTTGTACATTATATGTTTGTACAAGTTTACAATTGATTACATTGCATGACATTTACAATCATTCAAGCGTATAGTTTCCCTAGAACTTTGTCATCCACTTTATTCCTGCAACACTCAAGTAGCACGTTAGATCAACAAGAATGAAATGTTTGTCATCATCGAAACAAAGGGATTTATCATAATATCCAATTTATCCAACACTCCAATGCCATCTCCACCCATTTGTTCAGTAGTATAGTCTAGGATTTGATTAAGATTCTTTTTATCATCTAAGAATCTTTGCATAGAAGATCTCAAACAATGATTATCATGCATAAGAGAAGTAATAGTATAAGACAATTGATTGATATTATCTCTAGCATGCCAAAGATCAGTTTCTAAGCAAAGAGCATTGGTCATATAGGAATATATATCAATATGAAGAGAAACAACATTATTCTCTCTACTAGTAAAACTAGAACAAGATTCAAGAAAATTAATTTTAGCAAGCAAGGAAGCATTCTCATTTTCAAGAAAAGCAATCTTAGAAATATAAGCACTATTTTCATATTCTAATCATTGCAAACAAAAATCTTTGTCCTTGTTTTTAGTTTTAAAGACATCAATATCAGTCACAAGAGAATTCACAATATTACTATGCTCTTCATTACAACTAGGAACAAGAGGTTGAGCTTCTAGAAATCTAATCTTATCAAGTAAATTGGCATTTTCAAGTTTAAGAGAATCTACTTGACTAATATAAACATTATTTTCATCAAGCAAGCAAATATTAGCATGTTCAAGATCATCTATTTCTACATGGAAATTATCAAAAATTCTAGCAAGCTTTTTTTTAGAAGACTTAAGAGAGGCACGAGTAGCATGAATAGTACCAATTAAAGATTTTTTATGTAAAGAGTATAGATTTTACCTCTTTTGAGTCTTAACTTGTTGAGGCCATGAGAGAAAAATGGTGTTCTCCTTCATGACTAGAGCTTGAGCTAGATCCTCTACTTGATTCTTCACTTGATCTTGAGTTGGAGAAGTCACTTGAGCTTGAGCTTTAGGAGTCACTTAAGCTTTTGTGCCATTTCTCCTTATTCTTTTACTTCTCTTTTCTTCTCTTGTGATGATGGGTCTTTTTTCCTTGGGGACAATCTTCCTTGAGATGACCCTTCTGTCCACACTTGAAGCATCCGATAGAGGAAGAAGACTTGCCTTTGTAGAGTCTACCCTTGGAGTACATGGCCTCTTCTTCAACTTGAGAATATTGAGATGCTTGACCAATAATAGCTTCAATGTGTGCTTTGATTATAGCCTTCTTCATTCTCTTGAGCTCTTTCTCTTCTTTTCTTTCTTCTTCATCTTGCTTGTCAAGTTTGACTTAATGGGCTTGTAGATTTCCTATGAGCTCTTCAATGGAGATATCACCAAGAGACTTTACTTCTTCAATGTAAGTCACATTGGGTTCCCACCTCTTGATAAGAGTTCTAAGGATCTTTGAGTTGATCTCTCCTCTAGCCACAAGATGACCTAGGACGACAAGACCATTTACAATTGTGTTGAGTCTTAAGTAAATATCCACCACCCTTTCCATCTTCCCCATATTGAAGTTTTCATTAAGCCCTTTGAGCATGTAGACTTTGCTTTCCTTCACTTGGGTTGTCCCTTCATAAGTGATGCATAGCTTTCTCCTCACTTCATAGGCGGTCTCACAAGTAGATATCTGGTTGAACTCGGTGGGGTACATGGAGGCATAGAGAATGTTGATAGCTCTTGCATTCAAGGTTGCTTTCTTTAAGATAGGTCCATCCCATTCTTTATCTTTATCTCTGACATCTTGTATGGACAATCCACCATTTTCCATAGCTTAAGACTTGATCCTTAGATGTAGAATTGTAACCATCTCTTCCAATAGAGGAAATTGCTCCCATCAAATATTGGAATGTTGATGAGGTACCTCCCACCTTGATAATCGCCCATCTACTCCTACTTGTGGAAGTATGCTTGGAAAAGACCCGCTCAGATACCACTTGTTAGATCTAGGATGGGCTATTTTCTCTATAAGGGAGGTGAATAGAGATGAATGCACTTAAACAAGATTCATTAGGACTTCAAATTGTTTAACAAAATAAGGTTGCTAATTTGGAATTTGAGTGCAACTAAACATACATAGAAGAAATGAGAGAAATTGAAACAAGCACAAGAACACAAGCTATGTAGAGTGGTTCCAATCTCCAAACTAGGAGATTGTCATTCCACTACCTAGAGAGGTCAACCTCTAGGATTTATTAACCATGTCTACTCCTTATATTCACTTATATGAGTTAACATATAACCTTCCTTTTTGGGGTCAAGGATACCTAACTTTACCTTTGAGGGGAAGGGAGCCAATAACCTACAAAGGACTTACCTATCCAATACATGAAGTCATCAACCTTACCAAGGAATTACCCACTTGTGCAAGGAGTCTTTTTTCGTCATCAATGAATTACCCAGTCTTGCACCAAGTCTTCGTCCTTCAAGAAATTACCCACTCTTCTTGGATCTTCCACCTTTGACTTCACCTTTGTCAAGGAAAATCTTTCACTAAGAACTTACCCACTTGAACAAGGAGTCTTATGTCTTCACCAATGTCTTACCCACTCTTGCTCCAAGTCTTCATCCTTTCCTTATTCTTCGTCACCTCTCTTAGCCAAGAGAGAGAATCTTCATCTTCATTGTTGAAATGATAGATCGGGAGGTGGAGGAAGTGAGAGCCTCACAAGATATACATGTAGGACTGGCTCTCTTACAAATCTCCAACTCACTCTAATGGATGTAGCAAGTGATCAAGCTTAGAGAGAGAGAGGAGGTTGTTGGATGCACTCAAATATAGAATAGGAACCTTCATAGTGCTTTGTTGACCATGGGATGAACCCCAAGGGGTCCTATTTATAGTTGGGGATGCTTACTAGCCAGTAGAAACACTTAAGGATGAATACTAGCCATTTGGGGTGTTGCAACATATATTTTTTGAGTTTTGCAACACTCCAATGGCTAGACACACTTTTCTATACTTTTATGTAAAGTGTGATTGGTCAAGTTACAAACTCGAATGAGTGGATCAGTGGAATTTGTAACTCGATCGAACCTGGGCATTTTCAAAATCCATTAAGGGATCGGTCTAGTTTGTAACTGGACCGATTAATAGCATGTAATGAATTTTGGTAAATGTCATTGAAATGCTTAAATATTTGATTTAAGTGCTCCTGATTTTTTCTAAGCTTAATTACAAGTCATATAATCATTACAAGGGATTTACAACATGATTCTAATGGATTTACATCATATTCCACAAAAGTATACTTGCATTGATTTTGCCTTGTCTTTTCTCCAAGTTAGGATGTGGAAGTTAGGGCATTTGAAGTGTGTCTATACATAATATGAAGTCACTCAAGTATAAGCATAGGCACAAATGAATGGAATGGTTATTCATCATCAAAACTAGGGTTTAGTCAATTTAGACCTTGAGTCAACATCGACTAAATTAACAGTCAACAATAATTATGTGGTTATGGTTGTACCAAGTCTTGAGGGTTCCGGAGTTAGTATTGGCAATCTTGAAGTTATGAAATTCCAATCTGATGGAATTATATGAGGAGTTGTTTTGGTAAATTTGTTTCAAGTGGTAAAGATTATATGAATGCTTATCCTATCTTTTGTTAATACAATTCAAGCTTATGCCTATAATGTTTTCTCAGTGTAACATTATAATACTCCTTCTGTTGATAATGTTTATAAGGAATATCAAATTTTGTTAAATTGTTCAAAGTCCTATCAAGTCCTACTTTTATGTCTTTATTCAATAACTCAATCGATAATTATGACGTAAATTTGAACAAGAATGTTCTTTCTCAAAACACTTTGAATATTTCTCTTGGGCCTACTATTGTGAAGTGAGAACATTTATTGATTTTGCTAGTAGCTTAAATGTTATAGTCTAGATGCAAAATTTTCTTGAAGATGAAGTCCTGATGAAAACTCCTTGTGATTCCGAAGGGCTTTAAACTGTGAGGCATAAGAACAAGTCTTCTCCGCCAAAAAAGTTAACATCTAAAGGCATATGTTATGTTATGAGAAAAAAACCTTGATCATAATAGGGTAGTGAATAATATGTTTGAAAAGCTAAGCAAAGCAGGTTAGAAGGATTTCCCCTATACTGAGACTAGCAGGGCTCAAGTGAGAAATTCTCTAATGACTGACAACCTTGGTATTTTTTCCTAGAATCTCCTAGGCCTTGATAGGTTAGGACATTAGGAAAGAGTTAAAGGGTATCCTTTTGAACTTAGGATGCCCTATGATTTTTTTGTGTTGGATATAAGATCATGTACAAAAAAATGCTTAAGACAATGAATAGAATCTACATGAGAAATATTGGTATTCCAATCACATTTCCCACTTGGGCGTATGATAAAACTCTGAGATCAAGAAGCATTGTGTAGTAATTTTTCAAGACAATAATCAATTCTTACACTGCCATGCACATTCCTCTTTCTTTATTACTACAATCTATTTTCAATATTAAGAAAGAATAATAAGGATTCTATGGGAAGATTTGAAAATAATTAATCTGAATATTAATGAAGCATGGATTCTAGCATGAGATTTTGATGCTATCAAATTTGTGGGTGATAAAAAGGGAAAGGCTTATTACTCTTCCAATGTGATGAAGTAATTTAGTGACATGATTTTTGAACTTCATTTTATCGAGCTAGATATGAATTTGTCTCTATATACCTGTGATAATAGACAAAAAAGAGAGAAGATTATTCTACTTACAGAGAAGTCAAAGGATACGTGATAAATACAATCTCCAATGACTATATATAGATTCACATTTCTTTCAACAATAATATAAGTAAGAAAGAGTTATTTCAAGTTCATCAACGCATGATGAATTTCTTAGCATATTTGAGGATGCCTGGCATCTAAAGGTTAAAGGAAATCCCACGTATAGAATCGTTTCTAAAGTGAATAATGTAAAAGATAAGTTGATCAAATGGAATAAAAAGAGATTTGGGAACATAGTTGATAAATCCAAAACCCTGGAATTTGAGGCCATTGAGGACCAAAAATGTTGATGATCAATATTTGGATGATTTATGTCTAAGAAACATAGTTGTGAAGAAAAGGAAAAAAAAACTTATATGATGCTAAATCTATAGAATCGTGCGGTAAACAACTCTATACAATTGCGATGATTGATAACAAGGCGGTGTATGACAAAAAAATAATAGGCCATCATATTACATATTATCATGACAAGTTGTTCAATCAATATGGTGTGAATTCTTTCTGTCATATGATCTGGGATGATAACTGAGAACTTCCTTATCATATTGCTGATTTCATTGATTATGCTTCTAAATATGAGATTAAAAGGGCATTAATGATGTTGATGGGGATAAATCTCTAGGTCTCAATGGTTTTAATGTCCATTTTTATCAAGCTACTTGGAAAACTATAGGTCATGATGTTGTTTCTACAATTCAAAATTTCTTCAAAGTGGGAAGATGATTAAAGAACTAAATCAGTCTTATATAACCTTGATTCTCAAGGTCAAAGAAGCTATCGATATTAAAGGTTGGCATCCTATTGGGCTATGTCATTTCCTTTATAATTTTTTCTAAAGTTCTTTCAAATAGGTTGCAAATGATTTTGAATGGCATTATTAGTAAGAATCAAGTATCGTTTATAAAAGGAAGAAAGATTTATGATGATCTTCTCTTGAGAAATGATCTCACCAATGATTTAGCAAGCCTAAAATCAATCTTGAGATGTTTTTAAAGGTGGGTATTGTTAAGGCATATGATTCAATCATGTGGTAGTTTGTTTTATCTATTCTTGAAAATATGAAGTCCCCTTTATGTTAAATAAATTGGTTATCTAGTATAGTTAATACTATCAATATTCATGTTCTTATTAATGGTTAGCCCTATAGGATTATTTACCACACTTATGGGATTCATGAAGGTGAACCCATTGTACCTTATTTGTTTGTGTTGGTAGTTGAAGGGTTCACTTCTATCATGAGTCATGTTGTGATCACCGATGTTGTCATTCTGTGAAGAATCCTATTATGCATGTATCCCATTTACTTTTTGCAGATGATGTGATGATTTTTCTTAGTGGTGTTAATGTTAATGCTAGTAATATTAAAGATATTATAGAGATTTTGGTCATATTTCTGGTATTTCTATAAATCCAGGTAACAGTTGTGTATTCTATGATAATAATGTTGATTAATATTTGTTGTCTAAAATTTTGAATACTCATTGGTACTTTTCTTATGTGATATCTGAGCTTACCACTTTATGTGGAAAATTGAAAAAGTCACACTGCAATGCTCTTAGTGATAAAGTGAAAATCAAGTTGGAATTATGGAAGCCAAAATCTTTTGTTTGAGGTAGAGTTGAACTTATGACTTCCACACTTTTTTCTCTTCATATAATCTGATCATATGAAAATCCCCTCCTTGTTGCTACCATGAAAGAAACTGAAAGAATGTTGATGAATTTCATATGGTGGAGAGTGGAGGGGGATGATAACATGTGTAACATTTCATGGAAGTAGGTTTGTATGCCTAAATAAGATGAGAGGTTGGGCATCCAAACAATAACTGATATGAATACTACAAGTTTTATATAGAATGTGCAGAATATTACTTGCAAGAAAGATTATCTTTCAGGTCATATGGCTTGATAGTAAATAATTAAAGAAAGACTCTCTCTGATCAGTAAAAAAATGATCATAATGGATCATGGATGTGAAGGCATGTGTTGAATTTTAGGCATCTGATTATCCCCCATATTTCTTTTTTGATTGGTAAAGAAAATCCCATAAAATTTTGGAGGGATATGTTGTTACCTGGAGGCAGGTTTCATTACCAAGTTAATAATCCATAAAATGTGCTAAGGTTGGGTGGTGGTGTCTTATATGTCTTTAAATAAGTTTACCAAAACTAAAACTTGAAATCAATAAAAGATGTTATAAGGAGTTCAATGGAGACGTTGTCAATGTTCTTTTGGAAATGAAGATTGTATTCTTTCTAAAATCCTAAAAAATGTGATCTAAAGAATTGTTGGAATGTTGTTGGATCCCTTGGACTGGGATTCTTTAGGCTAGAGGGATCTAGAGAAATTACGTTCCTAATAGTTTAGAATCTTGGGATGAAATTCTTTTCATAACAAAATAGCTATTCGCAAAATTCTAAGGTTATTTTTCATGTGCATATCTTCCAAATGCTCTTTATGTGACAAAGAATATGTTGATAGTTTCTATCTTCTTCTGAATTTCCATTTCACCACGGTCCACGGGATACTATAGCGAATGAGAGGTGGATAAACTTCATACCTCATTCTTGGGGATGAATGTTGTACTTTGTTACTGAAGAAGAGGATTAAATAGCTTGACTTACTATTTTCTTTCATCTTTGGCGAGAAATAAATAGTCGTCTATAAATAATAACAAGAAGGAGTCTGAGTTGTGCTAGACAGCTATTGAGACAGATATGTATAATATTAATGTATAGTCTAATTCACTTTAGATTGCTTTTTTTTCTTTCTTCTCTCATCCCCCTCATACTTGTGCATATTTATCTTCTTGTACTTTGTTGACAAATATGTACAGAGTCATGCTTACTTAGCAATAAATCATATTATACATTTTGATTGCATCTAACTAAGGAACAAAGCACCATGCATGTTTGTTACATCCAACTAAGCATTTTTTTTCCAATAAAACTAGCAAACTAGACATGCAAAGCACGAATGATTTGGTTGAATTCATCTAATAGATAGTAGTTATAATTTTTTCTTGTTTTATGTTGATACAATGTTTGTAGATCGGTTTTAGTATAGAAATTGACTTCCAGACCTGGAAGATGAGTAACATAATTTGTAATAGGAATCGATGTTGTCATGTCATACCAACTTGGGTTGATGGATCTAGACATAACTTTGATAGCTATAGAAAAAAAGTTTTATCTACACTTGAAATATGTTGATTTCACAAATGACAACAATAGAATCACAAATAAGATTCAACGATAAGGTCTCTCTAAATAAGAAACAATATATATTGAAAGAAAAAGTAGGCATGTAAAACACGATATGTAGATATAGATATATGTATATAGCTAATTGTCATAAATTTGTTAGAATCAAACCTAAAAAGATAGTCATGTTGGTTGGAAGAAAAGGAATACAACATAATAGAAGGGAAAAAGTAAAAAATAGAGGAAATAGATAAACATGTAGTACTCGACACACCGACTATTTGAATCCCTCTTATAGAAGATGCATCCTAAGCATGTGAGATGCAACTAAAAAACCTAGTGCATGTAATATAAGATTTCCATTTTCAACAATTCATCTTTTCATCATTAACTTAACAACATGATTAGGTAGGTTTTCCCCTCTCCATACATATTCGTTATGAAAATCATGAAGGAACTAGTATTGTATTTGGATAAAACTTGAATAACATCTTTCACAACATGGCAACACTAGTATCAAAAATAGTCAAATACAATTAGACAGTGAGGTGTGTTGTAAAGAGAGTAATACATTCAGATTGGATGAATAAAGATAGGCATGCGCCTCAATACGTGTATAATATGAAACCCTTTTCTTACATCTTAGACCTAATAACTATGTTTAATGACATTTGCATTTCAAATCATCATTTTGTTTTAGTATGTGATTTTATGATTTCTAAAAAAATTTACAAGACCAAACATGCAAAAAGCCTTTAGAAGAATGTCTGACAATTCAATGTGAGAATTTAAAGTATTATTTTATTTTATTGCGTAATTTATAGTGAAATTTTAGGGTTCAACTTGCAGAACCAACCAACAATCAAACTTTTCTAAGAGGTAAACCCAAATTTGAAGTCCATTTTGTCAAATCTAACTGAATGTCAACCTAGATCGTATCATAATCTATATTCAAATAAAAATTTGATAAAATTATATTGATGTGGATATATTTATATATATAATATAGCTAAGTAAGATGGAATTTTTGTCGAAGTGTCAATAACTCGTGATATATTAATTTGCATCCTCATATAGAACCATATTTCTCTGAATGTGTAAAATTATAACCAACTTGGCTTTCAAAATCCAAAACTCAAGACTAATCTATTTTAAATTTGAAAGCCAACTTTTAAACTCAGAAATGATTAACATATAATGATTTGCATTCCTAGTAGAATATGAATTCTCCAAACTGTTCAACTTCGAATAGCCACAATCATTAAAATTCAGTCATTTAACTGGAAGAGTTTCAATTCAAATATCAAATTTCAAACCCAAAACTCACTGCCAAATTCTATAAGGCAAAATTGACTTCTGCATATTTAGTTTATTATTTCAGATCAAACTTTGGTCACCCACCATATGTCTTTTTTTATTCAGTGGTGAAAGTTGTGCATTTCATAAATAACTAGATTAAAGGTACAAATAAAATTGAGGTGTGCTGGTAAAAAGAATAATCCATGCATGTTGTAAGAAAAAGGAAAACATATCACCCTTGATAATTATATGATTAATTGTGTTAAATTGTTAGAATTAGTCCAAAAAGTTAATGTAGATTGGAAGAAAATGCATACACGCATGCTTGACACCAAAACACATTAGAAGAAGCTAACTGTAGACAGTATATCACATTTATATATGAAAAACATTATGTTGAGAAAATAAAGCATTCAGACTGGATAGAATAACAAGGCTCGAAATAGCTTGCACACATGCTGGTCACTCATTTTAAGCATAGAAGAAGGCATATTGTCATGGAATTAGATACCCAGTTCCATGAACCAAACATATACCAAAGGCAACATGTGAAATCGTAAAGCTTAACACACATGAACATATAACAAGATAAAGGCACCAACATAGTCTCAACATCCAACAAGTATAAATTATACAAGGTACATCATATTCATGAGTTCAATTACACATTTCCAGAGTCGAGGTACAAGTCATTCATGTGTATTAAATCTAGATCTTACAACAAGTATACCTAGCATAGATCACCAAGCCCATCAACCTTCTAGCCATCTCTAAACCTGAAAACAAAATACGAGAAACGGGTCAACACACGAGGTGTTGAGTATGGGGTAAAAAGATACATATATGTATAAGCTTTGCATAATTTGAAAAGATTTCAAGATTAAACGAACAAGAATAAACATGTTAACTATTTAACAAATGTGAAACCATATTTTATGTCATTTCACTCCATTATACCAACAATATCAAGCAAGTTTGAGGCATTTGACCATCTTCCCGTCGGAAGGGTCCATAAAGGTTACAAGACTAGCTAACCCTCTTATACAGAGGGACCTCAAGGCCATAGCCAAGAGCTAACCCTTTATCAACAATATTATAATGGAGTTCTATATATATGTGTGTTCAAGTTATAAAATTGACGAGGCAAACATTGAGTAAGACATAGCAATACTACATGGCAATATTTGAGCAAGTAAACAAAGAAGCATACAATACATGTCTTTTCAAGCAAGAAAGTGATATTCATATAACTAGATAAGGCCCATACCTGATTCAGAGATTCTTAACTTAACACGTCCATTAACATCTAGATCATAAGCCAACCTGATTAACAACAATATTACATATATGCATTAGATTCTCATCATTAACCCTAATTAGATGCATTTTAGGGTTTTGGCCAACATAGGTTCCAAGTTGCTTATTAGTACATTTTATGACCTTATACTGATTTAGAGTCCCTCATGTGGGTGTGCTTCAAGTGTCATGCCATTATGACGTTCCATGCACTTTTTGTGATCATATCAAGGTTTAAGGCATTTACATGCATTCTAGGGTCAAAGGACTCACAATACGGAAAGAAGGGCCATAAATCATCAAGTCATGGTAACCCAGCATAAAAGAGGGTTTACATCCGTAAGACAAGGACATAAGAAACATAGTCGAAGTAGATCGGATGTCCCTTAGGGTTCCAGTAACATAAATTACTGATATCATGTTTGATTAAGCATTTGGTATCCTTAGGTATCGATTTTAGCATCGAATGGGCAAGTTACATCATTAAAGCCCAAAGGTATGTGTTACTTATGTAAAAAGAGACATTCAAGAGAAATATGAGTGATTAGTGCCCTCTATAACTCAAATATACCAAAGAGATACCGATTTCATGATTAAGAGGGTGAAGTTCACCAAAGTTCCAAGCTTGATCATAAAAGTACATTAAATATAGTCAAAGAGGCTCCAATTTCATATTTTAACAAATTAGGGGAACTATAAGAAGATATAGGGTCTGAAACCATTTTTAGGATCTATATCTTATTCTCCTGATAGATTTTCATATATAGAATGATAGGTTTAGCCAAAGGAACATAAAGTTACAAAATTTAGAAGATTTACCTCAATGTAAGCATCATGGATCGTTTGATCCTAGATCTAGGGCCAGGGAGGCACTATCCACATGCAACAAGGACACACCACACTGGATCTCCTGGTCCTTGGGTCGGGTTTTTCTTATTGGGTCGAGCTGCTTATTGGGCTGCTCTCACTCAAGCGCTCACATCGCCCAGTCTCAGCTTGTCTCCTCCTCCCGATGCCTAGCGGGCGCCTCTGTTTCCTATGTGAGAATAGGGGAGAGACAGGGGACGGCACCCTAGTCTCCTCGGTGGTCTCTACAGCCACGTTGGCCATCAGCGAAGGAGGTCGGAGGAAGGTGGGGGTCTGAGAGAGGCCGACAACGACCGTGATGCGTCAGGGGCTGTTGCTGGCCTCTATACCCCTCCTAGGAGGCTCCGGCATGAGGAGCAGGAGAAAGATGAGGGGGCGGTCAGAGCGGGGAAGAAGGATCCTCGACGGACAAGCATGGCATGGAAAGGAGGTACACGACGCATGGAGGTGATCACCAGGGCCAACGACGTTGGGATAGCTCAGTTGGGAGGAGCAAGGACTCCTGCTTTCCTTGGGGGCAGCGACAGCATATAGAAAGAAATCAGGTGGTGGTGTTGGCCATAAAATAGCAATGAGACAGCGAAACAAAGCCAAGAGAAAGAAGAGGGGGTACTAGGGTTAGGTTGGGGGTTTATAACGGGGCACTTCATCCCTCACCCCCATTGCCATATATGGTGGTGGCGGTCAAAAGATTTCCTGAAGAGGATGGAGTAGAGGGTACATCAAGCTATTGAGACACAAGTTGCAATTGAGCCTCGATTTGTATTTGGGCCCAATAAGGTTGCAAAATCCAAAAAAAAATAAAATAATACATTAGATGGAAACATCCAAATAATCATATCTCGTGATTTATAACTCTAGTTTAGGTGATTTTTGGGCCGTTGGATTCGTATTTGGATCCCCTAGAACATGATACACAATTCGTATTAAGGAGAGTTTATAGAAGGAGTTCAAATTTTGATTGCAAGTTGGTGATATAAAATGAGCAAGATACTTAGTTCAAAACTCCAGTTAAAGTTACACATTGTCAAATTGACCATGGTAGTTGTCAAAATAGAAATACATGACTATCCAATTATGAATGTAAAAGCAAATTGAGTAAGAGAAACTTGACGAGAGAGAAGGAGTATGATAGAATAGAGAGAAAATTGATGTTGTCACATATATTTTCTTTAAGTTAGACATTACTAAACATGTACTGCTATGATATGATCTATAAAATTTCAAAACCAAAATTGGCCACAAATAGTCAAAAACTCACATAGCAGAAGTGTATAATGAATATTAATTTGTCATTTTTACCATAAGAGCATGGTTGTTGGTATATTATCTGAGCATGCAAATATGACCTACAAATATTCAGAAAAATGATTTTAAGTTTAGAATTTTTAAGAATTGACAATATTTGGATAATTTGATTAGAGAGGAAGTTAATATTTTTGGTATGTATGCCCAGAGAGCCAATCATGTGATGATTGTAATGGCATAAATTGTAAATGATTTGATTATTAATAAAAGGCAAGCTTCCAATTTATTATGTTTCATTCAGTTATGAGATAATGATGGAACACTATAAATGTCTAGAGAATCATATTACTCAATGATGTATGTATTCAAGTTACTAGCCTTATAGATGAGATCATATGGATGTTAAGAGTAAATATACATATTCTCATTATGTCCTTGATTGGTTGTTGTTGTGGAAGATTGATAGAGAACATATAACACATAAGATCAGAGTGTGAGTTGGTTGATGACTAAATCTCATTAGTTATGATATGGCAATATTAAACAAAGCACATAGATACATGTTAGAGAACAAAGAACAGTGTATCAGACAGACCCACCATAATACTAACACATGGAACCCATCTTCATGGAAGTCATAGTCAGGTCTCATAGGTTCTTAGACCTGAAGTCACTACACTCATCACATTTCGTTGGGTACACTTTGACATCATCAAACACATTCATGAAACATGGGTTGTTATAACGGTGATGATTGGGAGACCTTGACACATGGGGATTGATTGTGAGTGATAGAGATGTGATTTGTCCCTCCTACATGAGTATGATATCCAAGTCCTTTTGATTAGTGAGACTGAGAAAAGTATGGCCATACGCATGTCAGTCAATATGTGATATTGAGCTTACATATATCTCATGTAGTCTGCTCTGGTTCAAGGAACAAGATTGAATAATAATGAGGATGAATACTCCATGCCTCTAGTTCAATATAGATATTAGTGACAAAGGAACTATACAAACACTATAATACCATACACAAATTGTAGGTTGAAGTTGCTCCCCAACTTTCTATTCACTTGGGTAGCAATGATGTGTGACTAGGCATCGCTCATTGCTTGTGATTTCATAAGCTAGTTATGGACATTCATTGCCAACGTGATATGGGACCTATAGGGTCACATACATAGGAACTCATATAGAAGAGGAGTTTGATCTTGAATGATAATTGAATTGATTAGTAAAGTATTTAGGTATTTCAATTCACACAACAGATCATCTGTCTAGATTGCCAAACGATCGGTTCAAGTGTTGAGACAGCCGTTTGGAGTGACAGGTTGATTGTATTGTGCATTAGGTGGAATTTATCCTCAAACGGCATGTGAGACAACCGTCTTAGGTGATGCGAGATGCCCATCTCACATGCACCAAACGGCCGTCTCAGGGGTGCAATTCGATTGTGTCAAGGATTGGTGCTGACGTCAAGTTGAGTACTAATTGGAATTGAAGTGCCAACATATGTGCAAAACTAGAAACTATAAAATGACCATCTCACGTGCGAGATAACCATTTCGGCGCACGCTGGTTGCAAAACTATAGAATTGTTGCAAAAAATTAAGATCTTCTTATCCTTTCTACTCCCGCTTTAGTCCTGTATTGGCTGGGGACTGGGAACCCTGAGCCTAACCCCTCTTATATATAGAGGGGTACTGGGGGCTTCCCAGAACACAACTACAACACATACAATTGAGACTAAGTTTCTCTGATAATTATTATCCTCTATGGTTGTAGTAACCTTGAGAGCTCAGACAAGTCCTACCCGACTAGGGAGGGATAGCCAAGGGAGAGAAACAACTAAAGATCACTATTGTGGGAGAGAATGTTGGTGACTAGTACACCAACGGGAGGGACAACTCCTTCCTGTCCATTCTAGTAGGACGACATGAGTTCTAGTTGGTCTGGGTGGACTACTCTAGAGGTAGGAGTCCTTTGGCTACTGCTAGGAGGGCAACATCAACTCGAAGTTTATGGCGAGATATGAAGAGCCCCTGCAACACTTGTCCATGTCTGCTATCCATAAAGGAGCAGTCAGACGAGTCTGAGTGCGTCCAAGAGCTGCACAGACACCGTCCAAGACAGAGTGTACATCTACATCGATGAGGATTGTCACTAGACTTGCTCCATGACCACATATATCTTTGTGAAACCATCCTTCTCATTGCATAATTATTGATGCAATCTAATGATTAATGGAAAATATGTCAGTAATTTTTTTGTTTCCGCTGCCTATCTCATGTCGTATTTCCCTACAGTGATATCAGAGGCATGTCAGTTAATTATGTTTTGGGATAATCGATATGATCATATTTTGATTTTACTGTGTTTATTTATTTATACGATGCAAACATTTGAACTGGTTGACGTGCACGTCCGTCTAAATCACCACATAAGAACCCATATTATATATATATATATATATATATATATATATATATATATATATATATATATATATATATATATATATATATATATATATATATATATATATATTGTCACGCCTCGATCCTCGTGCCATCTCTAATGACCCCAAAGACCGGAGAGTCAACCTTGATAAACCACCCTTAACTTTTTCTTTTCTTAATCACTTAAAATTAACATAAAGGGAAAGCTTATAACTTGGAATAAACTGAAATCTTACTAAACTACGGAAGCAACTACTATTTACTTTACTAGGTAGGTAAAACAGATTTACACAACATATTACATTTTTCATGCGAAATATAAAGCACAACAGATAACTTAAAACTAAACTACATATTACATTACATTCTCTCTCTACCACACCACATGCCCCAAGGACCGAGGGGAAAGGACTAAGAGACCTCTATTATAACTATGAACTATATTCTAAGAGCTTGGGTGATAAGATCCTTCAGCTTCCTCGTGCTGACGTTGACCTGGAATTTTTTTTAATAGGTTGGTGAGCTACTGGCTCAGTGAATAGAATTTCACCTAACCATCACAAATAACTCATTTTATGTTTATTAAACTGAAATAAAATATAGGAATTACTACACTGACCAGATCTAAAACAATACAGTTAAATAACAACTACTGTGAAACTATACTCAAATCTTTCTTAGCCTTTCTTACTTATAAGAAACTCTTTAAAACTTATATTATCAAAATTTAGCTTATGCCTTGATCATATGCAGTGTACTCTACATATGAAGAATCGTAACAAAATATGATCTCACCGTACAAGACTTAGCTGACGCACCCGGGATGCTAAGCCTGACAACGTCACTGGTCTGCAACAAGAAAATGGCTCTCTGGCCTCGGCACACCTATGGGCCATAAAACTGGACTCCTCCTCTGACATGAACACATAGGCAGAGAGTCAAGCCACCTATTGGCTTTTCTGTACTTTAGGGCCACCAGGACCTCTGGTTGATGTTGGACACTACATGTTGTAATTTTAAGGAGACTTCCACTAGGGCTTCGTCCCCCGTACCACCTGTTGGTACATTCCGGCCCCGTATACTAGACACTGTCAGGGTTAGGTCATTTCATCCCTACAGTGCAGACCTCTCATAGGGAATCTATGGTGTTCACGGCTCCTGAGTCTATTATTTTATTATTTTTGGAAAGATTTACTATATTGTATCTTTTCCTTACTTATACTTGACTGGTATCTCTATGGTACCGCGTCTATTTATTTGAAGTTTATAATACAATATGTATATCATTCTAAACTTAGCAGAGTAGTATATTCAAAACACTGTGATTTTTCTGAGTAATCATCATACTATACATACAGGCAGACTAAAATTCTTAAATAAACAGAATACATGTCAACTTGGCACTTTATGCACTAGAATCAAGCAATTGAACTTCTTAATACACTGGTAAGAGTTAATTACTTATCATGGCAAGAATTATTAATAATAACTGAAAATTTCTAATGATGGCCTTATGAAACATGCCAATTCGTGTTAATACTAACTACACATATTAACTATAACTTGGAGCGTGCAAATAGGTTTCCATTGAAACATTGCAGGTCATCATCTTTTTCTTTGAAAACGTGCGATTAGTTAATTACTAAAATCGAACAGTCTGGGTTTATACCCAAACCGTACATCTATTGTAAATCTAGGTCGTGTGCTACTGTCTTCATCCTCTCTACTGAGTTATTTAGGATTTATTCAACCATATAGTTCCAATAATCCATATCATACAGATCAGTTAAAATAACTAGGGCCATGCAAACATGAAGAGGAAAAATGCGCAACAAGAAGTGTGGCGACGCCAAGACTGCCCGACACTTGGGTAATTGTTGTTACCCGTGAAAAACACAGATCTAACTGAAATCATCTGTTTCTTTGAGTTAATACTTGCTTAGTGGGTGAGATTCTACTCACAGAGGATTGAGGTGGCCGAAATTCAACTGAAATCCGCCCAAAGCTTGCTTTCAGGCATCCACAGGGTTGTCTTCAACCTTGAAACTGCCCTGGATTCAGACCTACTGCAAGCAGCAGCTTCACCTCGCACACAGGAAGGAAAGAGGAAGAAGAAGCTTGGCTGGTCGTCGCTGCTCATGGATGGGGCTGCAGATTCAAGCTTAGACCTCAAGGTCAGAGTCAAGGGCATCGACTCGAGGTGCTACTCGCGCCTGAAGGGCCCCTGGCCAGTTTCGCGCTGCTGCTGGCTCACCGATCGGGCTGTAACTATGTGTCACTCAAGCGGTGCCTTGCACCAATCGGGAGGTAAGGGATAAGGGAAAGGGGTTTATTACTAATGGATAAATTGCAGTCTAGGTCCAAGAAACTTGAAAATGTCATAAATATTGCCTCAGAGGTCCAATTCAAGCAATTCATTTTGCAAACTTTCAAGCACGAGATCCACTACAACCTCAAAGCATGAAAACATACTAACTAGATTGACTCAACTTAATCAAAGAACTAATCACATCATGTACACTTATCTTAACTTAATCAACATGGTGATGCACTAATCACTATACTTACTAGTTAAACTCGGAGTGGGTCATCACAATCTCCCTCCCTTTTAAGAATTTTGTCTCAAAATTCCTTAAAGAGAAAAGGAAACTTGTTACGCATCTCAGACTCAAGCTCCCACGTGGCTTCCTCTAGGTTGTGGTTCCTCCACAGAACTTTCACTAACGTTATCTCTCAATTCTTGAGTTTCTTAATTCTCTAATCAACTATTTGTACTGGTCCTTAAACATAGGACACATCTCTTATGAGCTATGCATGTTCTAGGTCTACTATCTTCTTTGTACCAGGGTAACACTTCTTCGGCATGGATACATGAAACACATCATGTAAATTAGCTAACTCGGATGGCAAATCCAACATGTAGGCTACAGGTCCAATCCTCTCAATGACATTATATGGACCCATAAACCTAGGAGTCAGTTTGCCTCTCTTACCAAACCTCAACACTCCTTTCCATGGTGAAACTTTCAGATACACTTCATCACCAACCTCAAACTCAAGAGGTCTATGCCTCTTCTCAGCGTAACTTTTCTTCCTGTCCTGTGCAGCTTTCAACTATTCTCTTATCACTGTTATCTTTTCTGTAGTCAAATCCACTATCTCTGGTCCAAGAATCTCTTTTTCACCCACCTTGTACCAATATACAGGTGATCTACACTTTCTGCCATACAGAGCTTCATATGGAGCCATACCAAGACTGGAATGGTGACTATTGTTGTATGTAAACTCTATAAGGTCAAGTGTTCTTCCCAACTTCCTCTAAAATGTAGGACACATGCTCTCATCATGTCCTCAAGAGTCTGAATGGTCCTCTCTGACTGACCATCCATCTGTGGGTGAAAAGTTGTACTGAATCTCAACTTTGTGCCTAAATCATGATGCAATTAATTCCAAAACCTGGATGTGAACTTAGGATCTCTATCTGATATTATTGTAACTGGGATACCATGCAACCTGACTATCTCATCCACATATATCTTACCCAATTTTGGGACATCAAAGGTTGACTTAACAGGAAGAAAGTGAGCAGACTTAGTCAGTCTATCCACAATCGCCCATATCAAGTCACAACCTCTAGATGTCCTGGGCAACCCTACCACAAAATCCATTGTGATATGTTCCCACTTCCACTCTGGTATAGGGAGAGATTGCAAGGTACCTACAGGTTTCTGATGCTCAGCCTTAACATGCTGGCACATACTGCACCTAGCCACGTACTCAGCTACATCCTTCTTCATACCTGACCACCAGTACAACTCCTTAAGATTCATGTACATATTAGTGTTGCCTGGATGCATAGCGTACATCGATGCATGCACTTCCTCAAGAATCTGTTCTTTCAAATCACTATCTCCAGGTACACACAACCTGTCACGCTGATACAACAAACCATCATCTGAAAACCTGAACTCTGGTCTTTTTCCCTCTGTCATGTCCTGCATGATCTGCTATAACTCACTGTCACTCTGTTGTAGTTCTTGGATCTGATCATAAAAGTTAGGCTTGACTTGCATCTGTGCAATCAAACCACTCTGTTTTGTCACCCCTAAGTCTAAGTTCAACTTCCGCATCTCTACTAGCAGGTCTCTCTTGAAACATGCCATAAAGAATACATCAGTTGTTGAACTTGACTTCCTGCTCAGGGCATCTGCTACCACATTCACCTTTCCAAGATGATAATCTATCGTCACTTCATAATCCTTGATCAATTCTAACCATCTCCGTTGTCTAAGATTTAGATCCTTCTGGGTGAAGATATATTTCAAACTTTTATGATCTGTAAACACCTAGCACGCCTCACCATAAAGATAGTGACGCTATGTCTTAAGAGCATGAACTACTGCAGCTAACTCCAGATCATGTGTTAGGTAATTCTCCTCACTCTTCTTAAGTTGTCTAGATGCATAAGCTACAACTTTGTCTTCCTGCATCAAAACACATCCTAAACCTCTCCTTGAAGCATCACAAAACACTGTGTAGCCTTTATCTGCCTCAGGCAGGATCAACACTGGTGTTGTAGTCAACCTCTTCTCTAAAATTTGAAAACTCTTCTCATAATTGTCTGACCAGACAAATAGTGCATTCTTTTTCGTTAAGTGTGTTAGAGGTGACGCTACAACATTGAAGTTCTGGATGAACCTCCTGTAGTAACCTGCCAATCCTAAGAAGCTTCTAATCTTAGTAGGAGTCTTAGGTTGCTCCCACTGTAGAATAGATTCGACTTTCTTAGGGTCAACACTTACTCCATCTCCTGAGATGACATGTCCAAGAAAAGACACCTCAGCTAACCAGAACTCGCACTTACGAAACTTAGCATATAGTTGGTGTTGTCTGAACAACTGTAACGCTATCCTCAGATGCTGCTCATGTTGCTCATCATCTCTGGAATAAATCAGAATGTCATCTATGAAAATCACTATGAACTGATCCAAGAACGGCTTGAAAATCTGGTTCATCATATCCATGAAAGTTGCTGGGGCATTAGTCAGTCCAAACGACATGACCAGAAACTCATAATGCCCGTATCTTGTTCTAAAAGTCGACTTAGGAATATCTGAAGCCTTTATCCTCAACTGATGATATCCATATCTCAAGTCTATATTAGAAAAGATCGTTGCTCCATGTAATTGATCAAATAGATCATCTATCCTTGGCAATGGGTACTTATTCTTGATGGTGATCTTATTCAAATGTTTTAGTCTATACATAACCTCATAGTACCATTTTCTTTTTCACAAATAAGACTGGAGCTCCCCATGACAAAGAACTAGGTCAAATGAAACCCTTATCCAGTAACTTATGTAACTGGATCTTCAGTTCCTTCAACTCTACATGTGCCATTCTATAGGCTGGCAGCACTATAGGGTGACTACCTGGTAACACATGGATCTCAAAGTCTATCTCTCTTTCAGGAGGTAGACCTGACAACTCATCTGGGAAAACATCTGGGAACTCATAGACCACTGGCACATCCCATAGGTTGACTGTGCTCTTCCTTGATCTGGTATCTACTACATGTGCCAAGAATGCTTCACAACCTTTCTGCAACATCTTATCAGCTACATCGGCTGATATAATACACGTAGGCAAAATTTTCCTGTCTCCAGAAAAGACATAAGAAAATCCACCCTGTTGAAAGACAACCTCCTTCTTCAAACAGTCGAGCTGGAATCGATACGTCTCTAGGCAATCCATACCTAAGATAACTTGAAAAGAGTTAACATCTAAAGGTATAAGATTAACCGTGATGGTGGAACCACCAAAGGTCAATAAACATCCGAGACAAAGCTCTATCAACACTGTCAATTCAACTAATGGAACCCTAAAAAACAACTCAAATGGTAACTCCTGGGTTAATAGGTTAAGTCACAAGCTAAAGAACTATGTATAAATGAGTGAGTAGCACCCGGATCTATCAAAACTATAACTGAAATGCTATTAAAGAGAAGAATTTCTCTTGTAACTACTCGGGAAGAGACAATACCTTCTTGTTGTGTCAGAGAGAAGAAGCGTCCTGAAGCTCTTCCTCTCCCACGATGTCCTTATTGTCCTTCCCTTCCACTAGGGGATCCTCCTCCTCACAAAGCTAAAGCCACTGAAGAACCCGCTCCTCTAGTTGGAGCCTATCTCGGAACATTCTGGTATTGTGACTGAGAACCATGTGTTGCCCCTTGTTGTAACTTGGGATATTGCCTTCTAAAGTGTCCCACCTGTCTGTAGATGTGACATCTATGAAAATATGTACCCCAACACAGACCGAAATGCGGCTTTCCACAGATATCACACATCAGTATCTCTCTCCTTAGATGACCTGCCACTGAGGCTGATGATCCGGAGTGCATTCCTTTTGACGCACTATTCCATCTTCCTGGACTGGATCTTCCCCTACTCTGAGAAGATATCACATCTTCAGATCCTTGTTTACTGTAACAGCCAAATCTAAGTCCAAGCTTCGAGAAGAAACCACCACCGCCTCCTCGGTGTCCACTACTAGCTTGTCCTCTTTCAAAGTCTCTGGATCTCTTTCTATTCTCATAGTGCTTATCAGCGTTCACAGACTCCTCTACACATCTTGCTGCCTCAAGAAACTCTCCAAAGTTCTCTCTTTCTCTTCGGCCAACTACAGATATAGTATGTCAGATTTCGGGCCTCAATCCATCCTGGAATCTTCTACACTTCTCCACGTCATTTGGGACGAGCTGTGGGTAGAAATTTACCAACATGGTGAAATATGCCTCGTACTCTCCCACTGACATATTCCCTTATCTGATGTTCTACAACTGTCTTATCTTCTCACTCAAAAAGGTAGGTGGGTAGTACTTAAGATGGAATTCATCAACAAAATCCTTCCAAGTCAATACCGTGTTCCTCCTTTTATTTTCCACTCCACGCCACCAGAGCTCTACATCACCTTTAAGCAAATAAACCACATGATTGATTTGTCTTTCCTCAGACAGCTCCATCAAACAGAACACTTTCTCTAACTGTCTCAGCCATTCATCTACCACTGCATGGTCCGTAGTTCCAACAAACTTGGTACCTCCAAGCTTTTTAACCAGCTCATAGGATCTCACCAGATCCTTGTTGCTCGAGATAGAAGCTCGCCTCTCCATCTTATACTTTTACCTGGTCTCAAGAAACATCCTATACATTCTTGATGCCTCATCCACATCATCTCCACCACCTAGACCCATCACCTGAGGATCAGGTCCAATGTGACTCTCAGCTTGGTCCTCATGACCACGTCCTCTTCCTGCCATCTGTAATAGTATAACAGAAAACTTCCTGTTAGAAAATTGCATATAGAAGAAAAACACCTAAGTCCTAATCCTATTGGTCTCTTATCGTCCCCTGACCTTGACTTAGAGTAACTATGTACTCAACCTAGGCTCTCATGACCTTGCTCTGATACCAAACGTTGTCACACCCCGATCCTCGTGCCATCTCTAATGACCCCAAAGACCAGAGAGTCAACCTTGGTAAACCACCCTTAACTTTTTCTTTTCTTAATCACTTAAAATTAACTTAAAGGGAAAGCTTATAACTTGGAATAAACTGAAATCTTACTAAACTACAGAAGCAACTACTATTTACTTTACTAGGTAGGTAAAACAGATTTACACAACATATTACATTTTTCATGTGGAATACAAAGCACAATAGATAACTTAAAACTAAACTACATATTACATTACATTCTCTCTCTACCACACCACATGCCCTAAGGACCGAGGGGAAAGGACTAAGAGACCTCTATTCTAACTATGAACTACCTTCTAAGAGCCTGGGTGATAAGATCCTTCAGCTTCTTCGTGCTGACATTGACCTGGAAAACATTTTTAGTAGGTTGGTGAGCTACTGGCTCAGTGAATAGAATTTCACCCAACTATCGCAAATAACTCATTTTATGTTTATTAAACTAAAATAAAATACAAGAATTACTACACTGAGCAGATCTAAAACAATACAGTTAAATAACATAGAATGCCAAAATTACATTTAAGAACAACTGTTGTGAAACCTTACTCAAATCTTTCTTAGCCTTTCTTACTTATAAGAAACTCTTTAAAACTTATATTATCATATTTTAGCTTATGCCCTGATCATATGCAGTGTACTCTACATATGAAGAATCGTAACAAAATACGATCTCACCGTACAAGACTTAGATGACACATCCGAGATGTTAAGCCTGACAACATCATTGGTCTACAACAGGAAAATGGCTCTCTGGCCTCGGCACACCTCTGGGTCGTAAAATTGGACTCCTCTGACCTGAGCACACAAGCAGAGAGTCAAGCCACCTATTGGCTTTTTTGTACTCTAGTGCCACCAGGACCTCTGATTGATGTTGGACACTACATGCTGTATTTTTAAGGAGACTTCCACCAGGGTTTCGTCCCCCATACCACCTGCTAGTACGTTCCGACCCTCATATACTGGACACTGCCAGGGTTAGGTCATTTCATCCCTATGGCAACTCTCATAGAGAATCTATAGTGTTCAGGGCTCCCGAGTCTATGATTTTATTATTTTTGGAAAGCTCTTACTATATTGTATCTTTTCCTAACTTATACTTGACTCTAGTATCTCTATGGTACCGCCTCTATTTATTTGAAGTTTATAATACAACATGTATATCATTCTAAACTTGGTACAGCAGTATATTCAAAACACTATGATTTTTTGAGTAATCATCATACTATGCATACATGCAGACTAAAATTCTTAAATAAACAGAATACATGTCAACTTGGCACTTTAAGCACTAGAATCAAGCAATTGAACTTCTTAATACATTGATAAGAGTTAATTACTTATCATGGCAAGAATTATTAATAATAACTGAAAATTTCTAATGATGTCCTTGTGAAACATGTCAATTCGTGTTAATACTAACCACACATATTAACTATAACTTGGAGCATGCAAATAGGTTTCCATTGAAACATTGCATGTCATCATCTTTTTCTTTGAAAATGTGCGATTAGTTAATTACTACAATCGTACAGTCTGGGTTTATACCCAAACTGTAAGGACCCTGACCTTCGTTTTGGGCTTACCCTATTTGTTTTGCCTAAACCTTGTGCTTGGTTGCTTGCTAATCATCTTTAGTGGTTATTAGGGTTTGCTTGTGCTTAGTTGAGAGATGGAGGTGCTACTTGCAAAATAACCCAAGATAGGGTTGGAGAGCAAGTTTGTCACCTTAAGAGATGTCTTTCTCTCTCTTTGCTTCCTCTAGGGTTGAGAGGAAGGTTTGGGCTTGTGCCTTGAGTTGTCTTGGGCTTGGTTGAGCTCTTTTGGGCCTTGTTTTCCCTTGTTTGGGCCTTGCCTTGCTTGGTTGAACCCTATATCAAGCAAGGATGCTTGTGTCGGCCCGGCTTTGTGTCGCCCATGGTGGTGTGTCGGCCATAGGAGGTGGTGTGTCGGCCTTTGACCTTGTTTGACCTCCTTGATTTGGTTATGTCACCCTAGCTTGGACATGTGGCCGATCCTTGGTTGAGTGGT
Organism: Alisma plantago-aquatica; assembly: GCA_963693085.1. Lineage (NCBI taxonomy): Eukaryota > Viridiplantae > Streptophyta > Magnoliopsida > Alismatales > Alismataceae > Alisma > Alisma plantago-aquatica. Next base: position 668,657,107 of record OY856414.1, read on the forward strand.
GGTGTGGCATGTGCATGTGTTTTGCAAGGTGGTGAAACGTGTGGACAAGTGCCCCTTGGTAAGGTGATACCTTGCCTTGGTTCCCCTTTGATCCTCATCTATATATGCCTTGCCTTTCTCTTCCTTAGGAACCCTTTAGCTCTTTGTTGCTCCTCTCTTCCTTAGCGCACGATACACCTCTCCCTTGCAACCTTGGTGGCTGATACCCTTGGAGGAGCTAAGGTTGGTGGCCGATCTCTTTGAAGGAGCTCTCTTCTTCTTCTTCTAGCTTGGTGGTCGACCCCTAGGTGGGTCTTATTCTTTGGTGGCAAAAAGTGGTGAGCTTGGAGCTAGGAGCTTGAAACTTGGAGCTTTGGAGCTTGAGGAGTTTGCTTAAGGCGGGTTACATAACTTCTAACCCTAGCTATACTACCTTCTCTATATGTTGCATGTTTTCAAATATGTTGATGATCAGCCATTGCATGCTATGTTTCTTGCTCTAGTACATGTTGTTGATCTTATGGATATAATGAGCATGATGTTGATGATGTTGTTGATGGTCTATATGTCTTGGATTTAGTTGATCGAATCTATAGTTTGGAGTTTTCCTTTGGTACTAATACTCCTTTCTCTCCTTGGTTATGAGAAGTGAGTTTGAGCTCTAGTGATGTGGGAAATACCCCTCTCTCGTTTAAGTTGAGAGGTGAGTCTACATCCTAGTTGCTTGGGCAACACCCTCCTCTCACCATGGACTTGAGAGGTGAGCTCTTGGATGTATGATGACCTAGTTGGAGGATGAAGATGACCTTGGAGTAGTGTTGCTCGATAGTTTAGTCTTGAGATGTACCCTTGGCCGATGTGCCTAGTTGGAGTTTGGTTGGTGGCCGATACCCATGTGTGCTTGGGCGATATGCTTTGTTGAGTGCCCTACACGATACACTTAGTTAAGGTAGTTGGCTTGGTGCCCGATGTGCCTTGGACGTTATAGAGCTCAGTGGGCTATCCTTGTGTTGGGCGACATGGTTTGGTGGTGGTGATGCCCGATATGGTGGCATATAGAAACCCTAGATGCTGCCTTGATGGAGGCTGATATGGAGTGCTACCTTTGACCGATAGGTTTCCTTGAAGCGCTTTTGTGTCGCCTGAGTTGTGAATATGTTGGGTGATACCATGTTGTGCTGGGGCGCTATGTTTTTGACAGTACGAGCCTTGGGCGATAGAGTGGTGTGGCTGCCCGATAGGAACCCTAACCCTAGATGGGTGATAGGGCTTAGTCGATGCAGATAGATAGCTGATACATGCTTAGACTTGAATGTGTGATACACTCTCTTAACCTAGATGCACGATAGTGCCTTGTACATCTGGTATGTACGTCAGGGTTGCATGATAGTGCCTTGATCTCTAGTTGCACGACACCCTTGGGTGGTGGTCGATACCTTCTAGAGTTGGCCGATATGTGATTATATATATAGTTAGGCCGGTATGCTTTTGGTAGGGGATGCTACCCTACCCGTTACAACTATGGTGAGGGACACACTACCCGCCACCCCTTTTAGGGAGGGCTGTGGAAGTTTTGGTAAGGGTTCTGACAACCCGAGATGTATATAGATGATAGTTCCATGTTAATAATGATATTACATGTGATATGGTGTAATCACCTTGAAACTTGCAACTATGATAATGAAATAAGATGATAGGTTGTACACCAGGAAGTTTGGAAGGATATGATGTTGCTACAATGATGATGTAACTCATGTATATGACTACATGTTTGGGATCAGATAAATGCTTATGTTGATAATAAAACTATGATCTCTACAGCTGATGTGTAATATACTCATGATCTTGCTTATTACTTGATAACATGATAATCATGTTAATCCATGATGGCTTTGGTTATCTTTATGGATGTGTATACTGACCATGCAGGTATTTCTATGTGAATCCATAACCTATAAGAGCTATGAGATGTATGTGTTGGAGTAGCCCCAGGTAATGAGATAACAAGTTGATAGGTCTGAGGACCTGATATAAGGTTGAGTGCCTAGTTGAGATGAGATCAGGGATGCGTTCCCAGATGTTGATGCATAAGGGATTGAGGTCCAAGGATAGTATGATGATGGAAATAATGATGTAATTCCATAAGGTTGTATTTATACTTTGATTGCCTCAACAATTGGCTTAAAATATACTAATTAATTATAGATGAACATATCATGTAGTTTGCCCTGGCCATAGATCCATCATCGTCAGTATTTGGTGATGGTGAAACAGGTTTATCCTATAGGATTACCTGGAGCGCATATTGTTGAATATGCGAGGTTTCCCCTAGCCTAGAATAGGAGGGTTTGAGTGCAACTGTGGTTGTAGACTCAGGATAGATGGAGCATGGTGAACAGACCCATGGCTCAGGATATGTGATGATGGGCATGATGCATTCATGGCTCGGATGTAAGCACTAGCACCTATGATGAGGTGAGCTAAAGATATGGGTGGCTTGTGGAGGTGACCCAAAGGCTGAGGCCCTATAAGCATAAGATTGCAGTCTTGCTTGATGATTCGTGTACTGACCACGAGAAGGTAAGGTCATGGAGTCCAGATCTCCTTAGACCTTGTGTGGCACCAGATTGGGCTTCGCAGCCAATGGTTGGATTTGAGCAGGGACGGCTCACTTCCTCAGGGTATAATAAAACGTAATCTAGCCGAATAAGTATATCTTGCCTAGAGCAAAATACAGAACATTGATTGAGGCCTTGCTTATATAGCTGATCTAGTTGTGCTATGCAGTTGTGCGTACGATCCTTATATCTTGTGATAAGTTCTTACAAAGCTTATCTTGTCAATCATGTTCCATAAAGAAATGCTTGGTTATATGCCTTCCGGATATCTTGGTAAGCTTGATGGTAATAATAGCTTTGCTCAGTATGCTGCTCTTGTTATACACTTTATCAGTTATCTTCGATTATCTGCTTTAATCTTTTGAGGTTTTATAGTTTCAGCGGGGAGTTATGTTTCTCGCTGGGACTGTGTGTTTCACCATGCTAGTTTACACCCTTTTTAGGTGATCGCTCTAGGAGTGGTGGTGGTCGTGAGGTTGCGACCGAGTAGCAAGAAGAGCAGTAGAAGGCAAGAGGTGGACATGCTACGGTTTTGGTGGTTTTGTAGTAGCGTCCTAGAGTCATCCATGTACACTCAAGGTCCTTGGAGGTGTTTGACGACGTTTCACGATGCTAGCTGTTGTAATTTTTGTATATCGTGCCGCTGGCCGTACGTGGCCTATTATGTATGTATAAATAGGCGTTGAACTCTGGTGCTAAGAGTACAGCTGGTTCTGTTAAGCTGTGGACCTATACCAAGGCTTGTGAATGTTTATATAACATGTCTTTCTGTAGGATCTGGATGCAAAAGTTCTCTCATGTATGCTTTCCGCAATCGGTTTTAATTAACCCGTGTTTTCGGTAATAGGAGGTTCCGCACATTTTCACGTGTCATCTCGTTGTCTGTGTGATGGCGGGGTGTCACACAAACCATAAAACTATTATAAATCTGGGTCGTGTGTTATTGTCTTCATCCTCTCTACTGAACTATTTAGGATTTATTCAACAGTATAGTTCTAATGATCCAAATCATACATATCAGTTAAAATAACTAGGGTCATGCGAACGTGAAGAAGAAAAATGTGCAACGAGAAGTCGAGCAATGCCAAGACTGCCCGACACTTGGGTAATCGTTGTTACCCGTGAAAAATACAGATCTAACCGAAATCATCTGTTTCTTAGAGTTAATACTTGCTTAGTGGGTGAGATTCTACTCACAGAGGATCGAGGTGGTCAGAATTCAACTGAAATCTGCCCAAAGCTCACTTCCGGGCATCCACAGGGTCGTCTTCAACCTTGAAACTACCCTGGATTCAGACCTACTGCAAGCAGCAACTTACCTCGTGCACAGGAAGGAAAGAGGAAGAAGAAGCTTGGTTGGTCATTATTTCTCGCGGCTGGGGTTGTAGATTTGAGCTTAGACCTCAAGGCCGGAGTCAAGGGCGTCGACTCAAGGTGCTACTTACACTTGAAGGGCCCCTGGATGATGCCGCGTAGCTGCTGGCCACACTACCCTAGCTGGTCGGGGTGCGAGTTAGGGCGAGGAAGAGAGGAAGAAGAAGAAGGAATATGAAGCCAAGGTAGCTCGGCTCTAAGGAGCCCTAAAATCGCCCTACCCTCTCCTCTGCTGGTCGATCGGGCCGCAACTGTGCACCGCTCAAGCAGTGCCTTGCACCGATTGAGAGGTAAGGGATAAGGGAAAGGGGTTTATTACTAATGGGTAAATTGTAGTCTAGGTCTAAGAAACTTGAAAATGTCATAACCATTGTCTCGATGGTCCGATTCAAGCAATTCCTTTTGCAAACTTTCAAGCACGAGATCCACTACAACCTCAAAGCATGAAAACACACTAACTAGATTGACTCAACTTAATCAAAGCACTAATCACATCATGTACACTTATCTTAACTTAATCAACATGATGATGCACTAATCACTTTACTTACTAGTTAAACTCGGAGTGGGTCATAATATATATATATATATATAGCCATTTCTTTAATACCCGCATGGGTAGCCTGGATTTCGCTATCCGGCAGCCAAAAAAGTAACTATTCTGGCTAGAAAAGTAACACTACTATAAAAAAGTAACTATATTGATAAAAAAGTAACTATGCGACTAAAAAAGTAATCCCGTATAAAATACACAACAGATATATATGTACCCATGTTTTGAAATCTGTTGTTGCACACGTAACTATCTATGCACAAAACTTAGCAGTTTGCAAGGTAAAGTAACCCTCTACATGTCAAAAGTAACCAACTTGAAAAAAAGTAACCGAAATGGGGGGCGGGTAGTTACCCGCGCGGGCATTAAAGATGGGCCATATATATATATATATATATATATATATATATATATATATATATATATATAGAGAGAGAGAGAGAGAGAGAGAGAGATAGGCTAGAATACACTCGAGTATATCCGGAGCGGAATACACTCAAGTAGTTTTTCATGATGCAATATTTTTTTTGAAAATCTAATCCATTGATCTTCTTAAACATCTCATAAACAACTCATACACAAAATTTGAGCACATTTGGATATGTATAGCTCATGTTATGAAGACCGCAAAATTATGCATTTCAAATTAGTTTCGCGCGTCGATTTTGTTGCCCTTGGATAAGTGACTTAGACTCATCCAAATGGGCTCAAAATTTGTATTTATCCTAGTTATAGTATGATGGTGAAGATCAATGGTTTACATTTTACAAAAAATAGTCTTGATATGCAAACACACTTGAGTGTATTCGTGCAATCCGTACACTCGAGTGTATTCTAGCATGACTCTCTCTCTCTCTCTCTTTATATATATATATATATATATATATATATATATATATATATATATAATTGCCGAATCGGTTTTTCTATAAATTCTGGCAAAATTTTGGGGCAATAAGAGAAATACTCCCCACAATATTAAAGAAAAATATTATGGGCAACAATCTTATTGAGGAAGATCTAAACATGATGAAATATATCTCTTCTCATGGAATACCATAGATTATACAATGGAAATGGGAGAAAGAAATAATTGAATTAAAATGAAACAGTTAAATGAGAATATATATTTCTTTGATTGGTATAAATCTAATTACCTTAATACACTTAAAGAAATGTTACCTACTCTCCCAAGTGAGGATCGTACTATGGTAATAGAAAAACTTTCCTTAACATGGAAACATGCTTCAAAAGATTAAGAAGTTGAATCAATTCATCCACCCTTTCAAGCTATAAAATTTGTAGAAAATGACATCAAGGCCAGTCCATTAAAACTAATGGAATATAGTCAAAAACCAGCTAAAACACACCTATTAGAGTATATAATGTGTCTGACTGGGGTTGGCCATTTTCTAACTTAATTTGAGAACCATGCTCATTTCTTTTTGTAGCTTGAAGTATTTTTTGTCTATGTATATCACTAAGATAATTAATCCACCATCCTCTTAACTGACATGTAAATGATGAAGTTATCATCTGGGCAATTGTGGTTTCAAGACTACCATGAGCTCGACAAGCATTGGCATATATCAACATTTTATGGCAAATTTGTAATATTTGGTATTCTGAAAATCCATCTAAGTTCCATTCTATAAGAGATTGGCCATCAAATTGACATAAAGTAAGATCAAGAGTTTCTTCAAATTGTAGGTCAACCGGTGTTGGTCTAGAGTAATAATTTTTTGTTTTTGAAAATCGGGCAGTTTTACCAAAGCTGACTGTATTTAGTTGTCGATTCTTAGGTATCTCTTCTTCATATGAATATGATGAGTCTCCATATATTGTATTAATGGTTGGTTTTTGAAGATTTAATTGGTCTAGTCGACTTGTGATTTCATGCGTTAATTCATCAAGTTGTTTATCGAACTTAATGGGTGCCTTCTTTCCTAATATAATATTTCCATTTATAGTTTGAGGAACAATTAGTGGCAAATTTTTGTTTCTACTTTCTTTTGATATATTGGTACTTTAATTCTTTATTAATTTCAAAGTTGTTAGAGTTTTCTTCAAGTAGACATGCAACTTTGAAATCAGATTCAGAGGGTTCATATTCATTGTGTTCATATACTGGGTAGGATATTCATGTAGGCCTTCTATTCATAGTGTTGGATCGTTCAAGTTTATTGTGATCTATATGTAAATATGAAGAAGAGCCAACTTCTAAGGTGTTTTCCCTAGACTGAGATGAAGTAGAATTTCTTCTTTCTGAAGGATAAAAACTTATTTCTACATCACCATTAATGTGCTCGATAATGTTTTGTATTTTGGTATTTTCTCTAGGTATAGGTGCATTTGCTTGTGGCATGGTCCAATTTTCTGGGAGCTTAACTTCCTCCCATCGCAAGGCCTTAGGAATAATGGCTTTGTTTTTTATATTGGTTAGAAAAATAGTTGTAAGCCCCTTTTCTAGGCAAATCAAGGATTGAGGAGTTATTGTGTCTATCTAGGGTCTGAGGCCTCCTTATCGTAGTGGTAGCCTGTTGCACCCGCTTTAGCCGTGGTAGGCATTTAGGGTTTTGTAGGGCTAGGTTTGGCTATTTATAAGACACCTATTATCTCCAAAGAAATCAATATCCCAACTCTTCTATATAAGAATCCATCCCTAAAGACCAATGGAAAAAATACTCTCCAGAATTTCTACCAATTCCCATACAAACCCTTCCATAGTTCGAACAATGTCAATAAAAATTGTGAAGAAATTAATTTTGAAAATATAGAACAATCCATTCAAAATTGGGAAATGTCTAAAGTTCCCATAAAAGGCATTTACTTTAAAGGTGGTTTTCGATTGATATCCAACTATTACATCAAAACTATTGAAAAAACTATATCAGTTACATCTTCACAAGAATGCATACAAACTCTGTCTAAAAGAGATATAAACATGATAAAAAATAACTCAAGATACAACTTCATTCATTTAAGATTAGTCCAAGTATCTGCCAAAGCCTTAACGAGAAAAGGTATAAATTGTTCTGTACTCCTGTGCCTTAGAGACTATAGGCATCTAAAATTTTCAGATTCCCTTCTTAGACTCGTTGAATCAACATTAGATGATGGACCCGTTTACTTTAATGCATTTCCTAATTTCTCAGTTTCCCTTTCCGATCCAGGCCTTTTGAAGGTCTTAACTTGAATGTGCAAACATCAAGATTTGACATGGATCCAAATTCTGATAATATTGTACTATGTTATAGAGTTTGCTTCAAGGCCATGAATATAATAACTCCTCAATCCTTGATTTGCCTAGAAAGGGGCTTACAACTCTTTTTCTAACTAATATAAATAACAAAGTCATTATTACTAAGGCCTTGCGATGGGAGGAAGTTAAGCTCCTAGAAAATTGGACCATGCCACAAGCAAATGCACCTATACCTAGAGAAAATACCAAAATACAAAACATTATTGAGCACATTAATGGTGATGTAGAAATAAGGTTTTGTCCTTCAGAAAGAAGAAATTCTACTTCATCTCAGTCTAGGGAAAACACCTTAGAAGTTGGTTCTTCTTCATATTTACATATAGATCACAATAAACTTGAACGATCCAACACTATGAATAGAAGGCCTATAGGAATATCCTACCAAGTATATGAACACATTGAATATGAACCCTCTGAATCTGATTTCAAAGTTGCATGTCTACTTGAAGACAACTCTAACAACTTTGAAATTAATAAAGAATGATTAAAGAAAGACTTTTTATCTGATGATAATAAACCAAAAGTAAAATGGTTTTTTACACATTTTAATAAATATGAAAGATCAGATATAAGAGATCTATGGTATTCTCAAATGAAATAGTTAAACGAGATATATTTCTTTGATTGGTATGAATCTAATTACCTTAATACACTTAAAGAAATATTACCTACTCTCCCAAGTGAGGATCGTACTATGGTAATAGAAAAACTTTCCTTAACATGGAAACATGCTTCAAAAGATGAAGAAGTTGAATCAATTCATCCACCTTTTCAAGCTATAAAATTTGGAGAAAATGACATCAAAGCCAGTCCATTAAAACTAATGGAATATAGTCAACAACCAGCTAAAACACACCATATAGCTCATATAATTGAACAAAATAACTATACAAATATAAATCTCCAAACCCTTAGCAAACAAACAAAAAGGATAGAGACAATGCTTATTGATATTGGCAAAGTACCAATATATCAAAAGAAAATAGAAACAAAAAAATTGCCACTAATTGTTCCTCAAACTATAAATGGAAATATTATATTAGGAAAGAAGGGACCCATTAAGTTTGATAAACAACTCGATGAATTAACACATGAAATCACAAGTCGACTAGACCAATTAAATCTTCAAAAAGCAACCGTTAATACAATATATGGAGACTCATTATATTCAGAAAAAGAAGAGATACCTAAGAATCTACAACTAAATACAGTCAGCTTTGGTAAAACTGCCCGATTTTCAAAAACAAAAAATTATTACTCTAGACCAACACCGGTTGACCTACAATCTAAAGAAACTCCTGATCTTACTTTATGTCAATTTGATGGCCAATCTCTTATAGAATGGAACTTAGATGGATTTTCAAAATACCAAATATTACAAATTTGCCATCAAATGTTGATATATGCCAATGCTTGTCGAGCTCATGGTAGTCTTGAAACCACAATTGCCCATATGATAACTTCATCATTTACGGGTTAGTTAAGAGGATGGTGGATTAATTATCTTAGTGAAATACACAGACAAGAAATACTTCAAGCTACAAAAAGAAATGAGCATGGTTCTCAAATTAAGTTAGAAAATGGCCAACCCCAATCAGACACAGTATATACTCTAATAGTAAACATAATTCAACATTTTATAGGCCATAATGGAACTATATTAGAAAAATTTAGGGAACAACTAATGAACTTAAGATGTAAGAGTCTGAGTGATTTTCGTTGGTATAAATATGTTTTTCTTTCTAAAGTTTTCCAATTCACATATTGTAATTTTGTTGTTTGGAAAGAAAAGTTTTTATCTGGATTACCTATTTTATTCGCTGAAAAGGTAAGAGAACATATTAGACAAGCATATAATAATGTTGTCCCTCTAGAACATATATCCTATGGGGAAATAATACAAAGAATAAACCAAATAGGACTATCTCTTTGTAATGACTATAAATAAAAAAATCAATTAAAAGGACAACAAACAATAGATAAAAAGGAACTAGGAGAATTTTGTTATCAATTTGGATGGGACATGGATTTACCAAAAGAAAAAAAATGGCAAAAATTCTACAAAAGGTTTAGTGAAGATAGTAACAAATCAAAGAAGAATCATACAAAAAGAAAACAAATAAGAAAAGCAGATAATAAGAAAAACATAACATGTTACAATTGTAACGAAAAGGGGCACTATGCAAATAAATGTTTTAAACGAGATTTCAAGAAAAAAGTTAACAAAATGTTCTAGAATAAAAAAGTATTACTCCAGAAGAACTTGATACTTTTGTTAGTAAATTAAATCTAAATGAATCCTCAGGATCAAAAAATGAAGAAGGATGTCAGTGTAATTACTATAGCAATGAAACATCATCAGATGAAATTCATGACTTAACTAGTGAACAACAATTTATACTTGAAACCATAGATTCCATCCAAGATAAACAAGAAAGAAGCACTAAACTTGCAAAATATCTCAATATGATTATAGATAAAAAAATCAGACAATAAAATAGAATCAAAAGTAAATGAGTTCTACTCATTTGATCATGTAATGAAAAGAATTGAACATGAAAAAACTAATGATAAACATATTTCTATAGAAGATTTGAGAAAAGAACAAAACAAAATCAGAATAGAAATCATTGAACTAAAAGATAAGGTTGAAAATCTTCAAATATATATATATGAAAAGTATAATGATGATGATGAGGATGAACATATATTTAATACAATGCTCAGAGAATGCTCAAATAAAAACCAAGTCGATGAAACAAGGGAAGATAACGAAGATTCCTTTGTTAATAATCTTTAAGAATTTGTTAAGAGAAAATGGAAAGGTGAAGTGACGATAAAAATTAATGACTTCACCCTAGAAAGGATAGATTTATTTGATTCTGGAGCTGATGTGAATTGTATAAGAGAAAACCTTATACCAACAAAATATTATAAAACAACTAATCATCATGTTAATTCTGGTTTAAAAGATAAACTCAAAGTAAAACATAAAATTTTTGAAGCACACATATGCATCAACAATAATAATATTAAAACATCTTTTATCCTTCCTCAAAATATAACTGAGGATATTATCATTGGGACACCCTTTCTTAATAAAATTATCCCTATATTAGTTAGTGAAAAATGGGTTCATACTCGAGTTAATAATAACTTTGTAACTTTTGAGTTTAGGAAGAAACCTGAACTTATGTTCTTAAAGAAAATAAGAGTTGCATTAGATTATAAAGATAATTTCATTCATGCACTTACTATTTCATAAGAGACACATCAAAAGGATGTTCTAAATATTTATTGTAGTTTATATGACTTCTTCACAGAAATCTCAAAATATGTCGGCATCAACATCCAAAGTCTGTATCCCAGAGGTATGTTCAGAATCAAGTATTTCTACTAAGGAAGGTAACGATGAAATGGAAGTAGATTTCCTAGCAAAAAACATATCAAAATTCATATTCAAAACATCAATACATACAATAAATTTAGAAAATGAAGACTTATCCAAAGAAACAAAAACTTTACTGCAAAATCACCTTCTTGATAAATATAATTTTATTCCAACAATGCTTGGAAAGAATCACTACTATTATGAGTTAATTCTCACAGAAATTGGTAGTGTAAAAATATTTCATAATTTTAGAGACAAATCAACAAAGAAGATGATATCCTTTTCTCAATTAAAAATCCAAAAAAATTATCACCATTTCAGAATGGTACAATGATGGAAATCCTAATATTCCAAGAAGATTTAAAGACAAACATCAACCCCAGTACTACAATTACTGGGACTATTTAGATGCTTGGAAAAATTTCTTATGTATTCAAAATAGTCAAATGACTCATTCATGGTTCATAAAATGGTCTTATAGGACTAACTTACCAAATTGGTTCTTCTACATTTTTTGGAAAAATTATGGAGCTACTGGGGAAATATTCCCACAAAAGCTTAATAATTATATTCCATTATTTGAAAATTTAGATCAAGAAGATCTTAATATACTAAGATGTTGTTATGCTTATGGAATCCCATGGATTATGCAATGGAAATGGGAAAAAGAAACTAATGCCTTTTTACCCTACCTAGGAAGGCAAGTATTGATTAAATGGTGGGACAAATTCAACATAGACCCTATTTTAAAGGGAAAGTTAATATCTATCCCAGTTTCTGATTATCATATTGATCAATAAACTAAAATGGGGCCTCCATATAAGAAAATAAAATTATCAGGAAAATCTCTTATGAGAGACCCTAACATGGACAATTCTCAATTAATTATATTTGATGAAATCCTAGATCCAGAAAATATTCCAATCCTGGACATTACTCAAGGAGAAAGTAAATTTGAAAATGGAGATGATTGTTACAGATTACTCGATTCAAAATAATATGTAAAAATACCTTGTTGAAGAAGTGACAAAAGAATAAAAGACAAGATAGCTCTTCCCTATACATAAAGACAAAAGACAATCGTCAAGACTCAAAGTAGAAAAAGAGCAAGTGGCATATGAAAAGGAAGATGAAGGATATCTGTCAAAGACAAAAGAGTACGTGGTAGACACAACAAATATCATCACTCATGTAACAAAAACACTTGTCAAAGACATGAACTGAAGCAAACAACATTCATCCACACCATCAGAAAGGTCTATAAAAGGCAAAAGGAAGAGTTGTGATAGCTACAACACTCTTCCACCCAAAGAGCTCTCCTTTCTTATTGAGCTTAGTTATTGTAGTAGGAAGTGTCTTAACTCGAAATTCTCCTCCTTAGAGAATTTCTAAGTCTTGTAATCCTTCCTCCACTTCACTTATATTATAATTTTGTCTATATAGTCATGTGTTCTTAGTTTCCACATATTTTCCGAGTGTAAACCCTCCAGTTGCCAATAAAATTTCCATTTTGTTGAGATCAATTGTGTGTGCATGTTCTTCCCTTTTTAAATCATAATCAAAGATACTTTCTTTGATTGAAAGCAAGATCAAGGAGATTCATAAGCATCAGTAATGTTCCCGACGGTCACTCGGTGAGATCAACGACGTGCTACGTGCCAATTGTAAGTTCCCTAACGTTATTTAATTAATTTTACATATGCATTCTCCGTTCATCCTAAAGAAAATTATATACACATAATTCCATAAATCACAAACCCTAATCTACCTCAGATCACCTTCATCACAAGCCCTAATCCACCTCTAATCACTCACTTCTATCAATTATCCAAACACAAATCAGCCCTTCCTACTCCACCAATTATTATGAAATTCCACCAATACTCCAACACCGCATTCCACCAACTCTCTACTGACCAACCACCAAAATCCTAGCTTCCATCCTAAATGGTATCAGAGCCAAGTTAGGGGTGGTTGGGATCTACTTGTGTCTCTTTCTCTTTCTCTGAAGGGGTGAGAGTTTGGGGTCTTCCTTCTTGGGGTTCTAGGGTCCGAGGCCTCCTTGTCGTAGTGGTAGCCCATTGCACCCGCTTTAGCCATGGTAGGCGTTTAGAGTTTTGTAGGGATAGGTTTAGCTATTGACAGGCCACTTAGTAATCCCTTAGTTGATGATTTCAATCTCTCACCCACAAACCTTTCTGAGTGTATCATATTCAATTTTCTTTAAGAAATACCTAGGTCTGAGGCCTCCTTGTCAAAGTAGTTCAACTGTTGACAGGCCACTAGGAATCAACTTATTGAAAAGAGAATAAGATTGCTCAATAAATCATTATTTATATCAAGTTCCTTTGGTTTTAAAATTTTTAAGATTTAAGCCTTAGATCTCTTTATTTTTAACAAATGTATCTTCACAGGACTATTTAAAAATTATCTCAATAGAAATAATAAAATATGTTGAATAAAAGGCTTAACTGACTAACAAACGTCAATGAAATAATAAATACCCCTCAAACCATAAATGAAAGTAATTAAATGGAAAATAAAAATAATTTCATCATCGACAAAAAAAATCTAAGAGAAGAATTTTTATCTGATAGAAATCAGTTCAAGACAAAACAATTTTATGAAAACTTTGATAGAAAAGAAAGAGATTACATTAGAGAAAAATGGTATTCACAAATGCAATACCATAGAAAAAAGATATATTTCTTTGAATGGTATAAAAATTATTATATCAGAGAACTTAAAGAAAAAATCTATAGGCTTGTTCCACCGTGGTATGAGCCTAATAAGTTTGACAGTAAAATTAGACCATTGCATCATAAAAACCCTCCTGAGAACCTGCCAGTCCAAAATATTACAAACAAGAGTAATCTACAATCAAAGGAAGAAATTTCTCATTCTTTCAATAATAAACACATGATTGATAAAGTAAATAATCTATCTAAAACTAAGAGTAAAGAAAGCGAAGAGTACTATGTAAAGGTATTAAGCACAGAACAATACTTCATTCTTGAAACTATTAATAATGTTAAAAATGATCAAGAAAAAAATAAATTATTTTCAAAATGAATAAAAAAGAAATCAAATCTAAAGGTAGTCCAAACCAAAATATTTCATATGATACTAAAAGAATAACTGAAAAACAACCAACTCTAACGACTTCAAAAGAGAGCAAAAATATATTAAAAAAGAGATAAAAGATTTAAAAGAAACTAAAAAGACATATGAAAATTCAGAAAGTCAAGATAAATCCAAAAATAAATCCCTAAATAGCATCCAACAATATATAAAAAGGAAATGGAAGGGAGATGTTATAATTAAAATAAACCCAGATTTCACTATTAAGAAACTAGCTTTATTTGATTCTGGAGCAAACATAAACTGCATTAGAGAATGTCTAATACCAACCAAATATTTTGAAAAACCCACACACTGTTAATTCATGCACCAATGACAAATTACAAATCAATTATAAAATCCCTAATGTCCATGTTTGTATAAAACATACATGTATTAAAACTACTTTCTCGCTAGCCAAAAATATAATTGAGAATATAATCATAGGAACACCATTCCTGAATAAAATACTACCTATTCTAGTGGATACAAAAGGAGTACATGCTAATATAAATGGAAAAATGATTACCTTTAAGTTCAAAAATGAACCCAAAGTATCATTTATACAACAAATAAACACTTCAATCAAATACAAAGAAAACTTCATTAATGAACTTAACACAGAAATAGAAACTGAAAGAATTCATAATAAAATCAAAAGTAGTTATTTTCAAAAACTAACAATAGAATTTCAAGAAAAAGTTGAAAAAGAAATCTTCTCCACACTACCCTCAGCATTCTGGCATAGAAAGAAACATGAAATTACTTTACCATACATTAATCATTTTGATGAAACTAAAATTCCAACAAAAGCCAGACCCATCCAAATGAATCAAAGACTTTTAGAAATATGTAAAAATGAAATAAAAGAACTTGAGACAAAAAAATTAATTAGACCTAGCTCCTCTCCATGGAGTTGCACTGCCTTCTATGTAGAAAATGCATCTGAAATAGAAAGAGGGGCTCCTAGGCTTGTCATTAATTACAAACCTACAAACCTCTAAATAAAGTACTCCAATGGATCAGATATCCAAATCCTAATAAACACGACCTAATAAAAAGAATACATGGTGCTCATATCTTCTCAAAATTTGATATGAAATCTGGATTTTGGCAAATACAAATAAGTGAAGAAGATAGATATAAAACTGCCTTCACAGTACCTTTTGGTCACTATGAATGGAATGTTATGCCTTTTGGGCTAAAAAATGCTCCATCAGAATTCCAAAAAATAATGAATGAGATATTTAATCCATATACTTCTTTTAGTATAGTCTATATTGATGATGTACTTATTTTCTCTAAAGACTGTGACCAACATTGGAAACACCTATACACATTCCTTCAAATAGTAAAACATAATAGACTAGTAGTTTCCACTAAAAAGATGAAACTATTTCAAACAAGTATTCAATTTCTAGGTTAGAAAATAGAAAAAGGAACTGTATCACCTATAATAAGTGCCATAGACTTTGCTAACAAATTCCCATATGAAATCCTAGAGAAAAAACAACTCCAAAGATTCTTAGGATGCTTAAACTATATATCTGATTTCTATGAAAATCTGGTACTAGATAGAAAACTCCTTTTATATAGACTAAAAAATATTCCACCAAGTTGGACCATAGATCACACGAAGGCTATTCAAAGAATAAAATCAAAAGTCCAAAGGTTACCATGTTTAAATATCATTGACCCAGAGGCCTATAAAATAGTAGAAACAGATGCATCAGATATAGGGTATGGAGGAATTCTTAAGCAAAAAATTGATAAATAAGAACATTTGGTTCGATACACCTCATGAGTGTAGAATAAAACCAGAAAAAATTATTCAACTATAAAGAAAGAAATATTAGCTATAGTTATCTCTTTTACAAAATTTGAAGGTGATCTTTTAAATAATAAATTTTTATTAAGAGTAGATTGTAAATCAGCTAAATTTGTCTTAGAAAAGGATGTTAAAAATCTTGTCTCAAAGCAAATATTTTCTAGATGGCAAGCAATATTAGCTATATTTGGTTTTGATATAGAATTCATAAAAGGAGAAAATAATTTTTTACCTAATTTCTTATCGAGAGAATTTTTGTAGGGAAATTGTCTTTAAAAAAACTAGCATGATGACATCAATTCTGGCTACTAAACAAAGTCCTCCCATAATAACACAGACAAAGAGGGAGAAGGAAAATATAGAAAACATGGAAGTTGATTCATCAACTAAAACATCCTCTGAATTTATCCTAAAATCATCTGAAGAGGTACTTATTCTTGAAAATGAGGATCTTTCAAAAGAAATTGAATATATAATAAATAAATATTTTCCTGAAGGATAAAATCATATTCCCACCCTACCTGGGAAAAACCAAATATACTATGAGAAAATACTTTTAGAAACAGGAAGTGCAAAAGGTTTTCATAATTATAGAGATAAATCCACAAAAAGAAACTTGCAGTTTTCCCAACTAAAAATTCAAAAAATAACCACGTTATCAGAATGGAATAAAGAAGGAAACCCTAATATTCCAAGACGATTCAAAACATTCTATAAATCCCAATATTACAACTATTGGGATTATCAAGATGCCTAGGAAAAGGTTTTATATGTTTAGAATACACTAATGAGTCACACATGGTCAGTAAAATGGTCACTACAAACCAAATTGCCGAATTGGTTTTTCTATAAATTTCTTGTCAACTCTTGTTTTAGTTGACTAAATGAAAACATTCTGTTTGTTTTAGTTTTTGGGTTATGTTGGGATCCAGAAACTAGTATTGGAATCAATTTTCCCTTTAAAATGGGATCAATATTAAACTTGTCCCAACATTTGACATATATTTGTCTTTCTAGAATTGGTGGTAATTCAATTATTTCTTTCTCCCATTTCCATTATATAATCCATGGTATTCCATGAGAAGAGATATATTTCATCATGTTTAGATCTTCCTCAATAAGATCGTTGCCCATAATATTTTTCTTTAATATTGTGGAGAGTATTTCTCTTATTGCCCCAAAATTTTGGGGCAATAAGAGAAATACTCTCCACAATATTAAAGAAAAATATTATGGGCAACGATCTTATTGAGGAAGATCTAAACATGATGAAATATATCTCTTCTCATGGAATACCATGGATTATATAATGGAAATGGGAGAAAGAAATAATTGAATTACCACCAATTCTAGAAAGACAAATATATGTCAAATGTTGGGACAAGTTTAATATTGATCCCATTTTAAAGGGAAAATTGATTCCAATACTAGTTTCTGGATCCCAACATAACCCAAAAACTAAAACAAATAGAATGTTTTCATTTAGTCAACTAAAATAAGAGTTGACAAGAAAATTTCAAATTGAAAATCCAAATATTGAAGATAATCAACTACAATTGATGGTCTTTGAAGAAATGTCAAAAGTTATGGATGAAAATGGTCCAGAGGACTCAAATAAATCTAAAATTGAAGAAGATGGAAAAAAGGAAGAAAGTGAAAAAATAGTTACTGGATAGTAAAAAAGTTGTGGTAAAAATGTAATGGGTAAAAGGTAAAAAGTAAATAAAAATAACAGTCTGGTAAAAGATAAAAGGTGAATAGAAACAATGATGTGGTAAAAGTAAAATCAAAATATTTGATACATTTTGTGTAACATACTCGAATCCAGACATATGTATCAAATCTCTCTTATTCTAAGGTCCTATTCTATTAAGTAACATATCATATATTTCCAACAATACAAAACACATTAAGAATAATTGGTGTTAGGAATATATAAACACCCTTAGTAATTGGTATGCAAGGTAAAATAATCATAGTACACTCAATAACAAGACTTAAGGAACACATATATCAAATACCATGCTTGACTCTAATTTGACATCCTAAGATATTATTATGGGTATAAGATGAAATAAATCAAATTAAAGTGAAATAAGTGTTAAGATGAGTAAATACATTAAATATGTATAATATAAAAATAATTTAATCTACTATGGAACATCTTCAAAAAGGAAAAATGATGACGAATCTAGACTCCTCGCATCCTAGTTAATTATTGTGCCAGTTTTCATATCAATCGGACCTTAATTACTCCTCTAATGAAGCTAGATAAAGTACAAGTTAATTACTTAGACGTTTATTGGTTATTTGAGCAATTTCACTTATTTTTCCCAATGTTCCGTTTCTTTTCCTGATCACATGATTGACCGGGTCTGCTGCGTTGCCCACCGTCTTCCTCCCCACGCATCTCGCGCTTTCAATTCCGCGGACGACCAGTTCACTTGCAACCGAAACCAATAGGTATTTGCCCGCCTCCTCCTCGCTTGCGCCTATTCATATCTTCTCTCTTCTCCCCCCGGCACATATCTCTTCTCTCCGTCCTAGCCCTAGCTGCCCTCATCTACCTCCTCCACCTGCGTCGACGGCGTCAAGCAACACCAGGCAGCGTCGAGCACCATCAGGCATTGCTTAGCATCTCCATACCTCTGGCTAGCTCCCTTTCTTATCATCCTCTTCTTCCTCTCTCTTCTGGAAGCGGACGGATGCCTAGCCACTACATCTTCATCTTCGCCCAGCTCTTGATGGAAACGCAGCGCCAGGCAGAGCATGGATTCACCAGGAAGCATCACCACCTTCTCTTCTTTACCCCTTCTCCTCCAATTCCAGTCGTTGCCACCTACCTTTGCAAGGATCTGGTGTTGCCTCCACGAGCAACGATGCCTCAAGCTTGATCTGCAGCTGCATTATAAACCTGCAACGCCCGTACGTCTGTGGGTTTCTCCATCGCAACGCCTGCGGCCGTGGTAACGGTTGGCATTTTGCAGCATCTCCTCTTCCTCTCCTCTTCCACCGATCCTCTTCCCTTCACCCCTCCATTTCATCTTCTCCTCTTTCCCTCTTCTCTCTATAAACTCCTAGCGGCCTCCCACCTATCTAGACCTACAGAAACAGCGAAGAGCTTGCAACCTCCCGTCACCGCCATCCTGTCATCTGCAAGCACACCTGTCACCACTCCTCGGTCTCCCACCAGCCAAGCCCTCGCCTCCTCCTCCGCCTTGATACCAAGTGGCAGTCTGCAACTCAGACCTGGGCGCCCTTGCCCCGACCCCAAGCGGCCTGCAGCCACCTCAGTGCCTCGCTAGAAAACAGACAGCTGATGGCTGCCGATACGCTACAACGGTGGCTGACTCCTTCAAGATCTCCATCATCATCAACATGGTGCATGGTCACGACGGTCGTCTGCAACGATGCCACAACCTGCGACACCTTGCCACGAGCACCACCACCACCACCCCCTACAACCACGACGACCTCCTCTTCATCCTGACTCCCCACCACAACAGACATCATTAGATATCACGTAGACTGATGTCAGCCGACCTGAAACCCTTGTGGTGCCATATCTACCTCATCACCACAGTATCAATGGTTCCCTCTTCTTTGGTCTCGCAACCCCACAAGCACGCCCGTACCATCACAGATTCTGACTTCTTCCGCCGACCTTGACTGCTACATATTTTTTCCTCTCAGTTATAGCCACCACGCCAAGCTTATACTTCTATCCATGGATTCCAGCAAGCTCCTCCTTCTCTGCCCAGCCCTAGAGAGATCAACAGACTCAAACCATGGCAGGCTGGATGACATACCTATGGTGTTCTTGCTACATCCACGAGGCCTCAAAGAGATGATCATATTTGAGTGGGTTGTCTGAGCTTGGAGACACTTAAGTTCCATATATTAGTGCTATTGCAACCATCATGGGTGAGTACTCAACCTCTAATCATTTCATTTTCGAATTGCCTACAGCTAGAGTATGATTGATTAACTAATATTATTAGCTACAATGTTTATATAACTAATGATATCGGATATCATAAGTACACAAGTAACAACTCGTGAACCTATTATAGACTATGTGGATACTTAATAACCAAAAGTATGTAACTTCAGTCCATGTCTTCTTACAATCTCTAGTATTATGGAATCTTATAGTAAATGTACGAGATATAGAGGCATTGGATAACGGATAGGAAGGCCCCAATGATTTAATAAACTAAAGATAACTAATAAATGTTAACTATAGCATATGTATTAACCACTTGAATCCTTAACACTAATCATCTAAATCTACATGTTAGTACATGCTTTTGGTACATAGCAATCGGTGAAATTATGTAAGTTTAATAGATAAATGTTTCATTTAAGGTAGTATGTTTGGAAAGAGACATTCAAATACTAATACAAAACATGGTTATAATGATACACTCTGAGTAGTCATGTACATGGGTACAACTAATAGTATGAATCCATATTATTATTCACAACTTTATGTAACCTAAGCATATTCATATTAGATATGGATTTTAAGACTAAGATAGACATTTAATGGGTCAAATGTTTACTTAATAATCTTCAAACCCTTATACCAACATGTGATCAAAATTAGGGTAAGATTTAAATATGTGACTATACTAGGAATGAATACATATGTTGACTTAGGTTGGCTAACACACACATTTTGTTCTTAGGATGAATACTCAACCTTGGGGGACCAAGTATATCTATATAGTTAGCCATTAGTCTTGAAGATCAGGTATGCACATCCTCTATTTTATTTTGGGCATTATTTGACTAAAATCTACATTCTTTTAATGAGGCATCTCTTGAACTGTTATTCTACTTGAAAATCACTTGCTTAGACATTTATTATTTTTCCTTCTCTCAATTCATGATATTCAATTGGTTATTGTGATACCTTATTTATAATGGGTTTTTGGACCCCTTCTGCTATATTGTCTTTTTATTTGAAATTGACTAAAATGTCAGTCTTGTCACTCTATTTTATGCATGCTACATGTTTGACTAGAATATCTAGAATAGCGGTACTTATGTATAACCATATTTATTTAGGGCGTGTGTATTCCGCCCGGGGTGTGCGTTTCCACCCTTGTTTATTTTTAGGCCATGATCCTATGGTGTTATTGTTGGATCCTAGATGGGTGATTAGATGCTCTAGAGGGGGGGTGAATAGAGCTGAAAGCACTTAAACAAAACTCATTAAACCTTCAAAATATATGACAAGATAAGGATGCTAAATAGGCAATTTGAGTGCAACTAAATCATGCATAGCAAGGATAAGAGAGATTGAACATGCACCAATTAGACAAGCTATTTAGAGTGGTTCCACACTTCAAACTAGAAGTGTGTCAGTCCACTTGCCTAGAGAGGCCAACCTCTAGGACTTCCAACAATTGCATTCTTATATTCATTCATAAGACTTACAATACATGACCAAACAAAGGACTTACCTATCCAATACAAAGAGTCTTCAACCTTACCAAGGACTTACCCACTTTGCAAGAGTCTTCGGCCTTCTCCAAAGACTTACCCACTCTTGCACAAGTCTTCGGCCTTGTAGGAATTACCCACTCTTCTTGGATCTTCCGCCTTTGACTTCACCTTCACTCGGAGAAGCTTTCCACCAAGGTCTTACCCACTTGAGCTTGAGTCTTCTGCCTTCTCCAAGGACTTACCCACTCTAGCTTCAAGTCTTCAGCCTTGATCTTCACCAAGGGACTCCTTCCCTTGTTCTTCTTCACCTCTCTTGGACAAGAGAGAGAACCTTCATCTTCAAGATAGGAATGATAGAAGGGAGGTGGTGGAAGTGAGAGCCTCACAAGATATACATATATGACTAGCTCTCTTACAGATTTCCTACTCACTCTAATGGATGTAGCAAGTGATTAAGCTTAGAGAGAGAGGAGGCTGTAGGATCACTCAACTATAAAATAGGAACCTTCATAGTGAATGCTCAACCTTGGAATGAAGCCCAAGGGGTCCTATTTATAGCTGGGGATGCCTCTTAGCCTTTGGGAACACTTGAGAACGAAAACTAGCCGTTTTGTGGCTTGCAACGGATATATTTTCACTTGTTGCAACTCCACAATGGCTAGAAACACTTTTCTGCACTTTTTCGTACAGTCTGATCGGCCGAGTTTCTATAAAGGCAATTCAGCCGAACCGTGAATCGGCTGAGTTTGCAACTCGGACGAACCGTGAATCGGCTGAGTTTGCAACTCGGCCGAATCTCACAAAAATCCAAGAATATATGGATCGGCCGAGTTTGGAATTCGGCCGACAAAATCCCTGTTATGGGTATTTTGGAATTTTCGTTTGACTATACAAATGATGTATTTTTGTGTCCCAATAATTTTTCTAAGCTTAATTACAAGTCATACAATCATTACAAGTGGTTACAAAGAAATTCTAAGGTCATTTACATAGAGATCCCAAATTGCACACTTGTAGCTATTTTGACTTGTCTTTTCTCCAATTTGATATGCGCAAGTTAGGGCATTTGGAGTGTGTCTAAACCTAATCTGAAATCACTCAATGTAGAAGCATTAGACACCAATATGTGGAATGGTTAGTCATCATCAAAACAAGGGTTTAGTCAATTTAGACGTGAGTCAACATTGACCTAATTGACCTTGAGTCAACATTCTCCCCCTTTTTGAAGATGACAAACCATTCCATAAATGTATTGAAAGCATTGTACATAAAATCATACCTTCGGAGAAACCTAGGGGTTTCAATAGGATTGAGCTCATATGCTCCCCCTCAATTGATGCGCATGGAGTTCTCATACTCCCCCTCAATTGATGGTATTTCTCTTGCATGGTTAGCTTTCATAACATTTATAGAAACTATGTCTTCTACTCATATATGTTCTACACATATATGTCTTCTCCCATTTACCTTCTCCCCTTTACATTGACACGCTTCTTTGCTTCATGTAAGACATGCCTTCTCCCTGTTGTCAAAAGAAGACATATCTTTCTCCCCCTTTGTCATTTCAAAAAGGTGGGGGTGTGAAGAAACTAAGAAACACCACTTGTTAAGAGAAAGAAGATAACAAAAGTTATATAAGGAGAGTAGAAGAGCACAGATAGGGGCTTGTCCAAGCATAGAAAGAAAAGCAAGTTAAAGCATATACTTGAACAACCCAAAATGCAAGATGAAGTGCTGCAAAAAAATAATAAGTCGCAATTTTGACCCTCAAGATGATGGAATTTGACCAAAAACCATCAGAGCTCATGGCATAGCAATGAGCCTTGCTCAGAAGGTCATATCTGCATGAAAAACACTATACTTGCACCAAAAACTGAAACTGGAGCAAAAGCTGCATAAAATCCAAAAATACTCCAATTTCTACATATCATGTAGATCTATGTACCCTGCATCACAATGTTATGCAAGCAACTCAAGATAGTAGATATGCAATTCAAGGAACAATCTTGAGTATGTATGAGATAAGATACAAGCATAACATATAGATGATCAAAGATGGCAATTTTAAACAAGGCTAGAACTACATGTATATGAACTACTAGTAGATGATATCACAAGTTAGGACTACTAGTAGGATCTAGATCATAGCAAGAGATGCCAAAAGATACACAAGATAGAGCAAGCTATGACTAGATGAAGAGATATATCCAAACAAGGAGATATGCAAGTTTAGAAGCATGGAAGGATATAACTCACAAGATATGCATCCTTACCAAAAGATGATTACCCCTAAGAATCTCAAGGTTGTATCAAACACAAGATATACACCCAGAAAGATGTAGCAAGTTAGAGCACAACGGAAGCAATTTTTAGACACAACCAAGCGATCCAAAGAGATCATCATCAAAACCTGCAAAACAACTCAAAGCAAGTAATTGCAACATATAGATATACCAATTTAGAGCAATTTGAAAGATAGAGTTGTAAGCAAGATAGGCAATTTAGAACATGGCAGTATGCATATATAAATGTACCAAATGAGAGTGCCAAAGAATAAGGCTATTGGTTGAGAAAATCTAGTTAAGAGGGAAATTCTCATCCAATAAGCCAAATGTATATTCTGTGCACAGTGTTATCGGTCGAGTTCTGTGCATTAGCAACTCGACCGATGACAACTGCTGGCATCACCCATTGGTTCCTATCGGTCGAGTTTCAATAGGGCAAACTCGACCGACAGAGCAGCTGTCAACAAGCACACCTATTTTATAAAAACATATTTAAAGGCATGCTAAAAATACAAACCATATTCAAACATGTCTAATCAAGTTAGTAATGCACTATGGAAGCATTAGAAACAGTTTTTGAGCAAGAGTGTGAAGAGAATCACAAAATGCCACTTTTGACTCAAAAACCATATGTATAGTGCACACTAACATGACAAAACAAGTTAGAAATGGTTATAAGCAATAAAACCATTACCTTTGTACTTACCATTGCTTTTCCACTTGTTGTCACCCTCTGCACATCTCACCTTTCTTCTTTTATGTGGATTGAGAAGTCAATTTACAATTCAATAGCTCAAGTCAATCCATTTGCAATTACCTACAAGAAGAAAGATGAAATGGTCCCCAATCATGTTTTTGGGTCCGGAGGGGTTAGTTTAGCAACCCAAATCATATTGCTCTTGGGTGCTTTCCTAAAATGACAACATGAAGAATAATGACCAAAATCATTGCAATGATTACAAGTACTCGTAGCCTTGGAACTGGAGGATTCTTCATTGAAAATTGAAGGTCCTTTATCTTTGTTGTTCCCTTGGCTACTATCATATCCGATTCCATTTCTACCCATTTGTTTGGTAGTATGGTCTAGGATTTGATTAAGATTCTTTTTATCACCAAAGAATCTTTGCAAAGAAGATCTTAAACTATGATTGTCATGCATAAGAGAAGTAAAGGTAAAACACAATAGATTCATATCATCTCTAGCATGCACAAGATAGATTTCTAAGCAAACATCTTTAGTCATATAAGAATCTTTATCACAAGATAGAGCATAAAAAACTTTCTCTCTATAAGAAAATATAGTATGAGCGTCAAGAGCAATTACACTACTATGCAAGGAAGCAAGTTCATATACAAGACAAGTCATCATTGAAGGATAAACTTTATCTACACATTTTATTCCTTGCAAGGTAATCTCTTGACTCTCATAAGCACATTTAAGAGCATAAGAAACAATAGAGAGAGAAACAATAGTAGTAGCAAGCTCTATATATGAAGTAGTCATAGAAGGTTGAGATTCTAAAAACTTAATCTTATCAAGCAAGCTAGAATTCACAAATTTAAGAACATTTAGTTGACTAAGATAAGCATTTGTTTGAATCTCAACACTTGAATTTATCTCATTTAAATCTTTAGTTGAGCTTGTCATAAGGGCGCAATGGCATCTTCCATCTTCAAATTCACTAGATCTTCCACTAGTGCTTTCATTTGTTGATGGAGCCTTTGTGATCCCTTTTTCACTCTTGTTTCCTTCTATTGCTCTCTTTGAAGGTTTCCCATCTTCATAATCACCCATATTCTCCTACTTGTGGAAGTATGCTTGGAGAAGACCCGCTCTGATACCACTTGTTGGATCCTAGATGGGTGATTAGATGCTCTAGAGGGGGGGTGAATAGAGCTGAAAGCACTTAAACAAAACTCATTAAACCTTCAAAATATATGACAAGATAAGGTTGCTAAATAGGCAATTTGAGTGCAACTAAATCATGAATAGCAAGGATAAGAGAGATTGAACATGCACCAATTAGACAAGCTATTTAGAGTGGTTCCACACTTCAAACTAGAAGTGTGTCAGTCCACTTGCCTAGAGAGGTCAACCTCTAGGACTTCCAACAATTGCATT
Source organism: Alisma plantago-aquatica (assembly GCA_963693085.1). Taxonomy (NCBI): domain Eukaryota; kingdom Viridiplantae; phylum Streptophyta; class Magnoliopsida; order Alismatales; family Alismataceae; genus Alisma; species Alisma plantago-aquatica. The sequence goes on from OY856414.1 coordinate 668,683,093, forward strand.
CTTATATTCATTCATAAGACTTACAATACATGACCAAACAAAGGACTTACCTATCCAATACAAAGAGTCTTCAACCTTACCAAGGACTTACCCACTTTGCAAGAGTCTTCGGCCTTCTCCAAGGACTTACCCACTCTTGCACAAGTCTTCGGCCTTGTAGGAATTACCCACTCTTCTTGGATCTTCCGCCTTTGACTTCACCTTCACTCGGAGAAGCTTTCCACCAAGGTCTTACCCACTTGAGCTTGAGTCTTCTGCCTTCTCCAAGGACTTACCCACTCTAGCTCCAAGTCTTCAACCTTGATCTTCACCAAGGGACTCCTTCCCTTGTTCTTCTTCACCTCTCTTGGACAAGAGAGAGAACCTTCATCTTCAAGATAGGAATGATAGAAGGGAGGTGGTGGAAGTGAGAGCCTCACAAGATATACATATATGACTAGCTCTCTTACAGATTTCCTACTCACTCTAATGGATGTAGCAAGTGATTAAGCTTAGAGAGAGAGAGGAGGCTGTAGGATCACTCAACTATAAAATAGGAACCTTCATAGTGAATGCTCAACCTTGGAATGAAGCCCAAGGGGTCCTATTTATAGCTGGGGATGCCTCTTAGCCTTTGGGAACACTTGAGAACGAAAACTAGCCGTTTTGTGGCTTGCAACGGATATATTTTCACTTGTTGCTACTCCACAACGGCTAGAAACACTTTTCTGCACTTTTTCGTACAGTCTGATCGGCCGAGTTTCTATAAAGGCAATTCAGCCGAACTGTAAATCGGTTGAGTTTGCAACTCGGATGAACTGTGAATCGGCTGAGTTTGCAACTCGGCCGAATCTCACAAAAATCCCAGAATATATGGATCGGCCGAGTTTGGAATTCGGCCGACAAAATCCCTGTTATGGGTATTTTGGAATTTTCGTTTGGCTATACAAATGATGGATTTTTGTGTCCCAATAATTTTTCTAAGCTTAATTACAAGTCATACAATCATTACAAGTGGTTACAAAGCAATTCTAAGGTCATTTACATAGAGATCCCAAATTGCACACTTGTAGCTATTTTGACTTGTCTTTTCTCCAATTTGATATGCGCAAGTTAGGGCATTTGGAGTGTGTCTAAACCTAATCTAAAATCACTCAATGTAGAAGCATTAGACACCAATATGTGGAATGGTTAGTCATCATCATCAAAACAAGGGTTTAGTCAATTTAGACGTGAGTCAACATTGACCTAATTGACCTTGAGTCAACAGTTATGACCCTGTTTTAGGCATATTTAGTCTACATTGTTATGCATGCAAATATTTGTTGTTTTAATGTGAAGTTGTGGTTGATTGATATGGCAAGACACTCTTTTATTATCATGCTTGTAATCTGAATTTAATATGCCTCATTTCTTTTGCTTCATTTCTTTTGTTACTTTACTCTTGAACATACCTAATTGCAAATAGCCCCTTTTCTTGTGGGAACATCTCTTTTTGTACTTTCAACCCTATATAATGCCCAGAATGTTTTATATATGTACATACTCAGCCTTTGCTGACCTCTTTGTTGTTTCCTATGTTTCTGGGTGATGTTCCCTTCCACCCAGGTTTAGGTGCATTTGGAAGACAAAAGCTCAAAAAGATCACTAACATGACTTGAACTTAAGGATAGCTTGGAATGGCTGGGTTACCCTCCGCTACTGGCTTTAGTTGTACTTAGTTCAAGTTTTTGTAAAATCACCTATTACGGTGAGGAACAATTGTATAAATGATTTACGAAGTGACTTTGTAATAGTTTTGTTTCCGCTGCTTTATTATTACATGGCTCATGTATTGTATCATTTTGAGTGGCTCCCCCTTTCGTGTTTCACTCTTGACATTTTGCTTAAGATTCCATCTATAAAAAATGAAGTCACTCAAACATGGAAGTGACTTCTCCATAAAAAAAATGGAGAAGAGGACAAGAATATTTTATTACATGAAAAGCATCAAACACTTGTCTAGGGCACAAGGTTGAATGAACAAGTGGCAAACTTATCAAATTTGGCCACTACATCATCAACAAACACCTGTCAAAGACACAAATGGAAGAGAGCAAATGGCAAGACAAGGAACTTTGTCCACTCCATCTAAAGTGCCTATAAAAGGCAAAGAAGTTGAAGAAGAAAGCAAGAGTTGTGATAGTCACAACACTCTTCCACCCAAAGAGCTCCCCTTGTTGATTGAGCTTAGTTATTGTAGTAGGAAGTGTCTTAGCTCAAAATTCTCCTCAGAGAATTTCTAAGTCTTGTAATCCTTCCTCCACTTCACTTATATTGTAATTTCATCTATATAGTCATGTGTTCTTAGTTTCCACATATTTTCCGAGTGTAAACCCTCCAGTTGTCAATAAAATTTCCATTTTGTTGAGATCAATTGTGTGTGCATGTTCTTCCCTCTTTAAATCATAATCAAAGATCCTTTCTTTGATTGAAAGCAAGATCAAGGAGATTCCTAAGCATGAGTGACATTCCCGACAGTCACTCGGTGAGATCAACGACGTGCTCTGCGCCAACTGTAAGTTCCCTAACGTTATTTAATTAATTTTACGCAAGCATTCTCCGTTCATACTAAAGAAAATTATATAAACATTATTCCTTAAATCACAAACCCTAATCTACCTCTAATCACCTTAATCACAAACCCTAATCCACCTCTAATCACTCACTTCTATCAATTATCCAAACACAAATTAGACCTTCCCACTCCACCAATTATTTTGAAACTCCGCCAATACTCCAACACCACATTCCACCAACTCTCTCTCTCTCTCTATATATATATATATATATATATTTATATATTTATATTTATATATATAGGGCCTATCTTTAATGCCCACGCGGGTAGCTACCCGCCCCCCATTTCGGTTACTTTTTTCAAGTTGGTTACTTTTGACATGTAGAGGGTTATTTTACCTTGCAAACGGTTGAGTTTCATGCATAGATAGTTACGTTTGTAACAGCAGATTTCAAAACACAATTATGGGATTGCTTTTTTAGTCGTATAGTTACTTTTTGATCAACATAGTTACTTTTTTTTATAGCAGAATTACTTTTCTGGTCAGAATAGTTACTTTTTTGGCTGCCGGGTAGCGAAATCTAGGCTACCCACACAGGTATTAAAAAAAGGCCATATATATATATATATATATATATATATATATATATATATATATATATATATATATATATATATATATATATATGAAATTTACACGTGTCACCATAAAATCAGTTTTGATGATGGATGTGAAGCTTGGTTATGGCCAAAACCCTAGATCTGTGTGTGCATGGTTGTGGTTATTTATTCTTATTGTTAATTGGTTTGTGTACTGAGCCTCCTTCTCCTTTCCAAATGTAAATTAATGCTCTTCTTCCTATTTCTCCTCTAATGTAACATGAGGTTTTCCCATATACAATGTAATAAGAAATATGGTAGTTTTAGTTTCTGTTTCGATGTGAGATGATGATCTGCATAAAGACGAAACAATCGGCTCATGAGACGACCCGATCAACTGGAGGATCGAGGAGAACTAAATGATAGGAGGACGAACTGATCGACTGGTGGCCCAACCGATCGACTGGAGGTGTCCAGACGCTGCTTGGACCAGAGAACCAGATGACCATTTTAGAAGAGCCCAATCGAGTGACCAGGAGGCAAGCCAACCAGTTCAAGAGTTGAACCAATCAACCCAGATTGGTTTGAGCATAGATCTTCACAAAAATTAAGTTGCATATGATGTGAACGATAGGTGTTGGTAATTCCTTGTGGCTCCAAGTAATTACACTAGTATGGCCATAACCATTGGTTGTGTGTTTTATATATTGTGTGTTCTCATTTGTAGTTATAGCATGTATATGATACATACTATATATGTGGTGATTGGATAAAGTATATGTATTTATACAAACAAACTCCCTCAAGTTAAATATTAAGTCTAAGATGCCTTCCATTAACAACACACATGATAAACTTGATCAACCAAGCATAAATTTGCACAAAGAATGGTGCACTGTCTATCTTGTCGAAGTGTGATGGTAGATATGTAGATTTGCACAAAGTATGGTGCATATCTATCGTATTGGCTATTGGGTCAGGCTTAATTGGTGACTTGGAGAGCCCAAGCCGATAGGCATGCAAATGATTATGGCACGGAGTTGCACATATCATCTATCCAGGAGTTGCATATGATGCAATTAGCAATTTGGCCTACCTAAATAATCAAGTTGTGGGTGATTAGCCAAAGCTGAGCCATGACTTGATGAAATGTGGATCTTAGCCCACTAGAATATTGTACGTTGTAATATTCCAAATTGATATTCAAGGTTATCAATTTAAATAAAATAGTGGGAGCGATAATAATTAAAGACCTAATTAATATCATCAAAATTTTCAAATCAAACCTAATCAAAAAATGTTTTGAAAAAAGTTACAATATTTCTTTGTAGAATCAAATGTCAAACACCAACACATTATTATTGTGATCCATCCTCAAGCAGGACAAAATGGGATAAAGTTCCACAATTGGTTAAGGTCCTTGAGAAATATCCTCATCAATGAGCGAAAGCTCTATGCCCTTGATAAACCAATGCTAGAGGAACCCACTCCAAGTACGCCCAAGGCTAAATGGATGCTCATTGGAAGCATACTAATGATGTCATAGACATTTGAATACCTAATGCTATGTTGTATGGACTATGAGTTGCATGAACAACATGAAAAAAAGGACATTCTAGAGATGGTAACACATCTTAAGAATCATGTAAAGCATAGACGGTGTAATGTCTCCAAAGCACTAATTGAGTGCAAACTGACAAAGGGAGATCCAATAGAACCCTGTATGCTCAATATGATTAGACATGTGGAATGACTGGGATTTCGCTTAGGTCAAGAGTTGACAATGAATATAATTATGCAAGAGTTGCATGAAATCATATAGTCAGTTTATCACATGCTTGTCATGTTGATGCCAAAGAGAGGAAGAAGGACAAATTCGTGATGATGATCAGCAGAAGTGAGTCCTAGGGAAAAGACAAGGCTAAGAAGTGTTCTAAGGCTGAGCTTAAGTCCAAGTCTTCTACACTCAAGTTATGGAGAAGGGTGAATGTAAAAGGGATATGTCTTTTAACTTAAAGAATAAAAAAAAGAAAGTGCCACCATTATCACTAGTCTGGACATTGGAAAGAACTATCCTCCTTATAGAGGATCTTAGGAAGAAGATTGAGATAGAAAAGGGTTGCTTCCTTTATAGTCGGGAGTTGTCATTCATGGGCACATAATAGAATTAGTGAATTTGTATTATGTACGTGACAATTGATGAAAAAATCATTTGTCTTTTATGACAAGTACATTACGTTTCATTTTAAAAGATATGATCTTTTATGGTAACGTCCTATGTCTCACAAACTATACTTGATATTTGTAAAGACAAATGTGTATGACACATATATTGAAGGACTTCATAGCTCAAACATTAAATACCTATAGCACTGTCATTTGGAACGCATAAATGAGAAGCGCATTTCTAGAATCCATATGATGGTTATCCAGACTCTTTTGGTTATTGAACCAATAGAGACATGCATGTCTTATTTGTTGTGCAATATGACAAAAGCATCTTCACTAGATGTAGTAGGAGATCGACCATTCCATTAGGACTAGTACATATTTATGCACATAGACTTTTTGGAATGAATGCTAAAGGTAGTTACAAGTACCTCATATATTTACTGATACGATCAATAGATATTGAAATTTGTATTTAATAAAATACAAGTATGAATCTCTTGGAGTGTTCAATAAGATCATGGGAAAAATACGTAACTTACTTGGTAAAGTATTGAGATAAATTGATATGATCAATGTTGAAATATTTTAACTGAGAGTTTGAGGATTTTCTGGAGAGACTATGATAGTATATCACAATGAACTCCACCTAAAACATACTGATGTGTCAGAAAGAAAATACCACACCCTATTAAGTCATGGTGAGATTATCAACAAATCTAGATGATCTTATAATTTCTTTTAGGCACATGCTTTACACTAAAATAATGTACCGTCTAAATTGGTTCAAAAGACACCATATGAGATATGGCATGGGAAGAGTCTCGATGTGTTTACATTGATTAGGACTAAAGACTTATATAAGAAAACTATTTCTTAAAGGCTTTATCCACAATCACATGAATGTTATCTTGTTGAATACTACTTAAATTCCAACTGGACAACAAAGTGTTTGCTGCTAGGATATGGCTGAATTCCTAAATGGAAATTAGTTCCAAAGGAATCAGTGGGAGTAAAAGTAGAACTGGAAATTTTTGAGACAAACGAGAAAACATAGAACCTAAAGAGGTACAATAGGAATGAGGAGAATCACAAGTTGTTGTGGAATCTCAAGTTCCTTATGTAAACACAGAATTCATAGTTCTAGTAGAACACGCCTTGAATTTGAAACATTATGATATCTTATAATTTAAAAAGGTGGCAAGTTGATCATAGAGATGAGTCAACAACCTATCTAGAAACTATTGAGGAACCAGAATCTAAGAAATGGCCTGAGGCCATAAGATCAATGATGGACTCCATGTTGGTATGACCTTGTTGGATCCACCTAAAGGGATAAAACCCATAGGGTGCATTTGGGATTTGTAAGAAGACCAACATGGAAAGGAAAATTGGTTGTAAAGAGTTTCAAACTAGTTCAAATTATTAAACATGATGAAGTCTTTTCACCAGTTACCATGGTTAAATCCATCTGGATCATGCTTGTTGTTACAACTTAGTATGATTGTGAGATTTGGCATATGGATGTTGAAACTGCATTCCTTAATTGGAATAATTAAGATGATATGTACATGATACAACCTAAAGGTTTTATAAATCCATTAATGTAAATAAAGTCTATAAGCTACAAAGGTCAATCTGTGGATTGAAGCAAGCATCTTAGAGTTGGAATCTTCTATTTGACAAGACAATGAAAGAGTTTGACTTGATTCAAAATGAAGATGGACTATGTGATTATAAAAGATTTAGTGGGAGCATATTAATATTCCACATAATGATGGGGAATGACGTCCTTATCCGGCAAATGTTAAAACATGACAAGGAAAGTACCTTCTATATGAAGGGTTTAGGTAAAACATCCTATGAGATAGGGATGGAGGTCTATAGATATAGATCTGGAAAGCTTCTTGACCTAAGTAATAGCACATACATTAATAAGATGCTAAAGAGTTCAACATGTAAGATTCAATGAGAGAAAACATGTCCATGATCCATGGAGTTAGTCTCTTAGGAGCCAAATGTCCCAATTCTTATGAAGAATAGGAACACATGGATAGATATCATATGCATTCACAATTGGATATGTCTTGAATACAATGTAATGTACTTATCTGATTATCTCATATGTATTGGACATGATGAGAAGATATCATGTTACCTCGTATGTATTGGACATGACGAAAGGATATCCAGTCCTCTCGTATGTATTGACATGATGAAAGGACATATATATACCTACCTAGCAATCTCGTATGTATTGGACATGACGAGAGGGTATATGTCAGATACCAGTGAGAGTCATTGAACTACCATAATGAACATCCTTAGGTGCTTATGAAGCACTAAAAGGATCTGTTGCTTGAGTATGATGGTAAGGAAGAGTTGGGTGTAAAGAGTTACATCGATGCAAACTTCCTAACTGACAAATAAAGGATCACAGTCTAAATTAATGTTTGGTGAGAACTGTAAGCTAGAAAGGGTTTTGAGCTAATGACAGTTGTTCAAATCTATAAAATAAGTTGAGTATCTCTGTGTTATAAGAACAACAGAGGATATTGTATGGATCAAGAAGTTCATATGGGTGAACTTATGTGAGGTTCCAAACCATTGATGACACAGTACAAAAACTGATGACAACAATGGAGCTATGAGTTAGGTTGGGAATCTCAGATAGCATACTGCGGCACTTCCATCTCATGCGAGTAGTCTTACAACGAAGAGATGTGAAAATTTCAAAATACATACTTAAAGAAAATGTTGCTAAACCTGCTATAGAAGCACTTGCACAACAGAAGCATGATAGTCACGTTAGGTCACCCAGGATGAGATCTGTGGGTGATTGGCTATAAGTGCAGGTGGGAGTTTGTTGGTATGTATTCCCAGAGAGTGAATCATGTGATGATTGTAATGGCATAAATTGTAAATGATTTGATTATTAATAAAAGGCAAGCTTCCAATTTATTATGTTCATTCAATTGTGAGATAATAATGGAATACTATAAATGTCTAGAGAATCATATTACTCAATGAAATGTATTGAAGTTACTAACTTTGTGGATGAGATCATACAAATGTTAAGAGTAAATATACATGTTCTCATTATGTCCTTGATCGATTGTTATTGTGTAAGGTTGATAGACAAAAATAACACATAATATTAGATTGTGAGTTGGTTTGTGACCAAATCTCATTAGTAATGATATGGCAATATCAAACCAAACACATAGATACATGTTAGAGAATAGTGTGTCAGACAGACCCATCGTGAGATTGACACATGGAACCCATCTTCATGGAATTCATAGTCAAGTCTCACAATGATGGTTGTGGTTGTGGTTCTTAGACCTAAAATCACTGCACTCATCACATGTCGTTGGGCACACTTTGACATCATCAAACACAGCCCTGAAACATGGGTTGTTATAATGGTGATTATTGGGTGACTTTGACACATAGGGACTGACTATTAGTGATAGAGATGAGATTTGTCCCTCCCACAGGAGTATGATATCCAAGGCCTCTTGATTAGTGAGACTGAGAAAAGTATGGACATACACATGTGAGTCAATATGTGATATTGAGCTTACATATATCTCATGCAGTCTGCTCTAGTTCAAGGAACAAGATTAAATAATAATGTGGATGACTACTCCATGCCTCTAGTTCAATTTGGATAACTATACAAATACTATAACACCATATATAGATTATAGGTTGAAGTTGCTCCCCAACTTTTCATTCACTTGGGTAGCAATGATGTGCGACTAGGCACCACTCATTGCTTGTGATGTCATAAGCTAGTTATGGACATTCACTGCCAATGTGATATGAGACCTATAGAGTCACACACATTGGAACTCATCTAGAAGAGGAGTTTGATCTTAAAAGATAATTGAATTGATTACTAAAGTGTTTAGGTATTTCATTTCTCGCAACAGATTAGCTGACTAGACTGCCAAACGATCGGTTCAAGTATTGAGATAGTTGTTTGGAGTGTTAGGTTGATTCTATTATGCATTAGGTGGAATTCAGACTGAAATGGTTTGCGAGACACCTGACTAGCTTGGCCAGACGACCATCTCAGGTGATGTGAGATGCCCATCTCACATGCACCAAATGGCAGTCTTAGAGGTGCAATTCGATTACATCAAAGATTGGTGCTGACGTCAAGTTGAGTACTAATTGGAATTGAATTTTCGACATATGTGCAAAATTAGAAACTGCAAAATGACCATTTCACTGAGCAAAATGACTGTATCGCGTGTGAGATGACCTTCTTGTTGGGCGAGACGACCATTTCGGAGCACACAGGTTGGGAAACTTCCAGAAGTTTTATGAAAATTCACGATTTGTCGGTCCTTTCCACTCCCGCTTTAGTCCCATATTGGTTGGGGACTGGGAACCCTGACCCTAAACCCTCCTATATATATAGGGGTACTAGGGGCTTCCCAAAACACAAATATAACACATACAATTGAGACTCAGTTGCTCTGATAATTGTTGTCCTCTCTGGTTATGGTAACTACGAGAGCCCAGACAAGTCCTACCCGACTAGGGAGGGATAACCAAGGGAGAGAAACAACTGAGGATAATTATTTTGGGAGAGTATGTTGGTGACTAGTACACCAACAGGAGGGACAACTCCTTCCTGTCTGTTCTAGAAGGACAACATGAGTTCTAGTGCCGCTGCAATAGTTGTTCGTGTTTGCTATCCATGGAGGAGTAGTCAGACGAGTCTGAGTGCATCCAGGAGCTGTAGAGACACCGTCCAAGATAGAGTGCACATGTATATCGACAAGGATTGTCGCTGGACTTTCTCTAGGACCAGATATATCTTTATGAAACCATCATTCCCATTACATAATTATTGATGTGATTCGCTGGTTAATGGGAAATACGCCAGTATTTTTTTTTGCTTTTGTTGCCTATCTGATGCCATATTTTTCTACAAATTTTGTTTGAATATGTATTAGAATATGAAAAACAAAAAAAATCTATTTCCGGATTGATATGTAGTGTTGAGAAGCCATAAATGCTAAACATTGAAAGAATTATATAAAGTGGAAGCATAAAGTACATACAAGACTTGTAGTTTTATCATAAGATTAGGATTGTCAAAGTTTTTTCTAAGCATGTGAATCTCATTGGGTCCTACTTAAAAGGAAAACAATTATAGGTTTGGATTTTGTCAAACAGGACTGACAATGTAACATACTAAATTCTGAAATTTTGTCTTTTGACCCTCTTTCCCATCTTTTCCTTTCATTTCTATCCTTATTTGCCTTTCTATTTAATTAGTGGAATTTATAGTGGTTTAGTAAACATTTATTCACTAATTATACCAATGGAACGGTTTATGCTCAAATACCTCAGTGAAAGCTTAATTACCATGATTAAGTGCTCTAAACCTTAATCTAACTTTTTGATGTGATTTGAAAACATAACATATGCCACATAACTCATTTTAGTGGTAATATGAAGATAAGAAACTTAATCGGATGAACAATTTAGATAATGGGTTGCTAATGGGCCATATGACATATCTCATAAAAATAAGTCTTAAAAGAGGAAACAAACTTCAAATTCGAAATCTACATATCAAAATTAGCCTAAATGTCAAATTTCATCTAATTTGGACTACCTTGAAATATTAGGATAAGTTTAGGAGAGAGAAAATCAATAAAAGGCATAAGTAATTAATAATGTGATTTTATAAATTTAAAATATAGAAATAATGGCAAATTCATATTCTACACATCAAAGATAACTTGTGGATGAAATTTGGTCCAACTTGGATGTTGTTTGTGCAGGTTATGCAATTTTAGGTACATTCTGGACTTTTATACAATTTACCCAATTGGGAGGTTTTCTTTGCAAATTATCTCCTAAATTTTAATCCTTAGATATTCCCTTACCATTAATGAGATTTTAAACCATTGGAGAACCTAGTTTCACCTTGGTTTGATGGTATTTCTTTCTAAGGGCATTATAGGGATTACCCTCTTTATAAAGATGCTTATCCTTAAAAGCTATCAACCAATGAGGTAATTTCTTTCTTGCAAAACGGTGGGGATGGCCTAAAATAATATATGGGCTCTTAGGACTGACTTTTAATATGCATGAAGCCTCTGTGAGCTATCCTCTTGCATGGACATCAATCCCTAGGCTAAAGACACATGGAAAGTCCCTTAAGACTCCTCATGCTTCACCTCTTTCTATATATAGCTATGTATACCCCTTCCCAACTCACAATTCGAAAACCCTTGCTCTCCTTTTCTTTCCTCTAGCCTAGATAATAGTTTCTTCTGTATTTGGCCATGAAGTTGCTGCCCCAAGGCAATAGAGGGAGCCTACCTTGGTGAAGAAGGCTCCTAGGGCTTCCAAATTGCCCTATTAAGGTTTCTAAAGCTCCTCCTTGGTAAATTTGACCAAAACTAGTAAGTTTCCTCCCTTAATTCCCTATTTTCATACTAACAATCTTCCTTAAACCTTCTTATAGGTCAGAACCATGACCATACATGGTGAAACCCCACCTAGAACCCTAAAACATGCACCTCATCTCTATGCTCTTTTGCTGGGGTTTATCACCTCTAAGTTGAGAAGGTGATCTTTGTTCAAGAAAGGAGCTAGGCATGGAACAACCAGACCTTATAAGCTCGGGATTATTGCTGTTTGGACCTTATTATCTTCCCTAGGTATGAGCTTCATAACCCCCTTCCCATAAATTGCTTATTACATGCTTAAAACTCATGATCTTATGTTAAAAATTGACGATGTGTCGATTTCTAATTGGCCGATTTTCAATAATTCATAACTTTTGATTCGTCTGTCCAAAAATTAAAGTAAAATATGTTCTGAACTCAGAAAAATATTTTATTTTTAATAAAAATATTTCTAAGTATTGGTTTTCAGTTTTGTCGAAAAGAGTTTTTAGAAAATGAATTAAATACCTAAAAATCACCAAAAATACACTTTAAACTTCATAACTCCAATATATGCAAAATTATATGTTTTCTTAATCAGAAAAACCTAACTAAGTCAGTGGTGATATTTTGAGGTCTAAATCGAAGGTCTTTGTAAAAAGTCCATAAGTTTGGGTTTTAACTCTTTAAGGTATATATGTTGTTCTAATACATGAATATGAAATTGGAAACAGGACAGTGGACCCTGATTTCAACTAAAGGTTTGGAAAAGAGGTTAATAGGACTCTAAGTAAGAGGTATGTGCTATGTATGTGCTATGTATGTTCTATGTATGTGCAATCCCTATTTATGTATGTGCATTTACACCTTAAGTTGGGAATAATTGTGCCTTTACCTATTTTTCTATAATGAGGCTTTATTAAACCCTATTTCATATACTCTTGAATCTTTTGCTATACTTGCCTCATAAAACAGTTTTGGAACATTATTCTTGGGTCTTGGTACCCCACTGCCTTGCTTATTGAGTCATATGATTATTCTTGACATGACTACTTTATCTAGCATGTGGATTTATGTTCTATTTAAAATAAAGTAGTGGTACTTATGTACAACCACCCACAGAGGGCATGTTAATAATCGCCCTGAGGAATGTCTTATTCTCCCCATAATATTGTAGGTGACTGGGAATGCCTTATACTCCCCTCACCTAAGGTTATAGGTCTGGTAGGTGCCTCAACCCTACTTAGTTAGGTAGACATAATTATCTTACATGCAAATCCTTTTTGATATAATTGTTAATGGCAAGTTTCTTTTGAATATAGCCTCATACTCTTATTATCTTCATCATATGATGAACCCTAGCCTGTTTTTATTTGCTTTACTTATCTTGATACCCTAGACTAGTTTTGTGACACATACTTTTCTTCCCTTTCCCTTTTTGCTGGGTGCCTTCCCAACCACCCAGGTGTTGAGCAAGGTGATGGATAAGACAAGGAAGATCTTAGCTTTTGGCTTGGAATCGGTTGATGGAGATGTTACTTGGAGACAAGATTGTAGTAGTCTAGACTTCCCTCTATCTAGATCCTGATTGTGTGTCTTGATGTAAACTCTAATGGGAGAATTTGATGTATTTTTGTAAACCTTTTATGAAATTGAATAAAGTCAGTTATATTTTTTATTACGTTGCTTTCTAATGGTGTTTTTTTTACCATATTTTAGTAAAGGGGTGATTTCACTCTCTTTTACAGACAAATTTAGGCAATTTGACTTTTATGATATAATGTAAATCTTCTTTATTCTCCTCCATGTCGGTCACAAAACCCACAATGCCAGAAAAGATCATATGTGCAATTGTCCTCCTCAATGATTTTTTGGATTGTGTTTTTATGGTTGTTATATATTCCGTGGTATCTTTCAGTCTAGATGTTCCAAAAAATGAATTTTTTTTACAGATGTAAGTGTTTTGTGTAACAAATGTTGTGACACTTTAGGTTTTTAAAAATCAATGATATTATCCAGGGTGATATCGTAGTCATTTCATGTGTGGAAGAAATGATTTTTGATCTGATTAGTGGTGGGATAGTGAATGAAACAAACACATGGTTGATTCTACATTTTTTTAACACATATAATATATACATGGTTCATAGAATCCACATTTCATAAGGTTGTTGTTTGTGATAATTTTGTTGTTTCTGATCAGCCATAGATTTTGTTTTTAATGTTGAGTGGTCTTATAATGCTCCATATCTCAGATGTGGGACATGTGTATCCTCTATAAGGGAGAACAATGTAGACCTTGTGTGGGGAGTATGTTTTACCCATATCCATGAGATGTGGTTATATGAATCCATTTCAAGTTGGTGGAGAATGTCGAGGATATAGTCTGAAGATATTTTGTCGATTAGGGTTCATTTGAGGTAGTTAATTTAGTGACTACTGAGGAGAGACATGACTATGGTAGTGTCAAGTTTGGATAGGAGGTGAGGCATGTGGAAGTTTAGATTAGGGATCTATATAGTAGAGTCATGATACCATGGGTCATACTAAAAACTAATATGTTTAGCAACATGTGAAGGAGTGCATATGATGTTTTGGATGATGGGATGTGTTTATTTATATACTTTCTATAATATTTTTGTAATATTTTGGTAGTGATCCACCAAGAGTTTTTATTCTTATAATATTTTTGTAATGGAGCTTTTCCAAATACAATTTCTATTTGATGCTAAAAATGTTATGATCTTAGTAGTCAGACAAATGACATGAGTTTTAGTGTTGATGATATCCCATCCTCCATAATATTTAGGCACACATATAGTTTGCCAGTTGACAAGATGCATGTTATTTCTATTATGATTGTGTCCGTTGAGGTTCCATAAGAATGTTTTCCTAATTTTGTCTATGTTATGAAGAACGTTCGCATGAAGAGGGATTCAACTGATACACTAAGTGGTAATCATTGATAAGGAGATGCTGAGCAGGGTGAGTCTACCCACAAGATTAAGAAAGTTGTTTTTCATGAATAACTTTGTTGTGTAATTTGTCAATGATAGCGTTCCATGTGGATTTCGTGAGGGGGTGAGGTGAGATGGGTAGATCAAGATATATAAATGGGTATAAATACTGAATTTTACCAACACATACGAGAAGATATTAAAACTAACTTCATGCAACATCCAAAACACATTCATTCCCACGACCACATCCATTGAGATGGGTAGCCATATTTTCATATATGCATGCTCACCTTACATGGTGCTTTATTTACATGGTAATATAACATAGATATTATCAGTCTATAACAGAAGCTGAATGTGAGATAGTTGAATGTCAGATAAAAAAGAAAAGCTAAAGAAGTTATAGCAAAAGGAAAGCAGATTAAAAAGAATCAAAACTGACAAAATAAAAAAAGATGCACATGTTGTAGCAATAGAAGGCAAATAATTCATTACTTCATTTTATTTATATTATTATTATTTTTATATAAGAAAGTATGTGGAGGTTTTTTTTGTAATTTTCTTCTTTTTTCCTAAATTATAAAAAAAACTTTGTATTTTAATTCTATGTTATATAGAAAAGAAAATATGAGGTATTCGTGTGCAATTTATAGTTAAAAATATTTTTTATTCAAATAAGATATGGTATAAATACATTCATTCCCACGACAAAGATATGGTATTGATACCCATATCAACATCTTTGGAGGAGACAACACCAGACGTAAAAAGTTTACCATAGAAGAGATTCTAGCAGACAACAACGGGTTCTAGACTATTTCTCTCCTTTTATGGCAACATATTTTTCATTTATGCTAGTTTAACATCCCTGTGGTTTATTGTTGAAGGGGTGCCTCCTCCAGCCCTTTATAACATTTTACTTGACATCTCATAAGATCATTAGACCCGTATAGGTCACACTTCTGGTGTTGCCTAGATATGGTTCTAATCTTATTTACCTATATTTACATACACTTTTGTATGCAAATATATATCTATAAAACTACAATACTTTCTATAAAAAATGATAGAATGTAAACTAAAATTATTTAGATATGTATAAATGAATGTAGATTCAATTTTTGTTTAGACATTACAAAACATGTTGCGTCCCGAATTGATATGTAACCAGGGGCGGAATCAATATTTTTCCATTAGGAGGGGAGTTATTATATAAAAATACATGTGCAAGAAGAATTGAACTTGAGTGCATGGTCAAGGTAGAATACATGCTAACATGCTAAGCCAACTTGGTTCTTCTCTATTAGTAAAATTGCTAAATTGTTGATAGTTTATATATATTGTACATAGTTCGGCGGATAATATGGACAGTTAAATAAAAATATGTATTCCGCAGAGAATCAAACTCGAGCAACATGACAACGTAGCGAACACGTTGAACCACTAAGCAGGATTAGTTGGTTTGTTTTGTTCAGCGGCTCAAAATATATATTCTACCTTCATGTAATATTATATAGATACATACATAAATATGTTATTTTTCTCAATAATTTGGGGGGGCATGACCCTTGCTTACCGCCCTTAATTCCGCTCGTGTATGTAACATACATGAACCCAAAACTTCACCAAGAAATAAAAAAATTGTGTACCACAACATAAAATGCATATGAACTAAACATGCCATGTTTTCATATATGCATGCTCACCTTACATGGTGATTCATTGATAGGGTAATACAATATAGATATTATCAATTTATAACTTTAAAAAGAAGACTTGCAAAAAAAGATAATTGAATGTCGAATAAAAATAAAAAATAAAAAGTTGTAGCAAAAACAAGGTAGATTAAAAAGAATTACAATTGAGAAAATAAAAAGATGCACATACTGTAGCAATAGAAAGTAAACAATTCATCACTTTACTATATTTATATTATTATATAAGAAAGTATGTGGGAGATTTTTTAAGAATTTCTATTTTTCTAAATTACAAAAATCTTTGTATTCTAATTCTATGTTGTATAGAAAAGAAAATATGAGGTATTGTCTGCAACTTTTAGTTATTTTTTTTTCCAAATAAGATAGTAGGAGCTTGGAAGAGTCTAGATGTATTTTTATTTAGTTTATTAAAAAACAATCCTTGTGTATATATTCCAATAAAATCATATGAAAGCCACAAGAGAGGTTGAATGTATTTTTTAAATTTGTTTTTTAAATCATAGTCCAATTTTTTGCTATTATATATGAAGGTCGTGATAAGAGTTGCATGTTAATTTTATTTTTAATTTATAGTGCTAATTTTCCTCGTGTGTTCTAATAAAGTTATATGTTCACTATAGTGGGTGTCAACTCCAACCTGCCTTAACACTCACACCTTATTTGACCGTTTTAAGGTGCAAATGCGACTCAACCAATGTTCTATAGGTGGATGACATGATTCGATATGATAACCAGGGGTTGCATGATAATGTTGCCAACTAACAATCAATTATTATTATTTAGTCCCTTCCTCCCCCTTTTAGTGCTCAATATTAAGTATATTATGACATTAATCAAAACAAATTATTACAAGTGTTCCTTCTCGGTTATCTAAACAATGTAATTATTTATTAATTTTAATCTTGTTTTTTTCTTCAGCTGAAGCGACCACATTTATAAGTTGTAGAATAGAATAACCTATTACCCTAAAATTCATGAAATGGACAAAATATACATAATTTTTTTGGATATAAGAGAAGTTAAGAAACACTATGAGATTTGTTTGTTTAATTTTCTTGATGAAATACCCATGATGGAAATCATGTGCCACTCTATACACATCTGGCCCCTGTTTGGTTCGGGGCTGGCTTTATGCAAGCCTGCCTGGCTTGGACGGGTTTAGGCCTGCTGGAGTCTGATTCTGTTTGGCAAACCAATCTGATTCTGTTTGGCAAACCAGTTTCATTATGGGGGCTGGACTCGTTTCAGACTCGTTTCAAGCTGATTCTGTTTGGTTGTGCAGGCTGGGTTTAGTCTGATTCTGTTTGGCAACTGTAGGCAGGATTAGCTGAATCTGTCCTATTCTCGCAGAACTGTTGTTAAAAATGTGGCCTTGTGACGCCGTTTAAACAGAAGTTTTAAAAAAAAAGTAACTAAAAAATAACTTAATTGTTATCTATATCACTTTGGTTTAAGAACTCTCATTTTGTTGTTGAGATGTGAGTCAGGCGTGTTACCCTTTTGTGGGGTGTTTATGTGGGTGTTTTGGTTGTTTTATTGAGGTTGAATATGCCTAACATGCTATGTTTAATACCCCAAGATATGAGGTAACCTGATAACCCTGTCAGACCAAGAAATGCTATATAAGCAAAATAAAGACAATACACAAAACAAAAAACTAATCCAACTTCTGGAAGACACTAATAATTCTTTGTTGATGCAACAGATTCAACATAACTTGATGAAGAAGAGTCCTCCACTTCACGGTCTTCCTCATAAGACACCTACACTTCATTTTGTTCCCCAATAGGGACATTCACTTCATTTTCTTCATCAGTAGAGGAGATTAAGATTGGCCGATTTTGTATTCCTATAGGTGGTTGGTGGCAGTCTCTCACAAACACGGCATCAGTTGAGTCTGAAGTTGATGATATATAATTCTCTGGTCTCGGGTAAATATACCTAAGCAAATCTGAGTTGTCCCCATCGCCATGAATCCACAAATAAAAGGTTGTAGGGCGACTGTCGTCTTCGAGTTTTGGTCGTAGTAGGGTGACAGTCCATTCATGTTTGGCTTTTAGTTTCTCCAACATTTCAGCCCAACCTTCATCCATGATTAAATATTTTCCTTTCTTATTCCATATTCGTTCTTCAGGTGTAGACCACCTGATCTGTACATCAAAGTTTATTCTGCCTACGTCCACAATAGCATAGCCAGGAGTTATGTTAAACGGCTCACACATCCAGAGTAGGGGAAGGGAGACGCATCTCATAAACTCACTGTTTGATAGATCATACTCCTTTACAGGAAAACGATATCCCATGTTACCTGTAATAAATAAGAAGAACAAGAACAACAAGAAGATAAGAAGAAGAATATAAGAAGAAAAATAACAAGAAGATAAGAAGAACAAAAATAACAAGAAGAACAATAATAACTCTTATGTTCACCTAAGTTCACTACTATCATGTATTAGGTTTATTATCATTCTATGATTTTGCCTCCATCCAAGCCTCTGTCGTATACACTCCATCAACACACCTTCCCAAATCATATTGGGTTCTCATCCTACCTCTGAGAACCATATCATGCTCCGAACACCACACAAAATGAGGAGGCGTCAAATGACTAAGCATATTAGTTAATATGTAAGTTCCAAACAATAGAGCATGGCATATTTGTTTTCAAGAAACAATTGACAACACTTAACACGGGAACTTCCAAACAACAAAAATAAAATGGAAAACCGATGACGCGAATGAAAGGTATGGCCACCATTCGACGTTATGGCATCATCGGGGGTGAAGGAGTGTCCAACAGAAGCCTACATTGTTCCTCCAGTTCTTCTACGTAGCGTTCTAGATACTCATGCTCATACTTTTTGTTGGTGTAAACATCGTGGTGGTTGTGATGAATTTCAACAAAATCTTTCAAGTTCATTGTCTGACCCCACAATGACTTGCACTCGAGCATGAGTAACGCAATCTCAGCTTTCAGAGAATCAATTGTAGGCCTGAGATCGATTGCCCAACGAAAGTATCTGCAACGATCTTTTCCCTAAAAAATATTATGAAGTTTACATAAATGACAACGAATGTGTAACGTACACAATGGCTACATAATATGTGTGTTTGTACAAGCGCATCTCGCGAGAAGGACATATGTAATACATTTCACCTGGTCTTTCACTGAGAATTCCAAAGTCATACAACCATGCATCGTCAGTGTTAAGTTGCAAGCCTGCCTCTAACCCACAGTCACACCGCACAACTTCAGTTGTATTAATAGACATCTACACCATGCATTTGAATCAGTCAAACGATTTATGGTAATGAAGTTAGATTGAAAATCAAAACAATAACATACAAGATAGGCCCCATTGTTTGTTCAATCTATTACACATAAACTTATCTTATGAATGTTGGACAGACATCAATGATGTTATACATCTATGATTCATTGTAACCGTCCTCATTGGAAGTGTTGTCGTCGCTAGTTATGTGAAGACGTTGGCGAAGATATTAGGACCGCGATCATAGATCTATAATTTCTACTTGTAGCCTATCAGTGTCTGCTCTGTTGGAACAGACAAAGTCACATTGGGAAGACCATAGCTGACGTTCACTGCGTGCATATGCAAGTTGTGAAAGCATTGCAGCCCTAACGGCGGTTAGTGTGGCAATTGTGGGTACAACCCGTTGCGCAGGCAACCTCATATGATATCTATTTTGATTTTGAACCCTACCGCACGTAAAATATGGCATGTGTGGGTTGTTGTCTTCAAAACGTCCATTTTGTGCATCCTTGGCATCCATATATACGCGTACAGTGGATTGAAGGCTGCATTGACAACGAGGCATTCCGTTCTCCATTTGAAGACAACCTATATTGACACAATGTGATGATTCTGATCAGGTTCCAAATAAACAATTCGGTAATCAATCTATTACAGATACTCTACTAACGAGTTTCCCAAATGAGATTAGCAATGGATTCACGTAACACTTCGCCCTCCCTTGAATCGGCCTGAGTTGAACCTTGCCCTGAACTCGGGGGAACGTCGGCTGGGGGAATGGCAGATGATGAATTCTCATATGGGAGGTCATCCATTATGGTGTCGCCGTCATTTTGCCGTCAGATGAAATTGTATAGGATACAACAAGCAAGTACGATGCGACACTGTGAATGAATAGGATATGTCAGCCCCTTCTTAAGGTATGCAAACCGTCTCTTCAGCACCCCAAATGCTCTTTCTACAATATTACGTAGTTGAGCATGTCTGTGGTTGAACATCTCTTTCTTGCTGGTGTAGGAATGTATGTTTCCTCGGTACTCAGCAATATGGTATGCTGTGTTGTGATAGGGTGCAACAAATTCACGAGTGTTGGCATACCCTGCATCTACCAGGTAAAACTTCCCCGACGGAACTGTAAACCCGCTATGGGTCTTTGCCGATTGCAGGACCCTTTGGTCGGCAGCCGACCCCTCCCACCCAGTGAGGACATATGTAAACTCCATGGAGAAGTCTACTACAGCCATGACATTGAGAGAGACATTCCCTTTTCTATCACGGTATTGATTTTGTTTGTCTCTGCTGACCAAGACAGGGATGTGTGTTCCGTCAATAGTCCCTATGGCATTCTATAAAACAAAATAATGTGTAAACATACATAGTGTTTGAAAATTAATTAAATTTATTAGGGGGGTAACTATTACCTTGAAGTATGGGTAGAACCTTGTGTTATGTAAAATGCGAGTATGTGTTGTCGTGCATGTAGTTGCGGTTAGCATGACAATGTAGTCATGGGTCAACGCACAAACAACGTCCAAGACTTCGTTGAACTTTCTACTAATGGTCTCACCGGAGTGAATGTAGTCCTCCGCCAAAGCACGATTTGTGTGTCCATGGCCAACCATCTGTAAGAAATAGCATACTGCCTCAACTGAGGTGACGCCTCTAGTACCTCGCAACAAACCACGACTCTCAAGCTTGTCGACAAAGGTCATTATAGTTTGTGGACACATCCGGTATAGGTCATAAGCCCTTTGTTCATGACCGGTCAATATTTCTAAGACCTTTATGTGGCCACTCCTGATGCTAACTGACCTAGGGATACGAGGTGGTCTGGAGGCATCAACGTCTACTGCGTCCATGATTGAGTTTGCAATAGAGTCAGCAATTAAATCACCAACGTGAATCACTGGCCACAACAAGGTATCTAATAAAAGGTTGTTGAGCATGTCATGTGTTTGCGGTTGGTCATTGGCAGACATGATGCCTACATGTACAATGAAAACAACAACATAATAATTGGTACAACATAAGACAATCCAATTAACGTGCAAAAAATAAATTTTTACATCACTCAATCAAATGAAATTGTACAGATATGTAATGTGTGTGCAGAAAGTAAATTATTACAACAGTCAATCAAATGTAAATGTTTGGATGGAAAATAATTAACATCAAATGCATACGAAATAAACCGTGCAATTATGTTCCCGATGGGCCAGCATCATTGGATGAAGGAAACCACATCGGTGGCATGCCTGGGAAGTTGGGTGGCGGGATAAATGGTGGCTGAGATGATGTGCCTGGGAAGTTGGGTGAAGAGGAAGACGACATAAATGGTGGGTGAGATGATGTGGTATTGGAATTGGGTGAAGGGAATGGTTGCGGAGACAGGAAATAAAATGAAGGCATTGGAGGTACAGATGTGCCAAAACCTAATTGTGACCTTTCCCAAAGGTCGTTTAACCACAAGGTTATCTTTGCAGGGGTGTTTTTGAGGCTAAGGTAGATGTTGCGGTTTGTAGAGTCCTTGATGGCATTCACAAGTGTAGTAAAAACAACGGTGGGGGCATCGGGGAAATTGTCATTAAAATGTTGTAAAATGTTTGCCAACTCTTCTTTTTCATAGGCTTTGGTCATGGATGTGCCTAACTCGTGAACCTTTGTGTACACCTGTGTGAACTCAGTCAGAACTTCATTGGAAAGACTACATCGTTCTTGCGGCGTTGATTGTCGTTTCCTGCGCGTATGGGTAGAAGGACTCCTACCCCCAACTGACGGGTCATATGTTCCCCCAGCCTGCACGCTTTCACCCTCACTTTGCACGGCAGGTGCGGGTACGCTACGCTCTTCTGTTTCCGATTCTGTGTACATGGGTGTATCAGCCACGCCTAAGTCGACACTTACATCATCCTCAGACGCAACATCTGTAGGAATCTGACAGTCCGCCGAAGACATTGCATGGTGTCCTCTAGCAATGTTCCTCCCCGCCATTAGCTCTATGTCGTAGTAGTGGGGAAACGGGCGCCTGAGCAACCTAGTCAGGTCCCTGTCTGCCTACGCTTTCAAAAATATGTGTATTAGGATAATCATGTTTACATGTACGGTCACAATTTGGTAGGATAAAATTTCTGAATAGTGTGCTTACCGCAATGGCCTCTTTCCACTCAGGGGTGTCCGGTACAATGGGCTTGTGCCTTTCTTCATCCCATCCAACGCCACTCTTGTTGGTCAAACCCTTCAAATGGACGTAGTCCTTTTTAAGGTTCTTCCAATGACATCTTATCTGGTCTAACTTAAACACGTCGCCAACCCTATTATTGACATCAGAAGTTATTTCCCTCCAAGAGTCCCTAGTAAAATTACCATCAATACACCTGCCTAGGTCATATTGTCTGCGCAATGTTGTCACCACAGCGACATCAAACTCTCTTGTCCATACAATACAATGGTTAGGGTCGACGGGAGGCATACTAGCGTAGTTGCTGTAATAATTGATGACAACGACCGGTAACTAAACTGAAAATAAATATAAAACAACAACCATGATAAAATAATTATAAAGATCAAATTCATTGTGTGCCTAAGTAATAAAAAAATATGTGGATTAGGAAAATCCTTTATAGATGTGCATCATAAATTTATTAGGCTAAAATTTGTGATTTGTGTACATACCGCAAGGACATGGTTCCACTCAGGGGTGTCAGGCAGTGTGGGAATGTGCATATCATCATCCCATCCAACCCCAATCACTTATTTTTAGGTTCTTCCAACGACTTCTTATATGTGTTGTGCTATACATGTTGCCCACCCTATTATAAGTTATTTATTAACTAAAATGATAATAAATTTGCAATCTACCAGTATAGTAATGACAACAAATTACTATAACTCAGCAACATCATGTGACACAAAAGATGCATCACACTAACAATAAACTAACCTAGACTGAAAAAAATCTAGCAAGGTATATTCATAATTACCTGCCACATACAATCCTCCAAAAGGAAATGCAAGTAGTTTAATAAATGGAGAGAAAGACTATTCAGAATTACCTGCCACATAGAATCCTCCAAAAGGAAATGCAAGTAGTTTAATAAATGGAGAGAAAGACTATTCACATCTACCCATAATAATATATAAAGTTGTTTTGTGCATACTAGACATTGGAAATTAGCAAAGTCAGACAAGTATTGAATCATATTTAAGGTTTCAGATATGGTAATGCATATCAATGATTCAATCTATAAATTTTTAATCTAAACAGTAACATGAGATTCTTGAATATGGAATGATGAGGTGAAAACAAAACGATATATATGAAGGGTAACTAAGTAAAGTTGATATAGCAACAGCTCGAGACCACAAGAACTCTGCTAAACAAGAACTCTGCTACTCTTATTTTGCAAATATATCAACAACTCGAGACCACAACATAAACATTTTTTTAGGCCTGCTGGCTTTATGCCAAAAGAGAGGGGCATGTTAATAGAGGGAAATAAAAAGAATAAAAGGGGACAGAGGGGTTTTTCATGCATATCTTTCATAAATCCTGTAAAATTATATGAATATCAAATTATAATGGAACTAAGTTAAAAGTTTGGCTTTAGTATTAAGATCACAAAGAAAATATATAAAGTTGTTTTGTGCATACTAGACTAAGAAATTAGCAAAGTCAGACAAGTATTGAATCATATTTTTTAGATATGGTAATGCATATCAATGATTCAAACTATAACGACGAGTAA
Source organism: Alisma plantago-aquatica (assembly GCA_963693085.1). NCBI lineage: Eukaryota > Viridiplantae > Streptophyta > Magnoliopsida > Alismatales > Alismataceae > Alisma > Alisma plantago-aquatica. The sequence goes on from OY856414.1 coordinate 668,707,521, forward strand.
CATGAGATTCTTGAATATGGAATGATTCAAACATGAAATTTTTAATCTAAACAGTAACATGACATTCTTGAATATGGAATGATGAGGTGGAAACAAAACGATATATATGAAGGGTAACTAAGTAAAGTTGATATAACAACAACTCGAGACCACAATAACTCTGCTACTCTTATTTTGTAAATATATCAACAACTCGAGACCACAAGATAAACATTTTTACGCCTGGTGGCTTTATGCAAGCCTGCCTGGCTTTATGCCAAAAGAGAGGGGCTAGGTAATAGAGGGAAATAAAAAAGAATAAAAGGGGACAGGGGTTTTTCATGCATATCTTTCATAAATCCTGTAAAATTATATGAATATCAAATTATAATGGAACTAAATTAAAAGTTTGGCTTTAGTATTAAGATCACAAAGAAAATATATAAAGTTGTTTTATGCATACTAGACTAAGAAATTAGCAAAGTCAGACAAGTATTGAATCATATTTTTCAGATATGGTAATGCATATCAATGATTCAAACTATAACGACGAGTAACATGAGATTCTTGAATATGGAATGATTCAAACATGAAATTTTTAATCTAAACAGTAACATGACATTCTTGAATATGGAATGATGAGGTGGAAACAAAACGATATATATGAAGGGCAACTAAGTAAAGTTGATATAGCAATAGCTCGAGACCACAAGAACTCTGCTAAACAAGAACTCTGCTACTGATAAACTCAACCGAAATGATAAACTAGCATCAAAAGCAACAACATTCACAAAATATACGCTTTTAACTAGCAAAACGAGTCAACTAATTCGTACTGAACATCATATAAACCCAATCTAACAACTGATAAACTCAACCGAAATGACAATAACATCAGATTAAACTGTTTACATGTTTCAATAAACAACGATTTCACAAATGTTTGGTACTTATTCGACATTGTGCCCAAACCGAAATAACCCTAAACCCTATCCAGAGACCAACCTGAGCAGAATGTCCCCTTGGAGTGACGACGGAAGCGGCGGAACCTGGGCACAAGCGTCGACCTGGGCAGTGCCGACACACCACGAGCGAGTGGCAACGATCTTCTGTGAAGCACCTCGCAACACTTCAACGAAGAGGCTAGTGTAGAAGTCAAGCACCTCACAGCACCACACCCCCAATTTAAATGCACAACACTGACTAGGGTTTCAGATTCCTCTTCTGTGCCGCCTACGCCTTCCTCTGTAGACGACATGACCATGCATGGCAGACCTGGCGAATTGAGATAAGCACCGAAACCTTGCTTTTGACCTAGCTCGGCGGTGGCAGGCGGCAGGAAGCAGCTACGCCCACACGGCCGCTTGACCGGTGGCAGATCGAGGCAGCCTAGTCGCATTTACTTCACGGGCGAGCATGCCAGAAGGTAGCCAGCAGCGCCAAAGCTAGCTGCGTCGAGAGCAGATAAGGGGGAAAGCTGCTTCGCCAGGAAGAGGGAGGGAAAGATGCGTCGCGAGGGACGCCGAGAGACGCGAGTCGGGGTAGGATCTCAAACCGGGTTTGAGATTCCAAACCTGCCTCGACCTGTTGATGCGATGATTTTGAGTCGCATTATAGACCTTTTTCATATGTGTTTTGTGCTCTAATTACTCATTTTTATGGATAATATTGCATAATTCACTCATTTCGGTCTTTGCCATCATTCTATGTCAAATCCCCTTTGTGTTACCATTTTGAGCATTATTTATCATATTATCATATTTTGTGTGGATTTACTTGGTCTTATTGTGAAATTTCAGGAAAAACAAGTATTTTCTTCCGTCGATACCATCGACCAAGCCACAGGTTGCCAGCCGAGAGGAGCAGCACAGAGTCGATACCATCGACACTCAAGTCGATGGTATCGAGATCCCTTCAGATTGTTGGCGAGGAATCCGTCGATACCATCGAACCAAGTCGATGCCATCGACACATTGAGGCTACAGCGTCGCTAAACGACAACAACCGACGCTAAAGAGAGTCGATACCATCGACCCAAGTCAATGGTATCGAGATGACCACAGGCGCTCACATCAAAAGAAAAGAAAGCTGCCGCTAATACACTGGGTCGATACCATCGACCCGCGTCGATGGTATCGACGCCGGCAGATATGCGTTGGATCTGTTTTGATCTCGATCGGACGGCTGTTGTTATTTGATGACCTAATTAGGGACTTATACCTAATGACGGCCGCCCACATGAGAGAATATCTCATTTTTTGCAATGCACGAGTGCCGAGGAAGGAGAAAAAGGAGAACGGAGGCCAGAAGCTCATCCCGGGTGATTCGGACGTCAAGTTTTTGGCGCCGTTGCCGGGGACACGGCGAATTATTGGCACTTTGAATTCTAAGAGCGGCCACTCTAGGCCACATTTTTTTTTATTTTGAAACAATTTTAAATATTCTTAAATTTCCCAATAATTGTGTTTACTCGTTCAAAGCATAGTACTGAACCCCGATTTTCTTATTTCAGGTACTTTGCATGGTGCATACACGTAGTGCAGACTACACGAATCGCACACCTGAGGTTCCACCTCCGGGACCAGAGGACGAGGATTACTACGAGAAAGATCACCAAAGCGACATAGATTCTGAATCTGAGCAAGAGCAAGCAGAATAAATGGCTGAACCACAGACAATATGGGAGAAGATCAAAGCGTCTTCTTCATCAGCTTCAAAGGGGCCTATCAAGAAACAGGGGCTCAACATTCCAACCTACAAGATTGATCCAGCGTTAATCAACTTGGTTAAATCAAATGCATTTCATGGGTTGAAGAATGAGGACCCAGTGGCACACATCAGTCAGTTTGTTGAAAACTGCGATATGGTGAAGATCGACAGGTTCCCACAGGATGTTCTGTACCTCAAGTTGTTCCCAAGTTCCCTGGAAGGAGTTGCGAGAGAGTGGCTACATAACCTCGACGATGAGTTTGTTGAATCATGGGATCATATGGTGGAAGTTTTCTTCGAGAGGTTTTTCCCTCCTGAGAAGACCAACGACATGATTAGGAAGATTCACAATTTCACCCAACAGGCGGGTGAGACATATTCTGAGACCTGGGAGTGATTCCAGGTTATGTTGAGGAGATGCCCACATCATGGGCTGGACAGAGAAACACAAGTGAAAATCTTTTATTTTGCTCTCTCCGAGCACGATAGAAGTAATCTTGATTCATCCGGATCCGGATTCTTTCTGAATAATACAGATACCAGATGTTGGGAGATATTAAAGAACATGGCTAGGAAACAGTCATGGGGCGACAGAGGTGCAGTGGAACAGGTCAAGGCTGCTGGTGAATCCAGAATAGTGAGGGAGCTAAATGATAAGTTAGATCTCCTAGCTAAGAAGCTGCTAACTAAGGAAGATGCATCTGAAGATGAGGAGGCCCAAGTGAAATTCATGCAACAACAGGGCTATAGAAACAATGACTATGCATGGAGAAAGGATAAAAAGTTTTCATGGAAGGATCCAAATAATTTTCTGCAGGATCCGGATGCCAAGCCACAGCAGAAAGCCGAGGATAAGAACAATGATTTGCTAAGTCAAATGGTCCAACAAAACCAAGAGACGATGGCCATGTTTGGTAAGCAATTGCAATCTCAAGGTGATATCCTAACCAAGTTTGGGCAGACGCTGCAAAGCCATGGAGCACAAATGCGGGCATTAGAGACCACCGTGGTGCAGATTTCGAGTGTAGTGGCGGCCATCAAGCACGCCAATGAACAGAAACCCGTAGAGAATGCGAACGTGGCCCAAGCACATCATCAGGTTAAGTACATGTATGTGGTAAGAAATGAGGAATCTCAGGTGCAAGAAGCTGTAGAAGTAAGAAAAATGACTTTCAATGTGAATGCAACACCGGCGATACCATATCCACGCACGTACTATGGATTGCCGGGCGGAAACCCTTTATTCAGAAAATCACAAAGAGTTGTGAATATTGTATCTCCACCTAGGCAGGAAGAACAAGTGCAAGTTGTTTGTGCACGTGTGGAAACATCGAATGCGAGAGAGGAACCACAACAAGTTATTACTGTTGATGATGTCTCGCCAAAGCCCACGTCAGAGGGAGTGATTGAAGCAAGCTTAGGGGAGATACCCCTGAAAAGCTCTTATGTGCCACCTCACAGGCGTGTTGATGCAGCTGATGTTTCGGATCCGGTCAATCCGAAGTCGAAGAAAGAGCATCGTCATTTTAAGAAATTCCTGGAGATATTCCGAAAACTCCACATCAATATTCCATTAGTGGAGATGGTCGAGAAAGTACCCGCCTATGGGAGGTTCATCAAGGAAATCATCAATAAGAAGAGGCGGATAAAAGACGATGAAATTTATTGGGTGAATGAGACAGTGAGCTCTATGATCGACGGGGGTTCACCAAAGAAGAGAAAGGACCCAGGAGGTTTTTACATACCGTGCTCAATAGGTGGTCAACATTTTCCTAAAGCGCAATGTGATTCTGGCGCTAGCATAAATCTCATGCCTTTGGCGACATTTCAAAAGCTGGGGTTAAAAGAGATAAAGAGGTCAGCCGCAACAATTGAATTGGCGGATGGGTCTACTGTGAGACCCTATGGAGTTTGTGAAGATGTTCTAGTCAAAGTGGACAGATTCATATTTCTGGTGGACTTTGTCGTCATGGATATGCCACCACTCCAAGGCTGTGAAATTCTCCTAGGAAGATCGTTTCAAGCAACGACGGATGTTGTGACTGCCTTAGGGAGAGGGACTTTGTCTTTGGGTATTGGAGGAGATCGAGTTGAATTCAAATTACCGCATGATCCTCTAAGCGCAGTCCCCAATGTGAAAAGATGACGAGTTTCAAGACGTCTAGCCTAAGACGTTAAAGAAGGGCGCTTGTTGGGAGGCAACCCAACCATTGGTACATTAGGATAGGTTAATTTTAGTCATAGATTGTTTTTATTTCGTTTAATTTTAGTGTAAAGAAGATACCTTGATCCGTTTGTTCAATGTGCAGGCACAGGCAGGGTCGATACCATCGACACACTGGTCGATGGTATCGACATGGGTTCAGGTTGACAGCTGCAAAAATTGCACTGAGTCGATAGCATCGACGGCCCCGTCGATGGTATCGACATACCTACAGGCAGGTCGCAATAAAAGTGTCGATGGTATCGACATGCCAGTCGATACCATCGAGATCTCTGAAGAAGTTCAGACGAATTTTTCTCAGTCAACTCGATACCATCGACGGCCTCGTCGATGGTATCGACATGATCACAGGTTGAATGCAACAAAACGGCGGTGCCGCAATAAAAGCCGTCGATACCATCGACCTTCGTCGATGGTATCGACATCCATGTCACCGATCCGCGCCAAGGCATCGACGACGATTGCGAGTCCACGTCAGCGATCCGGGTGCTGTGTCGATACTATCGACTTCCGTCGATGGTATCGACACGTCAGCAATCCGGGTTTCTCGATCCAGCAAACGTCAGCCGTCGATACTCGCGAGGGAGGCGGATACCAGCGAGACGCGTCGATACCATCGACCCGCGTCGATGGTATCGACGGGCGACAGTAGCGCCGGCCAAGTCTATTTAAGGAGACTTGCAACGTCATTTGACGTCACACCTTCAGAGCAAACGTCCTCCTTTGCGCCGAGCATCTCCCCCGAGCCTCCAAGACTGAAGAGAAGCAACATCGAGCGAGGATCTTCACCGAGCGGAGACTTTCTTCTCCATCTTCACCGAGCTCTCTTCTTCTAATCCCATCTTCTCGCAACCATGGTGCATGTCGCCGGAGCTTCGTCATCGCGCGCAAATCCCATGGAGATCGAGGAGTTCGTTCCTCCCCCGACCGCTTCTGTTCCTCGCCCACGCCTGATTCACCCTTCCATGGAGGCGAGGAAGGTCTACGAGGAGATTATGAAGCGGAAGATTGAGCCGACCCGGTATGTGGACCGGGGCATGCTTCAAGAGCTTGGTTTTGAGGCCAACTTGGCCTATGTGCTTCACGGACAAGCACGTCACACCAGCCGACGTCCCGACGAGCTGCAGTACCATGCGGATGGGCAGCCATTTTTCTGCGAATGGCCCACCTACAAGGAATTGGTGGCAGAGTTTATGGCGTCCCTCGACGTCTGCGTCGTGCCAAACGACGTGGTGGCGTCGGATCGTGAGTGGATCAGGGGCCGAGTGTCCTTCCGGTTGTTCAACAACAACTACAACATCACGCTGGTCCAGTTCAATAAAATCTTCAATTGGAACCACTCCCAACATGATCACCGACGTCCAGACTCTCGCACCGACTACGACAAGATCTTCGCCGAGCTAGTTACAGTGCCGACAAGAAAGACCGTGAGCTACCATAATGCAGCGGTAGAATATTTTGAGCACCCTTTCGTCCGGGTTCTTCACCGGATGTTGAGCTTGACGTTCTTCGCTCGGAGTGATTTGGCGTTGAGCAAGTTTCAAGAGAGCGATCTCTTCTTCCTCTACGCACTCCTGAAGCGACAACCATGCAACTGGGGGGCGTTCTGGCTACAGCGCGTCCTGGCGGTGAAGAGGAGTACAAGGAAGGCTCCGATCCATTTTGGTGGGCTCATCACCAAGTTGGCGTCCTACTTGGGGCTGAATTTTCAGTCCATGACTCCGATTTCCACAAAGAGTAAGGTGAACGTGCAACACTTGCACCGTTCAAACCTTATCCTTCTCCGGGATGGGTTGGCGTACGCACATTGCCACGTCAACCAAGCTTATCAGGAGCGCTCACTGCCGGACGACGTCTTCAACATCGAGGGCGCACAGCATTTTCGGTGGCCAATCATAGCCATCGAGTCCTCCAAAGAAGAAGAAGGCAACGACGAGCAAGGAGGCGAGGCTGAGGAGGAAGAGGAGGCTTTCACACCTCTTCGTGCACGTGTAGCGCCACGGAAGCGTCCTAGGATGCATCCGGGTGCGTCTTCATCATCACAGCCCCAGCCGCCATCACCACAACCCTCGCATCCAGGCGAGGATGTCTACTCCATGCAGGGAATGTACACAATGCTACAGGATATACATCAGACACAGCAGCAACATCTAGAAATGTATACCGGTATTCATGATACTACGAGCCGATTACTTGATAATCAACGGGCTATGTTCGAGAATGAACGTCTCCTCCTCGACAACCAACAGCAGATACACAATCGGTTGCAAAGGATGGAGATGCAACATGAGCCCTTTTACGACCATTACTGGAGTCAGAGCTACTTTGGAGGCTATCCACAGCCTCCGCCGAGGACCCATTACGATCCGAGCTTCCAGGGGGAGTATCCTTCTTGGGATCCTACGGCCCCGCAGTACCCACCTCCGCCTCCACAAGAATGATCAGGGTATCTCTGTTCCACTCTTAAGATTGTTTTTTACTATGAGGCCATAGTCGAATTCAAGCTTAGGGGGTAGCCGGAACAACTCTATCTTTTCTTTTGTTGTTTTTAGTTTTTGTTTTGCTATTTGTTTTTGCATTTTTAGTTTTTTTTGTTTAGGATCCACATCTATCTAGTGTAACTGTGGATGTCGTAAAAGTTGTCATCTCGCTGTGTATTCATGGGGAATTTCAGGGAATTTTAAAATTTTTGTGTCTTTTGGATAGCTTGACTTGGTTGTCCTTGGGGAACTTAATCCTATGAAAATGATTGATTATGTCAACTTTAAAACAATATGTCACACCTATACTCCCATTGACTCATGAAAAGTGGATAGTAACGGTTGTTTGAGCCTAACCTAACCAAATGGTAATGAGACCTTAATTGGATATAAGAGAGAGAACCCTTTGAATCACTACACATGTCAGTAAGGAGGGACACATAATACTCTTCTAAGGTTCAGTCATCTAATCTTGTGATCATTCCACTTCATTTTTCCATAATCCACCTAAGAATTGGAAGTAAAGCACAATTTTAATTCCTTCTTGTGTGCATAGCATTTAGATAGGAATTGCATTGATATTTTCCATACTTTTGCATAAAAAGAGAAAAATATAGGGATTCATGCACATTACCTTTAGGTGCATGCCATGTAGTTGCACTCATGACTTTCATGATTATCATGCATAAAGTACACCATGTATCTCAATTTTTCCTCAAAAGTGATCTAAACTGTTCCATACCTTCGAAATATTGCAAAGATTTCCAATCATGAAGAAACCAGCCCAATACATGTATCTCTAAGCAATTATGGATATATGGGCTAAAAGAAAGAATTTTTTTTTTCTTCTGAAAATCTGAAAAAAATTTGAGAAAAGAAAAAAAAAAGAATTTAGAAGGAAATGGAATAAGAGGGAGAAAGGAACATGATATCACTTGCATTACAGGAAAATTGAGTACATGATGTGGCTTAAGTAGATTTCCATCTCATTTTGAGGTGGAAGGTTAGTGCATGCATCATTTCACCCAATTTTAGGCATTAGGGCATTTTTAATGTGCATTTGCATCATTTATGACATTTTGTTTTTATGCATATTGAAACTGTGCAATACTTCCAAGTTCTTCCATGAACCACCCATTCCATCCACCCATTGCTCGGATTGGTAGGCCACCGTGAATTTCTCCTCACTAATGATTATCAGGAGAACTGCTTCCATGTAGATGGTAGTTAGGGCGAGCAATGTAGTGTAGGCGATCACAAGATGTGCCAATGCTGAATCGGCGAATTTTATTATGTTAACTGCCTTATGTGATAGTGTTCATCGGTTTGAAGGATAATTTCTCTTATTGATGATTATTGTCACCTTTAGGGTAATTACTGTTGTGTGGTGAGAGAAGGCCGGGTTGAGAACGTTCAGTGGGAGTCACATGGGATGTGGGTTGGTGTGTTGATTTTTAGTTGACATCTGCAATTCTATTCTAAGGATTAGTTGCTCGAGGGCGAACAATGTTCAAGCTTAGGGGAGTTTGATGCGATGATTTTGAGTCGCATTTATAGACCTTTTTCATATGTGTTTTGTGCTCTAATTACTCATTTTTATGGATAATATTGCATAATTCACTCATTTCGGTCTTTGCCATCATTCTATGTCAAATCCCCTTTGTGTTACCATTTTGAGCATTATTTATCATATTATCATAATTTGTGTGGATTTACTTGGTCTTATTGTGAAATTTCAGGAAAAACAAGTATTTGCTTCCGTCGATACCATCGACAGAAGTCGATACCATCGACCAAGCCACAGGTTGCCAGCCGAGAGGAGCAGCACAGAGTCGATACCATCGACACTCAAGTCGATGGTATCGAGATCCCTTCAGATTGTTGGCGAGGAATCCGTCGATACCATCGACCCAAGTCGATGCCATCGACACATTGAGGCTACAGCGTCGCTAAACGACAACAACCGACGCTAAAGAGAGTCGATACTATCGACCCAAGTCGATGGTATCGAGATGACCACAGGTGCTCACATCAAAAGAAAAGAAAGCTGCCGCTAATACGCTGGGTCGATACCATCGACCCGCGTCGATGGTATCGATGCCGACAGATATGCGTTGGATCTGTTTTGATCTCGATCGGACGGCTGTTGTTATTTGATGACCTAATTAGGGACTTATACCTAATGACGGCCGCCCACACGAGAGAATATCTCATTTTTTGCATTGCACGAGTGCCGAGGAAGGAGAAAAAGGAGAACGGAGGCCAGAAGCTCATCCCGGGTGATTCGGACGCTGCTGAAGACGAATTCCACCACCGACAGGCGGGGAAGCTCGTATTCTACGCCAAGGATCTACCGGTTCTTCTCCGTTCAGGGGTTTTCCCACTTGTTTCAAGTTTTTCTTATGAATTCCCCTATTTCTACCATGTATTCGTGCGAGATGAACATGAGAGGCTAAAACCCTCCATCTTTAGGACCGGGAGTAGCCCGGGAATGCATTGTATGACAATTTTATATTGATAATTCACATTTTCTCTCTCAAATCCGTGGTATAGTTTCGTTTTATCCATATATATTGTTATGCTTGATCACCATAATAATAATTTAATGCCCTTAATCACTTCGACAGAAGGATTAACGGTTAAAAAGAGACGAAACCTACATTAATCAATAAAACCCTTGACAAAGGAGTTGTAAAATTAATGGTGGGAACTGAGAGACCGTTTTTAATGCGCTTAGTCTAGGGGAATGATTACTACGACGGTGGAATCAACCTAGACCTAAGTAGTGAATTACACCACGACAGTGGGTAATTCTGTTTTCAGGCCACTACCCGGATAAAGAGAGAAGAGTGAGGAATTATATAAAACCTAATACAATGTTGACCCGCGGTGAAACCGCAATCCTAAAGATACCCTTTTTAATTGATTAAATTAACATTTAATTGATTGTTTTCTTTGTTTCATTTTATTTTCTTTTAATTTAGACAACAAACCTTACTTTATTATTCGGCCTAGCTGATTGCGATTAGTTAGTAGAAGTCTCCAATAATTCACGTATCCCTGAGTTCGACTCGGGCCTCACAAAGGCATATATTACTCGACGCGTATACTTGCGTTTAAGCGCGTAGTAAAATACACGTCACCTGTACTGCGTCAAGCTCGAAAATGGGACTGACTAAACCCAAAACGGGGTCCGAACCAGTCTCATTGCCAAACGGAAACCCAGCCCGAGCCGGACTGGTTTGGTGGTTTCCGCCCGAACCAAACAGGGGCCTAGGGACTGGCGCCATGGCGCGTTCACGAGTCCTTTGGCGGTTTCCGGCCAGATTATTCAGCACGAAACCCCGGTTCGGGTTGGCATTCGGATTTAACAGCTGCTATAAATTGGCCGCGGAGCAAACCTCTTCTTCAGTGGAATCTTCTAGGCGCAGCTCTCGTTTCATCGTCATCTATCGCCTCTACGACTCGTTTTCCTCCTCGCCCTAGTTTCTTGTGCCGCAATCCATCACCGAGTCCATGGCTGGAGTTGGTCCCCTCACCCAGGATTGGGAACCCGTCGTCGTCCGCAAGAAGGCCCCGAACTCCGCCGCGAAGAAGGACGAAAAGGCTGTCAACGCTGCCCGGCGTAGCGGAGCCGAGATTGAGACTCTCAAGAAATGTATAACCCTGTCACCTTTTCTAGCATGTTCGTGCCGGCATGATCGGTGCCATAGTTGATTTGCCATTTTCTCCCCGCCTTTCAAATTTAGACGATGAGTTCGTATTAATTCGTGGCGATCATGGATCAAGACTTAGTACAATCTGGGGCCAATCATTTGCTTTACATAAACTAAACGTTGTTTCGGTCAATATGCTAGTGCTAGAATGTATTGTCAATAAAGCGTGTTACTATCCATTTATCATCTTCCTAATACAAGAGAATAGCGGGAGCCACTGATGACAGTATCGAGCGATCTTAAAAGGTGAATGTGAAGTAAAGGGATCCTAGGTGTTCTTTTAATTGATACGCCTAACTGTTCCTTTCCCTCCCCGTATGTGCTATTGGTATGATGGTAGCAACTTGGAATCTTCTTTATTACATTTATCTGAGTACAATTCTCCAAGTACGATGAGAAACATTGAGAGCCAATGAAACTAACATCCAAGGTTCTGAAAATCTGATCATCAGTGTAGTAAAAAGGGATCACAGTTCAGTGGTGATAAGGATAGATTGTTACTGATTGGTGGCTTCTTAGTTCTGAATGCTTTCTGCACACACCAATAAACTCCTTTGTTTTTATTAATACTTTTTCACATATGTCAATTGGCACATAAATGTATGCCTACACGTCTTATATACATATATAAGCTATGAATAGATACATACCAGTATAACAGGTACGTTTCCAATTTCATTGGTTTTAATATTTCAGCATACAACATTTGAATCTTGTTTAGATATTGCACGTGCCCATGGATAGATGTATAGTATGTGGAAAAGATTTCAAATGTATTTTACTACCAAAATACCTCAATTCACCTATACTCGGTCGCTATTTCAGAAAATCACTATAGTGGAGCTGGGATAAAAAAATTGTTGTAACAAGGAGTTGAACTTGCACTTACAAATAAAAATAAAGAAGCTTGTACTAATCTGATAAGTGATAACTAATGTTTTTGTTTAGTGCCTTGAAATCATCATGTGTATGAATGTAGTTTTGTCTTATGACTCGGGGGCTGAGCTAAAAAAAATGTTGTAATAAGGAATCGAGCCCACACCTATAACTACAAGTAAAGAGGCAGCTTGTCAATGCAGCTAACTATTCCTTTTGTTTAGTTCTTTGAAATATATTAAATGTATATATCTATAGTTTGCTTTACACACACACACACACACACATATATATATATATAGCTATTTGAATGTTTTTTTTGGGGGGGGGAGGCATAGCCCCAGTAACAATACTTTTTATATTGGTACTTATTATCGTCGATGGAATGTTTTTTTTTTCTTCTTCTTATTCAACTGATTCAGATGATGACATATAATGAAATAGGTCTAATAGATTTAGTTAATTGACTAATGAAATGAGTTAGAATATAGCCTATTTAGTTAATAGGTTATTAGTCTATTGTCTATATGGGCCCTGTTGCCCATGGCCCATTAGGGTTAAGTCACTTCCTTTGTGCTTCCTTGTATTAGCCTCTTTTCCTATATATAGGATAGGGGTGTACATATCAATAGAACAACACAATCTTATCATATACACTTCTTCACATGGTATTAGAGCAATAGCCCTGAGGGGAGAACCCTAATCGCCACCCCTCCTTCCCTCTTCTCTCTTCGACGCTCGATCCTACCCTAGTAGCCGCTGTCCCTTCTCTCCTAGAGCAATCGGGGGACAACCCACCTGCGGGCGGTTGCCGCCTCCGTCCATGGCTTAGGCCACCTGTTAAGCACATCCCTACCTCCATGGTTGCATCATCTTCCCATTTAACATAAATTTCTCGACACTATCCAGTCTGAGTCTCTAGACGACGTTATTTCTCGTCCAGATCTATCCGTAGTCGTCGTCACTTTCCCCGAGACTCGTTCTTCAAGTAGCTCCAGTCGCCGTTATTGAAGAAGCCACACCAAGTAGACCAACCTTCCGCTCTAGCAACCGTCGCCACAATCTTCGCTGCCATAGTCACAAATTTGGTATTCGGGATATGTTCGACTGAGTTGAAAAATTCAGATCTCGGCAATCATGTGGGAAATTCGAGTAAAAAGCGGTCAACGTACCGTAAAAATACGGTCAACGATTCAGGAAAAAGTGGGAAAAAAATCGGAGCATATATACATACATTGCATGCATCTCGTATGCATATATATGTTTGCACATATATATTGCATACATATCTATAGCTATAAATGCATATGCATATCCATATATTACATACATACACACATGTGTTGACACATACATATGCACTCAAACTAACAGTCTTAATCAGTATAATACGGGAAACGAATGTATACAATTGGAAAAAAATATTAAACGTGAATAATTCACGAATAATACATGAATAAATGTAGTATTCAGAAGTTGGATTTATTTGGCCGTTTCATACGTCTAGGAAAAAAATTGCGTTTTAAATGCGACTTTTTAAAAAAGTCAGAGCATTTTGTGACTATGTTCATCGCCTTGTTGTCCTCCCGTCTCCGCATCGAGCTGTCGCACCAAGCATCCATCCATCACTCCACTGCTACACTTCTCGGGACCCTGGACGACGTTGATTCCTGTCCAGATTCGGCTGTGGTCAAGCAAAGAATCACCTATGTTCATGATCAAAGGAGTACAAAAGACGACGTTAATTCTCGTGGATCCATGGTGCTAGTTCTCGAGGTACTTGTCTCCTTGACAACGCGAATTCCCGTCTAGATAGTGCATCAGCCGCCGCAGACACGACATATTGCTTAAACAACATGGCGTGTTGCGCTCGAGAAATCACCTTGGTGGCATGGAGTTTTGTCTAGAAGTAAAAGGCACGACGTGTTGCTCAAAACACACGGTGTGTTCGATTCTAGAACTCGTCCTGACGGCGCAGATCACAACAAACACGATGATGTCATCCTTGGAACATGGTGTGTCGGCGGACATCAGAGTTACGCTTTCGATTTCAGAAACGGCGTGTCCACTTGGAACATGGTGTGTCGACAGAGATCCAGTTCACACCTTTGACATCTGACACGGCGTGTCGCAAGGAGTCAGCTAGTTTTCAGCGAAGGAGGTACATGGCGTGTCATCAGGAGTCTGCCTCTCAACCCCTGACAAGTTACATGGCGTGTCCAATCACAGAAACGGCGTGTCTGAAGCTGTCAACACACTTCCATTTCCAGTTTGACATCTTCCAAAGATCTCTCTCCTGCAATATTTATGATAATCGGATCCTACTATTATTTTTGCGGGGGCTCCGCCCTCGCACCCCCACATTTTTCGGCGTAAGGGCTGAACGAATGTCCTTTTCGGGGTCAAGAAAAGATCCATTTATTTTCTCCACCTGATTAATCGGGTTTTTTGCATATTGATTCCGGTTATCAGTTTTCACGCGGAGAAATCATTCTGGCAGTGCCACTTCTCCCCCTACTGTGCAAAATTTCAATAGTGTATCACCTTTTTCTACCGATGTTTCCATTTCGGTAGTCTTTTTGTTCTCTCCATACTACACCTCTCGTTTGACCTTTTTCTTTCACTCCCATCATGTGTTCATCTTTCCACATGCGACGGGGGTCATATTTCACTTTTTCCACACCATCTACTCACTCTCGTTGTATTTGGTGTGCGGGTGGGGAATAGAGGAGAGAGAGATAAAGAGGAGGGTATGAGGAGAACATGAGATAGAGGATGTGAGGAGAGAGACTTGAGATGAGATGATATTCCAGGCTATCTTCATGGAGCTTTGTATGGTTCAACATACTTGGTTTCCTGATGTCTTTGTGGCGCGTCATTCTCACTAAGCATCACATTACTTCTCAGACAACGTTGAAGGATCTTATAGTTGCAAGATTGACACCAAGACTCCTGTGTTTGTTCCGCATTATGTACGTCAAGACAAGAGTTTGCTATGCATATTCCGGCCTCTAGTCCCTTTGGTGTTGATGAAGTTTCAGTTGATCATCCATGCTGCATTGATGGTGTTCCTGATGGTTGCTTCTTCATCCTCGAAGCTCGTCATCTTCGAGCCTGTGCCAAGTTTTTATTTGCAAGGATTCATCTAGAGTGATCTTCACCGAGCTACTTCATCACGTATTCTCCGAGTTGCATCTGCTACTTTTACGTGTTGAGATGCCACCTCAACACCTCGCTCAGCGTGTTTGTGCCACATTATGCACGTCGGTGGTCATCTGTGCTAATTCCAATTGGCTACACCTCAGACAATTCAAAGACATCTCTATTGCTACATGACACTGTGCCTCTGTGTTTTTGCCACGTTATGTACGTTGCATGTGTTGAGTGCGCTTATTCCACTCCACATTCCTCTCCAGTGAAGATGGCCTAGTCGTGTTATTTTTGATTGTTTGTTTCACGTGTTCTTCACTCTAGATGCACTTCAAGAGAAAGACCTTCAAAGCTCGAGCTTCTCCAACCTGCAAAACACAGCTCAAAGAGGATCATCATACATTTTTAGTTGGGAAGTATTGTTTAAGGGGGAGTAATAATTTTTGTATGGGGAGTGACATTTCTATCTTTCAGTTTATCGTTTATTTTTTGTCGTTCAATCGAGTCATGTAACTCCAAGCTTGGACATGCATTCACCCATGCTACAACTTGAGGGGGAGTGTTAGAATATAGCCTATCTATTTAATAGGTTATTAGTCTATTGTCTACATGGGCCTGTTGCCCATGGCCTGTTAGGGTTAAGTCGCTTCCTTTGTGCTTCCTTGTAATAGCCTCCTTTCCTATATATAGGACATGGGTGTACATATCAATAGAACAACACAACATTATCGTATACACTTCTTCACAAGATCAATTTTAGCTGGATGCAAACAAGTTAGATAAGCAAATAGCGAGAAATATCATAGACGACAATGTTATACTCTAGTAAGTAGATTAACAATCACTGGAAATCATCATTTATTAAATCTATGTTATGAAGTACATATATCATTTTCCTTTAGTCTTATATTCTATGTTGGTGTATATTAAACAATTTGGTTTTTATTCTTCTATAATGTACTAAGGCTTGAGCTTTGTTGGGAAGGCCACTTATGGTTATACAAACCTTGAATCTTAAGCTGTTTGATGCATTTTTTTCTCAGATGCACGCGTGCAATTTTGTAACCTAAAATGTCCCTAATCGACAACTTGAAAGTTGCACATGGTAGAATATGTGCCCCCAACATACAATTGATAACGTCAAACAACTTGTCTAGTTTTAACTTAGCATAGCCATTGTCCTGCACATTAACTTGTGTTGTACGGGCGGACGCCTAGGCGGCCCAGGCGGCCAATGGGGTCTCCATATCTGGGCGCCCAACATCAAAGGCTATGCCAGGTGTGCTAGGCGTCCGCCCAGGCGGGCTAAGCGACCCGCCCAGGCGCTACTTAATTGTATTTACTCATATGCTTATTTGTATTTTTCTATCTACTCTTTTATTTAGTTATCTACTGATTTGTGTTTATTTATGTATTGATTTTGATACTATTTAATCATCTACTGATTTAACTCTATTTATCAACTGTTTAATTTTATTTATCAACTGATTTGTATATAATATATGCAATGTTTTAAAAAGCGTGAAGCAGGATGCGTGCGGACAGGACCTTGTAGCCGATTAAGCGGACGATTTTTGAAAAAGCAGATGCTTAAAATCTTATATATTTATATACAAAATTACATGTATGTGTATATAAAAAATGTATTTTTAAGGAAATCAGTAATACTAACCAGTAGTATCAATTAGTAATGAACGAAAACTGCAAGAAAATCAGTAAAATCAGTAAAACCATTAGAAGTATAATAGAGCAATACGATATTTACTTGGATATATTACAGCAGTACCCTAATATATACAGCTTACATACAAAGTTTGCATTCTAAAGTAGGACTAGGTATATCATAGAACATTTAATGTATACACGCTTCATATATTACTCAATACTACATGAATAATATATTTAATTAACATTACATGCTTACAGCAGCATTTTTTTTCAAAAAGCGGGAAAAAAGCGGGAACTTTTCTTCAAACCGAGTAAGCGGGCGCTTAAGGGCAAAATTAAGCGGATGGGTGTCTTGGCCGATTAAGCGGCCGCCTGGGCCGTTTTTAATACACTGAATATATGTATTCATCTACTGTTTGTATTTATTTATGCACTGATTTGAGAATTTATTAATCATCACTGATTTATATTAGTCAATCAACTGATTTGTATTTATTCATCTACTTATTTGTGTTTATTCATCTACTGAATTTGTTCGTCTACTGTTTTTTATTTAATTATCTACTCATTTGAATTTATTAATTTTATTAATACTGCTTCTGAAATTATATAAGAATCTACTGATGTAACTTTATTTATCAACTAATTCGTATTTACTTATCCACTTATGTATTTATTCATCTATTTATTTGTTTTTATTTATTACTGTATTTATCTAGTTATCTATTGATTTATGTTTATTTATGTACTAATTTTGATATTATTTAATCATCTACTGATTTAACTTTATTTATCAACTGATTTGTATTTATTGTATTTTATTCATCTACTATTTGTATTTAATTATTTATTTATGTGCTGATTTAGGAATTATTTAATCATCTACTGATTTATATTAGTTTATCAACTGATTTGTATTTCATGTATTTATTCATCTACTATTTATATTTATTTATGTGCTGATTTAGGTATTATTTAATCATCTACTGATTTATATCAGTTTACCAATTGATTTGTATTTATTCATCTACTTATTTGTATTTATTCATCTACTGAATTTATTCGTCTACTGTTTTTTGTTTAGTTTTCGACTCATTTGAATTTATTTATGTACTGATTTTGAAATTATATAATCATCTACTAATGTAACTTTATTTATCAACTGATTTGTATTTATTTATCCACTTAGTTGTATTTACTCATCTACTTATTTGTATTTATTTAGCTACTATTTTTATTTAGTTATCTACTGATTTGTGTTTATTTATGTACTGATTTTGATATTATTTAATCATCTACTGATTTAACTTTATTTTTCATAAATTTTACATGTATCCATTAAATTAATCTATCTATCTATCTATATACATACACATATACATATACATACACACATACACACACAACACACCCACACACACACACACACACACATATATATATAGAGTCAGGCTAGAATACACTCGAGTGTACGGATCGCACGAATACACTCAAGTGTGTTTCCATATCAAGACTATTTTTCACAAAATGTAAACCATTGATCTTCACCGTCATACTATAACTAGGCTACATACAAATTTTGAGCCCATTTGGATGAGTGTAAGTCACTCATCCAAGGGCAACAAAATCGACGCACGAAACTAATTTGAAATGCATAATTTTTACGGTCTTCATAACATGAGCTATACATATCCAAATGTGCTCAAATTTTGCGTATGAGTTGTTCACGAGATGTTTAAGAAGATCAACAGATTAGATTTTCAAAAAAAATATTGCATCATGAAAAACTACTTGAGTGTATTCCGCTCCGGATACACTCGAGTGTATTCTAGCATGACTATCTCTCTCTCTCTCTCTCTCTATATATATATATATATATATATATATATACATATAACGCTTGGTCGCCTAACCGCCTATACAACCATGACATTAACTGAGGAAGATTGTAATCAGCATTCTTTTCTAGATTAAGGATGGCATATATGCTAATAGGATTCTTTTACTTGCACTGTTGTACATGTTGAGTTTGTAATATCTAGTAAATTATAATTTCTTAGAGTGTACACTGGTAAAGGCTACAATTTTCAAACTTCAAATTGTTTGTTTAGTTTCGGTAAGTTTGTTTTGTGATTTTGCGAAATTGACTAGTTTTTTTGCTAATCTATTAATGAATGCCCAACATGAGCATCTTTTAGGGGCAGACTTTTATGAAACTGAGTATTCGGGAATTGGCCCCCAATCAATGACACTACATAAATATTAAGATTGCACACGTGTAATTTCTAACTATTCATATGTTTGTTAGGTCCAACAGTATGCAAAAGTTTTATATTTTGTGAAGTTTGTGTCCTATGTCTATATATATTTCCGTGCTCACATATATGTGCCCAAATATGCTTGTGGAGTTGAAGAATTGTGCTTGTTATTCGTGGCTACTTTTTCTGCTGCCAGTGAGGGGATCATATGTTGATATGATGAATGATGTTATTCATGTTGTGGAAGGGTTGTGTCGTGGGTATAATGCATAGGGGCCTTGAAGCACATGCAATGTTTTAAAAAGCATGAAGCGGGAAGCGTTTTGTAGCTGATTAATCGCCAGGCGGGTGATTAAGCGGGTGCTATTTAAAGAAAGCGGATTTGAATTTCTGATAAGATTTTATGCTAAATTACATACATATATACAAAAACTATATTTTTGGAGCTATTATACATATCTAACAATGTATGCAACTATATAAAACACCCAAATCTTTTATAACACAACTATAAAATAATGATTATATCTGAATATAATATAGTAAATAATATACCTGTCATAAATTAAGCACCCTACATCTATATAAGTGTATATAAATGATACATCAACAATTTTGTATCACATGTTTACATAGCTAAACAGTTTATAATAGACTTATCATAGCTACCTTACAAACATATTGTTACATATGCACATCATAAATTAGTCATTCATTATAGCAGTACATTTTAATCAAAATATGCAATGCATTTTAAATTAGATAATAGTAACATATAATTTACTTGGATACATTACAATAATTCCCTATTAGGGGTTTGCATTCTAAGTTATAGTCAATACGAATTGGACTGTATAATGTACTTAATGGTACATACTTACAGTAGTTTTCTAAAAAAACGGGCAAAAAGCTGGAAGAAGCGGGTGAAGGGCCGCTTTTCTTCAATCCGCTTCACAACTGCTTTAGGGGTTTTTTAATCGACGAGGACCTTTGGTGATGAAGCGCCTGCTTAAGCGGCCGCTCAGTACAATTTTTGAACCACTGAGCACATGTTTATTTAACTTAGGATACAAGCACACTCTCACTAATCTATCTACCACTGACGGTTTGCCTGTCGGGGTGCTCGAATGAAATTCCCCCCTTTGTGGAAAAAGGCTGCCCTTGGCTTCTTGGGTTTAGACACTTTGTTGTGTTTGTTTTTGGTTCATCTAGAATGATTAGTGTGTTCTAATAATAAGGTGGAGCGGTGGTGGTCCGTTCATTCTTCAATTGCAACAAATTTTTGATTAGGCATTATATGTGGCTTTCCTTGACTGTCCATGACCAAAAGAAATTTCCCATTTGGGTTTGTAACTGTCGCATCCAAATACACCATCCCACTACCCGGATTTAAAAATATCTAATTTATGTTTGTGTGTAGATTTATAATGTTTTTTCCCCGCCAAGGGTGTAGTCCACCGGATTAGCATTGTTTTTGGGTACTCCTTCCCATGACACCTGAGTTTGAATCCCCCATTTACTACCTAACAAGATGGGGGTGGTTGTTGAATCTCCCTTATGGGTTGTCCCCCTTTATTGAAGAAAAGTATTTAACGTGCTTGTGCGCATAGGGGCTGCTGCTCCCGTTCCTTCAACCTTTTGTCTTTTCAGGTTTGGAAGTGATACTGTGTTTTAGGTCCAACAATGCATTTCATATTCCACTGCTAATATGTGGTTAGTGAATCAGGCCTGTGGATTTGGGCTTCAAGTTGTAATCCTGAATCTTGGATTTGTGATTGTCCTTTTTGCACTCTTGTTGGCAGTGAGCAGTTTAGTGTGAACAATTTGTGCAGATATACTTTGCTTCTGAGAAATATTTATTTTCCTTTTGCTGCTTTTTCAACTGCTGTCAAATTCATTAACTCCTATTAGCAAATTGGTTGTCAGTTACTTTTTAATCTCTTTAAAAATATCTAAATGGTCTGTATGAGGGTCTTTAGATATCAAAGATGTCTTTCTTAATCTATGATGCTAGCAAAAAAGTGCTAACCCAACGGAATACCTGGTCTTGTGTTTGGATCTGTAAAAAATAGCCTTTTATGTAGTAAAGATGCAGATCAATTCTACAGAAAAGTTCGTTTCTCAATTTCTGCAACAATTAAGTTTATAGTTTTACTTTTGCCATTTAAGCACCAACTAGAAAAATTATATGCAGTCTACGCTTGAGTAAAATTAGCCAGTGCTGATGGGTTATGTGCACTGTAGTATATGTGATGTCTTCCTTGGGGATATATCGACATATGCCCAGTTTTGAACTAGAATTATTGTGTATAGTTGAAGGGTGCTTTGAGTGGACACATTATATATCCACTTGGGGAGTGTGATTACAAGTTTTCAACATTGATTTTCTATTTTTGTATTTTCTTTAAAGAAAGCTTATATATTTGAGTCTTTAATTGCTAATGAGAAGTCAGGACAAACGGTAGATAGCTACTCTTCATTAAGGTATTGAATTTGGTTAGTTGTTGTGGTCTTTTGTTGGTAATCAAACAGATGCATGTTTAAAGTGCCATTGGTTATATTGAGAATCAGTAGATGTATTTGTTAAATGGGAGCATGACAGAAGTATCACAAATCCAATTTGGCAAAGGACTCTTCAACTGGTGGACAGAAAAGGTGGGCTTTATATTGTTTGGGGGGGGGTTGAGGGTGCTGATGTGAATAAAATGTCCCAAGTGAATATCTCTAGATGCTTGCTATAGTGGACAAGTAACACTAAAATGGGCATAATTTCCTTTCATATGAGGTGGTAGATCACCCAGGGGGAAGGGGAAAAATTCGTTATATATATTTTTCCAAATAAAATACAATATCTTTTAAGAGGGTAGCATTTGATGATAAAAATAAGATGTTTAGTAGGGCGGTAATGAAGGCAATCACTTTGAGAAGAGAACCCTTCATCCATTTTGATGTTTAGTTTGATCTCAAAGGATATTATATCACAATCGCTTGTGACATGAAACATGTACATGTAATATTTGATTCAGTTGAAATGTCTAAGCCTTGAAAGATCTGATACTTCTACACGATTATTTGTTAGCCTATATATTAGGTCAACAGGAAAGTTATTTGTGAACATCATTTAGTGGTATTGTGAATATACTTTGGCATGGAATTTTTAATCTATCATGTGGAGATACCTGAAATCCATTTTAAAAAGAGGTTCTTTATGGTTTGGAACCTGATAATATAGCCTAGGATGCTCACCCATTAATATATGCTTTATTTGCTGCTTGTTAGAACGGAGGAGAAATATATTGTTAGGGTTCTTTACAGTGAATGGGTGGTGTACATTTTTGGAATAGGAATGAAATAAAGTTGTTTCTTATTGTTTTTAAATTTCTTGTAGAACAATGTAATATATTGTGATTTTAATGTAAGATATTAAACACAATATTTGAATCTGCACAGCTGTTCCCTTAAAAAAATTGCTCATATCCAGTTGACATGATGCATTGGATATTAGTTGATTCTCTTCCTCCTTTTTATATATATAGTTTAATTTTTTTTCTTTACATGTGTTGGTTTAATCAACTCACTTTTCCATTTTTTGGCTCTTATTTTTGAAGCTAATGCTGGCACCAACAAAGCTGCATCCAGTAGCACCACTTTGAACACAAGGAAGCTTGATGAAGATACAGAGAACCTCACTCGTGAGTGTTGAAAGTTTATGAGTATTTTGTCCTCTCAGTTTTCTTTTAAATTAGAATAAGCGCTCTCCTGGTTTGTTGCCATGATTTATGCTAGGTCTTATATTCATTTTTTAATGTATACATGCTTTGAAATTGTTCTTATCTGAGTTAATAACTGGCTTAGATCTCTGTATATATTTTTTAAATTTTGTGTAGGTTGAGAGGAACTGCATTGGTTGTAGTACTTAGGTGTATGATCAGGGTTTTGTGAAGAAATATATTGAAAATTGCTCCATTCAGTATTACAAAGTTCAAGTACCCAATGACAATCCTATGTTTACATTTGTTTTGGAAGGGGATGCAATTGACAAGGCTTTTCCTTGGTGATTTATCGTTAATTTTTGGTAATTGGATCTTCTGTTCATACTTACCTGATTTTCTAATCTTGCTCGGTAATTTAGTCATGTAGATCTTAGGGTGATATTACCAGCTAAATCTCATATACAATATGATATACTTCATAATATAATTCTATCAAAGAGATAAAGAGTCAAGAAAGGTAATATATCTATGAAATTGTGTTAAATCACTATAAAATAGCATGAAAATAAACTATCCTTTGTCTTTGTATCCATATTTTAACTTTGTACAAAATCATTTACATGTAATGACAATTCAATTCTAATGTGATATTATAATAACATAAAAGGAGGAGAGTCAATGCATATACTGATATACGTTAGATCTTATTTGAGAATAACACAAGTGAAATTAATTATGTAATCTCGTTGATTCTAGAGTTGTCAGTTGCAGTTGGGTCACTTAGTTTGTCCCCCCCCCCCTCTTTTTTGGTGAAAATGGAGTTCTCTCTAGTTTGATATACTAATTGGTGGGTTAACAATATAACCGCTTCAACTTTACCGATTCAGTATTCCCAAACTCTAGGAAATGAACACCATTATGATGTTGTTGAAGTCTTACAATAGAGGCCTATTTAGTTCATTAGATTTGCAAACGTAGTTGATCTTTTATAGAACGATTTTGAAATGGTGTGAATTGGGAAGCAACACATGCTTGTGTTGACTTGTCTTCATCCCTATATGAGAGACAACTTCAAATGAGGAGTATGGTGCCCCCTCTAGCGACAACCTAACTAGAACTTGGATATGTCTATCTCACATTGTTGTGGATCCTCAAGAGTGTCTGTTGTAATCGCGCGATGGCCACAATCGATGGTAGGGGGCACTACTTCCCCTTGGCACTTACTATAAGGATAAGGAACAAAATGCAATGAAGATTAAAGAGGTCTCAACCTGCATTACATATTTCTTTCATTTTTATGACTTCCACGTTAACCATCGTCAAACTAGAATTCTTTTACTACATATGTTGCAAGACTTGCTATGTTATATGCAGTCAGAACTGCTTGCAGTGGTGACAGTAACCATGGTCTCATGATATGTTTGTCGCAGCTGTGTTGCTATACTAGGATGAGATAGGAGACTTGGAAACATCACATATCTGAAGCTCTACCTAAGGGACAACCTGGAGGAGGAATCCAACTCCAATTATCTGTAGCTTATCTGATGCATGAATGTGTTCATCATTAAGCACAACTATAGATAGATAACTTTGCATGAATGGTGCTCGACCTGTAGATCCTTAGGAGCTGCTAGTTTTAGCATGGTAGATTATCTTAGACTCTTGTACGAGGACATGGAATATTGGCAATCTACCAAGCATAGCATTGTTATTCCGAGGATTAGAAAAAAAACAATGAAGACTGAAGTTATCTTGACTAGCATTTATCTCCACTTTACACTTTTGCATTGGCCTCTTGGATGATCAACCAATTTGGGAGATTTTCTTGGGTTCTGAGCAGAGTGGTTTGTGGAGTCCGATGGCAATCAGTGCTGGCTGCTGGCGACCTCACTTTCGGACGACCAAAACTGGCCCTAATTACTTGGGAATGTACATTAAATGGGGACTTTTATTGTGGGAAATTCTCAAGGGAAAAAAATAAAGAAGTGACTCAAAAGTAATGCAACATGTTTAATTTGATGAGTAAACGAGGGTAAAATGGGGATAAAGCAGGGACAAATCAGCCACAGAAATGGATGTTACACAAGGCCTTTGACAGACAATCCCCAGAATAGAAGGGCATGGTTGAACAGGTGATGCCTGTGTGGAACTGCTAGACTGGACGAGAATCCAGACAGGACCCTTATTGACTGATGTTGGCCGAAGTAGCTGGCGTGTTTTTGTTGATGCACTTAGGGGTATGACTGAGGCGGGACCCCATGTTCTTGCTTATTCGAACACAACCTAAGAGCTCAAGGAGGATGGGTCTTAACTCCTAAGGTGACACTGGGTCTGCGCATCATTGTCTTTGGGCATCAGAGCTGGCATCACGGTCTCTAAATTCTAAAAAACAGAGCAGCTTGGCTTCAATGGTGAAGATGCCTATGCTTTTGAGGTTTGTGCTTCAACATCCTCCCAAGGTTGGTGAAGCCTGGGCCACGGGTGGAGGTCAATCTGTAGACACATAGCGGCTGTGGCCACCAAGAAAAAAAAGGAAGCAATGGTTTTTTTTTTCAAACCATGTTTTTCTGGACTTTCTAGTTCATTTTCGAATCGCCAATTCTTGGTAGTAGGGGGGTCCCTCATGCCACAGTTGCTGCTGGCCAATATGGTTTGTGCAAAATAAAGCCCCGTATCTTACCTAGTGTCCCACAAATATAGTTGGAGACGCCGCCCTGAGCAGCTTTTGCATGCGGTCTTGGCAGGACACTCCAGTGGGGCATGCGAGTTGGCTATGTTTAGGTTAATAATACCTTTGACGCTGCATTGATTTCACATTTAAATTTCAATTGATTCGGCATGGTAATATTTTGATGCAATACCTTGGCCAATAATTTTGTGAAGAGTTGGATGCTGACAAAATGGGAAGCATGCCATAGGCTTAGAAGTAATGCAAATTAAAAAACGGTGAACACTGGGACGCACGTGAATTCCTTGGTTCTTCAAAGGAGAGCATCCGTAAGAATCCAAAAGTTGCAAACGGAATGTTTACATGTGACTACCTTCTTCCTTTTAGGGGCCATTTGGCTATAACTTTATTAAAATTCCAGTATTCTGTATTATATGAGATGTAAGATTAGTTAGTTATGATATTTATGTATATAAAATTTACAGTTTGTTGTTAGTACATTTGTGTTACTTACAAAATCATCCCAAATCCGGATGTGTTCATAACTCCCACTATCTATTCATTTTTTTTTGCTGGCTAGTCAGCTTGACATCTCACACACTTATTATACACCAACTTTATTAATTAATACACCGGCAGTGTATGTAACTCCTTAGGGTCAAATGACTGAACCAAATGTCCCCTGGATTTGCAATATATTACTTTGGTTAAACTTATTTGTAGGTATTTAAGAAACTGCTATTAAATTCTGACATTGTTATCACTTGAAAGTTAGAGTGAGTGCGCTAATATTCTTGATTTCTCATATTTGCCTTTGACATTTCCTTTAGATGAACGTGTGCCAACTGAACTGAAGAAGAACATCATGCAAGCCAGGATGGACAAGAAACTTACCCAGGCTCAGCTTGCACAGGTAATGTACTCGCCCCATTGATTCTTTTCTCGTTTCCATTTCTTTTGTCTCACTATGTTGGCTTTCACTTCAGTTGATCAACGAGAAGCCACAAATTATCCAAGAGTACGAGTCTGGGAAAGCCATTCCTAACCAGCAGATCATCGGCAAACTTGAAAGGGCTTTAGGGGCGAAGCTTCGAGGTGGGAAAAAATGATTTGAAGTGGATAACACCTACTGATGCCTAATAGTAACCTTTGTCTGTATTTGACGTGGTGTGTGGGTATTATCTGTTGTGTATCCGCAACATGCTTTCTGTTATGCGTGGTGATGCCAGAGTTGTTGAGTGCAAACCAGTGAACCCATTGGTATTGCATTTGGTATACTTATGAAAGAGTTTCTTCGGATTTCACTTTGAAGTGGTCTTGGATATGCTTGTCTGGTGTTGGATGCAACTGCAGGAATAATTCAGTGTGATAACTACATACTTTTGATCTACTTCAACACGGCAGTAGTGAATATTCATCTATTTGACGACTCTTTAATACAATCATGTGGACAATTCAATCCTCATCATAAGACATTTCGATCCTGATTTTGTGTAAGGTTAGTTACTGGTTGTTTGGTTGGTTGTCGCCCACGATGAAAAATCTGTAACGGGAATTAAAAGGCCATTGAGCGACTGGGAATGATGAGTGGTATAATAAAAAAAAAAGCCATCGAGCGATAGCAATATTTTATATCGTTCTATGTAGTTTGTTGTATGTTTGGTTGATGTGGACAGTAGTGGGATGATGCTCCTGCCTGGTAAGGCGTTTTATCCGGTGGTGACCCAGCCACAGGAGACCATTGGTAAACCGACAGTGAAAAGGTAGTCGGAAGTAGTGCATGTAGTATACAGGCAGCCGAGGCTAGGAAGTGCAGAACACATTGCAGTGATTTGCGTAGGTACATCCAAGACAATGCTAGGGCGTCGGGTCCAGATCCAGCCGACTTAGGTTTGCCTTCTGAACCCAGCAGCGTTGCTAGAGATTTAGCATTTGGTAAGTATAAATGTTGTGACCTTCATTTTTCATATTTGAACCAAGCAACATCGTTAGAGACACTTGGCAAGTATGAATGATGTATTTTTCAATTTTTATATTTGATAACAACACGAGTATTTATTAACTTTGGCATATCAAAACTAAGTCTTAGTATCACTCTGATGACATGATTTTCGAATCTGTACACCCGTGGTTCAACCAACTGTCTGGATGTAGCAGCGGTAGCAATTGATTTCTGCTAGCTGTTTCATCTCATTGCTTCCCTGACCATGCGAAGCCCTGCTGTGTGAAGAGCGTGACAATGTAGCGGCACTGAAGGGTATTATGGGAAGCAGGGTGACTTCTGTTGCAATGGCAACAGCTCGTGTGAAGGTTTGATCTCGCTGGCTACACAATTTTCGGGGAGGTCAATATTGGGGTCTGGCACATTTAGTCAGCCCCAGAGGCAAAATGGGAAGGAGTCGGTTGAGCAGCGATTCACCACATTGCCACCAACTGTGCCCAATCTTGGCGTGCGTTGTGATGTTCAACACGACAATGTTCACTGGGGAGCTTGGGGTGAGAATTAGAGGGAGGAGGGTGTTACGACAAGTGACAATGTCAGTGGCTGCCATTGAGGGGGAACTAAAGCGTTACTATGGCACAATGTGGCTGCCATTGAGGGGGAAATTAGAGTTACTATGGTACAACGGGCCAAAAGGGATAGTGGAACAAAGAAGCTTGTCGATGAAGTTGTAATGGAGAGGGTTTCAATCAACCTCCCTGGTTATGAGTATATGAGTGTAGGAGGAGGTGGTGGAAGCAAAGGTGCAAACGGGGGAGACAATGGCAGTAGAAGTGCTTGGTTTTGAACCAACACAGCGGCCAAGGAGTGACAAGTTGGGCTTTTGATGAGCAGGGTGTGAAGAGGGGGATCATGAATGCAGTGATGAAGAAGCACAACACGATGAAGGTGTTGTGGGAGGTATGCACTGATATGATGGCTTTGTAGAAGGTGAGAGTAGAGGAGGAGATGGCGATGTTGGAGTACCATCATCGTTGTGTGATATGCCCTACTAGTTGGTAGTTTGGGCCGCCCAAGGGACCTCAGTCATAACCTTGGACTACCAGTTGCACTAGTGGAAGCTAATGTTCACTTCCTCCTACATCTTGCACTTCACTAGCATGTACCTGGTGGATAAGGAGACGAAGATGAAGAACACATGGGCCAAACTCGTCTTTGGGGATTAGGGATGGAAATAAAAATTGGTTACCACAAACCTAATCAAGCCACTCGGTCCACCCTATTTTTGTGGATATTCAGTGTGTGGAATGGTTGTTGGGCCGGCTAAGCAAAATATGGGGTTTAAAGAGGGGTGGTATCTAGAAAACCATCATTCACTAATGCACAAATAGATCTCCCCTTCACACTCACACCTCGGGCGAGTAGAACCCTAGCCTTCTCAAGCCCGCAACACGTTGTTGCAAGTAGATTCACCGCTACAACTTGTTTCACATGCGTACCTTTCTAGCCTCACTGTTGCGTGTAGGTCTGTGCTTTGCTCCAACCTTGCTTCACTGCATGCACCAGATGAACTTATCTTGCCCCATCCTCACTACTCTATAAAAATGGTTCGGGACCCCCTCCTTCGTGATGCATGCATGCCATCGTCGACTACCTTGATGTCCTAAAGTGATTTCATTTCATCAACATGCATGCCATCATTGACTACCTTGATGTCCTAAAGTGCATCCATGGCATCATTGATTTGGATTTTCCCCTTTCCTCTTCACCAACACTGACATTGTTGATTTGAACATCCAAGACGTTCTACTCTGGAGTAGCAACCTGTAGTAGCAACCAATATTAGTAAAGAAGAGCATCATCTACTCTTATTCACATGAGCCGTGATTAGGTAGTCATCCTTTTTCCATCATCCTTCACCTTGATTCTCCTTGATTCTCATGCTTGTTCTTTGTTTCCTCTTTATTCTCTTGTCATTCACTCTCCTATCTGTAATAGCCTAGTCTCCCTTTCCCAGTCTATCTAGGTAATTCCCATAGTAGTCAAACCTCGCACGCCCCTACAGTAGCATGGACCAAAATCCAATAAAAAATCTATTACCTCTAGGTCCTCCTGGTCAACTCCATCAACTTCACAACTACACACACCATCATGTCCATGTTTGTTCACCGTGTCATCCCAAGCTCATGCTATTTGGGGAACTCCCCATCTTTGAGCTTCCTTTCGCCTCTCTTTTTTGACTCAAAATTTTCTTCTAACTCCCTCAACTCCTTATAACTCCCTCAACTCCTTAAGATTCTCCCTTGTCTGTGAGAAGTAGTCGAGATAAAGGACAGGTGGATCTCATTCTTTGTGTCCTTCACTCTCATTACTCATGTAATGTGAGGCTAAACACCAATTTAGCATTCCCTCTCCAATTTTAGATTTATACCCTCATGATCTTGAAGATGATGTCCCAACCATGCTTTTACCCATCCCCTTATGAATTTGAGGCTAAAAAACTCATAAGGGTGCAACCCTTGCTCATAAAAAGCCACAACCTCTCAAGTTCCCTTACCTATCCCATCCCATCCACTTCTTGTTCACATATCTTTCCGTTAGATGTTTAGCTGGTCTAACCATTATTATTAGCTATTTACTTCACTCGTAATAAGCCTTTTACATTGCTTGGCATAAGCTTTTTACATTGCTTTGAATTAGTTGTTTACAACTGTCACAATATACATGTTGTAATCATCATCACAATCACCATTGTACTTTACAAGTTTGGTGTTCTTTTGTTTCTCTTACACTTAGAATAATAGTGATACACTTGGCTTTTATTCTGCTTGCTTGAATGCATATTAGCTATCTAAATGAAAGAGACACACAATAGCCCACTACTTCTTTTAGTATTCAATCATATTGCTCCTATTTTTCACATGTTCTTGTTTTCTAGTCTTTAAAAGTTAAACAAGTAACGACACAACTAATTTTTCCTATTTCTAGTTATGGATACTCTCTTAGAAGTACATAGGTCATCTGACAATAGTTCAAACCCAACCAATCTCAATTCCGTACCTGTTGACAATACGAAACTATCATCAAAATGAGAGGTGGCAATAAGAACAAAATAAGGGATCACTTCAAGTTGGAAGTAGTTGGTGGTATTCAGAAGGCGTAATGCATACATGAAAAAAAATAGGAATAGAACCCAAGGATGGGACAACTCATTTGCACAAACATAGAAATAGAAGATGTTGAGTATTGAATGAAGAGGGGTAAGGAGAACTCTTAGGGCAGACCCACAAGTTACATTTATTCAAGAAGATGGGAGGAGATATGTATCTGGTATGTGTTGGATCTTAGGATGGGCGATTTGCTCTAGGGGGTGAATATAGCTGAATGCACTTAAACAAAATTCATTAGACCTTCAAGATATTTCATAAGATAAGGTTTTGCTAATATGGGAAATTTGATGTGCAACTAAACATACATAGCAAGTATGACAGAGATTGAAAAAAACACTTGAACAAGCTATTTAGAGTGGTTCCACTCTGCAAATTAGGAGAGAGTTAGTTCACTACCTAGATTAGTCAACCTCTATGATTTTTTAACCATTGATGCGATGATTTTGAGTCGCATTTATAGACCTATTTGATATGTGTTTTGTGCTTTTATTAGTCATTTTTATGGTTAATATTGCATAATTCATCCATTTTGGTCTTTGCCATCATTTTATGTCAAATCCCCTTAGTTTTATCATTTTGAGCATTAATTATCACATTACTATTATTTGTGTGGATTTATTTGATCTTGTCTTTGAATTTCAAGAAAAACAAGTATCGACGGAAGTCGATACCATCGACAAGACCGCAGGTTGCCAGCCGAAAGGAGCAGCAAAGAGTCGATACCATCGACGCTGATGTCGATGGTATCGAGACGTCTTCAGATTGCTGGCGAAGAAGCAGTAGATAGTATCGACACCAAGTCGATACCATCGACACATGGAGGCTACAACGTCGCAAAATGACAGAACCGACGCCAAAAAGAGAGTCGATACCATCGACCCGAGTCGATGGTATCGAGATGATGTCGGGCGCGACAAAGGAAGGGTTTGCAGCCAGTCGCTACTGTAGCGGGTCGATACCATTGACTCGTGTCGATGGTATCGACGCCGTAGGATATGAGTTTGCTTTCTAATGATCTCAATCGGACGACTGGAGTTAATTAGCGACCTAATTAGGGACTTATACCTAATGACGGCCGCCTGACAGGGGGAAGCGGATTAGCCATTGGACAAGTGCCGAGGAGAGGGAGAAAGGAGAACGGAGGCCAGAAGTTCATACCAGTCGATCCGGACGCTGCCGAAGACGAATTTCACCACCGAGAGGCGGGAAAACACGTGTTCTACGCAAAGGATCAATCGATTCTTCTCCGTTCAAGGGTTTTCTCATTCAATTCACGTTTTTCATATGATTTCCCTTATTTCTACCATGTACTTGTGTGAGATGAACATGCGGGGCTAATCCCCTCCATCTTTAGGACCGGGAGTAGCCCAGGAATTCATTGTATGACAGTTTTATAATAGTAATTCATATTTTCTCTCTTAAATCCGTGGTATAGCTTCGTTTTCTCTATATATTGTTATGCTTGATCACCATAATAATAATCTAATGCCCATAATCACTTCGACAGAAGGATTAACGGCTGAAAAGAGACGAAACCTACATTAATCGATAAATCCCTTGAACAAGGTGGTGTAAAATTAATAGTGGATACTGAGAGATCGTTTGTAATGCACTTAGTTTAGGGGATAGGTTACTACGACGGTGGAACCGACCTAAACTTAAGTAGTGAATTGTACCACGACAGTGGGCAATTCTGTTTTCAGGCCACTACCCGGATAGAGAGAGAAGAGTGATGCATTATATAAAATCTAATACAATGAATACCCGCGGTGAAACCGCAATCCTAAAGATTCCTTTTTGAATTGATTAAATTAACCTTTAATCGATTGTTTGCTTTGTTTTATTTTTATTTTCTTTTAATTTTGACAACAAACCCCAATTTGTTATTCGGCTTAGCTGATCGCAAATAGTTAGTAGGAATCTCCGACAATTCTGAGTATCCTTGTGTTCGACTCGGGCCTCACAAGGCCTGTACTACTCGACGCGTATACTTGCGTTTTTAGCGCGTAGTAAAATACACGTCAAGTTTTTGGCGCCGTTGCCGGGGATACGGCGAATTGTTGGCACTTCGAGTGCTACGCGCGGCCACTCTAGGCCACATTTTTTTTTATTTTTCATTCAATTTCAATTATTTTTACATTGTGCTTTAATTGTTTATACTCGTCTAAGCTTAGTAGTGAACTCGAATTTTCTTATTTCAGGTACTGTGTATGGTGTAGACGCGTAGTACTGACTACGCGGAACGCGCACCCGAGGTTCTGTTTTCGGGACCTGAGGACGAGGAGCATTCCGAGCAAGAGTACCAAGAAGAGGTAGATTCTAAATCTGAAGCAGAAGAGATGGCCGAGCCACAGACCATATGGGAGAAGATCAAAGCTTCTTCCTCATCAGCTTCAAAGGGGACTATAAAGAAGAAGGCGATCAACATACCGACATATAAGATCGATTTAGCGTTGATTAATTTGGTGAAATCAAATGCGTTTCATGGGCTGAAGAATGAGGATCCTGTTGCACACATCAGCCAGTTCGTTGAAAACTGCGACATGGTTAAAATAGACAGGTTTCTACAAGATGCATTGTATCTCAAGCTTTTCCCAAGTTCCTTGGCGGGAGCAGCAAGAGAGTGGCTACATAATCTAGACGATGAGTTCGTGGAGTCTTGGGACCATATGGTGGAGGTCTTCTTTGAGAGGTTCTTCCCTCCTGAAAAGACTAACGACATGATCCGGAAGATTCATAATTTCACCCAACAGGCTGGTGAAACATATTCTGAGACCTGGGAGCGATTTCAGGTTATGTTGAGGAGGTGTCCACATCATGGGCTGGACAAGGAAACACAGATGAAAATCTTCTATTTTGCTCTCTCCGAGCATGATAGGAGTAATCTGGATTCAGCCGGATCGGGATTTTTTCTAAACAACACAGACACTAGATGCTGGGAAATACTCAAGAACATGGCTAGAAAGCAGTCATGGGGAGAAAGAGAGAGAGGCCCAGTTGAGAAAGCACGAGTCACCAGTGAATCAAAGGCAATGAGAGAGCTGAATGAGAAGATGGATCTTCTCGCAAAGAAGTTACTGCAAAAGGAAGATAATGAGTCCGAGGATGAGGCTCAAGTCAAGTACATGAGACAACAACAAGGGTATAGGAACAATGACTACTCATGGAGAAAGGACAAAAAGTTCTCATGGAAGGATCCGAACAATTTTCTGCAGGATCCGGAAGCCAAGCCTATGCCGGATGCAGAAGACAAGAGCACAGAGTTGCTCAATCAGGTCATCAAGTAAAATCAAGAGTTAATGAATACATTCGGGCATCAAATCAAGCAACAAGGAGAATACATGAATCAATTTGGGCAGACATTGCAGAGCCATGGGGCTCAAATGAGGACCATAGAGACATCCATGGCGCAGATGGCAGCCGAAATAGCTAGTTTGAAGAAACCGGCACATCCGGGTTTTCTGGGGAATACCAATGTTCCCGGGGGAAACCAGCAAGCTAAGGCTATTCTGCTGAGATGCGGCAAGAAAGTGTTGAATCCAAGAACGGATGAAACAAGCACACCGCAAGATGAAGTTGAAGGTAAATCCAATGAGGAGCAACCCACACCAGTCACATGGCAAGCTGAAGACATAGTCGTTAATGGTACTGAAGAACAAGTTGAAGAGGAAGAACTGCAGAAAAAGACGCCTTATGTGCCACCCCATCAAAGGGCACAAGCTGTTCCGGTCCCTTATCCAAATAGTGTGAAGGCAAGGAAGGTAGATGCACAGTTCAAGAAGTTCCTGGACAGTTTTAGGAAGCTTTCAGTCAATATCCCGTTACTAGAAGCCATTGAACAAATCCCTTCATACGGGAAGTTTCTAAAAGATGTCATTACCAAGAAGAGGAAAATACCAGATACTGAGATCGTTGTGCTAAAGGAGCAAGTGAGTGCTTTTATTATGGGTACTTTGCTGCCAAAGAGACAGGATCCAGGGTGTTTCAACATTTCTTGCTATATCGGGAAGTGTAAATTTGGAGAAGCATTGTGTGATTCAGGGGCAAGCATCAACTAGATGCCCCTTTCAACATTTAAAAAGTTGGGACTGAAGGAGTCACGGCCGAGCAATATGACTATTCAATTGGCCGACAACTCTGTGGTGAAGCCTTATGGAATCTGTGAAGACGTCTTAGTAAAGGTGGATAGATTTGTCTTTCCGGCTGACTTTGTGGTTATGGAGATGCAGGATGAGCATGGCAATGAGCTGTTACTTGGACGTCCCTTCCAAGCTACAACCGACATGATCTTGGAGATGGGAAGAGATCGCTTGACCTTGGGCATAGCAGATGACCGCTTTGAGATGGTCCTGCCTTCTAGCATTGCGCCATCTAAAGCAAAAGAACAATATAATTTGGTGAAACATATGGATCGCAATATCTCGCTCTGCCTTGGAAAACCATTTCTGGACATGGCTCATGTGATGAGCAAGGTGGATAATGGAACCTTAACTATGGATATCATGCAGCAGACTAAGGTTGTTTCTTTGTGTAAAGCTGTGGGATTTCTGAATGATGAGAATGAGGACATTCCGCCTTCTTGGGAGGATGATGCGATTGGTATTTCTATTGTTGATGCATATACGGAACTACCGCTGGAGGCTTGTTTGTTGAATATTACATATGATTGGATGCAGAGTAATTCACTCAAGGAGTGCGCTAAAATGCTTCAAATGCTTCCATGCTTCTATGCGAGGCACTATGAAGATTTACGTGCACTTCCCCCACCGCTGCAATCATCTCTTATCAGCCCGCCAGATTTGGAATTAAAGCCGCTACCCCCACATCTCAAGTATGTCTTTCTAGCTGAGAAAGACAAGTTACCGGTGATCGTTTCTTCTTATTTGAGTGCGGAAGAGGAGGAGCAACTGTTGATAGTGCTGAAAAACCACCGAGGAGCTTTTGGGTGGTCCGTTGCAGACATCAAGGGGATTTCCCCTACTCTATGTCAGCACAAGATTCGGCTCGAGGAGGGAGCCAAGCCAGTGATTCAGCCTCAGAGACGTATAAATCCGAGCATGATGGAGGTTGTGAAGAAAGAGGTCATTAAACTTCTTGCTGCAGGGATTATCTATGCCATATCAGACTCGACATGGGTGAGTCCCACACAGGTAGTCCCTAAGAAGGGGGGAATTACTATCACTCAAAATTTATTGAATCAACCTGTCACCACCCGATTGGTAACCGGGTGGCGAGTTTGTATTGACTACCGTCGTTTGAACGCTGCCACTCTTAAGGATCATTTTCCTTTACCGTTCATTGATCAAATTCTAGAGCGTCTTGCCGGGCGATCGCACTTTTGTTTTCTAGACGGGTACTCGGGGTACAACCAGATCTCGATTGATCCTTTGGATCAAGAGAAATCTACGTTCACTTGTCCCTGTGGGACTTTTGCTTACCGTCGAATGCCGTTTGGTTTATGCAACGCACCGACGACGTTTCAACGCTGTATGCTCGCCATATTTTCTGACATGGTAGAGTGCTGTGTTGAGGTTTTTATGGATGACTTCTGGGTTTATGGTGCATCGTTTGATGAATGTCTCTATAACCTAGACAAAGTGTTGCAGCATTGTGAGGACACACACTTGGTCCTTAACTGGGAGAAATGTCACATGATGGTGACAGAGGGAATAGTGCTAGGACACAAGGTGTCTAGCAAAGGTCTTGAGGTGGACCCGGTGAAAATTGAGGTCATTTCCAAGTTGCCCCCACCAAATTTTGTAAAAGGGGTGAGAAGTTTTCTGGGACACGCCGGGTTCTATCGGCGATTCATAAAGGATTTTTCTAAAATTGCAAAACCTTTATCCGAGCTTTTGGAGAAAGATGCGGTTTTCGATTTCAATGATAAGTGTCTACATGCATTCGATGTTTTGAAAGAAAAATTGATTTATGCCCCGGTTGTT
Organism: Alisma plantago-aquatica; assembly: GCA_963693085.1. Taxonomy (NCBI): domain Eukaryota; kingdom Viridiplantae; phylum Streptophyta; class Magnoliopsida; order Alismatales; family Alismataceae; genus Alisma; species Alisma plantago-aquatica. Next base: position 668,744,016 of record OY856414.1, read on the forward strand.
CAAACACCGGATTGGACAAAACCTTTCGAATTGATGTGTGACGCTTCAGATTTTGCGGTAGGAGCCGTATTGGGGCAACGGGTAGATAATAAGCCCGCTGTGATTTTCTATGCTTCAAAACTCTGAATGATGCTCAATTGAATTATACAACTACTGAAAAAGAATTACTTGCCGTTGTGTTTGCTTTTGAAAAATTCCGACAGTATTTAGTTGGATCTAAAGTAGTTGTATGGACTGACCATGCTGCAATAAAATACTTGATGAAAAAAAAGATGCAAAGCCTAGACTCATTAGGTGGATTTTGCTCTTACAGGAATTTGACATTGAAATCAAGGATAAATCTGGGATTGAGAATGTAGTGGCTGATCATTTGTCTAGGTTAGAAAGGGTAGATGAAAAAGATTTACACATACCCATAACCGAGACGTTTCCGGATGAACAGCTTTTGAAAATTAATTCTAAAGAGCCTTGGTTCGCATCATCCCAGAAGATTGGTCATATCAGGAAAAGAAGAGATTCTTTCATTATTTAAGATACTATTTTTGGGATGATCCAATTCTTTTGAAGCAATGCAGGGACGGTATTTTACGCAGGTGTGTGTCTGAAGTGGAGTACGAGAGTGTTCTCCATCATTGCCATGCATCACCTACGGAAGGACACCATGCCAGCTCGCGAACGGCAGCTAAGGTTTTGGAAAGCGACCTTTATTGGCCAACTTTATTTCAGGATGCCTACGATTTTGTGAGGCAATGTGATCCTTGTCAGCGAGCAGGTATATCTCAAAGCGACAAGAGATGCCCCTGAATGTGTTTCAGGAAGTTGAGGTATTTGATTTGTGGGGCATAGATTTCATGGGACCCTTTGTGTCCTCAAACTCCAATTTATATATTCTGTTAGCAGTTGACTATGTGTCGAAGTGGGTGGAAGCAATCCCCACAAGGACTAATGATTCCAATGTAGTGTGCAGGTTCATGAAGGAGAATATTTTCTGCAGGTTTGGGATACCCCGAATGATAATCAGTGATGGGGGTACACATTTCAAGAATCAGAAGTTCTCGACAGTATTGAAGAAATATGGGGTCAAGCACAACATTGGCAACCCATATCATCCGCAGACTCAAGGCCAAGTGGAGGTCTCCAACTATGAGATTAAGAAGATTCTAGAGCGAATGGTGGCATCCACGAGGAAGAACTGGAGTGCCTTACTACCGGATGCACTGTGGGCGTACAGAACGACTTACAAAACACCTATAGGCACCACGCCTTTTAGGTTGGCGTATGGCCGGGCTTGTCACCTACCGGTAGAGTTGGAGCACAAGGCCCATTGGGCACTTAGAAGGCTAAATCTAAGTTATGATGAAGCTGGGAGAAAGAGAATGTTCGAATTGAATGAGCTGGATGAGTTACGGATGACGACATATGAGAATGCCCGGATATACAAGGAGCACACAAAACTGATCCACGATCGCCACATCGAGTTGCGCACGTTCAAGAAAGGAGATAGTGTTTTATTGTTCAACTCTCGAATCAAGTTGCATCCCGGGAAGCTCAAATCCCGGTGGAGTGGACCGTTCGTGGTGGAAGAGGTCAAACCACACGACGCGATTTTAGTGCGTGATGGTGATACCACGTTCTTGGTGAACGGACAGAGGCTGAAACTCTATTTTGGGGAGAGTTACAAGAGGAAGGTGAATGAGGTCAAACTCATTTCACTTTTGGATGAATGAGAAGCCCATAAGCCGTCTAGCCTAAGACGTTAAATAAGGGCGCTTGTTGGGAGGCAACCCAACCATAGGTACATTAGGATAGAGTATTTATAATCATAGGTTGCTTTATTTTTGTTTAATTTTTAGTGTAAAAAAAAGATACCTTGATCCGTTTGTTCATTGTGCAGGCTGAGGCAGAGTCGATACCATCGACACCCTCGTCGATGGTATCGACAAGGGTACAGGTTGACAACTACAGATTTCGTTCTGAGTCAATACTATCGACGCCCTCGTCGATGGTATCGACACACCTACAAGCAGGTCGCCCAACAACAGTCGATAGTATCGACACAGGCGTCGATACCATCGAGATCTCTGGAGAAGTTCAGACCGATTTGTCTCAGTCAACTCGATACCATCGACGGCCTTGTCGATGGTATCGACATGGTTCCAGGTTGAAATGCAAAAAGGCGGTGTCGCAATGAAGCCAAGTCGATACTATCGACACCTGTTGATGGTATCGACCATCCATGTCACCGATCCGAGCAAAGAAATCGACGATGATCGCGGCTTCCACGTCATCGATCTGGGTGCAGAGTCGATACCATCGACCCATGTCAATGGTATCGACACGACAGCGATCCGGGTCACAAGATCCAGCAATCGACGACCGTCGATACCAGTGAGGGGCGGATAGCATCGACCCAAGTCGATACCATCGACTCGCGTCGATAGTATCGACGGGACAACAGTAGCGCCGGCCAAGTCTATTTAAGGAGAATCATTACGTCATTTGACGTCACACCTTCAGAGTGATCTCCTCCCTTTGCACCGAGCACTCCCCCGAGCCATCCAAGAGCGAAGACCAGCATCAACGAGCGATGATCATCATCGAGCGGAGATCCGATTCTCCAATCTTCACCGAGCTCTCCTTCTCCAACCCCTTTCTCGTCGCCAACATGGTGCATACAGCCGGAGCTTCGTCCTCACGCGCAACTCCGCTGGAATTCGTACCACCACCACCAGGATCGGTCGCACGTCCCCAACTCATCCATCCTTCCTCGGAGGTTCGAAAGATCTACGAGGAGATAATGCGGAGGAAGATCGAGCCTACCCGGTATGTGGACCGGGAGATGGTCCGAGATCTGGGATTCGAGGCCAACTTGGCCTATGTTCTTAACAGGCAGGCCTGTCACACTTCAATAAGGCCTGGCAAACTGGAGTTTCACCAAGATGGCCAGCCGTTCTTTGGTGACTGGCCGACATATAAAGAGTTGGTAGCCGAGTTCATGGCGTCGTTGGACGTCTCCATCGTTCCCAACGACATCAATGCTACCGACCGCGAGTGGATCCAGGGCCTGGTGTCTTTCCGGCTGTACAACCACGACTACGTCCTCACGCTGAAGCAGTTCAACACAATTTTCAATTGGAACCATTCCCAGTACGGCCACCGACGGCCGGACCACCGCACCGATTATGACGTAATCTTCTCCGAGTTGGTGACGGTGCCACAAGGGAGGTCGGTTAGCTACCACAACACTGCGGTAGCCGACTTCGAGCACCCCTTCGTCCGGGTCTTGCATCGGATGCTGAGTTCCACAGTTTTTGCGCGGGGTGATCTGGCCCTTAGCAAATTTCAGGGTTCCGATCTTTTCTTTCTATACAAACTCCTGAAGAGACAAGAATGCAATTGGGGTGCATTCTTTTTACAGCGTGTGTTGGATGTGAAGAGGAGTACGAGGAAAGTGCCGATTCACTTTGGTGGGATCATCACCAAGATGGCGTCATACTTGGGACTAAATTTCCAATCCCTCACTCCTCTTTCTACGAGAAGCAAGGTCAACTTGTAACATCTTCACTAGGCCAACCTAATTCTTCTCCGGGATGGCGTGGCATTTGCGCATTGCCACATAAATCAAGCGTACCAGGAGTGCGCGCTGCCGGATCCCGTCTTCAACATCGAGGGCGCACATCATTTCAGATGGCCGATCATAGCCATTGACTCCGATGATGAAGAAGGCAGCAATGACGGCGGCGAGGACAGACAGGACGACGAGGCTGAGGAGGAAGAAGAGGCCTTTACACCTCTTCGAGCACGAGTAGCACCCCAGAAGCATCCTCGGATGCATCCGGGTGCGTCTTCATCATCATAGCCTCCGCCGCCATCACCACAGCCCTCGCAGCAGAGCGAGGATGTTTATTCTATGCAGGGCATGTACATCATGCTCCAAGATATTCAGCAGACGCAGCACAACCACACCGCTGCGTACGCCGGTATTCAAGATACCACCAACCGACTTTTTGTCAACCAGCAGGCGATCTTCGAGAATGAACACCTTCTTTTCGCAAATCAAGAGAACATCCATGATCGGCTGCATAGGATGGAGCAGCAACAACAGCCGTTTTACGATCATTACTGGAGCCAGAATTATTTTGGGGGGTATCCACAGCCTCTTCCGATGCCCCAGTATGATCCGACTTTCCAGGGGCAATACCCATCTTGGGACCCCACGGCGCCGCAGTACCCGCCTCCACCTCCACAAGAGTGATCGGGTATCCCTATTCCAATCTTTAAGTTTGTTTTTGACTATGAGGCCATAGTCGAATTCAAGCTTAGGGGGGTAGTTGGAACAACTCTATCTTTTATCGTTTTCAGTTTTTAGTGTTATTGCTTTTGTTCTCTTGTTATTTGTTTCTTGCAATTTTAGCTTTTGTAGGATCCACATGCTATCTAGTGTAATTGTGGATGTCATAAAAGTTGTGTCATCTTGCTGTTAGTGCATGGGAAATTCAAGGGAAATTTGAAAAATTTTGTGTGTTTGGATAGCTTGTTTTGTTTGACCTTGGGCACACATCCTATGAAAATGATTGATTATGTCAACTTTAAAACAACATTTCATACATGTACTCCTAATGATTCATGAAAGTGGCCGGAAATGGTTGTTTGAGCCTAACCTAACCAAATGGTAATGAGACCTTAATTGGATGTAAGAGAGAGAACCCTCTAAACTACTACACAGGTCAGTAAAGAGGGACACATAATATCTTTCTAAGGTTCAGTCATCTAGTCTTGTGATCGTGCCACTTCATTTTTTTTCTATAATCCACCTAAGAATTGGAAGTAAAGTGCAGTTTTAATTCCTTTTTGTGTGCATAGCATTTAGATAGGACTTGCATTGGTATTTTCCATATGTTTGCATAAAAGAAAAATATATAGTGATTCATGCACATTACCTTTAGGTGCATGCCATGTAGTTGCATTCATGATCTTCATGCATAAAGTATATCATGTATCTCAATTTTTCCCCAATGGTGAATTAATTGTTCCATACCTTCTAAATTGTGCAAAAATTTCCGATCAATGATAAAAATAGCCCAATAAACTTATCTTTAAGCAATTATGGATATGTGGGCTGAAAAAAAAGCTGAAAATCTCTCAATAAAAAAAAGAGAAAAGAAAAAGAATTTAGAAGAAAGTGAAATAAGAAGGAGAAAGGAACGTAATATCACTTGCATTTCAGGATAATTGAGTACATGATGTAGCTGGACTAGATATCCATCTTATTTTGAGGCGGATGGTTAGTGCATGCATCATTCCACCCAATTTTAGGCATTAGGGCATTTCTAATGTGCATGTGCATCATATAGGACATTCTTGTATATGCATGTTGAAACTGTACAATACTTCCACGTTCTTCCATGAGCCACCCATCTTCATCCACCCGTTGCTCGGATTGGCAGGCCACCGTGAATTTCTCTTCACTAATGAATATCAGGAGAACTGCTTCCATGTAGATGGTAGTTAGGGCGAGCAACGTAGTATAGGCGATCACAAGATGCACCAATGCTAAATCGGCGAGTTTTATTATGTTAACTGCCTTATGTGATAGTGTTCATCGGTTAGGAGGTTAATTTCTTTTATTGATGATTACTGTCGCCTTTAGGGTAATTACCGTTCTGTGGTTAGAGAAGGCCGGTTTGTGAATGATCAATGGGAGTCATATGAGATGTTGGGTTGGTTTGTTGTTTTTCAATTGACATTTGCAATTCTATTCTAAGGATGAGTTGCTCGAGGGCGAGCAATATTCAAGCTTAGGGGAGTTTGATGCGATGATTTTGAGTCGCATTTATAGACCTGTTTGATATGTGTTTTGTACTTTTATTAGTCATTTTTATGGTTAATATTGCATAATTCATCCATTTTGGTCTTTGCCATCATTTTATGTCAAATCCCCTTAGTTTTATCATTTTGAGCATAAATTATCACATTATTATTATTTGTGTGGATTTATTTGATCTTGTCTTTGAATTTCAGGAAAAACAAGTATTTGCTTCCGTCGATACCATCGACGGAAGTCGATACCATCGACAAGACCGCAGGTTGCCAGCCGAAAGGAGCAGCAAAGAGTCGATACCATCGACGCTGATGTCGATGGTATCAAGACGTCTTCAGATTGCTGGCGAAGAAGCAGTCGATAGTATCGACATCAAGTCGATACCATCGACACATGGAGGCTACAGCGTCGCAAAATGACAGAACCGACGCCAAAAAGGGAGTCGATACCATCGACCTGAGTCGATACCATCGACCTGAGTCGATGGTATCGAGATGATGTCGGGCGCGACAAAGGAAGGGTTTGCAGCCAGCCGCTACTGTAGCGGGTCGATACCATCGACTCGCGTCGATGGTATCGACGCCGTAAGATATGAGTTTGCTTTCTAATGATCTCAATCGGACGGCTGGAGTTAATTAGCGACCTAATTAGGGACTTATACCTAATGACGGACGCCTGAGACAGGGGGGAAGCGGATTAGCCATTGGACAAGTGCCGAGGAGCGGGAGAAAGGAGAACGGAGGCCAGAAGTTCATACCACTCGATCCGGACGCTGCTGAAGACGGATTTCACCACCGAGAGGTGGGAAAGTACGTGTTCTACGTAAAGGATCAATCGGTTCTTCTCCGTTCAAGGGTTTTCTCATTCAATTCACGTTTTTCATATGATTTCCCTTATTTCTACCATGTACTTGTGTGAGATGAATATGCGGGGCTAATCCCCTCCATCTTTAGGACCGGGAGTAGCCCGAGAATTCATTGTATGACAGTTTTATAATAGTAATTCATATTTTCTCTCTTAAATCCGTGGTATAGCTTCGTTTTCTCTATATATTGTTATGCTTGATCACCATAATAATAATCTAATGCCTTTAATCACTTCGACAGAAGGATTAACGGCTGAAAAGAGACGAAACCTACATTAATCGATAAATCCCTTGAACAAGGTGGTGTAAAATTAATGGTGGATACTGAGAGATCGTTCGTAATGCACTTAGTTTAGGGGATAGGTTACTACGACGGTGAAACCGACCTAAACTTAAGTAGTGAATTGTACCACGACAGTGGGCAATTCTGTTTTCAGGCTACTACCCGGATAGAGAGAGAAGAGTGAGGCATTATATAAAATCTAATACAATGAATACCCGCAGTGAAACCGCAATCCTAAAGATTCCTTTTTGAATTGATTAAATTAACCTTTAATCGATTGTTTGCTTTGTTTTATTTTTATTTTCTTTTAATTTTGACAACAAACCCCAATTTGTTATTCGGCTTAGCTGATCGCAAATAGTTAGTAGGAGTCTCTGACAATTCTGAGTATCCCTGTGTTCGACTCGGGCCTCACAAGGCCTGTACTACTCGACGCGTAAACTTGCATTTTTAGCGCGTAGTAAAATACACGTCAACCATGTCTACTCCTTATAGTCACTTATAAGAGTTACAACATATGACCTTCCTTTTTTGGGACAAGGATACCCAACTTTCCCTTTGAGGGGAAGGGGCCAACAACCTACCAAAGGAATTACCTATTCAACCAAGAGTCTTCTAATTCACTAAAGACTTACCTACTTTACAATGAGTCTTCAGCCTTACCAATGACTTACCCACTCTTGCACAAGTCTTCATCCTTTGAGAAATTACCCACTCTTCTTAGATCTTCTGCCTTTGACTTCACCTTTTCTAAGGAGAAGCTTTCACCAAGGGATACCTTCCCTTGTTCTTCTTCATCTCTCTTAGCCAATAGAGAGAATCTTCATCTTCATCTTCATGGTGGAAATGAGAGATTGGGAGGTGGTGAAAGTGAAAGCCTCACAAGATATACATGTAGGGCTAGCTCTGTTACAAATCTCCTGCTCACTCTAATGGATGTAGTAAGTGATTAAGCTTAGAGAGAGAGAGAGGAGACTGTAGGATGCACTCAACTATAGAATATGGACCTTCATAGTGCTTGAATAACCATGGGATGAAGCCCAAGGGGTCTTATTTATAGTTGAGGATGCCTAGAAGCCTTTGGGAACACTTTAGGATGAATACTAGCCATTTGAGTTGTTGTAATGATTTTTTTTTAGTTTTACAACACACCAATGGCTAGAAATACTTTTGTGCACTTTTTCGTACAATGCGATCGGTCGAGTTTCAATAAAGGTAACTCAAATGATAGCACTATATGACAAAGCAGATTTGAAGCATCGGTCAAGTTTATCCTGGATGAAACTTGACCGATCACTTAAATTGGTTTCTTTGTCTAGTGTAGGGATCAGTCGAGTTCTGTGAGTGTGCAACTTAAACAAACCACGACATTTCAAGATCCATTAAGGGATCAGTCAAGTTTGTAACTTGATCGATAAACAACCTGTAATGAATTTTGGAAAATGTCATTTAAGTGCTCAAATATTCGATTTAAGTGCTCCTAATTTTTTCGGTCGGTATGCTCCTAATTTTTTCTAAGCTGAATTATAACTCATACAATCATTACAAGTGATTTACAACATGATTCTAATGGATTTACATCATATTCCATAAAAGTGCAGTTGCATTGATTGTGACTTGTCTTTTCTCCAAGTTAGGGTGCGCAAGTTAGGGTATTTGGAGTGTGTCTATACCTAATCTAAAATCACTCAAGTAAAGACATTAGGCACAATTAATTGAAATGGTTTAGTCATCATCAAAACAAGGGTTTGATCAATTTAGACCTAGAGTCAACAGTATGGTCGTAATGCATGATTACCCATTAAATATGGTAGATCACTCTAGCTTTAGGAATTTCCTTAATGATATCTAACCCCTCTTCAGGTGTCCAATAAGTAATCAAAGCATATACAATGGAAACATATGAAAGCAAGAAGAAAAGGTGATACCTTGCATAAATAGTTTCAATTCTAGGTTAATGTGAATGCTAACATGTGGACTAAAACTATTAATTGAGAGGTTACATGGTAATCAAAACACACTATACTGACCCCTTTGGTCCTTACTGTAACATACTCGAAGTTAGTTTCATAACATAGATCCACCTCGTTCTAGGCTCTTTTTGAATGTGGTAGTATCTTATACATTTCCCCCTAAAATTAAAATATATTAGGACGATATAACCAAATAAATTCAATACTAGGATTTGAGGTGAAAATTCACCAATCTATAACATTACTTTGACACTCTAAAATCAAACTAATTCCAATTGATGAAAAGAAATAAAATTTTATAAAATAATATATAAATCGATTAAGAAATATATTACACACTTTAAATGATGTATTAGCATACAAATAAGAAACATAATACTAAATATTTTTAGACGGAGAATCTGACTCTAAAATCAAATTCCTGATGTCTTATTTAGCCTATTTATAAAATTTCATGCCAATCAGACTTTGTTTGCCCTCCAGATTAATTAGAAGGGGAAAGTATCTAAATACCCCCCAAGTTTAATTACCCAAAATAATTATTACATTTAATTTCCATTAATTTTCTCGCCAAGAACTGGTCACCAATACCCGGTCCGGCGGCTTAGCTCCTCCGTGACTTGTTCCTCTTCACAACGGACGCCGCCGCTAGCGGAGCCTTCCTCTCTTCCCTTCTTCTCTTCCTCCCTGCCTTTTCTTCCTGCATCCTCCCCATTTCTCCTCGTTACTGTTGGGCACTTCTAAACCTTAGCACCCTTCTGTCTTCCTTCCTCGCCTAGCCACCATAACACCACCAACTGCAGACGCTTCCGCAGGGAATCACTCTGCGCCCAGAACCAGCCGCCCGACTCATGTGGCCACCATTAGACAACAATATCTCCTGCCTCTTCCCTTCTCCTTTTCACACCAACGCTAGCAGTTCCCATATTCTCCTCACTCTCCTCACTCCTGTAGGTCCGTCGCAGGGCAGAAGCTTGCACCCTACTGTGACTATTACCGGATTCCGTGACGGCAACACAACACCAGGCAAGCCCTGCATCGCAGGCAGTGCTGCCGCCACCTCTTCTTCCTCCTCTTCTCTTCCTTAACCTAGCCGCCACCCAGCACTTCATAGCTTCTCTCTTCCACCTTGAGTCCTTGGAAGCCCTAGCCGCAAAACCTTATCCCTCTCACAGCCGTCAACTAGAGACTCCAACACCTTGCTGGGTTCTAGCAGCCGATCGACTGCCAGGCCGCATGCCTCACCTCTTCTTCTTCGTCCTCCATCCTTCTTCTCGCCTCTAACCCATAGACATCGACATCTCTCTCTATCGATGTGCACAACTTCCCCGCCGCCCAAGAGCATTAAGGTGGTGCTCGACATCTGCAGAACATCTCCACCGCCCAACAGATGTGTTGCTGCTTGCTGGACGTTTACCATCTCTACAACCACGTCATCCTCACACCTGCACCTCTCCTCTGCCTCTCTTCTTCCTCCTCTCCTTTCCTTCCAACCTCGATTATGGCCCAGCAAGCCTTTCTCCCTCTCTCAGTGCAGTGAAGCCAAGACAACGAGCAGCCATCGCTGCGCCAACTGGAAATGTGGCCCTCAACGAAAGCACCTGCACTAACCGACATACCCTCCCCCTCCATCACTTGGGTCTGCACCTCCATCACCAAATGTATCTTCTCCATTGCACACACCTCATCTTCTCCTTCAACCTTCCTCACATCCTGCAGTTTTATTGCCATTATTTCTGCACTAGCCAAGAGAGCGATATGGCATCATAGCCTCCTCTCGCGATCACCACAACCAACACAGGGAATCACCACCAGTGATGGTAGCCACCAATAGACTCGACGACCCTCCTCCTCCATGAGGAACACCAACGATTCCACCACTATTATGTGTCTTCAAACTTCTTGCTAGCATTAATATCACGAACCTCTTCAATCAAAATTCACTGCAACCTTCTTCCATCATGTGACTTTCCCTTCCTGAGCCTAGCTGCCACCATCCATAGTTCTTCAATAACCATCGATCTTGGAAACCCTCTCATCCTGCTCTTCTTGCACCCAGTAGACATGGCGGTAAAGAGGTTGCTCCTATTTCAACAATGGTTAGAAGATCATATGGCGGTGTAGCCCTAACTCCTCACCACCGCCATTTCCAGCCTCATTGCTCCAAGCTATACCCAACCACAGAAACTGAACCATGAACCAATGGTGTGTTTGCCTTGAACATGAGGCTTTAAGGATGTGATCATATAAGGACTGCTCACAGGAGTCTAGAAACATATTGGAACTTTAAGCTTTGCCTTAAGGTCATCTCAAATTGAAGGATCATTATAGGCATGTTCCTCTTTCTAGTATATCGATTCTAAGAATTTATATAACTTATCAAAAATGTTATTGGATAGTTACAAGAAGGTTTAATTAATATAACTCATGAACTATACTGAAATAATGGACTTGGCCGTTTACCCTGACCTATTTATAAAACAACATATATTTCTATTGTAGTTAGAGCAATTGGTTAGTAATATGGTGTTATTCTATAAAAGCTTGAGATACAATACCCATTCTATCAATAAAATTTAACTAGTAGATGTATTATACACAGTTGTATCCACTTAGAATAATTAGCTGACTATTCAATGTATGTGTTAATATATTAACCATTTGTTAATGGAATTCTAACAATATTGTAGACTAATATGTTCCAAATCAAATTAAAAGGATGTAAATTTAGTGATGGTAATAATTCACCACGTTTAATCGAATACCTTAGATCCACATAAATGTATACATATGCATATTGTTGTTGATTATTGGTGAAATACATATCATTACACACATGTTTTTGTAATGTAGACATATCTAGAATCATGTGTCTTAATATGAATTTTAGAGCTAAAATTTATATCTAAGGGATCATATATTCACTGGATAAGATTATAAACTCTAATATGCAATCAGGTGATTAGAATCAGGATAAAAACAACGTGAAAATCTATAATAAGAATGCACATGTTAACTTTGGTTTGACTAACACACATGATATGTTCTTAGGATGAATACTCGACTTTGGGAAATCAAGTATATCCATTGAGTTGACCACTAGTCATAAAAATCAAGTATGTACATCCTCTATTTTATTTTGGGCATTATTTGACTAAATCCATATACATTTTAATGAGGCATCTCTTGAACTGTTATTTCTCTTGGAAATCTATTATTCTTGGACATTTATAACTCATGTTATGAATCTATTTTACTACTGTGATTATTAATTTGACATGATTATGGGTCTTTAGGCCCCTCCTGTCTTGTTGCCTTTTTGGTTTGATATTGATTAAAATGATAGTCTTGCCACTCTATTATAGCATGCTGCGTGTTTGACTAGATTATCTAGAATAGTGGTACTTATGTACAACCATACTTATATAGGGCGTGCGTATTCTGCCCGGGGTGTGTGTTTCCACCCTTATTTATTTTTAGGCCATGATCTTATGGTGTTATGGCCCTGTTTTAGGTATATTTAGTCGACATTGTTATGCATGCAAATATTTGTTGTTTTAATATGAATCTGTGGATGATTGTTATGGCAGGACACTCTTTATTATCATGCTTGTATTCTGAACTTTAATATGCCTCATTTCGTTTGTTATATTCCTTTTGAAACTTACCTAATTGAAAATAGCCCCCTTCTTGTGGGAACATCTCTTTTTGTACTTATAAACCTATATAATTCCCAAAGTGTTTAATATATGTACATACTCACCCTTTGCTGACCTCTATGTTGTTTCCTATGTTCTGGGTGATGTTCCCTTCCACCCAGGTCTAGGTACATTAAAGATCAAGGTTGCTCGAAGATCATATAAAGAGAATTGTACCTAAGGATAGCTTGGAATGGCTAGGTTACCCTCTGCTACTGATTTTAGTTGTACTTAGTTCAAGTTTTTTTTGTAAAATCACCTATTATGATGAGGAACAATTGTATAAATGAATCATGAAGTGACTTTGTAATAGTTTTGTTTCCGCTGCTTTATTATTACATGGATCTTGTATTATATCATTTGAGTGGATCCCCTTTCGGGTCCCACTCTTTACAAAATGGTATCAGAGCCTAAGCAGTCGGTAATTTGACTATTTCAAATTATCCTTGGTTAACCCTTAATTACATAGGTGACCCTTAGAGGTTATTGATAAACCTATTTCCTAGTAGTCAATACCAATTAGGGTTTTCAACCCCTGGCTAATTTGGTCACTTGCACTCCTCGAACCACCTATCTATGTGAACGTGAGTTAATATTTAGTAACCTGTAACACCCACCCCTTCTTTATGGAGGTGGGATGAAGCTACATCAAACTGATTCTTGTAGTGTTTGGTTTACATCTCATAATTTTCTAGGATATTAGTCTAAGAGCTATGAAGTGTGGGTTGATTTAAAAGTCATAGATAGGGATCATCCTAATCCTCACCTTAACTCCCTTTCTCTGTTGTTATCTAGTACGTCTCACGTACATCCTTTTTGGGTTGAGCATGTGTGAAAAACAACATAAAACCCTGATGTAATTTCTAGAGTTGAGATTAATTCCTTGACACTATGTGATAATTAGGATTAGCTCTTTTATGGTTAGGCATGACTTTCCCTCAACATGGAGTACCTCATCATAGCTATGCCCCATGTCCATTTATCTAATGGCAGGGTACCGATCTCATTGAGCTTGTTATGTCTCATACATGAGAATTGTTTGGTGAAAGTTATAACTTTGGTAGACATCCTTAAGTGTTCACCTCTCTAACCCAAATAGTGCACTTAGTTTACCTAGTGATCGATATGAGTAGGTTGACTATATAGGTTACCTTATCATGGGAAGAACAATGGTTGTAAACCAGCTAGTGATGGGAATAAATTCATCCTATAACATTGGATAATCTTATGACTTCATTAGGTCCGGAGATGAGGCATTTTGAATTATGATAAAGAGTGTCATGGGTAAAGGTGTATGTCATGCATTATTAGGATTTGATAGATGTTGATTGTGTGTATTAAGAAGCTGCTACCCTCGTATGCCTTCGAATTAGAGATGTAGACATATTCCCTTTTAGGTGATAGGAGTAGACCCCTTTTTGTAGAATGCAATGGTGATAGAATAATACTATAGGTATCATCTGGTGGATAAGTGGTGGACTTGGTTCTCGAATTGATTTTTGGCGCCAATTTTGGATTTTTCATCATACAATTTTCTTTTTCTTTTTCTTTTCGTCAAACTTATTTCCATTATTAATTTATATGTACAAAGGAAAAGTTTTCATATTTTATCGAAAGTTTTAGAACCAAGTCATTTCCACGAGGAAGTTTGATTTGTAGAGGAACCCTTTGAATGAAGAAGTACTTGACTAAAACGATGGACATGAAACCCTAGGACTAAGTGTTGTGTAGAGAGTACGAAGAATCCTTGGATACATAAGGCCTCAGTTCACCCTTTTTGCCCCCCTAGGTGATAATGTTGATGATATTGATGGTGACGACGACGATGATGATAAGTAGATGGTGATGTTGTTGTTGTTAATGTTGATGATGATGGTAAGGAAAATGATGAGGACCATGATCAAAGAATGAAAAAAAAAATGACGATAACATTGTAGGTAATATTGATGAATACAAATTGGTTATCACAATCCCAGGTCTTGTTGTAACTTTTATAGACCCACATCTAGCATAAGCAGATTTATGGATGCATGATACGTGGAGTCATATGGCTTCACCTTGGGAGTAGACCATAAATATGACATGAATAGTATGATATGAACCACTACATTTCGTATACTAGAAATTTACAGCTTGGTTAAGTTTATAACTCAGTTTACCATACCACAAGTGGATGGATTTCGGGGACGAAATCCCCTTTAAGGGGTGGAGTGTTGTAACATACTCAAATTTAGTTTCATAACCTAGATCCACCTCGTTCTAGGCTCTTTTTGAATGTGGTAGTATCTTATACATTTCCCCCTAAAATTAAAATATATTAGGACGATATAACCAAATAAATTCAATACTAGGATTTGAGTTGAAAATTCACCAATCTATAACATTACTTTGACACTCTAAAATCAAACTAATTACAATTGATGAAAAGAAATAAAATTTTATAAAATAATATATAAATCGATTAAGAAAGATATTACACACTTTAAATGATGTATTAGCATACAAATAAGAAACATAATATTAAATATTTTTAGACGGAGAATTGGACTCTAAAATCAAATTCCTGATGTCCTATTTAGCCTACTTATAAAATTTCATACCAATCAGACTTTGTTTGCCCTCCAGATTAATTAGAAGGGGAAAGTATCTAAATACCCCCAAGTTTAATTACCCAAAATAATTATTACATTTAATTTCCATTAATTTTCTCGCCAAGACCTGGTCACCAATACCCGGTCCGGCGGCTTAGCTCCCCCGCGACTTGTTCCTCTTCACAACGGACGCCGCCGCTAGCGGAGCCTTCCTCTCTTCCCTTCTTCTCTTCCTCCCTGCCTTTTCTTCCTCGCATCCTCCCAATTTCTCCTCGTTACTGTTGGGCACTTCTAAACCTTAGCACCCTTCTGTCTTCCTTCCTCGCCTAGCCACCACGACACCACCAACTGCAGACGCTTCCGCAGGGAATCACTCTGCGCCCAGAACCAGCCGCCCGACTCATGTGGCCACCGTTAGACAACAATATCTCCTGCCTCTTCCCTTCTCATCTTCACACCAACGCTAGCAGTGCCCATCTTCTCCTCACTCTCCTCGCTCCTGCAGGTCCATCGCAGGGCAGAAGCTTGCACCCTGCTGTGACTACTGCCGGATCCCGTGACGGCAACACAACACCAGGCAGAGCCCTACATCGCAGGCAGTGCTGCCGCCACATCTTCTCCCTCCTCTTCTCTTCCTTAACCTAGCCGCCACCCATCACTTCATAGCTTATCTCTTCCACCTTGAGTCCTTGGAAGCCCTAGCCGCAAAACCTTCTCCCTCTCACAGCCGTCAACCAGAGACTCCAGCACCTTGCTAGATTCTAGCAGCCGATCGATTGCCAGGCCGCATGCCTCACCTCTCCCTCTTCGTCCTCCGTCCTTCTTCTCGCCTCTAACCCATAGCCATCGACATCTCTCTCCATCGATGTGCACAGCTTCCCCTCCGCCCAAGAGCATTAAGGTGGTGCTCGACACCTGCAGAACATCTCCACCGCCCAACAGATGTGTTGCTGCTTGCTGGACTTATACCATCTCTACAACCACGTCGTCCTCACACCTGCACCTCTCCTCTGCCTCTCTTCTTCCTCCTCTCCTTTCATTCCAACCTCGATTATGGCCCAGCAAGCCTTTCTCTCTTTCAGTGCAGTGAAGCCAAGACAACGAGCAGCCATCGCTGCGCCAACTGGAAATGTGGCCCTTGACGAAAGCACCTGCAGTGACCGACATCCCCTCCCCCTCCATCGCTTGGATCTGCACCTCCATCACCAAATGTATCTTCTCCATTGCACTCACCTCATCTTCTCCTTCAACCTTCCTCACAGCCTACAGTTTTACTGCCATTGTTTCTGCACTAGCCAAGAGAGCGATATGGCATCACAGCCTCCTCTCGCGATCACCACAGCCAACACAGGGAATCACCACCAGTGCTGGTAGCCACCAATAGACTCGACGACTCTCCTCCTCCATGAGGAACACCAACGATTCCACCACTATTATGTGTCTTCAAACCGCCTGCTAGCATTAAGATCACCAACCTCTTCAATCGAAATTCACTGCAACCTTCTTCCATCCTGTGACTTCCCTTCCTGAGCCTAGCTGCCACCATCCATAGTTCTTCAATAACCACCGATCTTGGAAACCCTCTCATCCTGCTCTTCTTGCACCCAGTAGACTTGGCGGTAAAGAGGCTGCTGCTATTTCAACAATGGTTAGAAGATCATATGGCGGTGTAGCCCTAACTCCTCACCACCGCCATTTCCAGCCTCATTTCTCCAAGCTATACCCAACCACAGAAACTGAACCATGAACCAATGGTGTGTTTGCCTTGAACACGAGGCTTTAAGGATATGATCATATAAGGACTGCTCACAGGAGTCTAGATACACATTGGAACTTTAAGCTTTGCCTTAAGGTCATCTCAAATTGAAGGATCATTATAGGTATGTTCCTCTTTCTAGTATATCGATTCTAAGAATTTATATAACATATCAAAAATGTTATTGGATAGTTACAAGAAGGTTTAGTTAATATAACTCATGAACTATACCGAAATAATGGACTTGACCGTTTACCCTGACCTATTTATAAAACAACATATATTTCTATTGTAGTTAGAGCAATTAGTTAGTAATATGGTGTTATTCTATAAAAGCTTGAGATACAATACCCATTCTATCAATAAAATTTAACTAGTAGATGTATTATACACAGTTGTATCCACTCAAAATATTTAGCTGACTATTCAATGTATGTGTTAATATATTAACCATTTGTTAATAGAATTCTAACAATCTTGTAGACTAATATGTTCCAAATTAGATTAAAAGGATGTAAAATTTAGTGATGGAAATAATTCACCACGTTTACTCGAATACCTTAGATCCACATAAATGTATACATATGCATATTGTTGTTGATTATTGGTGAAATACATATCATTACACACATGTTTTTGTAATGTAGACATGTCTAGAATCATGTGTCTAAAGGTGAATTTTAGTGCTAAAATTTATATCTAAGGGATCATATATTCACTGGATAAGATTATAAACTCTAATATGCAATCAGGTGATTAGAATCAGGATAAAAACAACGTGAAAATCTATAATAAGAATGCACATGTTAACTTTGGTTTGACTAACACACATGATATGTTCCTAGGATGAATACTTGACTTTGGGAAATCAAGTATATCCATTGAGTTGACCACTAGTCATAAAAACCAGGTATGTACATCCTCTATTTTATTTTGGGCATTATTTGACTAAATCCATATACATTTTAATGAGGCATCTCTTGAACTGTTATTTCTCTTGGAAATCTATTATTCTTGGACATTATAACTCCTGTTATGAATCTCTTTTACTGCTGTGATTATTAATTTGACATGATTATTGGTCTTCCTCCTGCCTTGTTGCCTTTTTGGTTTGATATTGATTAAAATGATAGTCTTACCACTCTATTATAGCATGCTGCATGTTTGACTAGATTATCTAGAATATTGGTACTTATGTACAACCATACTTATATAGGGCATGCGTATTCCGCCCGGGGTGTGCGTTTCCACCCTTATTTATTTTTAGGCCATGATCCTATGGTGTTATGGCCCTGTTTTAGGTATATTTAGTCTACATTGTTATGCATGCAAATATTTTTTGTTTTAATATGAATATGTGGATGATTGTTATGGCAAGACACTCTTTATTATCATGCTTGTATTCTGAACTTTAATATGCCTCAATTCGTTTGTTATATTCCTTTTGAAACTTACCTAATTGCAAATAGCCCCCTTCTTGTGGGAATATCTCTTTTTATACTTATAAACCCATATAATGCCCAAAGTGTTTAATATATGTACATACTCAGCCTTTGCTGACTTCTATGTTGTTTCCTATATTCTGGGTGATGTTCCCTTCCACCCAGGTCTAGGTACATTAAAGATCAAGGTTGCTCGAAGATCATATAAAGAGAATTGTACCTAAGGATAGCTTGAATGGCTAGATTACCCTCTGCTACTAATTTTAGTTGTACTTAGTTCAAGTTTTTTTTGTAAAATCACCTATTATGATGAGGAACAATTGTATAAATGAATCATGAAGTGACTTTGTAATAGTTTTGTTTCCACTGCTTTATTATTACATGGCTCTTGTATTATATCATTTGAGTGGATCCCCTTTTGGGTCCCACTCTTTACACTTACAGAGTCAAATTTTGAGGTTTGTGTATGTTCCTTGTCCTCATATGAGTGAGGCCTTATGTGAAGTGTTGATGGCCTATTTGATTGCGTAGAACATAGAAACAAAACTCTCGTGCATTGCTATTGACAACTGTATGACAAATGACTCCATGATTAAACATGTGAAGGAGAAGTTTCACCTAGACTCTACAATATTATCTAGTGAATTTTTCCGAGTGAGGTTTTTGGCTCACATTTCGAATCTTATAGTTGAAGATGAATTGGTTGTCGACAAGGAAGGAATTAGAAGATTGTGATAGTGTGACATATTGAACTACTGCTCCAAAAAATGGAGAGGTTTTAGAAATTTCTAGAAAATTGAGGATGAGTGTTTCAAAAATTACCTCTTGATTGTCTAACAAGGTGGAATTCTACCTATATATTAACTTTGAACTGTGATTATATATAAAGAAAAATTCAATGTATCAAAGCAATGAGTTCAAAATTACAATATGTTTCCAGGTGAATCAGATTAGAAAATTTTAGTTATTAAGTATATGAAAAGAAGGTGTTTTTTGGAGCTACATAATTGTTTCAGGCACAAAACATTCAACTACCAATTTATGTTTTCCCAATTTTGTCAGACTAAAGATGCTATGGACAATGGGTTAAAAGTCCACATGAAGTAATTAAAATATGGTTGAGAAATTTTGAAGTATTGGGATGACATATATATCACAATGGAAGTGGATGATGCTTTAGACCTATGGTATGAAATGCATATCATAAAGTTCTATTTTGATAATGTAAATTGAGAATAAACTACACTCACAACAATTCATTAAGCCCGTGTAGATCCAATCAATGAGTACGAACCAAGAAGTAATGCACAAGGCGAGTGGATGATATGTCTGTTTGGTTTGCTACTCTTGTATCCCCTCAAGATGATGGTGATGATGACATGCCTATTTTTGAAACTTTCCTAAAGGAGTTAAAAGAGAACCAAGTTACTCTAAAAGAGAACTAGACAAATACTCAAGGCTTTATAATATGCCTTGAGCTTCATATTTCAATGTTTTGTTATAGTGAAAAATGAATGGTGGGTCTTACCCTACTCCACATGCAATAGCTAAGGATTTTTTAGCAATTTGTCGTCAGTTTTAAGGTTCTAGAATTGGCCTTTAGCATGCCAGACAATTAATCAATCCTCACAATAGTAGACTCCACCATACTACAATAGAAACATCGATGTGTTCTCAAAGTTGTCCCAAAGATGGACTAAAAAGAAGTCCTTTTGTTTGTCCATTGTCTAATGTATTCATTTGGATTATACATTTATGTCTCATTATATAAGTGAAGCACTTGGATCAAACTCTTTTATCAGTTTATTATAAGATAAAGATTATGAGGGTGAATGTAAAGCACACAATTTGTATGAGATTTTTTTTAACAATATAAGATCTAATGTAGGCATCTTAGTTGTGTTGCATATGTCTTTTGTTCTTTCACTTTGTGGTTGTTTCATTTGTTGAAGACTTAGAAAGGATGGTTTAAAAATATATGCCTTTTAGGTAAGATATGCATGTAAATATCTATGTCTTTGCGGTATTTTGTATATGAAATAAATTTCTAAGTGCTTCAATGTCATTTTATGCTTTGTTATTTTCTATTATTCTATGCAAGGCATGCTCTATTATGTTATTCTCTTCTTTCTTGTTTGTTTGTGAACAACTGGTTTTGTTTCTATTCTTGCAGATAGTAGCAACCATTCCACTATTAGCTCTTGACGTGGTTCCATATGGATCAACAACCAAGGTTAGTTATTAACATACTTGATGTCTAGTGATCTTCATTTTTACATATAATTCATTTTATCTCATTTTCCTTGCTTTGAGTCTTTCAATTGCCCATGTATCTACACTAAATTGTTCTAGTTGTGGATGTTGGTTCCATATAATTCTCCATTGTTCTTTATACACATGAGTTCATGATCTTTCTGTGGATGTTAGTTGATCAAGTTGAAGCTATCCAAGATCAATTTTTATGTAGCATCATGTGTTAAATGTCTGCTATATGATATGAACTGAATTTGATCGTGTTTGATCTCAAGAATAGGAGATGAACTAGAATATGCACGTTGAAATAAATTCCTTCTATATGAGATGTACTCCTCATCATAATCATATTGGTTTGTGTTAAATGCCTGCTATATCAGATAAATAAAATTTGCACATTGGTTATGTTTCTTTAGACAATAATTTTTGTAAAGAGTTTTATGGTTGTCTTTGATTAAACACCATAAGTTTACATATAAAATTTTGAATAGTTATTTGGCCAGACTTTGTATTTTTTGAATTAATGCCAACTAATAGATAATTTTCTTATAAAGTAGTACTCTCATTCAAGTTCTTGCATAAAGAAGAAGTTTGGGGTTCTTTGCATAATTTTTTGCGTTAACACCATTTGTTTTGAAATGATTTTCAAGTGGATTCCTTTAATAGATTAATAGGTGGTTGAAAACTAAAATAGTGGGGTGTTTCAACATATGCATGTATGTCAACCATCGCAACAACGAATGCCAAAATCGTGTTCTGATTTCAACTATGGGCCCCACTTTTCATATGCCATGCCAGACACTTAATTGGAAGTGGACATTGACCAATTTATTGGTTGAGTGTCTTGAGATCCATAAGGTGATGATTGTAATAGGGATATATTATATATAAATTCATTATTAATAAATGTAAATTTCATTTATTATGTTTATTGTAGTATTGAGGTAATGGATAATTGTAATAATGTCCTAGGAATATTTTGTATCAATAATATATGGTTTGGATTGAGGACCTGGACATAAATTATGTGTATTTTGGAGTATTCATTCTTGTTATGTCCCTAGTCAATTATTATTATGGATATTATAGGGCAACAATATCATGTAAGACTAGTGTGTATGGTGAATTATGACTATGTTTCTTAAGTTATAATATTTGATATCAATTCAAATACATGGGTAGTTGTTAGAGAACAAGTTCTATTAGAAATACCCAATTTGACAATGACACATGGAAGCCATGTTATGGCAGTTAGAGTCATATCTAAATATGACAATGGTGAATGTGATCCTAAGGCCTGAAGTCACCATAGTACTCACACGTTGTTCTCTGCACTGTAACACTTCCCAACCTATCTTGTGAATGAGGGTTTCCATACATGTAGTGATTGGGTGTAATGTGACAGTTATAAATCACGGTGGGTGATGTAGATTCCATTTGTCCTTCCATTGGAGTCATGTCGTGGCCACTTGATAAGTGAGACTATTTAAATACATGAATATGGTCATGTGAGACTATATATTTTATTGAGATCACAATCTCAAGAATATTTTCTAGTCCAAGAAACACAAATTGACTATTAAGAGGATGACAACTCCATGCCTCAAATTTAAATCTAGATATATGTGTCTAAGGGATTACACAGTCATGTATGATTAGTCACTTTACATGTTTAAGTTGCTCTCCAACTAATTCCTATTACTAGGGTACAATGATGTGTTCCTAGATATCAATATTTTCTTATGAGTTTCTAGATATCACTCCAACATAATAAGGAATCTATGGGGACACACACATAAGGATTCTTAAAGGAATTGAAGTTCACAATCACACAATTGATTATAATGTGACTGAATCATGTACATGCTAATTTACACCCATTTGGTGACCAAGAAAGACTGACTGGATGATTTGGATCAGCTAGTCAGGTTGAATATCAATTAACCAATTGAGCATCAATTAGGAAAATGACCAATCGACCAAATGAATAGACCGCTCAAACAACTGGGTGAAATCAAGATTGAATAAGAATTGATAAGACTTGATTGATTAGGAATCAAATTGAGCAATTCAAATTGGTATAGGACATACTGACTATACAATCTGAGCAAATGGATGGTCCAGTTGCCGTCTGGGTTACTCAGTCATCCGATTCATTAATGAACCGGACGGTTGAGAAGTCTATCTGACTTTTCTAGTTCGATTCTAATTTTAATTTATAATTAGGAATGGGACTAGATTTTTGGAAAATCCAAGCCCATGACTCTCCTAAAACCACCTAGCTCTCCTTGGTATAGGTCACGATGCTAGAAGAACAAGCTCACACATGGCCATTCAAAAAAGAGGCATCACATGCAGTTAAACTACTTCCTATCACATATCACAAGGAGAACAGCTCACGCAAGACCGTCTCACACAATTTGGAATTGTGGACTCAAGGAGATAATCAAAATGCACCCCCACATATTAAAAAATATGTTCTCCGAGTTTCCCGTAGGAATGAGTCATTTCACCATCCAACAATAACACTGACAATGGAATGGATCTATGGCACAAGGTACCTACATGATTAAGTTTTCACTTGATTAGTTATCCCAATTGTGTGTCTTTTAGCATCAATCAAGTTACAACGTACAAACCCAAAACAAACTCTACAAAAATAAGGGTATAGTAGAACTCCATAAGATATTGTTGTGTGGTTTCCACATCAACTTTTCACATGTTTTCACACACAAATTCAGTTCATTTTGTTCTCATTTAGCCTCTATTCATATTACTTTTGCCACCTTTTTATTATTTTGCTTATCCATGATGTGTATTGCAGAATTGTATCAAAGGAATCAAATTGAAGGTTTTTCAACTCAATTCTATCATATTTGGGACTTCACCAAGCCTTGCAAACATCCATAATCTTATTTTTGCTGAAACAACAATGCACATGGCGTGTCTTAAATTAGACACGACATGTGTATTTCCAGAAGACCTATTTATGCGATCACTGAAGAAAAGTACACGACGTGCCCATAAAAGACACGACGTGTACCTGGGAAGTCAGAACTTAGTCAAGCCTTTCTGGAAAAGTACACGACGTGTATTAATTTATACACGACGTGTACCTGGGCATATAGAACCAAGTTCAGCCTTTCTGGAGAAGTACACGACGTATATTAAATCAGACACAATGTGTACTTAACATAGAAACAACTGCCCGAGACAGGACATGTCGTGTCTGAAGAAAGACACGGCGTGTGCCTATCAATTTCAACAAATTTTTAAATACGATTCATTTCATTTTAAAAGATGAAACCACTCAAAGGAGAAGTTATCTTTGGTCATTATTCAAAACTCTTTCATCGCAGAGCAAGGCTAGAGCAAGGAGGGTGATTTTGGACGTAGAAGAGGGTGGTTTCTTGCAAAAGAACTCCATTCTTCTTCTTTTCTTCTCAAAGCTTCTTCTCCAAGGTGCAACAAAGCTTCTTCACTCCACCAAGCTTCTTGGGAGAGAGGTTTATCCGATTTGGAGTAGCTGTAGAAGTGGGATTTCATTCTCAAGTCGGAATTGTACCTTTCTTTGGTTACACCTTGGGATTACTTAGCTTTTCCTTCTCTAAATGATGTCAAAAACTGAAAATTCTACACATTTTCTATTGTATAATATCATGGACGAGTAGTTTCCTTTTCTTGGACATGGGAGAGTAGCTCCCATGTCATAGCATGTATGGAACATGATAATTTCATACTAAATGCTATGTTTTTTATTTTTCCACCTTATGAGTACCGGTTTCTTCTTTTCTACATGTATGGATGGCCACCTTATGTGTATGTTTTATGCTTTTCTGCTTGATCTGAGAAGATAGGTGGGAGAGTAAGGAGGTACTCTCTTGGAAACTCCTTATTTATCATGAGAGTGGAAATTATGGAGTTGAGGAGTAGGTTTGTGATCCAAAATAAAATTCATACATGAAAATGTTGAATTGAGTTAGGATCGTTATACTTGCACCGAGAGGTGAAGTACAACATACAACTCTCTTTTAAAATAAGTGCTTAGTATGTTTAAATTTCATGCTCATGTTGTATGCTATGATGTGTGGATGAAACCCTAAGTCCAAGATACTTCCATATCTGAATTTTAATCTCCTTTTAGTAATCCATTACTATTTGTTTAATTCTAAAATTCTAGTTTAATCAACCAAATCACTTTTAAAGCGGTCTAGATTGTTTAACCTTAGCACTGCCGCGTTTAATTGATTGATTAAGCTCCTCATGTTCGATCTCGACTACGACTACTTCCGTATACTTGCAGGAATAGGTTAAGTTGAGTAAAATATCTTCTTTAAGATTGAAACTCGTTAGTGTAATAAACCAACAAGTTTTTGGTGTCGTTACCGGGGAGCTACAATCAATCTAATTAGAGTAACAAGTGATAATTAGTATTTGAGACTAGATCACCATTTCCATTTTCAAATTTCCATATACCTTTTAGTTGTGTTCTCAATTCCTCTTGTCATTTTTTTAGGTTGTATGCATCGCTCGCAAAGGGGTCTTCAAACATCAGCATTGCTAGACCTTGAGATCGAGCGTACCCTTTCAAGCTTAAGAAGATCAAGGAGAGTAGAACAACCACTTCTAAGATGTGTTCCACCATCATCACTGCCACCATCTTCTTCATCCTTTGAAGAAGCTACACCAAGTGATCCAACCATGGAGTACGACCGTCCTTTGAAGGATTTCGCAATGCCGCTCGCCACAAACATTTGTGGGGCCATCGATCTGTCTACAGTAGAAGCAAACAATTTCTCTATTGCTCCTTCCATGATGCAGATGATACAACAGAACCGCTTTGGAGGTATAATCAATGAAGATCCAAATCTTCATGAGGCTGAGTTTTTGGAGTATATGAATACTTTCCGAATCAACGGTGTATCCACTGAAGGAGTACGACTAATGCTATTTCCTTTCACTCTAATAGATAGAGCCAAGGTGTGGCTTTTGTCTCTTCCAAAGAGGTCAATCAAGAGCTGGGACCAACTTCTAAACGCTTTCCTTTCAAAGTATTTCCCACTGAGCAAGATAGCCCAACTAAGAAATTAGCTCACCAACTTCTCTCAAAATGATGGAGAAACTCTGTATGATACATGTGAGCGGTTTAAAGACCTTCAACGTCTTTGCCCCCACCATGGGTTGACCAACTGGCTGTTACTTCAAATGTTCTATAATGGTCTGTTCGAAAACACTCGGGTTGACACTGGATGCTGTAGCTAATGGAGCATTGACGACTAAGTCTTCTAGAGAGGCTTATGACATCATCGAAGACACAACCCTCAACCATTGCCAATGGGGATTAGATAGGAGAGCACAGTCATCCTCTACAGCTAGTTCTTCAACCGAGAGGCAAGGAGGGAAGCATATTGTTGATGTCGTTGATCTTACTACTGCTAAACTTGATGTTCTTACACAGAAATTTGAGAAGATGACTACATTGCAAATCAAATCAGCTGAAGTGATATGTGAAGCTTATGCTAACTCGGGACATACTTCTTCCTCATGTTTTGCTCCTAACATGAATGAAGGGAGCCACAAGGAAGGAGAGAAAGAGTAGATACAAAAAGGATACTTGCATGTGAAGGAGAGGGGTTATATACACAAGGTAGGAGGGAAGTAGGGGGTTATGAGGTGTCAACACAAGAGATCATCAAGAAGACACTTGTTGTCACACTCGCAACCCAAGATTACCACTAATCATGAGATGTTGGCATAAGTTTGAGGATTATACTTAATACAAAGTTCACTCCCAACTTTTTTCTTCTTTTTTCAAACTCTTTGTTTTCTCCCATTGAATCACATAAAGAAACTTTACAAGATAATTAAACCTTGATTACTCTACCATGATCTCAACATTAATGATACACATCCATACATTCATTATGTTTCTCACACTTCCATGTACATACGACATGACAACCAGATGTATATTGTATTATTAAAGAAACAAAGCTACACATTATCATTTACAACTCTCTCTCAACTCTATACAAGGACCTAGAGTGACAGGGACCTACTAAACTTAACTAATCTCATACTTAACTCATGTGGTAGATCTACTCTAATGCTTTGACCTTCTTCAAGTCCACATGGTTTCCCTAAAAAATGTGAGTAGAGGGGTGAGCCTACTCGCTCAGTGAATGAGTACTTCAAAGAAATAGTCTAAAGCACTGATATAATTACAGATATACCTTTGAGCAACTGATATCAATTATAACAACAGTAAGCTTTAAAAAGTCTAATCATTGACAATCATAAATATGGTAGGATACTCTAGATACCTACAAGAGTGAATCAATATATGAACATGCTTGATTAATCTCAAAGAGAACTAATAACTCAGAAATATATAAAGAATAATTGAATAACTGCACACACTTGTTTAACCTCTCATTCATCTTATTACGCCCAGAACCCACATGAGGTGTACCACAACATGTGAAAGAATCACAACAAGCTACGATCTCACTGTACAAGGCTTAGAAGCATGCCCGGGTTCCTAAGTCTATCTCTCGAGTAAGACCTCGTCTGTAGCAGGCCTAGACACGTCTGCCTCTTAATGGGAGTAGCCAGATATCTCAGACTCCACCTCTCAACCTGGGTACTCAGGCGGTGAGTCAAAGCCCTCAGGCTTACTATACATCAGTGGACCTACTGACCACTGATCACTTACAACATGTAACACATGTACCACTGACATCCCCGGTCGGTGTTGGGTACCACACAAATATAAGGAGTCTTCCCTACTAGTCAAGACCCCCGCACCCTACTGGTGCGCTCCGACTTACCTCAATCTGGACTACCTCTAGTCAGGAAATCGTTTCCTTCCCACAACGTAGGCCTCATCCTGCGAGGATTCTACAGTGTTCAGGGCATCTAAATGTCTAATTCACTCTTTACTTTCACAATTCAATCATCACATCAACATATCTTAGTTTAGCTTTGTAAAATATTCTTTTCATAGACCATCTGATAACATTTACCACAACTGAACTGTTAAGCATCACCACTTCTCATACTGAGAACATTGATATCACAATACTTGATTCATTGAACACCCTATCCCTAGGGTTTCATTTACCTCATTCACTTATCACATGGCTCTCAGAAGGATTTCATGCGACATAAAAATTCACTGAATAAAGACTGCTTTCAACAAATCATATACAATCAATATATGTATGAAACCTTAGAACTGAGTTGAATTTGGGTTTCCATGCCATTCACTGAGATATCATGCATAAAGAATAAAATTGAATAAATAAAGTCTATCATGTCAAGAAATTCCCTTCAAATGGACTTCATAATATCTATTCGCAAATATCCAACTTTCCTCGCATCTAAGGTTTCACCCTCTTTACTGAGATATCAAACAAACACTATTCACCTTAAACAAAATCCAAGATAGTATCTGACATATATGTACTATGCATTCAAATAAACAATCATTCATAACCAAGGGGATCCAGATAAACAAATTTCTCTATTTAATTAAACAACAATTTCGGCCATAGACAAATTCCCTATATTTCAGTTTACTCTTATAACCTCTGTGAATACTTAGGGAATTCTCATTAGGATGTATTTTATACATTTATAATATGATTTTATCATCTAAAATTCATCCAAACAGAGGAAGAATCCATTTCATATCATTTTGCAACAACTTAGATCAAACAGACAATTCAGGGTTTGTAGTCACATACTAAGCAATTAAAGATTATGGATTATTTGACCAATTTTTATACAATATACTATTTAAAGGAAGTTCCCACTCACCCTAAGGTGTGAAAACACCTTAAAAAATTAGCTCATCCCTGAAAATCTCGATCTCATATCAAATCCCTAGCAATTCACCTGATTCTTCTTCCTTTCAACTTGGAAACCCTAGAAATGAGGGATTATGAAGAAAGAGTGAGAAAAGGGAAAGTTTTGATACCATTTCAGATCAAATCAGAGGAGGGACGGAATCTTGACATGTGAGAGAAGATTCACCATTAAAGTCTATGCACAGAAGCTAAACTTACTTGATTTCATCATATCTCAGATAGAGAAGCCCTAGATCAGCAATTCCACAACTTTCTCCTCTCAAACCCTAACTCTCCCTCTCTCTCTAGGATTTCATTTCTTTGGAATGAATTATGAATTATGAATTATGAGAGCTCCTAGTGTGTTAGGTTGGCCATATAGAGAAATTGAGCTACTTGGGTGAATTGCACATTGACCCCTCACTCAACTTTTTCTTATTTCAACAGATTTTTCTGTCATAAAAAAGTTATTGTAATTCGTGTATTTCATAGATCAAACATTCTCCAAAAATTATGAAAATTTATCATATTGTTTTAATTGAGTTATAAAACATTAGTTAAAATTTCAAATCATTCCGAGCTACCATTAAATAATTAAAATAGAATCGTGCACTGTTATCTAGAAATCTGCAGAACAGTCAGTTGAAGAGAAAATGCCCCAGAACGGCCATGCTAGCTGCCACGACCGTGCTAAAATGGACCCAGCACATCCGTGCTTCCTACCACATCCATGGTGCATTGGTTTCATCAGATTTGAGTATAAAAGTTGGTCAACAATTTAATTCTTTCAAAACGGCCGTGTGGACTAGCATGCCCATGCCACGAATGACCTAACACGGCCGTGCTACCCACCACGGCCATTCTATCCACGCCTCCAACTACCATTTTCATTGTCCTATGCCTAAATCTCTCATTCCTTCCCGAAATAAGCCTGTTTGGTGAAAACCCTAATTTCAATTGACTAGGGTTTATATTTTCTCAAACCCTAATTATACAAAGCGATAACATACTTGGAGTTTTCATTAAGTTTAACACATCATAATTGAACTACCATCCTTAATCATGTTTAATCAATGACCAATATAACTAAGCATGTAGTCATCCACATAAACCCTAACTTGCCAATTAAGCTCAGATACGGTCATAACAATTCTCTCCCCCCCCAAAAAGGTTTCACCCCCGAAACATAAATATGCAAGCACAGTACATTCAAGGTTTATTTTAAGCTTCTGAAATCTTACATGTTATTATATTCTTGTATTTCATGCTTGAATGTAGTTTTCAACATTAAGTCGTTTATTTCTTTTCTAATCACAACATGTCTGAAACAGTTCCCAATGATATCCAATGAATTCTCTATGCCACAATCAATCATAGGATAGAGAGAGAAACAACCATTTCAATATTTTCATACTCTTGAGGTGTTACCTCAACATTGATAATCTGATCCAAATATCTCAATTCATACAGTTCAATATGTACTATTGTTATATATTACCTCTAAGTCATAAAAGAGAGTTCACCATGTTGTTTTGAATTTTACTATTGTGCTACTCAAATAGCAAAACAGTCTTGAGTTGGAAGACTAGATTCAACAACAATTGTACAATAATACTCACGACATCCCCATTGGATCATGGATGCATAAGGTGAAGCATCACCATCACATTCCATACTATTCTCAAGTACGAACCCACACATAATTCAAGGTGTAACAATCGGGTTATAGCATACTAGGGTTTCAACAATAGTAACAGAGTACACCATGATTTTGTTAGTCATTCAAGGACTATTCATATCCAATTACCATCACTTAGTTATATTAAAGATAGGTATAACAAGCTATACCTCATTAGGGTTACATATAAATACAATATGGTTATCATCCCTTCTATTCATATAAGTGAATAGGTAAGACTACCTTATTTAGGGTAATCCTTCATTTGTTCCATCATTATTCAACACATATCACCATACCACAATTGTACAATACTAAGATGGATTACTGGAATGAAAGACTACAACTATCAGACACCTTTAATTAACATATTGCTTGCACATGTACACTAAAATCATACATAGAACCAATTTACATCCCTTAATATACCTTCAACAAATTATACTTCTAAAAACAATTTCACATATTACTAAAAGCCATTGTTTTCTCTTATTGTTCTACTCATTCATTACTACTTACTCCTTGTTACTTATCCTTCTCCTTTTGATCATATAGAATAAACATCCCTAAAATTGAAACATACAAGGTAAGAATAGATTATTCATCATTCTTGATATCACTGCAAGAATTTATTTCATATCACACTTCACTCATATTGTATTTCTCCTTTTATTCAAAGCACACTTGTTACATTTCAATTTTATATCTTTCTCTTTGCTCTGAATCATTTTCATATTGTTTATCAACCTTTTAGATTAGCTACCTTTAAACCCTGGATTACTATCAGTGCTAGTTTACTTCTCATAGTGAAAATCTCATGATCTTGTTTTATAGAGATGCTAGTATTCAAGGTCAAATCATTAGTGATATCCCTTGAACTACTACAACTCTAAACATTCTAGGGTTCGGTCCTCATCAGTAACATGATGTTATTATGATATGACTTTACTCCCTTAATTTGAAATCCAAACTTTGGATCTCACAAGTTTTACTAAAGTCTTCCTTATCTTATCACTTGAATTTCCTTTCTCTTACTTGGTCATTTATATAGATTACTTTCTTAATTTACCCTACTAGGGTTTCATCATCATATTATGTGTCGTTAATACATTCAATAGATGTAATTACAATGGTGGGTATGCATCATATATGATTCATTTTCTTATTACTTCATCCCCACATTGCTCTCATTAAGGAAGATATGAAAGAGAAGATGATTTTGAATCTTAGAATTCTTATCTTCAAACATTCATTAATACATTTCTCATATGTAGGTTTAATTAGTTATCAACAAGGATACTTGACTAACTAGCACTTGGTGTAGACTATATGGGACCTTTGCCATCCTCATGCAGCTGCAAGTTCATATTGGTGGTCTGTGATTACGTATCCAAATGGGTGGTAGCAATTCCCACTCAAGCTCCAGATGCAAAGTCATTCGTCAAACTTTTTCAAAAGATCATCTTCCCAAGATTTGGAGTTCCAAGAGCAATCATTTCATATGGTGGCAGCTATTTTAAGGAGAGAAACTTCAACAACTTGCTTAGAAAATATGGGGTAAAGCATAAGATATCCACACCCTATCACCCTCAAACATCTGGCTAGGTGGAGATCTCCAATAGGAAACTAAAGGCTATTCTAGAAAAGACTGTCTCCAGCTCAAGAAAGGATTGGGCACTTAAGTTAGAAGATGCATTATGGGCATACAAGACAACTTTCAAAACACCCATTGGAATAACTCCTTCCAAGCTAGTCTGCGGGAAATCATGACATTTACCCGTAGAATTGGAGCACAAAGCATTATGGGCAATCCAGATTATTAATTATGATCTTAAGAAGGCTGGAGAGAAGAGATTGTTGCAGATCCAAGAGCTGGAAGAGCTGCATATGGATGCTTATGAAAATGCTAAAATCTATAAAGAGAAGACAAAGAAATGGCATGATAAAAGAATCAAAGTCAAAGATTTCAAGGAAGGAGATAAAGTGTTGCTATTCAACTCTAAGATCAAGCTATTTCCAGGAAAGCTGAGATCCAAGTGGTTTGGACCATTCTTAGTCTTACATGTTTATCCCTATGGCACCGTGGAGCTGCAAGGAAAACAATCAACTTTCAAGGTCAACGAATAACGTTGTAAGATGTACACATCTAGAGACGAAGTTGACAAGGGAGCCTCTTGCTCCCTCCAAGATGCTTGATGAAAAGACTCAAGAGTCTCACTACATACTCTAAATGGAGGACCTCATGGGAGTTGAACCCACATTAGGATAGATTTACTTTCTGTTATTTGAATCAAGAACATTCTCTAGTTTCTTAAATAAGATTGTCATGGATGAATGTAATAACTTAGACAATTCTATTAGCATATCTATAACTATTGCTATGCTGACGAGAAGCTATTTTCTGCAGAAACTACAGAATACACGTCGTGTCGCTAATCAGAAAAACACAGCAACCGAGCTGAATCTCCAGGTACACGATGTGTCATCACTTGACACACCATGTTTTTTTCTATGTAACATTCTTTTGGAGACTCACACGACGTGTATTAATTCAGGACACGCCATATGCCTTCACACTCAATTTCGAAGTAAGTCTTTTTGGAGTCAAACACGACGTGTCATAGTTGGAACATGTTGTGTCGTTATTAGCTTGTGGAATCAACATTGTTTTCTGGAATATCACATGGTGTATCATAATTCACACACGCCGTATCTAATAGTGCAATTTTGAACTGGAGATAGCGAGGATTTTATTTAGAAAATGACACGATGTGTCCACCATAATACACAATGTGTACTTCAACAGCAATGGGGAGCATAACTTATCTGGAAAATAACACGACGTGTCTTTATTTGAACACGTGATGTAGTTATCAGTGAAAGGGACACAATTTGAATTTCTGGATTCAGACACGGTGTGTACATAGTAGAACATAACGTGTCTTGTAACGCACAAAGGAAGTTCTGCCATTAAACACGACGTGTCTTACAATAGACATGCCATGTCTTTTGACAAGAATATGTGTTTTTAACCCTAACTGGGATGACTCTCTTACTCATGCCTCTCTTTCGAGTCGTGTGAGATTCCCTAGCAACCATGTGCTCTTGCCGCCGCAGTGTGCCTTAGCACACCTTGTAGTGTCATCTCTGTGTCACCTGTTGTGTCATCTTCAAGCAGCATCCTAGCCGCCATCCTCCTTGCTCACGCCATCATCATGCTCCTCTCTGAGCCCAGCCACAATAGATGTCCTGCCCACGCTGCCGCCACCTCACTCGTCCTCGTCTTCAAGCTCCATCCACCGCATCCTCTCTCCCTCTCGCCAAGAAGCAGCAACCTGTAGTGGTCGTCTTCTCTAAGATACCTTAATAAGCTCATTGGTCCCTCAGTCTCCAACAACTGGAAGTGAACCCTCTCTCTTTTCCTTACTCCAGCGGCGTTTCTCCTCGAGAAATCATCTTCTTCCCCTCACAAAGCTCAAGCCACCACCGCCGCCTCCAACTCTCAGCCTGCGGAACTTCTCCAAGTACATGTCGTGGCATCCAACAGTCACGATGTATCAACCATTCTACAGGCAGATTTTCTTCAGCAGAACACGCTGTGTTCGTTCTCTGACACGTCGTATCTAATCATGTTAGCAGCTATGACACCTGTTAAGCAAACCTCCAATCGCAAGCATGGTGCTAGCTCCTCCTCCACACCGGCATACATCTCCACAACCCAATTTCAGATACTCCTGAGGAAGACCTAACGTACCAGTTTCTCATAGTAAGGAGGGTGCTTCCTATGCGATTTGCTTGTGAGCAGACTCTCACCACCCTCGACTTCAAGGATGAGGTCTTCATGCGCCTACAAGATTTGGGGCTAAGCTACATATGTTGCACAATATCAAACACTTACCCTCGTTTAGTTTATGAGTTTTTGACAACGCTCACTACAGAGCAAGACCCACAAAAGAAGATGAAACCTTATGGTATTATCCATTTCTGCCTTTTGGGACGTGGTTTTAAGCTTACCTTCAGGTGTTTCTGTGAGGTTTTAGATTGCCACTATGACGAGGCAATTAGTTATCCTCCAGCTTTTGCCAGTGATGAGTTTTGGTTTAAGATATCAGATGAGGAACACCATGACGCCAAGCAAGCTATGGCATCTGCTATTCACAACCCCATTTTCTGATACATGCACCACCTTCTTAGTATAGGAGTCTTTGCTAAGAAAAAAACTCAAGGGGTCATCGGAAAAGTAGATCTTTTCTTTTTGTGGGGAATTATGTATGACTATCAGATCAATGCAACTTATTATATCCTTATGTGTTTCCTAGACATTAAGAAAGTGAAGAAGAGGGAATTTGGAGACATAATGTGTGGTGGCTTGATCACTTTGATAGCACATAAGTTAGATGTTGATCTGACAGGTCTCGAGGCTACGCCAGGTAGAAACCTGGTAGACATTCAGTATCTACTTTCTATAGGATTGATCTCAAGGGTTGACAACAGTAATACCAAATTTTGACAATTCTTTGATGACGATCAATATATTGACATTCCTGATCCTGAGCATATCACATTGGAGAACAAAGATAACTGGAAAGTCATATTGAACACTGAAGAAGTTGATGCAGCTAGAGATACTGATGATACTGAGGCACCCCCTACTGCTCCACCACCTCCCTCCACAAGCACACAGACAGAGTACTCCTGGGCCATACCTGATGTCAGGCATCTATATGGGTATGTGCAACAGTGGTTTGACCACATGGACAACCGCATGGACCTGATGGGTCAACAATTTTCTACTATGAATGATGTGGTTCATCGCATGGATAGTTGGCACCTTTCTCAAGGCCACTACTCCATGCCACAGCAGCACCAGCCTACTTCGCCACTGCAGCCTAAGTTTGTTCCACACCCCATGCAGGTTGATATTCCAGATGATAATGATCTCATCAGCCAATTCTTCCCCTCTGATCACATGGGCCCTGGCCCATCCCACTGATGCCCCACCCCATGACAGGTACACGACTGTTTCCTTCATAGGTTTGATTGATGCAGTGAGGACACTACAGATTTCAAGCTTAGGGGGATGCAACCGGCCGATAGTGTAGTTTACTTTTATTATTTTTCATGTTTTTCATCTTGTCATGTCTTTTCTGCTTTCATGTTGTTCTTTGTTTTTCTTTCCTTTTGTGGCAAAATCATGTATGATGTGAGGCTATCTTGATGTAATGAATTGATTTTTCAGCCAAGTTTGAACCTTCATGTCCTTTTGCACCTTAATCTATCATTGAAAGAATTCCAAAGAGCATGCACAGATTAGTTGAAATCTTTTGGCCTTCAACATGTGTTTATTTTTGCTTTATACTTGTAGTTTGAATACTCAACTTTTTTTATCATTGATTGCCTAAAACGTGTAATGGTTTCTTTTTGGTGAGTAAATTAACATCACAACATCATTTGGAATACGGGATACCCTTGCCAAACTCTTAGTGCATTTTTCAACCTTTCTTTTAGTGATTTTTTTTCTTCAAAACAAATGGATGAAATGAAATCTAGCTAATGTTGCTATTCAGTTGACTCTCCCATATTGTGGAAAATAATTAAAATCTCTTTTATCTCGTTTCACCCACATACCCCATAAAAGATGGCTAAATTGTCCACATATCATGCTAGCCTAGTGTAAGTCTGATCTGGCCACGATGGTTAGGTGGTATGTCTTAAAAAGAGGGTAAAATACCCCAACAGGTACTTCACATGAGCATAAGCCTACATTAGCAGCCGAGTGTCGAAACCCATTATCCATTTGCCATATCATTTTTTTGAAGAAAAAAAGGGAGAGTGCAACTAATTAGGTTAATGTTAACTAAGACTTCATCATTTGTATCCTTCATAGCTGAGAAATAGTGTTGTGAATCCATTAATTGTTTGGTTTGGTTATCCAAATTCTATTTAATATTGTTGAATTGATTGATTCATTAAATTAAAACCACCCTTGCTGAACTTAAGAATCTTTTTCATTGATGTTTAAGTTGAGTTGATGGCCATGAGTATAAACCGTTGATCATTGTTGGCTGAACATTGCATATCTTTCTTTCAACTAATCTATACGTGAGCTTGAAAATTCTTTCATGTGCATTTCTATGTTCTTTTTGCTTGGGGACAAGCAACGGTTCAATCTTAGGGGGATTTTTTGTGTGTGCTTTATATCAACTTTTTACATTTCTTCACACACATTTTCAGCTCATTCTGTCCCAAATTAGCTTCTATTTATATCCATTTTGCCACACTTTTTAGTCTCTTTTCTTATCACATGATGTTGATTGCAAATATGTATTAAAAAGGTCATATTGGAGATAACCTAACTCAGATCCAACCTCAATGGGACTTCTCCAAGTTTTGATGTTGATCCAAAGCAAATTTCTGAAGAAACGGTAGAAGACACAACGTGTTCTATTAAGAACACGACATGTTCACTTACAGGCAGTCTTTCAGGACATAGAACATGTCGTGTGTTATTAAACACACGGTGTGTGATTCTCCAGCAGCGTCTAGTCTAGATCACAGAAAATAGGTAACACGACATGTCCTTCATCAGACACGACGTGTTCCTGGTACATGAAGACCGTCTGCACCTTTCTGCCAAAGAACACAGTGTGTGTTTATTCAGACATGCTATGTGCCCTTCATTTGATTCACTCTCTGAAGATAGAAATATTGCGTGTCTTATTTAAACACATCGTGTACCTCAATGCAGCGACAACACTGAGCAAACACAAACAACATGACACGGCGTGTTCAACAAAAGACACGCCGTGTCGTTATCAGTTTCTGCAAAAATCGAAAACGACTACCTCTCATTTTAAAAGCAAATGGGAGCCCAAGAGGCGGTTATTCTAGGTCATTTTGAAGTGTTTTACTCCCAAGAGAAGTTTCAGAGCAGAGGAGGGCGATTTTGGGGTAGAATAAGGTGATTTCTTGGAGAAGAACCCTCATTCTTCTTCATTTCTTCTCTATTTTTCTTCTCCAAGGTGCAGCAGAGCTACTCTCTTCATTCTAGCTTTCCGGGAGGGAAGTTGGTCCGAGTTGGAGCTTTCTAGTGGTGGAACTTTATCCTCTAGCTAGAGTTCTTTCCCATTAGCTTGCATCTGTGGTTTTTCTAGCTTTTCCTTTTCTCAAGCATGCAAAACTTTGGAATTACTGTCATGTATCTGCATATCTTCACTATGGACGAGTAGAGCTCTTTTCTTGAGTATGGGAGAGTAGCTCCCATGCCATTGATCATGTGAACTCAAATTTTATGCTTATTTCTATTTAATTTGCTTTCTTCCATGGATTCCTATGGTGTTTTCTTGCTTGTATGCTAGGTTGGCCACCTTTTATACATGTTTTATGCTTGCCTTGTGTTTCGAGAGAATGCATTAGGAAGTATGGAGTAGGATCTATGGCAATATTCTCTTGACCAGGGGAGTGGCTAGGGCTTATTGAGGGTTTCGGTTGTGTTTGATACTTATCATAGATGCGGGAGCATTATGTGAAGTTGAGAACCATCTCATGGCTTTAGGAAATGCATGATGATGACAACCTCCTTGCTTGTTAAACATCGATCTTATTTCTGGGTTCATGTGATATAATGGTTATGGTAGTGAAACCTTATGCTCAAGTTCCTAATCATTAAATCAACTTTGTTGTTTAAAACCCTTGCCTTGTTTTCTTTTTCTTAGGTCTATAAACAATTAATCCTTTGCAATCCGATTTAGATTAATGAAAGTTAACATGTTTGCATCTAACTAGCTTAGCTCCTCATGTTCGACACTCACTACATTGATTTCCGTATACTTACAGGTAATTAGTGAGTTGAAATCTTTTCCTTTTCAAAACTCATCAACAGAGGGAAATGAGCAAAATTTGAATTTGAAATTTATGTTAAAAAAAGAAATACAATTGGTTGGTTGGTAGTTGGTGGTGGATGGTTGGAAGGCAATATTACTTTATTACAACAGCATATTGTATGCAGTCATGGAGCCGTACTAGCAGACTTATCGCCTAGAAATGTGTGTCGCACTGTGCTAAAAAGACATGTAAGGGTGCTAATAGTGGCTTTTTGGTACAGTTTCATTGTGCAAGTCGTACATAACTCTTTATATATTT
Organism: Alisma plantago-aquatica; assembly: GCA_963693085.1. Lineage (NCBI taxonomy): Eukaryota > Viridiplantae > Streptophyta > Magnoliopsida > Alismatales > Alismataceae > Alisma > Alisma plantago-aquatica. The sequence goes on from OY856414.1 coordinate 668,782,368, forward strand.
GTTGATAATATTTTGGTACTAATTTGAATAGGATTAATTACTTAGTATTATCTTGAATACATTTATGTATTAATTTAAATTATAAAATATTATATCATGACCCCATAAAATGATTTTTTAGTATGACATTGTGGTTTATTAATTTTTTATTCTTAGATAAAATTAAATGATGATTTTCACATATGTACAATGAATAATTTTTTTTACATAAGCATAATAAACAACCAACTTTGTATTTAAATTTGTTAGTCAAATCAACCTCATAGTGTACGCATTGTGCTAGTTTATATTTAGTATACATGGTTCAGGAAAGCGGTATGCGGTGTACGTGCGGAGAGGGTACTGCATAGAGTATATGCGGTATGCGGGAGTATATACGGGAGTATATGCGGGTTTGGATTTTTTTATTTCAATAAACTAATTATATATAAAATAATATAGTGATATCATAAATTAAAATATATAGAGTAGGCACATACATATATTTACTTATAAACATATTAATATGCATGTATAATGTATGATATGCTTATATATGTATATATGTTAATATATAGAATGTGTTTGTAATATATGTACAAATACTAGTAAATCAATATACAAATATATGTATAGTGTGTATAAATGTGAATAAATCAAAATGTATATATACATGCACACATATGTGATTGTATATTTAGGTATATTGTATATGTATATGTACATGTTAATATATCAAAAGGTATTCGAATAAATGTACAAATGCATGTGGAAAAATTTTATATGTATTACAATGTATACATATACTTCAAAGAATATATATATCAGTTTAAATATATAATGAAATGTGTGTATATATATGCATGTATGTACGAAATGCATGAACATTAGTTGTGGGCTTTTCGAAAAGCGGAGTTTAATCGGTCGCTTAATCGGCCAAAAGGGAGTATATGCGGCCGATGACCGCTTAGTGGACCGATTAGTAATATGCGGTGCGGTAGGGTGACTGAATAGGTATATGCGGGAGTATATGCGGCCGTGCGGACTGATTTCCCGAACAATGAGTATATTTATTAATGTCTTTTGGCACTACATTGAGTATCAAGTACCGATTTTGGACTTCGCCATACATGAGTATAAATATGTACATAGTCGGATCACATATTATATTCTTCCAAAAAGTGAAGGGAGTTCGAAAAATAATAATTTGAATTTTCAAATCTGTTGTTTTGTGTATAAAAGGAGTAATAAATGTGAATAGTTGGGCTATAATTACTTTATTGTAGGGTTGCATGTAAAATGATGCATGAAAAATACAGACGGAGTTGGTCAAAGAGATTTGCAATATGATGCATGAACAACATGTGCATTATTATTTTCCTTTCTAGTTGCTCATGTTGCACAGTGTGAAAACTGGTTGGACGTGCCTTCCCAAGACTGAGGTGTAGATGTTGGTGAAACGTGTGCGTTGTAAATAGAAAAGTAGACACTGGATGGGAAATAAATCTATGATTTTGTGGATCAAAGATGGTTTTTTTAAACCAATCTCCAAGACGGCTCAGAAATTAATGAGCTAGTTGCTCCTCATGCTTAAGATTTTCTAACAAAAAAGCATATCTCGCTATGCTTGGAGACTGTGAATGTCTTTGATATGGCAGGGACGGATGCATGAATGCCCATGGCCTCACAACATTGTAGATGTTGCACATAATAGGGTGTGCTATTTGGAAATAATATGAGGACAGAACGTGGGGGTAACAACTATATAAATATGAGTCAAGGGAAGTAGATATACATAGGTGATGGTTGGGATGGACAACCCGGGCAAAAAGATTATATTTTTATGAAAGAAGAAGAGATGGGATGACCAAAGAGGTCAAGATGATACACGGCAGGCAGTCAAGTCAAAAGAACGATGGTCACCCGTTCCTTGAGTTAAGATCGATGCTTATCATATGGAATAATGACATGACGAGGAATTTTCCTTGTGTATAATTTTTCTTATTGATAGAAGGACAGCCCCTCTCTCATATAAATAAAATAAGAAGGAAACATACCGATTCAAGACAAACCTTAATAGACCGATACACAATTGAACATATATAACAAAGAGACTACACAACTATATGTGTGTGTGTGCGCACGCGCGTACATACGTGCGTACAGATATCATCTACGGTGAAAACTGATAAAATCTCTTTAGCAGCATTTCCAGATGAACTTAAATAGGGCTTTATACATGGGATGCCTCCTCTAGACATTGTCTTCCTTTGTTTGAGCTTCTATCCTTTCCCCTTGTTACGAGCTAGGTAATTACTTGGCTTCTCCTGGTTTTCAATGGCATCCAATTATGCATTGTATGGTAACATCGTAACTCACCAGGAGCTAGTAATCACTTGCCCATAACGCCCACATGTGTGGGTGGTATCTTATTGTTGTGTCTTGTTTATCTTGTCAGCAAAAAACTGAGGTGATACACTGATGATAATGAAATGGAATGGGTAATACAACTATACAAGAGACTACAATGGACTACAATTGAAAACTCTACAGCACGTTCCTAGGTGACGAAGCAGAATTCAAACCATGGAATCGTTGGACTCTCTCTAGGGCTTTGTACTCGCACGCGGAGGAGGAGGTGCGGTGTTCCGCCTTCATTTGAGTTTAAGCGCACCCTATTTTTGCCCCATGTGATTATCTGCCGCGACCGCTACGGTTTACCAAACTAGGTCAGAAAAAGATAAGTTAATGTGTGGCAGGTTGCCTAAATATGGAAAAAGATCCAACGTTGATGCTCCTTTCTTCAGGACGTATTGATGCTAATTTCAGCTGTCTATTTTCGAAAACCCCTCTAGATATCCATGTACACTGATGTCTTTTTGTGTTTCACTGTGTACACGGATCTGTAGCAATGGTTTGGAAACGGACGACTGTAGCAATGGTTTGGAAACGGACGGCTAAGATTGTATCAGTACATCCTGACAAAAAATCAAAAGTGGATCCCGGTTGCCTAAATATATCTTTGATCCTTGGGAGACTAATTATATATCTTTGATCCTTGGGAGACTAATAATCATGGTGCCCTAATGGGCGGCGGCCCGGCTGGATCCCCCCGTCGATGATGGGTTCCCTCCGGTCGAACCCGCTTTGCATGGTTGTATGCTCTAAAACAAACCATAGAATAAAAAAATTGTCGAAGACCACACAGCGCAACTGCCGAATAAGAAAAGATCGCTCACTGAGTCGTTGTGTAGCAGCACTTGCCAACTTGCTCAGTTGGTCAAACTTGTTGTTTGTAAAACGCAGGTTGTGGGTTCGATTCTCAACAAACTCGTTGGGAGACTACAGGAAGGGAATATAGCCCTCGGTGTAACTGATTGTGTTCTCTCTCTCCTGCTAATTTCAAATCTCTCCCCACACCCACCCACTTGTCGCCTGTCCACTTCGTACACTAGCATGCTACTCCCACTATGTACTACTAATCCATGATTTTTTTTCAAAATCAATTGATATTATACAATCATATCAAGGAAAACACGGGATTACATAGGGCATGTTTGGTAAGTTATAGTCAGATGATCTGTAACCTTTTATCTTGCCGCCCGGAGTTAAGTCTTCGTAAATATCATAATATGGAATATCCAGTCGGCATTCGAGGAGTTCGTGTACTTCAAATCCAGATCAAATTGTTAACTCGGGATACTTCAGTCATGTCACCCAAAACTATGATCACCGCTAATGTAGATAAAAAAAAACAAGGTGAAATCTTCATATCCTGCTCAAGGTGGGATTCGAAATCCGGATTTAAGAATCCCATTAGGATTTAGGGATCCATTTCTAGTTTGGTAGTACCAAACGCCTCACCCACAATATCTGGACATGACATTGCTGACATGTCACAGAAAGACAACCGCTAAAAATTTCTCATTATTAGCCCTTAATAGAGTTGGTTTGTGTAACTGAATTGTACATGGCATCTTCTTACTTTATTTCTCTCTTTTCCTTCCTGCTTTGATTTACATTAGATAATTCAAGTACATATCATAGATTTTCCTGGCTTATTCAATTGCGGGTTTCAAATATGAAAGTAATGTATTTGTTTTATCGGCCTAGTCTTATATGCGCTTGGTAATGGAGATTTTATTACTGCTGTATATTTTGGAAAGTCTGATTGTTCTTAGTACAATTTGAAATTATTAGTCCAATTGTGCACGCATTTCAGCTGCAAAAAAATCATCAACTTGCTTTTTTACGACAGAGAATGAACCTAACTAGGTAGTTGAGTTGAAAATTGCGCACAACACATAAGACTAAGTTCATAATTTATTACATATGAAAACCTTCATATTGCAAAACACGCCAAGGTCCTCGCAAGATAAATGGCACTTAAATATAATGTCAAAAGGTAAAGCCGGTCTGTTATGCTCTTCTTTAAACATGCACACAATGCAAATAAGCTTTGGGCCTTTCTCCATAGCTACCACCTCAATGCAAAACCTCGCTTCTCCAGTTGCATTTTCAATTGTGAAGCTATGGACTTCTAGCTTTTTATGGATGTGGACCGGACCTAGCAAAAATTCAGTCTATAGCTTACATAGCCGGGCTAATTTGAAAACTTTGACTCATACTTTTTAAAAATATCAGACTTAGGACAAGCAAAACCCAGGGTGAAAACCCCAAATTTGTTATACAAGCATGCGTATATAGCCACATATATATAGAATATGCATCTTTTTGAGGGCGTAATTGAATACAAACTTCGCAAATTACAGTCTATCTGAAATGTTTGGCTGGGTTAACTGATAAGCGTGTATCTAATAACGTTTGAAAGAAACTTCACTTTTCTACGTTATCCAGTCTAATCACAAATCCGATCTGAAACTCAAATTTGTTACACTGTTCAAAGACGTGTTCAAGGTTTTCAAATGCTATGGCTGCGTTTGGCACGGGACCGAAACCCGGTTTGGCCTTGTCTTTATGTGCCAACCCCGCCAAACAAGTGTCGGTTTGAGGTTGATTTTTGTTTGGTTCGCAATCTTGAAAAAGCCCCGTTTTGGGATAACGGAATCCCCTAACCCGGGTTCTCCCAGTCCCACGAGGGGCGGGATTCCGGTTCATAACCCGGTTTTCGCGATCTCAGTTCATTTTCGTCTCGCCCTTTCTGCGATGGTGTCATCGCCCCCCGACGCCTCCCCGCCCCTTCGCCTTTCCCCTCTCCCTCTTCTGCCCTCTCTTCTGCTACCTCTTCTGAGAAGTCGACGCCCTCCCAGCAGTTATGACGCCCTCTCCCACCTCTCCCAAGACATGCAGCAGCCCATCGTTTCGTATGGCAGGGCAGTGCCGTATGGATAAGCCTGGACAGTGGTGTAGGCGCAACAACCGGTCAATCAAGCCGACGGAGGGGTACGATGGGTCGTCTGCAATCGCCGACCTACACCGCCAGTCTAGACGCCGAGAATCAAGCATCATCTGGAGTTGTCATCTCCCATCAAAGCCCCCCTTTTCACTGTGTGCAAACCCAGTAAACCCTAGCAAGGGCAAGCGGTGTCGCTGCTGCTATATAGTGCTACGATTCATATCTGAACTCCTCCCTGTTCACATTCGTATCCTCCACAAAATCTTCTCTAAAGCCGCCGCTGCCGAGCCCCTGTACTCAGAAGTCACCCAGCTGCTTGAGAGGTATGTCTTCGCCGACCCTCTTCTTTGTTTCAGTAGGCTAGCGGCTTATGTGTACCGTCCCTCTACATTTGTTGTATGTACCGTCTCTGAGCCGTGCTCCTATCTTCAACCTTGATTTCTGCTGGCTGACCATGTATTTCTCCTGATCAATACGAACACAACATTGATTTCTGCTGGCTAACCATGTATTTCTCCTGATCAATACGAACACGTTTTTTGTGTAATGAACCAGATAAGAGCAAAAAAGTATCTCGTCTTTTGGGATATTCCAAGAAAAAATGGATGCATTGAAATGAAATAAGTCGACCATATTGTTATATATTTATATTGACAATTTATTTAATGAGTTCTCCCTGCTATTAACCTCATTTACAAGGACAGGTTTATATTTTAGGCATGATTGTGTTAACATATTGTTTGGTCATGGAAGGAACCCCGAGAAGTAGATTTATGTTATACCTGTCAGTGTGTTTTCAGTTGTGTTTTCATGTTAATATGTATAATGTATTATGTTTGATAGTTCATTAGTTGTTCAGGTACAAATATCTTATATAATATATTTGTTTAAGTTGGAACAAGTATGTGTTACAAGCCCTACATTGAGGTCTGAATCAATAATGAAGGTTTTTTTTGTATAAGCCCTAATTTTATGCTATCCATTTAAAATGGTCACTATTATGTGCTCATTGTATAAGCCCTAATTTGATTGGTCACTATTTCTTCCATTAAAAATAATATGATGTTGAAACATATATCTGAATGCCGACTATAGATCACCTGAATTATGGTGTTGTTTGTTAATCATGTTATAAACATCAAAACACCAGCAATGTAGAGCACAACATTCTGCATTGAAATGAAATAGGTCGACCATATGGGATAGGAACAAAATAATTGTTATATATTTATATTGACAATTTAACTAATGAGTTCTCCCTGCTAGTAACCTCATTTACAAGGACAGGTTTATATTTTAGGCATGATTGTCTTAGCATATTGTTTGGTCATGGAAGGAACCCGAGAAGTAGATTTATGTTATATCTGTCAGTGTGTTTTCAGTTGTGTTTTCATGTTAATATGTATAATGTATTATGTTTGATAGTTCATTAGTTGTTCAGTTACAAATATCTTATGTAATATATTTGTTTAAGTTGGAACAAGTATGTGTTACAAGCCCTACATCGAGGTCTGAATCAATAATGAAGGGTTTTTTTGTATAAGCCCTAATTTTGTGCTATCCATTTAAAATGGCCACTATTATGTGCTCATTGTATAAGCCCTAATTTGATTGGTCACGATTTCTTCCATTAAAAATAATATGATGTTGAAACATATATCTGAATGCCGACTATAGATCACCTGAATTATGGTGCTGTTTGTTAATCATGTTATAAACATCAATACACCAGCAATGTAGAGCACAACATTCTGCATTGAAATGAAATAGGTCGACCATATGGGATAGGAACAAAATAATTGTTATATATTTATATTGACAATTTAATTAATGAGTTCTCCCTGTTAGTAACCTCATTTACAAGGACAGGTTTATATTTTAGGCATGATTGTCTTATCATATTGTTTGGTCATGGAAGGAACCCGAGAAGTAGATTTACGTTATATCTGTCAGTGTGTTTTCAGTTGTGTTTTCATGTTAATATGTATAATGTATTATGTTTGATAGGTCATTAGTTGTTCAGGTACAAAAATCTAATGTAATATATTTGTTTAAGTTGGAACATGTATGTGCTATAAGCCCTACATTGAGGTCTGAATCATTCATGTAGGTTTTTTTTATGTCAAATTTTCAAAACTAGAACTGGGACACCCTAATTTTGATCATTCATGTTAGCTTGAATGAATGATTTTAATGTTATCTTGAATGAATGATTTTAATTTTCATGTACGACCAAAATGTACACCCATTAGTATTCTGTTGATTATATTGCAAGTAATCCAACTATTTTGACTAATCTATATTCCCTCTGAATTTCTTGTATGTACCGTCCCTGACCCTGTCGCTGGCCGTGCAACTCTATTCAACCTTCAATTCGGCTTCCCATGTATATCTCATGAGCAATACGAACATGTTTAATGTGAATGTCATGTTGAATGCTTGCTATTTATGTAGTTTTCCTGTAATGAACATATTGGATGATGTGTTTGCTAAAACCATTTCAAATTTAACAACAATTTCAAATTTGTTGTACAAATTTTGGATCTTATGTCTGGTTGCGGCATTGATGAGACAATATGACATGGGTTATTGCTTTAAACAAGTTATTGCTTTCAATACAAGTTATTGCTTTCAACTGCGTAGTCTCATAGTAGGTTCGTATAACGGTTACGTTTAAACAGCCATACTTAAGTGATATATCGCAGTGTCATTGGTACTATGGCTACACCCGACCCGAGGTTCCGTATTGTATGGTCGAAAGAGTTGGATGAGGCTCTGGTTGCAGCATTGAGGAGACAATATGACATGGGTAGGTGCGTCGATGGAATATTTACTAGGGACGTGTGGAGGGAGACGCTACGTGATTGGCATATCAGGATGGGGAGGAACGAGGGTACATTTGATCAGTTAAAAACTCAGTGGAAGAACCTCAGGAGAGACTATGCAAAGATAAAACTGGTGACCAACAAAAGTGGTGTTGGATGGGATGACAACAGGCACAAGCCAATATTGCCTGACACCCCGGAGTGGAGGGAGGCACTTGCGGTATGTCTAATAATATACACTCCCCTGACTATTATATATTAAATTAAACTTGTTAATATTGACCTAATTAGTAGTTGTCTCCTATTTTAGGCAAACAGGGAACTAGCGAGATTGATCAACAAACCATTCTACCACTACCATGACGTCGAGCTGATGGGGGGAGGAACATAACTAAGGGCCATCATGCAATGTCCTCAACTGATAGACAGCCTCCTTCTGATGTTGCATCTGAAGATGATGTTGCTGTTGACCTAGATGCATCTGATTCATTTGTCAGCCCAGAACCGACCGGTCCAACCAGTCCAACCGGTTTCACTGAAGACATGGTTAATTCCGAGACGCAAAGTGAGGACACCAACGGCGGATCACACAACCAAGGTGTTGGTGCAAGGACTCCCACCACGATCAGACGTAGGAAGCGAGCGTCAAGCTCACTGGATAGTTGTATCCTGTTTAATGATGTCGTGTCCGAATTCACAAAGGTGTTTGCCAATGTACATGAGATGGGTAGCGGAATTGTTGCTAGGTCTAATGATAAAGATGAATACCAAACCATTTTGCACCACTTTCATGCAAGCTACCCTGACACCCCTATCCCAGTTTTTACCACTCTTGTGCACGCCATAAAAGATCCAGCTAACCGTAACATTTACCTAGGCCTTATGGACACCCCACAAAAAATTACCATTTGGTTGCAAGACTTGTGGGAAATGAAGAACACAACTTCTGCAACTTCTGCATCACAATCACCCTTCACACCACAATCTCCACCGTACTTTTGAGGTTGTGTAATTTATTAAGAACTATATCAGTATCCTGCCTTTTATTTGATGAACTTTATCGAAAATTGTTGTACTATTTTATTCCGTTGGGAACAATCTCTGAACTATGGTACTATGTAATGGTTTATCTTGTTATTTGATATTTGGTCAGTATTTGCTATTTTGTCGCTATAGCCCTAATTTCATTTCTACAATATCTCGATATTTCCCTGATGTGGATAATCGCTTTTAATTATAGACGTGATGGTCGGTATTCATCCATATGAAACAACTGATGACATTCTACAACTACTGGATATTATGTCTGGTACGGCTAATGACATTGCTAACGCAATATCCTACCAAATAGTTGACCAAATTTCCCACAATATCATGCAAAATTCAGACGCCGCACCCACACACCAACCAATACCGAGATCGGTTAGTATTAGGAGCGGCCATCAAAAGGTTTTAGAAATAATAACCTGCCATGAAAGGAGGGCGTACGATCTCTACCGTATGCTACCCAACACGGTTTTAGCCTTTGTTGACAAACTTGAGGACCGGGGTTTGTTGAAAAGTACCAGAGGTGTGTCATCAGTGGAGGCAGTTTGCTACTTCCTTCAAATGGTTGGGCATGGCCATACCAATCGTGTTCTTGCTGAGGACTAAATTCATAGTGGTGAGACCATAAGTAGAAAGTTTAACGAGGTGTTGGATGCACTGTGTGCTTTGTGCAACAAATATATTGTCATGCCAACTGCATCCACAACTCCGCACCGCCGCATCGCCGAGAGTTCAAGATTTTACCCTTACTTCAAGGTATGACCATCACTTAGTTGACAATTGTCCATTCCATTGTTAATATAACCACTATCGTCATCGTTGAGTGTGGTATTTACTTGCGTATTTCTTATATACTTGTCTTAGGATGCCATTGGGGCAATTGACGGGACACACATCCCCGTTTTGGTGAAGCGCGAAAAGCAGAACCGATATAGGAATAGAAAAGGGAATGTTTCCATGAATGTCATGGCTGTAGTAGACTTCTCAATGGAGTTTACATATATCATGACTGGTTGGGAGGGATCTGCTGCTGACCAAAGGGTACTTCACGCAGCTACAACCACATGCGGGTTCAAAGTACCCGCTGGAAAGTACTATCTTGTTGATGCAGGGTATGCCAACACCAGCCAATTTCTAGCACCATATCGAAACGTTGCTTACCATATAGCAGAGTATCGGGGTAACAGAGGGTCATACACAAGAAAAAAGGAAATGTTCAACCACCGACATGCTCAACTACGTAACGTTGTCGAGCGAGCCTTTGGTGTGTTGAAGAAGAGGTTTTCCTACTTTCGTAAAGGAGCGACTTTTCCCGTACAGTCTCAGTCTCGGATTGTAATGGCTTGTTGTATCGTTCACAATTTTATCCGACGCCAAAATGATGGCGATCCTATGATGGACGAAAACTTGGATGAGCCTCATACTACCACTGACATCTTGAACGAATTGAGTTCTCTCCAACAAACAAGACAGGCCGATGCTAGAGAGGGAGATATTTTGCGTGAAACTGTTGCCAATTCTATGTGGGAAAATCAGTGATCTATACATTTATTTTCTAACTTCCAGACATTGAAACATGTTCTACAACATGTTTCACTTACTCCCTTTTTTTGTAACTTAACGGCCAACTTTTGTTCTCAAACTGTATTGTTCACTACAATTTTGCCTACTTATAAACAATGTGAAATTATGTCTCATTAGGTTTTCTGTCTAGAAATGGAAAATGACATGTCGTCATGCCCATGTGGTCTGCACTGCACCGTACGAGTGTACATGGATGCCACAGATGCGGAAAATGGACGGTTTGAAGACAACAATCCCCACAGGCCATATTTTACATGTGGTAGGGGTCTTGTACCAACCAGATGCCATATGAGGTTGCCCGCGCAGCAAGTACCACCTACAGTGGCTACTCTGACTGCAATTAGGGATGCAATGGTATCACAGCTCGCATATGCACGTAGCGAACGCAAGTTCTGATCAAAACATTGTGTCTTTGTCTGTTCAACAAGAGCAGACATGTATAGGTTACAAGAAGAAATTTCAAGTATGCGGGAGAGGTGCCGATATCTTCGCCACCAACTTCAAATAACGAGCGATAATGACTCTTCAACAGAAGAAGATGGATACAATACGTCATAGATATACTATATTATGATATGTCCAAATTAACTGCACTTGTCTGTTGCAACAATTAGCTACTCCTGAACAAATGGTCTTCATATTATCTTTGAAAACTATGTCATGAACCCGATATTTTTCTATTAATCGTCAATTTTGTTTTATTAGATGTCGATGATTCCATCTGAGGTTCCGAGGTGTGATTGTGGGCTAAATGCAGCCTTACGGCTTAACACAGAGGATGCAGGGTTAAATGACTTTGCCATTCTGAGTCAAAGGTCGGGCGAAATGTATTACATATGCCCTACTCGTGAGGTGTGATAGTACATCAATAAATAATAGACTGTCCTTGTCAAGGCTCCGCATTCTTTGCCATTAACTTGTACCTCGTACTATATTTTAGGAAAAAGACCGATGCAGATACTTCCATTGGGCAGTCGATCTCCCCCCAACAATTGATTCATTGAAAGCGGAGATTATGTTACAACTGTTGAGTGCAAGTCAGTGTGGGGTCAGGCGATGAACATGAAGGACTTCGTTGAAATTCATTACAACTACGATGAATTATACTCTAACAAAAAGTATGAGCATGAGGTTTTAGAACGCAACGTTGCGAGTCTGGAGGAAGATTGTCGTCTGCTTCTGGACATCCCTTCACCTCAAATGACTCCATAATGTTGAATGGCAAATGCATTTACATTGTCTTCTCAGAATTTAGGTACTTTTGTAAACGTCATATTACATTGAATGGCAAATCCCTTCACCTCAAATGACTATCAATGGATGTTATGAACATCATACACTTGTTTAATTTAGGCACTTTTATAATCGTCATATTACATTTTAAGTGTTATGAAAATTTTCTTCATGTTGATGAGTGTTTTATTAATGATGTATGTTATTAATCAAAATTTTGCTTAACGTTAGCTCGAACCAAATAATACAATTAATTGTGATATACACCCTTACTTTTGAAAAATATATTACTTACAGAATCTGTTATATGGCTTGCCAACTGCCGACACTGTCTTTTATGTGGTCTACCGAGCTTGATATGGTTCTCAGGGGTTTGATGAGAATCCAATATCACGTGGGTAGATGTGTAAATGGAGTATACTCTACACAGGCTTGGATGGAGGCATGGCACCAGTTCTCATACATAACAGGAGGCCTTTACATTTCATTGCCTGAGTTGCAAATGCGATGGCAATACATCAAGAGAGAGTTTGTAAGAGACAATATGTTCATATTGGGAGATTTATTGCCTCCCCCCACATTGGCCGCGCAACAAGGGATTGAACGCAACTTCTTGACGACACGTCGCACTTACCCACCAGAGATTTTTTTTTAGCACTGACGATTGAAATAAACAAATGAACTTGTAACATATGTGCTAAATTTAGTTGTGTTTTTGCATCGCAACAATTTACATTCTCTACTTATGTGTTACATTATTATATGTTGCTACCATAATGCGATCAAATTTCCTACTTCATTATTATGTTAATGTCACAGTTACTTTACAAATTCTGTTATTTGTTCATACCTTTGTTTTTATTAATTTTAGATGTTGACATCGCGTGCAAAGGCAAGGGCAAAGGCAAAATTTGAAAAAATTTTGATGTCACTGGAAAAAATTCAAAAATATGTTGAAGATAACCTTTTATGCACAAAACCATGTTGCAATCACACAAAGGAGGAGGAGGGCAAAATTGGGACCGATGATCGACTCAAAGGCAAAGTCAGTCAAAATGTTCCTCATTTGCCATTGTTGTTTGATTGGCCAAAAGACGGCATCAAACAACACAACAAGCAGCCGGTACAGGAACCATGCCCAGTGTCATGGGACGAGTACGATGAGGCCATAACGTTGGCCTATTTTAATCAAGATCCACATCCAACCATGCCCCCCCAAAGTGTCTTGTCAAAATCTTAGCTTTTGTTTGGCTATTTTTTGCTCCCATTTTTTGTCCTTCTCCCCTGACAAAGATCACCCGTAAACAATTATGTTATTATCAGTGATCGTTTATGTTTCACTAATGACGACAATATGATTATTATCAGTTGTTTTTACTGACGATAATGTAATTTGTTTATGTTATGAACAAAATATATTAGGCCAATTTCATATTTCATGTAGCTTGATTGTTACTGACGATAATGTAATTTGTTATACTAATGACGACAATTAACTATGTTCAGCATTACATGTATACCACATGGAAATGTCATTACAGACGATAGTAACGTTTCATTACTTTTTAATCACTACGTAAAAATTAGAATTATTATATCTTATTTGCACTATTATAAATATACAAAATAACACCCACACAACACAAATAAAATATATTTTTAATATATTCTAAACTTAGGTTGAAGTGACATCACAAATACACATTCTGCGTACTTGTTCAAACAGTGATGCAAGAACATGACAGAATAAGCAGATACTGATTAAACTGTCAAACAGAATCAGACTTCCAGCCAAACAGATTCATACTGCAGTCAGACTGAAATCAGACCAGCTGACCAGAATCAGACTGCGTTGTCAAACAAAATCAGACTGCATCCTGACTGCCCCAGCACCGGAATCCAAACTATTCCTGACTAACCCAGTCCAGATTCCAGAATCCAAGTCCTGTGCCAAACGCAGGCTATTTGTGTCCAGACCCAGCCTGCTGCATGTTTAAAACTTATGGACCTGAGCACAGACCCATCAGAACCCAATATGACCAGGCCAATGTTCATTGTTATCTATCATGTAATCCTCAGACTAATAACATTCACAGCACCAATTGCCAAGCTTCATAAATAGGCATGGGACTTCCAGTGAAACAACAAAGACAAGTCAAAACAGGACAATATGTCAGATCAAGAATTCCTACATATATCAATGTTTTAAAACCCGAGCCGACCCAGCAATTTGATCTGCCACCCGGGCAAAAATTCATTTTCGGCCAAGACCTAGCTTTGCCCCCGATGACCTGACCGGTTCAGCAGTTGACCTAGTGACTCGGTCATCTGGTCAAAGACCCCGAAAAAATTTCCATTTTTATTTTTTCCCTCCGTAAGTCACCACCTGTCTGATTTTAATTTCCTTCCACTTATGTATACCATATATTGACATGTCCACTTAATATGTTATTGCAACTTGTTTTAAGCATTGTGAAACCATTAGTTTCGTTATTTACTAATGGATGTTTAATTTGCATGCTTAATATTTCAAAATTCAATATCATTCCTTTATATAGTAGACTATATGCATGTACATATATATAACAGATAAAAGGATGTATATGCATATTGTATGTATATGCACTCAATATGTACATATACATGTGTGTGTATACATGTTATATTATAGATATGGTGTTATGCTGGTGTCAAAGATAAACCGGGTCGACAGTCAAACCCGATCGACCTCCAGACCGGAACTGAAAACCTTGAAAAATATATTACATTGGTCAGCGATCCCAGATTCTCAATTTAAAAGAAAAATCACACACAAAGCTGAAAGGCATCTAAAATTTGATTGATCAACCATGTGGTACATTTGATTTGATGAATATTATATCAAGAAATAGATCTATTCAACATTGATAACTGGCCAGAATCACCATTTAATACAAAAACTTCAAGAGGGACATATGACGTTGTAGATGATGATCCAAATCTGGAAGAAGGTTGTAGAATTTTGCTTCCATTTGGGCAGTGTATGGTAAAAACACGAGGCCCAGTTCTCATCTTCCACACCTGCATTTAAGTGAATTATTGTCAAGCTTTCTGCATCAACTCAACAGATCCAGACTCTCATTATAGCAAACAACAAGCACGAAATATTCCGCTTAGAAGTCAAAGATATGAGAACGACCTAAGATCA
This sequence comes from Alisma plantago-aquatica, assembly GCA_963693085.1. NCBI lineage: Eukaryota > Viridiplantae > Streptophyta > Magnoliopsida > Alismatales > Alismataceae > Alisma > Alisma plantago-aquatica. The sequence goes on from OY856414.1 coordinate 668,797,579, forward strand.
GCACATGCACAAACACATTATTTGATATCCAGCGATATATATGAGTAACAAGCTTGAGTCAAAAACGTAACAAAAAAATGGGATCATGCCCAATCTAGAGGAAGCGGATTGCAATTGAAGATATCTATTAATAAGTGGACGGCAAGAACTAGCTAGAGACAAGTTTTACACAATTTTGGTAGGGACAAGGTCACTTAGACCACATGGCAACTGTTAGACAAAGGATAGAAACTGCTAGATGTATACCTAAACCTGCAACCAGATCCAAATCTAATTAGCTAAAGAGCAAATGGTTCACCTGACCAAGAACCCAGAAGCAAATTTCACTGAACAGTTGGCTAGCTAGTGGAAAATTAAAATCTTCTAGACAATATTATATCACGTGCAGGGTTGATATCAAAGACATCACCCATAGACTGGCAAAGTCAAGTTTCCAGACCAGCAGGGACCTGGTTGGGATCTGTTGGCGTAGCTCGAGACATATAGACAGATATATCCGTTACTTGTGGATTTTCTTTATCTGCAGTGAGCATATTCTGTTTTACCTCTATAACAAAAGTCTTCGACTTTTACGAAAAGTTTATTGGCTCCCGAATGTTCACCACGAGTAGTACATCAATAGCCGATTTTTTGTGACTTTTCACGACATTCACTGTTTTTTTGCGATTTAACGATTTTTCATGAGATTTCATAAATTTGCATGATTGTACATGTTTTTTCTCTTCTTTGTTGCTTGCTCTTTTTTTTTACAAAACCACATACAAAGAACTCCCAGTATACACTAAACCCCCACTCTCTGGATAGTCCATGTTGTTGCATCATCCTTTTCCCTTTTTCTCCCCTTCTTCTCTGATGTTGTGTCCTCATCCTTTTCTTCTTCCCTACTGCTGTGTCATCCTCCTCGTTTTTATTACTTCACCCCCACCCTTCTTCTATTAGCGATGTGTTGTCTTCCTCCTTATGTGCTTTTTTCTCCTTGCTGTTTTTTTGTTTTGCTACTTCTTTTATTCATCTTCCCCTCCATTTCCTTGTTCCCCTTCTTACCTACAACACCACTTATTCTTCCTCTATTTCTCTTAATTTGTTCTTTCATGTTTCTTATTTTTTCGTACATTTTGTGCAAATGTAGCCGGTCCCAAGCCCGGATAAAGGAGGAGGGTTGGTGGTAGGTTGACAGTCAACTATAAAAATTATCACTCTTTCTATGACACAGATCCCTATAAAAATTCCGTTGGAGCGTCTTTCCCTAGCGACGCGCTGCATCGACACCCAGGTGCAGTGATAAATATGCAAGGGGTTTTGACACAACGGCGCCCGATTGTGTTGAAAGATAGACAAGGGTTTTCACATCTTGGACGGGTATGGGTAAAGAAGCTAGTCTCGTTGCATCATCGCCCGGGTGTAGTGAAAAATGTGCAAAGGTTTCCACATCTTGGACGGGTGTGGGTAAAGAAGCTAGTCCCGCCGCATCATTGCCCGAATGTAGTGAAAAAAGTGCAAGGGCAACATTTTTTATGAATGCGGGTAAAGAAGCAAGTTCAACAAAAAAAGATTAGAGTTGGATCTTGGAATATTGGTTGTTTGACAGGAAAATCTTTAGAGATGATGGATACCATGATGAGAAAAGTCAATATAGCTTGTTTGCAGGAAACAAAGTGGACAGGGGAACGGTGTAGAGAGATTGAAGACATGATATAAAATCAGGTATACATGTATTGATAAACATAGAAATGGCGTAGGTATTATTGTTGAAAAGATGTTAAAGGACGATGTTGTCAAGATCACGAGGATGGGTGATAGAATCATAGCTATCAAGGTTGTTCTTGGGGAAAATATTTTTAACATTATTAGCGCTTTTGCCCCCCAAGTTGGCCTTAGCGAGGATGCTAAGAATGATTTTTGGGATGACGTGGATGAATTGATGCATGGAATCCCGACAGAGGAGGATTATTATTGGGACTTGGGAGTGATTTAAATGGCAATGTGGGGAGTAGCAATGCTGGATATGAGAGTTCAGGGTGGTTTTGGGTATGGCAGCAAAAACGGAAAAGAAGAGAGGAAATTAGATTTTACAGTTGCATATGATATGATTTTGGCAAACCCCCATTTCAAGAAAAGAGAATCCCATAAGATGAATTTCAAGAGTGGGCACACTTGTAGCCAAATCGATTACCTCCTTACTAGGCGAGCGGATCGTAATATATGCAAGGATTGTAAAGTGATTCCTGGCGAAGAACTCACGACCCAGCATAGGTTGGTGGTTTTGGACATTAACATGAAGATCAATAAAGGTAAACATAACAGAAATCAAGATCGCAGGATCAAGTGGTGGAATCTTAAAAGGACAAAAGAAGTTGACTTTTCATGATAAACTCAAGGAGGGAACTTGGAACCTGGAGTCTGATGTTAACACTATGTGGCATAACATGAGCTCCTGCATATAGAAATTTCCAAAGAGGTTTTGGAGGAGTCCTAAGGTTGTGGGCCTCCACAGAAAGAGTCTTGGTGGTGGAATGATGAAGTACAGAAGGCTATTAAACTGAAAAGGGAGATCTATAGGAGCTTGCCCAAATCTCGTTCCAAAGATACAAGCAAGCAAAGAAAGAAGTCAAAAAGGTTGTTTGGGAGGCAAGGTCTAGATACATTGATGATATTTATAAGGACACAAGAGAGGGTGGAAAAGATATATATAAAATGGTTCGTATAAGAGAAAGAAAAGGAAGAGACTTGAGTCAAGTGAAATGCATTAAGAATGAAGATGGCAGAGTGTTGGTGAAGGACGATGAGATCAAGAACCAGTGGAGAAATTACTTTCATAAGCTTTTCAATGGAGATACTATAAATAATGTTAGAGACTCGTGTGACATGGATACAAGAGATATCATTTACACACGACGAGTTTCACTTTTTGAGGTCAAGAATGCTTTGAAAAAAATGAAAATAAAAAAGGCATGTGGACCAGACGATATTCCCATTGATGTATGGAAGAGTAAGGGGGATGAAGGAGTTATGTGGTTAACAAAGTTATTTAACAAGATCATGAAGACCAAGAAGATATTGGATGAGTGGAGAAAGAGTACTATAGTCCCCGTCTACAAGAACAAAGGTGATGTTCAAAGCTGCACAAACTACAAAGGTATCAAGTTGATGAGTTACACAATGAAGCTTTGGGAGAGGATTATTGAGCAGAGGCTCAGATCTATAATGCAGATATCAAACAACCAATTTGGTTTCATGCCTGGAAGATCAACAACGGATGCTATTTTTTTTTATTATGAGGCTTATGGAGAAGTATAGAGAAAGCAAAAGAGATCTTCATATGGTGTTTATTGATTTGGAAAAGGCTTATGATCGAGTACCTTGAAAAGTGTTATGGAGGGTTTTGAAGAAAAAGGGTGTGCCAATCCAATACATTGATATGATCAAAGACATGTATGATAGCTCTACTGCTAGTGTGAAGACTCCTGGAGGAGAGACACCGATTTTTCCTATCACAGTTGGGGTACACCAAGGATCCACACTTAGCCCATATTTGTTCGTTCTTTTTATGGATGAGTTGACAAAGAATGTTCAGGATGATATTCCTTGGTGTATGTTTGGAGGGTTTTGAAGAAAAAGGGTGTGCCAATCCAATACATTGATATGATCAAAGACATGTATGATAGCTCTACTGCTAGTGTGAAGACTCCTGGAGGAGAGACACCGATTTTTCCTATCACAGTTGGGGTACACCAAGGATCCACACTTAGCCCATATTTGTTCGTTCTTTTTATGGATGAGTTGACAAAGAATGTTCAGGATGATATTCCTTGGTGTATGTTATTTGCTGATGATATTGTTTTGATTGACGAAACTAAAGATGGATTGAATGATAAAGTTGAATGTTGGAGAAATGCATCGGAATCAAATGGATTGATGATTAGCAGGAGTAAAACTGAGTATATGCATTGTGATTTCAGCCAATCTCTCAGTGTAAATGATGGAGCCAAGTTGGACGGAGTACATATACCAAAATGTGATAAATTATGTTACTTGGGTTCTATTATTCAAATAGATGGGGATGTTGAAAATGACGTTTGTCACAGGATCACTGCAGGATGGTTGAAATGGAGGAGTGCAACTGGAGTTTTATGTGATCGAAAGATCCCTCTTAGGTTAAAAAGTAAGTTTCATAGAACAGCTATACAGCCAGCCATGCTCTACGGGAGTGAATGTTGGGCGGTAAAGAAACAACGTCTCAACAAGATGAACATGGCTGAAATGCGTATGCTGAGATAGATGTGTGGGAAGACAAGAAAAGATCGCCTGAGAAATGACTATATCAGGAATAAAGTGGGGGTGGCGAGCATTGAGGACAAGTTGCGCGAGGGTCGACTCAGATGGTACGTACATGTGCAACACAGACCGACTAATGCGCCTATACGAAACAATGTTATTCAGTCAAGCACAATAAATAGAAGAAGATGAAGGCTTAAATTAACATGGGATGAGCTTATAAAGAAAGATTTTGAATCTCTACATCTTAACCAAAATATGGCTCATGATAGAGCTGAATGGAAACGAAGGATCCATGTAGCCGACCCCAACATAGTTGGGACTGACGATGACGATGATGTTTTTTATTTTTAAATTGTGGTGAATGGTAGCTTCATCAACCCATAAGCATCAACTAGAAGTATTCATAGAAGATTTCCTTCTTCCTCCTTTCCATTTCTCTTGTTTGCTACTAAATCTTTCTTATTCTCCCCTCTTTCCCTCACTCACATTCATAGGCATCCTAAACTCTCAATCGTTGACTTTATATTCTTCTCTCCTCAATCAGCAAACAGGGTCCTCTCCATTTCCATATTTTTTTCTTATTTGATTCTTTTTAGTCATCACCATTACCACATATGCTCAATGTTTCATTAATCAAAATTGTTGTTTGACATGTTTCTCTCAAATTGTTTATACATTGTTATTGTTCAACTTTTCTTTGACTCTTTTCCTACTTTTTCACGCAATAAGATTGTATGTCTTGTGTGACTTTAATAGTTACATGTGATTATATATATCAGCAAACATGGTCCTCTTCATTTCCATATTTTTTTCTTATTTGACTCTTTTTAGTCATCACCATTACCACATATGCTCAATGTTTCATTAATCAAAATTGTTGTTTGACATGTTTCTCTCAAATTGTTTATACATTGTTATTGTTCAACTTTTCTTTAGCTCTTTTCCTACTTTTTCACGCAATAAAATTGTATGTCGTGTGACTTTAATAGTTACATGTGATTATATATATATATATATATATATATATATATATATATATATATATATATATATATAATATGAAGAAGTGTATTCGTTGTTATTGATATGTACACCCCTGTCCTATATATAGCAGAGGAGGCAATTACAAGGAAGCACAAGGAAGCGGACTAAAACTTGATGGGCCATGGGCAACAGGCCCATGTAAACAATAGACCAATTAACCTATTAACTAAATAGGCTAATATTCTAACACACACACACACATATATATGCCGACTTATTCCCTATTGTTTCTGAATATTTGACCCAACTTTGATTGAAAGTTACCAATATTTTCTCAAAATTCCCGAAATTTTCCGAATTCCGATTTGTTTCCGACCATCCGAAAAGTTGTTGAATCCCGAATTTGTTACTATGTGTACAACCAACAGAATATCGGATAATATGTGTTCATTAATGGTATCCATATTGAAAAGAATTTTAGTTTCACATCTGGTATTTACTAAAACTTCTATTAAAATTTAAGGATTATCTATAGCGGCTCAAAATACAAGATATGGTTACAGTTTAAGCTACAATTTTTCACATCTGTACAATATTTTGCATCCACGTCTGTATACCTATAGAAACATTACACGGCGAATGCTACAACCCGTGGGAGGCGAATCGACCAGACAAGGCCCTCTCTATACAGCACGGTGCAGACATAACATGTAAGTGTGAAGTGCTTATCACTAGCAAACGATGTTCTGAAATGTGTTATGCGGTATGCGTTCGGTCAGGGTACCACAGAGTATAAGCGGAATGCGGGAGCATAAGCGGGGCATATGCGTTTTTGGATTTTTTTTAAATAAATTCTATATTTTATACATGTATATTTAATAAAAAAAATATAATCATAATCATAAATTTCATACTATCTAGTTTTGTAGCCTAATAGCCTAAAATGTACCAATGGATCATTACATCATGGAAGAAGAAACACATTTTCCAATCATCAATAAGAAAAATCAATCAACAAAAGCCTAAGTTTATATAATGTACTAGAATATACAAGTAACAAAACACACTAACACATGCAGTTCGTAGCAGAACATTTATTGGATGAACACTATAAGAAAAACCACAGTAACAACACATGGTACTTCAAAGTAGAAATAGAAAAAGAACATCAAAAACAAAATCAAAACATCAAAATGATATGAAGAAATCAAGTCACTAATAAATAGAGAAGAAAAAGTCGTAGGGAATATAAATTACTCTCTAGGCAGCACACAAATTTGATACTTTGTAAAAGAAAATATCATATCCAATTAATATCTGCAATAGGTTCCCCTTTTATACAAGACAAAATTAGAATTGTTGCAAATGCAACATTTTCTAATCTAAGAGAAAAATAGAAGAGAAAAAAAGAGCAAAGGAAAGAGCATAATGAAACTTTAACAATTGTCAAATGTAATAAAATATTTTGCACCACTCATTCAAAATAGAATTATTTCCGAGGTAGCAAAATTTCAATATCTGATCTTAAACCAACTATATAGAAGTTGTCATTTAATTTGGTTGATTTTATTTGAGGTTTTTTTTTACTTAAGTCACCAAATGAAATGCGGGGCCTAAGCGGCCGCATATGCGGACCGCAGACCGCATATTCGGTCCATGCCCAAAAATAGCACTGCATAGCTATATGCGGAGCGGCTGAGGGTCGCATACGCATAAGCGGCCTCATGCGGGGCATATGAGAACACTGCTAGAAAACCACTGTACTAGGCCCGATCAGTTGGGGGTGCCTTTCCCAAAAGGGAGGTCACAAGTTCAACTTCTTAGGGGAAGCTCCGACACACCGGATAGAATGTATTTTGTGAATAATCATTAAGTGTGACTTGCCTAGCTTCATGGTAGATTGTGTTTGGGTTAACCTAGCTACCCTAGGGTTTAGACCCCGGGCTGATGGTCAAAGACTCTGCAATTGCGCCAGTTCCCAGCTAGTCTGCAGCTGCATTGGGTTGCGGCCTTGTGGGCAACTCCTATAACATACTACATACTAGTAGTCAGTGTTTTAAAAATCGGTCTATGCGGCCGCATACAAGGTGCGGACCTCCAAAAAAACGCATAATGGAAATCCCTCCAAAAAGCGGACCAAGCCGCATAATCGGTTGTACGGCCGCATACAAGGCCGATTAAACCCCGATTTTTAGTTAGAGATATTCTGATTTCTTCTTTTATACATTTACATTCATCTATGTTTGTTTAAATTTAGATTATAGTGTATGTTTGTATTTATTTAAGTTGTGATGATTGCATATTTGCATAATTGCATCCATTATTCTTGTAATTGTACTATTTAGATACACAATTGCACAAATTAAATATGTAAATCATGATTAATATATATATATATATATATATATATAATTAAAAAAATCCAAAACCGCATATACTCTACAAGGTGACCTCTCCGAACGCATAACGCATACCGCTTTTTAAAACACTGCTAGTAGTCAAGAAGGTCGTGTGCCTCATCAAATCCCTAACTCTTACACAAAATGGTTGCATTTAGATTGCATAGGGATTAAGGATACATCTGATATAGATAACAATGTAATTTGGCTTGAAATTCCTGCAAAGAGATGGGCACTGTGCTAGATATGCAGTCTTGCAATTCCTTGAAAGTTAGTTTGGTTGGATACTATAAGATGAATTCCATGGTATGTTTTTTTTATAATCAGTATATTGCTAACCACGGATGCTGAGACTGGTTGCAGTGACCCTCAGAACATGGTAATTCAAGCTTTTACCTCTAGATCATGAGGAGATAGATCTTTATTGAATACATATCATTTTTTTCCTTACATGCATTTGGATATATCTTTGCTAAATAACACAGGGAACATTTTGATGTTATATATGAATCCATAATTTTGATAAGTTTAAGGGCTCTGTCTAAAAGCTACAGCATAAATATATAGAGATTCTGGAGCTGGATGTCACAAGTCACTGAAAGAGCTAGTATACCAGAAGGGTGCATGGCCACTGAAAGAGCTAGTATATCAAATGGGTCTGTCCTGTTAATGGCACTCAATCTTGGTGCTGGAGGAACCTCTTTAGACACCAGGATGAGGTAAAATCCAAGGTGCAATTTCAGACTGGGTTCCAGGATTTATTTGTTGTAGGATGCTGCGCTTCGGGAGGATTAAACATCTTTTAGGAGAGGTACACACAGCCAAGGTTTTAGTGTGTGCAAGGCGTTTTTGTCTCGGCGTGGCGAGGCGTAAACCTTGAAATATGTATTGAGGCGTTTATAAATAAATAGACATATACATATATGTCCATGTTTATATGTATGCGTGTGTGTTATATGTGTGTGTGTGTATAATATAAATAGGTATAAGCACAATTAATACCAAATATATTTTTCACCAAACTTATCAAAGATAAATAGGGATTAAGAGAAAAGTTGATGATAAAGGTCGCTAACATTACAAAATCAAATTTGTAGCAAATAACGAAATATCAATGATTTGCAGTCTTAGTTCCAAAAAAAATAATGGACAGAGAAAATTAGGGGAAACATAATTTGGAATTAGTAGGAACAATGAACCAAAATAGATAAAACTGAAATTGCAAAATCAGTAATGTAGTAAACAGAAAAGGTAGGGCTAAGATAGTTCTAGCAATGAACATTGTTAAATCCAATCGTAAGTAACTTTCAGTTTTAAGCCTTTGAATAATTAAAATTATGTGACTGTGTTACTAGAAAATTCTTTTTTAAAGAAAATATATGTAATAATTTCAAAAGCAAAAAACTTGGCGAATGACATAAGATACTATTATCCATTATTGAGGTTCTAAGCTGAACCTCAGAGCCTCAGACATGTTGTTTAAACCTCGAGGCGCATATAGGATAGCCTCCAAGCGATTTTTTAATACCATGCACACAGTATTCAAATCACAAATCGTGACATGGGAGCACGTATAAATTGCAACAATAATCAGTGGACTTTGCCTACATGCAGGCACCTATATAAGCTAAAGGAACTATACAAGGCTTGCCCTTTTCAAAAAGGGGTCAAGACCAAGGAAGCACAGACACGTTTCTAGACATGGACACTGACACGGACATGGACACGGGACACGGCAAATTTCAGAAATGCAGGATATGGATACGGCATTGGATGAAGGGAAATTATTTTTTTAATATATACATATATGTGGGTGTATGATGTATGAACTGAAAGTTATTTTAAAATTCTTCCAGGTTAACGTGTCTATGCATATATAATCTTATATGCATATAGAGGTGTGTCTCTGTGAGTGTAGTAGAAACAATGTGAAGAAGTAAACTAAACGTGTGTTTTTTTGTAAACATAGTATATTACAATATATTTATATATGAGTTTAAATTACTCATTTAACCATCTTATTGGACCATAATTTGATTCATAATATCTGATTCAGCTTAGACTTTACATCTTGTCTTTTTTCAACAGATTTGCTTGTGATTGTGATCAGATGTCAGAATTCAGTATTTCTGTTAGTGTACTCGTAAGTTTCACCATATAACTTCTTATCTCGTTTTCGTTCCAATAAAACATGTTCTCTGTTTACAGTTTTAAGATCACGTGTTGATATAATGGACATGATAATCCATGGCTGAGTTTCAATCAAAAGATGTATGTGATGATCTATGTATGCATGTGTACATGGAATGATACCATGATACCTATGTATGCACATGTTCACAAAATGCTGCCATGTTATTCCAATCAAAACATATATATGATTATGGTGTCAACTTCGAAATGTGTGTAAGTGGAAGTTTACGTGAACTCGAGGAAGTTGCTGAGTAAACTTCGATGTTAAATAAGCTAGAAAGTAGTGAAATTGTGAGGGAATTCAACCATAAAACATCAGTTTTTGTGAAAAAATATAATCCATGCATGTTCAAGTAATATGCTTAGACCTCAAGTTTTCCTAATATGTATAGGTCCTATATCTACAAAAAATTACAGAAGGAATAAAATTAGATTAACAAAATCATGAGTTTATATTCAAAATAAAGGGTGTGAAATGGTACTAGGCCTATGCCAAATCTTTTGATAGATCTAGTAAAGAGATAGAGCTGCTATTGTTCGGGAAAAAAAAATCCACCAAAATGGCTTCAAGATCAAGATTGGTTTCCTATCAAGCTTCCCCAAGCCTTCATTATGTGTGCAACAACAACTACAAATGTCGTCGACAAGATGCATGCTGAACTAGGCTGGGTTGTTGTCATCAACAACTAGGCCTAAGTCATTGACACATGTTGACACGTAGGTTAAGATGTACCATGGAAGTTTACCAGGTTTGGATGTTGACAGCCGTAGACATGGACTTCATCAATGATTAATCGCCAAATGTCAAGGATGTTTAGTACTATGTATATGATACTCCCATGTATGCATGTGTTTCATGTAATGCTGCCATGATGAATTGCTACCATCTCGTTTTAAAGTTTGCAATTTTGTTTGTTTAATAATATGACCAGTATATATTATCGACGGAAGTTTTGTGAATAAGAATCATGTTTCTATTGTATTATTTCCCTTTGACCAAGCACATAGGCGAACATAGTGCAAGTAGAGTGAACAAACACTGGCTGTGTTTGATATTAGCATATATCATTTTTCTAGCCGAGTAACAACAAGCAACAATCATGAAAGAACTAACTGTGATCACACTACCCTTAAGAAAAACTGTAATCACACAAGCAACATGGTTCGTGGACTGATTTCTAAAGCATGTATAATTGTGACAATTGTAGGTTGTCGATGTGTCTGACTGACTGTAAAAGTAAAATAGCATCAGCAGGAGAAATCAATTCAAGGGAATGGTCGGACCGATGAAATGTCACATCTACAGGGACTACACAGTGAATGCCGTCAAAGATGAAGATTGCTACAGGGACTGCACACAGTGAATGCCGTCAAAGATGAAGGTTGGCTATGTTGTTGAGGTGCAGTGCGACGATGTTCAAGACACTGGGACGGAAATTGCACAATGAGCATTAGCTTGACTTATAAAAAAGGTACAGCAGAGACGGCCTCTGCTGCTACATATCTACCCCGACCATGTTCTTGTCCACCAACCGGCCTGACGCACTGCCCTAGGAGGCGATTGCAGAACTTTTGGTGATTTCTTCTGAGACATGGCAAGGTGGGTTCTTCTCCTAGAAGTGTGTATGTTGCTTCCATAGCAATATACGTGCCGGTAAAGGCGAAAGGGAGGAAGGAAAAAAAGTGGAAGAAGGAAAGCAGAAAACGGTAGAGGAAGAACTGTTGCTGCCAAAGGAGGAAGAAAGAGAAAATATATGCAAGCCAAAAAAGGGGGGAGCAGTGTGTGAAGGAGGGAGAGAGAGATATGGGAGGAAAATAAATGATTGATGAGGAAAGAGGTTGTGGTGGGGGAGAGAGAGAGATGGGAAGAAAACAAATGAGTAATGAGGAAAGATGTTGAGGAAAGAGAGGAGAGGAAACATGCCAAGGAGGAGAGAGGTGGTTGTCTTAGTGGTTGACGCATGTTAGATTAGAGTTTTTCCTCGCATCCCATATCTAGACCAAATGGTGTAAAAGTTGGGCGTACAAGAGTTTTAATAGGCTCGAGTGAACTCTAGCGTCACTCCATATATATAATACACAAACTGACAAACATGTCACTCCATATATATAATACACACAAACATATACATATATGTATGTATATATATACATATACACAGGAATGTGTGTGTCACCGGTTGAACCGGTAGGACCAACAGTTGGACCGTTTACCGTAAAACAGTAGCTTCACCACTTTGCTCACAGATTCAGTCCTGACAACCTTGCTCATACTCATATTCATACTGCATGTGGACCGACGAGACTACTTCGGCACATGTAAGGATGACTGTATCTCTTACTCTATATTAGTAAATTACTGCAACTCTATTGTGTTGAGAATAAGATTATATTGAATTGAATGCAATGAGATGAATACAAGACTGGACGCCCTCTCCTTTATATAGGAGAGGGGAGACGCCCTAAGACTTAGGACGAAAGTAATCTAAACGGGCTGAGATACAAAAGTCCACTAACTAATTAACCTATTAACTAAATAGGCTAATATAGACTCTCTAACAATCATCAAAGATAACATAATAACAGTATAACACATATATTGGTACCTCGATTATCCCCTTTTTTGGTGCATGAATTGCTAGGCACAAACAATAGTCAGCTTTTGTATATTCACTGTAATAATCAGAGGAAGTAGACTTTCCCTTGTCTTTCTTAACAAGCATCTCCACGAAAAGACAACAAGCATCACGATATCCCTAAAGAGAAAAATAAGTACCACAATTAAATATCAACTAAATCAAAAGCCAAGCTGAGAGTACAAAATGGAAAGCCGATTTGAGAATGCAACTGACAGCTGATTTCAATATCAATTTGCAAAAATCTATATTTAACAGAGGAGAAAGATAACCTTCCAAAGTCGAACCACAACAAGAGCTCGGGTATCAAGTAATAGAATCCGCCCAAGTGAATCAGTTATAGCTGCCAGGGAACCACTTGGAGACAAGATCAGTTTCTCTCCCTTCCTAGGTTGGTCCTTCAAACATGTCAAAGGTGATGCTGCAACAAGTTACACTGCTAACAGATAAGTTAATTTATACAAATAAAACAGGCAGACATGCTCAATTAACAATCTGTGTCAATTTTGCAGTCGCTGGCATAATATAAATAACAACACAATACTAGACAATAACAGAAGTCGCGGTATGTCTAAAAAGGGAGAAAGGGGGAGGGGGGGTCATTAGTCAAGGAGAAAGTCTTGGCACGTATATGCTACTGTCGAGGCTAACAGTGGGAGAAGACCACTTACGATGTGAGGCAATTCCTACTGTAACAAACACCCAAGTTAAGATTATTGCAGATCAAATGCATAATGGAGCAAGTGGGTATATAGTTTCTGATTGGCGGGGAAAGTGGGTGTATTAATAATAGACAACGAGAGGCATTAGAAGAGCCAGGCAGTTGTTGCGGGTGAGGGTGGAGAAGTCAACAAGCTTTGAGATAGGATTTGGGCAAGAAGAGTAGATGGTGAAAGGGCAACAGGGTTGTCAGAACCCGACCGAACCGACCCAACAGTTCAATTGGTTGAACTGGGAACTGGCCACTCTAGCGGTTTGGTTTGGCCAGAGATTTGGAAATGCCACATAACCAGCCAACCAGTCCAGATTACAGCAAGCCAGCCGGTCCGCCTGCTTGCACACAATGCCTGACTCTGCTCTGCTGGTGAACCTTTATGCCTGCTGCAAGTGTGAGTCCTCTTCTTTTTCTTCTCCCCCTTCTTTTTCTCTAACTACAACATGATCCGGCAGCTGATTACTTGACACAATTGTTGCTACACTGGTGGATTGCATACCCCTTGTGTGTTGGATGTCGCTGTGCACCACTGCTTCTACTTGTATCTGATGAGTAATGACCCTCTTCTTCATCTACTCCACCCTGAATCATTCTTTCTTCACAATTCTACTCTAGCTTTAACTACCTAATGTTAACGCCAATTATTATTCACTATTATTTTCCCTCTAACTGCTACTAGCCTACTATCTATTACTATGCTAATATTAGTGCATATTGATATGCTAATGTAGTGCCTATGCTCTGATGTCATGATGACAACACCGGTTAAAACTATTTTGACCACTGGTTGAATCATTGAATCAAGAAACCTGTCGCCTCACCAGCTTGCTCACCGGTTCGATATTGACAACCTTGGATGGCAAGTAGTGTTTGGGTCCACCAGCACACACACTCATTAAAGGTAGTGCAGTTATATACAAACCTAACAAGTGGAAAACAAAAGTATTGATCCCAAACGAAGAATGGAACTTTAACTCAAAATCCAACTCCTTTTGTAGAAAAATGAAAGTTATGGTTTTAAACTTATTGGACAAGCATATAGACCAAAAGTAAAGTATATCAATGGCCAACATCGACCTCAAATTCAGTGCATTTCGGGAACAAAGCAACAAAATCTTTCAATTATGAAAGCAAAGAAGACAACCATTCCTTTGGGAAAATATTCAAGAAAGCATGACAACCATTTCGGAAAATATTCAAGAAAGCATGACAAGTATCCAATATATGATACATGCATTGAACAATAGCCAAACCAAATGGACTAATTCGACCAGTTGAAGTATGTTTCCAAGAACCTATGAGAGGATCGATCAGGATCATCCATAAACTTTTTTCCCTACAGGCTGGATAAAACCAAAGAAACAAATGGTCAAACTAATTGAATCTGAAACTAGTCCCCACTTTCACAAATTTTTTGTTCTATTCGACCAATCCTTTGGAGTTAATATAGATTTTTGTAATTTGCTATTTATATTGGGCTTCCGATCGCTAATTAGCAACAATTGTGAAATTGAGTCATCCTTATATTTGGCTAAGTCAATTTTAAGCTCTTATTGATACATATGTAGCTTTACGAGCAGTAACATCAATATTCAACGTTATAGGGTAGTCCATTGTTTAAAAAGAGAGTATTGAGTATTTGTTCTAATTTCAACTTAATTTCCCCATTTTATCCGTACTTCCATCAATAAAGTACATTTATAGTGTCATTGCTAACGCCACTATGTGAATTGCTCGGACTAGTTGTTTGATCAGATAACCTTAAACGTGTAGCCTAACTGATTCATTCATCGCCACCGGTCTCATCTCAATACACCTCAGTTCATGTCAATTTTGGTTTATGTTAAGTCTAAACTAGGGCAGTTTAGGTCAAATTAAGTCTGATTTAGGCAAACTTAGTCCAATCAGAGCAAAAAGGCAAACTCAGTCCAAATTAGAGCAAAAAGGCAGATTTCGGCGGTCATCTTAAGCATCACTTCGATCAATTTAGGTCTAGCTCAATCTTACAATAGTTATTTTTTGGAACAATCGTAGGGGGGTGACCCCTGCTAGACTTGTAAATTGATATCCGGAATCCGCACATTCGATCCGGATTCGAGCGTGAAATTTCAAAAGAAAAAAATATGATATCCGTCTTCGAATTGGATTTCAGTCATCGAATTTCAGATCCGAAAATTTCGGATCTGATATCGGATATTGCTATGTTCGGTCTTCTAGAAGTTGCGGCTAATTGTCTTATTATTGAGATGATTAAAAAAGGAGTACAGTGTTCTCTTTTATAAGACAAGAGAAAGCCACAGGGTTTAGATATAACCCATGTGGGATAAAACAAGACATAAGAATAACAAAGAAAAGAGAAAAAATAGACTAAGTAAAAACGCAGGAAAGTCTATATACTAATACTCCCCCTCAAGCTGGAGCGTAGATGTCTATCATGCCCAGCTTGGATGTCATAGCAGTGAACCTCGTCTTTGGTAGAATCTTTGTGAAGATGTCAGCCACCTGATCAGACGTATGAATGTAGGGAGTAGAGATTTGGCCAGATAGAACAAGCTTCGCAAAGAATGTGTTTTCCTAGGGTACTCTCGCACTCAAAAGGGGTACCGATGCTATGATCCTGTTTCTAAAAAGTGGTTTGTATCTGCGGATGTGGTTTTTTTTTAGCATATGCCTTTCTATTCTTCGATTGGTTCTGCGCTCACTTCGGATTTACTAGTGGACACGCCTTTACCTGTGGTGGATGATCTGACTGATACTTCTGATGCTTCGATTGAAAAGCCACCTCTGAAAGTTTATCACAGAAGACCGAAGCCGACAGCTCCCTCTATGGCCTCTCCATCGTCCTCATCCTCTGTGCCAGATCAAACACCTCCGCAGGTATTTTCTGATCTTGATATTCCTATCAGTCTGAGGAAAGGGACAAGAACTTGTACTATGCATCCGATTGGCAATTTTTGCTCTACTGATTATTTGGGTGCTAATTTTGCTAACTTTACTACGGCTCTTTTTGCTATATCTGTTCCTAAAAATGCTGCTCAGGCTCTTAGACATCCTGCATGGCGTCAGGCTATGGAAGAAGAAATGAAGGCCCTTACAGAACGTAATACATGGACCCTTGTTGATCCACCTGCTGATTGCTCTCTACTTGGTTGCCGCTGGGTCTTCACAGTCAAATACCAGCCAGACGGTACTGTTGAACGGCTTAAGGCGAGACTTGTGGCAAAGGGGTATACACAGACCTATGGGGTCGACTACTTCGAGACTTTTTCTCCAGTGGCGCGCCTGAACTCTGTGAGAATTCTGATTTCTGTTGCTATAAATTCTAACTGGCCTCTGTATCAGCTTGATGTCAAGAATGCTTTCCTGTATGGTGATCTTCATGAAGAAGTATACATGTCACAGCCCCCCGGAACACAGACCTATGGGGTCGACTACTTCGAGACTTTTTCTCCGCAAAGAAGTCAGTAATTTTTTCAAGAATAGTATATCTATCTTTAAGCAAAAAAAACCATGTTTTTCTAGAAAAATCATCAATGAAGCTTAGAAAATATTTAAAACCAGAAGTGCTCGACACAGAACATGGACCCCAAACATCAGCATGTATAATATCAAAAGGTGCTTTAGAACTGATACAAAATTTTGGAGAAAAGGTAGCACGAGTCTGCTTGCCAAGCTGACATGTTTCACAATGAAAATCAGAACTAACTACATCAGGTAACAATGTTTTTAACTTCGCAACAGAAGGGTGGCCCAATCTATAATGCCACTGGACGCCTGCTACAGATGTTGTCAAATATGCAGTTGTCGTTGGCTCGTCCAAGTAGTAGAGTCCATTCGGTCCCTCATGGCCTGAACCAATCGTCATCCTCGAGCGCAGATCCTGAAACAAAACACCATCCGGGTCTATGAGAAGTCGCACCAGAGTCAATCACCCAGGAATTTTTACCAGTCTTGGTCAGAAGGGCGGCACTACCAGCATTTGAATCCTCAGTAGAAGACGCCAGACGAACTTGTAGCAATTTTTCAAATTTCGAGCGAATCCAGTCAACTGTTGGAGCAGGGTCACTTTGTTCGGATGTCACTTTATTAGCCCAGTCAGGTTTGTCGTATTTGATCCAGCAACGATCTTCAGTATGGTTGGTGCGCTTGCAGTGAGTGCAGTAACGAGACTCCACGGGCTCAGCTCCAGATCCACGACCAGGTGCAGTAAAACGTCCTCCGCGGCCACGACCACGGCCACGAAAGGAATCCACCAGAACGGACAGCGAGGGCTTCCCCATCAGAAGAATCGGGCGCGGACTGAGAAATAGAAGGTAGGCGCTGGACCCTTTTGAGCACATCTCGAAGGGTAGGTAGGGGATCGCTGGAGAGAATCTGGTCCACAATACCAGCGAAAGAAGCAGGTAAGCCAGCGAGGAACTGAACTAACATAAATTCATGCCGTTGTCGGTTCACTTCAACAATATCAGCAGTCAGGGGATGATACACCTGGAACTCATCCCAAAGAGCACAGCAGGAGTTGTAGTAGTCCTCAACAGAGTCGGTAGCCGAAAACTCCTGTTTGGCAAGCTGTTTGAATATCTCGAAGACCTTCTTCGGGTTCTGCTGGTGAGAGTAAACATGGGAAAGCTGGTCCCACATTTCTTTGGCAGTCTAGAGGCGGAGCAAGGACTGGCTGATCTTGGCCTCAATATTGTTGACCATCCATGTCATGACCCCATAGTCCTCTTTAGACCAGAGATCATAGGCTTGCTTCATCTTCTCGTCAGCGTCTGCAGCAGGAAGAGCAGGGCCTTGGGTAGTCAGGTGAGAGTAGCGCCCTTGTGCTTTGACATACAACGCAAAGGAGGCCGCCCAGAGGTGATAGTTGGAATTATCCAACTTCACCGTAGTAACACAGAGAGATCGAGGGAGATCTGGAGTCGCCATCGGACCAAAGTAGAATAAGCAATAGCACGGACGCAGAGAACAGCAGGCGTCAGTAGTAGCAGAGGTCAGCAGCAGGAGTCCAACACATGGACTAGCAGTAGTAGTAGGCAGGAGATCCAATCATGGACCTCAGAAGACACTCACGGGGCAGAAATGAAGAAAAGAACCTACGCCAACATGGAGGAAATATCACTTCACCATGAGGCGCAGGCAGTCAGATGCGAAAAATTGATTTACGCCTTCAACGTGCCAGATCTGGAAAACGACCGGGCTGTACGTAACTTTTTCGGAAAAAGTACGGAGGCCGAAAAAAAGTCTTTAGCCGGACGAGATGGTGAGCGAAGGGCTAGAGAAGATGGAAAGAAGAGAAGGGAGGAGAGGGTGGGTGCTTGGGGCTGCAGAAATGGATGGTGGTGGGGCTATGGTGGTGGCGGCAAGAAGATGCAGGGGGCTGTTGGCGGCAGGCAGCAGAGATAGCTGCTGGAAAAAAAAGAAGGGGGGGTTGGCGGTGGAGAGGAGAAGAAGAGAAGTAGTGGGTGGTGAGGGAGGAAGGCAGGGAAGGGGTTGGCGGTGGCTGGAGAGGCCTATTGTGGTGGCGGCGGCACCAAGGATGGTGCTAGGCGGCGGCGGCAGACCAGGGGGTTGCTGCTGGGCGGCACAGCATGGAAGAAGGGGAAGGGTGGCGGCTAGGGTTGATGGGAGGAAAAGAAGGGTTAGGGTTAGGGAGGATCGGGAGGCTCTGATACCATCTAGAAGTTGCGGCTAATTGTCTTATTATTGAGATGATTAAAAAAGGAGTACAGGGTTCTCTTTTATAAGACAAGAGAAAGCCACAGGGTTTTTATATAACCCATGTGGGATAAAACAAGACATAAGAATAACAAAGAAAAGAGAAAAAAATAGACTAAGTAAAAACGCAGGAAAGTCTATATACTAATAGGTCTGAAAATATCTGAATTCGACAAATATATGCATATAATATTAAAAATATATTATTCATATACGAACATCATCATCATCATCATCTAAGCCTCAGTCCCAACTATGTTGGGGTCGGCTACATGGATCCTTCGTTTCCATTCAGCTCTATCATGGGCCATATTCTGGTTGAGATGTAGGGATTCAAAATCTCTCTTTATAAGCTCATCCCATGTTAATTCAGGCATTCCTCTTTTTCTATTTATTGTGCTAGACTCAATAGCATTGCTTCGTATAGGCGCATTAGTCGGTCTGGCTGCACATGTCCGTACCATCTGAGTCGGGCCCTCGCGCAACTTGTCTTCAATGCTCGTCACCCCCACTTTATTCCTGATATAGTCATTTCTCTAGCGATCTTTTCTTGTCTTCCCACACATCCATCTCAACATACGCATTTCAGCCACGTTCATCTTATTGAGACTTTGTTTCTTCACCGCCCAACATTCCTCCCATAGAGCATGGCTGGTCGTATAGCTGTTCTATAAAACTTATTTTTCAACCTGAGAGAGATCTTCCGATCACATAATACTCCAGTTGTACTCCTTCATTTCAACCATCATGCAGTGATCACGTGACAAACATCATTTTGGATATCCCCATCTATTTGAATAATAGAACCCAAGTAACAAAATTTATCACATTTTGGTATATCTACTCCGTCCAACTTGGCTCCATCATTCATACTACGAGATTGGCTGAAATTGCAATGCATATACTCGGTTTTGCTTCTACTAATCATCAATCCATTTGATTCCAATGCCTTTCTCCAACGTTCAACTTTATCATCGAATCCATCTTTAGTTTCGTCAATTAGATCAATATCATCAGCAAATAACATACACCAAGGAATATCATCATGAACATTCTTTGTCAACTCATCCATAACAAGAACGAACAGATATGGGTTGAGTGTGGATCCTTGTTGTACCCCTACTGTGATAGGAAAAGTTGATGTCTCTCCTCCAGGAGTCTTCACACTTGCAGTAGAGCTATCATACATGTCTTTGATCAAACCAATGTATAGGATTGGCACGCCCTTTTTCTTTAAAACCATCCACAACTCTTCTCTGGGTACTCGATCATAAGCCTTTTCCACATCAATAAACACCATATGAAGATCTCTTTTGCTTTCTCTATACCTCTCCATAAGCCTCCATATCAGAAAAATAGCATCTGTTGTTGATCTTCTAGGCATGAAACCAAATTGGTTGTTTGATATATGCGTTATAAATTTTAGTCTCTGCTCAATAATCCTCTCCCCAAAGCTTCATCGTGTGACTCGTCAACTTGATACCTTTGTAGTTTGTGCAGCTTTGGACATCACCTTTGTTCTTGTAGATGGGGACTATAGTACTATTTTCTCCACTCATCTGGCAACTTCTTGGTCTTCATAATCTTGTTAAAGAACTTTGTTAACCACATAACTCCTTCATATATGAACATATATTATTCATTATATATGACCATATGAAAATATAAACATTTTACCCTATATATTTAATGTATATTAAATTCTAACGTGCATAATATATTATTAACATTAAAAGTTGATTTTTGGTTCAGATCGGACATCTATCCGAATACGGATATTATCCGTTCAAATTGAATTGGAATGTTATCATATCATATCTGCCGAATATTAGATCGTATATCAGATCGGACTTTTATATTCACATTTGGATATCGGATATAGTATTAGTAATATATGCTCTGTATTTGGTCCATTTACAGGTCTATCCTTGTTTTCTTAGTCATAGCACAAACCCTAGGATGTGCAGCTTGGGAGGGTATGTTCGTTAATTTAAGCATGCACGATCAAGTTTAATATCATTCAATTTTAGGTCATTTTATTCATTCGCTGCATGTCTCCAAACCACTCTTAAGTATTGGCCAAAGATATGTACAAATTTCATGCATTAAAAAATAGAAAGCTAACATATATAATCTTCAAAAGATATTACAAAATTTTTAAACCAAATGCACCTAAAAATTGTAGATAACTAAATGCCATCAAGAACTGCCTATGTGCCCATCTAGGTGCCCAGATGATCCGCCCCTACCTAGAAACCACCACTTTGCCACCCCTTGGTAAGTTTGGGTACAAGTAATTCTTTCGAGCATGGGGGTATAGCCAAATTGGGCATGACTTTGAATGTAATACTAGAGCAAAAACTATGGGTGCTCAAGTAATCAGTCTCAGAATGAAGGAGCTCAAAGCAAAAGGCATGTAGTTTCCATCTTCAAAGTCCACTTAACCCGAAAGGTTCAGCAAAGCATGAGATGTTAACCAACATGCGGAAAACACTGAAGGAAATACTTAGACAAGCAATTTAAGAGTTGCTTCGCAAATTGCTTTGGTATCTAGCCCACATATGTGAAATATCATTGATGTATGTTAAAATCATGGAAAAAGAATTCATGTCTTAACTCTACAGGAATTGGAATAAATAGCTTTGTGAAGAAGTATATATGATGATGTTGTGTTGTTCTATTGATATGTACACTCCTGTCCTTCTATAGGAGAGGAGACTATTACAAGGAAGCACAAAGGAAGCGATTCAACCCTAATGGGCCATGGGCAACAGGCCCATGTAGACAATAGACTAATAACCTATTAACTAAATAGGCTATATTCTAACATTCCCCCTCAAGCTGGAGCATGGGTGAACATATGTCCAAGCTTAGAGTTGCATGACTCGATTGAACAATGAAAAATAAACGATAAATGAAAGATAGACATGTCACTCCCCATACAAAAATTGTTACTCCTTAAACAAAACTTCCTAACTAAAAAGATATGATGATGCCTCTTTGAGATGTGTTCTGCATGTTAGAGAAGCTCGAGCTTTGAAGGTCTTTCTCTTGAAATGCGTCTGGAGTGAAGAATATCTGAAGCAGACAATCATAAATACCAAGACTACGCCATCTTCACTGGAGAGGAATTAGGAGTGGAATAAGCGCACTCAACACATCCCACATACATAACGTGGCACGAACGCGAAGCAATGTCGATGTAGCGGTAGCGGTGTTTTTGAGTTGTCTGAGAAGTGTAGCCCACTGGAATTAGCACAGATGACCACCGACGTGCATAACGTGGCACGAACACGCTAGACGAGGTGTTGAGGTGTCGTCTCAACACGTAGAAGTAGCAGATGCAACTCAGAGAGGATATGATGAAGTAAATCGGTGAAGATCACTCTGGATGAATCCTTGCAGGTACAAAATTGGCTCAGGCTTGAAGATGATGAACTTCAGAGATAAAGAAGCAACCATCTGGAACACCATCAACACAGCATGGATGATCAACTGGAACGTCATCAACACCAAAGGGACTAGAAGCAGGAATATGTGCAGCAAGTTCTTGTCCTGACATACATAATGCGGTACGAACGCGGGAGTCTTGGTGTCAAAGTTGCAACTGTAAGATCCTTTAATGTCGTTTGAAAAGTAATGTGATGCTAAGTGGGAATGACGTGCCACAAAGACATCAGGAAACACAAATGTGCTAAAGTACATGAAGCTCCATGAAGATAGCATGGAATATATATCATCTCATCTCATGTCTCTCTCCTCATATCCTCTCTCTCATGTTCTCCTCGTACCCTCCTCTCTATCCCTCTCTCCTCTATTCCCCCCCCCGCGTACACCAAATACGACGAGAGTGAGTAGATGGTGTGGAGAAAGGAAAATATGACCCCTTTGCACGTGGAAAGACGCACACATGATGGATGGAAGGGTGGAAAAGGGAAAGGATAAAACGAGAGATGTAGTATGTAAAGAAGACTGTCTGAATGGAAGCATCCGTAGAAGGAGATAAACTACCATAATTTTGTTCGGTCGGGGAGGAAGTGGCACTGCTGGAATGGTTTCTCGACATTAAAACTGATAATCGGAATCAATATGCAAAAACAACCCGATTAAGATCCGGATAGAGAAAATAAATGGATCTTTTCTTTACCTGAAAAGGACATTTGTCCAGCCCTTAGGCCGACAAATGTGGGTGTGCGGGGGCGGAGTCCCCGTAAAAAAAATTGTTGGGTCAAAAAGTAATAACAGGATTCGATTATCATCAAGTATTGGAGGAGAGATAGACCTTTGGAGGACGCCAAACTGGAACTGGAAGTGTTCTTACTGCTTCTGACACAACGTGTTTGGATCTGGACACGTTGTGTACTTGTCGAGGGTGAGAGACAAGCTCCTGAAGACACGCCGTGTAAGATTGTTGACACGCCCTGTAGCTCCTTTGCTGAAAACTGACTGACTCCTTGCAACACGCTGTGTCGGATGTCGGAGGCGTGAACTGGATCTCCATCGACAAGCTGTATTCTAAGTGGACACGTCATGTATGTTGCCATCTGCGCCGTCAGGAAGAGTTCTGGAATCGAACACGCCGTGTGTTTTGAGTAACACGTCGTGTCTTTTGTGTTCTGGACGAAACTCCTCGCCGTGAGGATGATTTCTGGAGCGTGACACGTCCTTTTGTTTGGACAACACGCCGTGTCGACAGAGGTTGATGCACGATCTCGACGGGAATTTGCACTGTCAAGGAGACAAGTACCTTGGGAATTAGCACCATGGGTCGACGGGAATTAGCATCGTCCTTTGTACTCCTTTGATCATGAACAGTGGTGGCTTCTTGCTTGACCACGGCTAGATCTGGACAGGAATAAGCGTTGTCCGGGGTCCCGAGAAGTGGTGTAGAGGTGGAGTGATGGATGGATGCTTGGTGCGGCGGCTCAACGCAGAGACGGCAAGGCAACAAGGCGGTGAAGATGATGGCAGCGATTGTTGGAACGGAAAGTGGATGTACTT
This sequence comes from Alisma plantago-aquatica, assembly GCA_963693085.1. Lineage (NCBI taxonomy): Eukaryota > Viridiplantae > Streptophyta > Magnoliopsida > Alismatales > Alismataceae > Alisma > Alisma plantago-aquatica. The sequence goes on from OY856414.1 coordinate 668,821,503, forward strand.
GGCGTGGCTTCTTCAAAAGCGACGGCTGGAGCTGCTTAATGAACAGATCTTGGGAAGATGACGACTGATGGATAGATCTGGACGGGAAGGATGGCGTCGTCGAAGACTCAAACAGAATGAAAAGGGTAGATGGTTGCCATGAAGGATGGTGTCGGCTCATAGATAAAATCTATGTGAAAGGGGAAGAAGATGCGACCATGGTGGCCGGAATGTGCCTAGCGGACGGTCAGCCTAAGCCATGGACGGAGGCGACGACCGCCCGCAGGCGAACTCTACCCAGTTGCTCTCTCTAGGAGAGGAAGAGGCGGCGGCTGCTAGGATTGGATCCAGCGTCGGAGAGAGAAGACGGAAGGAGGGTGGCGGGTAGGGTTCTCTCCTCAAGGCAATTGCTTTGATACCATGTGAAGAAGTGTATACGATGATGTTGTGTTGTTATATTTGTATGTACACCCCTGTCCTTATATAGGAGAGGAGGCTATTACAAGGAAGCACAAAGGAAGCGACTCAACCCTAATGGGCCATGCGCAACAAGCCCATGTAGACAATAAACTAATAACCTATTAACTAAATAGGCTATATTCTAACAAGCTTCATGTAGATAAATAGGAGGGTGGAATTTAAATGGATGAAAAAGCAAAAAACTTAGACCATATTTGGTATTGCAATGATATGTGGTGAGTGAAGTTGGATGTGACCAATAATCATTAGCATATAATAATTAGAAAACTTATTACATCAACTTCAACATCCTCCTACTCATGTCAAAGACCATAAACATCAAACCAAGGAGGCCATTGCAAATATTATAAAAGAATATGACTTCGTTTTGTAAGTAGGGACAGAATTTTGAGAGTCAAAAAAAACATTTATTTTAAGTTCCAACTATTGATTTCCATGCAGAAATAACTGAATCTCATTTTAGTTTTCAAATTGCGAGGAAACTATTAATCAAAAATTCCATCACTATACCTACAATTACCAATTTTGAGGCCATTGACCCATCTTCGAAATTAGATGCATTGTTTCTTGCTTTGAAGTGCCTACAAACTAGATTTTTTTATGGGACCACCAATGGTTTACGCAAGGTTTTCGAATGGGCATGTTAGATCATACGGGCAAGAAAGAGAGAAATGTTGCCAACGAGAGGTTTGTACAAGATATTTGGCAAAAAAAATAACTACACAATTTGAGATTTTTGTTTCTCACAAAAAATAGCCTATATATAAATGAAATGCATACTTTATCCAACACACCAATGATTTAGATTTTGTGTAGCCATTGCTCTGCATTTGATAACAATAGCCGAAGTTGCATTATATGCTCATAGGCATAGTAACAAATTCGAGATTCGACAGCTTTTTGGCTGGCCTTAAAAAGTCGGAATTCGGAAAAAAATGAAAAAAATCATGAAACAATCGATATATTTCAGTCAAAGTTCGGTCAACGATTCGGAAATAATCGAGAATAAGTCGGGTATATATATACATATATATACATAAGTATACTTATATATACATATATACACATATATATAAAAATATGTATATATTATATACATATATACATATATACACATATAAATATATATATATGTATGTATGTATATATACATACATATCTATCAGATACAAATGTAACTATTAAGGTCACTAGACATACAATCTTATTGAGTGAAAAAGTAGGAAAATTGAATTAAAGAATAGTTGAAAAATAACAATATATTGTCAGGATATTGGGGGTTGGAGGTTTAGTCTATATCAGGCTTTTTGTGCACATGGTTTGGTAAAAAAAAAAGAGTAAACGACTTAAAAAAGAAAAATCGTGAAAAATCGTATAAATCACGAAAAAGCGGGGAAAATCGTGAAAAGTCGCGAAAAATCGACAAGCGACGTATTAATCGTCGTGAACATTCGGGAGCCTATAAAATTGCGAAAAATCGTCGTTTTCGTAAAATTCGGAGACTTTTGTTACTATGCTCATAGGAGAAAGATTGTTTTGTTCCAAAGTTAAAATTGGTATCTAGATCGCTGTATTAAAAGCTGTTTGAGTGGCCGCTTAAGCAGCCAAGTCCCTCAACCGCTTAAATCAGCCCCTAAGCACTAATTAAGTGTTTTTAAGAATATCGGCTGCTTTTTGCCCGAATCACCCACTTTTTCCCCGCTTTTTGTCCGTTTTTAATAAAAAATACTGTTGTAAGCATGTAGCATTAATTAAATTATATGGTTCAAGTAGTATTGACTATAGTATAATAAGCTTGGATACATTAAATGTTCTATGATATACCTAGCTCTAACTTAGAATGCTGATTGTGTATGTAAGATGTAAAAATAGGGTATTGTTGTAACGTATCCAAGTAAATTATATGTAACTATTATCCAATTTAGAATGCATACTTTGACTATATGTACTATTGTAATGTATGACTATTTGATGATATGCAAATCTAACAATATGTTTGTGAGGTATCTATAATAAGTCTATTGTTTACTGTTTAGCTATGTAACATGCGATACAAAATTGTTGTCATATCATGTAGATATACTTATTATTTTATAGTTGTGTAGGATGCCATATGTATGACAAGTATATTGTTTACTATATTATATAGCTATAATCATTGTTTATAGTTGTGCTATAAACTATTTGGGTGTTTTATATAGTTGTGTACAATGTTTAGATAAGTATAAAAGTTCCAAAAATACAGTATTTATATACATATGCATGTAATTTTCAAGGTTGTCAGACTCGAACCGGTCAGCGAACCGATGAGGCCTTTGGTTCCCGGTTCACTGGTTCAACCAGTGGTCTGACTTGTTCAACTGGTGGCATCAGCATGACGTCAGTATTAGTCTAAAAATGTATAAATGTCTTTGATACTCATAGAAAATATTCCTGCAAAAATTATGAAACGTGAATAATAGCACAATTGCTCACAATAACTTGATAAACAAACCAAATAACAAATATTATTCTATTCATGGACATTTATATACCAACATTTATATAGTATTCAATATTAATTAACAAAAAATAGCAGCAACAATACATTTGCTTGCTAAGTTAGAGAACCGGCCGGTTGGGCTAAAACCGGACCAGTTCGCCGGTTCACCGGTTCAACGGCCGTTTCACCGGTACGATCCAGATCAGACTTAATTTCCGACTTTGGAAGGGGACTGACCCAGTAGAGTCATTGGTTCCTGGTTCAACCGGCCGGTCCGGTTCGGTTCTGATAACCATGGGACTAATTTTGCATAAAATTTTATAAGAAACTAAACCCGCTTTTTCAAAAATCGCCCGCTTAAGCACTGGCCTAACGCTTAAGCAATTACAAGGTTTTTTCTGCACACTTACCGCTTTACGCTTTTTAAAACATTGATCTAGATACAATCCAGGTAGTCGTATACATTACAACATATTATAAGGCCTCGCAATCATAAAATTATGAAGCAAATCTGAGGATATAGATTGACGACTTGTGTGTAGTACCCGCATTTTCAATCCAGACGATACTACTTAATACACCATGCACAACATGTCCCAATTTTTGAAGATCTGAATTTTCAGTTTCATCGGTTAATGGGCTTTGTGCTAGGAAGTATAGTTCACACTTCATAACGGCTACTTATTGTCCACCAAGTAGGGATAGCAATCTGGAGGCCTCTATTAGGGATGGCAAATATCCCCACAAACCCGTAACCCAACAAAACCAGCTGCAGTTCGACCCACTCGAGATGTTGTCGAAGTTTCTTCACAGTCGTGAAGCCAAGATTGTTTTTGATAATAAGAGGAAGAGAAAGCCCTAGTGGAGTTCCTTTCAAAATCTAATATGAAGCATATAGAGACATATGCCTAGGTTTGTAGAAATTACATGGGATGAGATCAATTTGCCAATCACATCAAGCAGCTCATGTTGGGCAACAACCACCAAGAGAGGGACTCAATTACTACATCCACCACGCTATCTAGACTTTTTCTGTCATTAAAACCAACTAGCATCTAATTAACTAATTTATATATTTTATTTTTATTGGTAGAGTCTAAATATCTAATAATAGAAATGTGTGCACTCTCCCTTCCTTTAGACTTGACGTTCTCTTTACTCAAAGATAATATATGAAGGACCCCCTTGTATTTTCAATAGATGACATTATTCCATAAATGTGTATTTAAGTTTATGGATTGTGCTAGAAAAACTATAAATCATAATTCCTACATTCTGTCAACGAAATCCTTCGTCAAAATCCCCAGGAAACACCAGTTTATTTGCCCCCACAATTGATTATCAAGGCACCCTAGTTGCTAGACCTGACGCCCCAAACCAGACGTCTAGTCCACTAAGGGTCTTAAGAGGGCGCTTAAGGCTTTTTAGGCCCAAATTAAGCCACTTAGAGGCCATGTTAGCATGAATATGGTCTGAATTTGGTCAAACTAGATCACCTTGAGTCATTTTATGGTTGAAATAGGTCTGAATTTGACCAAATCAGGTCAAAATTTGGTAAAATAGGAGATTTGGTCTGATTTGGCCAAAATGGATGTCATTTAAAAAAAGAGTAAATGAAGTAAGGTCTGATTAGGTAATGTTAAGCAAAATTAGGCCTGATTTAGGCCCAATCAGGTCAAATCAGGTCTGCTTTGGGGAAACATGTCCGATTTGGGGGATATACATCTGAATTGCAGAAATTAGGCTTCATTTGGTAAAATTGGGTCTCGTTTAGGCAATATAGGGCAAATTAGGGAAAGCAAGGCCTATTTACGTCATGTTATGCAAAATTAGGTCTGACATCGGTGAAATCAGATCGATCTGTTCAAATTAGGTCAGATTTGAGAAAAGCATGTCTAATTTGAGGGAAATAGTTCTACTTCGGGGATTTAGGTCTGATTCGACCAAATTGGATCTCATTTAGGTACATACAGGGTAAATTAGGGAGAGTTAAGGGTTGAGAAGTTTATTCTATACCAAATTATGTTAGATTTAGGTCATACTAGGTCCAATTTCGATCAAGATACATCAAATTGGGTCAATACGGTCTAGTTTTGGTCATGTTAGGTGTGCTTTAGGTCAAGTTATAATTATTACAGCTTAGATATGACCATTAGAAATTTACAAAGTAATGTATTTTTTTTAATATAAATATATATATATATATATACATTACTATATATGTAAAAAATAAAATAGCAAAACACATAAATGCTCAAGCTCCCGCCTAGGTGCCCCTTAGGAAAAAGCGAGCGGCTAGCACTCTAGACAACTAAGCTCCCACAACCCCTCATATCCAATTTACAATTTTATTGCATAAAGAATGCTTCTAGAAAGAGAGATTACACTTGTAAACTTTCATGATTTAATTTGTTCATTTTTGCGTCGAAATGGCCAACAGTGTGTCTGTTAAAACTTCTGGTGTTACATTGGTAAATACCTATTTCCACGTTGTCGAAATGGCTTCGGTATTGAGTACCTCATTTCTTGGTCCTACACATCATCTTAGTTTCAATCCCAACCATGTTGGACTCGACTACATGTTCTATCGATATACCGATAAATACCTATTTCCACGTTGTGAAAACCGAGTTGGTATCAAACACCTCATTCATCGGCCCTATACTGCCATAAGTGCCACCTTAAATAAATAAATCGGTATATGATTCATCATCATCTAAGCCTCAATACCAACCGTGTTGGAGTTGGCTAAATGGATCATCCTTTGCCAATCAGCTCTATTATGGCTCATATACCAGATGTAGAGAAAATGATTGGGTGCGGGATGAGAAGGATCACAGGAAAGAGAGTAGAGCAAATGCTTTTACTATAATCGCTAAGGAATACGGTAGAAAAAGGGAGTGATGGCATGGAGATGTGTATGGGGCAAGCGATTGGCTTGACACAATTATCCCACGTATCAACATAAGGACCACTGTCAAGCTACGTTATTGGTTGACCATGTTAATTGGTTTGGATGGGGTGATTCTAGATTTTTGCAATTTCTATAATAACGGCTATTGTGTTGGTGGAAAAGCATGCCTCCTTTCTGGAATAATAGGTACAAGTACTCGAAAAAGGCAAGAAGTTTGTGCCCCTACGTACTAGATTTCTAACGGTCTCTTGACTTACCTAGTCCCATATGAGGTGGGCTCTGGGTGGGGCCCAAGGTTTGGGCTTCTAAGTAACCTTGAATCCTTGATTAATTCCAGACCAGTATGTGGCTGCATTGGGTTACTCATAGGCTACTGTAATTCATTTAGACCATCTCCAGGGGGGTTGTGTCCCCACATCAAATAAGGAAAAGTAACAGTCATTGACTTGTTGGTAGACTTCAACGTTGGATTTTTCTTGGGAACCTATGATAGGTTCATTACAATGAAGGGAAAAGTTTAGGAAATCTAGGAAAACATCAGCACACAAAAGACAACCTCACAAAAGAGAACCCTCACCCTATAACACATGATATAGACCTCAAAAAAGGAAAAGCCCATAAAAAGCTTCAACATCAGCATTACATTCCATTCCCACATAATTACAAAATCCAAAAGGGATTTCCTTTCTCAAATAGCAGCCCGAGACACATGAAGATGCTCCATGGATTTCCTAAGGCCTAATTCTTTGAAAAATAGACAAAGTCTCACCCTTTATTGAAGGGTTTCACAGTACCCTTCAAATAATATATCAAGTGCATTACCTACCCACAAGTCTATCAAAATTGAGAGGATTTGAAATAAATCCAAGCTCCTCGGGCACTTCAATTGACAACAGCCCGTGATTCTTCCTCTCATGGAAGCATTATAGGCCCTAGTACAATCCACAACAGCCTCTGCAACCCACTCTCCCACCAACTTCACTCTTGAGCCTACTCCACCTCCACTTAAACCAGAGAGAAACTTAAGGAACAAACATCCACTAACCAGTAGAAAAAGCCTGAAGACTCGCCCGTCAACGAGTCTCAACCTTCCTAATACCAACTACTAATGAAACCCATGCCCCCCCCCGCCCCTTCAAATTCCTCCACAACCCCTTAGTGGCCAATTCCTCGTATCTATTTAACTATTTTATTATTTCATTGGTATTCAAGGAATGGAAAACCATAATATTAGTATGTTCCTCTTTTATTGAACAGAGATCCCTAGTAAGACACGGACATTTTAATGAAGCAATTAATAAAAGTAGAGTTCCTAGCTACTACTCACATGAGAAACAAAAATTTGGTATCAAAGATATAGGATACAGAAAACTTGACGTGCATTGTGTGATTACCGAAACAGAATACTAACCTTTGGCAAACGGCTGAGTTGCCACTTGAGGTTTCTTAGAAGACGATTGCTCACTTCGCCATATCATCTTAGAGAAAGATGAAATCGTCGAAAATGCTGCAGGAACTACCTTTGATAGGATGGCACCAACCAATGACCGGCTTCTGTCTTCTGAAATTCTGCAGAGAATCATACACAACCAGGTTATATCATGTGTGAGCGACTCTAGAAAACTTTATTTTCTTCCATGCTTTAAAATCTTTCAGTTTATGACCATGAATACATGGACCAGAAACTTAGAATGGAAAAAATCAAATTTACCTGAATGCAGAAATGACAGCATCGCTTCCAACAGTAACTGCACAATAGTGCCGTTGTTGTGACTGCCCTACAATAAATGTTTAAGAATTCAAGTACCAACAGCAAAAATTACTTCAAAAAGTCATACTAGTGAAGTAGATCAGGATATTTAGTTGCATGGTTAAAATATCAGGATATGACTAGGCAAATGTCAACCTGAAGTTCCAAGAGAGGAGGAGGCATTATTCCTGTGATAGCCGCATCAGCACAGGAACCATACTTGCTCACATTCCACAGCTGATAGGGTATTCGCATATTCGAGTCACCTCCTCCACCTTCGTTTCTTTGATTTGCGTAATCCCAGCCATTGGTATGCCTGTCCTCCAGCCATCCTTGTAGCACCAGCTGAAAATAAGTAAAACTTAACTGATGAAGTTATTTCTAAATCTCAAATGGAAGTTGAAGATATAAAACAGTCTCACTAAGAACTCCCCTTTGAGATTGTACAAGAGAACCGAGATTGTGTGACAAGTAGGAGTACATTCCATTTGAACTTCTTTGTTTACAAGAGACAATATGATATTACACTAACCTTGATGTCTGAGCCATCAAACCGAGCAATCACGCCCGGCATAACAACGCACAGCTCCTGAGAGAATGTATCGGGGTTGGATTCATCTTCAATTTCTCTGAATCTCAGCTTCAGAATACGCGCAGAGTGCACAAACTAAGCCACGTCGTGGGAGCGGAGCGGAGCAGAGCAGAGGATCCAGTGATATGGACGAGCAAACATCAGGACAGAGAACGTAATTCGTAGAAAATTCGGAGTTATTGGCCGAGAATTACCTGCTTGTGAACCAGTTCGGGCTGGAATGAGATAGAGTACAACAGAAGGTACCCGCCGGAAGTCCCGACTGCAAGTGCGAGAAAATCCTCTACAGAGAGCCACTCGAGGGCAGTGATTTCACCCTCGGTTGGGGAAAGGGAAGGTCGGATCTTGACGGGCGGCTCAGAGACGTCGCCATGCGCGCCCGAGGAAGCACCTCCCCAATGAAGGACAATTGCAAGGGAGCGGTTGGCGAGGGCGAGATATCCAGAGTGGAGGGCCGCGAAGATGGATTCGTCGGCAAGCCAGCCCTCCTTTCGGCCAGCGCCAAGCTCGCCGAGGTCGTCACAGGCCACGAAACCCACCTCCGTCAAGTGCGTCCGCCGTGACATGACGCGCGCCTCCGGTTTCCCGGTTCAGGTCGCGCCGTGGTTCGCCCGTCCTTTGACTCTTCGATGGTGGATGCCAAGCATGCCAGGGAAACAGTGTGAGAAAGGAAAGCCCCGGCAGGAAAGATGGTTCACCATGCCATCTGAGAGCAAGCTACTCAGGTTCGGAGGGATCGGACTCGGGGTCAAGAATGCAGCAGGAGGGGAGAAGGCGCGCCCGGGGCAACAGAGGATGCAACGGATGAGCATTCTTTTGGGCCATTGCGACCGGCCCAATGGCTAAATTAGGCGTTATGGGGGAAGATCGAGGGGTTTTACTCTCACAAATATAGACTTTATCAAATAAAAGTTTTTTTTTCATATTAGTGTCCTTTGTCTTATGAAAAAAATGTTTCATAATCGTATAATTATTCATTATTATTATTTATAATTGCACTTAAGAATCGATAGAAATGGTTGCATGACTAAGATTATAATCTAAAAGGCAATGCTTACAATTTTCATTGTTTTTGTAACTTCCATAACGAAGTTGTACTTAATTTAGACCCCAAACTGAATAAAATTTGTGAAACTAATTATTTTCAAATATAGATTATGTCATGTCTAAATTCATATAGTGGCAGTGAGGTTGCTGTTGGTATGTATGCCATGAGAGCCAATCATGGGTTGATTGGTGGGATACATTAAGATTGATTTGATAAAGATCAAAGGCAAGCTTCCAATTCTTTCTGGTTCAGTCATATGAGATAGTGATAGAATAGATTGAATGTTTAGAGAATGACAGTACTCAATGGCGTATGCTTTCAGGTTCATGACCTGAACGATGAGATCATATGGATGCTAAGAGTTTGTACATTCTTATTATGTCCCTACTCGGATGTCATTGTGGAAGGTAGATAGACAATAATGACACACAAGACTAGATTGTGGTGTCGGTTGATGACATAATCTCATTAGTCATGATATGGAGATAGCAAACCAAACACATAGGTACTTGTTAGAGAACAAGTGTACCGGACAGACCCACCGTGAGTTTGACACATGGAACCATGACATGGTAGTCACAGTCAGTTCTCACAGTGATGGTGGTGAGTGTGATTCTTTGACCTGAAATCACTGCACTCAACACATGTCATTGGGCACACTTTGACATCATCAAATGCAGTCCTGAAACATGGGTTGTTATAAACGTGATGATTGGGTGGCTTTGACACATGGGGCTTTTGAGGGGTGAGTGATAGATATGGGATTTGTCCCTCCTAAGGGAGTTTGATATATATGGCCACTTGATGAGTAGGATTGAGATAGGCATGCACACGCATGTGTGAATCAGTATGTGATATTGATGTCATACATATCTCCTCCAATCTACTCTGAGATCAAGAAAGTGAATGAACGTTGAAAGGATGATTGTTCCATGCCTTGAGTTCATTCGGGATATCAGTGACAAAGGAATTATACATTCGATGTAACACCATTCACGGATTGTAGGATTGAAAGTTGTTCTCCAACTTTCTATTTCACTTGGGTAGCACTGATGTGCAACTAGGCACCACTCTTTGCTTGTGAAGTCATAAGTGTTATGGACTTTCACTGCCAACGTGAAATGGACCTGGAGGGTCACACACATAGAATTTAACCTCGAAGAGGAGTTTATCCACAAATGATGTTTAGATTGATTACTAAAGGAGTTTAGTAGTTCAATTAAACACTCAATCAATTGATAGCTCAATATCATAGTGTTCAAGGTGTTGGACCGGTTGATTAGAGTATCAGATTGATTGAAACTGTGATTGACTAATTTGCACAGGTCTGCTGCCCCAACCGATCGGCTCATGACAGGCTGAACTGACCGGTTCAAGTGTTGAACCGATCGGCTCAACTGGTCCAATCTAGATCATTTGGAAAGTCAGAAGACTATTTTGCAAATACAATTTGTTTCACTTGTACAAATTTGATTTAGACAAGGATTAATATTTGATTAATCAGAGACAAGTTTGAAAGTCAATTTGAGTTGGACCAGGACCACGAACCGATCGGCTCATGTGATGAACCGATCGGTTGAGATTGAACCGATCGGCTCAACTCCCCAACCGACAATTTCATGTATGAAACGATCGGTTCAGCTGGCGCAAGTTGCTTGTTTTTGTGGAAAATCTCGAACCCTTCTACTCCTGCATTAATCCTGCATTGTTCGGGATAGAGAACCCTGTCCCATGACCCTCCTATATATAGGGGTATTGGGGGCTTCTCTGGTCAACAACTCAGTGCACCAGTTGCTCTGTAAAGTTGTCGTTCTCTCTAGTTTTGGTAACCGAGAGAGAGCCCGAGCAAGTGCTACCCGATAAGGGAGGCACAATAAGGGAAAGACAACTGCAGAAAGCAACTGGTGGCAGGAGAGTGTGTCGGTGACTAGTACGCCGACAGGAGGGTGCGACTCCTTCCGATTCCTTGTGGGATAAGGAGATCGGAGTTCTAGGTGGTCCGTGTGGACTACTACAAAGGCGGGAGACTTTTGCCGTTCAGAGGATAGATGTCAATCCCGACAGTCCCGGTGAGACCAGGAAGTGCCAGTCCCAGTACGACCAGGAGCTGCACAGACACCGTCCAAGACCGGAGGTGAAGACCACGCAAGTCGTGAGGTAAAGTCGTCGAGCAAGCCTCGGGACAAGGTACGCCTCTACAAACCATCCTTCCTATTATATAGACGTTGACGCGTTTCCTTTGTTCTGGGTTTGGGGAGAAGAAATTTTTTTTTCCACTGCCTTCTCTATCTTCCCAATACCCAGCAGTGGTATCAGAGCCATGTCAACTGCTCTATACTTTAGGATTATCGATTTTGGTTTGTCGCCTTTATTTATTGCATACGATGCGAATAAAATTAGCTTTATGCATGTCCAATCCTAAATCCACAAATCCCAATATACATATATGATATGTAATATGAATGCACTCGATACGCATCGCCCTTAAATGAATTTTTTGGTGGATGTATAGCGTGGTTATGGCCAATAAACCCTATGTGTGTGCTTGGTTGTATGTGGTTTCTTGTATCTTGGTCTGCGCACCGATTCCCTACCTCCTATTCCCGATGTAACTCGAGATAACTAGAGAATTTCTTTCCTACCTTTGCTCCCCCCGAATGTAACTCGGGGTTTCCCAATTCAAATGTAAAATAGGATAGAACTTTTATTTCCTATTATGTCAAAGAATGGCAGACAATCTGACGACGACTAAGACGATCGGTTCAAGGCGTGAACCGATCGGTTGGCGATCTAGACGAGCGGTTCAAGGAGCGAGATGATCGGGTGGAGGCCATGAGGAGATGCACGACGACCAGGTGAACTGATCAGTTAAAGGAGCCAACCGATCGGCTGGTGGCACCCAGACGACCGGCCTGATGGCGAGCTGATCAATCATGGAGATGAGTTGATCAAACCCAGAAAGGCAAAGCATAGACTTCATCTTGTACAAGTTGCATGTGATGTAGAATTGGATGACCGTGATTCCTCTTGGCTCGAGGAATCACATTAGGATGGCCATAATCATCGCTTTTATCATTTCACATGTTTTTTGTGGGATATAGCATGTATATGATAAGTACTATATATTGTGGTGATTGGATACATATATACCTATAAAACCAAAACCTTCATTAAATATTAAAGTTTTAGATGCCTTCCAAATGCGACACATGTGAAAATCTTGATCGGCCAAGTGTGAGCACGCCCTAACGTGGTGCACCATCTATCTCATGGAAGTGTGAAGGATGAATATGTGGGTCTGCCCTAGCAGGGTGCATACTTCATCGTGTTGGCTTTAGGTCAGAATTAACAAGGTGACCTATATAGGATCTAGCACCTTGAGGCATGGAGGTGATCATGGCAAGGAGTTGCATATGACATCTTTCAAGAGTTGGATATGATGCAATTGGCAAAAGTTGCCTACCTGGAAGATCTAAGTTGTGGTTGACAGCCCTAGTTGGTCCATGACTCAGAGGATTTCATGATCTTGCCCACTAGAAGATTATACACTAAAATCTTCCGAATTGATGGTGAGGGCTATCAATTTGAATAAAAATAGTGGGAGCGATAATTAATTAAAGTCATAATTATATCATCAACTTTTCAAATCAATCAAATAAGTCAAAATTGAGTTTTGGACTAAATTGTATATATTTCCTTTTGTAGTTCAAATGACAACAAACAACAACCACTTTTCATTGTGATCGGTCCTTAAAAAGGACAAGTTGAATGGGACTAACTTCCACGACTGGTTTAGGACATTGAGAATTGTTCTCACTCAAGAGTGAAAGCTCTATGTCCTGGATACTCCAGTTCCAGAGGAACCAGCTTCTACCGCACCAAAGGCAGAAAGGGATGCTTATAAGAAGCATTTTGATGAAGCCATTGATGCAAAGTGCTCGATGTTGTACTCTATGAACCACGAGTTGCAGAGACAACATGAGAACATGGGTGTCATTGAGATGATTCAGCATCTCAGGAACATGTATGAAGATCAAGCACGACAAGAGAGATATGATGTCTCCAGGGCGATGTTCAAGTGCATCATGACAGAAGGAGATCCAGTTGGCCCTCACACGCTCAAGATGATTGGGTATGTGGAGAACCTGACAAGACTGGGATTTCCCCTGAGCCAAGAGTTGGCTACTGACGTGATACTACAATCGTTGCCAGAATCCTACAGTCAGTTTGTGATGAACTACAATATGAACAAATTTGACAAGCTGTTGACAGAGTTGTTGGGCATGTTGAGTGCAATCGAGACATAGATGAAGAAGGACAAGCCTAAGTCTGTGATGATGATCAACGACAAGAAAGGCAAGTCTAAGCGCAAGGGCAAGGGCAAAGATAAGAAAGGTTCTGATGCTAGCCAGCAGCCCAAGTCGTCTTCAACTCTCAAGGCCAAGGGAGGCATGACCAAGAGAGGCAATTGCCACCATTGTCAAAATCCAGGACATTGGAAAAGGAATTATCCACTATATATGGAAAAACTAAAGAAGGAGGCAACAGACGTCTCCACCTAAAAGTGTCATGAAATAAACTTGTAACATTTTTAGGTATATGATATTAAGATATAAAATGTAAAGCACTCAATAAATGGGGCAAATGTTGCCGCCATAGTTAGGAGTACTTTAGTTTGTTTGCAGCCTTAAAGGCATGTAATAGAGTTATGAACTACTATTTCATATTTGTCAATGAATAGAAACACTTTAATTTTTGCATATTGTATGACAATGATGGCAATTAATAAAGTTGATGTTTCAATCATTGTGGCAATGCCTTGCTTATCTAGTGATACTTGGTATGCATGAGATAAAATGATACCTAAAGGTTATTGATAACTCAAACAATCTAATTAGCATAAATCATGAGAAATTCATTTCTAGTTTCCATATGATGGATAAGCTAGACTCTTTTGGTTAGAGAACCAGTAAGAGACATGAATCTCTTAGACAGGATTAATCAATCTTCACTAGTGGTAGTGGGAGAATGATTATCCTATTAGGTATAATACATGTGATGTATTTACATACATATTGGAGTTAATGCTAGTACTTCAAATGGTGTTTAGAGAAATACCAATATGAATGACTTGAAGTATTCAAGAATATCATAGATGAAGTACGAATTTGGTAAAGTGTTAATTCTTGATGAGATTAATGAATGAAATACTTGGACCAAATGTTTGAGAACCTTGTGAGTGATTATGATAGTGTATCATAGTGAACTCCTGATTAAGACATGGTGATGTCTAAATCAAAAGGAGTCATACTCTAAGGAGTTAGAGGATGCTTATCAAATAATTAAATTCTTCTTAAATAAAGAATACCCCACACTAATAAAGGACATTAAGAATCACAAGGAGCTATGAGTTCTTATATCCTGGACAGATACACCTCAATTATCTATATGATGAGTTGGTCATGTTATCAGTCAACTATCTAGATAAATATGAGGAACCAGATTTTGAGTTATGGTTTATGACCATTACATCCTAAATGACTTCCATGTAAACCACAAGGTATGACCTTGATGGTAGCACCCATTGGGATGAAATCCATAAGTGCGAATGAGTCTTAAGCGTTAAGACACATGGATAACATTTTGAGAAGGATGATGCTTGCAACTTAACGACTAAGAGAATTGCATATGGATACTAAAACCACATTCCTATGAGGAATAAAACAAGGATGTGTACGTGATACAACCTATAAGGTTTATGAATCCATTAATGCAAATGAAGTCTATAAGTTACAATGGACTAATCAATGTGATTGATTAAGTACAAGCAACTCAGAGTTGGATCTTTACTTTGATAATATAGTCAAAGGGTTTGACTGATATGTCAAAGATAAAGAAGGGATCTATGATTTAGTGGGAGTGTATTCACATTCCACATGTTGATGTGAAATGGAAATGTTCTAAAATGGAAATCCAAAGTGGAAATTGTCTTTAAAGAAGATAGAGACGTTTCCTATGTGATAGGAATAGAGATCTATACAGATAGTTCTTGAAAACCTCTTGACCTGAAAAGAGAGAGCATACATTGGCAATCTATATTGAAGGGTTCAGTGTGCATGGATTCAGTGGGAGAAAACTTGTCCATGTTACATGGAGTTGGTATCCCAAGGCCAAGTATCCAATTCTTATGAAGAATGGGAACACTAAGAATAGATATGGATCTATCATGTATGTGATCATCCCATTATCTTGCATGTATAGACATAGAAAAATAAAGTGCATTTATCATCTTATATGTAGGACATGACAATATGATATGCTCATCCTGACAACTCGTATGTGGGACATGACGAGTGGATGTCTGTCTAGTTCCAGTAAGAGTTACTGGAATACCATAAGAACTTGATAAGTACTACTTCTATGGAAATAAGGGAAGGGTTCACTGTAAAGAGTTACACTGATGCGAACTTTCGAAAAGGACAAAAAATTAATCACAAAATATATATGGGATATATAAAAGTGAATGTTTGTTGATAATTAGAAACGTTCCAATAAAGCTATTTAAAAGAAAATGTCGAGTATCTATGTGTTAGAGAACAATAGTGGATACTATATGGATCTGGAAGTTCATTGAGATGAACTTATAGTTATTCTGGTCATTGATGACAAGTTAGGAGTGCTTGGTCATGCAATGTGGTTAAAGGTTAGCAAGGGAATACTAGATTGCATATTACGGCAACTCCATCTCATACGTATGACGTACAACAAAGAGATGAGAGACATGCAGTTAATACCGACTCTGGCAAGGTGTTGCCATAACTCACTATGTTTGCACTAGAGTACAGTAACATGTGGGACATGTTTGAATATCACTATGAATATGATTCAAGGGTGATTGGCTCACAGTGCAAGTGGGATTCTGTTGGTATGTATGCCCTGAGAGCCAATCATGGGATGATTGGTGGGATACATTAAGATTGATTTGATAAAGATCAAAGGCAAGCTTCCAATTCTTTCTGGTTCAGTCATATGAGATAGTGATAGAAAATATTGAATGTCTAGAGAATGACAGTACTCAATGACATATGCTTTCAGGTTCATGACCTGAACGATGAGATCATAAGGATGTTAAGAGTTTTACATTCTTATTATGTCCCTAGTCTGATGTCATTGTGGAAGGTAGATAGATAACAATGACACACAAGACTAGATTGTGTTGTTGGTTGATGACAAAATCTCATTAGTCATGATATGGAGATATCAAACCAAACACATAGATACTTGTTAGAGAACAAGTGTACCGGACAGACCCACCGTGAGTTTGACACATGGAACCATGACATGGTAGTCACAGTCAGTTCTCACAGTGATGGTGGTGAGTGTGATTCTTTGACCTGAAATCACTGCACTCAACACATGTCGTTGGGCACACTTTGACATCATCAAACACAGTCCTGAAACATGGGTTGTTATAAAGGTGATGATTGGGTGACTTGGACACATGGGGCTTTTGAGGAGTGAGTGATAGATATGTGATTTGTCCCTCCTAAGGGAGTTTGATATCCATGGCCACTTGATGAGTAGGATTGAGAGAGGCATGCACACGCATGTGTGAATCAGTATGTGATATTTATGTCATGCATATCTCCTCCAATCTACTCTGAGATCAAGAAAGTGGATGAACATTGAAAGGATGACTGTTCCATGCCTTGAGTTCATTCGGGATATCAGTGACAAAGGAATTATACATTCGCTGTAACACCATTCACGGATTGTAGGATTGAAAGTTGTTCTCCAACTTTCTATTTCACTTGGGTAGCATTGATGTGCGATTAGGCACCGCTCTTTGCTTGTGAAGTCATAAGTGTTATGGACTTTCACTGCCAACGTGAAATGGACCTGCAGGGTTACACACATAGGATTTAACTTGGAAGAGGAGTTTATCCACAAATGATGTTTAGATTGATTACTAAAGGATTTTAGTAGTTCAATTAAACACTCAATCAATTGATAGCTCAATACCATAGTGTTCAAGGTGTTGGACCGATTGATTAGAGTATCAGATTGATTGAAACTACGATTGACTGATTTGCACAGGTCTGCTGCCCCAACCGATCGACTCATGAGATGAACCGATCGGCTCAGGTTGGTGAGCTGATCGACTCATGGGATGAATCGATCGACTCATGACAGGCTGAACTGATCGACTCAACTGGTCCAACCGAGATCGTTTGGAAAGTCAGAAGACTATTTTGCAAATGCAATTTGTTTCACTTATAAAAATTCGATTTGGACAAGGATTAATATTTGATTAATTAGAGACAAGTTTGAAAGTAAATTTGAGTTGGACCAGGACCATGAACCGATTGGCTCATGTGATGAACTGATTGGCTCATGTGATGAACCGATCGGCTCAGGTGCCCCAACCGATCGGTTGAGGTTGAACTGATCGGCTCAACTCCCCAACCGACTGTTTCATGTATGAAACGATCGGTTCAGCTGGCGCAAGTTGCTTATTTTTTTGGAAAATCTCGAACCCTTCTACTCCTGCATTAATCCCGCATTGTCGGGGATAGAGAACCCTGTCCCATGACCCTCCTATATATATAGGGGTATTGGGGGCTTCTCTGTTCAACAACTCAGTGCACCAGTTTCTCTGCAAAGTTGTCATTCTCTCTGGTTTTAGTAACCGAGAGAGAGCCCGAGCAAGTGCTACCCGATAAGGGAGGCACAACAAGGGAAAGATAACTACAGAAAGTGACTGGTAGCAGGAGAGTGTGTCGGTGACTAGTACGCCGATAGGAGGGTGCGACTCCTTCCGATTCCTTATGGGACAAGGAGATCGGAGTTCTAGGTGGTCATTATGGACTACTACAGAGGAGGGAGACTTCTGCCGCTCGGAGGATAGCTGTCCATCCCGACAGTCCCGGTACGACTAGGAGCTGCACAAACACCATCCAAGATTGGAGGTGAAGACCGCGTAAGCCACGAGGTAAAGTCGTTGAGCAAGCCTCGGGACAAGGTACGCCTCTACAAACCATCCTTCCTATTGTAAAGGCGTTGACACGTTTTCTTTGTTCTAGGTTTGGGGAGAAGAATTTTTTTTGTTTTCACTGCCTTTTATGTCTTCCCAATACCCAATAGTTGTATGCTAAGAAATCTAATCAGAAAAGGGTAGAAAATATTACAGTTTAAATGAATTTCAAAAGCATAACATAAAAAGGTCCTCCTATGTAGGATAAATGAGGAATATCTAGAGATGAAGAGGATACATAAGAAAGAGTCAATAAATGGGTTCGTGGAGCATTTTCCCTCATAGAAGAGTTGATGTTGACGAAGGAAAATGGGGGAATGTTGTAGAGCGAAAGGAAATTTGAACTTGTTTTCTAAATCAGGATATGTGTTTAATCGCTCGATCCTGACTTTTTCTCATAATTAATATGTGCTTATTTCTTTACTTGCTTACATTTTGATTACTTGTTTAATATGCATAAGAGATCATTAGTCAAGGTTTGGTAAGTGAAACCCTAATGTTAGTAAAGTAAGGGTTGATGGGATAAAAATTCCTTGCGACGTGATAATATATATATATATATATATATATATATATGAAATCTATTAAAATAATCACCTCATAGAGATCCTCGATGTTAGATAATAATTTGAAAATTGTTCCAGACCTTGGATAGGGTTTGTAAAACACAAGGGTCATCAGTGTCTTATCAGTCACTGTGAATAATTGGCCCGATTTTGGTTACTTGAAAAAGTCGAACCAACTTCCTCATAAGTCATGTCGACATATGAATTGGTCAATCAATGTGTCATTTTCTTATCACTAGGGATGTTGACTTTTGGGTCACGATTTACTGGCTGGAGTCATTTGACTTCTTGCTAGTTATCCTAACTATTAGGTTTTTTCCAGTGATTTGTTAGACCTACTTGTCATCTAACTAGGCTCACTAGTAGAGGGATCACCACATGACTTTGTCTGTAAGTGAGACAAACTTCTAGGTTAATTGGACAAATAAGATATATCATAGATGAATTGAATGGAAGGGCTATATTTGTAGTTGTGGTGTGCATCTAAATCCCTATGTAAGGCTTTAATAAGACCCTAGACTCTATAAACCAATGTTATACTAGTTTAGGTACACAATTATATAAGAGTAAGGGCTTTGGGGATTTCTTGATAGATCTAGTTTGAATTGAGTAAGGAACTTGATTTCTCAAACAATTAGAGGATTTGTTGTGGTAGGGTTATATTTTTTCACCTCCTAATCTTCATTTTCTCTTCAATTACCCTTTAGGCAGAAATTTAGCATAACTACTTTGAGGAACCGTAATCATCTGCTAAATTTATCTTTCGTCTTCCTTTGGCCTAGATTAGTTAATCATGAGTATTATATGCAGAAGATTCCTTCCTAACAACCCTTGAAAGATTAGGGTTGTTGTTCACATTCTTGAGATAGAGAGACATGCTTTGTGTACATGCCAACAATCTAACCCCTATCTTAAATATTCCAATCTAAAATGGGTATTTAGGGTAAATTTACATATGGGATGAGGGAATTAAAAATTTATGATGCTATTATAGTAACTTGTTCTTATGTTCTATGTACTGTGGGCTAAAATGGGGATTTAGGATAAATTAAGATATGGGATGAGGTAATTCAAAATTTATGATGCTATTACAACACCTTGTTCTTATGTTCTATATATAAATAAATTGTATTATTCTTTAGTTGAATTGCATGGATTATATCAAATTTACTTATACATGCAAATTTAGTGAAATTTTGCATTTTAGATTATTGGTATCAAATGACATTGTGTAAGACCCCTGACCTAGCTTTTGGGCTGACCTTGTTTTGTTGCTTGATGAGATGTTAAACCTTAATCCAATACATTGATATGCTTTTATAACATGTGACAGGCTTATATCTACAGTTTGGTCATTTTTGGACGATGTTTGAGCTATGCATGCTTGTTTTGGACCAAATTGTAATTTACCCAGGAATGAGAGTTATCTTACAATTTGTCACATGTAGAGTGTACCCTCTATGTCTTAGCATCATGAGAGAGAGAGAAAGTAGCTTAGAGGTACTTTGTTTGGACCATTGTTGATAATGTGACATCACATGGTGAGATTAGGGTTTCTAGGGTTTGCCTTGTTGACGAGATTCGACCATGCTAAGGTTTGTGTGTGTTGCGACCACAACACTTACCCTATGTATAGTTTCTTCAACCTGGGTGCTCTAGTTGAGGTTTGGTCACTAAGGTTTGTCCTCTAGTGGAGTGTTTCGACCATCTTTTGCATGGTGACCTAGTTTGGCGGTCGCTACATGGGTACCATGATGTGTTGTGACCGCAACAAGGGTTGTAGCTGACCTAGGTGGTCACTACCCTTCCTATGCAGTATCAACCTTCAATGCATGCATGTGTTAAGTGGTTGCATGGTTTTTCTTGGTGGACAAGTGTTATGACCGTATTTGAGCTTAATTGGCAAGTTAGGGTTTATGTGGATGACTACATGCTTAGTTATATTGGTCATTGATTAAGCATGATTAAGGATGGTAGTTCAATTATGATTTGTTAAACTTAATGAGAACTCTAAGTATGCTATAACTTTGTATAATTAGGGTTTGAGAGAATATAAACCTTAGTCGATTGAAATTAGGGTTTTCACCAAACATGCTTATGTCGGGAAGGAATGAGAGATTTAGGCATAGGAAAATGAAAATGGTAGCTGGAGGCTTGGATAGAATGGTCGTGGTGGGTAGCATGGTCGTGTTAGGTCGTTGGTGGCACGGGCATGCTAGTCCACACGGCCATTTTGAAAGAATTGAAATGTTGACCAACTTTTGTACTCAAATCTGATGAAACCAATGCACCACGGTCGTGATAGGTAGCACGGCCGTGGCAGCTAGCATGGTCGTTCTGGGGCATTTTCTCTTCAACTGGTTGTTCTGTAGATTTCTAGATAGCAGTGCAATCTTCTATTTTTAATTATTTAATGGTAGCTTGGAATGATCTAAAATTTTAAATGATACTTTATAACTCAATTAAAAACAACATGATAAAGTTTCATAATTTTTGGAGAATGTTTGATCTCTAAAATACACAAATTACAGTAACTTTTTAATGATAGAAAAATCTATTGAAATAAGAAAAAGTTGAGTGAGGGGTCAATGTGTAATTCACCCAAGCAGCTCAATTGCTCTATATGGTCAACCTAACACTAGGATCTCTCATAATTCGTGATTCATTCCAGAGAAATTAAATCCTAGAGAGAGGGAGAGTTAGGATTTGAGAGGAGAAAGTGGTGGAATGGCTAATCTTGGGTTTCTCTATCCGAGGTATGATGAAATCAAGTAAGTTTAGCTTCTTTGCATAGACTTTAATGGTGAATCTTCTCTCACATGTCAAGATTTCTTCCCTCCTCTGATTTGATCTGAAATGGTATCAAAACTTCCCCTTTTCTCACTCTTTCTTCATAATCCCTCATTTCTAGGGTTTCCGAGTTGAAAGGAAGAAGAATCGAGTGAATTGTTAGGGATTTGATATGAGATCGAGATTTTCAGGGATGAGATGCGTTTTTAAGGTGTTTTCACACCTTATGGTGAGTGGGAACTTCCTTTAAACAGTATATTGCACAAAAATTGGTTAAATCATCCATAATCTTTAGTCGCTTAGTATGTGACTACAAACCCTGAATTGTTTGTTTGATCTAAGTTGTTGCAAAATGATATGAAATGGATTCTTCCTCTATTTGGATGAATTTCAGATGATAAAATCATATTAGAAATGTATAAAAGACATCCTAATGAGAATTCCCTAAGTATTTGCAGAGGTTATAAGAGTAAACTAAAATATAGGGAATTTGTCTATGGTTGAAATTGATGTATAATTAAATAGAGAAATTTGTTTATCTGGATCCCCTTGGTTATGAATGATTATTTATCTGAATGCATAGTACATATATGTCAGATACTATCTTGGATTTCATTTAAGGTGAACAGTGCTTGTTTGATATCTCAGTAAAGAGGGTGAAACCTTAGATGCGAGGAAAGTTGGATATTTGCGAATAGATATTGTGAAGTCCATTTGAAGGGATTTTCTTGACATGATAGACTTTATTTATTCAATTTTATTCTTTATGCATGACATCTCAGTGAATGGCAGGTAAACCCAAATTCAGCTCAGTTCTAAGGTTTCATACATATATTGATTGTATATGATTTGTTGAAAGCAATCTTTATTCAGTGAATGTTTATGTCGCATGAAATCCTTATGAGAGCTATGTGATAAGTGAATGAGGTAAATGAAACCCTAGGGATAGGGTGTTCAATGAATCAAGTATTGTGATATCAATAACCATGTTACCTCCCTTAACCTTTTCTTTATTTAGTTACTTAGAATTAACTTAAAGGAAAAAAACTTTGAGTTGGGTTCACCAAAAAAAACTGAAAGGAAAAAACTAATAGCTTGAATAACATCAGATCGTAATAAAATTGCGAAAGCAATTTACCATTAACCTTTCTTGGAAGAAAATCAAACTTACACGACATATTACATTGTTCATGTAGAAAGTAAAACACAACAGATAACTAAAATATAAACTACATATTTCATTACATTCTCTCTCTACCACACCACATGCCCAAGGACTGAGGGGAAAGGACTAAGAGGCCTCTATCTAACTTCAAATTACCTTCTAAGAACTTGGGTGATACGATCCTTCAATTTCCTTGTGTTGACGCTGACCTGAAAAATGTTTCAGTAGGTTGGTGAGCTATTGGGTTAGTGAATAGAATTTTGCCCAACCATCACATATAACTCATTTTATAATTATTAATTGGAATAAAATACAATATAATACTATACTGAGCAGATCTAAACAATATAATTTAAACGACAGGAGATGTCAACATTTCATTAAGATAACAACTACTGTAAAACTATAGATACGATTAAACAACAGAGAACACTAAAATTTCATTTAAAGGACAAGTACTGTGAAACTAACTCAGATCTTTCTTAACTCTTTAACTTATAAGAAACTCTGTGAACCTATATGAACATATTTTATCTTATGCCCTGATCATATGCAGTGTACTCTACATATGAAGACTCATAGCGAACTACGATCCCACCGTACAAGACTTAGTTGACACCCCGGCATAGCTAAGTCTGACTACTCTCCTGGTCTGCAATAGGAAAACTGGCTCTCTAGCCTCAGTACTCCTATTGTGTCATAAACTGGACTCCTCCTCTAACCTGAGCACATAGGCGGAGAGTCAAGCCACCTATTGGCTTTTCTGTGCTCTTGTACCACCAGGACTTCTGGTTGGTGTTGGACACACTTTTCTATACTATAGTGCCACTAGGACTTCTGGTTGATGTTGGACACTACAAACTATAATTTAAGGAGACTTCCACTAGGGCTTTGTCCCCCGTACCACCTTTTGGTATGTTCTGACCCCCGTATACTGGACGCATCGCCAGGGTAGCTCGTTTCATCCCTAAGGTGCAGACCTCACATAGGGGTTCTATGGTGTTCATGGCCCTTAAGTCTATTATTTTATTATTCTAGAAAAGCTCTTACTACATTGCATCTCTCTCTTACTTATTCTTGGCTTTGGTATCTCTATGGTACCGAGTCTATTTATCTAAAACTTATAAATACAACATGTATATCATTTGTAACTTGGCTGTGCAATATGTTCAAACACTATAATTTACTGAGAAATCAACATACTGTACTTGTAGGCAGATTTAAATAAATAGAATACTTGTCAACTTGGCACATACATACTGAAATTATGCAATTAAATATCTTGATATACTGATAAGGGTTGATTACTAAACTAATGAGAAATCATCAGTAGCACTTGTAAATTATCTATAATTCCTCGAAAAATGTGCACATCAACCCGAATCTTGAGTTGTGCCTCACATAACATAATTAAGGGTTAATTACTTGTCATGGCAAGATTTAATATTAATTATTGGGAATTTCTAATAATAACCTTGAGAAATGTGCCAATTCGTGTTAAGACTGACCCACACACATTAAATATAATAGGGAGCATGCAACTAGGTTTCTCTTGACATTATCATGTCATCATCATTTCTTTGAAATCATGCATCTATTAAATTATTAAAATCGTACAACATGGGTTTATACCCAAACCATTCCATTATTGGTCGTGTGCTATTGTTTTCAACATTTAACTAAGCAATTTAGGTTTCGATAAATCGTGTAATTTCACTAATCTAAATCACACTCATCAATCAACTAACTAGCATCGTGCAAGCGTAACTAAGAAATTCATGCAATTTAGAAATTAAGTGACGTTGGCACTGCCTGACACCTGGGTAAACGCTGACATCTGCGAATAACACTGATTTCAACCGAAACGTCTGATTATTTGAGTTATACTTGCGTTTGGGAGTGAGATTCTACTCACAATGGTCCAAGATGACCGAAATCGACTTGAAATGCATCCAGAGTCCAATTTCCAGGCGTCAACATGTCTTCTTCTACCTCTAGCTTGACCTAGATTGAACCTGCTTCACGCACAGATTGAAGAGGGGGCTGGGCAAGGTGCTAATTGTGGCTATTGGTTGTGGATGCTTGCTCCGGGCTCACGGCTGAAGTCAAAGCCGTCGTTTTCATTGTGTTTCCTGGGCAGAACTGCCCCTGGCCAGACCTTCTGCTGCAAGCAGCCGTTCTTCTCACGTACAGGTTGAAGGGGAAGCTGGATGGGTCATTGCTTGTAGCTAGGGCTGCAGATTCAAGCATAGACCTCAAGGACGAAGTTGGGGCAGCGTTTCCGTGCTGCTTGCTCGCCCAATCGGGATCCTGGCCACTGCCCGCACAGCTGCTGCTGCTGGCCGCAGCTACAGGGGCGCCGCCCTAGGCATGGTTGGAAGAGGAAGAGGAAGGGAAAGGATGGAGGAAGGAGAAGGGAAGTAGGGCGCCTACAGATCAGAGCTAAGGAGCTCAAAATCGCCCACACACCCCCCTCTACTGCTATCATTCGGACAAGTTGGGCGTCGCATCAGTCGGTTCTGAAAAATGATCGGGGGAAGAAGAAGATAAGGGAAAAAGGTAGCCGACCCACTAAAGGGGTAATTTACATTATCGGTCCAAGAAATTTAAAAATGCCATAACTATGGCCTCGGGGTCCAATTGAAATGATTCTTTCTGCAAACTTTCAAGCACAGAATCCACTACCTTCTCAAGGCAAGAAATCAAGATAATTAAACTGTAACACTAGATCAAAGCACTAATCACAACATGAGCACTTAACTTAACTTAATTAACATGATGATGCTATTATCATTGTACTTATTAGCTAACTTTGATGTGAGTCATAACAATCTCCCTCCCTTATAGGAATTTCATCCCAAAATTCCTAAAAGAGAAAAGGAAACTTGTTACACATCTCTAAATCAAGCTCCCACGTGGCTTCCTCTAAGTTGTGGTTCCTCCATAGAACTTTTACTAACGGTATCTTGCGATTCTTGAGTTTCTTGATCCTCTGATCAACTATCTGAATAGGTCCTTCAACATAGGACACATTTGATATGAGCTGTGCAGGTTCTGGGTCCACTATCTTCTCTGTACCAGGGTAATACTTCTTCAGCATCGATACATGAAACACATCATGTAGATTAGCTAACTTGGATGGCAAATCCAACTTGTAGGCTACAGGTCCAATCCTCTCAATGACAAGATATGGGCCCATAAACCTAGGAGCCAGTTTGCCTCTCTTGCTAAACCTCAACACTCCTTTCCATGGTGAAACCTTCAGATACACTTCATCACCAACCTCATACTCAAGAGGTCTACGTCTCTTCTCAGCATAACTCTTCTGTTTGTCCTGTGTAGCTTTCAACTATTCTCTGATCACTGTAATCTTTTCTGTAGTCAAATCCACTATCTCTGGTCCAAGAATCTCTTTTTCACCCACCTCATACCAATATACAGGTGATCTACACTTTCTGCCATACAGAGCTTCATACGGGGCCATACCAAGACTGGAATGGTGACTATTGTTGTATACAAACTCTATAAGGCTCAAGTGTTCTTCCCAACTTCCACTGAAATGCTAGACACATGCTCTCAGCATGTCCTCGAGAGTCTCAATTGTCCTCTCTGACTGACCATCCGTCTTCGGGTGAAAAGCTGTACTGAATCTCAACTTTGTACCCAATGCACGATGCAACTGATTCCAAAACCTGGATGTAAATTTAGGATCTCTATCTGATATTATTAAAACTGGGATACCATGCAACCTGACTATCTCATCCATGTATATCTTGGCCAACTTCGGGACATCAAAGGTTGACTTAATAGGAAGAAAGTGAGCAGACTTGGTCGATCTATCCAAAATCACCCATATCGAGTCACAACCTCTAGGTGTCCTGGGAAACCCTACCACAAAATACATTGTGATATGTTCCCACTTCCACTCTGGTATAGGAAGAGATTGCAAGGTACCTGTAGGTTTCTGATGCTCAGCTACACCTAGCCACGTACTCAACTACATCCTTCTTCATACCTGACCACCAGTACAACTCATTGAGATTCTTGTACATCTTAGTGTTGCATGGATTCATAGCGTACATCGATGCATGCGCTTCCTCAAGAATATGTTCTTTCAAATCACTATCTCCAGGTATACACAACCTTTCATGCTAATATAACAAACCATCATCTGAAAACCTAAACTCTGGTCTCTTTCCCTTTGTTATATCCTGCATGATCTGCTGTAACTCACTGTCACTCTGCTGAAGTTCCTTGATCTGATCATAAAAAGTAGGTTTGACTTGCATATGTGTAATCAAACCACTCTGCTCTGTCACCCCTAAGTCTAAGTTCAACTTCCACATCTCTACTAGCAGGTTTCTCTTGAAGCATGCCATAGAGAATACATCATTTGTTGAACTTGACTTCCTGCTGAGGGCATCTGCTACCACATTCGCCTTACCAGGATGATAATCTATCGTCACATCATAATCCTTGATCAATTCTAACCATCTCCACTGTCTAAGATTCAGATCCTTCCAGGTGAAGATATATTTCAAGCTCTTATGATCCGTAAACACCTGGCACGCCTCACCATAAAGATAGTGACGCCATGTCTTAAGAGCATGAACTACAACAACTAACTCCAAATCATATGTCGGGTAATTCTCCTCATTCTTCTTAAGCTGTCTACATGCATAAGCTACTACTTTTCCTTCCTACATCAACACACAACCTAAACCTCTCCTTGAAGCATCACAAAACATAGTGTAGCCTTTATCTGCCTCAGACAGGATCAACACTGGTGATGTAGTCAACTTCTTCTTCAAGATCTGAAAACTCTTCTCACAGTTGTATGACCAGACAAACGATGCGCCCTTTCTCGTTAACTGTGTCAGAGGTGACACTACAACACTGAAGTTCTGGATGAGCCTCCTGTAGTAACCTGCCAATCCTAAGAAGCTTCTGATCTTAGTAGGAGTCTTAGGCTGCTCCCACTGTAGAACAGACTCGACTTTCTTAGGGTCAACACTTACTCCATCTCCTAAGATGACATGTCCAAGAAAAGACACCTCAGCTAACCAAAACTCACACTTACTGAACTTAGCATATAGCTGGTGTTGTCTCAACAACTGTAATGCTATCCTTAGATGTTGCTCATCATCTCTGGAGTAAATCAGAATGTCATCTATGAAAAATACTATGAACTGATCCAAGAACGGCTTGAAAATCTAGTTCATCGTATCCATGAAAGTTTTTGGGGCATTGGTCAGTCCAAACGACATGACCAGAAACTCATAATGCCCGTATCTTGTTCTGAAAGCCGGCTTAGGAATATCTGAAGCCTTTATCCTCAACTGATGATACCCATATCTCAAGTCTATCTTAGAAAAGATTGTCACTCCACACAACTAATCAACCAAATCATCTATCCTTGGCAACGAATACTGATTCTTGATGATGATCTTATTCAACTGTCTGTAGTCTATACGTAACCTCATAGTACCATCTTTCTTTTTCACAAACAAGACTGGATCTCCCCATGGTGAAGAACTAGATCGAATGAAACCCTTATCCACTAATTCCTGTAACTGAATCTTGAGTTCCTTCAACTCTACAGGTGCCATTATGTAGGCTGGTAGCGTTATAGGTTGACTGCCTGGCAACACCTGGATCTCAAATTCTATCTCTCTTTCAGGAGGTAAACCTGGAAACTCATATGGGAAAACATCTAGGAACTCACAGACCACTGACACATCCATAGACTGACTGTGCTCTTCTCTGCTCTGGTATCTACTACATGTGCCAAGAATGCCTCACAACCTTTCTGCAATATCTTATCAGCTACAACGACTGATATGATGCACGTAGGCAAAACCTTCTTGTCTCCAGTAAAAACATAAGAAAATCCACCCTGTTGAAAGATAGCCCCCTTCTTCCAACAGTCGAGTTGAACTCAATACGTCTCTAGGGAATCCATACCCAAGATAACTTGAAAAGAGTTAATATCTAGGGGTATATGATTAACCGCAATGGTGTAACCACCAAAAGTCAACAAACATCCGGGATAAAACTCCATCAACACTGTCGGTTCACTTAACGGAACCCTCGACAAAAACTCAACCGGTAACTCCTGTGTTAACAGGTTAAGCTCACAAGCTAAAGAACTATGTATAAACGAGTGAGTAGCACCCAGAAACTGTAACTGAAATGTTGTTAAAGAAAAGCATTTCTCCTGATTGATACTTACTATCTTAGCCCTTACATACTTTTCTCATATCCTTTCCATATCTCATATTTAGAGTTCATATAATACTAATCATTAAAATTAATCTGAATCTTATGTCGCGTTCCTTTATTTCCAATTAAGGATTGCTCATATGAGGCCCCAATCATTGAATCTCAGATATCAATTCCAACTAATTCTTAGTTGTTCTAATCTTTCCCTTATATTTTAACATCTTAGTGTATGTACATTCTCACTATGATGTGAGTCTAAATTATCCAGAGTGTACTTTTATTGTATTTTCAATAGGAGTCATTAGATCCTAGTAACGCACTCTGCCAGCCGGACCAGACCAAACATGCAGTCCTAAAACCAAGAGCTACTCGGGATTAACTATCTCCTATTAATCTCAAACATGTAGAAAGAATATCCACTTAGGGCAAACTCATTTAAACATAACTTCTGGTCTACTTGATACAAAGAATATAAATAATAAATGAATCACTTCATGATACACAACAATATAAAAGAACCATGTATATTCTACAAACTGATAATCTAAATTCATACATATAAGAGCCTTCTAGTGATCTCCAATCAAATAAGCAATATAAAGCAAGAGTTGTATCACATCCTATGTTTAATCTCTTACTCCTTCATTACTTTCCAGTCTCCTAACCCTAAGATTTCTAGGGTTTCTCTCTAGCCCATCCTTCCTCTGCATACCTGGCTAGGGCATTCAGAGAAGAATAGATAGAGTAGCTTGATACTGGTCAATCTAAGTATTCAGATACATGGCCAGGGTATTCAAATACTCAAACCTCCCAGAGCTATAGACACATCACTTCCTATCTGCCACACTTATAACTCTAACTTTCTATCCTAATGGTCCCTGACAGCTCAGCCTAAGCTCTCAACTTGGTCCTTGTGACCACATCCTCTTCATGCCATCTGTAATAGTATAACAGAACACTTCCTGTTAGAAAATTGCAGTTAGAAGGAAGATACCTAAGTCTTAATCCTATTGGCCTCTTATCATCCCCTGACCTGGACTTAAAGTAACTACATACTCAACCTATGCTCTGATACCAAATTAGTTGTGATGCCCCGATCCCGCGTGCCATCTCTAATGACCCCAGAAATCGGGGAGTCACCCTCGGTAAACCTCCCTTGACCTTTTCTTTATTTAGTTACTTAGAATTAACTTAAAGGAAAAAAACCAATAGCTTGAATAACATCAGATCCTAATAAAATTGCAGAAGCAATTTACCATTAACCTTTCTTGGAAGAAAATCAAACTTACACGACATATTACATTGTTCATGGAGAAAGTAAAACACAATAGATAATTGAAATCTAAACTACATATTTCATTACATTCTCTCTCTACCACACCACATGCCCAAGGACCGAGGGGAAAGGACTAAGAGACCTTTATC
Source organism: Alisma plantago-aquatica (assembly GCA_963693085.1). Classification (NCBI taxonomy): domain Eukaryota; kingdom Viridiplantae; phylum Streptophyta; class Magnoliopsida; order Alismatales; family Alismataceae; genus Alisma; species Alisma plantago-aquatica. The sequence continues at coordinate 668,851,950 of OY856414.1, forward strand.
TAACTACGAACTACCTTCTAAGAACTTGGGTGATACGATCCTTCAGTTTCCTCGTGCTGACGCTAACCTGAAAAATGTTTCAGTAGGTTGGTGAGCTACTGGCTCACTGAATAGAATTTCACCCAACCATCACAGATAACTCATTTTATGATTATTAATTGGAATAAAATACAAGATAATACTATACTGAGCAGATATAAACAATATAATTTAAACGACAGGAGATGTCAACATTTCATTAAGATAACAACTGTTGCAAAACTGTAGATATGATAAAACAACAGAGAACACTAAAATTTTATTTAAAGGACAACTGATGTGAAACTAACTCATATCCTTATTAACTATTTAACTTATAAGAAACTCTGTGAACCTATATAAACATATTTTATCTTATGCCCTGATCATATGCAGTTTACTCTACATATGAAGACTCATAGCAAACTACAATCACACCGTACAAGACTTAGCCGACACCCTGGGATAGCTAAGTCTGACTACTCTCCTAGTCTGCAATAGGAAAAGTGGCTCTCTGGCCTCGACACTCCTATTGTGCCATTACTGGACTCCTCCTCTAACTTGAGCACACAAGTGGAGAGTCAAGCCACCTATTAGCTTTTCTGTGCTCTCGTGCCACCAGGACTTCTGGTTGGTGTTGGACACACTTTTTTGTACTCTAGTTCCACCGGGACTTCTGGTTGATGTTGGACACTACGAACTATAATTTAAGGAGACTTCCACTAGGGCTTCATCCCCCGTTCCACCTATTGGTACGTTCTGACCCCCGTATACTGGACACACCACCAGGGTAGGTCATTTCATCCCTAAGGCGCAGACCTCACATAGGGGTTCTATGATGTTTAGGGCCCTTAAGTCTATTATTTTATTATTCTAGAAAAGCTCTTACTACATTGCATCTCTCTCTTACTTATTCTTGGATTTGGTATCTCTATGGTACCGAGTATATTTATCTAAAACTTATAAATACAACATGTATATCATTTGTAACTTGGCAGTGCAATATGCTCAAACACTATAATTTACTGAGAAATCAACATACTGTACTTGTAGGCAGATTTAAATAAATAGAATACTTGTCAACTTGGCACATACATACTGAAATTATGCAATTAAACATCTTAATATACTGATAAGGGTTGATTACTCAACATATGAGAAATCATCAGTAACACTTGTAAATTATCTGTAATTCCTCGAAAAATGTGCACATGAATCCAAATCTTGAGTTGTGCCTCACATAATATAATTAAGGGTTAATTACTTGTCATGGCAAGATTTAATATTAATTATTGAGAATTTCTAATAATAACCTTGAGAAACGTGCCAATTTGTGTTAAGACTGACCCACACACATTAAATATAATAGGGAGCGTGCAACTAGGTTTCCATTGACATTATCATGTCATCGTCATTTCATTGAAATCATGCATCTATTAAATTATTAAAATCGTACAACCTAGGTTTATACCCAAACCGTTCCGTTATTGGTCGTGTGCTATTGTTTTCAACATTTAACTAAGCAATTTAGGTTTTGATAAATCGTGTAATTTCACTAATCTAAATCACACTCATCAATCAACTAACTAGCGTCATGCAAGCGTAACTAAGAAATTCATACAATTTAGAAATTAAGTGACGCTGGCACTGCGCGACACCTGGGTAAAAACTGACATCTGTGAATAACACTAATTTCAACCGAAATGTCTGATTATTTGAGTTATACTTGCGTTTGGGAGTGAGATTCTACTCATAGTGGTCCAAGATGACCGAAATCGACTTGAAATGCATCTAGAGTCTAGTTTTCGGGTGTCAGCAGGTCTTCTTCTACCTCTAGCTTGCCCTGGATTCAACCTGCTTCACACACAGATTGAAGAGGGGGTTGGGCAAGGTGCTAACTGTGGCTATTGGCTGTGGATGCTTGCTCTGGGCTCACGATCAAAGTCAAAGCCGCCATTTTCATGGTGTTTCCTGGGCAAAACTGCCCCTGGCCGGACCTGCTGCTACAAGCAGTCGTTCTTCTCACGTACAGGTTGAAGGGGAAGCTGGCTGGGTCACTATTCATAGCTAGGGCTGCAGATTCAAGCATAGACCTCAAGGGCGAAGTTGGGGCGGCATTTTCATGCTGCTTGCTCACCCAATCAAGCTCCTGGTCACTGCCTGCGTAGCTGCTACTGCTGGCCGCAGCTACATGGGCGCCGCCCTAGGCACAATTGGAAGAGGAAGAGGAAGGAGAAGGGAAGTAGGACGCCTGCGGATCGGAGCTAAGGAGCTCAAAATTGCCCACACCCCTCCCCTCTACTGCTCTCATTCGGACAGGTAGGGTGCCACATCAGTCGGTTCTGGAAAACGATTGGGGAAGAAGAAGATAAAGGAAAAAGGTAGCTGACCCACTAAAGGGGTAATTTACATTATTGGTCCAAGAAATTTAAAAATGCCATAACTATGGCCTCGAGGGTCTGATTGAAATGATTATTTTTGCAAACTTTCAAGCAAGGAATCCACTACCTTCTCAAGGCAAGAAATCAATATAATTAGATTGTAACACTAGATAAAATCACTAATCACAACATGAGCACTTAACTTAATTAACATGATGATGCTATTATCATTGTACTTATTGGTTAACTTTGATGTGGGTCATAACAAGTAGACTCTGGATAAATTAGACACACATCATAGTGAGAATGTACATACACTAATATGTTGAAACATATGGGAAAGATTAGAATGGCTAAGAATCAGTTGGAACTGATATTTGAGATCCAACTTTGGGGCCTCATATGAGAAACCCTTAATTGGGAATAAAGGAACACGACATAAGGTTCAGATTAAGTTTAATTATTAGTATTATATGAAATCTAAATATGAAATATGGAAAAGATATGAGAAGAGTATGTAAGGGCCAAGATAGTAAGAATCAATCATGAGGAATGGATCATGTAATTGAGTAAAATACTTTTATGTACTCCAAAGCTAAAGGAAAATAGAAGAAAAGAGTTAAGTATACAATAAGTACATAAAAGTGAAGAGTCTTCAGAAGAGTTAAAATAAATAGAATAAGACGAACATGTAAATCATAAGACCAGGATAATAAACTTAGTTGAATCAAAGAGAAATGTTAGAAATGATGATCTTGATTAAGGAATGAGGGTTATGATATAATGGAGAGCATGGAATGTATACCTTTATTATCAAGTTTAATACATTCATCCTTACTACCTTTGGATTCCAAGTTTCTATAGAACAACAAACTAGTTTCTAAAAGAAGAACAAAAGTGTAGATTAACAAATGAATAAGTCATACAAAGGCAGACTATATTCAGGAAGGAAAAACTTGATTGAAAGAAAAACTAAGTTTGACCCATGCATGAGCCGTTTAATTTTAAATGAAGGATATGTAATGTATTAAACATGAGGTGAAACTAGTAGAGAGATTATTGATTTAGAATCTCAACTTCACATTAGTAGAAGGATAAAAAGAAATATGTGCAACATGGTATACATGATCATACACATGAATAAGCAACATGATCATAAGAGAAAATTGGAAGCTAAATATGACAAGTGGAAGAGTAGTACATGGTAAGAGGATTATGGAAAGTAAGGAAGGGTTTGAAATATGATGGAGTGATATAGAGTATAAAAGAAATAGGTTAGGAGATTCAATCAAGTGCTAGTTAGTCAAGTATCCTTGTTGATAACTAATTAAACCTACATATGAGAAATGTATTAATGAATGTTTGAAGATAAGAATTCTAAGTTTCAAAATCATCTTATCTTTCATATCTTCCTTAATGAGAGCAATGTGGGGATGAAGTAATAAGAAAATGAATCATATACGATGCATACCCACCATTGTAGTGACATCTATTGAATGTATTAACGACACATGATATGATGATGAAACCCTAGTAGGGTAAATTAAGAAAGTAATCTATATAAATGACCAAGTAAGAGAAAGGAAATTCAAGTGATAAGATAAGGAAGACTTTAGTAAAACTTGTGAGATCCAAAGTTTGGATTTCAAATTAAGGGAGTAAAGTCATATCATAATAACATCATGTTACTGATGAGGACCAAACCCTTGAATGTTTAGAGTGGTAGTAGTTCAAGGGATATCACTAGTGATTTGACCTTGAATACTAGCATCTCTATAAAACAAGACCATGAGATTTGTAGTATGAGAAGTAAACTAGCATTGATAGTAATCCAGGGTTTAAAGGTAGCTAATATGAAAGGTTGATAAACAATATGAAAATGATTCGGAGTAAAGAGTAAGATATAAATTTGAAATGTAACAAGTGTGTTTTGAACAAAAGGAGAAATACAATATGAGTGAAGTGCGATATGAAATAAATTTTTGCAGTGATATCAAGAATGATGAATAATCTATTCTTACCTTGTATGTTTCAATTTTAGGGATGTTTATTCTATATGATCAAAATGAGAAGGATAAGTAACAAGGAGTATGTAGTAATGAATGAGTAGAACAATAAGAGAAAACAATGGCTTTTAGTAATTTGTGAAATTGTTTTTAAAAGTATAATTTGTTGAAGGTATATTAAGGGATGCAAATTGGTTCTATGTATGATTTTAGTGTACATGTGCAAGCAATATGTTAATTAAATGTGTCTGATAGTTGTAGACATTCATACCACTAATCCATCTTAGTATTGTACAATTGTGGTATGGTGATATGTGTTGAATAATGATGGAACAAATGAAGGATTACCCTGAATAATGTAGTCTTACCTATTCACTTATATGAATAGAAGTGATGATAACCATATTGTATTGATATGTAACCCTAATGAGGTATATCTTGTTATACATAGTTTTAATATAACTAAGTGATGGTAATTGGGTATGAATAGTCCTTGAATGACTAACAAAATCATGGCATACTCTGTTACTATTGTTGAAACCCTAGTATGCTATAACCCGATGGTTACACCTTGAATTATGTGTGGCTTCATACTTGAGAATAGAATGGAATGTGATGGTGATGCTTCACCTTATGCATCCATGATCCAATGGGGATGTCGTGAGTAGTATTGTACAATTGTTGTTGAATCTAGTCTTCCAACTCAAGACTGTTTTGCTATTTGAGTAGCACAATAGTAAAATTCAAAACAACATGGTGAGCTCTCTTTTGTGACTTAGAGGTAATACATAACAATAGTACATATTGAGCCGTATGGATTGAGATATTTGAATCAGATTATTAATGTTGAGGCAACACCTCAAGAGTATGAAAATATTGAAATGGTTGTTTCTCTCTCTATCCTATGATTGATTGTGGCATAGAGAATTTGTTGGATATCATTGGGAACTATTTCAGACATGTTGTGATTAGAAAAGAAATATATGACTTAATGTTGAAAACTGCATTCAAGTATGAAATACAAGAATATAATGACATGTAAGATTTCAGAAGCTTAAAATAAACCTTGAATGTACTTTGCTTGCATATTTATGTTTCGGGGGTGAAACTTTTTTAAGGGGGGAGAATTGTTATGACCGTATTTGAGCCTAATTGGCAAGTTAGGGTTTATGTGGATGACTACATGCTTAGTTATATTGGTCATTGGTTAAACATGATTAAGTATGTTAGTTCAATTATGATGTGTTAAACTTAATGAGAACTCCAATTATGCTATCGCTTTGTATAATTCGAGGTTTGAGAAAATATAAACCCTAGTCGATTGAAATTGGGGTTTTCACCAAACAAACTTATGTCAGGAAGGAATGAGAGATTTAGGCATATGACAATGAAAATGGTAGTTGGAGTCTTTGATAGAATGGTCGTGGTGGGTAGCACGGCCGTGTTAGGTCGTTGGTGGCACGAGCATGCTAGTCCACACAGCCGTTTTGAAAGAATTAAAATATTGACCAACTTTTGTACTCAAATCTGATGAAAACAATGCACCATGGTCGTGGTAGGCACCATGGCCATGTTGGGTCCATCTTAGCACTGTCCCCACAGCTAGCATGGCCGTTCTGGGGCATTTTCTCTTCAACCGATTGTTCTGCAGATTTCTGGATAGTAGTGCACCATTCTATTTTTAATTATATAATGTAGCTCGGAATGATATGAAATTTTAACTGATTCTTTATACCTCAATTAAAAATGACATGCTAAATTTTCATAGTTTTTGGAGAATGTTTGATCTCTAAAATACACGAATTATAGTAACTTTTTTATAATAGAAAATCTGTTGAAATAAGAAAAAGTTGAGTGAGGGGTCAATGTGCAATTAACCCAAGCAGATCAATTGCTCTATATGGTCAAAATAACACACTAGGATCTCGCATAATTTGTGATTCATTCCAAAGAAATGAAATCCTAGAGAGAGAGGGAGAGTTAGGGTTTGAGAGGAGAAAGTGGTGGAATTGCTGATCTAGGGTTTCTTTATCCCAGATATGATGAAATCAAGTAAGTTTAGCTTCTTTGCATAGACTTTAACGGTGAATCTTCTCTCACATATCAAGATTTTATCCCTCCTCTGATTTGATCTAAAATGGTATCAAAACTTCCCCTTTTCTCACTCTGTCTTCATAATCCCTCATTTCTAGGGTTTCCGAGTTGAAAGGATGAAGAATCGGGTGAATTGCTAGGGATGTGATATGAGATCAAGATTTTTAGGGATGAGCTGCATTTTTAAGGTGTTTTCACACCTTAGGGTGAGTGGGAAATTCCTTTAAATAGTATATTGCACAAAAATTGGTTAAATCATCTATAATCTTTAATTGCTTAGTATGCGACTACAAACCCTGAATTGTCTGTTTGATCTAAGTTGTTGCAAAATGATATGAAATCAATTCTTCCTCTGTTTGGATGAATTTCAAATGATAAAATCATATTATAAATGTATACAATACATCCTAATGATAATTCCCTAAGTATTCACAGAGGTTATAAGAGTAAACTGAAATAAAGGAAATTTGTCTATGGCTGAAATTACTGTATAATTAAATATAGAAATTTGTTTATATGGATCCCCTTGGTTATGAATGATTATTTATATGAATGCATAGTACATATATGTCAAATATTATCTTGGATTTCATTTAAGGTGAATAGTGTTTATTTGATATCTCAGTAAAGAGGGTGAAACCTTAGATGCGAGGAAAGTTGGATATTTGTGAATAGATATTGTGAAATCCATTTGAAGGGATTTTCTTGACATGATAGACTTTATTTATTCAATTTTATTCTTTATACATGATATCTCAAAGAATGGCATGGAAACCCAAATTCAACTCAGTTCTAAGGTTTCATACATATATTGATTGTATATGATTTGTTGAAAGCAGTCTTTATTCAATGAATGTTTATGTCACATGAAATCCTTATGAGAGCCATGTGATAAGTGAATAAGGTAAATGAAACCCTAGGTATAGGGTGTTCAATGAATCAAGTATTGTGATATCAATGTTCTTAGTATGAGAAGTGGTGATGCTTAACAGTTCAGTTGTGGTAAATGCTATCAGATGGTCTATGAAAAGAATGGTTTACAAAGCTAAACTAAGATATGTTGATGTGATGATTGAATTGTGAATGTAAAGAGTGAATTAGACATTTAGATGCCCTGAACACTGTAGAATCCTCACAGGATGAGGCCTGCGCTGTGGGGAGGAAACCATTTCCTGGCTGGAGGTAGTCTAGATTCAGGTAAGCCAGAGCACATCAGTAGGGTGTGGGGGTCTTGACCAGTAGGGCAGACTCCTTATAGTTGTGTGGTACCCAACACCAACCGGGGATGCCGGTGGTACATGTGTTACATGTTGTAAGTGATCGGTGGTCAGTAGGTCCACTGATGCACAGTAAACTAGAGGGCTTTGACTCACCACCTGAGTACCCAAGTTGAGAGGTGGAGTCTGAGATATTCAGCTACTCCCATTAGCCGTTGAGAGGTAGACGTGCCGAGGCCCGCTGCAGATGGGGTCTTATTCGAGAGATAGGCTTAGGAACCCAGGCATGCTTCTAAGCCTTGTACGGTGAGATTGTAGCTTACTAAGAATCTTTCACATGTTGTGGTACACCTCATGTGGGTTCTGGGCATAATAAGATGAATGAGAGGTTAAACAAGTGTGTGCAATTATTCAATTATTCTTTGTATATTTCTGATTTATTAGTTCTCTTTGAGATTAATCAAGCAAGTTCATATATTGATTCACTGTTTTAGGTATGTAGAGTATGTTACCATATTTATTATTGTCAATGATTAGACTTTTTAAAGCTTACTGTTGTTATAATTGATATCAGTTGCTCAAAGGTATATCTATAATTATATCAGTTATTTAGACTATTTCTTTGAAATACTCATTCACTGAGCGAGTAGGCTCACCCCTCTACTCACAATTTTTAGGGAAACCACATGGACTTGAAGAAGGTCAAAGCATCATAGTATATCTACCACATGAGTTATGTATGAGATTAGTTAAGTTCAGTCGGTCCCTGTCACTCTAGGTCCTTGTATAGAGTTGAGAGAGAATTGTAAATGATAATGTATAGCTTTGTTTCTTTAATAATACAATATATATCTGGTTGTCATGTCGTATGTACATGGAAGTGTGAGAAACAGAATGAATGTATGGATGTGTATCATTAATGATGAGATCATGTTAGAGTAATCAAGGTTTAATTCTCTTGTAAAGTTTCTTTATGTGATTCAATGCGAGAAAACAAAGAGTTTGAAAAAAGAAGAAAAAAGTTGGTAGTGAACTTTGTATTAAGTATAATCCTCAAACTTATGCCCACATCTCATCATTAGTGGTAATCTTGGGATGCGGGTGTGACAATCTTTTTGGTATCAGAGCTTAGGCTGAGTCGTCAGGGACCATTAGGATAGAAAGTCAGAGTTATAAGTGTGGAAGATAGGTGGTGATGTGTCTTTAGCTCTGGGAGGTCTGATTATTGAGATACCCTGGCCTAGTATCTGAATACTTAGATTGACTAGTATCAAGCTACTCTATCTATTCTTCTTTGGATGTCGTAGCCAGGTATACAGAGGAAGGATGGGATAGAGAGAAACCCTAGAAATTTTAGGGTTAGGAGACCAAAAAGTAATGAAGGAGTAAGAGATTAATCATAGAATGTGATACAACTCTTGCTTTATATTGCTTCTTTGATTGTAGATAAATAGAAATGCTCTTATATGTATGAATTCATAATATTAGTTTGTAGAATATATATGGTTCTTTTATATTGTTGTGTATCATGAAGTGATTCAATTATTATTTATATTCTTTGTATCAAGTAGACCAGAAGTTATGTTTGAATGAGTTTGCCCTAAGTGGATATTCTTTCCACATGTTTGAGATTAATAGGAGTTGGTTAATCTTGAGTAGCTCTTGGCTTCAGGACTGTAGGTTCGGCCTGGTCCGGCTGGCAGGGTGCATTACTGGGATCTAATGACTCCTATTAAAAATATAATAAGAGTAGACTCTGGATAAATTAGACACACATCATAGTGAGAATGTACATACACTAAGATGTTGAAACATATGGGAAAGATTAGAATAGCTAAGAATCAGTTGGAACTGATATCTGAGATCCAACTTTGGGGCCTCATATGAGAAACCCTTAATTGGGAATAAAGGAACACGATATAAGGTTTAGATTAAGTTTAATTATTAGTATTATATGAAATCTAAATATGAAATATGGAAAAGATATGAGAAAAGTATGTAAAGGCCAAGATAGTAAGAATCAATCATGAGGAATGGATCATATAATCGAGTAAAATACTTTTATGTACTCCAAAGCTAAGGGAAAATAGAAGAAAAGTGTTAAGTATACAATAAGTACATAGAAGTGAACAGTCTTCAGAAGAGTTAAAGTAAAGAGAATTAGATGAACATGTAAATCATAAGACCAGGACAAGAAACTTAGTTATATCAAAGAGAAATGTTAGAAATGATGATCTTGATTAAGGAATGAGGGTTCTGATATAATGGAGAGCATGGAATGTATACCTTTATTATGAAGTTTAATACATTCATCCTTACTACCTTTGGATTCCAAGTTTCTATAGAACAACAAACTAGTTTCTAAAAGAAGAACAAAAGTGTAGCTTAACAAATGAATAAGTCATACAAAGGTAGACTATATTCAGGAAGGAAAAACTTGATTGAAAGAAAAACTAAGTTTGACCCATGCATGAGCTGTTTAATTTTAAATGAAGGATATGTAATGTATTAAACATGAGGTGAAACTAGTAGAGAGATTATTGATTTAGAATCTCAACTTCACATTAGTATAAGGATAAAAAGAAATATGTGCAACATGGTATACATGATCATACACATAAATAAGCAACATGATCATAAGAGAAAATTGGAAGCTAAAGATGACAAGTGGAAGAGTAGTATATGGTAAGAGGATTATGGAAAGTAAGGAAGGGTTTGAAATATGATGGAGTGATATAGATTATAAAAAAAAGAGGTCAGGAGATTCAAGCAAGTGCTAGTTAGTCAAGTATCCTTGTTGATAACTAATTAAACCTACATATGAGAAATGTATTAATGAATGTTTGAAGATAAGAATTCTAAGTTTCAAAATCATCATCTCTTTCATATCTTCCTTAATGAGAGCAAAGTGGGGATGAAGTAATAAGAAAATGAATCATATATGATGCATACCCACCATTGTAGTGACATATATTGAATGTATTAACGACACATGATATGATGATGAAACCCTAGTAGGGTAAATTAAGAAAGTAATCTATATAAATGACCAAGTAAGAGAAAGGAAATTCAAGTGATAAGATAAGGAAGACTTTAGTAAAACTTGTGAGATCCAAAGTTTGGATTTCAAATTAAGGGAGTAAAGTCATATCACAATAACATCATGTTACTAATGAGGACCGAACCCTAGAATGTTTAGAGTTGTAGTAGTTCAAGGGATATCACTAGTGATTTGACCTTGAATACTAGCATCTCTATAAAACAAGATCATGAGATTTTCACTATGAGAAGTAAACTAGCACTGATAGTAATCCAGGGTTTAAAGGTAGCTAATCTGAAAGGTTGATAAACAATATGAAAATGGTTCAGATGAAAGAGTAAGATATAAATTTGAAATGTAACAAGTGTATTTTGAACAAAAGGAGAAATACAATATGAGTGAAGTGTGATATGAAATAAATTCTTGCAATGATATTAAGAATGATGAATAATCTATTCTTACCTTGTATGTTTCAATTTTAGGGATGTTTATTCTATATGATCAAAATGAGAAGGATAAGTAACAAGGAGTAAGTAGTAATGAATGAGTAGAACAATAAGAGAAAACATTGGCTTTTAGTAATATGTGAAATTGTTTTTAGAAGTATAATTTGTTGAAGGTATATTAAGGGATGTAAATTGGTTCTAAGTATGATTTTAGTGTACATGTGCAAGCAATATGTTAATTAAAGGTGTCTGATAGTTGTAGTCATTCATACCAGTAATCCATCCTAGTATTGTACAATTGTGGTATGGTGATATGTGTTGAATAATGATGGAACAAATGAAGGATTACCCTGAATAAGGTAGTCTTACCTATTCACTTATATGAATAGAAGGGATGATAGCCATATTGTATTTATATATAATCCTAATGAGGTATAGCTTGTTATACCTAGCTTTAATATAACTAAGTGCTGGTAATTGGGTATGAATAGTCCTGAAATGACTAACAAAATCATGGCATACTTTGTTACTATTGTTGAAACCCTAGTATGCTATAACCCAGTGGTTACACCTTGAATTATGTGTGGGTTCAGACTTGAGAATAGTATGGAATGTGATGGTCATGTTTCACCTTATGCATCCATGATCCAATGGGGATGCTGTGAATAGTATTGTACAATTGTTGTTGAATCTAGTCTTCCAACTCAAGACTGTTTTGCTATTTGAGTAGCACAATAGTAAAATTCAAAACAACATGGTGAACTCTCTTTTGTGACTTAGAGGTAATACATAACAATAGTACATATTGAGCCGTATGAATTGATATATTTGGATCAGATTATCAATGTTGGGGTAACACCTCAAGAGTATGAAAATATTGAAATGGTTGTTTCTCTCTCTATCCTATGATTGATTGTGGCATAGAGAATTCGTTGGATATCATTGGGAACTGTTTCAGACATGTTGTGATTAGAAAAGAAATAAAGGACTTAATGTTGAAAACTGCATTCAAGTATGAAATACAAGAATATAATGACATGTAAGATTTCATAAGCTTAAAATAAACCTTCAATGTACTTTGCTGGCATATTTATGTTTCGGGGGCGAAACCTTTTTAGGGGGGAGATTATTTTGATCGTATTTGAACTTAATTGGCAAGTTAGGGTTTATGTGGATGACTACATGCTTAGTTATATTGGTAATTTATTAAACATGATTAAGGATGGTAGTTCAATTATGATGTGTTAAACTTAATGAGAACTCCAAGTATGCTATCACTTTGTATAATTAGGGTTTGAGAAAATATAAACCCTAGTCGATTGAAATTGGGGTTTTCACCAAACAAACTTATGTCAGGAAGGAATGAGAGATTTAGGCATATGACAACGAAAATGGTAGTTGGAGTCTTTGATAGAATGGCCGTGGTGGGTAGCACGGCCGTGTTAGGTCGTTGGTGGCACGGGCATGCTAGTCCACACGACCCTTTTGAAAGAATTAAACTGTTGACCAACTTTTGTACTCAAAACTGATGAAAACAATGCACCATGGTCATGGTAGGCAGCATGGACATGCTGGGTCCATCTTAGCACCACCGCCACAGCTAGCATGGCCGTTCTGGGGCATTTTCTCTTCAACCGATTGTTCTGCAGATTTCTGGATAGTAGTGCACCATTCTATTTTTAATTATTTAATGTAGCTCAGAATGATATGAAATTTTAACTGATTCTTTATACCTCAATTAAAAATGACATGCTAAATTTTCATAGTTTTTGGAGAATGTTTGATCTCTAAAATACACGAATTATAGTAACTTTTTTATGATAGAAAAATCTGCTGAAATAAGAAAAAGTTGAGTGAGGGGTCAATGTGCAATTAACCCAAGCAGATCAATTGCTCTATATGGTCAAACTAACACACTAGGATCTCACATAATTTGTGATTCATTCTAGAGAAATGAAATCCTAGAGAGAGAGGGAGAGTTAGGGTTTGAGAGGAGAAAGTGGTGGAATTGCTGATCTAGGGTTTCTTTATCCCAGATATTATGAAATCAAGTAAGTTTAGCTTCTTTGCACAGACTTTAACGGTGAATCTTCTCTCACATATCAAGATTCTATCCCTCCTCTGGTTTGATCTAAAATGGTATCAAAACTTCCCCTTTTCTCACTCTGTCTTCATAATCCCTCATTTCTAGGGTTTCCAAGTTGAAAGGAAGAAGAATCGGGTGAATTGCTAGGGATGTGATATGAGATTGAGATTTTTAGGGATGAGCTGCATTGTTAAGGTGTTTTCACACCTTAGGGTGAGTGGGAAATTCCTTTATATAGTATATTGCACAAAAATTGGTTAAATCATCTATAATCTTTAATTGCTTAGTATGCGACTACAAACCCTGAATTGTCTGTTTGATCTAAGTTGTTGCAAAATGATATGAAATCGATTCTTCCTCTGTTTGGATGAATTTCAGATGATAAAATCATATTATAAATCTATACAGTACATCCTAATGATAATTCCCTAAGTATTCACAGAGGTTATAAGAGTAAACTGAAATAAAGGGAATTTGTCTATGGCTGAAATTACTGGATCCCCTTGGTTATGAATGATTATTTATATGAATGCATAGTACATATATGTCAAATATTATCTTGGATTTCATTTAAGGTGAATAGTGTTTGTTTGATATCTCAGTAAAGAGGGTGAAACCTTAGATGCGAGGAAAGTTGGATATTTGTGAATAGATATTGTGAAGTCCATTTGAAGGGATTTTCTTGACATGATAGACTTTATTTATTCAATTTTATTCTTTATACATGATATCTCAATGAATGGCATGGAAACCCAAATTCAACTCAGTTCTAAGGTTTCATACATATATTGATTGTATATGATTTGTTGAAAGCAGTCTTTATTCAATGAATGTTTATGTCACATGAAATCCTTATGAGAGCCATGTGATAAGTGAATGAGGTAAATGAAACCCTAGGTATAGGGTGTTCAATGAATCAAGTATTGTGATATCAATGTTCTCAGTATGAGAAGTGGTGATGCTTAACAGTTCAATTGTGGTAAATGCTATCAGACGGTCTATGAAAAGAATGGTTTACAAAGCTAAACTAAGATATGTTGATGTGATGATTAATTTGTGAATGTAAAGAGTGAATTAGACATTTAGATGCCCTGAACATTGTAGAGTCCTCACAGGATGAGGCCTGCGCTGTGGGGAGGAAACTGTTTCCTGGCTGGAGGTAGTCTAGATTCAGGTAAGCCAGAGCAGATCAGTAGGGTGTGGGGGTCTTGACCAGTAGGGAAGAGTCCTTGCAGTTGTGTGGTACCCAACACCAACTGGGGATGCCAGTGGTACATGTGTTACATGTTGTAAGTGATCAGTGGTCAGTAGGTCCACTGATGCACAGTAAACTGGAGGGCTTTGACTCACCGCCTGAGTACCCAAGTTGAGAGGTGGAGTCTGAGATATTCAGCTGCTCCCATTATCCGTTGAGAGGCAGACGTGCCGAGGACCGCTGCAGATGGGGTCTTACTCAAGAGATAGGCTTAGGAACCCGGGCATGCTTCTAAGCCTTGTACGATGAGATTGTAGCTTACTAAGATTCTTTCACATGTTGTGGTACACCTCATGTGGGTTCTGGGCATAATAAGATGAATGAGAGGTTAAACAAGTGTGTGCAATTATTCAATTATTCTTTGTATATTTCTGAGTTATTAGTTCTCTTTGAGATTAATCAAGCAAGTTCATATATTGATTCACTCTTGTAGGTATCTAGAGTATCTTGCCATATTTATTATTGTCAATGATTAGACTTTTTAAAGCTTACTATTGTTATAATTGATATCAATTTCTCAAAGGTATATCTATAATTATATCAGTTATTTAGACTATTTCTTTGAAATACTCATTCACTGAGCGAGTAGGCTCACCCCTCTACTCACAATTTTTAGGGAAACCACATGGACTTGAAGAAGGTCAAAGCATCATAATATATCTACCACATGAGTTATGTATGAGATTAGTTAAGTTCAGTCGGTCCCTGTCACTCTAGGTCCTTGTATAGAGTTGAGAGAGAGTTGTAAATGATAATGTGTAGCTTTGTTTCTTTAATAATACAATATATATCTGGTTGTCATGTCGTATGTACATGGAAGTGTGAGAAATAGAATGAATATATGGATGTGTATCATTAATGATGAGATCATGTTAGAGTAATCAAGGTTTAATTCTCTTGTAAAGTTTCTTTATGTGATTCAATGCGAGAAAATAAAGAGTTTGAAAAAAGAAGAAAAAAGTTGGTAGTGAACTTTGTATTAAGTATAATCCTCAAACTTATGCCCACATCTCATGATTAGTGGTAATCTTGGGATGCGGGTGTGACAATCTTTTTGGTATCAGAGCTTAGGCTGAGTCGTCAGGGACCATTAGGATAGAAAGTCAGAGTTATAAGTGTGGAAGATAGGTGGTGATGTGTCTTTAGCTCTGGGAGGTATGAGTATTGAGATACCCTGGCCTAGTATCTGAATACTTAGATTGACTAGTATCAAGCTACTCTGTCTATTCTTCTTTGGATGTCGTGGCCAGGTATGCAGAGGAAGGATGGGATAGAGAGAAACCCTAGAAATTTTAGGGTTAGGAGACCAAAAAGTAATGAAGGAGTAAGAGATTAATCATAGAATGTGATACAACTCTTGCTTTATATTTCTTCTTTGATTGTAGATAAATAGAAATGCTCTTATATGTATGAATTCATAATATTAGTTTGTATAATATATATAGTTCTTTTATATTGTTGTGTATCATGAAGTGATTCAGTTATTATTTATATTCTTTGTATCAAGTAGACCAGAAGTTATGTTTGAATGAGTTTGCCCTAAGTGGATATTCTTTCCACATGTTTGAGATTAATAGGAGTTAGTTAATCTTGAGTAGCTCTTGGCTTTAGGATTGTAGGTTCGGCCTGGTCCGGCTGGCAGTGTGCATTACTGGGATCTAATGACTCCTATTAAAAATATAATAAGAGTAGACTCTGGATAAATTAGACACACATCATAGTGAGAATGTACATACACTAAGATGTTGAAACATATGGGAAAGATTAGAATAGCTAAGAATCAGTTGGAACTGATATCTGAGATCCAACTTTGGGGCCTCATTTGAGAAACCCTTAATTGGGAATAAAGGAACACGATATAAGGTTCAGATTAAGTTTAATTATTAGTATTATATGAAATCTAAATATGAAATATGGAAAAGATATGAGAAAAGTATGTAAAGGCCAAGATAGTAAGAATCAATCATGAGGAATGGATCATATAATCGAGTAAAATACTTTTATGTACTCCAAAGCTAAGGGAAAATAGAAGAAAAGTGCTAAGTATACAATAAGTACATAGAAGTGAACAATCTTCAAAAGAGTTAAAGTAAAGAGAATTAGATGAACATGTAAATCATAAGACCTACACAAGAAACTTAGTTATATCAAAGAGAAATGTTAGAAATGATGATCTTGATTAAGGAATGAGGGTTCTGATATAATGGAGAGCATGGAATGTATACCTTTATTATGAAGTTTAATACATTCATCCTTACTACCTTTGGATTCCAAGTTTCTATAGAACAACAAACTAGTTTCTAAAAGAAGAACAAAAGTGTAGCTTAACAAATGAATAAGTCATACAAAGGTAGACTATATTCAGGAAGGAAAAACTTGATTGAAAGAAAAACTAAGTTTGACCCATGCATGATCCGTTTAATTTTAAATGAAGGATATGTAATGTATTAAACATGAGGTGAAACTAGTAGAGAGATTATTGATTTAGAATCTCAACTTCACATTAGTAGAAGGATAAAAAGAAATATGTGCAACATGGTATACATGATCATACACATAAATAAGCAACATGATCATAAGAGAAAATTGGAAGCTAAAGATGACAAGTGGAAGAGTAGTATATGGTAAGAGGATTATGGAAAGTAAGGAAGGGTTTGAAATATGATGGAGTGATATAGATTATAAAAAAAAGAGGTCAGGAGATTCAAGCAAGTGCTAGTTAGTCAAGTATCCTTGTTGATAACTAATTAAACCTACATATGAGAAATGTATTAATGAATGTTTGAAGATAAGAATTCTAAGTTTCAAAATCATCTTCTCTTTCATATCTTCCTTAATGAGAGCAAAGTGGGGATGAAACAATAAGAAAATGAATCATATATGATGCATACCCACCATTGTAGTGACATCTATTGAATGTAATAACGACACATGATATGATGATGAAACCCTAGTAGGGTAAATTAAGAAAGTAATCTATATAAATGACCAAGTAAGAGAAAGGAAATTCAAGTGATAAGATAAGGAAGACTTTAGTAAAACTTGTGAGATCCAAAGTTTGGATTTCAAATTAAGGGAGTAAAGTCATATCACAATAACATCATGTTACTGATGAGGACTGAACCCTAGAATGTTTAGAGTTGTAGTAGTTCAAGGGATATCACTAGTGATTTGACCTTGAATACTAGCATCTCTATAAAACAAGATCATGGGATTTTCACTATGAGAAGTAAACTAGCACTGATAGTAATCCAGGGTTTAAAGGTAGCTAATCTGAAAGGTTGATAAACAATATGAAAATGATTCAAAGCAAAGAGTAAGATATAAATTTGAAATGTAACAAGTGTATTTTGAACAAACGGAGAAATACAATATGAGTGAAGTGTGATATGAAATAAATTCTTGCAATGATATTAAGAATGATGAATAATCTATTCTTACCTTGTATGTTTCAATTTTAGGGATGTTTATTCTATATGATCAAAATGAGAAGGATAAGTAACAAGGAGTAAGTAGTAATGAATGAGTAGAACAATAAGAGAAAACAATGGCTTTTAGTAATATGTGAAATTGTTTTTAGAAGTATAATTTGTTGAAGGTATATTAAGGGATGTAAATTGGTTCTAAGTATTATTTTAGTGTATATGTGCAAGCAATATGTTAATTAAAGGTGTCTGATAGTCGTAGTCATTCATACCAGTAATCCATCCTAGTATTGTACAATTGTGGTATGGTGATATGTGTTGAATAATGATGGAACAAATGAAGGATTACCCTGAATAAGGTAGTCTTACCTATTCACTTATATGAATAGAAGGGATGATAACCATATTGTATTGATATATAATCCTAATGAGGTATAGCTTGTTATACCTAGCTTTAATATAACTAAGTGCTGGTAATTGGGTATGAATAGTCCTTAAATGACTAACAAAATTATGGCATACTCTGTTACTATTGTTGAAACCCTAGTATGCTATAACCCAGTGGTTACACCTTGAATTATGTGTGGGTTCAGACTTGAGAATAGTATGGAATGTGATGGTCATGCTTCACCTTATGCATCCATGATCCAATGGGGATGCTGTGAATAGTATTGTACAATTGTTGTTGAATCTAGTCTTCCAACTCAAGACTATTTTGCTTGTTGAGTAGCACAATAGTAAAATTCAAAACAACATGGTGAACTCTCTTTTGTGACTTAGAGGTAATACATAACAATAGTACATATTGAGCCGTATGAATTGAGATATTTGGATCAGATTATCAATGTTGAGGTAACACCTCAAGAGTATGAAATTATTGAAATGGTTGTTTCTCTCTCTATCCTATGATTGATTGTGGCATAGAGAATTCGTTGGATATCATTGGGAACTGTTTCAGACATGTTGTGATTAGAAAAGAAATAAAGGACTTAATGTTGAAAACTGCATTCAAGTATGAAATACAAGAATATAATGACATGTAAGATTTCATAAGCTTAAAATAAACCTTCAATGTACTTTGCTGGCATATTTATGTTTCGGGGGCGAAACCTTTTTAGGGGGGAGATTGTTTTGACCGTATTTGAACTTAATTGGCAAGTTAGGGTTTATGTGGATGACTACATGCTTAGTTATATTGGTAATTGATTAAACATGCTTAAGTATGGTAGTTCAATTATGATGTGTTAAACTTAATGAGAACTCCAAGTATGCTATCACTTTGTATAATTAGGGTTTGAGAAAATATAAACCCTAGTCGATTGAAATTGGGGTTTTCACCAAACAAACTTATGTCAGGAAGGAATGAGAGATTTAGGCATATGACAATGAAAATTGTAGTTGGAGTCTTTGATAGAATGGCCGTGGTGGGTAGCACGGCTGTGTTAGGTCGTTGGTGGCACGGGCATGCTTGTCCACACGACCCTTTTGAAAGAATTAAACTGTTGACCAACTTTTGTACTCAAATCTGATGAAAACAATGCACCATGGCCGTGGTAGGCAGCATGGACATGCTGGGTCCATCTTAGCACCGCCGCCACAACTAGCATGGCCGTTCTGGGGCATTTTCTCTTCAACCGATTATTCTGTAGATTTCTGGATAGTAGTGCACCATTCTATTTTTAATTATTAAATGTAGCTCAGAATGATATGAAATTTTAAATTATTCTTTATACCTCAATTAAAAATGACATGCTAAATTTTCATAGTTTTTGGAGAATGTTTGATCTCTAAAATACACGAATTATAGTAACTTTTTTATGATAGAAAAATCTGCTGAAATAAGAAAAAGTTGAGTGAGGGGTCAATGTGCAATTAACCCAAGCAGATCAATTGCTCTATATGGTCAAACTAACACACTAGGATCTCGCATAATTTGTGATTCATTCCAGAGAAATGAAATCCTAGAGAGAGAGAGAGGGAGAGTTAGGGTTTGAGAGGAGAAAGTGGTGGAATTGCTGATCTAGGGTTTCTTTATCCCAGATATTATGAAATCAAGTAAGTTTAGCTTCTTTGCACAGACTTTAACGGTGAATCTTCTCTCACATATCAAGATTCTATCCCTCCTCTGATTTGATCTAAAATGGTATCAAAACTTCCCCTTTTCTCACTCTATCTTCATAATCCCTCATTTCTAGGGTTTCCGAGTTGAAAGGAAGAAGAATCGGGTGAATTGCCAGGGATGTGATATGAGATTGAGATTTTTAGGGATGAGCTGCATTGTGAAGGTGTTTTCACACCTTAGGGTGAGTGGGAAATTCCTTTAAATAGTATATTGCACAAAAATTGGTTAAATCATCTATAATCTTTAATTGCTTAGTATGCGACTACAAACCCTGAATTGTCTGTTTGATCTAAGTTGTTGCAAAATGATATGAAATCGATTCTTCCTCTGTTTGGATGAATTTCAGATGAAAAAATCATATTATAAATGTATACAGTACATCCTAATGATAATTCCATAAGTATTCACAGAGGTTATAAGAGTAAACTGAAATAAAGGGAATTTGTCTATGGCTGAAATTACTGTATAATTAAATATAGAAATTTGTTTATCTGGATCCCCTTGGTTATGAATGATTATTTATATGAATGCATAGTACATATATGCCAAATATTATCTTAGATTTCATTTAAGGTGAATAGTGTTTGTTTGATATCTCAGTAAAGAGGGTGAAACCTTAGATGCGAGGAAAGTTGGATATTTGTGAATAGATATTGTGAAGTCCATTTGAAGGGATTTTCTTGACATGATAGACTTTATTTATTCAATTTTATTCTTTATACATGATATCTCAATGAATGGCATGGAAACCCAAATTCAACTCAGTTCTAAGGTTTCATACATATATTGATTGTATATGATTTGTTGAAAGCAATCTTTATTCAATGAATGTTTATGTCACATGAAATCCTTATGAGAGCCATGTGATAAGTGAATGAGGTAAATGAAACCCTAGGTATAGGGTGTTCAATGAATCAAGTATTGTGATATCAATATTCTCAGTATGAAAAGTGGTGATGCTTAACAATTCAATTGTGGTAAATGCTATCAGACGGTCTATGAAAAGAATGGTTTACAAAGCTAAACTAAGATATGTTGATGTGATGATTGAATTGTGAATGTAAAGAGTGAATTAGACATTTAGATGCCCTGAACACTGTAGAATCCTCATAGGATGAGGCCTGCGCTGTGGGGAGGAAATCGTTTCCTGGCTGGAGGTAGTCTAGATTCAGGTAAGCCAGAGCACATCAGTAGGGTGTGGGGGTCTTGACCAGTAGGGCAGACTCCTTGCAGTTGTGTGGTACCCAACACCAACCGGGGATGCCGGTGGTACATGTGTTACATGTTGTAAGTGATCAGTGTTCAGTAGGTCCACTATTGCATAGTAAACTGGAGGGATTTGACTCACCGCATGAGTACCCTAGTTGAGAGGTGGAGTCTGAGATATTTAGCTGCTCCCATTAGCCGTTGAGAGGCAGACGTGCCGAGGCTCGCTGCAGATGGGGTCTTACTCGAGAGATAGATTTAGGAACCCGGGCATGCTTCTAAGCCTTGTACGGTGAGATTTTAGCTTACTAAGATTCTTTCACATGTTGTGGTACACCTCATGTGGGTTCTGGGCATAATAAGATGAATGAGAGGTTAAACAAGTGTGCGCAATTATTCAATTATTCTTTGTATATTTCTGAGTTATTAGTTCTCTTTAAGATTAATCAAGCAAGTTCATATATTGATTCACTCTTGTAGGTATCTAGAGTATCTTGCCATATTTATTATTGTCAATGATTAGACTTTTTAAAGCTTACTGTTGTTATAATTGATATCAGTTGCTCAAAGGTATATCTATAATTATATCAGTTATTTAGACTATTTCTTTGAAATACTCATTCACTGAGTGAGTAGGCTCATCCCTCTACTCATAATTTTTAGGGAAACCACATGGACTTGAAGAAGGTCAAAGCATCATAGTATATCTACCACATGAGTTATGTATGAGATTAGTTAAGTTCAGTCGGTCCCTGTCACTCTAGGTCCTTGTATAAAGTTGAGAGAGAGTTGTAAATGATAATGTATATCTTTGTTTCTTTAATAATACAATATATATCTGGTTGTCATGTCGTATGTACATGGAAGTGTGAGAAACAGAATGAATGTATGGATGTGTATCATTAATGATGAGATCATGTTAGAGTAATCAATGTTTAATTCTCTTGTAAAGTTTCTTTATGTGATTCAATGCGAGAAAACAAAGAGTTTGAAAAAAGAAGAAAAAGTTGGTAGTGAACTTTGTATTAAGTATAATCCTCAAACTTATGCCCACATCTCATGATTAGTGGTAATCTTGGGATGCGGGTGTGACAATCTTTTTGGTATCAGAGCTTAGGCTGAGTCATCAGGGACCATTAGGATAGAAAGTCAGAGTTATAAGTGTGGAAGATAGGTGGTGATGTGTCTTTAGCTCTGGGAGGTATGAGTATTGAGATACCCTGGCCTAGTATCTGAATACTTAGATTGACTAGTATCAAGCTACTCTATCTATTCTTCTTTGGATGTCGTGGCCAGGTATGCAGAGGAAGGATGGGATAGAGAGAAACCCTAGAAATTTTAAGGTTAGGAGACCAAAAAGTAATGAAGGAGTAAGAGATTAATCATAGAATGTGATACAACTCTTGCTTTATATTTCTTCTTTGATTGTAGATAAATAGAAATGCTCTTATATGTATGAATTCATAATATTAGTTTGTAGAATATATATGGTTCTTTTATATTGTTGTGTATCATGAAGTGATTCAGTTATTATTTATATTCTTTGTATCAAGTAGACCAGAAGTTATGTTTGAATGAGTTTGCCCTAAGTGGATATTCTTTCCACATGTTTGAGATTAATAGGAGTTAGTTAATCTTGAGTAGCTCTTGGCTTCAGGACTGCAGGTTCGGCCTGGTCCGGCTGGCAGGGTGCATTACTGGGATCTAATGACTCCTATTAAAAATATAATAAGAGTAGACTCTGGATAAATTAGACACACATCATAGTGAGAATGTACATACACTAAGATGTTGAAACATATGGGAAAGATTAGAATAGCTAAGAATCAGTTGGAACTGATATCTGAGATCCAACTTTGGGGCCTCATATGAGAAACCCTTAATTGGGAATAAAGGAACACGATATAAGGTTTAGATTAAGTTTAATTATTAGTATTATATGAAATCTAAATATGAAATATGGAAAAGATATGAGAAAAATATGTAAAGGCCAAGATAGTAAGAATCAATCATGAGGAATGGATCATATAATCGAGTAAAATACTTTTATGTACTCCAAAGCTAAGGGAAAATAGAAGAAAAGAGTTAAGTATACAATAAGTACATAGAAGTGAACAGTCTTCAGAAGAGTTAAAGTAAAGAGAATTAGATGAACATGTAAATCATAAGACCAAGACAAGAAACTTAGTTATATCAAAGAGAAATGTTAGAAATGATGATCTTGATTAAGGAATGAGGGTTCTGATATAATGGAGAGCATGGAATGTATACCTTTATTATGAAGTTTAATACATTCATCCTTACTACCTTTGGATTCCAAGTTTCTATAGAACAACAAACTAGTTTCTAAAAGAAGAACAAAAGTGTAGCTTAACAAATGAATAAGTCATACAAAGGTAGACTATATTCAGGAAGGAAAAACTTGATTGAAAGAAAAACTAAGTTTGACCCATGCATGAGCCGTTTAATTTTAAATGAAGGATATGTAATGTATTAAACATGAGGTGAAACTAGTAGAGAGATTATTGATTTATAATCTCAACTTCACATTAGTAGAAGGATAAAAAGAAATATGTGCAACATGGTATACATGATCATACACATAAATAAGCAACATGATCATAAGAGAAAATTGAAAGCTAAAGATGACAAGTGGAAGAGTAGTATATGGTAAGAGGATTATGGAAACTAAGGAAGGGTTTGAAATATGATGGAGTGATATAGATTATAAAAAAAAGAGGTCAGGAGATTCAAGCAAGTGCTAGTTAGTCAAGTATCCTTTTTGATAACTAATTAAACCTACATATGAGAAATGTATTAATGAATGTTTGAAGATAAGAATTCTAAGTTTCAAAATCATCTTCTTATTCATATCTTCCTTAATGAGAGCAAAGTGAGGATGAAGTAATAAGAAAATGAATCATATATGATGCATACCCACCATTGTAGTGACATCTATTGAATGTATTAACGACACATGATATGATGATGAAACCCTAGTAGGGTAAATTAAGAAAGTAATCTATATAAATGACCAAGTAAGAGAAAGGAAATTCAAGTGCTAAGATAAGGAAGACTTTAGCAAAACTTGTGAGATCCAAAGTTTGGATTTCAAATTAAGGGAGTAAAGTTGTATCACAATAACATCATGTTACTGATGAGGACCGAACCCTAGAATGTTTAGAGTTGTAGTAGTTCAAGGGATATCACTAGTGATTTGACCTTGAATACTAGCATCTATATAAAGTAAGATCATGAGATTTTCACTATGAGAAGTAAACTAGCACTGATAGTAATCTAGGGTTTAAAGGTAGCTAATATGAAAGGTTGATAAACAATATGAAAATGATTCAGAGCAAAGAGTAAGATATAAATTTGAAATGTAACAAGTGTATTTTAAACAAAAGGAGAAATACAATATGAGTGAAGTGTGATATGAAATAAATTCTTGCAATGATATTAAGAATGATGAATAATCTATTCTTACCTTGTATGTTTCAATTTTAGGGATGTTTATTCTATATGATCAAAATGAGAAGGATAAGTAACAAGGAGTAAGTAGTAATGAATGAGTAGAACAATAAGAGAAAACAATGGCTTTTAGTAATAT
This sequence comes from Alisma plantago-aquatica, assembly GCA_963693085.1. Lineage (NCBI taxonomy): Eukaryota > Viridiplantae > Streptophyta > Magnoliopsida > Alismatales > Alismataceae > Alisma > Alisma plantago-aquatica. The sequence goes on from OY856414.1 coordinate 668,876,856, forward strand.
GTGAAATTGTTTTTAGAAGTATAATTTGTTGAAGGTATATTAAGGGATGTAAATTGGTTCTAAGTATGATTTTAGTGCACATGTGCAAGCAATATGTTAATTAAAGGTGTCTGATAGTTGTAGTCATTCATACCAGTAATCCATCCTAGTATTGTACAATTGTGGTATGGTGATATGTGTTGAATAATGATGGAACAAATGAAGGATTACCCTGAATAAGGTAGTCTAACCTATTCACTTATATGAATAGAAGGGATGATAACCATATTGTATTGATATATAATCCTAATGAGGTATAGCTTGTTATACCTAGATTTAATATAACTAAGTGCTGGTAATTGGGTATGAATAGTCCTTAAATGACTAACAAAATCATGGCATACTCTGTTACTATTGTTGAAACCCTAGTATGCTATAACCCAGTGGTTACACCTTGAATTATGTGTGGGTTCAGACTTGAGAATAGTATGGAATGTGATGGTCATGCTTCACCTTATGCATCCATGATCCAATGGGGATGCTGTGAATAGTATTGTACAATTGTTGTTGAATCTAGTCTTCCAACTCAAGACTGTTTTGCTATTTGAGTAGCACAATAGTAAAATTCAAAACAACATGGTGAACTCTCTTTTGTGACTTAGAGGTAATACATAACAATAGTACATATTGAGCCATATGAATTGATATATTTGGATCAGATTATCAATGTTGAGGTAACACCTCAAGAGTATGAAAATATTGAAATGGTTGTTTCTCTCTCTATCCTATGATTGATTGTGGCATAGAGAATTTGTTGGATATCATTGGGAACTGTTTCAGACATGTTGTGATTAGAAAAGAAATAAAGGACTTAATATTGAAAACTGCATTCAAGTATGAAATACAAGAATATAATGACATGTAAGATTTCATAAGCTTAAAATAAACCTTGAATGTACTTTGCTGGCATATTTATGTTTCGGGGGCGAAACCTTTTTAGGGGGGAGATTGTTTTGACCGTATTTGAACATAATTGGAAAGTTAGGGTTTATGTGGATGACTACATGCTTAGTTATATTGGTAATTGATTAAACATGATTAAGGATGGTAGTTCAATTATGATGTGTTAAACTTAATGAGAACTCCAAGTATGCTATCACTTTGTATAATTAGGGTTTGAGAAAATATAAACCCTAGTCGATTGAAATTGGGGTTTTCACCAAACAAACTTATGTTAGGAAGGAATGAGAGATTTAGGCATATGACAATGAAAATGGTAGTTGGAGTCTTTGATAGAATGGCCGTGGTGGGTAGCACGGCCGTGTTAGGTCGTTGGTGGCACGGGCATGCTAGTCCACACGACCCTTTTGAAAGAATTAAACTATTGACCAACTTTTGTACCCAAATCTGATGAAAACAATGTACCATGGTCGTGGTAGGCAGCATGGACATGCTGGGTCCATCTTAGCACCGCCGCCACAACTAGCATGGCTGTTCTGGGGCATTTTCTCTTCAACCAATTGTTCTGCAGATTTCTGGATAGTAGTGCACCATTCTATTTTTAATTATTTAATGTAGCTCAGAATGATATGAAATTTTAACTGATTCTTTATACCTCAATTAAAAATGACATGCTAAATTTTCATAGTTTTTGGAGAATGTTTGATCTCTAAAATACACGAATTATAGTGACTTTTTTATGATAGAAAAATCTGCTAAAATAAGAAAAAGTTGAGTGAGGGGTCAATGTGCAATTAACCCAAGCAGATCAATTGCTCTATATGGTCAAACTAACACACTAGGATCTCGCATAATTTGTGATTCATTCCAGAGAAATGAAATCCTAGAGAGAGAGGGAGAGTTAGGGTTTGAGAGGAGAAAGTGGTGGAACTGCTGATCTAGGGTTTCTTTATCCCAGATATTATGAAATCAAGTAAGTTTAGCTTCTTTGCATAGACTTTAAGGGTGAATCTTCTCTCACATATCAAGATTCTATCCCTCCTCTGATTTGATCTAAAATGGTATCAAAACTTCCCCTTTTCTCACTCTGTCTTCATAATCCCTCATTTCTAGGGTTTCTGAGTTGAAAGGAAGAAGAATCGGGTGAATTGCTAGGGATGTGATATGAGATCGAGATTTTTAGGGATGAGCTGCATTGTTAAGGTGTTTTCACACCTTAGGGTGAGTGGGAAATTCCTTTAAATAGTATATTGCACAAAAATTGGTTAAATCATATATAATCTTTAATTGCTTAGTATGAGACTACAAACCCTGAATTGTCTGTTTGATCTAAGTTGTTGCAAAATGATATGAAATCAATTCTTCCTCTGTTTGGATGAATTTCAGATGATAAAATCATGATGTATACATTACATCCTAATGATAATTCCCAAAGTATTCACAGAGGTTATAAGAGTAAACTGAAATAAAGGGAATTTGTCTATGGCTGAAATTACTGTATAATTAAATATAGAAATTTGTTTATCTAGATCCCCTTGGTTATGAATGATTATTTATATGAATGCATAGTACATATATGTCAAATATTATCTTGGATTTCATTTAAGGTGAATAGTGTTTGTTTGATATCTCAGTAAAGAGGGTGAAACCTTAGATGCGAGGAAAGTTGGATATTTGTGAATAGATATTATGAAGTCCATTTGAAGGGATTTTCTTGACATGATAGACTTTATTTATTCAATTTTATTCTTTATACAAGATATCTCAATGAATGGAATGGAAACCCAAATTCAACTCAGTTCTAAGGTTTCATACATATATTGATTGTATATGATTTGTTGAAAGCAGTCTTTATTCAATGAATGTTTATGTCACATGAAATCCTTATGAGAGCCATGTGATAAGTGAATGAGGTAAATGAAACCCTAGGTATAGGGTGTTCAATGAACCAAGTATTGTGATATCAATGTTCTCAGTATGAGAAGTGATGATGCTTAACAGTTCAATTGTGATAAATGCTATCAGATGGTCTATGAAAAGAATGGTTTACAAAGCTAAACTAAGATATGTTGATGTGATGATTGAATTGTGAATGTAAAGAGTGAATTAGACATTTAGATGTCCTAAACACTGTAGAATCCTCACAGGATGAGGCCTGCGCTGTGGGGAGGAAACCGTTTCCTGGCTGGAGGTAGTCTAGATTCAGGTAAGCCAGAGCACATCATTAGGGTGTGGGGGTCTTGACCAGTAGGGAAGACTCCTTACAGTTGTGTGGTACCCAACACCAACCGGGGATGTCGGTGGTACCTGTGTTACATGTTGTAAGTGATCAGTGGTCAGTAGGTCCACTGATGCACAGTAAACTGGAGGGCTTTGACTCACCGCCTGAGTACCCAAGTTGAGAGGTGGAGTCTGAGATATTCAGCTGCTCCCATTAGCCGTTGAGAGGCAGACGTGTCGAGGTCCGTTGCAGATGGGGTCTTACTCGAGAGATAGGCTTAGGAACCCGGGCATGCTTCTAAGCCTTGTACGGTGAGATTGTAGCTTACTAAGATTCTTTCACATGTTGTGGTACACCTCATGTGGGTTCTGGGCATAATAAGATGAATGAGAGGTTAAACAAGTGTGTGCAATTATTCAATTATTCTTTGTATATTTCTGAGTTATTAGTTCTCTTTGAGATTAATCAAGCAAGTTCATATATTGATTCACTCTTGTAGGTATCTAGAGTATCTTGCCATATTTATTATTGTCAATGATTAGACTTTTTAAAGCTTACTATTGTTATAATTGATATCAGTTGCTCAAAGGTATATCTATAATTATATTAGTTATTTAGACTATTTCTTTGAAATACTCATTCACTGAGCGAGTAGGCTCACCCCTCTACTCACCATTTTTAGGGAAACCACATGGACTTGAAGAAGGTCAAAGCATCATAGTATATCTACCACATGAGTTATGTATGAGATTAGTTAAGTTCAGTCGGTCCCTGTCACTCTAGGTCCTTGTATAGAGTTGAGAGAGAGTTGTAAATGATAATGTGTAGCTTTGTTTCTTTAATAATACAATATATATCTGGTTGTCATGTCGTATGTACATGGAAGTGTGAGAAATAGAATGAATGTATGGATGTGTATCATTAATGATGAGATCATGTTAGAGTAATCAAGGTTTAATTCTCTTGTAAAGTTTCTTTATGTGATTCAATGCGAGAAAACAAAGAGTTCGAAAAAAGAAGAAAAAATTTGGTAGTGAACTTTGTATTAAATATAATCCTCAAACTTATGCCCACATCTCATGATTAGTGGTAATCTTGGGATGCGGGTGTGACAATCTTTTTTGTATCAGAGCTTAGGCTGAGTCGTCAGGGATCATTAGGATAGAAAGTCAGAGTTATAAGTGTGGAAGATAGGTGGTGATGTGTCTTTAGCTCTGGGAGGTCTGAGTATTGAGATACCCTGGCCTAGTATCTGAATACTTAGATTGACTAGTATCAAGCTACTCTATCTATTCTTCTTTAGATGTCGTGGCCAGGTATGCAGAGGAAGGATGGGATAGAGAGAAACCCTAGGAATTTTAGGGTTAGGAGAGCAAAAAGTAATGAAGGAGTAAGAGATTAATCATAGAATATGATACAACTCTTGCTTTATATTGCTTCTTTGATTGTAGATAAATAGAAATGCTCTTATATGTATGAATTCATAATATTAGTTTGTAGAATATATATGGTTCTTTTATATTGTTGTGTATCATGAAGTGATTTAGTTATTATTTATATTCTTTGTATCAAGTAGACCAGAAGTTATGTTTGAATGAGTTTGCCCTAAGTGGATATTCTTTCCACATGTTTGAGATTAATAGGAGTTAGTTAATCTTGAGTAGCTCTTGGCTTCAGGACTGCAGGTTCGGCCTGGTCCGGCTGGCGGGGTGCATTACTGGGATCTAATGACTCCTATTAAAAATATAATAAGAGTAGACTCTGGATAAATTAGACACACATCATAGTGAGAATGTACATACACTAAGATGTTGAAACATATGGGAAAGATTAGAATAGCTAAGAATCAGTTTGAACTGATATATGAGATCCAACTTTGGGGCCTCATATGAGAAACCCTTAATTGGGAATAAAGGAACACGATATAAGGTTCAGATTAAGTTTAATTATTAGTATTATATGAAATCTAAATATGAAATATGGAAAAGATATGAGAAAAGTATGTAATGGCCAAGATAGTAAGAATCAATCATGATGAATGGATCATATAATCGAGTAAAATACTTTTATGTACTCCAAAGCTAAGGGAAAATAGAAGAAATGAGTTAAGTATACAATAAGTACATAGAAGTGAACAATCTTCAAAAGAGTTAAAGTAAAGAGAATTAGATGAACATGTAAATCATAAGACCAGGACAAGAAACTTAGTTATATCAAAGAGAAATGTTAGAAATGATGATCTTGATTAAGGAATGAGGGTTCTGATATAATGGAGAGCATGGAATGTATACCTTTATTATGAACTTTAATACATTCATCCTTACTACCTTTGGATTCCAAGTTTCTATAGAACAACAAACTAGTTTCTAAAAGAAGAACAAAAGTGTAGCTTAACAAATGAATAAGTCATACAAAGGTAGACTATATTCAGGAAGGAAAAACTTGATTGAAAGAAAAACTAAGTTTGACCCTTGCATGAGCCGTTTAATTTTAAATGAAGGATATGTAATGTATCAAACATGAGGTGAAACTAGTAGAGAGATTATTGATTTAGAATCTCAACTTCACATTAGTAGAAGGATAAAAAGAAATATGTGCAACATGGTATACATGATCATACACATAAATAAGCAACATGATCATAAGAGAAAATTGGAAGCTAAAGATGACAAGTGGAAGAGTAGTATATGGTAAGAGGATTATGGAAACTAAGGAAGGGTTTGAAATATGATGGAGTGATATAGATTATAAAAAAAAGAGGTCAGGAGATTCAAGCAAGTGCTAGTTAGTCAAGTATCCTTGTTGATAACTAATTAAACCTACATATGAGAAATGTATTAATGAATGTTTGAAGATAAGAATTCTAAGTTTCAAAATCATCTTCTCTTTCATATCTTTCTTAATGAGAGCAAAGTGGGGATGAAGTAATAAGAAAATGAATCATATATGATGCATTCCCGCCATTGTAGTGACATCTATTGAATGTATTAATGACACATGATATGATGATGAAACCCTAGTAGGGTAAATTAAGAAAGTAATCTATATAAATGACCAAGTAAGAGAAAGGAAATTCAAGTGATAAGATAAGGAAGACTTTAGTAAAACTTGTGAGATCCAATGTTTGGATTTCAAATTAAGGGAGTAAAGTCATATCACAATAACATCATGTTATTGATGAGGATCGAACCCTAGAATGTTTAGAGTTGTAGTAGTTCAAGGGATATCACTAGTGATTTGACCTTGAATACTAGCATCTCTATAAAACAAGATCATGAGATTTTCACTATGAGAAGTAAACTAGCACTGATAGTAATCCATGGTTTAAAGGTAGCTAATCTGAAAGGTTGATAAACAATATGAAAATGATTCAGAGCAAAGAGTAAGATATAAATTTGAAATGTAACAAGTGTATTTTGAACAAAAGGAGAAATACAATATGAGTGAAGTGTGATATGAAATAAATTCTTGTAATGATATTAAGAATGATGAATAATCTATTCTTACCTTGTATGTTTCAATTTTAGGGATGTTTATTCTATATGATCAAAATGAGAAGGATAAGTAACAAGGAGTAAGTAGTAATGAATGAGTAGAACAATAAGAGAAAACAATGGCTTTTAGTAATATGTGAAATTGTTTTTAGAAGTATAATTTGTTGAAGGTATATTAAGGGATGTAAATTGGTTCTAAGTATGATTTTAGTGTACATGTGCAAGCAATATGTTAATTAAAGGTGTCTAATAGTTGTAGTCATTCATACCAGAATTCCATCCTAGTATTGTACAATTGTGGTATGGTGATATGTGTTGAATAATGATGGAACAAATGAAGGATTACCCTGAATAAGGTAGTCTTACCTATTCACTTATATGAATAGAAGGGATGATAACCATATTGTATTGATATATAATCCTAATGAGGTATAGCTTGTTATACCTAGCTTTAATATAACTAAGTGCTGGTAATTGGGTATGAATAGTCCTTAAATGACTAACAAAATCATGGCATACTCTGATACTATTGTTGAAACCCTAGTATGCTATAACCCAGTGGTTACACCTTGAATTATGTGTGGGTTCAGACTTGAGAATAGTATGGAATGTGATGGTCATGCTTCACCTTATGCATCCATGATCCAATGGGGATGCTGTGAATAATATTATACAATTGTTGTTGAATCTAGTCTTCCAACTCAAGACTGTTTTGCTATTTGAGTAGCACAATAGTAAAATTCAAAACAACATGGTGAACTCTCTTTTGTGACTTAGAGGTAATACATAACAATAGTACATTTTGAGCCGTATGAATTGAGATATTTGGATCAGATTATCAATGTTGAGGTAACACCTCAAGAGTATGAAAATATTGAAATGGTTGTTTCTCTCTCTATCCTATGATTGATTGTGGCATAGAGAATTCATTGGATATCATTGGGAACTGTTTCAGACATGTTGTGATTAGAAAAGAAATAAAGGACTTAATGTTGAAAACTGCATTCAAGTATGAAATACAAGAATATAATGACATGTAAGATTTTATAAGCTTAAAATAAACCTTGAATGTACTTTGCTGGCATATTTATGTTTCGGGGGTGAAACCTTTTTAGGGGGGAGATTGTTTTGATCGTATTTGAACTTAATTGGCAAGTTAGGGTTTATGTGGATGACTACATGCTTAGTTATATTGGTACTTGATTAAAAATTATTAAGGATGGTAGTTCAATTATGATGTGTTAAACTTAATGAGAACTCCAAGTATGCTATCACTTTGTATAATTAGGGTTTGAGAAAATATAAACCCTAGTCGATTTAATATAGGGCTTTCACAAAACGTGCTTATGTCAGGAAGGAATGAAAGATTTATGCATATGACAATGAAAATGGTAGTTGGAGGCTTAGATAGAATGGCCATGGTGGGTAGCACGGTCGTGTTAGGTCGTTGGTGGCACGTGCATGCTAGTCCACACGGCCGTTTTGAAAGAATTGAACCGTTGACCAACTTTTGTACTCAAATCTGAAGAAACCAATGCACCACAGCCATGGTAGGTAGCACGAACATGTTGGGTCCATCTTAGCACGAACGTGGCAGGTAGCATGGCCGTTTTGGGGCATTTTCTCTTCAACCGACTTTTCTGTAGATTTCTAGATAGCAGTGCACTATTCTATTTTTAATTATTTAATGGTAGCTCAAAATGATCTGAAATTTTAATTAATTCTTTATAACTCAATTAAAAACAACATGCCAAAACTTTCATAATTTTTGGAGAATGTTTGATCTCTAAAATACAAAAATTATAGTAACTTTTTTATGATAGAAAAATATGTTGAAATAAGAAAATGTTGAGTGAGGGGTCAATGTGCAATTCACCCAAGCAGCTTAATTGCTCTATATGGTCTACCTAACACACTAGGATCTCTCATAATTCGTGATTCATTCTATAGAAATCAAATCCTAGAGAGAGAGGGAGAGTTAGGGTTTGAGAGGAGAAAGTGGTGGAATTGCTGATCTAGGGTTTCTCTATCCGAGATATGATGAAATCAAGTAAGTTTAGTTTCTTTGCATAGACTTTAATGGTGAATCTTCTCTCACATGTAAAGATTCTGTCCCTCCTCTGATTTGATCTGAAATGGTATCAAAACTTCCCAATTTCTCACTCTTTCTTCATAATCCCTCATTTCTAGGGTTTCCGAGTTGAAAGGAAGAAGAATCGGGTGAATTGCTAGGGATTTGATATGAGATCAAGATTTTCAGGGATGAGCTACGTTTTAAAGGTTTTTTCACACTTAGGGTGAGTGGGAACTTCTTTTAAACAATATATTGCACAAAAATTGGTTAAATCATCCATAATCTTTAATTACTTAGTATGCGACTACAAACCCTGAATAGTCTATTTGATCTAAGTTGTTGAAAAATGATAAGAAATGGATTCTTCCTCTATTTGGATGAATTTCATATGATAAAATCATATTAGAAATGTATACAATACATCCTAATGAGAATTCCCTAAGTATTCACAAAGGTTATAGGAGTAAACTGAAATATAGGGAATTTGTCTATGGCTGAAATTGCTGTATAATTAAATAGAGAAATTTGTTTATCTGGATCCCCTTGGTTATGAATGATTGTTTATCTGAATGCATAGTACATATATGTCAGATACTATCTTGGATTTTGTTTAAGGTGAATAGTGTTTTTTGATATCTCAGTAAAGAGGGTGAAACCTTAGATGCGAGGAAAGCTGGATATTTGCGAATAAATATTGTGAAGTCCATTTGAAGGGATTTTATTAACATGATAGACTTTATTCATTCAATTTTATTATTTATTCATGATATCTCAGTGAATGGCATGGAAACCCAAATTTAGCTCAGTTCTAAGGTTTCATACATATATTGATTGTATATGATTTGTTGAAAGTAGTCTTTATTCAGTGAATGTTTATGTCGCATGAAATCCTTATGAGAGCCATGTAATAAGTGAATGAGGTAAATGAAACCCTAGGGATAGGGTGTTCAATGAATCAAGTATTGTGATATCAATGTTCTCAGTATGAGAAGTGGTGATGATTAACATTTCAGTTGTGGTAAATGTTATCAAATGGTCTATGAAAAGAATGGTTTACAAAGCTAAACTAAGATATGTTGATGTGATGATTGAATTGTGAATGTAAAGAGTGAATTAGACATTTAGATGCCCTGAACACTGTAGAATCCTTACAGGATGAGGCCTGTGCTGTGGTGAGGAAATAGTTTCCTGACTGGAGGCAGTCTAGATCGAGGTAAGCCAGAGCACATCAGTAGGGTGTGGGGGTCTTGACCAGTAGGGCAGACTCCTTACAGTTATGTGGTACCCAACATCAACCGGGGATGCCGGTGGTACTTGTGTTACATGTTATAAGTGATCAATGGTCAGTAGGTCCACTGATGCACAGTAAGCCTGAGGGCTTTGACTCACCACCTGAGTACCCAGGTTGAGAGGTGGAGTCTGAGATATCTGGCTGCCCCCATTAGCCACTGAGAGGTAGATGTGTCGAGGCCCACTGCAGATGGGGTCTTACTCGAGAGATAGGCTTAGGAACTCGGGCATGATTCTAAGCCTTGTACAATGAGATCGTAGCTTGCTGTGATTCTTTCACATGTTGTGGTACACCTCATGTGGGTTCTGGGCATAATAAGATGAATGAGTGGTTAAATAAGTGTGTGCAGTTATTCAATTATTCTTTGTATATTTCTTTGTTATTAGTTCTCTTTGAGATTAATCAAGCATGTTCATATATTGATTCACTCTTGTAGGTATGTAGAGTATCCTGCCATATATATGATTGTCAATGATTAGGCTTTTTAAAGCTTACTGTTGTTATAATTGATATCAGTTGCTCAAAGGTATATCTGTAATTATATCAGTGCTTTAGACTATTTATTTGAAGTACTCATTCACTGAGTGAGTAGGCTCACCCCTCTACTCACAATTTTTAGGGAAACCACGTGGACTTGAAGAAGGTCAAAGCATCAGAGTAGATCTACCACATGTGTTAAGTATGAGATTAGTTAAGTTCAACCGGTCCCTGTCACTCTAGGTCCTTGTATAGAGTTGAGAGAGAGTTGTAAATGATAATGTGTAGCTTTGTTTCTTTAATAATATAATATATATGGTTGTCATGTCATATGTACATGGAAGTGTGAGAAACAAAATGAATGTATGGATGTGTATCATTAATGTTGATATCATGTTAGAGTAATCAAGGTTTAAGTATCTTGTAAAGTTTCTTTACGCGATTCAATGCGAGAAAACAAAGAGTTTGAAAAAAGAAGAAAAAAGTTGGGAGTGAACTTTGTATTAAGTATAATCGTCAAACTTATGCCCACATCTCATGATTAGTGGTAATATTGGGATGCGGGTGTGACAACAAGTATCTTCTTGATGCTCTCTTGTATTGACACCTCATAACCCCCTACTTCCCTCCTACCTTGTGTATATAACCCCTCTCCTTCACATGCAAGTATCCTTTTTGTATCTACTCTTTCTCTCCTTCGTTGTGTTCATCCTTGGAGATTTTTGGAGAAAAAGAGGACTAATCTTGGAGCTTTGGTGGCCGATCAACCTTGCATGTGGTGACCTTGACCTTGATCATCTCCCTTGTGGTAATATTTGATGATCTTCTTTCTTGGTAAGTTGTTATCTTTCCTTAGTCACATTTTTTTTGGCTCTCTACCCTACCTTCTTTGCCTTTCTTGGCTATGAGACTATAACTTGACCATGGTGGCTATCTCAAGGATCTTCTCTTCACAAAGACCGTAGACTATGGTTTGACCACGGTGGTACCAATGTGAAAAGAAGCTTCCCTCTTTCTTCTTTCTTCCCTCTTGATCGGCCCAGGGTTTGTGTTTTTCTTCATATTGAGACATCTTTTGACCTTGGTATGTTTTCTCTTTCTTGAGGTGATCTTGTGTTCAAAAGTTGATCTTGGCTGGATTTCCTTCTTTTCTCTTAGAGATCGTGGTCTTGGAGCTTGATCCTCTACACAAGGCGGGTTATATAACTCTTTTCCTTCACTATAATTGCACTATATTCTTACATGCATGTTGTTGATTTCATATTTAAAATGTAACCCTAATTTTCTAGATGGAGTCATCATGATATAGGTTTAAGTCTTGGTGATAATCACATGTGGTTTGCTCCTACCCCTAAACCCTAATTTCTTGCACCTGATTTTAGTGGTGATTATGGAATGTATGTTTTCCTTTTTGCACTTTGATTATGGAACTGTATTATCTTATTTGTGGTTCATCTACCTTGGATAAGAGGAGGTTTTGGTTCTATTTATATGCATGAGAATCTTGGTTTTCATATCTTTAGTTATAGTCATTGTGGTTACTTTCTATGACACATGTTCTAGGGTTTAGATGGAAATCTTTGTCTAGAGTTTTCCACTTATACGATGCTTGGTTTTCTTAAGGTTGATCTTCTGTTTCAACCATGATTTGGTTCTATTTTTAAGTTGGTTGTGTGGCTGACTTGAGGTCGCTAAATCTCTTAGTATTCTTCTATGGTCGCTACACATGCTCTCTAGCGGCCGTAACATAATGTTACAAGCATGCATGTTGCTACATGTGAGTGCCTTCAATCGCTACACTCAGCCTAGAGGTCGCAACACATGCCAACGCTAAGAAGGTCTCTATGCCTATGGTCTCTACACCTATGGTTGCTACACCTATCATCCAATTGACCGCAACACTTGGTAGTTGGTCTATACATGATGAGGCAAGGTTGAATGGTTAATCACATTAATAGTGATTAACCCTAATACACTCTAAACATGTGGGAGGTTAAGAATCTAGGGTTTGGTGGTTGAATGATAAAATGAAACCCTAATCAACTTTACATGAAACCCTAATCGACTTTACATGGAACCCTAACCCGAATGTTGAGACATGTGATGTGTTTTCTCATTTTTCTTGAAGTAATTATCATGCAATGGTGTTTTCTCTCTCCTACTTGGGTAACCCTAACCTTGTAGGTGAAATGAATGCCATATCTATTTGAATGCTATGGTGATCATTATATTATACAAGGAGGTGATTATGAGCCTTATTGAGGCATAATGTGATATTGAATGTGCAAGAATTACGCGATTGGGTATAATGATCTAACAAGTGCTCTATGTTTAGTGAGAGGTGATATCCTCCAGTGATGAGATGAAGAGTTGTTATCCCCTTGTGATGTGATAATGATGTTGGCCTTGTATGGTAATTTTAAAATGTGATATTGGTGATGGCTTTGTGAATGGAAGTGATACAAGTATCATGAGATGATGTGACAAGTTTGTACCTTATACGTTTTATATCTTCTAGAGTTGTAACATACCCTTATCTTTGTTTAGTTTGTTTATGGTTTGTACATTGTAACTTGATTGATGCTAAAAGAAACTCAATTGACTTAACTAATAAAGTGAAATCATAATCATGTAGATGCCCTGTGCCATAGATCCATTCCAGTGTCAGAACTTGTTGGATGGTGAAACGAGTCATTCCTATGGGAAACTTAGAGCGCATATTTTTTAATATGTGGGGGTGTAATTTGAGTATATTTTTGCGTCAACAATTAAAGGATATGTAGGATGATTACGGTCATGCCTAGTCCTTAGTTGAGGCGGCCATGTGTGAGCTGCTCTCCTTTTATGATATGTGATAGGCAACAATATAACTGCATTGATGCCTCTTCTTAGAACGGCCATGCGTGAACCTATTTTCTAGTGTCGTGCCATGTACCAACTTGGGCTAGGTGTTTATAAGCTTGACTATAAGTCATTGTTTGCAGTTGAGTGTTATGTCTCTGTGGTGTTTCTCTCATACTGATTGGGAGGTATTGGTGAGATCATGGATTCTGTCTCTTCCATTGATCTTGTATGGCACCGATTTTGGCTTCGTAGTGGTCAGTTGGATTTGAGTGGTACGCCTCAAATCCCCGGGGCAAATAAAAGATGTAATACATTTGTGTAGAATTGTTTCTTAGGGCCAAATGCAATTCACATTGGATGACCCCTTTGCCTTATTTCTTATACTGATTTCTTGAATTATAATATAGTAAGAGAAATCAACTTTTATACATGTTCTTTATATACCTTCTTAAAGTAAAAGATGTTCTTCTGCTCAATTGTAGATGCTTGAATTTCTTAAATAGTGTTAACTGCTTTGCTCATATTATTTAACTGAATATGCTCACCTTGATCATAATGTAATCTATATGCTTAACTTATATGTGCTTTTAATAGATGTTGGTGGAGAGTTATATCTCTCGATGGGACGTTTGGTCTCACCCTGTGGGTTTCTGCATCTTTTAGGTGGTCGTGTACGATGAGGTAGAGATCATGCAGCTGAGGAAGAGCAGCAAGGAGAGCAGTAGTTGTTGAAGGTTGGATATGCTTCTAGTGTTTTGTAGTAGAGTTCTATGTTTTGTCCCTGTACTCTCAGGTCCTTGGGGAGTTTTTGTGATTTTTTACATCATTATGAGGTTTTTGGTTGTATGCCATGGTTGTACAAATATGGCTTGATATGTATAAACATGATACTATATGGAATAGGTTGATGTCAAGATAGTCAGTGAACAATGATATGTATTGTCTTTTGGCATCATATGCAATACAGATGTCACAAATGTGGACTCAGATGTAATATGTTCCAGCTTTTGTGATTATATGAAATCAATTTTAATTTATCTTATTTTGTGGTAATCTGGATGATTAGTTATAATTCTGCACTTTGTTTTGAGTAATCTCACTTTTGTGTGACGAGGGGTGTCACTGTTTGGTTGGTATCAGAGTTAGGTTTGCTGAGATGGACATAGGACTAGGGTATGTGTCTTTTTAAGTGCCCTCTAGTATATCTTATGGTAACTTTTGCTTGTGTAGAAGAAGAAGAGAAGAAAAGATGTCTAAAGAACATGAAGAACATGCTACCGAGAGTAGTGTTGCTGCACAAGGAGGTGGTGCAAGGAGGCATGATAGGGTTAATGGAGTGTATGAAGTGCCCCAATTTGACCCAGCCATGATGGAAAACCCTATTTTCCAGTCCTTGCTTGGACGGTTTATGGCTATGATGATGCACATGGCGGACAGAATGTCCATGCCTCAATCTAGGCCAATTATCCCCAAAGCGGAATCTTTGGGTTTTGGGAAGACCTTTGAAAAGTTAAGGTGAGTTGGGGTGGTTAAGTATGCTGGTACAACAGATCCAACATATGCTAACCTATGGTTGACTGGGTTGGAGAAGGCCTTCAAGATCCTTAACATACCTGAAGTAGACAAGGTGAAGAATGCAATGTATCTATTGAAGGGGAGTGCTTCCATAATGGACCATTGAGGAGGAGAAGAGGCATGGTTCTACCATCAGTTGGGAGGAGTTCTGATGGGAGTTTTGAGTCGGTATTTTCCTTAAATATATCTGGATGAGAAGATCTCACAGTTCGAGAAGATCCAATAGGGATCTATGTCAATCAATGAGTATGAGGCAATGTTTATGGAACTGCTAAGATTTTGTCCTCATATGGCTGTGACAAACCATGAGAGGATGAGATGCTTTGAGAAGGGTTTCAACACCGAGTTGAAGATGACAATGTCAGCTTTGGAGAACAAAGAGAGGTTCACCACGTTTGTGGAATCGGTTAGAAGGATTGAACGGTCGACAATAGAGAAACATTTGGTGAATGCTAAGAAGAGACCGACACAGTTATAGGGGTAGTTTTCTAGAGGCTTCAAGAAACCTAGGTTCTTAGCACTACAATCATAGCAGTGATCGGGTGTTCAACCACAGTGGTCGCTAAGTAGAGGCATATGCCATAGTTTTCCACTGGAAGGAGCCCACAGTGTAGTGTCGGTATCAGTGACAAGGTCGTCTAGGCCATCATACGAGAGTAAGATATTCTATAAGTGTGGATAGACTGGGCATACAAAGCTGTATTTCCTAATGAAGGATCATGAGGTGACCCAGCAGCTGAAGACAAAGTCAGTAGGGCTTGTAGAGAAAGTAGTTCAGTAGTAGTGGAGGTCGAGGACACAGTTAGACATCATAGGCTGGTTCTTCTTGGCAAGGAAGTAGAGGAAGGGGACGACAATAGGTAACAACTTGATTCTATGACTTGAGTCAACTGGAAGGAGTGGTCAACCCATGAGTTGTGACAAGTGAGGTGGAGTTATTTCATTCTGATTTGTCTTCTTCTTTCTTTATATTTGTTTTGGTTGACCCGGGTGCAACACACTCTTTTATCACTCAAGAAGTGATTGCTAGTTGTTCCTTGCCTGTTATTCATAGACGTGATAGTCTTCATGTAGGAACCCTGTTGGTTGCTTCCATCGAGTTGTTGGAGGTGTGTCCTTCCTATGTACTTTCTTTTTTATGACATAGCATTCAAGTGGACCTCATGCCACTTGACATGCACAAATTCGATGTGATCCTTGGAATGGACACTTTGGAGAACTATTGAGTGGTCTTGGATTGTAGTTCCAAGGTGGTAATGTTTGTCCATGGTGATGTCTCGTGGATCTTACAAGGAGATAGGAAGATTCTCCTGACGTGTCTGGTGTCAGCGATGGTGGCAAAGAAGTTGAGGAGGCAAGGTTTAGAAGCGTTCTTGGCACATGTTATGGATACTAAGGCTAGGAGTCCTAGTATTTAGGACTAGTTGTTTGTGAGTTTGAAGATGTGTTTCCATACAAGTTTCCAGGTGTTCCTTGCACCTCGAGAGATTGACTTTGAGATCAATCTAGTACCTGATACACAAATGATAACTCAGATGCCGTATAAGATGACATCGGATGAGATGTCACAGTTGAAGAAACCGTTGCAAGAGCTACTTGAGAAAGGTTTTAGTAGGCCAAGAACATCACCTTGGGGTGCTCCAGTGTTGTTTGTCAAGAAGAAATATGTATTCATGTAGTTGTGTATCGACTACCGATAGTTGAACAAAGTGACGATGAAGAACAAGTATCCTTTACCATGGATTGATGATTTGTTTGACCAGTTGCAAGGTGCCACAATGTTTTCAATGATAGACCTGAGATCAGGATATCACCAGCTGCAGATCATGGCAGATGACATACCCAAGTCAGCTTTTAGGACTCGGTATGGTCATTATGAGTTGTGGTTATGCTATTTGGGCTCTAACGTATACACCAACAACGTTCATGGACTTGATGAACATGGTGTTTTGGTCATATCTTGATCAGTTTGTAGTTGTGTTCATACATGATATCTTGATATACTCTAAAGACAACTAACAACATGAACAACATATGTGTTAAGAGTTGACCTTGTTGAGACAACATCAGTTATACGCTAAGTTTAGCAAGTGCGAGTTTTTCCTAAGGGAGGTATATTTCCTAGGACATGTGATATACATTGAGTTTTATCAAGTGTGAGTTTTTGCTAAGGGAGGTATCTTTCCTGTAATATATGTTGAGGGTGTTCATGTGGACCCCAAGAAGGTTGAATCTGTGATAGAGTGGGAGTAGTCGAAGACCTCGACATAATTCTTAGTTTTCTGGGTCTGGCATGCTACTACAGGAGGTTCATTAAGAAATTTATTGCGACAAGTGTCAGTGAGCCTTCCAGTCATTAAAGGAGAAGCTAACTAGTGTGCCAGTGTTGTTTCTTCCTGAGCAAGGGAAAGGATATATTGTCTTATGTTGTGCGTCACGGAACGATTTGGGTTGCGTGTTGATGCAAGATAAGAATGTAATTTCTTTTGCTTCATGACATCTTAAGAAACACGAGGAGAACTACTCAACACATGACCTGGAACTAGCTACAGTGGTTCATGTCTTGAATATCTGGAGTCATTACCTTTATGGTGAGAAGTGTCAGATTTTCATAGATCACAAGAATTTTAAGTACATCTTCTCATGGCATCATGTGAATATGAGACAATGATGCTGGATGGAGTTAATCAAAGACTATAATTGAACCATAGACTACCATCCAGGAAACCCAAACATGGTGGTAGATGCTCTGAGTAGGAAGTGTTCTTTGTCATCATATATTGAGAAGGCACAATTATGATCCTTGGTGTGCCATAAAGAGAGACATGTTACTCTCCTTGCGTCAGATGAATGTGAAGATGTAAGTGTCCATGCTAGCATGATTGTTGGCACAATTATAGGTGAAGCCTACGCTAAGACAACAGATCAAAGATGCACACCAGAGTGATACTATGGTATAGAAGGTTCAAGCAAAGTTTGGTAGAGAGAAGCATGATGGATTTTATGAGTTAGAGTATGGGACAATATGTTACCATGACAAAGTTGTGGTTACTGATGTTGATAATCTGGGGAAGATGATTTTGGAAGAGACTCACCCTTTGATGTACACCATGCATCAAGGTAGCACCAAGATGTAATGCAACCTAAAAGATTTGTATTAGTGGCCTGGATTGAAGCTCGACGTGGTTGAGTTCGTTGCAAGATTTCATGTGTGCCAACAAGTTAAGGTAGAGCATTAGAAGCCTGTAGGGACTTTGCAACCGTTGCCTATACCACAGTAGAAACATGATCATGTTATGATGGAATTTGTGTTGGTCTTCCTAGGACAGCCAGAGGTCATGATTACATTTGGGTTATCGTTGATAGGTTGACCAAGTCAGCACATTTCCTTCCTGTAAAGACAACATATACACCCGAGAAGCTTGCTCAAATATATGTTGATGAGATTGTTAGTTTGCATGGTATTCCTTCTATTATCATGTCAGATAGAGGTCCTCAGTTTACCAGTCACTTTTGGGAGTGCTTACACACATCTATGGGTGCGCAGTTGAGGTTTAACACAACATTTCACCCACAGACAAATAGACAATCAGATGGACCATACAGACTTTTGAAGATCTACTAAGAGCTTGTGTCTTGCAGTTTTTAGGCAGTTGGGATGTCCACCTCAGTTTGATAGAGTTTGACTACAACAATAGTTATTAGAGGAGTATTGATATGGAACCCTACCAGGCTTTGTATGTGATATTTTGTAGATGTCTATTGTGTTGGTATGAGACTGGTGAGTACCAACTTCTAGGTCATGAGCTTGTGCAACAAACAACAGAGAAGATCAAAGTGATTCATCATCATTTGAAGATAGCCCAGGACAGACATAAATCATATGTTGATAATCATCTTAGGCCCTTAGAGTTCCAAGTGTGAGACAGGGTGTATCTTAAGGTCTCTCCTTAGAAGGGTGTTTTGAGGTTTAGGAAGAGGGTAAGTTGGCTCCCAGGTTTATGGGACCTTACCCAATGGTGGCACACATTGGGAAGGTGGATTACAAGTTGAAGTTGCCACCTGAGCTGTACAAGTTGCATCTAGTGTTCCATGTGTCCATGTTGAGGGAGTGCCACCCAAATATTGAGTTAGTGCTACATCTAATGGAGATTGAGTTGGAAGAGGGTATGTCGTATGGTGAAGGGATCCTTGATAGAAAAGTGAACAAGTTGATGAAGAAGAACATAGTGTTGATGAAGGTTCTGTGGCATCAACATGGCATAGAAGAAGCCACGTAGGAGCTTGAGGACAAGATGACTAGTATCTGACTCTTTTTGTGTAGGATATCGTGAGCAAAATCCTTGTTAGGGGTTTATGGCAGTAAGACCCTTGACCTGGCTTTTGGGATGACCTTGTCTTCCTTGCTTGTTGAGATACTTAAACCTTAATCTAACTCTTTGAGATGCTTTTATAACATGTGACATGCTTATATCCATAGTTTGGTCCTATTTGGATGATGTTTAAGCTATGCATGCTTATTTTGGACCAAATTGCAATTTACCTAGGAATGAGGGTTGTCTTGCAATTTGTGACATGTAGAGTGTCCCATCTATGTCTTGGCATCATGAGACAGAGAAAGGATCTGAGGGGCTCTTTGTTTGGACCATGGTTGATGATGTGACATCACATGGTGAGATTAGGGTTTCTAGGGTTTGCCTTGTTGATGAGCTTCGACCATGCTAAGGTTTATGTGTGTGTTGTGACTGCAACACTTACCCTAGGTATAGTTTCTTTGACCTTGGTTCTCTAGTTGAGTTTTGGTCACTAAGATTTGTCTTCTACTGGAGTGCTTTGACCATGTTGTGCATGGTGACCTAGTGTAGCAGTTGCTATATGGGTACCATGATGTGTTGGAACCGTAATAAAGGTTGTAGATGACCTAGGTGGTCGCTACCCTTCCTAGGTAGTATTACCCTTTGATGCATGCATGTGTTAAATGGCTGCATGGTTGTTTTCTAGGTGGATAAGTGTCTTTTTTATTCTCTCTTGTGTTGACACCTCATAACCCCCTTACTTCCCTCCTACCTTGTGTAAATAGCCCCTCTCCTTCACATGCAAGTATCCTTTTTGGCTCTACTCTTTCTCTCCTTCTTTATGTTCATCCTTATAGATTTTTAGGGCAAAAGAGGACTAATATTGGAGCTTTGATGGCCGATCAACCTTGCATGTGGTGACCTTGAGGTTGATAATCTCCCATGTGGTGATCTTCTTTCTTGGTAAGTTGTTATCTTTCCTTGGTCACATTTTCTTTTGGCTCTCTTCCCTACCTTCTTTTCCTTTCTTGGCTGTGAGACTATAGCTTGATCGTGGTGGCTATCTCGAGGATCCTCTGTTCACAAAGGTCGAAGACTATGGTTTGACCATGGTGGTACCAATGTGAAAAGAAGCTTCCCTCTTTCTTCTTTCTTCCCTCTTAATTGGCCTAGGGTTTGTGTTTTTCTTCATCTTGAGCCATCTTTTGACCTTGGTATGTTTTCTCCTTATTGAGGTGATCTTGTGGCTGAAATTTGATCTTGGTTGGAGTTTCTTCTTCTCTCTTGGAGATCGTGGTCTTGGAGCTTGATACTCTACACAAGGGAGGTTATATAACTCTTTTCCTTCACTATATTGCACTATGTTCTTACATACATATTGTTGTTTCATCTTTAAAATGTAACCCTAATGTACTAGATGGAGTTATCATGATCTAGGTTTAAGTCTTGGTGATAATCACATGTTGTTTGCTTCTACCCCTTAACCCTAATTTCTCGCACCTGATTTTAGTGGTGATTATGGACTGTATGTTTTCCTTTTTGCACTTTGATTATGGAACCATATTATCTTATTTATGGATCATCTAACTTGGATAAGAGGAGGTTTTGGTTCTGTTTATATGCATGAGAAGCTTGGTTTTCATCTCTTTAATTATGGTTTTTATGGTGACTTTCCATCACACATGTTCTAGGGTTTAGATGGACATCTTTGTGTGGAGTTTTCCACTTAGATGATGCTTGGTTTTATTGAGGTTTATCTTCTATTTCGACCATGGTTTGGTTCTATTTTGAAGTCAGTTGTGTGAATGACTTGAGGTCTCTACACCTATTGGTATTCCTCTATGGTCGCTACACATGCTCTCTAGCAGTCTCAACATAATTTTACAAGCATGCAGGTTGCTACATATGTGTTCATTTGACCTCTACGCTCAACCTAGAGGTCACAACATATTCCAACCCTAAGAAGGTCACTACACCTATGGTCACTGCACCTATCATCCAATCGACCGCAACACTTGGTAGTTAGTCTATACATGATGATGTAAGGTTGAATGGTTAATCACATTAATAATGCTTAAATCTAATACACTCCAATCATGTGGGAGGTGATGAATCTAGGGTTTGGTGGTTGAATGATATAATGAAACCCTAACCGGCTTAACATGAAACCCTAATTAGCTTTACATGGAACCCTAACCCTAGTGTTGAGTATGTTGTAAGATCATGTACCTAACTTTGTGCTTAAATATGTTTTCTTTGCATAATAAGATGTTTAAACCTGGAATTAATCTTATGGAATGCTTTAATATCATGTGATAGGTCTGTGGTGTTGCTTTGGTCCAATTTGATTAAGATTTCAACCATCTTTTCTATATAAGTACTTATTTTGGACTAGTTTGCAATTTACCCACAATTGAAGTTTAACATGCAAAATGTCACATGAAGAGAGTGGTCGTTTTACCTTGGCACTGTGAGAGATAATATGGTGACATGGGGCGCTTTGTTTGATTGATGTTTGATAATGGAATCTAGGGTTTCTAGGGTTAGCATGTCTAAGTGGTGACTTGGATAGGGTTTGGGTG
The DNA here is from genome assembly GCA_963693085.1 of Alisma plantago-aquatica. NCBI lineage: Eukaryota > Viridiplantae > Streptophyta > Magnoliopsida > Alismatales > Alismataceae > Alisma > Alisma plantago-aquatica. The sequence continues at coordinate 668,898,648 of OY856414.1, forward strand.
TAGCGACTATTACCTCACACTTGGGCAAGGGTGGAGACTGCAACACCTATCCTAAGGGTTTTGGTTTTGACCTAGATGACCTACATGCCAAAACAAACCCTTGTCCTTTAGTGATTCGACCTTGCTTTGATAGATTAGGGTTTTGGGTCGAAACAAGATGAGTTTGTATGTGTTGCAACCTTGATGATGGTAGTGACCATGTAGGTCGCTACACTTTCTGGATAAATATGAAATTTTAGTATTTTTTCATGTGGAAGAGGATAAGGCCATGGGGTTGAAGGACATGTGTCCTTAGGCGATCTAAAATGGTGACACCTCACAAATCGCTTCCTCTCTCTTCCTTGGGGTATATATCCCTATCTCTTCATGTGTGAGAGACTTTTTGACTTCCTCTTCTTCCTCCCTTGAATGTGAACCTACCTTGGAGCTTTAGGAGCAAGAAGGAGTAGATCTTGAAGCTAGGGTGGTCGATCCTTCTTGCATGTGGTGGATTTGGTGCTAGATCATCTTCTTAGAGGTTATTTCTTGGAGAATCTCTTCTCTTGGTAAGTGATTTGAACCTTGGATCTATTTTCCCCTTACCTCTTCATCTTCTTCTTCCTACATCCCAATCATGAGGGTTGTGCATGGTCCATGGTGATTTCTCTTGGAGATTTCTTCTTCTTTTGGACTGAAATCATGCTTTAACCTAGGGTTTCTTCATCTTCTACCTTATTTTGAGGTTAGGGTTTCAGTTTTTTTTTCCTTGGACTCTTTTTTAACCATGATGTTTCTCTATTTTGACGGAGATTGATAAAACTTTATTTTACGCACTTTTTGTATACATTTTATACCTTCCTAGTATATCTTTTGCTAATTTTCCCCACTATTTTAGCATCTTATGTCAAATACTTCACTTACACATTCTCCCCTTTTGATTTCAAGTACATATCTAGCCCAGGTCATGTTCAACACCTTGACTGTGACCCATTCATCCAGCATGGACCATCTCATCATGGTCGAGGTCTCCTAGTTCACCCTAATGTCTCACACTCATGATCAATTTGCACTCAAACTCTTTGGGACCGCGACCAACTTGAAGACCATGACCTTGAGACACACCTCGACCGCGGCTCTACAGAGAGCCACATCAACTCGACCGTGATCAAGAAGGGCATCACCTAGACTGTGACCTAGGGGGGTGCTAAACCAACCTTGACCGCTACCCTCGCCCGAGGAGGTAGTTTACCAGACCGCGACCAAGGTAGGGGATCAACTGACCTCAACCGGGTGAAGAATAGTGATAAGGCCTCGAACACAATCAAGCTTTATCCAAGACCAGACCTTGACCACAGTCGAGGGGTTAAGTCGGTGGAGTGTGCCTATAAATAGGCCACACACCCATCCCATAAAATCATCAGATCATAGATCAATTATGATAGTACCATGAAGTGTTGCCACTTTCCAGACTCATCTCCATCCATCCATCCAATTAGTCTTAGATCTCCAAAGGCAGAAGCTGAGGAGAGAAGACTGAAGGCTCCATCTTCTTTGAGAGAAGAAGACCGTCCGCACCATCGACCCTCCGATCTAGATCTAAAGAAGTACTGATTTGTATCACGTTCTTCTCTCTCTATCTAGATCTATCACTTCCATCTCACTGTACTTCCCTCATCACTTTGTGGAACTTGATGTATCTATCTTCTTGTAACACTATTATGCTGCCTGTGAACATGTGTGGCTAAACTTCTTAAATTGGGTTGGGAGTAGCCACTAAGGATCTCCCAACATGTATGTTGTCTCCCCGTTTTGGATATGTATATATTCTTGTCAAGATTATCTCCATGCACCAATTTTAATGCTTCACTTGTATGCTTATCTACCATCTTTTGATGTTTGATTGTTGATATCTCGAGAGAGTAATATCACTTTTATCTTGTGTTATGTAGTATGAATGCATGAGAATGTTGGAATGATAAAGCTTGATGATCATACACTCCGTTATGTGGTTTTTGTGTAGTCATCTTGAGAGAGAGGTTACCCTTAGACTTATACTTAGATCTATCCCCATCTCAAGAGAGAGTGGAATAGACACCATGTATGATTGCTTGTAATCTTGATAGGAGTATATGAGAGGGAGAGATGTGTTGCATGTTTGTGAGAAGTCTTAATAGGTGAAACCCAATCCAAGTTTCCCTTCCATATCTTTGTTCCCATCTTCTTTTGTTATGCTTTGTTCTTCTTATATTTGTTTTATTTGCTTTACCGTGGTTTGAGTACCATCATTCCCTTGGGAACATATTTTAAACTACTCCTTTCTATTTGGAATATATGAGTGTGAGACCTTGTGTGCTTAACACCTGCCAACCTTGTCCCTGTGGTTTGACCCCGATTACTACATCGGACCCCGTATAATAGTTGCATGGGCCTAAGTGTCGGGTTACTTTCTTAAAAGTTCGACTACTCTAGATCCGCTCCTTTTTGGATGTACGATTTAGGCCGATCAACTTTTTGGCACCGTTGCCGGGGACAAGGAAAAATGACACTGTTAAGAACTTGAGTCCACTCACTATGCTCCCATGCCTCAAGCTTAGTGATAAGCCTGACCGCACCCACCGTTACTTTAAGTCTGCTACCTGTGTTTGTGTAGAATAGTTTGTCTTAACACATCCAGTTTACTAACTCGACTGTGTGGTCTATTCAGGAACCCCAGAGGAAGTAGACTTATTCAACTTTTCTCCTTAACCTCGAGTTATTATGTTGCCTCATGTGGACGTTACTCTCACTGGGGACAAGAGAGATGCGAGGAATCAACACAACCCACCACCACCAGGCTCAGACAAAGATAGAGATGGTCGTTACAATGACAGTCGTCAATGTGAAGAAGACCATAGGGATGAAGATCGTCGTGATGACGATCATCACAAAGAGGACTAGTGCGACGAAGAACGACTCCACAGATGTCGAAGAAGACACCACCGTAAGCATCATGACAATGAACGAGATCATGATGGTCGGGATAGCGACAATGAGGATGACAAAGAAGGGAAGACTTTTAGAGAATTGGCAGCAACATGGGCCAACGAGTCTAGATGTCTGATCATCATACCATACTTCAACATAGCAAATTTTTAGTTAAAACCAACTGTCATCTCAATGATCCAGAATAAACCCTTTTGCGGTAATTCAAGGAGTGAAAATCCATACCATCATCTCGATGCATTTAAAAATATCTGTGTTAACATCAAGATGGGGGGGGTCCCGCAAGAGGTGATATACTATAAAGGCTTCAACTTCTCTCTGGAAGACAAGGCTCTATCTTGGTACCTCAATCTCCCTCACCAATCTATAGATGGGTGGAGACCCCTGGCAGATGCTTTTGTTACTAATATTTATCCTACAGAGAGGACAATCCACAACATGCAGAAGATTACCTCTTTTACACAGAAGTCGGGAGAGAACTTGCACGAAGCATGGGAACATTTCCAGGAGTACCTTAGGGATTGCCCACACCACAATTATCATAAGGGGTTCCTCATGACCACTTTCTATAATGGGATAACTCCTATGGAAAGGACTTCGTTAAACATAGCCGTTGGCAGCGATTTCCTCGAGAAGAAGCCAAACAGAACCATGAAGATAATAGAAAACATGGCTGCGCTGCAAGCAGGCATAGACAATGACAGGAATGACAGAGGGCCTATGAGGAAAGCAAGGTCTGAAGGACCATATATTGAAGCCAAAGCTTTAGAAACCATAACGGCACAGATTCAGTAAATAGCAACTGATGTAAAACAACTAAAAGATACTGGAGTTAAGAGCAAGAAGCATACTGAGAAGGTCATGAAGTGTGTCACCTGTAGAGAAGGAGGACATGGGGTTGATAATTGTATCTACACCAGGCCAGAGGAGAGTGATGAAAGCGAAAGTGAAGAAGAGACACATAATGTTTCCTACGCCAACTTCAAGAGGTCAGACCACCCTGGTTTTAGGTACGGAAAAAAAGATACAGTCGAGAATTCACACCAATTGAACAATTTACAAAAACCGCCCCCAGGGTTTGAAAAGAGAAGCAGACAGACTCAATATACATGAAAAACAAATTATCAGACAAATAAGAAGAACTATCAGGGTCAAGGTAAGAATCTAAACTGTCAAGATATGGGACCAAGCCAAGGGCAAAACCAAAACCAAGGGATGGGTCTGGGCTAAGATATCAAGCAACCAGATTTAGTCGCCCTACTATTTGATTTCGCTAAAAGGCAAGCTACAGTGAACAATCAGTTAGCTCAAAGTGCTCTTGCTAACTCTAGAGTTTTGACCACCATGCAAGTTCAGATGGCTGACATGCAGACCCATCAACGTCAAATCGACCAACAGCCGGCGCAGTTGGTAGAGCTGGTAATGAACCCTTCTGAAAAATTCCATCAAACCGAAACTGCAAAGATGGCTGCCATTCGATCTGGGAGGATGATAAGTAACTCAAGAACTGGAAGTAACAATAAGAAAAGAAGAGATAACAAAAAACCGCTACCACCTGAGAGAGAGGTTGCTCCTGAAAATTCTGTTGATAAAGAAAAAGTGAAAGAAAGCAAGGAGGAAGATGTTAAGAAACCTGATGCCATCGAAGAGATTTTCATGAAGAGGAGCAATGTATGGCCATGTTACCCTTGTTGAAGTAAGTCGTTATGATTCAACCAGAGGACGTATATGCACCGCGAGTCCCATTCCCATATAAGTTCATTAAGGCACATCTGAAGAGAAGATACGAGAAGTTCATGGAAGTGATAAAGAAATTGCATCTAGACATTCTGTTCCTAGATTCTATTGAGGAGATGTCAACCTATGCCAAGTTCTTCAAGGATCTCATCACCAATAGGAGGAGAGGGGCCATATCAAGACAATGCAGTTAGCTAATATGTCAAGTGCTTTTGTCCAGACAGAGTTGCAAACAAAGAAGGACCCCAGAGCATTCAATATACCATTCAGTGTTGGAGACAATTTAGAGAGAAAATGTTTGGAAGATTTGGGAGAAATCATCATTCTTATACCTATGAGTCTAGCCCAATGACTTGGGCTGAAGGATATGGTTAAAACAAACATGATGATCGAATTGGCTGACCACACTTTCAAACGACCTGTTGGAATAGTTGAAGACGTTCCCATTTAGTCAGAAAATTTATTCCCTGTGATATCATGGTGATTGACACAATCGAAGACCCAAAGTGCCTGATGATATTTGGGAGACCATTCTTGGCAACTAGAAGAGCATTGATAGATATTGTAGAGGGGGTTATTACCTTACACGTGGGCAATGACCGCGTAGACTTCCAAGTCCAAGATTCCATGAAGGGACCATCTCTTTTTGAGTTGGTATACTTTATGGATAATTACAACCAGTACTATGAGGAAGTGCAAGAAGAAAAGGCAATCATGGACCCCCTCATGCGAGCCTTGAACAACCCCAATCCGAATGTAGAAGACCCTAAGTTGGTTGAAATCCTAAACTATCTGAATCAAGATGAAGGATACCTTAATGACGAAGAAGAAATTGTCGAAATAGTTAAGTACGCTTCACTCGAACAATCTTCTGAAGACCAAGAGGCACCTAAGCTAAAACCTGAATTGAAACCGCTCCTGGAAGGGCTAAAATATGAGTTTCTAGACCATGAAAAGAGGAACCCTGTTATTGTGAATGCAAGCCTGACGGAAGAACAAATGGAAAGATTGCTGAGGGAGCTGAAAGAACATAGAAAGGCGATATGATATTCTGCATAGGACATAAAAGGGCTTAACCCATCTCTCTACATGCACATAATACATCTAGAAGAGTCCACTAAGCCGCTAGTTTAGCCCCAGTGAAAGCTAAACCAAATGTTGAAAGAAGTTGTAAAGAAGGAAATCCTGAAACTACGAGACACCGAAATTATCTACCCAATTAGCGATAGTAATTGGGTGAGTCCTATTCACGTCGTGCCTAAGAAAGGAGGAATGACAGCAGTGAAGGGAGAGAATGGTGACGAAGTCGCTACTAGAACTGTTACAGGATGGAAAATATGCATAGATTATAAGAAATTGAATGCCGCCTCAAGGAAGGATCACTTCCCCCTACAATTCATCGACCAAGTGTTAGAAAGGCTGGCTCATCATGACTATTTTTGCTTTTTAGATGGCTACTCAGGCTTTTACCAAGTCCTTATTCACCCAGATGATCAAGATAAAATGACATTCACATGCATCTATGGCACATATGTGTTCAGAAGAACACCGTTTGGACTGTGCAATGCACCTACAACGTTCCAAAGTTGCATGATCTCGATGTTCTCAGATTTTTTGGAGGACATTGTAGAAGTCTTTATGGATGACTTCTCAGTTTATGGTACAAATTTCGACACATGTATGAGAAATTTATCCCTGGTCCTGAAAAGATGCAAGGAGAAGCATCTGCATCTGAATTGGGAGAAGTGCCATTTCATGGTATGGAATGGAATAGTCCTGGGACACACAATTTCTAAAAAAGGGATCGAAGTAGACATTAGTAAAATAGAAGCCATATAAAAATTGCCACCACCAAGGTCTATAATGGGAGTGAGAAGTTTTATTGGTCACGTCGGATACTACAAGAGGTTTATAAAAGACTTCTCAAAGATTTCTAAGCACTTGTCCAATCTTTTACTCAAGGACACCGAATTCAATTTCAATAATGAATGTTTGGAGGCTTTTAATACCCTGAAGAAAGCATTAAAAACCACACCAATACTATAAGCTCCAGATTGGTAGTTACCGTTCGAGATAATGTGTGACATTAGTGATTATGCAATAGACGTTGTTCTAGGTCAAAAGAAAGACAAGAAGAACCATGTAATCTGCTACGCCAGTCACACCTTAGATGAGGCATGGGTAAATTATAACACAACTGAGAAGGAGATGTTAGCAATAGTTTTTGCTTTTGACAAGTTCATGTCATACCTAATAGGGTCAAAGTTAAAAGTATATACGGACAATGGAGCAATTAAATACGTAATGCAGAAAAGGATACCAAACCGTGACTTTTGCGGTGGGCTCTACTGTTGTAGGAATTTGATCATGAAATCATTGATAAGAAGGGAAAATAAAATTTGGTTGCAGGCCACTTGTCCAAAATAGTTTTCGATGAAGGAAATCAATTACCTATGAATGACAATTATGCTGATGAAGCCCTATTGATGGCCCAATCTGATGAGCAGAGATTTCCATGGTTCGCTAATATCTATAACTATTTAGCATGTGGCCAACTTCCATCATAGATTATGTACAACCAGAAGAAGAAACTATTTTTAGACGCCAAGAACTACTACTGGGATGACCCCTTACTATTCAAGAGGTGCACTGATAATCTATACCGAAGGTGCATACCAAAGGTTGAGGTTCCTTTGATTGTGAAGAAGTGTCACTCTTCACCATATGGTGGGCACCACAATGGAGAAAGAACTGCAACAAAAGTACTACAATCTGGGTTTTATTGGCCCACTCTCTTCAAGGATGCAACATCTTTTATTAAGACATGTAAAGAATGCCATCTCACTAGGAATATAAGCAAGAGGAATGAGATGCCCATGGTAGATTGGGTGGAAGTTGAAATCTTTGATGTCTGGGGAATTGACTACATGGGGCCCTTCCCCTTGTCGAAGGGAAACTAGTACATTCTTGTTGTTGTTGATTATGTTTCCAAGTGGGTTGAGGAGGTGGCCACCCAGACTTGTGACTCCAAGGCAGTGATTAAGCTATTTGAAAAGACTATCTTCCCACACTTTGGAGTGTCGCACACAATCATAAGCGACGATGGATCACACTTTCGAGAAAGATAATTTGAAGCTTTGATAAAAAAATATGGAGTGAAGCACAAAGTCGCCACTCCATACCATCCCCAAACACCGGGACAAGTAGAAGTATCAAATAGACAAATGAAGAAAATTCTAGAAGACAGTGAGTCAGATGAGAAAGGACTGGTCAATGAAGCTAGAAGATGATCTATGGGCTTATCGAACTACGTACAAGACACCTATAGAGACCACACCTTATAGGCTTATCTATGGGAAGTCTTGTCACTTACCACTTGATATTGAACACAAATCTCTTTGGGCCATCAAATTCCTGAATATGGACCTTGACAAGGCAGGCCAGGAAAGATTTCTACAGCTTCAAGAGCTTGAGGAACTGAGATTGCATGCCTATGAGAATGCAAGAATTTATAAATAAAGGACTAAAGTCTGGCATGATGCCCATTTGAAAAACAAGGATGTTCATGAAGGGGATAAGGTCCTCCTATTTAACTCAAGCATCAGACTATTTCTTGGAAAGCTAAGAATGAGGTGGTCTGGCCCTTTCTCAGTAGTGAAGATTTACCCATATGGAATGATGGAAATTTCAGGGGAAAAGACGGGCATTTTCAAGGTTAATAAAAAGATTCTATGAAGATGAAGCCTTTGTAAGAAGGTTAGAAATTAGTTTGGAGGAACCCAACCAGCCAGGAAATGAAGAGGAAGAGACACCACAGTCAGCTGAGGAAGGCGAGAAGTGAATGATTAGAAAAGTCGAGCTAGAGACTCTAAACAAGCGCTTCTTGGGAGGAAACCCAAGTTTTTACTGATTTCCTGAGTTTATGTTCTTCCTTTGTTTTGAACTCTTTATTCCCTACTCTTTGGTTGTTAGTTTCCCCCTTATCTAGTAAGCTTGTATATATCCTATGTTCTCTTTGAATGAGGTTTAATTATAGGAGTCAAGTTCATGATTTAGTCTAAGTTTTGAGTTGGTTTGAGTGGACCGCGGGTCGCGGTCATGGCCGCGGTCAAGGTGTCAACCTTGCTCAATACAGGGAAACACACCGCAACCATGGGGTTTTTCTTCCTTAGACCAACCAAACTATGACCGCGGTGTTTCCACTTTTAATGAACCAGACCATGACCGTGGCGTTCCTACTATGGAGAGGGTCGATCGCGACCACAGTTCCCTATTTGCACCGCGGGTTGCAGAGTCTCCCCTATATATATTCTACAACCCTTGGTACCTATTCTTCTCACCTAAAACGTCAGTTTCCCTCAAACCAAAGAACGAAACGTCTGTGCACTTGTAAACGACGCCAATGCCAACTGAACTTGCTTTGCCACCACTGCAGTAGCAAGAATCACCGCCGCTGTGCTAATCCTCCATCCCAAGTTTTGTCGACTCTCTTTTTCTGCTGCCAAAGTATTATTCTAAACACTTTTATTTCCCGATGCTACGACTCTTCACCCACCGCCGTGACCTTCATCGGACCTAACCCACTCTTTCCCTCTCTATTTTCACACTCCTCTACCCTTCCGCAAACCCCAGCTTTGCTGCTTAATCAACGACTCCGTCGATCATCTTTTTCCCTCTTTCCAGTTGATTTCTCCGCGCCCGCCCTAGGGCAACATTTTTTGAGCACGTTTCCTTCTTGAACAATGTCATTTTGGCTACCCTCATCAATCAACAACAATTGAAGCCTTGACCCTCCGCTAAACCCTCATTCCCAATGGAACAAGTCAACCCTCTGCTTCGCGATCACGGTGCAAGAATCATGACCGCGGGCCGCAGACCTTGTTTTCAACTGCGGGTCGCGGTGCTCACAAATAGCTGATAATAAGGGTATTTTTAACCACGATCACGGTGTTGACCGTGGGATGTGGTCTCCCTTGGTCAGTTTCTTTGACCACGATCACATCCCTCCCATCTAAGACCATAGTCGCGGTGTCCTTCATTTCATAAGTAATGACTGTGGGCCACGGTCTCAAGTGAATGGCTGAAAATATACAACATACATATACATTAAATAGAATCAATGATGAATTGAAAGATATACTAATTACAAATTCAATTTGAAAATTTTTAGGATGTCTGCTTCAACTAACGACTCACTAACAAGAAGGGCAACCTCACTAAAAGAGATAGACATGATTGTAGAGAACCTAGCCAATGCTTTAGAAACCAATACAAGCCTACCACTAGCTAGGAGTCTACAACTGCAGCTACGGATGGAGCAATACCAAAATATTCTGGGTCGCCAGATACCAGAAAGATCAGAGTCTGCACAAAGTGAAGCACAAACATGAACCTTAGAGTACCAACTCACATAGTCTGAGTTAAGAATTCTGGGCAAAAGGAAGGTCAATCCCAAAACAACTAGAAGCAGTAAAAGGGTAAAGGTACCTGCTGCTAAAACAATAAAGGGACAAGAGGTAGAGACAAACAATAAGGAGGGGGAGATATGGAAGAGGTGACCCAAAGGTAGAGTGAGCCTGCCTTTGTACCAAGAGAGATTGTGCACCAGTCGCAATATGACCGGATGTCACATGTCAAGATCTTCAGGCCTACGAGGTACCTGGATGTAGACGACTTCAAAAAGATAGGGATCTACGACAGGGTCATCAAGTTCTTATAGGGTGCAAACTTGTACACCTTATGCATCTCTGAAGCCCCATCCTCAAAGCAGTTGACGGCTGAATTCCTATCTTCATTAGAGAAACTCCCAGTAAATGAACAAGAATGCAAAAAGGGTGGTAGAGACTACAAGCTGGAGGTGACACTAGGGGGGAAGTCTCACACTAAAATGGAAGTGATGCTGAATACTATATTCATGAATACAACCGCAGAAGCCAAACTTACCCACCTCAAATCTGGAACAGACTCATGTAACCACCTGACTTAAAGTCAGATGCCCAAAAGGGCAACACTGTCCTTACGATAGTTGTGGGTGAGGGATCTCAGGAGAAGAGGAAAATACTTAAGGCCTAAAGCCTACCCGAACACATTAGCATAGGGCCAACTGAAAATAAAGAAAGAGTGTGAATGCTACCCCTCGAGGAGATGTTGTATTAGTAAGGTTAGTAACCTGAAGGGAAGGAGTGATACGTTGATAAGGAGAAACCTTTTACAATCGAAGGCGATGACAAGAACTTGAAGTTGTGCAACTCTAGATATAAGAGGGAGGAATGAGACTTTAAGGGGTTAAGAAAGCATATCATGACAGTCTTGATGCAAGAATGAGATAACGCAGTAATGTTAAGTTTTGCAAAATTTTGTGATGCAAGCTGCCCTTTCTCTCTATGATTGCAAGCCTACACTTAGCCTGAGGACATGCTTGATTCTAAGTTTGGGTGAGTTGATAACACTTTATTTTATACACTTTTTGTATACATCTTATACCTTCCTAGTATATCTTTTGCTAATTTGCCCCACTATTTTAGTATCTTATGTCAAATACTTCACTTACACATTCTCCCCTTTTGATTTCAGGTACATATCTAGCCTAGCTCGCGGTCAACACCTTGACCGTGACCCATTCATCCAGCATGGATCATATCATCACGGTCGAGGTCTCTTGGTTCACCCTAATGTCTTGCGCTCACAATCAATTTTCACTCAAACTCTTGGGACCGTGACCAACTTGAAGACTGTGACCTCTAGACACACCTCGACTGCGGCTCTACAGAGAGCCACAACAACTTGACCGTGATCAAGAAGGGCATCACCTAGACCACGACCGAGGGGGGTGCTAAACCAACCTTGGCCGCGACCCTCGCCCGAGGAGGTAGTTTACCAGACCGCGACCAAGGCAGGGGATCAATTGACCTCGACTGAGTGAAGAATAGTGATAAGGCCTCGACTACGATCAAGCTTTGTCCAAGACCAGACCTTGATCGTGGTTGAGGGGTTAAATTGGTGGAGTGTGCCTATAAATAGGCCACCCACTCATACTGTCAAATCATCATATCATAGATCAGATCTGATAGTACCACGAAGTGCTGCCACTTTCCAGACTCATCTCCATTCATCCATCCAATCAGTCTCAGATCTCCAAAGGCAGAAGCTGAGGAGAGAGAAGACTAAAGGCTCCATCTTATTTGAGAGAAGAAGACCGTCCATGCCATCGACCCTCTGGATCTAGATCTAAAGAAGTATTGAGTTGTATCACATTCTTCTCTCTCTCTCTCTATCTATCACTTCCATCTCACTATACTTCCCTCATCACTTTGTGGAACTTTATGTATCTATCTTCTTGTAACACTATTATGCTGCCCGTGAACATGTGTGGCTAAATTTCTTAACTTGGGTTGGGAGCAGCCACTAAGGCTCTCCCAACATGTATATTGTCTCCCCGTTTTGAATATACATATATTCTTGTCAAGATTATCTCCATGCACTAATTTTAATGCTTCACTTGTATGCTTAGATACCATCTTGTGATGTTTGATTGTTGATATCTTGAGAGAGTAATATCACTTTTATCTTGTGTTATGGAGTAGTTTGAATGCATGAGAATGTTGGAATGCTAAAGCTTGATGATCATATGCTCCGTTATGTGGTTTTTGTGTAGTAATCTCGAGAGAGAGGTTGCCCTTAGACTTAGATCTATCCTCATCTTGAGAGAGAGTGGAATAGACACCATGTATGATTGCTTGTAATCTTGATAGGAGTATACGAGAGGGAGAGATGATGTTGCATGTTGGTGAGAAGTCTTAGTAGGTGAAACCAAATCCAAGTTTCCCTTCCATATCTTTGTTCCCATCTTCTTTTATTATGCTTTGTTCTTCTTATATTTGTTTTATTTGCTTTATGTGGTTTGAGTAACATCGTTCCCTTGGGAACATCTTTTAAACTACCCCTTTTTATCCAGAATATATGAGTGTGAGACCTTGTGTGGTTAACACCTGCCAACCTTGTCCCTGTGGTTCAATCCCGATTACTACACCGGACCCCGTATAATAGTTGTGGGGGCCTAAGAGTCGGGTTACTTTCTTAAAAGTCCGACTACTCTAGATCTACTCCTTTTTGGATGTACGATTTAGGACGGTCAGAGATCCAATGGTCAAAAGTTTGAATCTAGTTGGAGCTTCCTTTCCTTCTTTAGAGGTTGAGATCTTATAGGCTTGGATCATCAACTATAGGCGGGTTATATAAATCCCTCCTCCTCTATTATGTGAAACTTAAACTTGATGATATGCAGTTTGTATGTTGCTGTTTCAAATCTTAAAAATCCATTCTTGTAGTGATAAAAGTGAGAATAGTTAAGTTTGAACTATATTATGTCTCGAAGACTATGTATACTTCTTGTAAAACCTAAAATCCTTGTACCCCACTTGAAGATTTTGAGAAACGAATGATGAGATTTTGTTCTTGTTCTTAGAACCCCTTTGTTTTGATTAAAATGCATTCATCTAAGTAATTACTAATCTTGATACTATATGCATATGTGAGAAACCTATTTTCTACATTCTTATCACGATCCTTAAGATGATCTTGTTCTAGGCTTTGAAGAATGCCCTTGTGTAGGGTTTTTATTCTTGGATTGACGGTTAGTATTCCCTGACCTTTTAGTTGTTACAACCAGTTGGTAGTGATCTAGACCTTTTGTAGGTTGTAACCCTTGTGGAATGAGGTCGTAACACTTATATTGATGTGTGGTTTTGACCACACACTTGTTTAGAAGTTGAACTACTTAGGGTTTTGGGAGGTAGTAACCATATGAACCTTGTTACGACCAATAACTTTATGCTTAGGGTCAAAAAACTTGTGATGATAGTGGTTAAGACCATGTAGATTGTTATGTCCGATACACCTTATGTGGTTGAGGTCGAAACACTACTCATATTAGGCTTGAAACCATGAATGGTTAAGGTTGAACCACCTTGAAGTGTAGAGGTCAAAACATTTTGGTTGGAGATCGAGACACTCATGTCCTATGAGGTTAATACACCTAGAATGGTTGAGGTTGATACATCATCATGGTCTAGGTCAAAATACCAAGTGTTGTGGTCGTGACACATGGTGTGTGTGTCTAGATCGCTACACTTTATGGTGATGGGTCGATACACACATATTCATACATGTATAGATGATCAATACATAGTGTAATGACCTTTATGAGATGATGTGACATGAATGGTTGATCATTAACCATTGTGATTTGTTCTAGAACTCTCCAATGCAGTGGGAAGTGATGGCATTATGGTTTAGGTGTTGAGTGGTGTTATGAAACCCTAATTGAATGCAATTGAAACCCTAAAACTAATCCATTGTTCATGTAAGGTATGTGGTAGGTTTACTTAAAGATTCTTGTTCTATAATAGATTTTTATATCTTCTGTTATGTATCCCTAACTTTGCAAGTGAGATGAATATGCATAGCTATGAGAATGCCATGGTGAACCTTGTACAATACAAGGTGGTGATTATAAGCATACATCAATTGTTGAGATCTATTTTGATATTAATTGCACAAGTTTATATGAATTAAATATTATGAACTGTTGAGTGCCTTAAGCACAGTTTAAGAGGTGAAATCCTCCAAAGATGGAATTGAGGGGTTGATACCCCATAGTGATGTGATACTGATGACCTTGTAATGATTGTGATACAAGTGTCTTGTGATGATGAGACAAGTTCTTACCTTGTACATTTTATATCTTCTGAAGTTGTACCTTACTCTTAATTTTGTAGAATCTATTTAGGGTTATTACATTGTAACTTAATTGATGCTTAAAAGATACCCATTTAGAATACCTAATCAAGTGAAATCCTAATCATGTAGTTGCTATGTAGCATAGATCCATCTTCAGCATCAGTATCTAGTTGGATAGTGAGATGAGTGACTCCTATGAGAAACTCAGAGTGCATATTATTGAATATGCGGGGTGCAAGTGAATTATTTTGTTGTATCCTTAATTTGTTGATATAGTAATGTGATACTTTGTTATAGAACAGCCTTGCGTGAGCTTGTTCTCTAGTGTTGTGCCATGTACCAAGGCAGGCTAGTTGTTTTACAGAACCATAGCTTGACAATGAGTTGATGTCTCTATAGGACTATAGCTATGACTCTAAGATGATGTCCTTAGCTATTTGACCATTATGTCACTACATTGCAGACTTGAACTAACCAAGAAGTGTTGGTGATGATCATGGAGTCCAACTCTTCCATTGATATTGTATGGTACTGATTTCGACTTAATAGTGGTCAGTTGGATTTGACTAGTACGTGTTACGACCCCACCTCCCGATAACCCCCAATTAAGAGAGACCGAGAGGTCGAAGCCGCACCCATAACTTCCGGATCAAAGGTTCGACAATTAACCAAGAATAATTATCAAATTTTAACAGTCTATACGGGAAAACTATAAGAAAATAAACTTTCGCATACCTTTTTGAAAACTTGGATCTCTAAACTTCTATCCACTTATGGATTTTACTCTAACTAATCCTCCTTGTATTTTACTTCATGTATTTCACAATATGACGATTTACTGTTTGTCCTTTTGGCTTGTACCTAAAATTCCGACAAACAAAACGTCATTTAGCCGAAGCTGGTATGTGGGGGAAACAATAATTATGTAAATACGTTAACAATGTAATCATTCAATTAATCATTTAACAACCAAGATTACTTTTTAGATATAACTCCGCGATCCAAGAGTACCCTATCCTCTATGTTGTCCCCATTAAACCCCTCATGATCCACCTATAAGTGAACCAATTTCTAGGGTTGAGTCACATGGCACTACTCGTAAGTATCCCACTCCTTAACTCATGGCAGGCTAATGAGTCTCATGGCACTACACATAGGTAGCCCAATTTCTAACTCTCGGTAACCTAGGTAACCTAGCCCAATTTCTAACTCTCGTAAGTATCAGCTTGAATTATCCAAATAACGTCATTAAGTCCATCTATCATCAAATCTAAGGGTTTTTCTTTAATTAAATCATTAAAGATGATAACTTTATGCCCTTTTTAAATTTCAAGCATATTTAAGAACATAAACTCTAAATTAGACTAATCATGTGCAAAGTTCTTCTTTTTTGAACATAATGTACCTTTTTACATTTAACAGGTTAACATCAACTCTAATGATCTGTTTAAACCCTTTTAAACACTTTATTCATTTCAACGTAGGGTTTCTTAATCTTTAATTCATTAAAGATAATAATTTATACTACATTTCTAACTATGATCAGATTCAGGCTATAAAACTATTTTTAATGGGTTCCTTGCATTTTTCTGATCAAAATACATATATAATTTGTCTTGATCGGAGTTACGAATAGCAAGATATGATTTTTGTAAGAAAATTACCTTCCGGCCAAACGGAGATTGCCACGTTGCCAAGTTTCCATGCATGTGGCTCGCTTTGAAAACATTACGAAATTACCAAGTTGCCCTTGCGTAAGTGAAAGTTCCTTCACACCCTAGAGGGGCAAAACAGTCCAGTGCACCCTTTGCTCTTCTTCTTCCTCGAGCAGCTGGTTTGCGGCTGCCCTAGCCACTGTCTTGCAGCCTTGGCACGACTCTTGCGCCTAGCTCTGGGCCCCATCTTCACCGGAAACGCAGTGCCTACCTCCGCCGCACCCATGCGCACCCAAGGTGCCTCTGATCCGTGGCCAAGCTGGCTGCTTATCCGCGCGCAAAGGCAGCAAAGCACGACTTCTCTTGCAGCCGTGCTGCTACTGCTGCACACGGCCAGGGAGGAGGGACGACTACCGAGTATCTCTCTTGAGGTTGTAGAAACAGCACGGCCCCAATGTAGCTCCTCCACGGCCCTTAAGCTCCTGGGATACGGTTATACCTCCATCATTAGGGTTTCAGACAAAAGAAGGAGGAGAAGGGGTGGTATTGCGTGGAACTTCTGTAGATCTCGACCATGGCTCTACCCTCTTTTATAGTGTGAGTATCCACGCCCTAGTAGGCTTGCCCTCAAGCAACCACACCCTCTTCTAATTAGGAAAGTGCTTCCTTCACTACTAAGCAAGTTTCCTCTTTCTCTCTCCCCTAAACATCTCTTTGATATACCTTATTTCTTGAATATTTTGGAATACGAAAATATTATCCCTTATTCTCTTTTGACTTGCTTTTTAAACCATTAACCACGAAATTCTATTTCCTTTATTAGAAATTACTTTATTTTTAACAATACCTCATAATTTATTAATAACGTATCACTTTATCCTTTTATTTTGCAAATTTGATATTTTCTCTTTCTTTCCTCTTTATTGGGACTCCTTGGATCCCAAGAAACTCTATTATTTTGAAATCCTTTTTATTGGATATTCATTATCCTTCTAGATGCATCTAAATGCATTATTCTTCATTATTCCTCATTATCTTGTTTATTTCTTATTAAAATATTTCCTTTTGAGGATTCCTCTTTATTTCTCTTTTATTTTCCTCATTGGTATTCCTTTTATCATTAGGAATCCTTGGGATACGAAATTCCACTAAGAATAACTCAATTGTACCTCTTTTTACTTATTTTCCACGTTTTACCATTGTTTTCAATTTCTTTTTTTTAATAAAGAAATATTTAATTGTTATTTTTCTTTTCTTATTGCACTCTTTATGCAACTTTGGACTCCTTGGAACCCAAGAGGAACGAAATCCCTCTTTGGATTTGCCTTCTAGAGGTTTCCACATATTTCTTTTCTTAGAAATTCAATTATTCATTTACTAATTGGGTTTCCTTGTTATTTGGGCCCAATAGCCAATAAAGCCCACAAACATCAAGGCTATTGTAAACAAAATCCATTTATTCAAACCACATTATATCATTATTTATTCAAATATCTTTAATATGAGAAATTACATTTCCCACCAAAAGAACCCAAAGATTGGGGTTGTAACATCCTTCCCCTCTTATAGGAATTTTGTCCTCAAAATTCTATCAAGCAAACAAACAATTCATGATAAGACTTTTCCATGTCCATCATTGGCCCCTATGTGGCTTTACCATACTCATGGCGTCTCCAAAGAACCTTTATCATCACATATTCTTTTCTCTGAGTTCTTTCATCCTGGCGTCTATAAACTTCACAGGTGGCTCAGGCCATTTTAGCCTCCCTTGGGGCTCACTAGGTTCATTGCTCAGCACATGGTCGGGGCACCTCACATAGTACTCTAAATTGGACACATGGAACTCATCACACATTACTTTATCCTGAGGGGTAAGGTCAATCTTAACCTTCTCCACCAAACCATGTCAAAAGAACCCATGCATCGGGGACTCAGCTCTCTTAGTTATAACTTAGAGGGGTCAGATTTTCATGTCACATATTCTCCCACAGTGAACTGCATGTCAGTCTACTTTGCATCCACTCACGACTCTTGTCATTTTTAGGCTCCTTTCATCCATTGCACGATCAAAGCGACTTCATCTACACACACTATGGTCCTTTTCTAACCATCACATGGTCCTTTCGCCAACATTACCTTACTGAAGTGGTGACCGACACAATCTCTCTTACAGAGCTTCTTTAAATCCCGATACTAGATATGGTGGTTATCTTCACATCTTGCATAAGACAAAACTGTCTCCAGCTATCACCCTAAATGAGCACATATTCTCTCATCAGACCCTTTAATCTGGATCATACTAACCATTAGTTAGGGGTGATAAACTATACTAACATCGAGTCCTCCATGTACCTACTTCCACCTTTTGGAAGGGAACCTTTAGGTCAAACTCAAAAACCTTTGAACTTGCTTCATAGTTGAACCATCTCTCTCATGGGTAGTTCAACCAGATCTGTCCCTTGACAGAATTCTTTCTTTCTCATGTCATCCAGGTAAGGCGAACTACCATAACCCATATTGCATCTCAACCTTCCTTGATCCAGGGGAGACTTACAAAATTCATGGTGATGAACTCCCTTTCTCTTTCAGGGACTTTTTATCCTTTATATCAATGCACTGGGTTACTGGTGTTCGTCCTTTAACCTTGGCTTGCATGGCCATATACCACATGCAACTCTGTCTTAGGTATTTAAAGTACCACTATCACTTATTATCTTTGTAGTACCACGATATATGGTGATCTTAAGTCATGATCTCCTGTATTGTCATGATTCCTTAAGATAGATTCCTCAGAAACCCTAATTAAATCACTCTAGTCGGGGTTTCATCACCTTCTTTTCCAAAGAAGTGCACTTGAGGTTCTACCACCATCCTTTCATCGTATCAAGGACTAGACTAGCTAACCAAACAACTCTTAACTTTTCAACGTATCTTGTTACATCTGATTGTTATCCAAACACCTCTCCTTTCCAAACTTAGGGTTAGCCAAACAACCTCTTCTAACTTATAGTCAAACAAGTCAGGTGTATCTCAACCAGAGCATCCATTACCACTTCACATCCTTAGGTATTAGGTAACATTGAAGATATACACTTCCATGTATTTCACTTATCATCTCACCTCAAACTCTATGTCTATCTTCATTAAGAACACTCTCTGATTTCATCATCATGATGATCAAACTCAACCTGGTATAACTTGTAAGTTCCACATAGCTAAAAAAACATCCTCATCAGGTGACTACCTCATTCCTCTTAGTGTTTGCAAACCATCCATGTATCATTCACTTTACCAGGGTAGGTTATCTTCTCTATCCCCATTTCTCATGGCAAAATTCCATCCTACATCATCTCTTATCCTTGGTGTGTGGCATGCGTAATGTCCTATCTCTCACTCTCATAACAAGAGGAAATAAGAATTTGGCTGTAGTCTAAATACAAAGTTCTTCCTGTTCCAAGAGTAGATATGGTACATCCCACCTTGCCAGTACACCTTTAAGTCTAAGTTGCAACATGCCACATATGTCTCTACATCACAGATATCATGATATCAAACTAGTCTTGAACCTACTGAGGTTTATATCCTTGGTCATCTCCTTTAGGTCTATAGGGTACCAGCTCTTTTGGGGTCATCCCTCTTCCCTCATGCATCAAGGGAGTGCCCTACTCATCTGCCTTTTGGGTCCCATGAGTTCATGAAGGTGATCGATCTCCTAACCCATGGTCCTCAGATAATGATAGCTGTTACCTCCCGACCCTATGGTCATGTGCAACTGGGGAATTAGGCAACTCCTACTTTCATCAGTCTTATCCCTACCTAACCCTAGGATAGACTTAGGATTCTCCATTATAGTACATGTTCACTTAGAACCTTACCCAAGTACTCTTTATCATCTCTCTTTCTGCATTCATGGGCTGGCTTGCATCCTTTCATAGGGATCATGGCAACCTGCCTACCTTGGTCAAGCCCCATACCGGTTACCTCCATGGTAACACATTCATATGCAATTAGAGATGGATATCTATGGGTCTACAGGTTCATTCTCATACCATGTACTTTTCACTTAGCTTCTCAAGATCTCGTGAGACCTCTTAAACCAACAAAACTGATACACACCCTACCAAAGTGGTCCCTCTCCCAGGATGGGAGGAAAACTATCTCTTGACACCATGGTCACAAAAGCTCTTAGGTCTAGGATTTACATCCACATGAGCCTACTTAACCCTAGCAAGCTATTAAGGCACAAGCAGATCACCCACTGTACCATGCTAGGTCATACTTATCCTCTTTCCTTGATGTTGGATCAAGATCATACTTTCCTTTATCATCAACCTAGTTGTGAGGGGTTCATCACACATACCTTAAACTTAAGGGACTTCCCTTTTACTCTATACATGAGGAGTACCATGCTCAAAACTATGGCAACTTACTTCTCATCATGAGCATTAGGTATACCATTTCCCCTCTTAGGCCTAGGAATCCCTAGGTTCACCTTTAGGTGTCCAACTACATGCTCTGTCTCTTAACTACAAACCAAGCATACAAAAGGCATGACATGCACTCCTTGTCATCCTTTGACTCGAGCAACACTTAGAGTTGGGTCCTTCTTAAGGACAACCAACAAGGTACAAGGCCTCATAACCCGTTACTAAACCTGTCTAGGTCTAAGGAACTCTTCTTCCTACCTCAGAAGGTAAACACCTATATCGTATGCACATAGGTACCAGAATCTTCATCTTCTCTCTCTAGGGTTTGGTCCCTCTAAAGGAAACCAAGATATCATCAACTTTCAAGGATCGATCATGAGGCAACCACTATCATCCATTGTTCCTCATATCTCAGGGTTTTAGGCTTCCAACCTTCTTGCTGGGTTTCCTGCTCTCTCTAGAGCTAACCCTACATCCAAACTCACCATTAGAGGTCCTCTCTTCATGAAGGATCAACCTCAAAAGCATGCCCTACATGGGTGAAGCCTAGGTTTGAACTTATGTTTGCTCAAGATCATCCATAACCCTTTATGATCCATCATGATTCCTTATCCATGGTTTCATCCTACTATCAGCACTATGACGTGTCTTAGGTTCCAGCTATACCCTACTTGCACAAGGCCATAGGGTTTCTAAGGTCCTTCACTAACATCATCATCTAAGGAGCTATCCTTTACCCTAACATGCACGACCCTTCTCAGGGTTGGGTTGCCAAAGGTGCTAGGTCACCCATGGATCATATGGCATCCCAAAGGCATGTCCTTTCAAACACCTGGTCCAACTCATCTCTCTCTAACCTTCACTTAGGGTTAGGGTTAGCATCATCCTCAGAGGATGTGCCAGGTCTCTACTTGCAATGGAGATCTCTATCTCCAAGACTAACTTATCCTCCTGACAAGAAGGTCTAGCCTCAGGTCTCTTCTGAGGACATGACAACTTATGTCATACGACCTAAGCATGTATCTATTTTTTAGTTTGCGCTTAATCTATTAAGCTTATGTCCATGACATCTTATTTACATGCCTTTCATTAATTTGATGGAGGATTCCTTAGACCTTATTAATCTTACCCATACCTTAAGAGGGTGAGGAGAAGAGGGAAAACCCTAATCCTTAAGGTCCTTAACATAATTTGTGATGAGAAGGGATGAATAAGATGAGAAAGTCCTAAAGGTATCTTGTTTCGATTCATATCCTAAGACTTTGGCCAGGTGATGTATGCACAAATTGTCGTTATTTTGATGTCTAATTTGGTTATTTTCTGTGTCATTTGTGCTTAATTGAATATCTTTTTAATACATATTTTACCAAATTAGTAAAAATCACTTGTGCATCATTTCTTATATTTTTACATGTATTTTACATGTTTTAATTATTATAGTAATTATTTGATTGTATTCATTGATTATTTTATTACAGATAATTATTATTTACTGGAGCAAAGTCGATACCATCGACTTGCAACTCGATGGTAGCGACATGGCATCAGAGTACAAATATTTTTTGCTCCAGATTGAAAAGGAAAAGGACGTTTTACTGTGAAGAAGTCGATACCATTGACTTCCAACTCGATACCATCGACTCATACATTGCGGATGAAATTTTAATGTGTTAAATCTAACACATATTGTATTAAAAATTATATTTTTAGGTTTCCTCTTGACCTAAACATGTACGACGGCTATAAAAGGCACCATTAGAACTGCAATTGAGAAATCTATCACGGGGGGACGATACGGCAGCCGAACAGAGAGAGAAAAGTAGACGAACCCTACACGGAAGACCTCGGAGGCATTTTGGCGGCGGAAACGATGGCAAATTCTCTCCATCTTCTCCAGATCCACTCTTTAACCCTTTCTCCAATTTACTATATCTCGAAATTCATATTTTACATCTTTTCGACTTACTGTGATACCATGTCGTCTATTTTTAGCTAAAAACCGTAATTCCTTAGGACCCGGGAGTAGCCCGGGTAATCATTGTATGATACTTTTTACACAGTTTATCATAATTTGTCTCTCAAATCCGTAGTATGATGTCATTTTCTCCATTATATCATTATGATTGATCACCCTAATGATAATCTAATACCTTTAATTACTTTGAAAGAAGAATTAACGGTTGAAAAGAGATGATAATCACATTAACTAATAAATCCTTTGAACAAGGTGATGTATAGTTAATGGTGGAAACCCAGAGTATGATCTTCATGCACCTAGTTTAGGGTATAGGTTACTACTACCGTGGAACCGACCTAGATTTAGGTAGTGAATTGTATCGCAAAAGTGAGCAATTCTGACTACAGGCCACTACCCGGAATAGGAGATGAATTAGGATAATTGTGTAAGAATTAGTACAATGAGAACCTGCGGTGAAACCACAATCCTAAGGATTCTATTTTTAATTGATTAAACCAACCATTTAATCGATTGATTTGTTTTGTTTTGTTTTATTTTTATTTTCTTTTTCAATCAACTCTTGTTTTCAGCTTAGCTAATCAATCCTAATTACTAATAGTCTTTAACCTCACAACTCCCCGCGTTCGATAACTCGGGACTCATAATCCCATATTACTTTGACACGTACACTTGCATATTACACACACATTATACGCCTGTTAAGTTTTTGGCGCCGTTGCCGAGGAGTTGGCATGGTTAACACTATAAAAAGTTAGGATCGACCACTCGAGGCCATTGTATTTACTTTCCTTCTTTTTATATTCTTCCTATTTTTCATTACATACAACTTTATTGTTAGTTTAGGCATTGTATATATTCATCTAAGTATTTCTTTGTAGTTAGTCTTTTTTTCTTTAAAAAAAAGTAAAAAAAAAGCACATGGCGCCTATTTGTTTTGAGTGTGGAAATGCACATGTAGGTTATAGATGTTTGAGCCCACCTTCATTACATCATGAGAAAACCTCAAAGGAAATTCATCGTGAGCATATTAGAATTATGGTTCAATATGTTTTAAATCGCAGAGGTCCTATTTCTAATGGAGGATGGGGTAGAATAGAGAAAATGGAAGAAGTTGAGATTGAGGATAAGGAATTAGAGAGTGAGGATAACATACTGGAAGAAGTTTTAGAATCACCTCTATCATGTCCTTCCATTGAGCCCACACCCACACCCTTGACTCCTAGGATTGATCTTGAATATGATTGGGGATCTGATGGGGAAGATGAGGAGAATGATGCAAATAAGGTGGAAGACAATTTTGATACATGCGTTTGGGATATGAGTGAAGGAGAGGAGGATCCATAAGGTGCTTTATTTGATAGTGATCTTAGAGAGGAGGAAGAGAATGAGGAAGAGGATATTGAGAGTGAAAAGGTGGAGGAATTTCCCATTACCCATCACATAATTCCTTCACCACAAGACCCATCTCTTCATTTCCTTATTGAGGATCCTATATGGGATATATATCCAGATGATAATTTTGAAAGTTTTTGTGAGGATATTAAATGTGGGGGAATTGAATTACTAGAAGAGGAGGCACAAAAATTCACCTTTGATATTACCCCTCCATTATGTGTAGATAGGAGTGATCCATTGGGGATGGTCATAGAAATTAAGGATCAATCATCATTATACCTTTCACCTCATGGCTATCTATTTCTACATGTGCTCCCACATCAAGACTTGATTGTGAGCCGTGTTGATGTTCATGTTCATTGCAATGATAATTTACTGTTGAAATGGAATTTTAACCATACATGTTGGTCTTCTAACTATTATTTATTTTTTCTCATTGTTGCAAGGAACCAAAAGTTTAGAAGGAAGAGGCGGAGAGAGCTTTACCCTCCTCCACGACCACCTGATTATTGTTGATTGACATGTGTCCATCCTAGGACGTTAAACAAGGAAGCTTGTGGGAGGCAACACACCAATTAGGTTTATTTTGTTAAACTTTCAATTCTATTTTTACATTCCTATTTGTAGATTGTGATATCTAATTTTGATGCAAGTAAAAAAGGTGCCTTGATATGTGCATTCAGTGTGCAGGGACGCATTGAGTCGGTACCACCGACTTCATTGTTGGTAGTACTGAGTTCTCATCAGTGACATCTCACAAGTTGAGCAATCATCGACACTTCACCAAGCTCGAGTGCTTATTGGAGGGCATGTCTTCATGTGGATCCCACCCACCCATCTTTTGCTCAGATCTAAGCTCACATATCGGTACAATTGTTCCATTTGTCTTCCTTTACTTTTGACATTGCGGACAATGTCATATTCAAGATTAGGGGGAGGAATGGAATGGTGCTTCTATCTTTACCTCTTGCATCTTTTCTTTATATCATACATCTACATGTTTTTGTTTCAGAAAAATTAGATTTTTCATTTTGTTCTTAGGGTCCACTTCTATCTAGTGTAATTGTGGACAAAATATAAAATTTTGGTTAGGATTAGCCATTTGTTGATGATGTGGTATCAATTCTGAAAATTCGAAATAAAAATTTGAATGTGCTATTATCCTTTGCACTTTAAGCTAAAATTGCTATGTTTAAGAGTACATAACTAGAGGAATTGTTTGGATTAGTCAGCTTGAAGACATACTAATTGAATGAAACAACCTAACTCAACCCAATGGCTTGTGTTATGACGATGATGTTTGAGTCCAAGCCAACCAAATAGTAACGTGATCTTTAATGTGAATTTTAGAAATAAACTCTAAGGTTACCCTGTTACACA
Organism: Alisma plantago-aquatica; assembly: GCA_963693085.1. Classification (NCBI taxonomy): domain Eukaryota; kingdom Viridiplantae; phylum Streptophyta; class Magnoliopsida; order Alismatales; family Alismataceae; genus Alisma; species Alisma plantago-aquatica. Next base: position 668,923,919 of record OY856414.1, read on the forward strand.
AGTTGATAGAAGAGGGACATATCATGGTTGGGAAAGACATTATCTCTTAGTCATGTGATCTCATCCACCTTCCATTCATCTCCATTCACCACCATAGGATGATCAAGTTTAATCCAAGTTATTTTCCTCTTGTTTGCATTACAAGGCATGATAGGAAGAATATAGTTAGTTCATTTTATTATGCATTAGAAAAGGAAAAAAAGTTCATATCATCTTTTGAGCATTTGTAGTTTGCATAACAAAATCACATATAGTTTCATTTGCATTGCATATTTCATAAGATTACATATTTGTTATCTTCTATGATCTTCTCTCATGTAAGAGTGAAAAAATGTGTTTATCCTTACTCCTCCAAAAAAATAAATAAATAAAAAACAAGCATGAAGTATTTATATTGCTAAAATAAAAGGGCAGAGAAAAAAGAGTTATTGAAAAAGAAAAAAAGAGGAGAAAAGGAGGAAAAAGATTTTTAATTTCAATGTCATATTCTCTCTAAGAAATAAAGGAGGGGATTGTGGATCTTGTTGTAAACACCTTTCCACTTATACTCATCATTAGAATGAGACATATATTGCATGCATCATTCCACCAAAAAAAGTCATTAGAAGTCATACATTCACATTTTATCCATCATACAGGTGCATCATATTTTTACTTTTTGCATAAATGATTTGTATTATTCTTGTGATTCCTGATTTCATAGCCACCCATTTTTTTCCACCCATTGCTCTGTATGGTAGGACACCATCACAATTAATCCCCTCATCCATTTTTATTTGGGGATCTGCTTCCAAGTAGTTTATTTAGGTAGATCAGAGCAATATAGATAGGGAGATCACATGGTGCATCAAGCATGTGTCCTACTAGCCATGATATTAACTGCTTCATATTGATAGTGTTTTTCATTAATCTTATTGTGGACATCTATTATGAACATTATTGATCGCTTTAGAGTAGTTACTTGTTCAGTGGTTGGCAAGGACCGGTTTGGGACCGACTGGTGGAGGGTGGTTAGGAAAAATAATTCATAGGTACTTGTCTTCTTGCTGACTTTTTAAAACAAATCCAAGAATAGTGTTGCTCGAGGACGAGCAATATTCAAACTTAGGGGTGTGATGTATGCACAAATTGTCATTATTTTGATATATAATTTGGTTATTTTCGGTATCATTTGTGCTTAATTGAATATCTTTTTAATACATAATTTACCAAATTAGTAAAAATCACTTGTGCATCATTTCTTATATTTTTACATGTATTTTACATGTTTTAATTATTATAGTAATTATTTGATTTTATTCATTGATTATTTTATTGCAGATAATTATTATTTACTGGAGCAAAGTCGATACCATCGACTTGCAACTCGATGGTAGCGACATGGCATCAGAGTACAAATATTTTTTGCTCCAGATTGAAAAGGAAAAGGACGTTTTACTGTGAAGAAGTCGATACCATCGACTCAGACGTTGTAGACGAAATTTTAATGTGTTAAATCTAACACATATTGTATTAAAAATTGTATTTTTAGGTTTCCTCTTGACCTAAACATGTACGACGGCTATAAAAGGCACCATTAGAACCGCAATTGGGAGATCTATCACGGGGGGACGATACGGCAGCCGAACAGAGAGAGGAAAGTAGAGGAACCCTACACGGAAGACCTCAGAGGCGTTTTGGCGGCGGAAACGACGGAAAATTCTCTCCATCTTCTCCAGATCCACTCTTTAACCCTTTCTCCAATTTACTGTATCTCGAAATTCATGTTTTACATTTTTTCGACTTACTGTGATACCATGTCATCTATTTTCAGCTAAAACCGTAATTCCTTAGGACTCGGGAGTAGCCCGGGTAATCGTTGTATGATAGTTTTTACATAGTTTATCAGAATTTGTCTCTCAAATCTATGGTATGATGTCGTTTTTTCCATTATGTCATTATGATTGATCACCCTAATGATAATCTAATACCTTTAATTACTTTGAAAGAAGAATTAACGGTTGAAAAGAGATGATATTCACATTAACTAATAAATCCTTTGAACAAGGCGATGTATAGTTAATGGTGGAAACCCAAAGTATGATTTTCATGCACCTAGTTTAGGGTATAGGTTACTATTACCGTGGAACCGACCTAGATTTAGGTAGTGAATTGTATCACGAAAGCGAGCAATTCTGACTACAGGCCACTACCCAGAATAGGAGACGAATTAGGATAATTGTGTAGGAATTAGTACAATGAGAACCTGCGGTGAAACCACAATCCTAAGGATTCCATTTTTAATTGATTAAACCAACCATTTAATCGATTGATTTGTTTTGTTTTCTTTTATTTTTATTTTCTTTTTCAATCAACTCTTGTTTTCGGCATAGCTAATCAATCCTAATTAGTAATAGTCTTTAACCTCACAACTCCCCGCGTTCGATAACTCGGGACTCATAATCCCATATTACTTCGACACGTACACTTGCGTATTACACGCACATTATACGCGTGTCACCAGGCAGTCACACGGATCCGGGAGTCCTCATATTCTGACTAGCGGTGTGGAGGAAAATATTGCCATCCCCCGGTCGTGATCCTTTTCTAGACACCTCCGTCTTTTGGATAATCCTCTAATAACTCCCTTGGGTTCTATGGACTTTGTAAAATTTAATAATTATTAATGGTTAAGTGAGGAACCTACGCTCTAATACCAAATGTTACGACCCCACCTCCTGATAACCCCCAATTAAGGGAGACCGAGAGGTCGAAGCCGCACCCATAACTTCCGGATCAAAGGTTCGGCAATTAACCAAGATCAATTATCAAATTTTAACAGTCTAAACGAGAAAACTGTAAGAAAATAAACTTTCACATACCTTTTTGAAAACTTGGATCTCTAAACTTCTATCCACTTATGGATTTTACTCTAACTAATCCTCCTTGTATTTTACTTCATGTATTTCACAATATGGCGATTTACTGTTTGTCCTTTTGGCTTGTGCCTAAAACACCGACAAACAAAATGTCGGTCAGCCAAAGCTGGTATGTGGGGGAAACAATAATTATGTAAATATGTTAACAATGTAATCATTTAACAACCAAGATTACTTTTTAGATATAACTCCGCGATCCAAGAGTACCCTATCCTCTATGTTGTCCCCATTAAACCCCTCATGATCCACCTATAAGTGAACCAATTTCTAGGGTTGAGTCACATGTCACTACTCGTAAGTAGCCCACTCCTTAACTCATGGCAGGCTAATGAGTCTCATGGCACTACACGTAGGTAGCCCAATTTTTAACTCTCGGTAACCTAGACCTTGCTCTAGGATTACCCCTTTTTTCTTAGCCTTTTCAAAGCAATAGAGGTGGACCCGGATCTAGTCAGTTATATACACACATTTATAGTGATAATCATAGTCACTTTATAGTTGCATGAAATAAATAAACATCCAACAGTTATTTTCAAGCAACCGATTAAAACTTCGGGAATCGCCGTGAAACTAGAGCGATTATTCATAAGCGTAACCACATACCTGACTTGATGAGTCATGCAGATTATTCAACATATACTTCATGTATATACAATCGAGCCAATCAACAGATCCAAGTAAGTAATTCAATCATCACATAATTCCTGAAAAGAATATGTAATCTATTTATTACACACTTTATCAAGAATCTACTTTATTGACTTGGATTCTCTTTCTAGGGTTTCTAATATGCATTAAGGTTTCATTAATATTCATTAGGGTTTCTTAGATCTATTCCTCAAACTTTATCCCTTTTAGGTCAACAAACCCTAAAACACTCTTTTCTACTCATATAGACCTTAATTGCTCAACTATCCATTTTAATAGTCTTTTACACCCAAATTGACTTAGGATCATCATATCCCGATTTATTCATGGATTTGAACAATTAAAACAATTAAAAGACATATTCATCTAAATTAGGGTTTTCAAGCTCATTAATGCATAATCATGCACGAAACCCTAAATTAAGCCAATTATATAAAAAGATCATCTTTTTAGATCCTATTTTAACTTTTATTAACAACAGGTTAATATCATCTTGAATTATCCAAATAACGTCATTAAGTCCATCTATCATCAAATCTAAGGGTTTTTCCTTAATTAAATAATTAAAGATGATAACTTTATGCCCTTTTTAAATTTCAAGCATATTTAAGCACATAAACTCTAAATTAGAGTAATCAAGTACAAAGTTATCCTTTTTGAACATAATGTACCTTTTTACATTTAACAGGTTAACATCAACTCTAATGATCCATTTAAACCCTTTTAAACACTTTATTCATTTCAACGTAGGGTTTCTTAATCTTTAATTCATTAAAGATGATAATTTACACTACATTTCGAACTATGATCGGATTCAGGCTATAAAACTATTTTTAATGGGTTCCTTGCATTTTTCTGATCAAAATACATATATAATTTGTCTTGATCAGAGTTACGAATAGCAAGATATGATTTTTGCAAGAAAATTACCTTCCGGCCAATTAGAGATTGCCACATCGCCAAGTTTTCATGCATGCGGCTCGCTTTGAAAACATAATGAAATTACCAAGTTGCCCTTGTGTAAGTGAAAGTTCCTTCACACCCCGGAGGGGTAAAACAGTCCAGCGCACCCTTTGCTCTTCTTCTTCTTCCTCGAGCAGCTGGTTTGTGGCTGCCCTAGCCGCCGTCTTGTAGCCTTGGCACGACTCTTGCACCTAGCTCTGGGCCCCATCTTCACCGGAAACACAACGCCTACCTCCGCCGCACCCATGCGCACCCAAGGTGCCTCTGATCTGTGGCCAAGCTGGCCGCTTATCCGCACGCAAAGGCAGCAAAGTGCGGCTGCTCTTGCAGCCGTGCTGCTACTGCTGCACACAGCCAGGGAGGAAGGACGACTACCAAGTATCTCACTTGAGGTTGTAGAAACAGCACGGCCCCAATGTAGCTCCTCTACGGCCCTTAAGCTCCTGGGATACGGTTATACCTCCATCATTAGGGTTTCGGACAAAATAAGGAGGAGAAGGGGTGGTATTGTGTGGAACTTCTCTGGATCTAGACCAGGGCTCTACCCTCTTTTATAGTGTGAGTATCCACGCCCTAGTAGGCTTGCCCTCAAGCAACCACGCCCTCTTCTAATTAAGAAAGTGCTTCCCTCACTACTAAGCAAGTTTCCTCTTTCTCTCTCTCCTAAACATCTCTTTGATATACCTTATTTCTTGAATATTTTGGAATACGAAAATATTCTCCCTTATTCTCTTTTGACTTGCTTTTTAAACCATTAACCACGAAATTCTATTTCCTTTAATAGAAATTACTTTCTTTTTAACAATACCTCATAATTTATTAATAATGTATCACTTTATCCTTTTATTTTGCAAATTTGATATTTTCTCTTTCTTTCCTATTTATTGGGACTCCTTGGATCCCAAGAAACTCTATTATTTTGAAATCCTTTTTATTGGATATTCATTATCCTTCTAGATGCATCTAAATACATTATTCTTCATTATTCCTCATTATCTTGTTTATTTCTTATTAAAATATTTCCTTTTGAGGATTCCCCTTTATTTATCTTTTATTTTCCTCATTGGTATTCCTTTTATCATTAGGAATCCTTGGGATACGAAATTCCACTAAGAATAACTCAATTGTACCTCTTTTTACTTATTTTCCACGTTTTACCATTGTTTTCAATTTCTTTCTTAATAAAGAAATATTAATTGTTATTTTTCTTTTCTTATTGCACTCTTTATGCAACTTTGGACTCCTTGGAACCCAAGAGGCACGAAATCCCTCTTTGGATTTTCCTTCTAGAGGTTTCTACATATTTCTTTTCTTAGAAATTCAATTATTCATTTACGAATTGGATTTCCTTGTTATTTGGGCCCAATAGCCAATAAAGCCCACAAACATCAAGGCTATTGTAAACAAAATCCATTTATTCGAACCACATTATATCATTATTTATTCAAATATCTTTAATATGGGAAATTACATTTCTCACCAAAAGAACCCAAAGATTGGGGTTGTAACAGTACGCCTCAAATACTCATGGCATAATAATTAAAGTGGTTAAATAGTTGCATAGTATATTTATCTAGGGTCAAATACAGATCACATTGGATGACCCCATGCCTTATCTTTGTACTATTTATGTTATAACAATTATACATGTTCTTAAATTCCTTTTAAAAGCATATAATGTTCTACTATTCAATTGTGAGTACCTGAACTGCTTAACCAATAATTACTGCTTTACATAACTATTATGCTTATAATAGATGTTGGTGGAGAGTTATATCTCCCTCTGAGAGGTGATCTCACCCCGTTGGTTCCACAACTTTTAGGTGGTTTTGGACGAGGAGGTAGACAGCGTGGTACAAGTGACGAGCAGCAAGAGGAGTAATATTTCCTAGAGGTTGGATATGCTGCTAGAGTTTTGTAGTAGATGTCCTATGTGTCGTCCTTGTACTCTCAGGTCTTTGGGCAGATTTTGTGTTTTGTATATTGAAATGTGAATTTTGGCTTTATGCCATGTGTGTATATAAATGGCATATATGAGTAGATAGTTTATAATAGTTGTACAATAATGGCTTGATAGCCTTTGAACATGAATTGTAACATCCTTTGGTATATATATGAAATAGAGATAGCTAGTAAATACTTTTGCTTGAGATATTTAATTGCAATTGGTTTTAATTTACCTTATTTTGTGGTAATATTGTTGTTAATGATAATTCCACACTTTATTTTGAGTAATCTCGCTTAGTGTGGCAATGGTCGTCACATATGTGATGTGTTTGTTCACTTTTCTCAAAGTTATTATCATGTAATGGTGTTTTCTCTCTCCTACTTGAGTAACCCTAACCTTGTAGGTGAAATGAATGTTAAAACTATGTGAATTCTGTGGTGATCCTTATACAATACATGGAGGTGATTGTGAGCCTTTTTGAGGCATAATGTGATATTGAATGTGCAAGAATTATGTGATTGGGTCTAATGACCTGACAAGTGCTCTATGATTAGTGAGAGGTGATATCCTCCAGTGATGAGATGAAGGGTTGTTATCCCCTTGTGATGTGATAATGATGTTGGCGTTGTAAAGTAGTTGAAACATGTGATATTGGTGATGGCTTCATGAATGACAGTGATACAAGCATCCTGAGATGACGTGACAAGTTTGTACCTTATACGTTTTATATCTTCTGGAGTTGTAACATACCCTTATCTTTGTAGAGTTTGTTTATGGTTTGTGCATTGTAACTTGATTGATGCTAAAAGACACTCAATTGGCTTAAATAATCTATTGAAATCCTAATCATGTAGATTCCCTATGCCATAGATCCATTCTGGTGTCAGATGTTGCTGGGTGGTGAAATGAGTCATTCCTACGATAAAATTGGAGCGCATATTTTTGAATATGTGGGGGTGTAAGTCTAGTATCTCCTTGCATCCAAAATTACAGGATGGGTAGGATGACTGAGGTCATATCTAGTCCTTAGTTGAGACAGACATGCATGAGATACTCTCCTTTTATGATATGTGATAGGTAGCTATATAACTACACTGATGCCTCTTTTTAGAACGGCCATGCGTGAGCCTGTCCTGTAGCGTCGTGCCATGTACCAAGGCGGGTTAGGTGTTTATCAACTTCAATATATGTTGTTGTTTATAGTTGACTGTTATGTCTTTGCAGTGTTTCTGTTGTACTGACTAGGAGGTGTTGGTGAGATCATGGATTTTGACTCTTCCATTGATCTTGTATGGTCGCAGTGGTTGGTTGGATTTGAGTAGTACACCTCAAATCCTCAGGGAAAATAAAACACGTAATACATTCGTGTAGCATTATTTCTTAGGGTCAAATGCGATTCACATTACCTTCTTTCTTGTACTTATTTCTTGAATTATAATATGGTAAGAGAAATCAACTGTTATACATATTCTTCATGTTCCTTCTCAAATTAATAGACGTTGGCGGAGAGTTATATCTCTCACTGGGACGTTTGGTCTCACCCTGTGGGTTTCCATATCTTTTAGGTGGTTGTGCACGATGAGGTAGAGATCGTGCATCTAAGGAAGAGCAGTAGCCGTTGAAGGTTGGATATGCTACTAGTGTTTTGTAGTAGAGTCCTATGTATCGACTCTATACTCTCAGGTTCTTGGAGAGGTTTTGTGGTTTTGTATATCGATACAGGGTTTTTGGTTGTATTCCATGGTTATACAAATATGGCTTGTATATATTCAAACATGATACTATATGGAATATGTTTATGTCAAAATGCCAGTGAATGGTGATATGTATTATCTTTTGGCATCATATGTGATACAAATGTCATAATTGTGGACTTAGATGTACAATGTTATGGCTATTGTGATTATATGAAACCAGTTTTAATTTATCCTATTTTGTGGTCATCTGGATGATTACTTATAATTCCGTGCTTTGTTTTGAGTAATCTCACTTTTGTGTGACGAGGGGGCATCACATATTGTTTCCCTATGAAACTATATATATTGCTATGATAACATTATGCTTTGGACATATTGGCCAATATGATGAATTATAAACTTTTTACACTGAGTTCCCGAGTTATGTAAAAACTAGCCATCAATAGGAAATATAGATATGAATGAGACCCAACAAGTTCTACTTGTGGTTTTGCCTTTGTAATGCCTTTATAGTTCAAGTATTGATAGGATATTATGGAAACCATGTCTATATGATGATAGACTAGTAATATAGAATAATAAGAAGTCTAACCCATATTTTCTTTAGTTTAGAACACTCACAACATCATAGAAATTCCTTTTTTCAGTATTCTGGAAAGTGATGTGAGATTTCTAGCAACGGTCCAAGAACTATGAGAAGAATTCTTGGAGTCATATATTGTTGAACATATACAAATCACTTAGAATCCTCATATGATGGGGTACCCTCAACTTCTTGATATCATTCTTGTTTGACTAAAACATATTTATATTTGTAGTTTACAATATACAAACAAAGATCATAACAATAGGATATGCAAGTTTAAACATTGTCACAAAGTCTGACTCTTTTGTTTGATTTTATATTTAGTATACGTGATCCACATTTCTCACAATGATATATAGAGGTCTTGACTCTTTATTTAATACATGATTAGTATAGTTATGTCCTTTCACGTGTGTTATATTGATCCTTCAAACATTAAGCTCACCCTTGTTGTTTTTATATTTTAGGTCTTAACGACCTTCTTAGGGTTATGCTAGTTACAAGTCACCACTCCATGGAGGCAAAGTCAATGATAGAGAACAAAATCTGCCTAGATGGAGAATTGGTTATCTTTTGGTATTATATTAATAGAGCCACCCATATACTCTCATATCATGGGCATGGTGTACTTATACACATTTCTCTATGACTTGGGTTTGAAGAAATAGTTGTGCATAATGTAAACGTCAATCAAGAGAACTACTTTAATGTGTAATAATGATTGTAAACCTTGTGGACTCACATAAACTACTCTTACATGACAAGTTTATATGTGTTGGAATCATGTTGATATAACTTTCCCATTGTGTTGTTGGTCTATTTTAAAAGAGAATACTTCATATAAATTTTTATTTAGATTTGAATACGATGTTTATGATTGATTTTGGTTTTATCAAGTTGCTCATCATGTGAACTCAGTCTTAGCATATGTTTATTTATGATCCTAGAAATTGGGTTCCACATTTAGACATATTAAAGCCAATGTCGATCTGAGTGTACATGGACATAAGAAGTTGTGTCAAATTGCATTCTTATGTGTACTGCATATCCAATCATCATTCTATGCTTAGATATATATGGCATGACATGATGAAGAATAAGTAGAGTGTAGATTTGTATCTCCAATTAAAGAGTAGTGTTAGGAAGAAAAGTAGAGGAGGGCACAAACATTTAGTGTTATAACTCGATTCTAGCTTAAATGATAACTCTACATTTTAAGGAACACATTGGTTTCAGTTCATAAATATGCAAACATTTTCCCATATTTTTTAAACATTTTTTAGATTGACTTTTATTTAGCTAACTATATTTTATTTATACTTCAAAAATTAAGCCTTAAATGCGGCAAAAATATATAAGAAAAGCATGCACATGAATGTTAGAAAAGCCTTCCAAACTAAACAAAGATAAATAATTCATAGACAAAATTTGCTACTTTTTTCTTAAGTTTAGTGAATGTTCGTATAATTTTAAATTACAAACACGGTGCAATGGGAATGGGTACAATCACAGTTCAAGTGAGCAAGTTGTCGTATTTTTGGTAATACATGGGAAGATTCATTCACTTGGTGCGACCTCTTCACCGATTGTAGTTGCATCATGTAGTGTGGCTACTTATCCAAAACATGTTGGTTGTAGTGTTTCAACCAATGCAATTAAGCACTATAACATGAATATAGCAAGATTTACTATATGAATTTGGATAGAGTTAGATGCATAACTTGACGATTATAATAGTCATGTATTCCAACCTTATAACCTAAACAACGACAATTTTGAGATCTTTTGTGTGCAAAATAGAATAGAGAGGGCGGAACATGCCAAGAACAAAAAATCTAAGCTACAATCAACTTTGGCAAATCATTTTTTACTGTTCCTTCTTCCTTCCTCTACCCCTTTTATGGGTAAAATCAGTTTTAAGGGTTGACTTGAGCTTCTATTTTCCTTTCACCTCTTTCCATTGATCAATACTATGCTATCTGTGTATGATAAGAGTCGACAATGAACCAAAGAGGTAAATTTGGAGAGTTTTCTCCATGATTCAGGATGTTCTAGACTAAATTCGAGCTCAACAACTAGAGTCATCCTAAAGGTGAGTGAAAAAATCAATTTTCCATGATTTTATAAAATATAAGGCCACAACATGAAGAATGATATATATATTTATTTATTTTGTATATATATATATATATATATATGTATATGTGTGTGTGCGTATGTGTGTATTGCTAGGTTTATTTTTTTTCACAGTTTGTCCTAGTAAGCCTAAACTTGATATTCTAATTGTTTATTTGATTGAATTAGAAAAATTGTAATAGATTTAAATTACATTCATCCTTAATTTTTAGGTATGCAAATTTTGTAGTGAATCGAGGTAGTAAAATTTAGAGGCACCAGTGTTCACAAATTTGCTCTAATTTTTCAACAGTACATAAATTCCACATATGTTAGATTACTTAGTTAATGTAGCTATGCATCCAATGTGGTAAAAGAGAGATAAATATCATGTATATTTTGTGAGTTCAATATGACTAGCATTCAGTGTGAAAGTTCGACATTGTTGTGCAATATTGATCCTTCTATTATAGAAATATATAGAGGTGGTTCATTTCAAGTGAAATATAATGCAAAAATTTAGAGCATCAATTTTAAGTCTTCTTAGACTATCCGAATTTTTAGGGTTGTTCAATATGATTCAACAATGCATATACAATATACAATACAAAAAGAATATAGAGTGATTTAATTGGAAAGTTAAGCTAAGAAGTAGATCATCGTAGGTTAAATGAAAGAATCAATTAGACATATAAATGCCCTAAACACCATAGAGTCCATGCGGAAGTTTGTATTACAATGGAGGTAGTGGCTTACTCACTGGCAGAGGCTAGAATAGATGGATAGAATGTGTTGGTGGGGAATAAGGATTTAATCCGAATGAGGATGATCTCTTGAATAATAGTAGGGTATCTAACATAAAGTATAGAGCTCAGTCATACCTAATAGAACCCAATAATAACCAACGATCATGGTGATATAGAGTTTTGGTACAATGATATTTAGGTAACCACCATCAATAAAGATCTTGACAGTACCCAAATTAGTTACTACCCAGTAGCTAGATCATTTGGAACCACAAATGTAGGTAGTTAGGTCAGAATGCTTTGACTATGTACTTATGCACCGAGGTTAAAAAATGGAGCATAATTCATCTAGCCAACTGATATAGTCATCAAGAGAAGAAGTAGTGAACCTCACTATAGATTGGAGAGCTAATTTATCACACCTAGAATCATGAGTGAATGAGAGTCCTTTTATGTTGAGGTATCTTGATGAAATACTTTAACATGTTGTGGTACACTTCATGTGGTGCATTAATAAAATGAATAAGCGATTAAGTAACCTTGTTGAAAAACCTATTTGAGATATAATCAATATCTTATCATATTGATGGATTTATAGTATATGTTAATTTTATGCTAGCCTACTTATTTTTTATCTATTGTAATCCCCCAAATATATAACATATAGATTATCTTGGATACTTAGAAAAATATAATTTATTGATCCAGTAGCTCAAACTCTAATGAATAATTTTGTAGGTGACCCTATTGATTATGGGGATAGAAACACTTTTGGGAAGATCTGCCACTAAAGGTCATTAAAGGAGGTTTTAGTGTAAAGTGAGTCATTTTTGGTCCCTACCAACTCTACTTACTTTAGTTTCATAAAGAAATAAAGATTTGTAATGGTCAAGTGTTAGAGAAATGTAATTTCTATTCTTGTATTACATTTTTTAATTAATTGCTTCTTGTATCTAAACATGTTTTAAATATCAAGTGATAAACAAGAACAATTTCTTATCATTTATACAAGTGTTGAAAGTAAATCACACAATATTCTCATCCTCATGTTCTAATTTAGGAAAGATTTAAAGTAAGAAGTTTAGATATGTTTGTGTTAGCCAGCCTGATCACCTAGAAACCTAATCCTACAGTTTAAGAATAGATTATGAGATTTGGGGTCTAACAACATATTATTTGAACCTTGATTGATTCATCCAGGACCATCAAGTTATTTAGTCAGAGCCATTATTTTGGCAGCTAGGATGTATTATGTGTGTGGAATCATGGAGGCGACAAGTGCAACAAAATAAAAAAAAAGTCCATGTCTACACGAGCAAATCTCATCAACAACAATATACAAGGAAGCATGGGATATGATATATATACATTATCAAAGAGTAGATATAGTGATGGAGCTCACAAGAATAATTGACATGAAAGAGATATTTCCCAACATAGTCATTATATAGAGCATCTCAAATAGTCCATGCGGACGATGGGACTCCACGTCGCACTTCGAGAATTGGTGGGGAAGGAGCAATCTTTCTGTTGGAAACATGCCAACATTGCACAATCCCTCCTTCTCTCTCTCCTTACGGGTAATGGCAACTAGGTTTTACATGTCCAACTATGTGACTAAAACTTGATCGCCATGACCCTTTATATAGGGGAGGTAAGGAAGCAAGATTTTTAATAACTATGGGAAATGAAAAGGTAGTGGGATGCTTTTCAACATCCTATTTGGGACAACCAATTGGGTGACTCAATTGGATCAAGCTACTTTTTGGCAGCCCATTTGAGACAAATAGTTGGGTGGCTAGCCAATCTGGTCAGGTGATTGGTCTAGGTTAGAATGTTATGAATCTAATTCGATGATTCATTGATCTAGTTCAATTGGCTAATCTTGTCCAGTCAGTTGACTGGGCTAGCCAGTCAACTAATTGCTGGCTAGTCCAGTCAATCCATTGGGCTAACCAGTCAACTGATTGGCCTGATCTCGATCCAGTCAATCAACTGGACCTTTTAGTTGATTGAATGGTTTGTCCAGTTGGGCGAATAGACTTCCCAATTATCCATTAATGACCTAAAACTTTTAGTAACCAATTATTCTTGAGTCCATGGTTATACTCCTTCCCCCATAAATCCTATGTGTGTGACCCTTTAGGCTCCAAATTACATTGATAGTGATGCCTATAATCATATTTTGACTTCACATGCAATGATTGGTATATAACAAGGCTTCATTGCCACCCAAGTGACTAGAGAAGATAGAGAACAACTTCAACCTAGTATAATGACCACTATTACAGTAATCATACATCCCCTTTGTCTCTAATAATCAGATAAAATTGAGGCATGGAAACATCATCCTATTAATGTTTAATATTTGTTCCTTGACTTAGAGTAGACTATTTGAAATACATATGAGCTCAATATCATTTATTGAGTCCTATGAGAAATTCCATGCATTTGATAGTCTCACTCATCAAGTAGCCAATATATAACTCCAATAAAAGGGATAAATTCCATCTACATCACTCACAACTGTAACATACCAGATCTTGGACCCTACCCTAGAACTTTGACCTTTTGGGTTTGACCAAACAAGTTTGAGGTTAGAATGATCCTAATAATCGAATGCATAAATAAGGTAATCTAATATGCCGCATAATTCATTTGGGGATAATAAGATGATAAAGAACTTAATTGAATAAGTAATTAAGTTAATGGGCCATTAGTGGGCCAAGTGACATAAATCATATAAGGAAGTATCAAAAGTGAAAAAAATTAAAAATTCGTAATCTACATATCAAAATAAGCTTACATGTCAATTTTAATCTAATTTGGACAACCTTGATATAATAAGGTAAGTTTAGGAGAGAGAAAGTTGATAAAAGACATTAATGCTCAATAATGTGATATATGCCTTCAAAATATGAATATAATTCCAAATTCATTTTCAACACACTTAAGTTAACTCGTGGATGAATTTTCACCTAATTTGGATAATCCTAATGACATTAATGCATCAGGAGAGAGAAACTAAGTTTTGAATAATAAATATATTAAAAGTCCTCAAAAGGCAAATCTAATTTCATAATCGGAATCTACATGCTTTATTTAACCTCTGTGTAAAATTTCACCTAATTTGGATTTATTTGTGCCTTCAAAAGAGGAAAGAGAAAAGGAATAAAAATGCAATAACACTTCATTAAATAAAATCGATTTGTCACCCTATCACGCTATAGTTCTTGATTCTCAAAATTTCCTTATGTGACTTACACTTCCCACCGTTGGATCTTCATCGGACATCTTATGAGTCATCTCCTACCTTGGGTAGGAGTCTGACTCAATCGTGAACAATACCCGCTATTTTCTTTCCGAGTTTTCTCCCTCTATACTCAACGGTCTCTCGAGAACTTTTCTCGAATGGTTTCCTCTTTCGATTCCACATGGGGTGACCCCTATTTATAGGGGATTTGGTCACTTGTTCTCCCCAGTCAATGAGGTGGTTCCTCCATTTCCCCTGTGTTCGACGTCGTGCATTTGTTATCGCTCCTGCGGGTCGTCGGGCCGTCAAGGGAGTGGTCCTTGACTTCCATCGACATCCCAGATCTGGACCACTCACCTTGGTTTGGTCTCGTTTGATCCCTACTATCTCTCCCCAACTCCGAGCCTCCTATTTTCCCTGGCCGTGTTCATCCCCCTTCCTCAAGCTTTTGCGAGGTCGATGAAGCCTTTGATGGAGTTCCTTGAACCATCTCAGAGCCTACACCATTGCCAATTTAACTCCATTTGAGGTATGGTGTTTCCCCCCTTTTTACTCACAATTCTGATCTTTGTGGTGGTTGTATCACCGATGTTTTGGCCTTCTGAGTTCACAATGGTCTCGCAAATCTATTGGTGGCTTTGTTTTCGGCTGAGGTGCTCACCTGGGGACGATCTGAGTTTTCAGTCAGTAGCTACTCTTTCCTGGCTTGCATCCATGGCACAATGGTTTGGAAGGGATGAATTCCTTCACTTGAATCTCCCTTCTGCCCCTCTTGCTTTCTTTTGTGTTGTGTTTTTCAGTTAGGGGTAAAATGGTCATTTCACATGGTTTCCTCTCCTTTGTTTTGCATATGACTTGGCTTAGCTGGATGAGTGGATGGCTGAGTTGGCCTATTCTGGTTGGGCCAACACAGGTCCGTGCCCCCTCTCTCTCTTTTCCTCTCTCTCTATGGCTTTTTCTCTTTTTCAGATTGGTCAGATTTGTAAATCGATAACTAATTATTGAGTGATCAGAAAATTACAAATAAATACTCATTAGATTTAGAAAAGTGTAAGCTTTCTAATGGTTTTTGTTTTGTCACCTGAATCTGATGTTATGAAGAGGTGATTTTAATGGATCTAATTAAATAAGATAATAAGTTGTATAATTCTTAACTAATAAATTATAAGTAAAAAAATATAATAAAATATGTTTTGGACTCCTAGTGACATATACTAATATGTGGCATGGTTTTGGAAACCTAATTCACCAATAATGAAAAAGGAGATTTTTTGGGTTTGAATATTCAATGAGGAATTGACCTAAAATCTACATACATGCTTAATAAGTTTTTTGGAGGCCTAGGCTTGGACCTAGTTGAATTTTGGATTGTTTGACTTTGAAGTTGAGGTATGTTTGCATCCGGTATTATTCCTTTGTGCAATTAGCCTATGTTTCTTTATTCTCTTGGTCCTATGGACATTATCCTACACCATGTCTTGTTCTTTTGGAAAATATGCTTAATGGGAAGTACCTTTTATTTGTTATTGATCTTGTGATCATAGATATTCTCTTGGACTCTCTTTTTCATATGCTTGGTGCAAGTTGGACTTATTTGATTATATGTTCCCACTTTGAGGTGGATGTTTATTTGATGACATGTGATCTCTTTTTCCCACTTTTGAGGTGGATGTATATGTTGGCCACTTATGTGGTGACTAGTTTGTATAATCTGACTATACTTTCTACTTGCCTCTACATTTAACATGCTATGTGATTCAATAGCACTAAAGTAGTGTAATTGCATTGGTTTTGTTTATGGCAGGTGTTTTATTTCTTGCCGAGCAGATGTGATATTTCCTACTCTTTTGGGATGGAAAGGAACCTCATACCCATGGAAATATGTGTGATTCTTGGCCCATATTTTTATATATATTTGGGAGATTGGCAGTATTCCTTTCTCTATCAAGTTTCAAGTTTATGAGGCTTGGCTGCCATTGTTATTTATATTGTTCTAGGGCTATTTTTATCTCACATGCATGTAGGTTATTGATTGTGGGGTGTGTGCCCTACTTGTGCTTCATTTCCCACCATGATAGTGGATGTATATATGGAACAATCTTTTTATGTTGTTTTATGGCAAGTATCATTCTTATAGTGATTCTTTTCTCTTGATACCCACTTGGGTGGTGCTTTTCTCTTCTATGGGAAGATTCTTATGACTTGATGTTCTTATTTCCTTATATTTCTCATTTTACTTTTTAGTGTGCACATACCAGCCTTTGCTGATGTCTTCTATTGTTTCTCTTCTTGCTGGGGTATGCTTCCAACCCTAGGTGGAGGACTTGGATGGCAAGGCAAGTTGACCTGGACTTAGTTTGAGAATTTAAAAGCTTGGAGACAAACTTGAGGTGGTTTATATTTCCTCTACATGGATCCTTATGATTTACCCTTCATGTAATTTTAAGATGTTACCTTGTTTTATAAATTGAATATAGTCATGTTTTTATTCCGCTACATACTTTGGTTGTTTTGTATATGATTAATAAAGATTTGAAAATTTTACTCCCACTCCAAGATACCTTAGAGGTGTGTTTGGACTGGAGGCTTTATTCTTCAAATTTTTAGTAGAGAGGTGGTTTCACTTCTTTATGGCATGGTATCAGATCCAAGTTAGTCAGAATCTGATTATTTCAATTTTGCCTCCCTGTAAGAACCCTTGACTTTGCTAATTTATCTTTAGGTGAGGTGTTCACCATAGGTTCGATCTTTGGATGCAATAAGGCCTGATTAGGTTATGAGGAAATGATAAGTTAATAAGACCTTGATAAGGAAATATTGTGACTTGGTTCTCGTATTGATTTTTAGCGCGCATGTTGGTTTTACATCGCAAAGTTTTCATCATCAAAATTATTTTCATTATACTATTATATATACAAAAATTCCCAGATTTTGTCGAGGTTTTCTTGAACAAAGTCACAATGAAAAGGTTCTGTAGTGAAACCCTAGAATTAGTTGATTAGAATCTAACCCTGGTTTTGTGACTAGGATTGATATAAAGGTGTAGTTGACCTCTCCTATGACTTTTGGATGTTCATGTAGGGTTGATAGATTAGAGACATAAGGACCTAAAACTCAACCCTAGATGGTGACTTGATAGTTGGATACATGAGAAACATAAATCTCTAAAACTTTCACAACTTAGAGACGTGGGTGTGACTTGCTAGGTTGAACCCTTTAAGGGGTGGATAATAGTTGGTGGTTGATGTTTGAATCTATAGATTTTGAGGATGAAATCCTTTTAAGGGGTGGGGTGCTGTAACATACCAGATCTTAGACCCTACCCTAGAACTTTGACCTTTTGGGTTTGACTAAACAAGGTTGAGGTCAGAATGATCCTAATAATCTAATGCATAAATAAGGCAATCTAATACATCACATAATTCATTTGATGATAATAAGATGATATAGAACTTAGTGAATAAGTAATGAAGTTAATGGGCCATTAGTGGGCCAAGTGACATAACTCATTTAAGGAAGTCTCAAAAGTGAAAACAAACTCCAAATTCGTAATCTACATATCAAAATAAGCTTGTCAATTTTCATCTAATTTGGACAACCTGGATATAATAAGGTAAGTTTAGGAGAGAGAAAGTTGATAAAAGACATTAATGCTCAATAATGTGATATATGTCTTCAAAATATGAATATAATGCCAAATTCGTATTCAACACACTTAAGTTAACTTGTGGATGAAGTTTCACCTAATTTGGATAATCCTAATGACATTAATGCATTAAGAGAGAGAAACTAAGTTTTGAATAATAAATACATTAAAAGTCCTAAAAAGGCAAATCTAATTGCATAATCATAATCTACATGCTTTATTTAGCCTCTGTGCAAAATTTCACCTAATTTGGGATCCATTTGTTCCTTCAAAAGAGGAAAGAGAAAAGGAATAAAAATTCAATAACACTTTATTAAATAAAATTGATTTTGTCACGCTGTCATGCTATAGTTCTTGATTCTCAGATTTTCCTTATGTGACTTATGCTTCCCGTTGTTGGATCTTCATCGGACACCTTATGAGTCATCTCCTACCTTGGGTAGGAGTCTGACTCAGCCGTGAACCGTACCCACAATTTGCTTTCCAAGTTTTCTCCCTCTATACTCAACGGTTTCTCGAGAACTTTTCTCGAATGGGTTCCTCTTTCAATTCTACGCAGAATGACCCCTATTTATAGGGGGTTTGGTGGCTTGTTCTTCCTGGTTGATGAGATGGTTCCTCCATTTCCCCTATTTCCAGCGTCATGTATTTGTTATCGCTCCTGCGGGTTGTCGGGCCATCAAGGGAGTGGTCCCCGACTTTCGCTGACATCCCAGATCTGGACCACTCGCCTTGGTTTGGTCTTGTTTGATCCCTACTATCTCTCCCCAACTCTGAGCCACCCATTTTCCCTGACTATGTTTGTCCTCCTTCCTCAAGCTTCTGCGAGGCATGTGAAGCCTTCGATGGAGTTCCTTGAACCATCTCAGAGCCTATGCCATTGCCAATTTAACTCCATTTGAGGTATGGTGTTCCCCCCTTTTTACTCGCAATTTTGAGCTCGGGTACGCCTATGAGATGTGGTGGTTGTATCATCGATGCTTTGGCCTTCTGAGTTCGCAATCGTCTCATGCATCTGTTGGTGGATTTGTTTTCGGCCAAGGTGCTCACCTGGGGACGATCTGGGTTTTCAGTCGGCAACTGCTATTTCTTGGCTTGCAGCCATGGCACAGTGGTTTAGAAGGGATGAATCCCTTCACTTGAATCTCCCTTCTGCCCCTCTTGCTTTCTTTTGTGCTGTGTTTTTTGGTTAGGGGTAAAATAGTAATTTCCCAGGGTTTCCTCTCCTTTGTTTTGCGCCTGACTTGGCTTAGCTGGATGAGTGACCAGCTGACTTGGTCTGTTCTAGTTGGGCCAACACAGGCCAGCACCCTCTCTCCTCTCTCTCTCTTCCTCTCTTTGTGGCTTTTTCTCTTTTCCGGATTGGTCGAATTTGTAAAATTGATAACTAATTATTTACTGATCGGAAAATTACAAATAAATACTCATCGAATTCAAAAAAGTGTAAGCTTTCTAATGGTTTTGGTTTTGTCGCCTGAACCTGATGTTAGAAAGAGGTGATTTTATTGGATCTAATTAAATAAGATAATAAGTTGTATAATTCTTAACTAATAAATTATAAGTCAAAAAAATATAATAAAATATTTTTTGGACGCCTAGTGACATATACTAATATGTGGTATGGTTTTGGAAACCTAATTCACCAATAATGAAAAAGGAGAATTTTAGGGTTTGGATATTCAATGAGGAATTGACTTAAAATCTACATACATGCTTAATAAGTTCTTTGGAGGCCTAGGCTTGGAGCTAGTTGGACTTTGGATCATTTAACTCTGAAGTTGAGGTATGTTTGCATCCCCTATTATTCCTTTGAGAAATTAGCTTATGGTTCTTCATTCTCTTGGTCCTATGGACATTATCCTACACCATGTCTTGTTCTTTTGGAAAACATTCTTCATGTGAAGTACCTTTTATTTGTTTTTGATCTTGTGATCATGGATATTCTCTTGGACTCTCTTTTTCATATGCTTGGTGCAAGTTGGACTTATTTGATTATATGTGCCCACTTTGAGGTGGATGTTGTAACATCCCTGACTTGGGTTATAAACTAACCCTAGGTGTTTTGCCTAAATATGTAATTAAACCCTGGTGATTATCTTTTGACATGTAATTAAGTTCCTCAGGAACATATACTTTCAATTTTGTCCTTTTTAAACAAAGTTGTAGTATTATTTTGGTAATGCAAGGGCTTATGTGCAAATTACCCAGTTAAGGGGTTAACTTGCAATTGCACATGTTAAGATGTTCTTTTGATAATGAGACATCATATGAGTGAATATGATGAGACATGATGGATTTCCCCAAGCTTGGGCATCTAGATGCAGCTTGTGGAATAATCCTTATGCTTAAAAACCCTAATTTGGAGCAAAATGCAGTTTACCCAATTTGAGGGGTGCAACTTGTAAAATACACCATCTAGAACATCTTTTATGACTCTTGTCATCATTTAGAGTAGAAATGGTGAAAGGGACACATCAATGAATAATCAGATAAGAAAGGACTTGGATGAGAATTTCAAAGTTCTAGAGGTCTTTATGGTGTAAATCAGCCTAAACTATATAAGCACCTTTCTTTCCAAACCAAGCAAACGTTTTCCTTCACTTCCTCACTTCTTATCTTTCTCAACCGGCCAAAGCAAAGCTCAAGAGCTCAAGAGGATGACCAACCTGTTCTAGGTAAGACAACACCACCTTCTAGCTTGGAATCATGGAGGAAATTGTATTACAAGGTTGAATTGCTAGTTTTCTTACTTAGGTTCCTTGTTCTAGCCGACCATCCCCATCTTTTTCTTGAAGATTTGACATTGGTCGACCTGTGGAGCTCAAGACGCCATTAAAGACTTGAAGCTTGGAAGCTTGGAAGCTCTAGGAACCACGTTTGAGGCGGGTTTTATAACTCTAACCCTTAGCTTTGTTATGCATATCTTTGTTCTTGTTTTCTATGATTAGTTCTTCTTCTACCTCCCTTCTTCCTTGCTCTTTTGCAAGCAAAACGGTGGAGGAACCGACCTGAACAGAGGTTGAGGATGATGGGCGTGGATTCCTAGGTCACTTTATGAAACGACCTTGAACCCTTTTGGTCCAAACGGGTGCAACTCGTTTAAGGTCAAACGGGTTCAACCCGTTTGATCTCAAACGATCCTGCAAGATCGTTTGGATCAAAACGACCCCAAGACCGTTTCATAGGGTTGACCAAGGTACGACCGTTTGAGGGTCTGTTTATAACGTATTGAATTTCATTCCTACAAAGAATTGTAATCTAATTCCTAACCAATTAAGAGTTGAAGACACTTCAATAACCTAACCCTAATCGGGTGAAAGTTGCTGATTTCAATATAGATCTTGTTGAGTTTTGGGTTGAAGGACCCAAACGGGTTCCAACCCACTTGGGGGTTCATCCAAACGATCTCACACTCGTTTAGTGACACCCCAAGATCGTTTGGAGGTCTAGGGTTAAAGAAATTTGATGGTTTGAGGGTCCAATTACAAGATGTTGATAAATTGATGAAAAGTGCTGATTTTTAATTTAATTAGGGCTCAACCCTTATCAAATCATTTTGGTTTTTGGTCAAACTTTGGGCAAACGGTCTCACGATCATTTGGAGGTCATCCAAACGACCTCCATACCGTTTGAGCCAAGTTTGGGCCCAATTGGAGGTCAATTGATAGGTTCAACTCTGATTTGAATCATATTGTTGAACATTGATGATTAGCTGATTGGAAACCCTAATTGAGTTAGATTTAACCCTAATTGGCTTTCAATTGAGGGTCAATTTGGTGTCCAGTTGATTGAGGCTCATCCTAATTGACTCAATTTGTATATGTTTAACATGGCTTGGGCCAATTGAAAGCTTCAAGATAAGAAATCCTATTCAAGCATAAACTTTGTGTCACCTTTTATGTTCATACGGTTTGAACCCAAGTAGACCCACAATCATTTTAGGCCAAATGAGTTCACACTCGTTTAAGCCCAAATGAGTTCACACTCTTTTGAGTCCAAACGAGTCCACACTCGTTTGAGTCCAAACGAGTTCACACTCGTTTGAGTCCAAACGGGTTCACACCCGTTTAAGCTCAAACAGGTTCACACTCGTTTAGGCTCAAACGGGTCCACACTCGTTTGGACTTAAATGAGTCCACACCCATTTAAGATTAAGTTTTTCCACACTCGTTTAAGGTTCAAATGGATTCAAGGTCATTTGAGATTAAACAAGTTCAAGGTCATTTAAGAATCAAATGGATTGAAGGTTGAAGGTTAAACCCTAAACCAATTGGAGACCTTCAAGGTTGATTATACTTAATCACTTGAAGGTGTAAATGGTTCAATGATGATCTAATCTAAACCCTAATGGTAACCTAAGATGTTAAGGGACTAAGTGGCTAATGAATTGATCCATGATGATGGTCAATGGGTAAATTACCAAAATGCCCCTGAAAGGTTCAATTGAGTGATACCTTGTTTTAATCAAACCCTAATCACATGATAGTGATGAGTTGACTTGTATTAATCAATGAGGACTTAACCCAACCTAATCTAGATTGGTGTAATCACTATCTACTAGTTAGAGGAGAGAGAAAGTACCAATTATAATGGAAACTCAAGTAAAATACCTTCAATAAAGATTTGAAAATTTTATACCCACTCCAAGATACCTTAGAGGTGTGTTTGGGCTGGAGGTTTTATTCTTCAAATTTTTAGTAGAGAGGTGTTTTCACTTCTTTACAACAACAATCCACATATCACATTGTGCACCCAAGCACTAATTGTATGACAACCTTATTCAAGGTCACATGGGGATAGTGTTAAATTATAATGAGCAACATATGATCATTGTAGAAGGTCTAAGGATGACAATCACCATTATCACAGGAGATATGATTCTGACTGTCATTTATAAGTTCCATGTATCATAATTTGTGTATGTCCAATACACTTTCTCAAACCAAGTATAATATGTATTTTACTTGTTATCCAATATCATGAATAATGAGACATAGTGATCAGTCAACAAACATACTAGTCTTATTGTATCAATTTTCTCCTAATTTACTACACTAATATCTGACTAGGGACCTAGAAAAGAGTTTATATTCTTAGCATACACATGATCTTATATTTAGGCCCTCATCCCAAAATCACATGTCATTGAGTCATACATTCTTAGGACATTATGATATTTATTCGTTATATCCTATTGAAGTATACAAAATAATTGGATTTGTATTTATTAATCAAATCAATTACAAATCATTCCATTAAAATCATCAAATGATTGGCTCTCATGACACACTATCAAAAGTTTCCCACTTGTACTAGATCCAATCATTAACACATCTAAGTCTAAGTAATCTAACATGACCATCATACTTTTTTTTTGTGAAAGTGCTTCTATTAGAGGATAAACAACATTACTTTCAGTTGGTACTCTACAAATATCTACATCTCCCCATTGTACGATCTATCATACACTACTACAGAATACACCTTTGGCGTCAGTTGTTTAACCCCCTTTAGCGACGGTTTTCAAGCGACGCCTATGTGGGCGCCGCTAAAGGTCAAACTCTTCGACGTCAGTTTTCTAACCGACGCCTATATGATCTATAAGCGTCGATTATATATAGTTAGCCGACGTCTATAGGGATCACGCCACAAAAAAGGGCACCACCTAGGACACTTTCTGCGTCGGTTAACAACTGAACAACCGAATGCCATACTCCCAGATGACACGGCCGTGCTTCGCTGCACGGCCGTGTTTAGTACTATAGGCGTCGGTTTTATACGAATAAGCGACGCCGTTTCCACCACGACCGTGCTTTCCTGCACGGTCGGGTTGTTAGTCATATTAGGCGTCAGTTTTTATCTAATAACCGACGCTGTAGGCCTTTGATGACGATGTTCTATAAATAACCGAGGCCTATACTTTAAATTTTTTTTTCGTATCAGTTTGCAGGCCTGCTGTGGCTGGTAAGCAGGATGAGAACCTGTAGTTTAGTTTTCTGAATTGTAGGTTTATGACATCCATTGATATCAGTCTACAAACAGGCCACAAACCTGCAAAATCAATAAATATTTTTTCACACAAGTAGATACATTCAGACATCAATTCAATTCTCACATTCACACATGTAGAAACATTCAAATACATGTAGAAACATTCAGACATGTATAAACATTCAGAAATATTCATTTACAAAATATCATTCAGCATCGCTATCAACATCCCAATTATATCTTACAATCGCCACTGCTTGTATGGCTTTTGCCCATTCTTCTCTTATTTCATTTAATGCTTCCATCGTATATGGAGCATGTATATTTTTTAAGCATTTACCTATAGTGTGGTCAGTTTTAAACACCTGCAAAGAGAATGATGTATATATAAGTAATAATATAAAAATAAGATTGATATATTTCATACTAACTAATGAGACTATATATAATACCTCATGTATGGTATTAATATCCAATGCGGCATGTCAGATAATCATCTGCATAAATCACATCACATAGTATGCGCATGCCCAACCGTTGTCTTGTGTAGCGCACTATAAATTGAAACATACAAAATATTAAAAAATACAACTAAATACAGTTCACATAAATAATATATACATTGGAGTCGGGAACTTACTTTTACGTTCTCCCAAATTATTGGCTGGTTCTTTCTCCTTGGGACATTTCCTCCAGCATTTTTGAATGCATCTAAACCCCTACATGTTAATGTAGCACAATAAATTGCATAATTAAATAGTAATGTAATAACATATGTTAACGGATATAAAAATGAAATATTTCTCACCAGAATAATGGCATTCTCAATATGTGTCCAATTTTAGTGTTCAATGTACTTCCCGCAGGATCTAGATAATAAACAGTGAACGTCCCAGGGATAATAAATAGTAACTCCCAATGTCTACCGCTAGAGGTAAAAAAGTTAAAAATTAATAACTCAAAATGCACAATAAAAATGGAATTTTCTTAAGTCCAAATTATAAATAAAGTGAACTTACTTAACATTGAATGGAGCTATTATTATCGTCTTCTTTTACTGACCGAAAATTGTAAATGCATCTATACAGTATTGTTGAACACTATCAGGGTCCTTAGCTACCATACTAATCAATGATAGAATAAAAAAACCCACATGATCAAATGCAAATTGTTTGCATTGATCTTCGACTAAGTAGCTGCAAAACATGTATTACGTATGCATTAATATATAAGAAACCAGATCACCAGATCTTACACAAGGTATATGGATGTATAAATAAGATCTCACCTTATCCATGTCTCTATCATTGATGTATTCAGCCAATCATACATAAACAACTCAATAATATCTTGTATAAATAAAGAGCTATCGTATGATTGACCTGCATAATCTGCTTCTAATGAAACAATTATAGGGCAATGTATATTATGTGCCCGTAGCCAACATGCCATTCCCCTACAAGCAGGACCTAACAGGTATTTTAGGTCAGTTGGAACCCAACTTGGTAATGCAGGAAGTGGAGGTGGAGGCCTAGGTGCTCCAAGTGTCTTCTTTTTAACATGTATATATAATTTCAGATCAATTGACCTCATATATACACATTAACAATCTAAAGTAATGTAAATTTATCTTACAATTTTAGTAGTGTAGATGACATCTTCTTTGGGCCACAATATCACCACGCCTTCTGCCTCACCAAGTGTATCAATATCTGGGTGGGCATATGGCAATGCAACTTCCCTCCAATCAGGTAATACACATATCAGGCTCACACGAACGTAGCCCTGTGGCATTGGAGTCCCATGAAATGTTGCCCCAGGAAGGGACTGGTAAGCCTGCGCCTCTGCAACAACATAGTCTTGCATTCTTAAGCGGCATGGCTTCAATGCCTACAAATTTACGTAAAGAATGTTATACATATATACATATCATCTTGAAAAGACTAGCTACAATGTCATAAACAATACTTACAACAGATGTGTTAGGCGATGGGTCTCCAGGATTACTCACAGTCTGTGCATCGGGAGAAGAGTGGGTCGCCATAGGCTGATTGGAAGCCTGAGATGCCTGCCACCACACTATTTCTTCCTTGACCTTCTCAGCAACTATATCATTGACCTTCTTAGCAACTATATCCTCGACTCTCTTATTCTCCTATACATGGATAAAAGAAACATTAGCTTCTTATTATTGAATTCCCTTTTGCAGTAACATTCTAAAAAAAGAATAGGTTACCTCTTCTTGTGAAAATCCCGCTCTGGGTTTGCGCTGGGATGGCCCAAAGAATGCTTTGATGCCCACACCAGCGCCTGCACCCCTAATACGTCCAGGATGCTCTGGGTTACCCAGAGCAACTGTCAATTCATCCCTTGTTCCCTGAGGGATGAACGTGCATTGTTTCCTCTGCTCGTGTAGCTCCCGCTAATCACCATCAACAGAAATTGGTAAGTTAACACCACAATAATCAATATTCAAAAGATTGCTCTAAGAGTTGTATTTTACCATTTTCCCAACCGCCTCAGCAGTTACGAGCTTCTTTATTTCACCCTTCTTGTTTTGCCTCCCAGCTATCCAGATATCATGGCGATGCATGGGTGTGGCAGACTCCTGAGTAGCAGCAGACTCCTGAGTAGCCGCAAACTCTGCCTGTAGTCTTTGGAGAACACTTGCATAGCCCTTTGAACCCATAGTGTGGTCATGCACATTCAGTGCACGCCTTCAGTTTAGGGCCCGATATCAACAACGACAGCATAACGTACTTATTTTTCATACACAACCAGGGAGGAAGATTGTATATAACAAGCATGACTGGCCAAGTGCTATGTTGGCTGCTCAATGTCCCGTACGGATTCATCCCATATGTACAAAGCCCAAGTCTTAGATTCCTATCTTCTTCACCAAATTTGGGGTACAATAGATCAATCTTCTTCCACTGTGGGGAATCAGACACATGTCGTAGGATCCCATCATTATTTTTCTTAACATCTGCATGCCACCTCAAATTCTTCGCATCTTTTGGATTTGCAAACAAGCGTTGAAACCATGATATTATAGGTAGATACCACAACACCTTGGCAGGAGAACCAGTTTTGGACTCCCCCGAAGTCGTCAATTTATACCGTGACGCACCACATTTTGGACAATCTTTCAAATCTACATATTCCTTTTGAAATAATACACAATCATTCGGGCATGCGTGTATCTTCTTGGCCTCCATTCCCATTGGGCACAACATTTTCTTTACCCGGTATGTTGAGATTGGCAGCTCGTTTCCTTCAGGAAGCATTTCTTTCAACAAAGTCAACAATGAAGTGAAGCTTTTATCGCTCCATCTATTATTATCTTTCAACTTATACAATCTCAACACAACGCTAAGCTTCGTAAACTTAGAACAACCTGTGTATAACGGTATCTCAGCGTCATGCACAATGTTTCTAAAGATAGGAGGTGGATCAGTGTGCTCTACCCTACAACTATCCAGCATCACATCAACGATGTCTACTGGAACTGGTTCATTCACATCTACGTCATCAGAAGTAATTTCTTCTTCCACCCAAGCACTGCTATCGACATCTACTGGTTTCGAGTTTGAAATCTCTCCATGCCAGTGCCATTATGTATAGACTTGTACAATCCCGTTGCACATGACATGACTTTTGATTTCCTCACCAGTGCTGACTTTCAAGTTGTTACCGCAATGCCTACATGGACAGTAGAACCTATATGTAGGTTTTTTCCTATGTTCCTCGGCAAATCTAATAAACTGATCAAGACCAGATATAAACTCTGGGGTGCAACGATTGCGAATGGACATCCATGATCTATCCATTCTATGATCAAAGAGAAAACAAGTATATATTAGGACAAGATTAGGGTATACACTTACATCCTATCCAAGATTTACTCCTATTATCTACAATGAAGTCGGACTCCATACAAATAGTATATAATTTAGTGAGATTAGATGTTCAAGAACAGTCCCATACCGGGGACTATCCAAGATTTACTCCTAATGAGTAAATCTTGGATGAGTTTCTAGGCCAACAAACACAATAATAGATATGTAAATCATATCATTAAGAGCATGGTTTCATGTTAGGTCATCATAGGTCATAATAATCCACTAGAATGAGCAAAAAATGTCTCATGGTGTTAAAATAGCATAAGAGTATTAGATCTTGATTCTAGAGTGTACAAGTAGCAATGTTGATTAAGTCTATGTGATTAAAGATCAAGCAGTGCAATGAACAAAGTCTCTAACTAGTTCCTTCTTTTACAATTGAAAGTAGGCGTTCAAAATTTCTAGCTACTAGTAAATTAATAAAGCTACTACTAATAGTTATAGGTAATCAATTCCTTAGATGTTGAAATTCCATTACTATCCATCTATGTGTGCAGGGACATATCCAAGGTTGGTATATATAAGAAAAGACTAAAATTATGACTGTTATATCAATTTATGACTCTGTGACTAGACATCTAATTAAGAACAAACAATAAGACTAAGTTAATTTAGCTCAATTTAATGGAATAGAGTCAAAGGAAAAATTGTAAAATGATTTTCATTGGCTGTAGCAAGGTCTGTTGATTTCTCTATTGTTTAATCACATATGCAATTACCATATAAAGATGTTTGAATGAATCTAAACTAATTAATTTGATTAGAAGCTGAAAATAGCTGGCCATTAGAATGATTGGACTCAATAATTGTAGAAGGTATGCAATAAAAATCAGTACAGGCATCGCCCAAGCATCCCAGAGGCCTAACTAGGCTGGGCGCCTGGGTTTGGGACCCTAGGTGAATGCCTGGCCGCCTAGGCGCGCCTGGGTGCCACCTAGGTAGGTTGGCAGGTACCTGGGCAAGCGAGCAGGGCGAGGTCGAGGCGAGGTCGATCAGGTCGAGCAGGTGGGCGGCGGAGACACCGGCAAGCTCCAGGACCGCCGACGCAAGGTAGGCAGATAGCCACAGGGCAGGCAGGCGGCGGCGACACCGGAGAGCAGGGAGCGGCGGAGGCGCAGAAGGAGCAAGAAGTGGCGGTGGAGCGGTGGCGGCGCACAAGCAGCAGCAGCGGAGGGTGGCGCACAAGCACAAGCAGCAGCAACGGAGGGTCATGCCGCAACAGCAGCGGGGGAGATTCTCGCAATGAAACAGAAGAAAGGGGAAGAGTCAGGTGATCGCAGGATATTAAGTTCATAAACGGCATCAGTTGTTTACAAAACCGACACCTAAACCTCTTCAGCGTCGGTGGATCGTAAAAACCGACGTCCAATTGGACAATATTTGCCCGAAATTATTTGGAGGGAACCACTATCAGCGTCGGTTATCGACGGATAACCGACACTGAATGTGACACTTTTCACGCAAATTCTCATCATACATAGGCGTCGGTTTCTATCTAAATAACCGACACTGTATGTGACACTTTTTCTTTTCGCTCGAAAATTGGATTTCGCGGGTGATTTTAGGCATCTGTGTGTTTTACCTAGCCGACGCTGAATAGAAAGCGGTACCCTCGTCTGGCTGGTCTTCGAATATAGATGTTAGACTTACTAAATAGCCGACGTGGAATGTTATAGGCGTCGGTGTATGTAAATAACCGACGCCCAGAAAAGCGACACTGAATGCTATTTCTGTAGTAGTGATATGAGATGGTAGTATAACAATATATGCTTGAAATACTGATGTGACCTAGCTTCCTTAACTTGTGCAATGGATCTATTGTTGTCATAGTATAGTACTACTATATTGTCAATGGATGGAACCACTCCTAGTTCACAATTGAACTTCTTGATTCATACAACTTCCTTCCTTGTGATAGAGGAAGAAATGTACTCAGACTCTATAGTAGAATCATCTACTATCTCTTACCTAGAATTTTTCTAGCTTACAACTTCATCATTAAGGCAAAACAAAAAACTTGATTACAATTGATAATAGTCATTATGAATTTGGAATATTGAGTCAGCGTAAGCCTTTATTCCTTACCACTCTAAATAATGAACATATACTTAGTTCTTCTAAAGTACTTAAGGATGTTCTTTATAGGTGTCTAACAACCTTCATCAAGATATGACTGGTACCTACTCAAGATCCTTAAAGCATATGAGATATCATGACATGTACATAACATTTCATACATGATAGATCAAATTGCACATGCATATGAAATCTTATCCATGTGTTCCTTCTCTTTAGAAGAAATGGGACATTAAGCTCGAGAGAGACTTATTCCATGGGACAAGGATTAACTTTCTATCTTAGACTCTTACATGATGAACATTTTAAAAACTTTGTTAATGTATGTACTTTGTCTTAGACCAATAATCCTTCTATTTCTATCTCTACAGATCTTGATTTGATAGTATATAGGATGCTTCTCCTAAGTCCAACATGCCTATTTTAACCAACCATAGAGTAGGGGTGGTATTCACCGTCAACAATATGTCATCCAAAAACAATACAAGGAACAAAATTATGCTCCTACTAACCTTCTTGTACATACAAAGTTCATATTCATTTTTGATAATCTGAAATGTTTGGATATCTTATCAAAATGAAGATTTTTGGGGTGGGGTCACCAATGCGGCTCCTCCTCATGTATAAAATAGATGAAGATTCTGACTCTAAGATGCTTCTTCAATCTAACAATTGATCTGTATAGCTTACAGACCTTTTGTGACTTCATTTGGAGTGATAAAACATTTGGGTTGTGTCATGCACACATCCTTAAGAATATTCCCATTAAGAAATGTGGCTTTAACGTTCATTTAGTCATGATAAGTTGCAATATCAAGCTTGGTTCTGATGGATTTAACCATAACAATTGGTGAAAATGTTTTGTGACATACCAAAATCTACCTAATTTGACTCTAGAAACTCTAATTACAAGAATGGGAGATCAGTATGTTTGATTCATTATATTTGACCAAACAAGACTAGCATATAACATGACATGCTTTTTCATACCCTAATGCATAGTTAATGACTAATGCTAATATATGTGTCCTTGGTGACCTCTTGATTCTTTAACGACTTTAGGTTTCATAATCACATCATATATAATGATACACTAATCTTTACCTAATAACCTAATCATGACGTAATATGTGAATGCGTCTATTAAAATATATGTCACATTGTTCACTAATACACATATAGTGAACCAAGTGTGAATAATAAGGGTCTGATGTGTATACATGCAAATAAATGGTTGGGATGGTATCTAATGTGTTGAATATATGTAATGGGATAAGAATTAGACTTTTTTGGTCAGTAAAACCACTTTCACTTTTTTGTATTTTTCTTTTGAAAAAATTATACAGTGATAAAGAAAAAAGGGTAAAGAATATAGTTGTACACAGGCATACAAACTATGAAAAATTAAAGAATACATGAAAGCCTAGCCAAAAGAGAAAATAGAAGACGTTCTAAAAAGAAGGCTTTAGACTCCAGGGAGGCATAAACTTCACGAGGCATAAGAATGCCAGATCTTCAAGTCAGAAAAGAGCTCAAAACATCCAAGAAAGAAGACTAGATAAAAAAGTATCAGTATATCTTAAATGGAAAGACGAGGAAGCAAGATATCAATATTAGTAGCACATCAAATATGCACGAGCCATGAAAGCTGCAGACAACTGATCTCAGTAACAGATTCAACATGCACGAGCCTTGAAGCTGTAGACATCTAGAACAGATGTCAACTGATCTCAGTAATAGATTGATCATGCACGAGCCTTGAAAGCTACAAACAATCAGAACAAAACCAGAATATCTGAGTATCAAACAAAGGAAAAGCTAATGGAAAGCTTTGTAATCCTCAATAATATGCTTCCACAAGGTGTCACCTGATCTATATTTGTTATCATGAACTCTTTGATTCCTCTTGTACCGACAGTGATAGTAAATAAGACTACTATTAGTATATCTTCTACATGAACCTTGAATGAGAGAATCCCAGTTACAAGGAATTATGAAATTAGAGTCCAAATTACCAACAACAAACCAGATTTTGGTAGTATATTTGCAATGGAACATAAGGTGATTAGTATCTTCATAGTCATTAAAATAGATAAAGAAAATTGAAGCTAACTGAATTCCTCTTCTTCTAGAATAGCCAGATGCTGGAAGCTTATTATGATTAGCTTTCCAAAGATGAAGAAGGCCTCTTTGATGTACTTTGCATTGCCAAATCCATTTAAAGAACTCATTATCTGGATTTCTAAATCTGACCATGTTCCAGACCAGCTTGAAATTGATGAACTTACTGTCACAGAAGGAAAGATAGTCAACTGAGCCCAGCCGCATATCAAAATTGAGAAGAAAAGATAGAATTTCACATTGACATATGTTATGACTTTTAGGGATGCACCAGTTGCCATTGATAATAATGGAACTAACCTTACAATCCCATGCTAGGCTAGACTTAAGAATAGCTTCTTTACCAGTGAAATTGAACATGAACTTATATTTGAGTTATGGGTCTTTCCAAAGAAAGAAAGAATTGCCATCACATATGAAAACTGATGTGAGACAGCAGAATACTACAAACTCTGATAATGTGATTAAACAACCATGAAAAATTTGGAGATTCAGTAATGATCCAAAAGGAAACCCTCTTTAAATATTTTTTAGAAATCCTCTTAACCAAGAGTGAATCTTTCTTGTTAGTGATATCCCAAACATTTAAGAGAAGACAAGCTTTAGATACATCTTTTGATTTTTTGATACCTAAACCTCCCTCCTTTTTTGGTTTAGTAATCTTATCCCATTTGACCAAATGTAAGTTATTTTTAGAATCAGATCCCCCCCATAAGAAATTCCTACAGACTTTATCAATCTGATCCAAGATAGAGTTGGGTACAGGGAAAGAAAACATCCAATACATATGCATGTTGTTGAGGGTAGATTTGATTAACTCAAGTCTAGCAGCCATAGATAAATTTTTGACTTCCAACATTTGAGTTTACTCTTTATATTGTCAATCAGCTTGGAAGAGTACCTATTAGATAATTTCCCAGTAAAAAGAGGCAAATCGAGATATTTTGAAGGAAAGGAAGCTTCCTTAAAATTCAAAATATTAAGAATAGGATCTTTAGTAGCACCCTTACTAAAGATAATAGAACTTCTTTGCATTAACTTTAAGACTTGTCTCCCTACCAAAGGATTCCAAGATATTACTAATGGAAAGAACATCCTTGGTACTGGCTTTAGAAAAAAGCATAAGATCATCCGCAAAGATCAAATGAGAGACAAAGAAATCTTTAGAGGCAAAAATGGGAGAGATAGATAGATTAGAAACTGCCTTATTGAGAAGTTCAGAGAGACTCTGCATAACAAGAACAAAGAGATATGGGGCTATAGGGTCCCCTTGCCTAACACCATTTGAAGGTTGAAAGAAATCTGTAGGCTCCCCATTTACCAGAAGCTGATAGGAGGTAGTACAGAAAATTTCCTCAATCCACTTAATCCAAATACTAGGAAAACCCATTTTGTACATGATGGAAAAGAGATAGATCCATTTCACAGAATCATAGGCTTTAGAAATGTCAACCTGGATACACATCTTACTAGATACATTAGACTTCTTAAAACCGCTAAGAATCTCATTAGTCAGTAATGTAGCATCCTTAATATTCCTACCTTTGATGAAGGCACACTGAGAGGGATCAATAATAGTAGGTAAGATTTTTTGTAACCTATTTGCAAGAATCTTAGAGATGAGCTTGTAGAAGACATTACACAAAGAAATAGGCCTCCAGTTCTTGATATCAGAAGAATCAAAACCTTTGGATATAAGAGTTATGAAAGTTCTATTTTCCTCTCTAAGAAGTCTGCCATTCTGAAAAAACTCCATCACAGCAAGAGTAACATCATCACCTATAATGGACCAAATATTCTTAAAGAAGAAATCATTAAAACCGTCAGGACCAGGAGCCTCATCTAATGTAAGATCATGAACAATATACTCAACCTCTTTTCTAATAACAAGAGCAATGAGAGAAATTTTCTGAATAGAGGAGAGATGGGACCTTCCCAAATATCAAACCAGAAACCACTTGAATTATTAATGTTATTTTTTTGATAATGAGGAATCCCTCTCAGGATTGGCCACTATTGGACCCCACCCAACCAAGGGTAAACCCTGGAACTATCCACGTACATGGGGGTACGACATCACGCTAAATAATGTGAGGCCTTGTTGCACCTCGAGGGTTACGTAGCCATAGTCAAACCCAGGTCCCTTCATTAGGGATTACCGAGCCGCACTGCTAGGCTACTCCCTCGCCCCCAATTATCAGTGTTATTGAAAAGGCTAGAGTAGTAGTTAAGGACAAAATTTTGAATCTTAATAGGAGAGTAGGATATCTCACCATCAACCATGATTTTCCTAATAGAATAGTGTGTCTTCTCATCTTCATAGAAGGGTAAAAGAAAGCTGTATTAAAATCCCCTTCCTTTAGCCAGGTAATTCTAGATTTTTTCCTGAAGAGAGATTCCTGGGCAACAACATCCTTCAAAGCAATAGCTCTAAGATTTTTGGCAGTAAGACGAAGAACATCATTAGTAGGGTCAAGACCATATTCCTCTTGAGATTTGACAACTTGAAAATTTGAGACTTTAGAAATTTCATGAATGTCACCAAATTAATTCTTATTCCACCAAATCAGTTTATCTTTCATAATACTAAGTTTTTTTTTATACAATCTAAACATGGCGTATCCTGAAATCTCGACATTCCAAGCATCCCTCACTATTGAAAGGAAATCAACATGATGAAACCAAGAGTTTATAAATCTGAAAGGAGCTTTGAATCATTTATGATGACCAATAGAAATAAGGATCCTTCTATGATCACTTATAATGTTAGATATCACCTCACCAAAAAAGTCAACATTAGAAGAAAACAAATCACAGTTATAAAGAATCCTGTCTATTCTGGAAGCAATAAAGTTTGAGCCTTCCTGCTTGTTATCCCAAGTGAAATGTGACCCCTGCATAGCTAAATCAAAGAGGCCACAATTAAGAACACAACAATTAAAGTCATCCATTGATTTCCTAGTAGGAGCATGTTTCCCAATTCTTTCACAAACTTTCCTGACACATTTAAAATCCCCCATGAGAATCCATGGGCCATTAATAAAAGAGTGAAATGACTCAATAGAGTACCAAAGATTAACTCTGTCAAGATTTGAGTTATGTCCATAGACAACAGATAAAAATAAGCATGAATCATTGATATTAACTCGAGCATGAATAACTTGATCCATTTCACTAAGCTTAGTAATATTGTAGACATCCTCTTTCTACATTATAAACACTCTACCCAAAGCATGCAAAGAGTGATTAGATAACCAATTATAACCAGGAAAAAACTTTGACTTGAAACGATCCATTTTTCTACACCCAAGTTTAGATTCCACAAGAATGAAAATATAGCATCTTGCTCTATACATCTCTTCTCTAACATCATCAATTTTATTACTGATGCCTCTAACATTCCAAGAAGAGATGGTCAAAGAGATGTTCATTTAATACATGGGGCTGTTGAGATGACAACCTCAGTAATCGGATCCTCATTTAATCTCTAGACCACTAAACTTGTTTGGTAAAAGAGAAAACATGGAATTAGAAACTTTGTGATAGATCCCCGTACTCAGTTTGTCTTGGGCAATAGGAGGAGATTTTCTTTTCTTTTTGTTTTTAGAAACCTATTGGAAGCCATCACCATCCATATGTGCCTTGGAGGAACTTGAAGAAACAGGAGAAAAAATAGGGAACAGAGTAGATGTGATAGATCTCGTGTCAGATATACCTCGAACCAAGTTGGCATTGTGTTCATCCAGAAGAGGATCGACCAAAATGGCTTTAGAAGAATCAATAATAGTAATATTCCCAACAACACCAGAGGGTTGATCGAGTTTGATAGGGATAGTAGGAACACTCTTCATGACCTCTTGAGGGTTCTAATCCATTTTTGTTGAGGAACCAACTTTGTAGGAGCTTCATCATTTTTATAGCAAAAGTACTCCTCATGACTGAAATAACCACAATTTTTACAGATATAATAAGGCACCCATTCATAGAAGATATCAATGATATGAGAATCGACTTCGTCACTTTAAAGAGTAATAGTCTTAGGAAAACAAGAGTCAGATGCCATTAGAATTTGTACGCAAGCATACTCGAGCCTGGAACACTGACAAGTAGCCACATCAGGGCAAATAGGTATCCCCAAGAATGAACCAATTCTTTCCAACATTGTAGTGTCCCGGTGATCCAGTGGAATATTGTAGAGTCTGATCCAAATAGGAGCATCAATTAGGCTATGTTTGAGAATATCATCACATGGCTTCCATCTGGCTTGGAACATCAGACTATTCTTTACTCTCCAAATACCAGCCAAACCCATCTTCAAATCTTTTTCTACTGAGAATTTAAGAACAAAAATGCCTTCTCCACAATTCAAAACCTCCAACGGGCCTTCAAGCTTCCATAACCATTTGAGACATCACTTAAGTGTAGGAACATGAGGCTTAAAATCCTAAACATAACTGATTAAAATATTACTCCACTTAGCAACATTTGCAATGGCTTCCACTTTAGGATAGACAAGTTTCCCATCAATGACTTGGATATCTTTGCAGCATAGCACTGGAAAAATACTTTCATTAATGATGTATCTGGAAACCTCTGACCAATGCTACAGAGTAGAAGATAAAACTGGACCTATTAGTATTTGATAAGAATGCACATCACGATGCACATCGTGACAAAGAGCGGAGTCATCTCTCTACTTCTAGATCTGAGTAGGTCTAGTAGAAATTTTCCGGTGGCAGTGCATGTCTTCATCGGTCACCTTCCCAGTCACCCGACCAATCTCTTCTCGTGCCTCCATTCTTCAAAGTCACTACAACCTAAGTATATAATGAAAGAATTAGACTTTTCATGTAAATAGAAATGATTAGGGTGTCATTCACTACTACAGAAGTGCCTTTTAGTGTCGGTTGTTTAACCCCCTTTGGCGTCGGTTTCGGAACGACGCCTATGTGGGCGCCGCTAAAAGGTTGGACACTTCAGCGTCGGTTAAAAAACCGACGCCTATTTAATATAAAGGCGTCGGTTTTTTATAAACAACCGACGCCAAAATGGTTCGTGCCACAGAAAACGACGTCATCTAGGACGCTTTCTGCGTCGGTTATATACTAAAACACCGACGCAAAAAAGTGTCCTAGATGACTCCCATTTCCTGTAGCGCGAACACTTTTGGCGTCGGTGTTCAACAAAAAACCGACGCTGTAAGTCTGTGCTGACGGTTATCGGTAAATAACCGACGCCTATTTCTATTTTTTTTTTATAAATCTGTTTGCAGGCCTGCTGTGGCTGGTCAGCAGGATGAGAACCTGCAGTTCAGTTTTCTGAACTGCAGGTTTACGACATCCATTGATATCAGCCTACAAACAGGCCACAAACCTGCAAAATTAACATAAAAAGATTCACACAAGTAGATACATTCATACATCAATTCAATTGTCACGTTCACACATATAGAATCATTCAAATACATGTTTTAACATTCAAAAACATTCATTTACAAAGTATCATTCATCATCACTATCAACATCCCAATTATATCTTACAGTTGCCACTGTTTGTACAGCTATTGCCCATTCTTCTCTTACTTCATTTAATGATTCCCTCGTATATGGAGCATGTACATTTTTTAAGCGTTTGCCTATAGTGTGGTCAGTTTTAAACACCTGCAAAGAGAATGATGTATATATATAAGTAATAATATAAAAATAAGATTGATATATTTCATACTAACTAATGAGACTATATATAATACCTCATGTATGGTATCGATGTCCAATGCGGCATGTTTGATAATCATCTGCATAAATCACATCACATAGTATGGGCATGCCCAGCCATTGTCTTGTGTAGCGCACTATAAATTGAAACATACAAATTAATACAACTAAGCACAATTCACATCAATAATATATACATTGGAGTCGGGGAGTCGGGAACTTAATTTTACGTTCTCCCAAGACAATGGCTGGTTCTTTTTCCTTGGGACCTTTCCTCCAGCATTTTTGAATGCATCTAAACCCCTACATGTTAATATAACACACTAAGTTGCATAAGTAAATAGTAATGTAATAAAAGATGTTAACGGATATAAAAAATGAAATATTTCTCACCAGAATAATGCCATTCTCATTACGTGTCCAATTTTAGTGTTTAATGTACTTCCTGCGGGATCTAGATAATAAACAGTGAACGTCCCGGGGACAATAACTAGTAACTCCCAATGTCTACCACTAGAGGTAAAAAGTTAACAATTAATAACTCAAAATGCAAAATAATAATGGAATTTTCTTAAGTCCAAATTATAAATAAAGCAAACTTACTTGACATTGAATGGAGCTATTATTATCGTCTTCATTTGATGACCAAAAATTGTAAAAGCATCTATACAGTATTGTTGAACACTATCAGGGTCTTTAGCTACCATACTAATCAATGATGGAATCAAAAATCCCACATGATCATATGCAAATTGTTTGCAATGATCTTCGATTAAGTAGCTGCAAAACATATAGACGTATGCATTAATATATAAGAAACTAGATCACCGGATCTTACACAAGGTATATGGATGTATAAACAAGATCTCACCTTATCCATGTCTCTATCATTGATGTATTCAACCAATCATACATAAATAGCTCAATAATATCTTGTATAAATAAAGAGCTGTCGTATGATTGACCTGCATAATCTGCATCTAAAGAAACAATTATAGGGCAAAGTATATTATGTGCCCGTAGCCAACATGCCATTCCCCTACAAGCAGGACCTAACGGGTATTGTAGGTCAGTTGGAACCCAAGTTGGTAATGCGGGAATTGGAGGTGGAGGCCTAGGTGCTCCTGGTGTCTTCTTTTTAACCTGTATATATAATTTCAGATCAGTTGACATCATATATACACATTAACAGTCTAAATCAATGTAAATTTATCTTACAATTTCAGTCGTGTAGAGGACATCTGCTTTGGGCCACAATATGACCCCGCTTTCTACCTCACCAAGTGTATCAATATCTGGGTGGGCATATGGCAACGCAACTTCCCTCCAATCGGGTAATACATGTATCGGGCTCACACGAATGTAGCCCTGCGGCATTGGAGTCCCATGAAACGTTGCCCCAGGAAGGGACTGGTAAGCTTGCGCCTCTGCAACAACATAGTTTTCCATTCTTAAGCGGCATGGCTTCAATGCCTACAAATTTACGTAAAGAATGTTATACATATATACATATCATCTTGAAAACATATCATCTTGAAAAGACTAGCTACAATGTCATAAACAATACTTACAGCAGACGTGTTAGGCGATGGGTCTCCAGGATTACTTGCAGTCTGTGCACCAGGAGAAGAGTGGGTCGGCATAGGCTGATTGGAAGCCTGAGATGTCTGCCACCGCAGCAATTCTTCCTTGACCTTCTCAGCAACCACATCGTTGAGCTTCTTAGCAACTATATCCTCGACTCTCTTATTCTCCTATACATGGATAAAACAAATATTAGCTTTTTATTAATGAATTTCCTTTTGCAGTAACATTATAAAAATAGAATATATATGTTACCTCTTCTTGAGAAAGTCCCGCTCTGGGTTTGCGCTGGGATGGCCCAAAGAATGCTTTGATGCCCACACCAGCGCCGGCACCTCTAACACGTCCAGGATGCTCTGGGTTACCCAGAGCAACTGTCAATTCATCCCTTGTGCCCTGAGGGATGAACGTGCCTTGTTTTCTCTGCTCGTGCAGCTCCCGCTAATCACCATAAACAAAAATTGGTAAGTTAACACCACAAATAATCAATATTCAAATGATTGCTCTAAGAGTTGTATTTTACCATTTTTGCAGCCGCCTCAGCAGTTTCGGGCTTCTTTATTTCACCCTTCTTGTTTTTCCTGCCAGCTATCCAGATATCATGGCGAGGGAAGGGTGTGGCCGCAGACTCCTGAGTAGTCGCAGACTCCTGAGTAGCCGCAGACTCCGCCTGTAGTCTTTGGCGAACGCTTGCATAGCCTTTTGGACCCATAGTATGGTCATGTACATTCAGTGCACGCCTTGCTTTTTGTGCGTCACTGAGGGCCTAGTTAGTATGCACATTTATAATTAGGTTAGTAGCACTAAATGTTAATCTTGAATAGGTGAATACAATGTATATTAATTAAAATGGGAGTGACGCCTAATACCTTGAATTCTTCAGATTTTCTTGAAGCAACAAAATTGTCCCAATCTTCTTTGTCCAAGAAGTTCCATTGTTCAAGGGCTGACTTCTTCTTCTTATCACCCTGTCTTATGTATTCTCTGTTCAGATTTGTCCTGTAATTCCTAAGCATCTTTCCAGCGCGTTGCATCACACTTTTACGATGCAACATCTCATCCAATGCAAACAGATTCTGTAAAATAGAAATGTTATTAACTAGTACCAAAAATATAATTGCAAATAATAGAATTTGTAATCTACAAAATAGAATTGCAAATAATAATAACTCACGCATAAATCTTTCCATATCAAGTCTTTCTTCGCCTGAGGAACTTTATGCCAATTATCATATTTAACACCACAATGGCTTCGAGTGACAACCCCAAGATAGTTTATAAAATTATTGTGGTTCACTCCAATTGCATTCCCTCCATTATCAAACTCCACAACCAATTTGGATCCACTGCCACTCAGCGCAAGTAACTTTTTCAACAGAGTGATACCCCTTTTCTTGTTAAGTTTTTGTTGCTGCGCATCAAGTTGCTCAATTGCTTCAGTGGGTAGCTGTGCATCATCAACCTAAAATTTGACAAAAATAAACACACCGAATTAAGCCAATATAGAAATACAGGATATATGACATAACTAGAAGATAATGAATTTTATAGAAATACGGGATATGTTTTTAGAACTTACGTTGGTATCCTCGTCATGCCCGTCATGGACATCATGCTCATCATGGACTTCATGCTCATCATGGACATCA
Organism: Alisma plantago-aquatica; assembly: GCA_963693085.1. Taxonomy (NCBI): domain Eukaryota; kingdom Viridiplantae; phylum Streptophyta; class Magnoliopsida; order Alismatales; family Alismataceae; genus Alisma; species Alisma plantago-aquatica. The sequence goes on from OY856414.1 coordinate 668,965,476, forward strand.
TTCTCATCATGGTGAGCCATCTAAAAATTTCATTAAAAAGGAAAACATTTAGCATTTGTATCAACTAGAATAAGGAAAACATTTAGCATTTGTATAAACATACATGTCTCTAAAATTGTGATCTTTTATCAATTAGCAATCCTTCAATGTACAAGTAATATAAAAAACAATGATTGTTCACATTCTAGGTCAACAAACACATGTGATGTCATTCTTATATATAATAAATGTGTACCACCTATCCCATCCTTGAACACCTAATCTCACTAGTAAGTGTATAATGTGTATTGGGTTTTCAAGAAAATTTCGGCAGCATTTCCCCGCTGTTCTCTAAGTACATATGTACTTAGAGAACAAACGGGGAAATGCTACCAAAATTTTCTCGAAAACTCAATACACATTATACACTTACATCCTAAGTGAGATTAGGTGTTCAAGAACAGTCCCAAACCGGGGACTATCCAAGATTTACTCCTAATGAGTAAATCTTGGATGGGTTTCTAGGCCAACAAACACAATAATAGATATCTACAATGAAGCCGGACTCCATACAAACAGTATATAATTTAGTGATTGTTCATTCTAATTTATATCAATGTACAAGTAATATAAAAAACAATGATTGTTCACATTCTAGGCCAACAAACACATGTGATGTCATTCTTATATATAATAAATGTGTACCACCTATCCCATCCTTGAACACCTAATCTCACTAGTAAGTGTATAATGTGTATTGGGTTTTCAAGAAAATTTCGGCAGCATTTCCCCGCTGTTCTCTAAGTACATATGTACTTAGAGAACAAACGGGGAAATGCTACCAAAATTTTCTCGAAAACTCAATACACATTATACACTTACATCCTAAGTGAGATTAGGTGTTCAAGAACAGTCCCAAACCGGGGACTATCCAAGATTTACTCCTAATGAGTAAATCTTGGACGGGTTTCTAGGCCAACAAATAATGTGATGTCATTCTTATATATAATAAATGTGTACCACCTATCCCATCCTTGAACACCTAATCTCACTAGTAAGTGTATAATGTGTATTGGGTTTTCGAGAAAATTTCGGCAGCATTTCCCCGCTGTTCTCTAAGTACATATGTACTTAGAGAACAAACGGGGAAATGCTACCGAAATTTTCTCGAAAAGCCAATACACATTATACACTTACATCCTAAGTGAGATTAGGTGTTCAAGAACAGTCCCAAACCGGGGACTATCTAAGATTTACTCCTAATGAGTAAATCTTGGACGGGTTTCTAGGCCAACAAACACATTTGATGTCATTCTTATATATAATAAATGTGTACCACCTATCCCATCCTTGAACACCTAATCTCACTAGTAAGTATATAATGTGTATTGGGTTTTCAAGAAAATTTCGGCAGCATTTCCCCGTTGTTCTCTAAGTACATATGTACTTAGAGAACAAACGGGGAAATGCTACTGAAATTTTCTCGAAAACCCAATACACATTATACACTTACATCCTAAGTGAGATTAGGTGTTCAAGAACAGTCCCAAACCGGGGACTATCCAAGATTTACTCCTAATGAGCCAATCTTGGACGGGTTTCTAGGCCAACAAATACATGTGTTGTCATTCTTATATATAATAAATGTCTATAAAGTACAGGCAACATGGTTAATCCTAATCAATAGAGCATTATTAAATAATAAATCAAGAAATCAATAGTTTCAAACAAAAGGTCTAGGAATCTTTACTAGACATTATATGTATCCCTAATCATCATATTTAACATACTACATTATTATGAACATCCAGATCAGATTAAGATCATACTATGTTATAACCATTGGTTTAATAACCCTATTTCTGCATGTACATGTTTATCAACTTTAAAACCCTATAATTCATGAAATCATTCTAATTCAATTTAATATGTTGGGATCACATAATTATATAATGACATCAGAATATATAGAAGAATCATAATTAACATGATTAACAACATGCTCATCAAACTAGGGTTTTCTTGAATATCATCTAATATTTGTGTACTAGACATTATATTTATCCCTAATCATCATATTTAACATACCATTATTATGAACATCCAGATTAGATTAACTCTAATCAAATACATTACATGCATTTTTATCACAACAATTTGATCGATGCATAAAAAAGCAGAGAAGCTAGCAGCGGGAAGACCAACCTTGTCAGAGGGAAGAAGGCAGAGGCTCCGGTGGCTCTGGCTGGAGAAGTAGCTAGCAGCGACGGCGGTGGAGGAGCAGCTAGCAGCTCCGGTGGCTCTGGCGGTGGTTGCGGCGGCGCGACGACGGTGGAAAAGCACCAGGCGGCGCCGAAGAGTCAGGCGTGGCGGCGGCCTCAGGCGCTTGGAGCAGCAGGGGCAGGCAGCAGGGGCGGGCAGTAGGGGCGGCGGAGAAGGGGGCGCGGAGAAGGAGGAGTGGTGGTGGAGAAGGGGGCGCCGGAGAAGGGGGCGCCGGAGAAGAAATAGCCGGAGAAATGGCACTGGAGAAGAAATCGCCGGAGAGAAATCGCCGGCAGCAGAGAAATAGGGTAATTGCTCGCAATGAAACAGAAGAAAGGGGAAGAGTCGGGCGATCGCGGAGTATAAGTTCCCAAATAGCGTCGGTTGTTTTAAACAACCGACGCCTAAACATCTTTAGCGTCGGTTGTTTGCAACAACCGACGTCCAATTGGACGATATTTTCATGAAATTGTTTGGCGGGAACCACCTTCAGCGTCGGTTATAAAAGGATAACCGACGCTGAAAGTGACACTTTTTGCGCAAATTTTCATCGCACATAGGCGTCGGTTTATACCTACATGACCGACGCTGAAAATGACACTATTTTTTTTTGATCAAAATTTGGATTTCGCGGCCGACTTTCAGCGTCAGTTTGTTATAAACAACCGACGCTGAATACAAAGCGGTACCCGTGTCTGGCTGGTCTTCGAATATAGACGTCGGTTTGCTTAAACAACCGATGCCTAACATATAAGGCGTCGGTTTTCCTTAATAACCGACGCCCAGAAAAGTGACATTGAATGCTATTTCTGTAGTAGTGATTATTTAAGTTAATGTGACATGAATGAACTTAATGAGAGATTGAATTAAATAACCTATCTAGTTTGGGATAATCTAATATAACTCTGATGGTGATAGTAAGAGGGAAATAGAACTTGAAATCCTAAATATTTAAGATAGTGGTAATATATAACAATAGATAATAAGATAATTGACTTAAACCCTAATTGTACCAAAACTAATACAAGACAATATCAACACCTAAATCTAATCCCAAAATTAGATTCCTGGAGTCCTAATTAGTCTAGGTGTCAAGTTTTAGCCTATCTAGATTATCCTAGATATCCCAATTTAATTAGAAAAGATGATACTTAGATATACATCTCGTAACTAAGTAGGACGTTGGCTTATTAGATATTAATCACCAATTTATAGTTTGATGTGTCACATCCCCGGTGTCTCAAATAATTGCTTCTCATGTATATTCTGTGTCAAGTGGACTATTTCTTTCCTGACCTAGATCAGACTCAGATCTAGGTCTGCTTGTCAGGGACACATCATCATCCCTGCCTTGTTCTTCATTTCATCTAGACTCTATAGTCTGATGAATCTCAGTCTCCTCTATCTCCCTAGTTCTCCATTTTCCTCCCTCCACATCTTTGTTTTTGTTTGTGTCATCTTCCTATCTATTTTTTGAGTCTTTTAACCATGGTTATACTGGGACTCTGGTTCCTAGTATCCTAGTTGATGTGGGTTTCCTCTTCTCTATGTTTCCCATCTCCACTATAACTCTTGATTACCCCATGCCTAGGGCTTATGGCCTATAAATATGAACCCAATCTTATCTGGTGCACCTACAAGAACCTGATACACCATATGGTCTTCCATATATCTATCGTGCTTCCGATCACTTATTATCATCGTATTGCCAACCTAGATTGAGTTTGACCACACACTAGAAGTTGTCGCAACCCCCTCTGATCATCTCCATCACCTTTTGTGGCCCTACAGAGATCCTAGAAGCACCACTTGGGATGATTTTTGATAATTCTCACCTTCTCTTTGCTAAATTTGATGATATGTCATTCTGAGTTTGCAATATGAATTGTTGGTCTGGTTGCATGCTTTGAGTGGTTTGTCTTGCTGTTTAACCCACTTGAGACTGCATTTCCTCTCAACTATTTTGATTCCTTTGTTTTACTCATTTTATGATTCTTGTATCTTTGGTTGGTGATGGCGAGCCTACCTTATGGGTTAAATGTGACCAGGGTTGGTACGAAGAAGCTCCCATCTTCTCCCTGAGGTTAATCATGGAGGTAGCAACAAGTATGTCTACTACATGCTTCATGACCATCTTTTTGGGGTTGACAAGACCGATAGAGGTCAATGAATCAGGTGCCACCCTTTGATGACTCTTCTCTTCGTCAGAGCTCAAGATTTGAATTCTATTTTGGTGTGCTATCATTTGTGTTTCTCTTGGGAGAAGGAAGAAACAAAGAAGATGACACACTGCTTTAATACTGATTTGCCCCAATTCTAAATTTTTTCATCATGCTTACTATGGATAATATGGTATTTCTGCCCCTAATTTCAATTTAATCATGTTTTGCTTTGATCTTTGGTAAATGATCTACAGTGCCCTCTCAAGAATCGAGGTTGATTCATGATGCGAGGGCATCACAATCCTTTGATTTTATTTCTTTCTCATGAATTTCAATAAATAGTTATATCTTAGATAACTCATAAATAATGCTTTGGTTATCAAAATCATGTAAAAATATGTTCTAGAATTAGAAAAATAAGATCTATCCGATGGTGTTGTTTTTATCACCTAAATCAACTTGTAGTAAAATTCGATATTTTAGGATGATAATACACACTCTAATTAATGATCTATATATCTAATGTGTTATTAGTGCATAATCTGGATCTAGGGCCTGGACTGTGACTTTTTACACACATCATTGAGATATGTTGTATCCCTCTGAGCCAATATTGGGCAATTGTTCTACTTTCTCTCTCGACCTAATTTGAAGGATATATGTGAGTCTCTCCACTGAGATCTATTTCAATTCTTTTGAGACTCTCGTATTGAAATCAGTTCTATATTAACACTGCTCAGTTGGTATTGCAATTTGACATCTAAGATTTGTAATCTTGTTCATGCTATCTCTAGTTGAACCTTAATTGGTTGTTTTGATCTATGGTGTGCTATTCGTACACTGAAACCCTAATTTGCTCATGATAGAGTTCTATGATCTGATGTTCCACTTTTAATTGGACAATATTATGTACACAAATATCACGAATACACTTTACTTGCCTCTACAATGCATCCTTGTTGATTCAATACTACTAGGATTTTATAATATGCTTTGGTTATTGGGTTATGAGCCCTTTATGTTTTGGTATGGAGGTCATGTGCCCCATACTCGAGTTTTGGGCCCAACTTTATATATTTTGAAGTCTGGTAATGTACCATGCTCTATCACACATAGGGTTATGTGATGTATCCACCATTGTTTTATTATAGTTCACTAGTGCTATGATTATCTCACCTGCATGTTATTTATTCATTATGTTGATGGGTCATGCATCCTAATTGGTTTTGTGTATGCCTTTAAGACATACTTTATTTTAGTTCATGGCAGGTACATTTATTCATTATAATCTTATTTGAATTTTTTCCTTTGATATCCACTTGGAAGGTACTTTCCTCTTTATTTGGGAAACATTGTTCATATTTGATGTTTTTTGCATATAATTGCTCAATCACTACAAATATGCACATACCACCATTATATGCTGACAACATCCACTTTGTCTTCTCTTGTAGGGTATTCTTTCAACCCCTTATGTAGAGAGCAAAGAGGAGTTGACCAAAGTTGACCAAGACTTATGCAAGAGTAGTTGCTTTTTCTTCGGAGATATATTGAAGTAGTTGATTTACCCTCTGCAATTTATATCCTATAATTCTATTTTATGTAAATCTTGTGTGATGGAGAACAATGATATACATAAACTTTGTAATAGTTAGATTTTTATTTTTTGTTGCTACCCTTGTGGTGAATGATACATTACATACTTGAATTTCAATCTTCTATCCTTTGTAAAAAGTTATTCTCAAATTTGGCATTAGATGATTTTCAATTATATCACATCGAGTAAGTGATTGGATCCCCTCTCAGGTTCCACTCCTTACATGCTTCATCATAGTCAATACCATGAGCTTGTTTGAAACCTTTTTCTACCAATCGTCCTGTGTAGATTTTTACATTACCATCAATGGATGTCTTATTCTTGAAAACCCACTTGCACCCTATGGGGTTTACCCTTTAGGTGGATCCACCAAGGTCCATGTCTTGTTGGTATGCATGGATTTCATCTCAAATTTCATAGATTATAACAATTTCTTAGACTCTAGTCCTTCAATGGCCTCATTTTAGGTTGTTGGTTCATCAACATCAATGACCAACATAGTGTCTTGTTGAGTCAAGAGATGTCAAAATCTCTTAAGGACCCATTTGCATCCTATGGGTTTGTCATTACCATCCATGTCACTCTTCTTCTGGAAGAATCATTTGCATCCTATTGGTTTCACCCCTTCATGTGGATATACTTGGGTCCATATCATATTTGTATACATGGGTTCCATCTTAGATTTGATTCAAGCCATTTCTCAGAATATGGTCCTTCAATAACCTCATTGTATGTTTTTGACTCATCATCATCAATGACCAACACATTGTCTTGTTGAGTCACAACAAATTCAATTTTCTCTAGCCCAAGATGTGCCATACTAATTTGAGTATTTATTATGACACCGAGATACTACATACACACATTTATACTCCAAGAACATATTTGAATCTTCATGATTGGTTTCCATGGCACATGACCCTTTCCTTCATCTTTATAATGGACCATAAGATTAATCATATTCTTGATTATGAAAATTTATCTTTGAAATGACCTAATTCCTCAATTGAATATTTCTCATATAACATTTGATCCATGTTACATTATTTCATAATATGAAGACCTAAACTAGGTCTAGTGCTTAAATCCATTAACTAGAGTCACCATATTTCCTTCATCATTCTAATTTAATTGTCACCTTGTATCGTCAAATTAAATATGAAATTTATACAAATTTGAGGGTACTACAAAAGTATAAATTGCATAAAAGTCCTCTCTACCTTCTTTTTCCCTTAAACACAAATATCATGGAAATTGGATGGACCTTATTCTAATCATAAATCAAACACATATTGATTAATTATGTACTTACTAGGTTCTAAAATTAGGAAGTGACAATTAGCGTGCAAGAAGGAGGCCATTGGAAATTGATTGAAGGCAAATGGAAAATTGAGATTGATTCAATGATAAAGTATTTTGGGTTACGAGTTTCACACCCACAACTTGCATTAAACTTAGATTGATAAATTCTGAGAAAACAAAAAGCAGATAAGGGCATGTGAAGATGTTTCAAGCGCATTAAAAAAATTCAAACTTCCTACAAACTCGTTGATCCTAGTGTTTGTGGATCCTTGCTTGATCAACCCAAAATAACTCTTTCCAATATCCCACATGGAGTTCTTAATGTTTGTTTAGTTGTTTTGAGCCTTGGGGTTGAGATCTCATCGCCCAAGACTAACATTTAGTAAAAATAAGAGATCAGTTTGTTTAAACTGGGATTAAATCAAATAAAACACTATCTAATAGTCATATGTTAGAAATCATATCAGTTTAAGCAACTATGGTGTTACGACCCCACCTCCCGATAACCCCCAATTAAGGGAGACCGAGAGGTCGAAGCCGCACCCATGACTTCCGGATCAAAGGTTCAGCAATTAACCAAGAATAATTATCAAATTTTAACATACTATACTGAAAGCTGTAAGAAAATAAATTTTTGCATACCTTTTTGAAAACTTGGATCTCTAAACTTCTATCCACACAGATACTAATCTATCTAATCCTCCTTTGCACTTTAATTCTCATTTAGTACCACATGTGCCACTTTACTATTTGTTCTTTTCATTGTACCTAAAACACCGACAAACAAAACGTCGGTCAGCCGAAGCTGGTATGTGGGGGAATCAAATAAGGTTCAACTATGTTAACAATGTAATCATTCAATTAATCATTTAACAATCAAGATTACATTTTAATCCATACAACTCAATCCATACATATTCTCTAACTCTGGGCTGTCCCTGCAGTGGACATGGATACCACCTCTCTTTAGGTAATAGAGTCGCATGGCACTACCCGAAGATAGCCCAATATCTAACTCAATGTGACTTGATGGTCCTACCTCAATGGTAGCCATGTACTAAGTCAACCATAGACCTGATGGACCTACCCAATAGGTAGCCATGTACTAGGTCATCCATAGACCTGATGGACCTACCCAATAGGTAGCCATGTACTAGGTCTTTCTCTAACCTGATGGACCTACCCAGAGGTAGCCATGTACTAGGTTAGCTATAATGCCACAGAGAGAACCAAGATATGAGTTTGTAGGCATATATTCTTTGTGATAGTCATAGCCACATTATAGTTTGCAATATGAACATCCAAACAGTTTAGTTGCATTCAATGCGATTAAACATCCGAGAATCCATTGGGAAACTAAAGCGGTTACTCATAATTAACCACATACCTATCTTGGAGATCTCAAGCAACAATTTATCCAAATCCAACTAGATGTCCAATCAAGCAAGCCAATCAATCAATCAAGCAAGCAAACATTAATCCTGAAAACATGCATAATGTCTAATTGTCACAAGCATATCCCAAACAACTCCTTATTGACTTGGGACACCTTTCTAAGGTTTCTAAGTCTCATTAGGATGCATAAGGGTTTCTTAGATCAATTTCTCAAACTTTATCCATTTTAGGTCAACAAACCCTAAAATACCCTTTTCCATTTATATGAACCTTAATTTCTCAACTATCCATTTTTATAGTCTTTTATACTCAAATTGGCTTAAGGTAATCATATCCCTATTTATTCATGGATTTGAACCATTAAAACAATTAAAAGACACATTCATCTAAATTAGGGTTTTCAAGCTCATTAGTGCATAATCATGCACGAAACCCTAAATTAAACCAAATATATAAAAAGATCATCTTTTTAAATCCTATTCTCACTTTTATTAACAACGGGTTAATTTCATCTTGAATTATCTAAATAATGTCATTAAGACTATTTACCATCAAATCTAAGGGTTTTCCCTTAATTAAAACACTAAAGATGATAACTTTATGTACTTTTCCAATTTCAAGCATATAAACTGTAAATTAGACTAATCATATGCAAAGTTCTTCCTTTTTGTACCTTTTTACATTTAACAGGTTAACATCAACTTTAATGATCCATTAAACTCTACTAACTACAATAATCATCTCAAAGTAGAGTTTCTTAATCATTAAAGTATTAAAGATGATTACTTCCATTAATTTTCGGATTGCAATTAGAATCAGACTTCAAACATAATTTCTTTGGGTTCCTCTCGTTCTGAGGATCAATTTTCATATAAAACTTGTTTTAATCCGAGCTACAGATAGTTAACTACGATTTTTGCAAGGAAAAGTACCTCTTGGACAATCCGAGATTGCCACGTCGCCAAGTCCCATGCACACGGCTTGCTTTAAAACATTTCAAAATGTCATGATTGCCCTCACTTATCCATCCGGCCCCAGCACCACATAGAGGGTAGAAGCATCAAATGGCGTCCGGGCTTCTTCAACCTCGGGCCGCCCTAGCTACGACTCGCACAGCCTTTCCTTCCTCTTCCTGGACCCGAGAGCCCCCGACGACCACTCCATTGGCTCCGCCGTTCATCGTCGTCCCCCACTCACCTTTGACCCCTGGCCAGGATGGCCGGGACAGGTCCGACGGAGCTGCACTTTGCGGCCATTCAGTGCAGCAGTGCGACTGCTATGCATCGACCCTTAGAGCATGGCGTCGCTGGCTAGACCAACCGATGGCTTCGTGGCACGTCCAGATCCATTGCCAACCCATCTGGGTGCCCCGTTGCTCCAGGTTCATGGCGTTTTCTTCTTCTGGGGTTTAAGGACAAAGACAAGGAGGAAGAAGGTAGGGAAAGGAGAGTGTATTACATGGAATTTCCCTTGGAACTCGATCTTGAGAGTCTACCCTTTATATAGGGTGAGGAAAGGAGACTTAGGTCGGCTATTCATGAATCTGAGTGTCCTTTTCCAAGTAGGAAGTCAATTCTTCCTAAGAGAACTAATATTCTCTCTCTTCTTTATCCTTGGTTAAATTCTATTATATGGATATTAGGAAATTCGAAATTCCCTTTCCCTTATTTACTTTATGGTTGCTTTTTAATTCCTTGGCATGAATTCCTATTTTCGTTATAGAAAATATCATCCTTTTAAACAATACCACATATCATTAATAAAGCAACACATTATCCTCTTATTTTGCCTTTTTAGTATTTTCTCTTTCTTTCCTCTTTATTGGGACTCCTTGGATCCCAAGATACTCCATTATGTCGAAATTCTCTTTATTTGATACTTATTATCCTTCTAGATGCATCATTATGCATTATTTCACATTATCTTGTTTATTTCTCATTTAAACATCTCTTTTTGAGGATTTCTTTTTATTTCTCTTTTATTTTCCTTATTGGCATTCCTTTTAATATTAACAACCTCATGGATACGAAATTTCCCCAAGAAATCTCATTTATGCCTCTTTCCACTCGGTTTCCACATTTTATCATTATTTTCAATTTATTTCTTAATAAAGAAATACTTAATTAATCTTTTCTTCTCTTATTGCTTTCTTTTTGCAACCTTGGACTCCTTGGTACCCAAGGAACCCAAGAGGCACGAAATCCTCTTTGGATTTGCCTTCTAGAGGTTTCCACATATTTCTTTTTCTTCAAAATTCAATTATCCATTTACTAATTGAATTTCGTTGTTATTTGGGCCCAATAGCCAATAAAGCCCACAACACAGACATCAAGGCTATTGTAAATAAAATCCATATATTCAAAACAAATTATACCATTCTTTGTTCAATTATCCTTAATATGAGAAATTGCATTTCTCACCAATTGAACCCAAAAATTGGGGTTGTAACATCCTTCCCCTCTTATAGGAATTTTGTCCTCAAAATCCAATCAAGCAAACAAACAATTCAGGATAAGACTTTTCCATGTCTATTATTGGCCCCTATGTGGCTTTACCGTACTCATGGCGCTTCCAAAGAACCTTTATTATCACACATTCTTTCCTCTGGGTTCACTCACCCTGGCGTCTATAAACTGCACAGGTGTACTCAGGCCATTTTAGCCTCCCTTGGGGCTCACTAGGTTCATTGTTCAGCACATGGTCGGGTTCCTCACATAGTGCTCTGAATTTGACACATGGAACTCATCACACATTACTTTATCCTGAGGGGTATGGTCTTCTCCACCAAACCATGTCAAAAGAACCCATGCATCGGGGACTCAACTCTCTTAGCCATAACTTAGAGGGGTCATATTTTCATGTCACATATTCTCCCACAGTGCACTGCACGTCAGTCTACTTTGCATCTGCTCATGACTATCGTCATCTCTAGGCTCCTTTCAGCCATTACATGATCAAAGCAACTTCATCTACACGCACTGTGGTCCTTTTCTAACCATCATGTGGTCCTTTCACCAACATCACCTTACTGAAGTGGTGACCGACACAACCTCCCTTACAGAGATTCTTATAAATCCGGATACTGGTTATGGTGGTTATCTTCACATCTTTCATAGGACAAAACTGTCTCTAACTATCACCCCAAATCGAGAACATATGCCCTCATCAGACCCTTTAGTCTGGATCATACTAACCATAGTTAGGGGTGATAAACTATACTAACATTGAGTTCTCAATGTACCTACTTCCACCTTTTGGAAGGGAACCTTTAGGTCAAACTCAAGAACCTTTGAAATCGCTTCATGGTGTAGTTGAACTATCTCTCTCATGGGTAGTTCAACTAGATCTGTCTCTTAACCGAACTCTTCCTTTCTCATATTATCTAGGTATGGCGACCTACCATAACCCATATTGTATCTCGACCTTCTTTGGCCCAGGGAAGACCTATCACAACATCCATAGTGTTGAGTCCCAGTCCCTCTCAGGGACTCTTTCGTCCTATATATCGATACACTGGGTTACTGGGGTTTGTCTTTTACCTCCTGGCTTGCATGGCCATAAACCACATGCAACTTCATCTTAAGCATCCAAAGTGCTATTGCCTTTTTCCACGGTGTATGGTGATCTTCAATTATGATTTCCTGTATGTCCTGATTCTTCAAGATTGATTCCTCTGAAACCCTAAACCACTCTAGTCGGGGTTTCATCACCTTGTTTTCCAAAGAAGTGTATCTGAGGTTCTACCACCATCCTTTCATTGCATCCAGGACAAGACTGGCTAACCAAACAACCCTTGACCTTTCAACGAATCTTGTTACATCTGATTGTTATCCAACGCCTCTCCTTTTCAAGCTTAGGGTTAGCCAAACAACCTCTTCTAGCTTCTAGTCAAACAAGTCAGATGTATCTCAACCAGATCATCCATTACCACTTCACATTCTTAGGTATTAGGTAACATTGAAGACATACACTTCCATGCATTTCACTTATCCTCTTCTTCATTAAGAACACTCTCTGATTTCATCATCATGGTGATCAAACTCAACATGGTATAACTTGTAAGTTCTAATAGCTTATGATAAAAACTTCCTCATAAGGTGACTACCTCATTCCTTTTAGTGTTTGCAAACCATCCATGTATCATTCACTTTACCATGGTAGGTTATCTTCTCTATCCCCATTCCTTGTGGCAACGTTCCAACCTACATCATCTCTTATCCTTGGTGTATGGCATGCGTAATGTCCTATCTCTCACCCCCATAACAAGAGGAAATAAGCATTTGGCTGCAGTCCAAATACAGATTTCTTCCTGTTCCAAGAGTAGAGATGGTACATCCCACCTTGACAATACACCTTTATATCTAAGTTGCAACGTTCCACATATGTCTCTACATCACAGACATCATGATATCAAACAAGTCTTGAACCTACTGAGGTTTAGATCCTTGGTCATCTCCTCTAGGTCTATAGGGTACCGACTCTTTTGGGGTCATCCCTCTTCCCTCATGCATCAAGCGAGTGCCCTACTCATCTGCCCTTTGGGTCCCATGAGTTCATGAAGGTGATCAATCTCCTAACCCATGGCCCTCAGACAATGATAGCTGTTACCTCCCGACCCTATGGTCATGTGCAACTAGGGAATTAGGCAACTCCTACTTTCATCGGTCTAATCCCTACCTGACCCTAGGATAGACTTAGGATTCTCCATTATAGTACATGTTCACTTAGAACCTTACCCAAGTCTTCATCATCTCTCTTTCTGCATTCATGGGCTGGCTCCCATCCTTTCATAGGGATCATGGCAGCCTTCCTACCTTGGTCAAACCCCATATCGGTTACCTCCATGGTAACACATTCATATGCAATTAGAGATGGATATCTATGGGTCTAGAGGTTCATTCTCATACCATGTACTTTTCACTTAGCTTCTCAAGATCCTATGAAACTTCTTTAGGTTACCTTAAACCAACAAAACTGATATACACCCTACCAAAGGGGTCCCTCTCCCAGGATGGGAGGAAAACTATCTCTTGTCAACAAGGTCACAAAAGCTCTTAGGTCTAGGGTTTACATCCACACAAGCCTACTTAACCCTAGCAAGCTATTAAGGCACAGTAGATCACCTACCGAACCATGCTAGGTCATGCTTGTCCGCTTTCCTTCATGCCGGATCAAGATCACACCTTACCTAGCTTGTCATCAACCTAGTTGTGAGGGGTTCACCAAACACACCTTAAACTTAAGGGGCTTCCTCCTTTCCTCTATACATGAGGAGTACCATGCTCGAAACTATAGCAACTTAATTCTCGTCATGAGCATTAGGTACACCACTTCCCCTCTTAGGCCTAGGAACCCTAGGTTCACTTGTAGGTGTCCCACTACATGCTCTATCTCTTAACTACGAACCAAGCATGCAAAAAGGCACGACATGCACTTCTTTTCATCCTTCAACTCGAGCAACACTTAGGGTTGGGTCCTCCAAGACATCATCATCTTCCAAGGATCGATCATGAGGCAACCACTATCATCCATTGTTCAGGGTTTTAGGCTTCCAACCTTCTTGCTGGGTTTCCTACTCATCCAACCTCACCATTAGAGGTTCTATTCTTCATGAAGGATCAACCTCAAGGCATGCCCTACATGGGTGAAGCCTAGGTTCGAACTTATGTTTGCTCAAGATCATCCATAACCCTTTGTGCTCCCTCATGATTCTTCATCTAGGGTTTCATCCTACTGTTAGCACCATGACATGCCCTAGGTGCCATACCCTACTTGCACAAGCCCATAGGGTTTCTAAGGTCCTTCAATAACATCATCATCTAAGGATCTATCCTTTACCCTAACATGCACGACCCTTCCCAGGGTTGGGTTGCCAAAGGTGCTAGGTCACCCATGGATCATATGGCATCCCAAAGGCATGTCCTTTCAAACACTAGGTCCAACTCATCTCTCTCTAACCTTCACTTAGGGTTAGGGTTAGCATCATCCTCAGAGGATGTGCCAGGTCTCTACTTGCAATGGAGATCTCTATCTCCAAGACTAACTTATCCTCCTGACAAGAAGGTCTAGTCCCAGGTCTCTTCTGAGGACATGACAACTTATGTCATATGACCTAAGCATGTATCTATTCTTTAGTTTGTGCTTAATCTATTAAGCTTATGTCCATGACATCTTATTTAAATGCCTTTCATTAATTTGGCGGAGGATTTCTTAAACCTTATTAACCTTACCCATACCTCAAGAGGGTGAGGAGAAGAAAGAAAAACCCTAATCCTTGAGGTCCTTATTAGAATTTTGTGATGAGAAGGGATGAATACGATGAGAAGTCCTAAAGGTATCTTATTTCGATTCATACCCTAAGACTTTGTCCAGAGAGTCACACGGATCCAGGAGTCCTCGTATTCCGACTAGCGGTGAGGAGGAAAATATTGCCAGCCCCCGGTCGTGATCCTTTTCTAGACACCTCCGTCTTTCGGATAATCCTCTAATAACTCCCTTGGGTTCTATGGAGTTTGTAAAATTTAATAATTATTAATGGTTAAATGAGGAACCTAGGCTCTGATACCAAATGTTACGATCCCACCTTCCGATAACCCCTAATTAAGGGAGACCGAGAGGTCGAAGCCGCACCCATGACTTCCGGATCAAAGGTTCGGAAATTAACCAAGAATAATTATCAAATTTTAACATACTATACTGAAAGCTATAAGAAAATAAAATTTTTCATACCTTTTTGAAAACTTGGATCTCTAAACTTCTATCCACACAGATACTAATCTATCTAATCCTCCTTTGCACTTTAATTCTCATTTAGTACCACATGTGCCACTTTACTATTTGTTCTTTTCATTGTACCTAAAACACCGACAAACAAAACGTCGGTCAGCCGAAGCTGGTATATGGGGGAATCAAATAAGGTTCAACTATGTTAACAATGTAATCATTCAATTAATCATTTAACAATCAAGATTACATTTTAATCCATACAACTCAATCCATACATATTCTCTAACTCTGGGCTGTCCCTGCAGTGGACATGGATACCACCTCTCTTTAGGTAATAGAGTCGCATGGCACTGCCCGAAGATAGCCCAATATCTAACTCAATGTGACTTTATGGTCCTACCTCAATGGTAGCCATGTACTAAGTCAACCATAGACCTGATGGACCTACCCAATAGGTAGCCATGTACTAGGTCATCCATAGACCTGATGGACCTACCCAATAGGTAGCCATGTACTAGGTCTTTCTCTAACCTGATGGACCTACCCAGAGGTAGCCATGTACTAGGTTAGCTATAATGCCACAGAGAGAACCAAGATATGAGTTTGTAGGCATATATTCTTTGTGATAGTCATAGCCACATTATAATTTGCAATATGAACATCCAAATAGTTTAGTTGCATTCAATGCGATTAAACATCTGGGAATCCATTGGGAAACTAAAGCAGTTACTCATAATTAACCACATACCTGTCTTTGAGATCTCAAGCAACAATTTATCCAAATCCAACTAGATGTCCAATCAAGCAAGCCAATCAATCAATCAAGCAAACATTGATCCTGAAAACATGCATAATGTCTAATTGTCACAAGCATATCCCAAACAACTCCTTATTGACTTAGGACACCTTTCTAAGGTTTCTAAGTCTCATTAGGATGCATTAGGGTTTCTTAGATCAATTTCTCAAACATTATCCATTTTAGGTCAACAAACCCTAAAATACCCTTTTCCATTTATATGAACCTTAATTGCTCAACTATCCATTTTTATAGTCTTTTATACTCAAATTGGCTTAAGGTCATCATATCCCTATTTATTCATGGATTTGAACCATTAAAATAATTAAAAGACACATTCATCTAAATTAGGGTTTTCAAGCTCATTAGTGCATAATCATGCACGAAACCCTAAATTAAACCAAATATATAAAAAGATCATCTTTTTAAATCCTATTCTCACTTTTATTAACAACAGGTTAATTTCATCTTGAATTATCTAAATAATGTCATTAAGACTATTTACCATCAAATCTAAGGGTTTTCCCTTAATTAAAACACTAAAGATGATAACTTTATGTACTTTTCCAATTTCAAGCATATAAACTCTAAATTAGACTAATCATATGCAAAGTTCTTCCTTTTCATACCTTTTTACATTTAACAGGTTAACATCAACTTTAATGATCCATTAAACTCTACTAACTACAATAATCATCTCAAAGTAGAGTTTCTTAATCATTAAAGTATTAAAGATGATTACTTCCATTAATTTTCGGATTGCAATTAGAATCAGACTTCAAACATAATTTCTTTGGGTTCCTCTCGTTCTGAGGATCAATTTTCATATAAAACTTGTTTTAATCCGAGCTACAGATAGTTAACTACGATTTTTGCAAGGAAAAGTACCTCTTGGACAATCCGAGATTGCCACGTCGCCAAGTCCCATGCACACGGCTTGCTTTAAAACATTTCAAAATGTCATGATTGCCCTCACTTATCCATCCGGCCCCAGCACCACATAGAGGGTAGAAGCGTCAAATGGCGCCTGGGCTTCTTCAACCTCGGGCCGCCCTAGCTACGACTGGTGTAACCTTTCCTTCCTCTTCCTAGACCCGAGAGCCCCCGACGACCACTCCATTGGCTCCGCCGTTCACCGTTGTCCCCCACTCACCTTTGACCCCTGGCCAGGATGGCCGGGACAGGTCCGGCAGAGATGCACTTTGCGGCCGTTCAGTGCAGCAGTGCGGCTGCTATGCATCGACCTTTAGAGCATGGCGTCGCTGGCTAGACCAACCGATGGCTTCGCGGCACGTCCAGATCCATTGCCAACCCATCTGGGCGCCCCGTTGCTCCAGGTTCATGGCGTTTTCTTCTTCTAGGGTTTAAGGAAAAAGACAAGGAGAAAGAAGGTAGGGAAAGGAGAGTGTATTACATGGAATTTCCCTTGGAACTCGATCTTGAGAGTCTACCCTTTATATAGGGTGAGGAAAGGAGACTTAGGTCGGCTATTCATGAATCCGAGAGTCCTTTTCCAAGTAGGAAGTCAATTCTTCCTAAGAGAACTAATATTCTCTCTCTTCTTTATCCTTGGTTATATTCTATTATATGGATATTAGGAAATTCGAAATTCCCTTTCCCTTATTTACTTTATGGTTGCTTTTTAATTCATTGGCATGAATTCCTATTTTCCTTATAGAAAATATCATCCTTTTAAACAATACCACATAATTAATTAATAAAGCAACACATTATCCTCTTATTTTGCCTTTTTATTATTTTCTCTTTCTTTCCTCTTTATTGGGACTCCTTGGATCCCAAGATACTCCATTATGTCGAAATTCTCTTTATTGGATACTTATTATCCTTCTAGATGCATCATTATGCATTATTTCACATTATCTTGTTTATTTCTCATTTAAACATCTCTTTTTGAGGATTTCTTTTTATTTCTCTTTTATTTTCCTTATTGGCATTCCTTTTAATATTAACAACCTCATGGATATGAAATTTTCCCAAGAAATCTCATTTATGCCTCTTTCCACTCATTTTCCACATTTTATCATTATTTTCAATTCATTTCTTAATAAAGAAATACTTAATTAATCTTTTCTTCTCTTATTGCTTTCTTTTTGCAACCTTGGACTCCTTGGTACCCAAGGAACCCAAGAGGCACGAAATACTCTTTGGATTTTCCTTCTAGAGGTTTCCACATATTTCTTTTTCTTCAAAATTCAATTATCCATTTGCTAATTGAATTTCCTTGTTATTTGGGCCCAATAGCCAATAAAGCCCACAACACAGACATCAAGGCTATTGTAAATAAAATCCATGTATTCAAAACAAATTATACCATTCTTTGTTCAATTATCCTTAATATGAGAAATTGCATTTCTCACCAATTGAACCCAAAAATTGGGGTTGTAACATATGGCTATGGGGCTACTCCCCATGCCCGATATAGGAAGCTACTCCAAATTCATGGAAGTAATAGAAGGAACAAAGGAAGAAAGAACATGATTGATAGACTAGTAGAAGATAAGAATCATGGATGGACTCTGATCTAGTGACAATTAAAAGACTTCTCTTCTTAGTTTCTTGTACACTGCACTAGAAGACCAAGAAAAAATTGAAACTAGAATTTCATTAAAGAAGAAGAGTACAATCATACAAAATTTCCCAATGCAAGAATGTAAATAAGCACTTGAAACTAAAGCGTGGCATGGTAATGGTATATAACCAAATAGACAATATACATAAGGAAAACTGTTGCAGTTGGTACTTTTGAGTGTAGACATTTTCTTTCTGTATTCTCATTTGGGAATGTAGGTTACCATGCCACTATTGAATAATACTTTAGTGCGATAGAAGACAATGACAAATATATTTGATTTGGTAAAGAAATATCATAAATACATTTGTCTCATGCAATGAAAGTTCGATAGTTTTTTTGTTGAAATTGGGAATAGAGAAGGCTTTCCACTAATTTAACATCACATATTTGACTTTGAACAAATGCGATTGTGTTTATAAGATGCACATGATATATAGTCTGACACACTTCATCATTTTTTTGGAGCAAATTTTCTTTTTCCTTTCTTAGATGTGCAATACATTCTTCAAGATTTTCACAAGAAAGCTTTTGCGGCTGCTAATCTGGAAGACAAAAGTGCATTGTTAATATTAAAATGCTTTCTTTGTGGAGTCTACCCTCCTTTTATAGGGGAAGAATGGGTGGAAACCCTACAACAAAATTGGATGGCGACGATATAGAAGTATGTATGCAAACCATGAGTCGATCGACTCGGATGTTGAGTCACTTAGTTTGCTTTCATGAATGCGTGAGTCCAGGGGAGCAGGTCAAAATGCTAAAAAGGGGTGACGGCACGTTGTTGACCAAGACTTGGTCTCCATAGAATTGAGTCGATCTCGCGAAGCATTGAAACACCCAGTTCGGACTTCTAGTCGACCTATATGTGGTATGAGTCGCCTGGTTCAGAAACTGAATTGGCCAATTGTAATGCCTGGGCCCACTGCCCGAGGCTTTAGTAGAGTTTTAGGAATGATAAATGGCCCCACAGACCACCGCTACCCTTAACTGTGCACTTTTTCCTCACTCACACACAACCCAAGGTCAACTTCCCGACTGGTCACCCATCCTAGTACTATTCCAAGCTGAGTACGCTTAACTATGGAGTTCTTTAGTGAAGGGCTTCTAGAAAAGGAGATGTACCTTGGTGGTCACCCATCCTAGTACTACTCCAAGATGAGCACACTTAACTATGGAGTTCATTAGTGATGGGATTCTGGAAAAGGAGGTGCACCTTGGTGGTATGGGTAGTCCAATCATTTCATATAAGATCATTCTATTAGAGGCCTCAAATCCTAGGATGTTACACTAGTTCAGATGATGAATGGAATAGTGAGTAGACAGATCGACACATGAAACAACCGATTTGAGTTCTGGACTGGAGTGGTTTGGGAGAATGAGTCAATCAACTCATGAATTGAATTGCTCAACTCAAGTATTGAGATGCTTGGAAATATGTGACCAGAGTCTCTAGTATTTTGATTTCCAAGTAGTGAAGCAGGCCTTGAGAACATGTGAATGAAGATCGAATATACAAAATATGAGCGAAAATGATAAGGATTCCAATTAATGGGCTAAAAGCAAGTGAATTACAATTATTTATAGACTTTTGGAAAAATTCAGATAAAATCATAGACATAGACTTAAAAGATGTGATGAAAAAGAGGATGAATATGCATTCATTAAAATACCCCAGACTTGAATATTTGCTCGTCCTCTAGCAATAATAAATCAAAAATAATTCCAATTGTACTAACAACATGTTCTTCCCCACTCTCATAGCATTACTTTGTTCCTTACATCCTTTCTTGGTAATGAGACCCAATCTCCTGGAATCACAAAACATAAAATAAAAGTTTTGCATAACTTGTTTCTGTCTCAAGACTTTGCAAAAAAGGTGGGTTTCATCTCTCTTTTTTCACTTTGACACTCCCTCATTTCATGTAAGTTTTGTACAAGGATAGAATTTTGAGTGAATTGTTTGGCCATTTGTATTCCCTTGTGTAGTAAAACATAGTAAATGAGGCATGAAAGGGAACAATCTCTCCTTTATTTGACTTGAGATATTTTAATTTATGGACTGTAGTTACATTGACCACATTTTTTCAGTGTGCACTTTGGAATCTTTTGATGGTACACCCCTATTAGATTTACGAGGGGTATGCAAATTGAGAGAGGGGAGAAGATGATGACACTGTGGACTTTGGGTTTGGCATGAGGTTGTTTGAATTTACTTAGTGTTTGCAAAGTAGAGGGGAAGGAGATGGTAGAAGAAGGTGTAGAAAAAGTTGGACATGTGCATCTTATATATTTGAAATATTTTTCTTTTGGAGTATCATGGTATTAGTTTGATTCTTCCTATTACTTCATTATACAAGGGATTAGGGTTGTACATTGGTCCAAACCCAGACCAGACTGGACCAAGATCGGACCGGACCGAGACCTTGGATCGAGGACCAGACCGAACAAGAACCAGTGCGATCCAAGACCATACCGACAAATGTATGGAACAGACCGGGACCCGACTAAGACCGGATCGACTAAACTTGTTTCTAGTTTAAAAAATGCAAGAATCATATCTTGACGTAATTAGTATCTTTCTTTCACTACTTTTAGTAAGAAAATTCAAAATATAATGAATGTAATTTATTTATATGCTTTTGTACTTCCATATGTTTGATGTAACAATCATTATTCTCATTTTATGTGAACATACATTTATTCATAAGCATGCTAGGGTAGCCAATTATTTTTTTTTTAAAAACTATTTGTATGTGAAAATAGCTATGTAATTAATAGTTATCAAACACGGTGATATGAAAGTGGTGATATGAAAGTTAAATTACCTACTTAACTCCATCACTTCTTTTCACACCATATTCTAACAAGCATTTACTTCCAATCTTAGAGTAATAATTATTCTAACAAGTTATGAGTAATTCAATATTTATATATTTGACCATCATGTACTCTATTCCCAACATCTCTTCACAAACCTTAGTACTAATATAAACATTTATTGTATTTAATTCATAATAGGAAGATATTGTTTTATGTTATTCGGCTCAATCGGTCCAAACCAATTTGAACAAGTTTTTATACAGACTGGACTAAGGATAGGAATTTTAGAAAATAGAGGACCGAGGACCACACCAAAATGAAAGTCAATCCAGGACCGGACCGGACCGGACCGGACCAGACCAGACTGAGTTTGAAAATAGAGGACCGAGGATCAGACCAAAATGAAAGTCAGTCCAGGACCAGACCAGACCGGATAGTCGATCTGGTCCAGTCCATCAGTCTGGACCAGTATATGTACAATTCTACAAGGGATATGACATGATATTATTCATTTTAAAATAAATAAAAAAACATTTATGTTTGATTCCTATCAATTCAATAAGGCTTTCCAACATTTTCAAGGAGTAATGCTAATTGAGATCCTACATGACATGGTGAGCTCTAATCATGGAAATTTTGTAAAAATGATTTACATGGAAGCTTTATTGCATTCAAAAAGGAAAGGACACATTGGTACAAAATGTCTATTCATTTGGCTAGTTAGATAAGGGTCATTCCCCATCATTAAGGAACAAAAGGTAAACTAAAGACTAAGAAATGTAAACTAAAACTGCATGAAAGCAAAAATGTCAGGATAGGTATGCTGATAAAGGAATATAAGGGGGTGGAATCAGTACATATTGCCCACACCCACCCCATATTTTGAATTTTGCTCATCTTGAGCAAATCCCAACTATGATATGGAGAAAAAAGAATCAATGAGGTGGTGGAGGGGTTTGGTTGAACTAGAAGAATGATATGAAACTAGAGTAAAGATAAGAAAGAATGTGCAATAAACAAAACAAAGTGAAACAAAAGGAGATGTTGGGTTTCCTCCCAATGAGCGTCTAGTTTTACATCGAAGGCCTGATGTGTGTGCTCAAGAATTTGATTCAAGCTCCAAGTTGAGTGAGGGTGGAGGCTCGTTCAATTCTAAATCTTCAGGAACAAGGAGGCATTGTGCTCCTGGTCCCATGAAGTCTTCAATAGTGACATATCACTTAATTCTATGTTTGTTTACCAAAAATTCACCCTTCCATTTATCCCAAATAAGTAAAGTACCATGTGGATAAGCACACTTTACAATATAGGGTCCATACCATCTAGACTTGAGTTTTCCAAAAGAGAGCCTCAATTTGGAATTATAGACTGGGACTTGGTCACCCTCTTGAATGTATTTTCTCTTAATGTGGCCATCATGCCAATATTGGTTTTATCCTTGTAGATCTTGGAATTTTAATAGGTTTTCATCCTAAGTTCCTCTAATTCATACACTTGGAGGAAATGATTTCACCAGCCGTCGCTAAATCAAAATTAAGAGTTTTGATGGCCCAACTGGCCTTATGTTCCATTTTTATAGGGATATGACATGATTTCTTGTAAATGAAATAGAAAGGAGTGGTTCCTAAGGGAATTTTGTAGGTGGTTCTATATGTCCACAAGGCATCATTGAGATTCAAAGCACAATCCTTCCTACTGTGGATCACAATTTTCTCCATGATAGATTTTATTTGATAATCTGAGACTTCAACATAGACATTGGTCTGATGGTGATAGGGGGAAGCAACCTTGTGTCGGGCACCATAATTTTTAAACAAGGATTCAAATTTCTTTTCTAAGAAGTGTGATCCTCAATTGGAAATCATGGTGCAAAGCACCCTGAAATTAGGGAAAATGGTATCTTTGAAAAATATTATGACGGGATTTGAGTCACTAGTTTTAGTGGGGATGACTTCTACCCATTTTGAGACATAGTCGATAGCCACAAGGATATAGGTATACCCACAAGAAGAGGGAAAGGATCACATATAATCCACTCCACAAACATAGAATATTTCTATCTCTTTCCAGGAAGTCATCAATATTTGATATCTCTTAGAAATATTTCTAGTCCTTTGGCATTGATCAAAAGCAAAGACAAACTCATAGGAATCTTTAAATAGTATGGGCCAAATGAAATCAGACTGGAGAACTTTCCTAGCGGTCTTTTGAGAGCTCATGTCCCCTCTAGTGGGGCTAGAATGACATTGTTCAAGAATGTCATGATCCTCTTCCTCAGTGATACATCTACGATAAAGACCATCGACACATAGTTTGAAAAAATAAGGGTCATCCCAATAACAAATCCTAACATCATGCAAAACTTAGCTTTAGAGTGTCCCTTGTATTCAAGATGTAAAGCACATGCAACAAGGTGATTGACATAGTTAGCAAACCACATAATTGGGGATTCAACCTTAAGCAATTGGTCATTTAGCAAAGAGTCATTTATG
Source organism: Alisma plantago-aquatica (assembly GCA_963693085.1). Lineage (NCBI taxonomy): Eukaryota > Viridiplantae > Streptophyta > Magnoliopsida > Alismatales > Alismataceae > Alisma > Alisma plantago-aquatica. Next base: position 668,989,597 of record OY856414.1, read on the forward strand.
GGAATTCCATCATCATGACATAGACTCAGGCAGATAAGATGGATAGCAACAATATTTTCTAATCCCTTTTTTCAAGGATATCTAAGTTAAATTCCTAACATAAAGGATCCAACAAATGAGTTTGAGTTTAGCATCTTTCTTGGGCATAAGGTAACAAATAGCAGTGTGGTTAGCGTACTCAATATCCTTAGACCCAACTAGACATGACCAAAAATTGTCGAATGCATAAATGATGGCTAGCATTTATTTTTTAATAGTCATGTAGTTCCTATGTGCATCATCTAGATTTTTGGACGCATAGTACATGACATGATGATTTTTAATAAACTTGCTATCCTAGGATGGCTCACACCACATAATCACTGATGTCACATATAATCTCCAAAGGTATGAACCAATCTGGCATGCAGATAATGAGAGTGAAAGTGAGAGCTACTTTTGGACTATTGAAATTGGTCATGCAAGATCCATCAAAGTCAAAAGCAATTTTTTCTAGAGGAGGTTGATGAGAGGTTTGGTAATTTTTTAAATGTCACAATTAAAGTGTCAGTAGAATCCAACGTGCCCAAGAAAGGCACATAAGTCCTTGATAGAAGTCAGAGGTGGAACTTTGTGATAACTTCAATTTTGGCTTTATCAACCTCTAGACCTCTGTTACTCACTCTATGTAACATACTAGATCTCGAACCCTCCCCTAGAAGTTTGAAATTTTGGGATTAGCCAATCAAAGATGAACCTTAGTAAGCTAATGCATGTAATTATGCCAATAATGTAACATAAAAGGTGTCACAAGTATTATATAGAGGGTAACATAATAAATCTTGATTAATAATCATACAAGACACATATGGAGATAATAAGAATATAATTTGTTGAATAATGAACTAATGGTCCATATGACATATCTCATAAAAACAAGTCCCAAAAGTAAAATCTAAGTCTAAAATCGTGTTTATTGGGTCCCAATTGCCTTAGGAGTCAAGTTTCACATTATTCACATTATAATAATTAATTTAATTCATTTAGGAAAGAAAATATCTAAGTTTTCCCCCAAAATATCCAATAAAATAATAAATGACTCTAAAAGAGGAAAATAATCTTGGATTCGTGATCTACACATTAAAATTAATCTTTGCGTGATTTTTCATGTAATTTGGATAATCTTTAATATACATGTGAAATCAGGAGAGAGAAAGTGTGTAGAACCTTCAAAATATTAAATAATTATACAAACAACTCCAACATGTAAAATTGATGGCAATTCCATATCCAACACATTAAATATGACTTGTGTGTGAAGTTTCAAAAAATTTGAATAATCCTAATGTTATTAATGAAGGAGGAAAGAGAAAATAAGATTTGATCTATTTAACCAATGAAAAGTTTTCAAAAGGAAAAACTAAGTGTATAATTAGAATCTAAATGCTTTAATTGGCCTCTGTGCAAAATTTTACCTAATTTGGATAATGTTTGAACCCTTAAAAGAAGAAAGAGAAAAAGGAAATTAATGTAATGTCACTTTATTAAATTAATTTGATTTTGTCATGCTGTCACACGCCTTGATTTCTATTTCGACTATACGCTTGATCTGGACCATTTGAATTTTGATCTGACAGCTCTAGAGTGATCTCCTACCTTGATTAGGAGTCTGACCAGCTGTGAACAGTACCCAAAATCCTCTCTTCTACCGTTCTCTCTCCTCATGCATCAGTTTCTTGAGATTTCTTCGTCGTTGGTTTCCTATTTTGATTCCAACCCTAATGACCCTAAGATTGGAACCTGACACCCTATATATATGAAACCCCCAAAAACCAGTTCCCCATCTATTTTCACATACGAGTGTTCATCGCTTCCTCTCCTTGTACGATTGCCCATAAACGATCATCAATCCTTCTCTCTGTCTCCTCCGGTCCCAATTTGGTCAAGGCTAGCCTGGAGCATCCGGACCTGGTTGCTTTTTTCTCCAGTGACCTTGCTACAACCCAGCCTCCATAGCTATCTTTGGTACAATTGCCACTGCGGTAAGCATCTTCTGTTCCCTCTGATTCATTTCCCTTCTTCTATGAGCCCTAGTTTGCTCTGTATGATTAGGTCCTATAGCCACGTTTTTAAACAATGATGGTGTTCAATTTCTTTGGTCATCTGGTGTCCTCTGAACCTACAGAGCTTGTGCATGTCTCCATATTTCTTTGACAAACATTTTGCAGTCTTTATTCACTGAGGAGTTGCAATTTGAGTTGGCTGTGATGACCTCTATTCCGGGCATGGTGTATGTCTGGGTTGGGATTCTGATGGTGTGTGTCGGTTGTTCTTGGGCTCGTTGAGTTTAGACTGGACCTAGGAACTCGAAGACATCTTCAGTTCCCATAAATTCTTCACTGAGATCGTGTTTGATAGGGAGCTTAGTCTCCAGGTTTCTTCACTTTTGGTTTCTCTTGAGGATGAACATTTCCAGGGATGATTTTCCTATCATGCCCTCTCGTTTCCCCTTCTTGTTTGTTTTTCAGTTAGGGGTATTTTGGTAATTTCACATGGCTTTATTGTTTCTTGGTGCACCTGTGATGTGTTTGAGTGGTCGCTGAGTTGGCCGACCCTGATTGGGCCAACTCAGACGCCTGTCCAGCTCTTTCCCTCTCTATCCCTCTTTCTAAAATATCTTGCTACATGTAATTTTATGATTCATCCAATTTTGCAAAATTCATAATAATTCACTCACTGATCAGAAAAATATGGAAAAATACTTGTTGGATTCAAAAAAATGTAAGCTTTCTACTGGTATTAGTTTTTTTGCCTAAGTCTAATGTTATAAAGAGGTTATTTTAATGGATTAATCTAAATAAGTAATTAATTGTAAAATTCATAAGTAAATATTTATAAGTCAGAAAAATAAAATAAAACATGTTTTGGACTCATAATAACCTAAAATAAAATGTGGCATAGTTTTGATAACCTAATTCACACATTAAGAAAAAGGTGGTTTTTAGGATTTGAATAATGTATATGAAATTGACTCAAAATCTACATATATGTTTAATAGGATCTTTGGAGACCTAGACTTTGATCTAGTAGTGACTTTGGACTTTGGACTCTGAAGTTGAGGTATGTTTACATCTCCTATTCTTCCATGTTGAGAAATAACCTATTTTTGTCTTTCTCTTGGTCCTATGGACAGTAGCCTATACACATTGCTCTTATCTTTTGATATCATGGTTCTTGTGTTCTATCTTGTTTGTGGTAATCTTGGATATTCTCTTGACTCTTGTCTTATGCCTTGGTGCATGTTGGTCTTATATAATTATATGTGCCCACATTGAAATGGATGTTTATATGTTTGTGTTGTTCATTGTGTGATGGCAACATTACATAATCTGACTATAGTTTTTACTTGCCTCTACATTTTACATGCTATGCGATTCAGTAGAACTAGAGTAGTATAAATTACATTGGTTTTTGGGGTAGTATACCCTTGTTACTTATTGAGGAGAGTGGCAGTATCCCATTCTCTATACCCAAGTTTGGTAGTATTCCATTCTCAATTTTATATATTTGGGAGATTGGCAGTATTCCTTTATGTATTAGGTTTCAAGTTTATGAGACTTGGCCGCCTTTGTGTTTATATTGTTCTAGGGCTATGCTTATCTCACATGCATGTAGGTTATTGATGACGAATGTGGGGTGTGTGCCCTACTTTCTTTGTGCCAGTATTGCACAATCTTTATTGTTTTGGTTATGACAAGTATCTTATTTTATAATGTGATGATGATTCCTATCTTTTCTGCCCTTATGGGAAGTCCTTATCTCTTGGATGGGAAGCATTTATTCTTGATGTCCCTTTGGTCAATATATTGCTCAATTTTTCTTTAGTATGCACATACCGGCCTTTTGTTGATGTTTCCTTTTCTTCTCTTCTTTTGTGGGTTATCCTTCCATCCCTAGGTTTAGATCAAGGAGAGGTTAAGCAAGGTGGACTTGGACAACAACCTTCATATCTGAGCTTTTGGGAGACTAAAAGAGGTGGTTAGATAATCCTCATCTAGATCCTTATAGTTTCTTTTGTAACTCACCCATGTGTGGTGTAGTGATGTAAGAGATATCAAGCTTTGTAATAGTTGGATAAATATTTCTTTTCTGCTGCTATTCATTGTATTATGATACATACATGTTGAATGAATTGGTCTCCATCCCTTTGGTGAAAAATTGTATGTGGTGTTTGGTTCACAAGATGTTGCCTTTTTACTTCTAGTAGGGAGTGGTTCCCCTCTGGGATCCCACTCCTTACATCATCGTATCAGAGCCACTAGCAGTCAGTTATCTAAATATTTTAATCTTAATTCCCTTGGGATGTTTACCTTTTTCCATAGGTTGCTTATACCTAGTATGCTTGCCTTGTGTAGGAAAAAATCCTAATGGCGGGAGATAACTTGACGGTTAACAACTAGTACGGTTGCGAGACACCCCAAAATCCTAGGTTTGGTTAGGAGACCCTAGCTTCTTCTAGTACGGGCGTAGTCATCTCTCCACAGTAAGAGTTGGATATGTTTTGACAACTTTTTTCTACTACCATGGTGGGGAAGATGAAAGACCCGTCTGTGCCCAAAAAGCCTAAGGAGTTTTCAATCATGGAATTCATGAAGATGCAACCACCCTCCTTCAAGGGTGAAGGTGAGATAGAAATGGTCGACAAAGTTGATGATTGGGTGTTAGCCATAGAGAGGACTTTGGATGGTATGGCATGTCTTCCACACCATAAGGTTATGTTTGCTTCATATGTTTTAGATGGACTTGCTCGATTTTGGTGGAACAGATAGCAAGGACTTGTGATATCTCCATCATGACTTGGAAGTAGTTTTTGGTGCTTTTTTGTGGGAAGTATATTTGCACTGCTTCCTTGAAGAAAAAGGAAGCTGATTTCTATAGTTTGAAGCAAGGTTCCATGTTAGTGTCTTCTTATGCACAAAGATTTTTGTTGCTTGAGAGATATGCTTCTGGACTTAGTGAAGAATGTAGAGCTGACCTATATCTGCAAGGACTCAACTACAACGTGGGTTGTGCTCTTATCCACAACTGACTTTGACCTTTCAATAGATGGTTGATAAATCTTTGGATGTAGAATCTTACCCTAGGTTACAACCTAGGGAGTTTGACAAGAAGAGGAAGTCCTCTGGTGATGAACAGAAAAGAGACAGTTGTGCTAAGTGTAATAGACCCCATCCTCCTGGGAAGTGTCCCCTTAATAGATATCAACAAGGTTCTTCAGTGATATGTCATTATTGTAATGAAGCTGGACACATCTGACCTCAGTGCCCCAAGCTTCATTCTGGACCAAGTTATGGTCAAGCACCTCCTCAGAATCAGGGCAACAAGAATGGAAATAATGGTAAGAAGCTTGTGGAAAGGAAAGATGGAAGAGTTTTTTCTTTGGATGGTGAAGAAGTTAATGATGATGAACAAGATTAGGATAATCCATAGTTCTATAGTAAGGTTTTACAAGTTATGTTTTGTCTTTTCATGTTTCTTATGTAGTTGAATGTAAGAAGTATAGTTAAACCTTTTGTACCTGAAGTTTAGTTTGATATAATAAGATGAACCCTTTTAAGGGGTGGTGGATAAGTTTGCTTATGTATGTTTTGATTTTGAGGATGAAATTCCTTTAAGGGGTGGTGAGATGTAACATACTAGATCTCGAACCCTCCCCTAGAAGTTTGAACTTTTGGGCTTAGCCAAACAAAGATGAACCTTAGTAAGATAATGCATGTAATTAGGCCAATAATGTAACATAAAAGGTGTCACAAGTATTATATAGAGGGTAACATAATAAATCTTGCTTAATAATCATATATGACACATATGGAGATAATAAGAATATAATTGGTTGAATAATGAACTAATGGGCCATATGAAATATCTCATAAAAATAAGTCCCAAAAGTAAAGTCTAAGTTTAAAATCGTGTTCCTTGGGTCTCAATTTCCTTGGGAGTCAAGTTTCACATTATTCACATAATAATAATTAATTTAATTCATTTAGGAAAGAAAAGATCTAAGTTTTCCCCAAAATATCAAATAAAATAATAAATGACTACAAAAGAGGAAAATAATCTTGGATTCATGATCTACACATTAAAATTAGCCTTTGGGTGAATTTTCATGTAAATTGGATAATCTTAATATACATGTAAAATTAGGAGAGAGAAAGTGTGTAGAACATTCAAAATATTAAATAATTGTATAAACAAATCCAACATGTAAAATTGATGGCAAATACATACCCAACACATTAAATATGACTTGTGTGTGTAGTTTCATAAAATTTGGATAATCCTAATGTCATTAATGAAGGAGGAAAGAGAAAATAAGATTTGATTTATTCAACCCATTAAAACTTTTCAAAAGGAAAAAATAAGTGGATAATCAGAATGCACATGCCTTAATTGGCCACTGTGCAAAATTTTACCTAATTTGGATAATGTTTGAGCCCTTAAAAGAATAAAGAGAAAAAGGAAATTAATGCAATGTCACTTTATTAAATTAATTTGATTTTGTCATGCCGTCACGTGCCTTGATTTCTATTTCGACTATACGCTTGATCTGGACCATTCAACTTTTGATATGATGGCTCTGGAGTCATCTCCTACCTTGAGTAGGAGTCCGACCAGCTGTGAACAGTACCCAAAATCCTCTCTTCAATCGTTCTCTCTCCTTAGGCATCAATTTTTCAAGATTTCTTTGTCGTTGGTTTCCTATTTTGATTTTGATCCTAATGATCCTAAGATTGGAACCTGACACCATATATATATATATATATATATATATATATATATATATATATATATATATATATATGAAACCCCCAAAAACTAGTTCCCCATCGATTTTCGCAGACGAGTGTTCATTGCTTCCTCTCCTTATATGGTTGCCCAGAAACGATCATCGATCGTTCTCTTCATCTCCTCCAGTCCCAATTTGGTCGTGGCTAACCTGGAGAATCCATACCTGGTCGCTTTCTTCTATGGTGACCTTGCTGCAACCCAGACTCCATAGCTATCTTCGGTGCCCTCTGATTCATTTCCCTTCTTTTAATGAGCCCTAGTTTTCTCTGTACAATTGGGTCCTATAGCCACATTTTTACACAACTCCAATGTTCAGTTTCTTTGGTCATCTGGTGGCCTCCGATCCTGTGGAGCTTGCGCCTGCCTCCATATTTATTTGACAAATGTTTGGCCATCTTTATTTGCTAAGGAGTTGTGATTTTGAGTTGGCTGTGATGGCCTCTGTTCCGGGCATGGCAGATGTCTGACTTGGAGTTCTGATGGTGTGTGTCGGATGTTCTTTGGCTCGTTGAGTTTGGACTGAACCCAGGAACTCGAAGACATCTCCAGTTCCCATGAATTGTTCGTTGAGATCATGTTTGATCGAGAGCTTAGTCTCTAGGTTTCTTTGCTTCTGGTTCCTCTCGAGGAAGAACATTGCCAGAGATGATTTTCCTATCATACCCTCTCATTTCCCCTTCTTGTTTGTTTTTCAGATAAGGGTATTTTGGTAATTTCACATGGATTTATTGTTTCTCAGTGCACCTGTGATGTGTTTGAGTGTCCATCGAGTTGGCCAGCCCTGATTGGGCCAACTCAGACGCCCGACCCACTCTTTCCCTATCTTTTCCTCTTTCTAAAAGATCTTGCCACGTGGAATTTTATGATTTGTCTAATTTTGCAAAATTCATAATAATTCACTCACTGATTAGAAAAATATGGAAAAATACTTATTAAATTCAAAAAAAATGTAAGCTTTTTATTGGTATTGGTTTTTTCGCCTGAGTCTAATGTTGTAAAGAGGCTATTTTAATGGATTAATCTAAATAAGTAATAACTTGTAAAATTCATAACTAAATATTTATATGTCAAGAAAATAAAATAAAACATGTTTTGGACTCATAATAACAAAAACTAAAATGTGGCACAATTTTGATAACCTAATTCACACATTTAGAAAAAGGTAGTTTTTAGGGTTTGAATAATGTATATGAAATTGACTCAAAATCTACATATATGTTTAATATGATCTTTGGAGACCTAGACTTGGATCTAGTAGTGACTTTGGACTCTAAAGTTGAGGTATGTTTGCATCTCCTATTCTTCCATGTTGAGAAATAACCTATTTTTGTCTTTCTCTTGGTCCTATGAACAATAACCTATACACATTGCTCTTATCTTTTGATATCATGGTTCTTGTGTACTATCTTGTTTGTGGTAATCTTGGATATTCTCTTGACTCTTGTCTTGTGCCTTGGTGCATTTTGGTCTTATATAATGATATGTGCCCACTTTGAAGTGGATGTTTATATATTTGTGTTGTCCATTGTGTGATGAAAACATTATATAATCTAACTATACTTTTTACTTGCCTCTACATTTTACATGCTATGTGATTCAGTAGAACTATAGTAGTGTAAATTACATTGGTTTTTGGGACAGTATTCCCCTATTACTTATTGAGAAGAGTGGTAGTATCCCATTCTCTATACCCGAGTTTGGCAGTATTCCATTCTCAATTTTATATATTTGGGAGATTGGTAGTATTCCTTTATGTATCATGTTTCAAGTTTATGAGACTTGGCTTCCTTTGTATTTATATTGTTCTAGGGCTATGCTTATCTCACATGCATGCAGGTTATTGATGACGATTGTGGGGTGTGTGTCCTACTTTCTTTATGTTCCAGTATTGCACAATCTTTATTTTTTTGGTTATGGCAAGTATTTTATTTTATTATGTGATGATGATTCCTATCTTTTATGCCCATGTGGGTAGTCCTTATCTCTTGCATGGGAAGCATTTATTCTTGATGTCCCTTTGGTCAATATATTGCTCAATTTTTCTTTAGTATGCACATACTAGCTTTTTGTTGATGTTTCCTTTTCTTCTCTTCTTTTGTGGGGTATGTTTCGATCCCCAAGTTTATATCAAGGAGAAGTTAAGCAAGGTGAACTTGGAAAACAACCTTCGTAGCTGAGCTTTTGGGAGACTGAAAGAGGTGGTTAGATAATCCTCAGATAGATCCTTATAGTTTCTTTTATAACTCACCCATGTGTGGTGTAGTGATGTAAGAGATATCAAGCTTTGTAATAGTTGGATAAATATTTCTTTTCTGCTGCTACTCATTGTGTTATGATACATACATGTTGAATGAATTGGTCTCCATCTCTTTGGCAAAAAAAATTATTTAGTGTTTGGTTCAAGGGATGTTGCTTTTTTACTTCTAGTGGGGAGTGGTTTCCATCTGGGATCCCACTCCTTACAGTCTATGTCCCAGAAGAATCCCTTCCTTAATCATGAAATGATATTTTTTCCAATTTAAAACTATGTCTGCCTCTTCTTTTCAAGAACAAGGGATAAATTCTGAAGGCAAGAGTCAAAAAAATATCCATAAATGGAGAAGTAATCCATGAAAATTCCCATGTTCGTCTCAGTCAATCGGGCAAAAATAGCGGTCATGCACCGTTGGAAGGTGGCGGGGGCGTCACACTGACCAAAAGGAATTATCATGAATGCGTAAGTGTCAAATGGGAAAATGAAGGTAGTCTATTTTTGATCATCGATATGAATAGGAATATGGTAAAAAATTGAATAGCCATCGAGATAACAAACATATTCTTGATGGGCAAAGCTCTCCAGAACTTGATTGAGGAATGGAAGTGAGAAGTGATTCTTTTAAGTGGCCTTATTCAGTTTTTAATAATCAATCACATCCTCCACCCAGTGACTATGTGGGTAGGAATGAGCTCATTGTGATCATTTTTAATGACAGTGGTACGCCCCTTATTGGGCACAACTTGAATAGGTCTAACCTAGGGAGAGTATGAGATGGGGTAGATGATTTTGTAGTTAAAATTTTAATCATTTCTAATCGGATAACTGCCTTCATATTTGGATATAGTTTGAACTAAAGGTCTTTAGTAGTCTTGTATTACTCTACCATAGGGATTTTATACAAAGCAGATGGCTTGTCTAACTCTTGTGAGTTTAGTCATTTTGTATCCCGAGGCGCCCCTCCTCTTTCTCAACTTGGTCATTAGTTTCTCTTCTTGCTTGGGTGTAAGGTCTGAACTTATTATGACTGGGCAAGTTTCTAATTCATCAAGAAAGACATACTTGAGTCCTTCTGGGAGGGGTTTCATATATGGGACCTTGGGAGGTTCTAGCTTCTCTTCTAGAAGAGAAATCATTTTGAGGCCCTCAAAATCAGGTTGTGGGATTTCCTCAAAAGTGTCCAGATGGGACCTACATTGGGTGATGTATTTATCATCTAAATTAGATTTGGATGGGAGGTAAGGACAATGTGGATGGGATCTTCATATGATTCCCATTCTTGTCTAAGTTGAAAAGGTTTATCTACACAATCAAGTAAGTAAACTTCCTCTTAGATGCTTGGGCTTCTCATGCTTTCGAAGGTACAAATTCAAGAGTTTGTATTCCTAACCTTGGAAGCATGGTATCAGTTTCTACATCAATCAAAGATCTAGTGGTGGTTAAAAGGGGCAACAAAAAATGAGAGGACAATGGAGATCCTCTTCAATATCCATGATAACAAAATCACAGGGAACATGAGCTTCCTTTTCCACACTTTCCGGTACATCTTCTATGATTCCCATAGGTTTTTTCATTGACTAATCTAAAAACTAGATGGTCATCACTGTGGAAATATGTCCACAAAACTTAATCCCCTACAAAGAATATAGGGCATGATTGAGATACTAGCACATAAGTCTTCTCGACCCTTCCCGCATGTGTTATCGCCTAGGTAACACCCAATTCCAAAGGAACCATGATATTTTTTTAGGCATTTTATTGATAATGATGTCAAAAGTGGTTCTTGCAATCTGTATAATTTTGTAATCCTCTATAGTATACTTCCTAGTCAACAAGGTTTTGGGATATTATTTTGACCAAGCGAATAATTTAAAGATGGCATCAAGGAAGGGAATGTCAACATGAAGTTTTTTCATAACTTCCTTGAATCTCACAAACCTAGAACCTAACTTCATATATTTAATACGAGCTTGGTAGGGTATGTGTGGTTTCTGAGAAGAATGTCAGGAGTATTGGCCTTGTCTTGAGGGGGTTTAAGAATGGGAGTTGTCTCAAGACTGGGGCCGATAGTATCTTGTGTCGGTTCTTTATCAACAACCATGGTGTCATCATCTTTAGAACTCAAGGGGGCAATAGGAGGATTCTCTAGAGAAGTGGGAAAGCATACACATTTCTAGATTAAGTGGAGACAACCTTAATTTGCTCATGATGCTTACGATTTTTTTTGATTGCCCAACAAAGGTGTCGGTGGGAGGTTTCTGGCTGGCTAATAGTTGTACCAATCGAGCATCAGTTTCTTTCTGATGGGCCTATTGTGAAAGAATGATATACTCCACATCACCTATTCTCTCGTCAACAGAGGGAATGGGTTCATTTTTTGCATTTTTGGTGGTGGTTCGTTCAAATTTTGGTACTGTTATCTTTGGTAGGGGCCACTGTTGTAGAAATTACACTAATAGTTCCCTTGGTTCCCGAAATTTCTTTGGTTGTTTTTGTATTGGAAACTTGGGGATTGACGGTTTGAATACTTGGCTTGAGGAGGTCTTTGTTGGGAAGCATTTTCAGCACCAGATAGATTGTCACATTGGAGCCCACAGTGGTTCCTTGTCTAATTTGGATGGTAGAAGCCTTGGCCTGGTATGCTATGGATGGAGTTGAGGTCCTCCAATTGTTGCCCAGTCTTAGGTTGGATGGGGATATTATAGAGGAGTTCACATTTTTAGTCTAGTGGTCATACCCTTGACAGATGCCACAAAGAGAGTCTGCGGCTTTGACATGTTGTGGCTTCCCTCTTCTTTCATAGGCATTGAAGGAGGATTCAAGATGGTCCTATTTGAGGACAATGAGTTTAAGGCTTTTAGAAATAGCCTTTATATCAGATTTGTCTTCGGATTTTTCTACTTGGAGGACCTCTTTAGATCATTGCCCTTCTTGGGTCTCAAAACTGATTGAAAAACTTCCTAAGCACTATCAAAATTTTGGAACATAAAATTTCCTCTAATTGGGGAATCAAGAAAAACTTTGGTGTTGTCATCAACACCAACATAAAACATTTAAATGAGTTGGACTTTGGAGATGCCATGGTGTTGGCAATGACGGAGAAGGTCTTCGAGCCTCTCCCAAGCCTCGCCTTGGGTCTCACCTGGAAACATACTAAACTGAGTGATATCTCCCCTAATTTGGTAAGTTAGGGATGGAGGATAATACTTCTCCAAGAATTTGGCTTGAAGGACATCCCAAGTAGTGACTTGGTCCCCTTCCATAGAATTTTACCAACTAGTATCTTATTCGGATGGGAAGTATTTGAACAATGTTAGTTTTATTTCTCCTTCACAAACACCAGGGATCTTATGCAAGGTGCATAGATCAAAAAATATTTGGAGGTGGACTTGTTAACTATCACCTTTGTTACTAGAAAAAGGGGTCAGCTTGATGCATTGTGATCCAATGAGTGTGGGTCTCAGATTGAGGGGTAGTAATATCTGGGGTTACAACTAGTTGTTGTGCATGTGAGGATTTGGGGATTGAAAAATCTTTGAGTTGCTTTTGTCGTTCAACCTCACGTAGTGCGGCCTCCCAGGCCTCTCGTTCAGCCAAAAGATGTGTGTGCATGGTGGCTTCTTGGGTCGATAACTAAGACAACATGGTCTCTCTTTGAGTGGCAAGGGCTCTCTCAATCCTATAGTTTACTTCTTTAATCCATCCTAAGTCAATTTATTTGGTTCAAACGATGGAAGGCTCTTTCTATCTCAAGATAAAAAATGGGCGATGCAAAATTGGCATATTGTGAGTGTGGCGTGCACTATTTGAGATTCAAAGATTTGCAATTTATTTTGAAAAAGAAATTTTGATTTAACAAGATAAGCATGATTGTAGAAAAAATGTATTTTCAGAATGAAACTCGGCATGTCGGAATGGGACTAGGCAGGCGGAAAAAAAGTTGTTGTTCAAAATAGTTTGGGGATTGATAAAAGAAATCCTTTATACCTAAAATGGTGCCAAAATTTATATGTATGACTTAGACACCAATTCACTAGGGGGTCATTCCTAGGGTTTTTAACCTTTATAAATTGCAAAATAACCAGTTAAGGTTAATTTATGAGTATAGAAAGGGTCAATCCCACGTGACACCATTTTTAAGATTTGAATTGAACTAGTTTTCTTTGAATAATTTTTGGTTGAATGCGGAATTGAAAGTTCATTTGGTTGGGGTTTGATTATACTAGAACAAGAATTAACGATTACACTAACAACAAGAAAGAAAGTTACACTAAGAACAAGTGAGAAAGATTAACTATGGAAAGAAAAGAATTACTCTAAGAACAAGTAAGGAGAAATTAACTATGAGCATAATTAGAGTGCACGAAGGAGGTGGTTGGAAAATTGAGATTGATTCGATGATAAATCATATCAGATTATAGGTTTCACACCCATAGCCTACATTAAACATAGACCGATAAATTCTGAGAAAACAACTAGTTAGATAAGGGCATGCAAAGACATTTCAAACACATTAACAAAAGTCAAACTTCTTACAAACCCATTGATTGTGGTGTTTGTGGATCCTTGCTCGATCATCCCAAATGAACTTGTTCTAAGATCTCATCCAGAGTTCTTTGCATTTTTTTGGTTGTGTCGAACCTTGGGGTCTGAGATCTCATAACACAAGACTAACATTCGTAAAAACAAGATATCAATTAGTTTAAACCAGCATTATATCAAACAAAACACTCTCTAACAACTATATCATAGAATCATATCAGTCTAAGAAAATATGGCTATGGGGCTACTCCCCATGCCCGATATAGGAAACTACTTGTGATTCATGGAAGTAATATAAGAAACAAAGGAATAAATAAGAGGACCCATAGACTAGCATAAGAGAAAAATTTCAGAAGGACTCAGATCTAGTGACAATTAAATGGTTGCTCTTTTTAGTTTCTTGTCCAATGCACAAAAGACCATGAACAAATTGAAACTATAACTTCATTGAAGAAGAAGTGTACAATCATACAAGATTACCCAATGCAAGAATGTAAATAAGAACTTGAAACTAAAGTAAGATAAAAAATTTTAGAATGCCTTCTTTGTGGAGTCCCCCTCCTTTTATAGGGGAAGGAGGGGTGGAGAGCCTACAAAAAATAGGTCAGCGGTGTTGTAAAAAGTGTCTTCACACAACATGAGTTGATCGACTTGGATGTTGATTCGCCTGATTTGTGTTCGTTAATGTGAGGGCCCATGGAAGCAGACCAAAATCCTAAAATTGGTGATGGTGCATTGTTGACCAAGACTTGGTCTCCACTGAATAGAGTTGGATGCTTAGAGCTTTGAAATGCGCGGTTCAGACTTATGAGTCGACCGATTCATGGTATGGGTCACCTAGTTTAGATAATGAATTGTCTGATTTAGATCATGAATGAAATATTGAGTCAATGGATTGACAAATGAAACGGACGATTGGAGTTCTGGAGTGGAGCACTTTGTGTGAGTGAGTCGATTGACTCATAGATTGAATTGCTTGACTCACAGATTGAATCGCTTGACTCAAGTACTGAGATGCTTGGAAATATGTAATTGGAGTCTTTAGTCTTTTGATTTCCCAGTAGTGAATAAGGCCCTTCAGAACATGTGAATGAGGGTGGAATTGCAATATATAAGTGAAAAGGATAAGGATTCTAATTAATTGGCCAAAAGCAAGTAAATTGTAATTATTTCCATAAATTGGGAAAAGTATGATAAAATACTAGACAAAGACTTAGATGATGTGATGGGAAAGAGGATGAATATGCATTCATCAAGAAGTTGTCCATATAGTTTGGTTATAGGAGCACCAATCGGGGAAAATGCTAGTACATTCAAGCACTTTCTAAGGATCATTATGCATAGCATGGTGTCATTACATATAGAATCTTAGCATAAAGTTGAAGATACCATGAAAGACCTCCCCTGGAAGGACATATTTGTGAGTTATATGTATTGATATTAACTTTGTCAAATTTATATTATGATTTATTTTGCTAAATTGTAAATAGTATATGCGCTCTAATTTATAGGGATATTTTCACCTAGATGAAAGAGTTCATCATAAAGAGGTGCTACAATTGTGTGGAAAGATGTGGAGGAATTTTAAGACCACTATCATTAGGTAATGTATATCTAATGAAGATAAGAATGATCTTGTCGCTAAACAATACACCTTTCTAGACCCTAAGGTGTGGGAAAAATTTCTTGCTTTTAGGCAATCATATGAACTCAAGGTATTAAGTCTATCTAAGAGTAAATTTATTTAAATATATTCGATGACTATTTCTTATAATATAACATTACTATTGAATTAATCAGACAATCCATGAAGCTAAAAAAGAAAGGTTTGCAAAGATTGTGCAGGACCATCAGTTGGGCTCTGATTGCTATGCCTTGTGTTGTTAATAATGTATAACACTCGTATGGGAAAGAATCAATATATATATATATATATATATATATATATATATAATGTTATTGGTGTAATATTATTAAAAAAATTAGAGGGATATAAAATATTTACTTGTAGTTTTAGAGCAATAATATTGCATTGTGGTGGTGGGATGGGTGCTTCGTAGTGATGGTATGATGCATTTCTTACCCATGGTTTTAGATGTGGTATGTGTGACTATCCAACTTATCTAGGACGGAATGAGAGGCATGCTACTACTATTACCTCACCATGAACACAATATATAAGGAGAAGTAGAAGAAAGTTAGGTTTGGTGGCCCAAAGACCTAGTTATCTATGATATGGTTTGACAAATTCTAATAATATTTGTACTTGTGAGTAATTTATGTTTGTCAATATATGGTGTCAATTGGTACAAGGAATACTAACATATTGAAAAACCTAAGGCACCCCCTATAAGTCATCCTCCAAAGAATGCACTTGCTTTGATTCCACAGGACATATTTGACATGCTAATGAGTAAATGTAGAAGATTATGTCGATGGTTAGCCAATACAGAACCATGGTCGAATGTTGTCATACATATATTCAAGTATGTCATAGTACAATACTATGACAATCAAGTTTTCTTTCAATTTAAAGTTATCGTAGAGATATTTCAGTATGACTAATTATATACTTCCATTACTAAAGTATGGATATGGTCATGCATTACCAGTGCAACAAGTCCATTTGAATATTTATATATCTTCAATTGTTTTCTATATATTAAATAATTACATTTATTCTTACAACAACTTATGTGTAGTAACTTTACAATATGAAACAAGTAATATTGAATTTATAATTCCTTCCATAATTAGAAATGTGGATAGATCAAAAAAATATGTAGTTTCATATTTTACATATTCATTTAAGTTCTTTGCTGGTACGCAAAATATTTGATTCTAGATCTTTTCAATGTCGAGTAAGATGTCATTATTGAATTTTATTTCTTAGCTTGTAATTTAAATTTATGAGTTTTGTTTATTTTAGAACCTGATTGTTTTTGTATTTTCATGGTGTCTGCTTAGGAACAAACATTGAGAATTGTTGGTGACCCCCCCAGCTTATTGGGTGTTGTATCACATGATCCACTGGGTAGAAAATTTTGTGGACATAAACTAAAATTTTCAATTGTAGAGCAAGTATAAATCTATATCTTTCAACACATATTTGTTAATGTCTTCAAAATGATATAGCTGCTTAGTAAACTTACCTAATTCATTTACCTTATATGGGTATTAAATCCAACAAATCAATCGGAGGAAATATTGTAGATAAATGAAAAAATATGTATCTTGTGTGTTGTAGGAAAGTTTTAGGTTTTAAATCTTATATCCAACTCTGTTTCATATTATTTTATGAAATATATAGATGCCATTGTAATAAAAACATCACAAGTCATCCAAAATATACAAAATGTATTAAAGACTTGGATCATAAGTCTATAATTTAATTATATTTGTAATTATAGTTTATATAATATTATTATATAATTATATACATTACCTTTTCATGCCTTTGACACTCATACATACCCATTGGAGACTCTAGATGGAATACGAGAAGAGTGAACAGTTCACTATATAAAAGAAGTTGACTTTAAACTTGACTTGGCATGATTTTGTAGTGAAATCTTTGAATTAGATTATTGCAAGATTATGAGTAAACTTTCATTTGTTACTAATGAATCAATACATAATGATGTGAATGGTGAATCTACATATTATGAATCTGTGAACGGAAGTGAAAATGTGTGAGAATGTATAAATATATGTATTGTGATTCTTTGTGTGATTTGAAGAGTGGAACATGTGAATGTATGTGAATGCAAGTGGAATTGAATGGTTGTAGATGTGTTGCATGGTGGTTGGATTGGTTGTATATTTTCTATTGCAGATTTGCAAGTTGCATATGGCCTACTACAAAACAACATGTTTAAAATGTACAACATGCTATAAGTATCAACTTACAACGTCGGTTATATCAAACAATATGAGACAATAAGTATGTAATGCCGATCTTAGAGAGGGGAACCAACATTGCAAACATCTTATGTATCAAAACTTTTTTACTGATATGAGAATCTATAGAGGCAGTTTTGTCAATGTAACTGATGTTACAACTAATTTTACTAATAATATTTTGATTAGAAATATGGCGTAGATTTAACAAAGAAAATTGAGGCTAGAAACCTCCTCTAAATCAATAATGTTTGTCTAGGTATATGGGAAACTATCACAATTGGCCTCTTCAGGATTGATTTCTTTTATCAATAAGAAAGCTCATAGCATCAACTTATATTTTTAAAACTAACATGACAACTAATATGTAGATACAATCTACTTTTTATTTATGTTCTGGTGTGTTGCTTCTTATTATCTAAATTGATGTGACAACTAGTATTTAGATAATATATATACATATATATTATTTATGGTATATTATGTCAATTTATTTCTATAAAACTGATGTGACAACTTGTCTACAAATAAAATATATTTTTTATTTGTGGCCTTTTGTGTTGGTTTTGTGTGTAACAACAACCAACACATTACTTGTAATGTTAGTTTTGTCTTATATTGGATATATCTTTGAATTGTTTTGTTTGTTGCATCATCCACTTAGGTGTCATTTTCTAACTCATGTTATACTCTTTAAATGACTGGCCCAAGGTATCACAATTGTGTACTAACGGAGGTTCAAGAGAGAAACTAGTATTTAAGCACTCAAACATGCAATCAATTATAATTCATCCTAAAGACCTCAATTACATGGATATTAACTTGAAATGTTCCATTTATTTCATTATTAATGTCTCTTAATAATAAAGAAATCACATTAATATAATATATTACTCTCACCTTTATTATCCTAATTGATAATCGATTGCAACGAAGAATTTTCTAGTCTTATCATACTCATCACATTCTCATGCAAAGAATGGATTCCAATTCTGACACATAATCTTAGAAGTTACATCTTTCTAATCATGTAATTCCTTAAAAAAAGTGAGAGATGATCAATACTAAAAATAAACATTACAATCCATGTATTCAAGTGGAAACATTTGTATAAGTAAAAGAAATAAAGAGTTTAATGTAAATTCTAAATTCAAGATGTCAAGTTCCAGACTACAATTTTTTATCCTTTGAGCATGAAGACGAAATAAGAAGTAATGGTGGAGTGACTAGTTATAGCACTAAGCTACACAAAATGAGATAAACATGATGAAGGAAGAAGTTTATATGAAGAAGAATGAAATTTTATTAGAATTCCAGTGTTGGGTCATGCCTCCAAGAAGAAAATTCACCTACTACCTTACCTTCTTCTTTCCCTTATCTTCTTGGCCTCCTTATCCTTCTTCTCCCTTCATCTCAATCTAGGAGGTGTTACATATGTTATTTGAAGCCCTCAAGTCTCCAGCAGTGATCTAAAAATGAAATGACTTGTTCCCTTTCAAATTCAAAATGTCTTAAATATTTATTTCATCCAACAACTGTTTGACATGGCATATCCTAGGCATCTCCTCATTTGAAAACTGCCAATCAAAGCTAACTACATGTTACATGGCATATATCTTAGTCAACATAGACTACTACAGAATGGGAATACGACCGGTTATTTTTCAATGTCAGTTTCAAATCGATGACTAAGTGGGTGATGCTAAAACACAACCATTCATACATTGATTCTAAAAACCAATGATGTTAATTTTTATCATCAGTTCTTTGTTACAGAGGAACCAAAAATGTAATGTACAGTGGGAGGTCCACTTTGACCATTGCTCGCCGGTGGTGTGTACAACAACACACGACATTAACATTTCCTTGTTGGTTGGTTATTGACAATTAAATGACGCTGGATAGCTTGTTGTCTATTTTATCAGTGATTGAACAGTGAAACTTTTAGGTATATCTCGTCGGTTAGTTGTAAACAGCTGACATAGAATGAATATGTAGTCAGTTATTTACAAATAACTGGCAAGAAATGACTATATTTTTATATAGTAGGTCTGCAGACCTACTTTCCAACCTGTTAGCCTATCTGAAAAATAGGCTCTTTGCAGGCATTATGGCTTAACAACATGCCAGCACACTTCCAAGAAAAGGATATGTTGTACAGAGTAGGCACAAAAATGCCACATTCTACCATTTTTTCACTTCAAATACACACAAATCCATGAACTCACATCTAAATTGTTCCATTTATCATCCACACTTCAAATTCATATGTATATGCACAAATAAGCATCATTCTCTTCTTCATTCTTTCACATTCAAATTCACACACACATATGCGCTTAACATTCAATTCACACTCACAAATACATACCAACATCAGCTGCCATATCAAAATTTAAGTCACATTGTATACTAATTATATAACAAATACATATTAATATTCAATAAAACTCACAAATACATGCCAAAAATCTGATATCAAAGTTCAAACTACCAAAAAATATCAATCAACTATCACATTTTTCATTCAATTCCACATTTTTGATGAAGTAATCCCCACTGTTTGTGTAGGTCATTCAATTGCTCCAATGCATGGGGTTTAGTATTTTCAAAAAACTACAAGGATAGTGAGACTTCTAATTAGATTTGATTTCCTATATTATCAAATGAGACTACTTCATTATTATGATCCAAGACTAATAGCTTACATTTTCTATACATTTGATATGTTCCACATGAGTGAAAATCGTTTGCATGTACATAATCATGAAATATGTGCATGCCCAACCATTGTTTTGTATAGGGCCTTGTAGATTTATAATTATGTTAATAAATGTTATTAAGCAGAGTTGATCATATACTATGTAATTGGAATGAGAAGACTATATACATCAACGCTCTTCCAAGTTAGTGATTTCTTCTTCTTATGTACTTTCCCTCTGCCGCTACATAATGCTTTCACACCCAATAAGTTAAACTAATAGATATGTTGCATTGTTAAATTAACATATGATGCAAACATTGACAAATATGTTGGGCATAAAAACTATACTTAAGCATGAATGGCCAATTTCATTGGGTGTCCCTCATTTGATGGCAGTTTTTCACCTGAAGGATCAAAGAAATACACATTCCAAGTCTCAAAAATAATCACTAACAACTGCCAATGCCTATTTCTGAGTGAAAAGGAAAATAAAATAAAAATGAAATCCCACAAAAAATTGTATTCATAGGTTAGACATATAAACAACAACCCAAAAACTCATCTAGCATTGAAGGGATCTAACATCACAGTCTTGGAAGCACCAAAAAATTACATCATAGTAGTCACATATTCTTTGATATCACTCAAATCTCTAAGTACATCCTTAATCAATGGTGACATTATAAATCCCAAATTTGCTATTCTAAAGTCATGAGCTGTATAATACAATTAAACAAAACTATATATATATATATATATATATGAAATACTCAATTAATATATAGGAAATAATTAAACAATTAGTCATATATGATTGGGTATTCACTCACAATATCCAAAGTTCTATCATTGATGTGTTCAGCAAATCATACTTAAATATATTAGAAACATCTGTCAACACTATAATATTGTCATGTTATATACCTATGATCTCCTCCCAAAGGCAGATCACAATGGTATATGTTTGGTTTATAGTGTCCAACCGTCTTGTCATGTCTTGCAGTTAGGGCCTAAGGAGTTGAACAACTCATGTGGAATAAAATGAAGAGGTCACGCTTTGGAACCCTAGGGGGTTTCTTAGCTATTGTAGGTTGCATTCATGTATTCTCATATTAGCTTTTGATTATTTATATAAGTTTCAATACACATTTTTCATACATGAAGAAATATAATGAGTCATTTGGGCCACCCAGTAAAGCCACCTTCTACCTCTCCAACTGTGGTGGCATCTCGGTGCTCGTATGGGAGAGGTATGTCGCTCATTTCTAGAAATACATGTATGAATCTCACATGATAGTGATCAATAGGAAGGGAAATACCATGAAACACATCATTGATAGAAGCCTCGACATCTGCCATGACGTTTTCTGATGGAACATTGACAACAAGATAACATTTTTTGGCCACTTACAATTCTATGAAACACAAAATTTAATTTGACAAACATAAATATTGACTGAGGAATTATTTTATCACATTGTATATATAAATTAACTTCAATTGAATCTTACCTCTGTCGTGCCATCGGGGTCCAAGGGATTGCTCCCAATGCACTCCATGGGTGAGTGATAAATAGGTTCTATGACTGCTGAAGAAGCTTGTGTCGCATGAGAAGCCTTGAATTTATCCAAGGTTGTATCTATCAATCTCTACACATACTCGTGGTCCACTTCCCCTTTTTTGGCTTGTTTGCACTTTTGCTAAGATGCGCCAAAAATAATTTCATCTCATACCCAGCTCCAGTGTCCCTAATGCGTCCAATATGCTCTTTTGTCCCTATAGCAACTGTTAATTCATCATGTGTGCTTTGAGGGGTGAACTTTCCCTCCTTTGCTTGGGCAACCAACTCCAACTAATTGTCATCAGAATAGACTAATCATTACAAATTAACAATCCAGTGAAAAAAGAACATGGACATTATTGAGAGACTAAGAAATTTACCATTTTTGAAACCACCTCATGTGTTGCTTGGACTGGGATTTCTATATTTTGGTTTTTTCTTGCATATATCCACTCGATATAGGGAGGCAACTATTCAGAATCACTAGAAGACTCAGAAATAGAAGGAGTAAAAATAGAAGGCCCTTGATCTTGCCCTTGCTCATGTCCTTGTTCTTGCTCTCACTGTAGCTCTCTCATCAGGAAGCGTTTCCAATAACCACTCGAACCCAACCAGTGGTTGTGCACATTCTTTTCACGTCTACCTTTTTTAGCATCATGAAGGGCCTGATTAATTCATACAAGTGATATTGTTAAGTAACCATAAGAAATCATAAAATTGAAATTAGCTCAATACCTTCAACACATTTTTTTCCTCTGCTGAACAAACTCCTTCCAGTCATTTTTATCAATGTAGTCCCATTTAAGAGAGGGATCATGATCCTTCTTGTCTCCAAAGACATAGTCTCTTGTGAGGATTGTCCACTAGTCTCTAGGTATTCTCCTAATGAGCAGCATAACAAACTTGTAATGCAACTTTTCATCAAGTTCATATCGACCCTAAAAAGGTTCAACATTCAATACTATTTATAAATGTTAAAAGAAAGAATAGGAAAGAGACTATAAAAATGTGATGCCACTTATCTCACCTCTAAGTCCCTCCAGATGAGGTCTTTGTGGACCATACTCACTTATCATCAATCTTCAACAAGGAGAGGCACTTTGCTTTGACCAAGCACCCCACAATAGCTGAAAAGCTCTTTAGTAAGCATTGTGCATGCTTCATTGATTCGAATGACATC
This sequence comes from Alisma plantago-aquatica, assembly GCA_963693085.1. Taxonomy (NCBI): domain Eukaryota; kingdom Viridiplantae; phylum Streptophyta; class Magnoliopsida; order Alismatales; family Alismataceae; genus Alisma; species Alisma plantago-aquatica. Next base: position 669,012,566 of record OY856414.1, read on the forward strand.
TTTTCTCCCTTTCCTATTAGCGGTGTCTTTCATAACAATTATCCCTCTAACTCCCTTACGTTTTGATTTATCAACACCATCATAACCTAGTTAAATGCTCAGGATCCTACGCTCGTGATCATTGTGCTCCTGGTCAGATACCATCTATAAAATCAAAAGTAAACACATTAAAAAAGTTAGATCACATATAAAAAGTTAGATCACATAAAAAAATCAGATCATCACATAAAAAAGTCAGATCACATATAAAAATTCAGACCACATATGAACAAATAAACATGTTATATAATGAAAAAAAGGCTAGATCACGTATGAGAAGTATACCTTAAACTGATATCCCTTCTATGTGATCTTCACATGTATAGTCATCAGTGTTAGACTCAACATTTATACTTGGAAATGTAATACAAAAAGGACTAGAGTCATCATACTTATCATAGTATTGTTCTTCATCAATAGGATATGAAATGAACTGTCTTTTCCCATGAAGAACGATAGACCAATATTCTTTTGCAGGATCATCGATATAGAATACTTGTTTTTCTTGCGGTGCGATGATGAAGGGTTCATCCTTCTTTCCTATCCACTCAAAATTCACTATTGTGAATTTGAGTTTGTCAACTAAAACTTTTTTCTTGTTATCAACCCATTTACACCTAAATAATGGATCTATGTGTAGTCAATTTCCCATATGTCTCCAATGGCATCGTAATAAGACATCTTTATTTTACGTGAACTCTTATCCTTGGCACTAGAAAAATACAATGAAGATTTCTAAAGGGTGACCCCACTATTTTGGATGCTAGTTTTATCATCTAAAATTTTATGAAGTATGAAAATCCATTTATTTCAAACCAATCATAAGATGTAATGTGGGTCATTGGCTTATATGTGAGCCATTTGATAGTTTCTATATCATTATTTGGTGCTTGAGATAGTTGATTGAATACTTTCTTTTCACACCACCTAATAAATTTTTGATTATGCTCTCTAGCAAGCCACATTGAACTGGCCCGGGGATAACTTATGTTGATCTCATTGCTATGTTTGTGATATAAATACCCACATCATCAATGTTGTGTAAAACACACAAGTTTACTTGTTCCCACTACTCATGAATGATACTTATCTCTCATTCTCCCAAAATACCTTTGCTGGAATAAACATCAGGGTTCACAGTATTAGTAGGAGTTTTGTTGCAACTTAAAAAGTCCTTGCAAAAGTCCATAACCTCCCTAGAAATATATCCCTCAATGAAACTCCCTTCATGGCAATAATGATTCTGAACATCACATTTAAAAACTCTCATATACCGCTCAAAAGGATACATACAATGCAAGAAAATTGGACCCAACATTTTCACTTCCTTAGTTAAATGGAAAGCTAGATGTACCATGATATCAAATAATGATGAGGGGGAATATTGCTCAAGTTGACACAGGGTAATGACCACTTCTCTTTTCAACTTATTTAGAATGCTCAGAATCAATTACTTTTCTACATAGAGAGTTGAAGAAGAAGCAAAGGTTAGTAATTGCAAACCTTGCATGCTTAGGAAGGATAGATCAAATAGCCACAGGAAATATATGTTGCATTATAGTATGACAATAATGAGATTTAAGACTTATAAGCTTCAGATCCTTCATTGATACCAATCTACATATATTGACCAAGTATCCCTATGGTACCTTAACATTATGCAAGTGCTCACAGAAAGTTCTCTTCTCCTTTGTATACAAGGTGTAACAAGCACGAGGTAGATATGTGCAACAACCTTTGGTAACTTATTTTGTTAATTCTTTCCTTATACCCATTCATGTAGGTCCATTCTAGATTTGATGCCATCTTAGTTTTACTGGATATATTCAACAGAGTGCCAATAATGCTATCACAAACATTTTTTCTCAACATGCATGACATCGATACAATGTCAAACTGTCAAAGAACTCCAATAAGGAAGATCCCAGAATATCAACCTCTTTTTGATTAAAGACTTTTCACCTATGGGAGTAGTACATGGTCTCTTACCAAAATTATTTACAATGAAATTTACTCTTGCATAAACATCCTCCCCGAACATAGGTTTAGAGGCACTTTGTTCCTTAGTTGAGCCATTGAATGTTTTGAGCAACTTTAGGTAAGAATGCACCTTTGGCAGAAACCTTCGATGACCAAGATATACGGTCTTGCCACCATATCTTAGTCTGACAAAATCTCTATTTTCCTCACATATAGGAAATACCTTGGCTCCTTTTATGTTGTAGCAAGATAAGTTCCCATAAGCAAGTTACTCATTGATAGTGCAAACAACATAACAAATAAATTAAACATCTCTCTACGCAAAACATCATAAGTCATCACACCTTATCCCCATAGTTTCTTTAGGCCATCAATAAGAGGTTCAAGGTAAACGTCAATATCATTTCCAAGTTTTTTGGGGCCTGATATTAGCAGTGAGAACATATATTTATTCTTCATACACAACAACGAAGGAATGTTGTATACAACAACCATGACACACCAAGTACTATGTTGACTGCTTAATGTTCCATATGTATTCATCTCGTCAGTACAAAGTCCAAGTCTTAAATTTATGGCTTCACCACGAAATTTAGATATAATAAATCAGTCTTCTTCCATTGTGGGACCTCAGACGCATGTCGTATCATACCATCTTTGTTTTTCTTTACCTCTTCATGCCAAGATAAATTCTATGCATCTACAGAATTAACAAACAAGCATTGAAATTGGGGTATTATAGGTAGATACCACATCACCTTGGTAGGAGACTCAATTTTGGTCTTACTCGATGTCGTCCTTGTGTACCTAGACACCCCACATTTCAGACATTCTTCCAGGTAGATATAGTCCTTTTAAAACAGAACATGGTCTTTCAGGAATGCATGTATCTTCTTAGCCTCCTAGTACTAGTGTGTTCAGTTCAGGCATGCACTTCATGAATGTATATAATGTGTGTTCAAATGTAGATGGGCAAATACCCACCTACATAAGTACCCAAAGAACAAAAGAGAAAAAGTTGTTGAAATTTATTGAAATCGAACACACATTATATACTTACATCATAAATGAGATGAAGTGATCAAGAACAGTCCCAAATTAGGGACTATCCAAGTTTTACTCCTAATGAGTAAATCTCAGACGAGTTTCTAGGCTAACGTAACAATTTAGAAATTTGGGATTTGAATATAGGGTTGACAGATTAGATTTTATAGATTAAGAATTCATAAACTAGGGGTTTATTCACAAATTATAATTTATTTATATATTCAGATTCACAAATTAGGGTTTATTTACACGCACTTCAGTATGTGTTTTAGCTAGTCAAACCGCGGCAGTTGTCTACCAAGAACCAACGCTAATGATAAAGCCATCGATATCTCTTGAAAAAACAACCAACACATTATGCCATATCTGTACTAGTGGCATGCTATCCCTTAGCAGTAACTTGTTGTAATTGACTTTGGTATTTACTACCCAGCACAATGAGCCACTTAGGTGACACATCATGTCAAACGTTGTTGGTGGATGATGTTGCTCTATTGCCTCACACATCATGATCACTTATAAAAACACTTATCATGCATTATTTGGGTTAGTCTTTGAGTCTTCATCATTTTGATGAATGAGATTGATCCTTGATGTGTGTATATTGCATTTGGCATGAACTCTACACAAAATAGTAAAAATTTCATCCAAAATGTTATAAATTGATATTCAAGCTAACACTTCCTGTATCTATTATAAAAATGACATGATATCTGCATATATAAGAATATGATATATGGCACAAAAAGTACTTATCAACATACAACCTTTTTCATGAATCCCCACAGTACCTCAGATTAACCAACACCTATTCATATCAACAATGTAAAAATAGTATCCACCTAGGTCAAAGTCATTCAAGAATATTTCTAGTTCTAGTTGATATTAGAGAATATATCCCATATCTTGTAACACACCGACCACACCAAAATGAGATTACTCAAAACAAAGTGTAGAATTAACTCTACACATACAGATTACCACAAAACAGGGTAAATTAAAACCAACCTTATATAACCACAAAATCAGAAACATATTACATATGAGTCAACAAATTGTGCCACTTGTATCATATAACATGCTAAAAGATATAACATATCACTGTCCAGTGGCTAACTTGCCACAAACTTGTTACATATGATAACATGTTCATATATATATAAGCCATATATGTACAACCATGACATACTGCCAAAAACTCGTATTGATGTACAACGTCTACAAAACACCCCCAAGGACATGAGAGTATAGGGATGACACATATGACTCTACTACAAAACACTAGCAGCATATCCAACCTTCAAACAACTACTAATCCCCTTGCTACTCTTCCTCAACCACACGATCTCTACCGCGTCGTACACGACCACCTCAAAGATGTGGAAACCCGTAGGGTGAGACCAACATCCTAGCAAGATATATAACTCTCCGCCAATAACTAACTCCCTACCAACAACTATTATAAGCATAGATATACTAGAGCATGAAGATAGAATTATTATCAGGATGAGCAGATTCACCTAAATGATGTAAGTAAAGCTAATAACATAGATTAGGTAGTTTAAGCAGCTACGACTGATCAATAGAACATTGTTTTAGAAGGAATATGAAGAACATGTATAACCATTATCAACTAATCAATATAAGAAACAAGGCAAGGGATCATCCAATGTGAATCATGTTTGACCCTAAGCAAATATACTACACAGTTGTATTATGTCTTTTATTATGCCTTGTGGAGATGAGGTATATGATTCATGCTCCAATTGACCATTGTTAAGTCAAAATCAGTGTCGTAGAAGATCTAGATGAGTCAAACTCCTATGATCTCCCACAACCTTAGTCAGTCTGAGTCCACCACAGTGACATATAAAGTCAAATTGCAAATCAACCTAGTCTACCTTGGTATATAGGCACGACACTAGTGAGATATGACTGCAGTCGTTCTCCTTCTAGGGTATGATTGCAACCATCCTTGAAAACATATCATCTGAGATATGGACTCAACCATTATCTTGTCAGGGTATGACCGCAATCATCCTCCAAATCTATGTTTATGGATGTGAGGATATGTACTCAACTTGCACCCCTTCATATTCAACAATATGCATTCTGAGTTTGTAGCAGGAACTACTCATTTCACCATCCAGTAAGTACTGACACTAAAGATGGATCTATGGCTCTGTGTAACCTAAATGATTAGGGTTTAACTTGATTATTTATTGCCAATTGGGTGTCTTTTAGTGCATCAATCAAGTTACAACATACAAACCATAGACAAATTCTACAAAGATAGAGGTAGGTTACAATATAAAATGTATGAGGTATAAACTTGTCACATCATCATATGGTACCAATACAATACAAGACCATCATCATTATCTCATCATCCTGGGATAATCATCCATCATCACGTCACTAGAGGATATCACCTCGCATTGAGTAAAAAGCCTCTGCTAGGTCATAAGACCTATTCAAATAGTTCATGCATAACATCATTATCTCATCATGCCTTACAAAGGCTCATAGTCGTCACCTCATGTTCATATCAGATACACCATAGCAATCACTAGCCATGATACTTATTCCACATATAAGGTTAGGGTTACACAAGTAGGAGAGAGAAACATCATTACATGCTAATCGCTTCAAGCAGGATAATCATTACATTCATACACTTGAATTAGGGTTAGGCATTATTACTATCGATAATCAAACATGAGAATAGAAATAAGGTAACAACCAAACCATATACCTTATCATGTGTAGAGACCATCATCCACTCATGCATGTGTAGCAACCACTAGGGTTTCATCATATATTGACCACTATGATTTCACATGTAGCGGCCAACACTAGGTCAACACCTTGTTGCGACTACAACACATTACCATAGGTAGCGACCACCACCACTTTTAGATTTAGAGAGCACCTTACACACCAAGTGTAGCAACCAACACTTGTAGTGACCACCCTAATTAGGGTTAGGTTTAACCTTGCAACATTAACTCTATGCATGTAGAGAACTCAAGATGAACCATCACTAACATAGCGACCAAGGAGTGAGCAACTTAAGGTATTGACCATTAAACAAGGTCAAGGTAGCAACCAAAACATACTCAGGCCTTGAGACTGCAACAATGACCATCATGGGTAGGGACCCTAAAGATTCATGGGCACATGTCGATCAAATCAACATTATAACATCAAGAAGTTCAAGCGTCACCAAAGAGAAAATGCCATGAAATATGAAGATCAAATCCTTAAAACAAGCATCACAAGAGTAGACATAAAGAACTATGATGAGAGAAGGAGAACCATGTGTCCAACTAATGCAACCAAAGAACAAAACCTCTGGCATCATGTAAATTCGAACCTAAACATGGTAGCAAAACCAACAATCATGATGCATACAAGAGACAACAATATCCACCATCACTAACATTTCAGGTACATGAATTAGGGTTTAGGAGAAAGAATAATCTATACAAGAACACTTCATAATCTTAAACCATAAAACAAGATAGCATTATCCATAAAATCATGATCATGTTTTAGATATAAAATAATAGCATGTAGGCAAGATAAAGGTGCAATAATAGTAGAGGGAAGAGTTATATAACTCGCCTTGAATAAAAACAACTCCTAGCCACGAGCTCTAAGAGAAATAAGGAAAGATCCAACTAGGATCAACTCCATGGACAACAAGGTCACCTCAAGAAAAGAAGAAGACACCAAGGTCAAAGGATCTCAAAAGAGAAAGGGTAGGAACCCTAGGCCGAAAAAGAAAGGGGAAAGAGGGAAAGCTTCATCGCACTCAGGTACTACCATCGTCAAACCATAGTCTCAACCTCTATGGAGAGAAGTTTCTGAAGATAGCCACCACGGTAACCCATAGTATCACGACCAAGAGAAGGAAGAAAGAGATAGGGTTAAATGACATTAAAGAAAGATAACAACTTACCAAGGTCAAGGATCACCAAGAACCACCACAAGGAAGATGATCAAGCCTTAGACCAGCACACACAAGGGTGATCAGTCACCAAGCTCCAAGGTCAACATCTTCTTTTGCTCCACCAAGCTCATGGCTAAATACAAGGAAGAAGATAGAAAGAAGAGAGGGAAAAAGGATACTTGCATGTGAAAGGAAGAGCATATATACTCAAAGGTAGAAGGGAGGTAAAGATCATGAGGTGTCAAGATATGAAAGCACCTAAAGGACACATGTCCCAAAAAGCCACGACCATGTAAGCACTCAAGACATGCATGCATCAAAAGGGTGATAAGAACAAAGCTTGGTGGTGACCACTAGGTCCACTACCTACCTTCGGTCAAAGCACAACCAAGGCATGACATGGTAGCAATCGCTACTCATGTCCACCCAAGACAAAGGTCAAGACACCAAAGCATCAGGTCAACCTAGCGACCAAAAACCAAGGTAGGGCACATAGATCGAAACAAACCAATGAAGTGAGGGTGATTCAGTTGAAACACAACCAAACATGAAGCACTTCGGTCACTACAAAGATCAACACCCACATGGTCGACACCACATCCAACACAAGCATCCATGAAACCCTAGCAAACCCTAGCATCAATACATGATGCCACATCACCGACCAAGGTCCAAAAAGGCACCCTTAAGCATCACACACTCTCTCTCTCATGATGTTAAATCTTAAGAGGAACAACCTACATGTGACAAATTGCAAGATAAACTCTCAACATGGGTAAATTGCAACTTGGTCCAAACAAGCACACATATACCATCACTAGCTCAAACGTCAACCATATTGGAACAAACTAAAAACATAAGCATGTCACATGCTATTAAGGTGCCTCATATGATCATATTAATGTTTAAGCATATTATTATTCAAAGAAAACACAAAGAAGCACTAATCTAGGTCAGGGGTCTTATATATCTTATGTGGATTTCTTATGCATAATTTTTTTAACAAAATAAGGTGATTCTATAACTTGGCACTTAAGATTCAAATGAGTAATGTCTTTTCTTTTCTTTCTAAACAAAATCAACAATATGAAACAAAAGTGATATCACATTCCATCATTATTCTCTTATTCTTTCAGTTAAATTGTAGTCTTCTAACCCTAATACATGTAGGCATGTATGTTTAGAATCACCTGTGTATAATGCGTGTTCAATTTCAATAAATTTTGGCAGCATTTCCCTATAGTTCTCCAAGTACACTGATGTAGATGGGCAAATACCCACCTACATATGTACCCAAAGAACAAAAGAGGAATTTTTTTTTGAAATTTATTGAAATCGAACACACATTATACACTTACATCATAAATGAGATGAAGTGATCAAGAATAGTCCCAAATAAAAAACTATCCAAGTTTTACTCCTAATGAGTAAATCTCAAACGAGTTTCTAGGCCAACGACACAATTTATAAATGTGCGATTTGAATATAGGGTTTACAGATTAGATTTTATAGATTAAGAATTCATAAATTAGGGGTTTATTTATAAATTATAGTTTATTTATATATTCAAATTCACAAATTAGGGTTTATTTACATATCAGTTTCAATATCTCAAACTAGGTCATGCATGTCCATTATCATGTTACATCATGAAATATGGATTCATTTAGACTTCGTGTCATACATCACAACTGAATCAAGGATCTAATTATTTGGGTATCTACATATTAAATTGGGGAAATCATAAGATTCAAGCAAGATAGTCAACATAAGCATATACATTGCCAATTCAAGTTATTTAGAGTCATTTCCATGCAAGAGTAATCATTAGAGCATAGATGAGATCCAATTGAAGTTAGGTGTCATAAACATTACAAAGACATTGATTTGATTGCATAATGAAATCATCATTAAATACATAGTTACATATATTCATTTTCATAACAAGAATAAAATCCATCACAATCTAACTAAATACAGGACAATGACATATTAGGATTTACAAATAGTTCCAATTCTAATCAAAATACATGTTTACATATATACATTTTCATCACAACATAAATTTCATCACAACTTTTAAAAAATTCATACAATTTTGATTAATTTCATCACAATTCATTGTAATTTTTATTAATTTCATCAAAATAGTGTATCTAATTATCTCCGTCTTCCTTCCCCCTCTCCTCCTTTCTCCTCTCCTCTCCTCTCCTTCCCCTTCCCTAGTACAATTTCTTCTCAAATATGAGAAGAAATCGTACTAGGGAAGGGGAAGTATAGGAGAGCAGGAAGGAAGAAACTAGGAAGGGAGATGGAGACATCGTGGAGACAGAGGATAAAGAAAGAGAAGAATGAGGAGAGAAAACCTATGGCAGTGGCTGGCGGCAGTTGTGGAGGAGGAAGAACTGGAAAATGAAGCTAGTTGACTAGTAGTGGCTTCGGAGGAGGAAGAACTAGCAGATTACGCTAGTCAACTAGAAGTGGAGGAAGAGGAGCAACGTCGACAGAGTAGTGAGCAGCGTCGGTAGAGTAGCGAGCAACGTCAGTGGAGTAGAGGAGTGAACCAGTAGCAGCAACAATAGATGGAGAAATGGCTGAGGTAGAAATCATCAGATCTTGATTCCAAAGAAATGCGGGTACGTGAAAGAGGGGGAAAGGGTTTCTCGTGCGGTCAATTAAGACTTATACCATCAATTATTATTTAAACCAATGATCTAGAATTTAGTTCATCTGTTGCATATAAACAACTGTCGATTAAAACACAACTTTGTCATCCGTTGTCTATGATAAACTGATGCCTAACCTCACAACCCAGTGATACCTACATTGTTAGTTATGGTTAAAACAACCAATGAGAAACATCAAGTGGGGTGGGAAAATTTTTACGGGATACGTGACGTGATCATCTTTCTCATCAGACATTGTAGACACAACTGACGAGAAACTTCAATTATTTTCCACATCAGAGATGGTGTTTACATCTCTTTATCCTATCAGTTATTTAGAAAAGAACCAATGACATGGTTTTTGGAGGCAAGTGAATTGTTCACAATTTTTTTTAGGAAATTCTATTTTTGTGGGTGATATATAGAGTTGGTTGCTTTGAGAGCCAACCGACAAAAAAAAAACACAGTCTATATTTTAGCTAGTCAAACCGCGGCAGTTTTCTACCAAGAACTGATGCTAATGATAACATCATCGATATTTCTTGAAAAAACAACCGACACATTATGTCATATCTGTACTAGTGGTATTATATCCCTTAGGAGTAACTTGTTGTAATTGACTTTGGTATTTACTACCAAGCACAATGTGCCACTTAGGTGACACGTCATGTCCACCATTGTTGGTGTATGATGTTGTTCTATTGCCTCACACATCATGATCACTTATAAAAACACTATATCATGCATTATTTGGGTTAGTCTTTGAGTCTTCATCATTTTGACGAATGAGATCGATCCTTGATGCATGTATATTGCATTTGACATGAACTCTACACAAAATAGTAAAAATTTCATCCAAAATGTTATAAATTGATATTCAAGCTAACACTTATGTATCTATTATAAAAATGACATGATATCTACATATTTAAGAATATGAAATATGGCACAAAAAATACTTATCAACATACAACCTTTTTCATGAATCCCCACGGTACCTCAGATTAACCAACACCTATTCATATCAAGCATGTAAAAATAGTATCCACCTAGGTCAAACTCATTCAAGAATATTTCTAGTTCTAGTTGATATTAGAGAATATGTGCCATATCTTGTGACACACCAGCCACACCAAAATGAGATTACTCAAAACAAAGTGTCGAATTAACTCTAAATATATAGATTACCACAAAATAGGGTAAATTAAAACCATCCTTATATAACCACAAATGCGGAAACATATTACATCTGAGTCCACAAATTGTGCCATTTATATCATATAACATGCTAAAAGATATAACATATCACTGTCCAGTGGCTAACTTGCCACACACTTGTTACATATGATAACATGTTCATATATATACAAGCCATATATGTTCAACCATGGCATACTGCCAAAAACTCGTATCAATGTACAATGTCTACAAAACACCCTCAAGGACCTGAGAGTACAGGGATGACACATATGACTCTACTACAAAACACTAGTCGTATATCCAACCTTCAAATAGCTACTAATCTCCTTGCTACTTATCCTCAACCACAAGATCTCTACCACGTCGTGCACGACCACTTAAAAGATGTGGAAACTCGTAGGGTGAGACCAACGTCCTAGCAAGATATATAAATAAATCTCTGCCAACAACTATTATAAGCATAGATATACTTAAGCAGGAAGATAACATTATTATCAGGATGAGCAGATTCAGCTAAATGATGTAAGTAAAGCTAATAACATATATTAGGTAGTTTAAGAAGCTACGACTAATCAATTGAACATTGTACTTTTTGAAGAAATATGAAGAACATGTATAACCATTATCAACTAATCTGTATAAGAAACAAGGCAAGGGATCATCCAATGTGAATCATGTTTGACCCTAAGCAAATATACTACACGGTTGTATCATGTCTTTTATTATGCCTTGTGGAGATGATGTATATGACTCATGCTCCGACTAACCATCACTAAGTCAAAATTAGTTTTGTACAAGATCTAGGAGAGTCAAACTCCTATGATCTCCCACAGCCTTAGTCATTATGAGTCCACTACAGTGACATATAAAGTCAAATTGCAAATTAGCCTAGTCTACCTTGGTATATAGGCACGACACTAGTGAGATACGATGACAACCATTCTCCTACCAGGGTATGATCGCAACCATACCTGAAAATATATCATCTGAGATACGGCCTCAACCGTTCTCTTATCAAGGTATGGCCACAGTCATCCTCCAAATCTATGTTTATGGATGCGAGGATATGTCCTCAACTTGCACCCCTGCATATTCAACAATATGCACTCTGAGTTTCCAGAACGAACTACTCGTTTCACCATCCAACAAGTACTGACACTAAAGATGGATCTACGGCTCAGGGCAACCTACATGATTAGGGTTTAACTTGATTATTTATTACCAATTGGGTGTCTTTTAGTGCATCAATAACGTTACAATGTACAAACCATAGACAAATTCTACAAAGATAGAGGTAGGTTACAATATAAAACGTATGAGGTATAAACTTGTCACATCATCATATGGTACCAATACAATACAAGACCATCATAATTATCTCATCATCCTGGGATAATCATCCATCATCACATCACTAGAGGATATCACCTCACAATAGGAAAAAAGCCTCTGCCAGGTCATAAGACCTATTCAAATAGTTCCTACATAACATCATTATCTCATCATGCCTTACAAAGGCTCATAATCATCACCTCATGCTCATATCAGATACACCATAGCAATCACTAGCCATAATACTTATTCCACCTGCAAGGTTAGGGTTACACAAGTAGGAGAGAGAAAACATCATTACATGCTAATCACTTCAAGCAGGATAATCATTACATTCATACACTTCAATTAGGGTTAGGTATTGTTACTATAGATAATCAAACATGAGAACAAAAATCAAGTAATGACCAAACCATATACCTTATCATGTTTAGAGACCATCATCCACTCACGCATGTGTAGCGACTAGGATTTCATCATATATCGACCACTATGATTTCATATGTAGTGGCCAACACTAGTTCAGCACCTTGTTGCGACAACAACACATTACCATAGGTAGCGACCACCACCACTTTTAGATTTAGAGACCACCTTACACACAAAGTGTAGAAACCAACACTTGTAGTGACCACCCTGATTAGGGTTAGGTTTAACCTTGCAACCACTAGTCTATGCATGTAGAGAACTCAATATGAACCATCACAAATGTAGCGACCAAGGAGTGAGAAACTTAAGGTATTGACCATTAAACAAGGTCAAGGTAGCAACCAAAACATACTCAGGCCTTGAGACCACATCAATGACCATCATGGGTAGGGACCCTAAAGAGTCATGGGCACATGTCGATCAAATCAACATCATAACATCAAGAAGTTGAAACATCATCAAAGAGAAAATGACATGAAATATGAAGATCAAATCCTTAAAACAAGCGTCACAAGAGTAGACATAAAGAACTATGATGAGAGAAGGAGAACCACGTGTCCAACTAATGCAACCAAAGAACAAAACCTCCAACATCATGTAAATTTGAACCTAAACATGGTAGCAAAACCAACAATCATGATGCATGAAAGAGACAACAACATCCATCGTCACTAACGTTTCGGGTACATGAATCAGGGTTTAGGAGAAAGAGTAATCTATACGAGAACACTTCATAATCTTAAACCCTAAAACAAGATAGCATTATCCATCAACTCATGATCATGTTTTAGATATAAAATAGTAGCATGCATGCAAGATAAAGGTGCAACACTAGTAGAGGGAAGAGTTATATAACCCGCCTTGAATAAGAACAACTCTAAGCCATAGGCTCCAAGAGAAATAAGGAAAGCTCCAACTAGGATCAACTCCATGGACAACAAGGTCACCTCAAGAAAAGAAGAAGACACCAAGGTCAATGGATCTCAAAATAGAAAGGGTAGGAACCCTAGGCCAAAAAATAAAGGGGAAAGATGGAAAGCTTCATCTCACTTAGGTACTACCATGGTCAAACCATAGTCTTGACCTCTATGGAGAGAAGTTTCTGAAGATAGCCACCATGGTAACCCATAGTCTCACGACCAAGAGAAGGAAGAAAGAGATAGGGTTAAATGAGATCAAAGAAAGATAACAACTTACCAAGGTCAAGGATCACCAAGAACCACCACAAGGAAGATGAGCAAGCCTTTCATTAGCACACAGAAGGGTGATCATCCACCAAGCTCCAAGGTCAACACCTTCTCTTGCTCCACCAAGCTCATGGCTGAATACAAGGAAGAAGAGAGAAAGAAGAGAGCAAAAAAGGATACTTGAATGTGAAAGGAAGAGCATATATACTCAAAGGTAGAAGGGAGGTAAAGATCATGAGGTGTCAAGATATGAAAGCACCTAAAGGACACATGTCTCACAAAGCCATGGTCATGTAAGCACTCAAGACATGCATGAATCAAAAGGGTGATAAGAGAAAATCTTGGTAGTGACCACTAGGTCCACTACCTACCTTCGGTCTAAGCACAACCAAGGCATGACATGGTAGTGACCTCTACTCATGTCCACCCAAGACAAAGGTCAAAACACCAAAGCATCTGGTCAACCTAGTGACTAAAAACCAAGGTCAAGCACATAGGTCGAAACAAACCAACCAAGGGAGGGTGATTCGGTTGAAACACATCAAAAAATGAAGCACTTCGGTTGCTACAAAGATCAACACCCACATGGTCAACACCACATCCAACACAAGCATTCATGAAACCCTAGCATCAACACATGGTGCCACATCACCAACCAAGGTCCAACAAGGCACCCCTAAGCATCACTCTCTGTCTCTCATGATGCCAAAGCTTGAGAGGCACAACCTACATGTGACAAATTGAAAGATAAACTCTCAACATGGGTAAATTGCAACTTGGTGCAAATAAGCACACATATATCATAACTAGATCAAACCTCAACCATACTGGACCAAATTGAAAACATAAGCATGTCACATGCCATTAAGGTGCATCATATGATCATATTAAGGTTTAAGCATATTATTAATCAAAGAAAACACAATCAAGCACTAAGCTAGGTCAGGGGTCTTATATATCATATGTAGATTTCTTATGCATAAAAATTTTAAAAAATAAGGTGATTCTATAACTGGGCACTTGAGATTCACATGAGTAATGTCTTTTATTTTCTTTCTAAAAAAATCAACAATATGAAATAAAAGTTATATCACATTCGATCTTTATGCTCTTATTCTTTCAGTTAAATTATAGTCTTCTAACCCTAATGCATCTAGGGTTTCTCTCTAGTCTTTCCTCTCCCTACATACCTCAAAATGAAATACAAGGAACTATACACATAGTAGCTTGATAATGATTGATTAAAGTATTTAGATATTGGGCCAGTGTATCTAAATGCTTCAATATTCCATATCTATCACCATAATACCTCCTAGCTGCCAAAATAGTGGCTCTGACTAAATGAATTGATGGTCATGGATGAATCAACAAAGGATCAGATACTATGTTGATAGACCCCAAATATTATAATTTGTTCCTAGACTGTAGGAGATCTAAGGTGATTAGATTTCCTAACAAAAACACATCTAAACTTCTCATGTTTAACTTTTATTGTATTAGAACATGTGATAGTGGTGACTATTGTCCTTTAAGCTGACCTAACTAAAATGATCACATGTTTACCCAGTGTGACTTTGAATAAGGGTTTCCATACAAGTAGGGCTTAGGTACACTATGAAACGTGGATTACTGTGAGTGATGTAGATGGAATTTGTCCCTTCTATCAGATTAATATCACAGGAAATTGATGAGTGAGACTGTGAAATGCATGCCCATGATGATAGACTCAATATATTATATTGATCTCATATGTATATCATATAGTCAACTCTAGATCAAGGAATAAAGATCAAACACTAAAAGTATGGCATTTTCATTCCTTAGGTTCAATCTAGATATCAAAGACAAAGGGATTATATGATAGCTATTACATTGGTCACAATACTATGTTGAAGTTGTTATCCAACTTCTCCAATTACTTGAGTGGAAACAAAGTCTTTCTAGATACAAATCATTGTCTCTAAAATCATAAAATGATTGTATACATCACTACTAAATTATTTTTGAGCCTATAGGGTCACACACACAAGATGCATAGGGAAGAGGAATATAATAGTGGATACATGATTAATTGGTTACTAATATGTATAGGTAATCAATTTACTAGTACAGATTTGATGTTTAATGTCACTTTTGGTGACGCCGGTTCCTTAGAAAAACAGACATGAAACCACCAACAACGTTGGTTCTTCATGTCAACCATCACTACATGTGAAGTCATGCCGATTTAGAAAAGATACGAGTACTGCTTTAACTTAACTGTTAATTTCATTTCATAGAAACCAATGCCTAAAATTCCCAACAAAATACAAAATTTTAGGTAACAATTTTGCCTCCAAAATTAATCAGTCCGGCATTGGATTTGCACACAATTGATGACAAAGTGTTCGTGTCATGTCCCCATAAGAAAAATTATCCCCCCATTTGTAACGACCGTCTCGCAAAAACAAGATTAACTAATGCGGAAGCGTTCATTAAGCAGCGGATTACCAAAAATCACTAAAAATTAAAACCTTTTTATCAAAAGATCCATCAAGTAAAAACTTTCTCACATAGAACAAAAGTAACTCAATTACATTCTTGTTCACAGGTACATATTCTGTATCATCTCCTTTTGAGAATTACAAGCATTAACTGTCCTGTAAAGCTAAATACAGACAGTTCAAAATCTCGAGGCATTGAGCCAAAATCTCAAAAGCACTAATTACTACTCTGAGGACCTGAGAGTACAGAGACGACACATAGGACTTTATATACATCTATACATGGCATAACAGCCAATGTCTCCACCTGAGACTTCACTGCTGTTACTTCTGCTGCTGCTGTCCTTCCCTTACTGAAGGGTTTCTGTCTCCTCGTCCGCGACAACCTAAAAATGTAGTTCCCACGGGGGTGAGACAATTGTAAATTGCCCCAGCGAGAGATATAACTCTCCGTCAGTAACATTATTATTGCAGCTTAAGAAGTTACATATGAAAAGAGGAATCATATTTGTTTGACAGCAGTTACTTCAATGTCTAACATATTAGAATATTAATCTTATTCTACATTGCAGCTATAACTTGAAAGAGCATCATATCACATATCCATTAGGGAATATGAAGAACATGTATAACATTTATCCACTACATAATCATTATCACAACATTAACTCTCTTCAGACTTAGATCATATATCTAAAGCCTGGCATTGTCATGGTGGAGTCATGGCCTGTAGCCACACTCTTTTCTCAGAGTATTGGGATCTCAATCCCTCAACTCATCAAGTACAAATCCACTTCTTAACACATTCATCATTATGATTATAGAATCTGGGTATTTAAACCCTAATCTCAGCATAGAACACTTGTTACCACTTATTAAGTAACTTCATACCTTCAGGTCATCTGACCAAGGACATTATAATTCTTGCTACACAAAGTATTGCACATAGTTCACAAAGCTCATATCACCTCTTATTACCCCTTAATAGGCAACAAGACATATGAAAGCTTATAAGGTCTATAGAACATTTTCAATGTACAGAACATCATAGCCCATACATGGCTATGCTCAACTTCTCATCATATCTGCATGATTAGTAATCATGATGCAATTACATATCAGTACCATGAAATACAAAGGTTATCTTATTATATTCATAACCCATTAGTCTGTATTTGAGCTTCACATAGAATTACTCTGTGTTAGAGCTTCACATAACACCACCCTGCATTAGGGACTCACATAGCAATAACCCTACATTATAGATTCACATAGCATTTACCCTACATTAGGGATTCACATAGCAATTACCCTGCATTAGATATTCACATAGCATTTACCCTACATTAGGGATTCACATAGAAATTACCCTATGTTAGGGTTCGTATAGTATTACCCTGTATTAGGGTTCACATAGCAAGTAATCATTATGGAATAATAAGTATTTGAATCATACTTCATTATTCTCATCATTTATCATTAAATGAATTATCAACACACAACATGAATTTCTCTTTCATCTTTGCCAGAATATGATTACATCATAGTTTATAGGTTTGGATTAACCCTTTTCATAAGGCATGTTGGCCTACATTCAACATGGTACATTTCATCTCAATGTAACCATTGACATGACATATCTCATGTGTTATTCATCCAATTATATTGGAGTTATAACACATTAAGGTATACCAGTATTGGGGTGTTGGATGTGATATTTATCATATCTTGATGTATCACTTCCCTCAACACCTTTATCTTACTTGAGTTTCATACACTTAGCTTGTATTAGTGTATTACCCATCCTAATACTGTATGTACCAGTTCATCACATTTATCCTGTAAGGTAGTGATCATTAGTCACTCACTTAGAATATACAACCATTGCCAATACTATGACTCATCCATAAGTTAGGAATTAACAAAAAGACCATATTAGGTCCCTTTCAAATCAACTCAAAGTTAAACATAGAGCACCACGACCGTGCAACCAAGAACGACCATGCAAAGGATAGTCACCACGGCCGTGCTACCTTACACGGTCGTGCAAAGTGAAGCCACCACGGCCGTGCTACCTTGCATGGTCGTGCTACAGAAGATCACCACATGAATCATAGTCATATATGAATTCTATTCTTTCATCCTTTCAACTTGATTAGATCACATCAACTCTTCAATCAAGTACATACAACTATGATTAACAAAGTGTATCAAGTTATTGATCCTATAAGCAATTAGGAATTCACCCCTTAATTGGTACTAATCACTTAGGTACTATTAAGGTTTCAACCTTTGTGCCTTCATTGATTATCATTACTAATCATCATTGGATCAATATAACATTCATCATCTTAATTCTCAAAGATTCAATCACATTGGACCTCCATTACATAAGGTATCCAATGAAATTAGGGTTTCCAATGTTGATTCCTTCAAAAATGCCTTATTAAAATGCATTTAATCCCAAAAATGATGCTTCCTCTTCCCCCTCAACTCCTTTGATACGAGGATATCTTCATTGCCTCATATTCCTATCAATTATCCATGATTTAAAGAAAAACAAATTAAGCACCTTAATGCTTATTAAATTAATATCCCATATGTGAGTGGGAATTACTTTCCTTTATAATAAGGTGAGTGGAGTTTCACCTCCTTTAGATATTTTCGTTCCTTATCTTGGAAAAAGAACGTCCATCCTTATTCAAAATCAACCAATAACATTTTGGTTGAAGGCCCTTTAATTACTACATTCATTTTTGCCCTAAATTGAATTAGGGTTTCACTTAAGATTAAATCTTGATTATTTTAATATCAAGATTCTCTCTCCTCCAACTTAATTCAAATGAGATGCCCCTCTCATTTTCTTTGCTCTACATGATGCCAAGAAACATTAAGGACCTTATTGAAGTGGTAATTTGCATATTGAACCCTAGGTTTTGGGTAAATTACACATTACACCAAAACTGGGTTTTAATGCATAAACATTGCTTTACAAGCTTAATCTTGGTGCCCAAGCTTGTGAGAACCATACCACTACATTATATTCATTATTATGATGTCTCAACATCAGAGGAACATCTTATCATGCAACATTTGCAATTTAACCCCTCGACCTGGGTAATTTGCACTTTAGTCCAAAATAAGCAAACATTGCTTCAACATTGTTCAAACAGGACCAAAATTGAAACATAAGTTTCTCATGAGCCCTAATTACTTTTCCCAAGATAAGATTAAGAATATACTCAACCTTTATTAAGAAAAAAATCTAGGGTTAATTCATAACCCAGGTCAGGGATGTTACAAATTATAAACCCCTAACAAGGATTTCATCCTCGAAATCCCAGGAAAAGGAGGGACAGATTATTCATTAATCATGCCCTCAAGTCTCCACATCTCATCTTAATGTTATGGAGATACCATGGGTCTGTAGTTCACACAAAGTTCATTTCATTAATTCAACCTTATCAATGTTTATTGTTTATGCAAAGCATAAACCCCTAACATATGATGTCCATATCATTGCAAGGAAGAAACATAAAAGAACATACATCTATCATCACCTACGAACATTTATCAAAGGGGAAAAACATATATATATATCTAACAAAGATAATTTACTCAGTAATCCTTTATTCATAGCGTTTATTTAACAAACTCTATGTAATTGGGAATGTTCACATAGTTCTTCCTATTAGTTGGGAATGTCCTCATAGCTTTTCCCTATAAGTTGGGGATGTCACATAGCTTTCCCCTATAAGTTGGGGATGTCACATAGCTTTCCCCTATTGGTTGGTAATGTCACATAGCTTTTCCCTTTTTGTTGGGGATGTCACATAGCTTTCCCCTATTGGTTGGGAATGTCACATAGCTTTTCCCTTTTTGTTGGGGATGTCACATAGCTT
This sequence comes from Alisma plantago-aquatica, assembly GCA_963693085.1. Taxonomy (NCBI): domain Eukaryota; kingdom Viridiplantae; phylum Streptophyta; class Magnoliopsida; order Alismatales; family Alismataceae; genus Alisma; species Alisma plantago-aquatica. Next base: position 669,032,786 of record OY856414.1, read on the forward strand.
TCCCCTATTGGTTGGGAATGTCACATAGCTGTTCCCTTTTTGTTGGGGATGTCACATAGCTTTCCCCTATTGGTTGGGAATGTCACACAACTCTTCCCTTTTTGTTGGGGATGTCACATAGCTTTCCCCTATTGGTTGGGAATGTCACATAGATTTTCCCTTTTTATTGGGGATGTCACATAGCTTTCCCCTATTGGTTGGGAATGTCACATAGCTTTTCCCTTTTTGTTAGGGATGTCACATAGATTTCCCCTATTGGTTGGGAATGTCACATAGCTCTTCCCTTTTTGTTGGGGATGTCACATAGCTTTCCCCTATTGGTTGGGAATGTCACATAGCCTTTCCCTTTTTGTTTAGGGTTGGAATTGCACAAAGCATCTTCCTTTATTGGAATTGCACAAAGAATCTTCCTTTATTGGAATTGCAAAAAGCATCTTCCTTTATTGGAATTGCACAAAGCATCTTCCTTTATTGGAATTGCACAAAGCATCTTCCTTTATTGGAATTGCACAAAGCATCTTCCTTTATTGGAATTGCACAAAGCATCTTCCTTTATTGATTCCATATTTCTTATTTCATGATACTCATTAGATTGTATTAGAATGACTGCTTGATCAGAGCAATCAAAAAGATATCAATCTAAGAGTTTCTATACTCACCTTATCATCAATAGTTGTATACCTGGCCAGGGTTTAAAAATACTGAGATCAAGTAGTATGCACTTACATGCTATCATATTCCTTGCTTTTCATATCATTGTAAACACATGCTTTTCCCTTGTTCCAACATGACTAAGTCATTTAGGAACTCTTTTAAAGCTCAAACTTTCTTTATTAAGGACTGATAACCTAGATCGTAAGGCTAGTATCCAGTCTACTATATGCATTATTGTTGCCCTAATATGCCCAACAAGAGCATGATCATATGATTCTCTATCCTGATCAGGTCTTAATGGGGATTCTCAGGCACTTGTTCTCCTCTTGCCTGGTCCCATGCACCCTCTCCTAGTGCAACAACATTGCTCTTAGCAATGTGTTCCTCGTTTTCTCCAGTCATTTTCAAGTTCTTCTTCTCCTATGTGAGCAGAAGATACTATCAGGTAAACTGGAAGACACTTAGAACATATTCTATAACCTTAATCCTATGTCTCTGTAGACTCAGCGAACCTAGAGCTCTGATACCACTAAACTGAGACAACCCAACACAAGATTAACTAATGCGGAAGCATTCATTAAGCAGCGGATTACCAAAAATCACTAAAAATTAAAACCTTTTTATCAAAAGATCCATCAAGTAAAAACTTTCTCACATAGAATAAAAGTAACACAATTACATTCCTGTTCACATGTACATATTCTGTATCATCTCCTTTTGAGAATTACAAGCATTAACTATCCTATCAAGCTAAACACAGACAGTTCAAAATCTCTAGGCATTGAGCCAAAATCTCGAAAGCACTAATTACTACTCCGAGGACCTGAGAGTACAAAGATGACACATAGGACTTCATATACATCTATACATGGCATAACAGCCAGTGTCTCCACCTGAGACTTCACTACTGTTACTTCTACTGCTGCTTTCCTTCCCTTACTGAAGGGTTTCTGTCTCCTCGTCCGCGACCACCTAAAAATGTAGTTCCCATGGGGGTGAGACAATTGTAAATTGCCCCAGCGAGAGATATAACTCTCCGCCAGTAACATTATTATTGCAGGTTAAGAAGTTACATATGAAAAGAGGAATCATATTTGTTTGACAACAGTTACTTCAATGTCTAACATATTAGAATATTAATCTTATTCTACATTGCAGCTATAACTTGAAAGAGCATCATATCACATATCCATTAGGGAATATGAAGAACATGTAAAACATTTATCCACTACAGAATCATTATCACATCATTAACTCTCTTCAGGGTTAGATCATATATCTAAAGCCTGGCATTGTCATAGTGGAGTCATGGCCTGTAGCCACACTCTTTTCTCAGAGTATTGGGATCTCAATCCCTCAACTCATCAAGTACAAATCCACTATTTAACACATTCATCATTATGATTATAGAATCTGGGTATTTAAACCCTTATCTCAGCATAGAACACTTGTTACCACTTATTAAGTAACTTCATACCTTCAGGTCATCTGACCAAGGACATTATAATTCTTTCTACACAAAGTATTGCACATAGTTCACAAAGCTCATATCACCTCATATTACCCCTTAATAGGCAACAAGACATATGAAAGCTTATAAGGTCTATAGAACATTTTCAATGTACAAAACATCATAGCCCATACCTGGCTATGCTCAACTTCTCATCATATTTGCATGATTAGTAATCATGATGCAATTACATATCAGTACCATGCAATACAAGGGTTATCTTATTATATTCATAACCCATTAGTCTGTATTTGAGCTTCACATAGAATTACTCTGTGTTAGAGCTTCACATAACACCACCCTGCATTAGGGACTCACATAGCAATCACCCTACATTAGATATTCACATAGCATTTACCCTACATTAGGGATTCACATAGCAATTACCCTACATTAGAGATTCACATAGCATTTACCCTACATTAGGGATTCACATAGAAATTACCCTATGTTAGGGTTCGTATAGTATTACCCTGTATTAGGGTTCACATAGCAAGGAATCGTTATGGAATAATAAGTATTTTAATCATACTTCATTATTCTCATCATTTATCATTAAATGAATTATCTACACACAACATGAATTTCTCTTTCATCTTTGCCAGACTATGATTACATCATAGTTTATAGGTTTGGATTAACCCTTTTCATAAGGCATGTTGGCCTACATTCAACAGGGTAAATTTCATCTCAATGTAACCATTGACATGACATATCTCATGTGTTATTCATCCAATTATATTGGAGTTATAACACATCTATACCAGTATTGGGGTGTTGGATGTGATATTTATCATATCTTGATGTATCACTTCCCTCAACACCTTTATCTTACTTGAGTTTCATACACTTAGCTTGTATTAGTGTATTACCCATCCTAATACTTTATGTACCAGTTCATCACATTTATCCTGTAAGGTAGTGATCATTAGTCACTCACTTAGAATATACAACCATTGCCAATACTATGACTCATCCATAAGTTAGGAATTAACAAAAAGACCATATTAGGTCCCTTTCAAATCAACTCAAAGTTAAACATAGAGCACCACGGCTGTGCAACCAAGAATGGCCGTGCAAAGGATAGTCACCACAGCCGTGCTACCTTGCACGGTCGTGCAAAGTGAAGCCACCACGGCCGTGCTACCTTGCACGGTCGTGCTACAGAAGATCACCACATGAATCATATTCATATATGAATTCTATTCTTTCATCCTTTCAACTTGATTAGATCACATCAACTCTTCAATCAAGTACATACAACTATGATTAACATAGTGTATCAAGTTATTGATCCTATAAGCAATTAGGAATTCACCCCTTAATTGGTACTAATCACTTAGGTAATATTAAGGTTTCAACCTTTGTGCCTTCATTGATTATCATTACTAATCATCATTGGATCAATAGAACATTCATCATCTTAATTCTCAAAGATTCAATCACATTGGACCTCCATTACATAAGGTATCCAATGAAATTAGGGTTTCCAATGTTGATTCCTTCAATCATTGAATTCATGGAACCAATCATCAATTGGACCTATACTCATACTTCAATTGAGTTTAATAGGTCAACCTTCAACTGATTTGACCCTCAATTGGTCATCAATTAGGTTCTGATTCAATTGAATTAGGGTTTGGAATCGATGATCCAACAACACTAATCAATGCAAGATTGGTTACTTTGAAACTATTGAACCATCATCCAAATTGAGAATGACCTGACCCCAAACGGTCTTGAGGTCATTTGGATGACCTCCAAACAGTCTTGAGACCGTTTTCCCATCATATCATCAAAATCCAACTCAACCAATTAAGGTTTGGATCATTGGATTGATCACCAAATCAACAATTGATTACCCTCCAACTTAGTATCATTGGATCATCAATTGCTTAACCATACTCACCCCTAGACCTCCAAACGGTCTTGTGCGACCTCCAAACGGTCTTGAGACTGTTTGGCTCATCCAACCCTTGGATTCTAGTGAAAAATCATTAGGGTTTGAGCTATTGAGTTGATCATCAAATCAACACTTAATTGCAAAGTGATTTGGTACCTTTAGACCTTCAATTGGTCAACCATGCTTAACCCTAGACCTCCAAACGGTCTTGGGTGATCCCCAAACGGTCTTGAGACCGTTTGGGTGATCCCCAAACGGTCTTGAGACCGTTTGGGTCAATCAACCCAAAACATCAACTCATTTCAATGCAAAATCAACACTTAGCCGATTAGGGTTAACACCATATCTTTTGTCCTTCAAACACTTAACCATATCCAACCATAGACCTCCAATGGTCTTGGGTGACCCCCAAACGGTCTTGAGACCGTTTGGGTGATCCCCAAACGATCTTGATACCGTTTGGGCTAAATAACCCAAAAAGGCAAATCAATCAAGTTGAAAATCAGCACTTAATCCAATTAGGATTTGCCTAATTGATTAGCCTTCAACTCATGATTCCTTTGGAATTAACCTATAAAATTTGGTGGGTTATCAACCAACATAATTAGTAACAGGAATCTCAAACGGTCAACCCTTTGTCAACCATCTCAAATGGTTTTAAAACCGTGTTCTCCCAAACGGTTTGGTGAAACTGTTTGGTCCAAACTTCCAAACCGTTTGCCCAAGATATTTGAGGATGTGTGTGCTTATGATGATGTCATCATAATCAAGCTTCGTCCCTGAAGTTATAAAAACTTCTCATTTCATGAATTAACCATTTTCAACCAGCAATTAATCAAGATAATGAAGGAATCATTGAAATTACAAGATTAATGGTTGAATAACAATGTAAAAAGGGTTCAAGTTATAAAACCCGCCTCCAATTGAGCTCCAAAGCTCCAATCTCATGCCATCAATGGTGGATGAATATCTTGCAACTCCCCCTTAGGCTCGTCCTTAAGCTTTTTATTGTAAAAGTTGGCTAGGGTTGAAGAGGAGATCGAAATAAGAAGAAATCAATGATTTACTTTTGATTTCCACCATGGAATCAAGGAGAACGAAGGTCAAGGGCTTACCAACAGGTTGGGGGTCGTCCTCCTGCTCCTCCCTAGCTCCTTGGTCGGTTTTGCAAGCAAGGGGAAAGAAAGAAATCCGAAAAAGCCTTTGTTTTTGGCTTGGAAAGGGCACTTTTATAAGGAAATTGATGAGAGAGAAAATGCCTTATTAAAATGCATTTAATCCCAAAAATGATGCCGCCTCTTCCCCCTCAACTCCTTGGATACGAGGCTATATTCATTGCCTCATATTCCTCTCAATTATCCATGATTTAAAGAAAAACAAATTAAGCACCTTAATGCTTATTATATTAATATCCCATATGTGAGTGGGAATTACTTTCCTTTATAAGAAGGTGAGTGGAGTTTCACCTCCTTTAGATATTTTCGTTCCTTATCTTGGCAAAAGAACGTCCATCCTTATTCAAAATCAACCAATAACATTTTGGTTGAAGGCCCTTTAATTAATACATTCATTTTTGCCCTAAATTGAATTAGTGTTTCACTTAAGATTAAATCTTGATTATTTTAATATCAAGATTCTCTCTCCTCCAACTTAATTCAAATGAGATGCCCCTCTCATTTTCTTTGCTATACATGATTCCAAGAAACATTAAGGACCTTATTGAAGTGGTAATTTGCATATTGAACCCTAGGTTTTGGGTAAATTACACATTACACCAAAACTGGGTTTTAATGCATAAACATTGCTTTACAAGCTTAATCTTGGTGCCCAAGCTTGTGAGAACCATACCACTACATTATATTCATTCTTATGATGTCTCAAAATCATAGGAACATCTTATCATGCAAAATTTGCAATTTAACCCCTCAACCTGGGTAATTTGCACTTTAGTCCAAAATAAGCAAACATTGCTTCAACATTGTTCAAACATGACCAAAATTGAAACATAAGTTTCTCATGAGCCCTAATTACTTTTCCCAAGATAAGATTAAGAATCTACTCAACCTTTATTAAGAAAAACATCTAGGGTTAATTCATAACCCAGGTCAGGGATGTTACACCATTAGTCGTCGGTTCTACCAAACAAGCGACGATTTAGACCCCTTGGTGAGACACAAAAAAAAGTTGGAGATGGTTTAAATCATCGGTTTCTTAGAAGAAATTGATGACTAGGTGTTTTCACGATATGTCCCCGTGAAAATATTTCCCCCCCAAATTGCTTCTTAGTCGTCGATTTTTCTTACTAAGTCGACAACTATATCCCTAACCCGAGGGCAATTTTTTTGTTTGGATATGTAGTCAGTCGTCAATTTATACAGACTTAACCGACGACTATGTCCCCAAACTAGTGTCTACGTTTTGTTTGGTTTATGAGTTAATCTTCAGTTTTATTTAGTAACTGACAACTGTACCACTAATCTGAGGGCACCTTTCTTTTGTTTGGTTTAGGAGTTATTTGTCAATTTTTACAGACGTAACTGGTGAATATGGCCCCAAACCAGTGTCTATTTTTTGTCTGGTTTAGGAGTTAACAATAGGTTTTGTATGATTAACTGATGAATACATGCTTATTTGTCGGTTGTTCTAAACAATCGATGACTATGGGTAAGTTAATAGTACTCATGCGATACAGACTTTCTCCCCATTATCTTTTTCATCGTGATTGATCTGCTTTTTATCTAGCAATTTGTAATTCCCGCCGCCGCCTCGATATCTCAAAGGTCCGTCATCACCGCTCCTCTCCTCTCTTCCTCAGTTTCTTGTCGCTCATTGGTCACTGGTGTTGTAGCTGCTCATTGCCAGCTCCATCTAGGAGCTTGAGAGGATGCCTCCGCCTAAGGAACTTGGGAGGACTCCGCCGATACCTCCAGCCAGGAGCTTGGGAGGAAGCCATCTGAGGACATCCGAGCTTCATCCCCTACTACTAGGTAAGATCCCCTACAAACCACCATGCCACACATGGACAACTAATAGGATGTGATTCATAATCTAATTTCATAGCTTAATTGTTGGATGTATGTGCATGAATTTGGCCCTTTATCCTTACATTATTGAAGTTACCTTTTTGATAGTGAATAACTTTTTTATGGTTAGTTACTTATTGCTCTTGCATTGATTAGTGTTAATTAGGATTGCTATATCTTAGTTAGTGTAATTTGCCTTATTTCCTTAGTTTTTTAACCTTAATTTCTAGTTTACCTTAGGTCATCTCTCCCTCCCTAGGTCATGAATAAATTATGTGTAATGATTATCTTGATGATGAACATGCATGCACATTGGGGATGTTGAAATTAATATTATAGAATATGGTACCTAGACTAGGGTATGGTTAAGAATCAAGAATGAATTGAATTAAATTATGTTACATAAAACCTAGGATATGAACAATCAAAATAGGATCATAGGTATAGGAATGGAAACATACATGTATTTTGTTGACCTAGAAACCCGTCTGAGATTTACTGATGAGGAGTAAATCTTACATAATCCCCAATGGGGTTGTTCTTGAACACTTAATCTCACACAGGATGTAAGTGCATAATGTATATTTGGTTATCAAAATGTTTCATTAGCACCTCCCCATTTTTTCTCTAAGTACATATGTTGGTGGACATTTGCCCATCTACATTGGTGTACTTGGAGAACTACAGGGAAATGTTGCCGAAATTTTCTTGGAAATCAAATACACATTATACACTTACTAGTGAGATTAGGTGTTCAAGAATGGGATAGGTGGTACACACATTCAAAATTGAACCCTAAACCCTAATCTTTAAACCCTACTATTTAAACCCTAAACCCTAATATGTAAATCATAAACCCTAATCTTTAAACCCTAAACCCTAATCTTTAAACCCTAATCTGTAAACCCTTATCCCTAGATATAAAACAATAAATCTTAATCTATCTATAAGTCCTTTACCTAATATGTAAACCCTAAACCCTAATACTTGTTTTCTCTTTGATCATAGAATGGATAGATCATGGATGTCCATTCCAAATTGTTGCACCCTAGAGTTTATTATTGGTCTTGATTTGTTTATAAGATTTGTGGAGGAACATAGGAACTGACCTAGAGATGGGTTCTATTATCCATGTAGGCATTGTGGTAATAACTTGAAGGTCAACAATGGTGATGAAATCAAAAGTCATGTCATGTGTGATAGGATTGTACAAGGCTAAACATAATAGTATTGGCATGGAGAGAATCCAACCTTGAGATCAGTAGATGTCGATAGCAGTAATTGTGTTGAAGAAGAAATTTTCATCAATGATGTAGATGTAAACGAATCGATTCTAATAGGCATGGTTGATGTGATGCTAGATAGTTGCAGGGTAGAGCACACCAATCCACCTTCCTTATTTAGGAACATTGTGCATGATGTTGAGAGACCGTTATACATAGGTTGTACTAAGTTTATGAAGCTGAACACTGTGTTGAGATTGTATAATCTGAAGCCTAACAATAGATGGAGAGATAAAAGCTTCACATGATTGTTATCTTTGTTGAAAGAAATTCTTACTGAAGGCAACGACCTTCCAATATCAAAATATGAATTAAAGAAAATTTTATGCCCAATGGGAATGATGGCTAAGAAGATACATGCATCCTTGAATGATTGTGTCTTATTTCAAAAGGACTATGTCAATTTGAAAGATTGTCTAAAATGTGTGGCGTCAAGGTATAAAATGATGACTTCAGGGAAGTCCAAAACTGTCTCTCCTGCCAAGGTGATGTGGTATCTACCTATAATACCACTATTTCAACGCTTGTTTGCCAATCTGATGGATGTAGAGAATTTAAGGTGGCATGCGAGGTTAAGAAAAATAATGATGGGATCCTACGACATGTTTTTGATTCCCCATAGTGTAAGAAGATTTATTTATTGTACCCTAATTTTGGTGAAGAAGTCAGGAATCTAAGACTTGGGCTTTGTACTGATGGGATGAATCCATATGCCACATTGAGAAGCCAACATAGCACTTGGCCTATTATGCTTTTTATATACAATCTTCCTCCTTGGTTGTGTATGAAAAATAAGTACGTTATATTTTCATTGTTGATATTGGGCCCTAAACAACCTGGAAATGATATCGATATTTATCTTGAACCTCTGATTGATGACTTAAAAGAAACTTTGGAGTGAAGGTGTGATGACCTATAATGCTTCATGTAGAGAGACATTTTGTTTGCATGCTATGTTGTTTTGCATTATTAATGACTTTCCAAATATGGGAATTTGTTTGGATGAAGTGTAAAAGGATCTAAAGTGTGCCCTATATGTGAATAGAACATTGATTAAATATGACTATAATGTGGCGGCAAGATTGTAAATCTTGGTCATCAAAGGTTTCTTCCAAAAGTCCATCCTTATCGAAGGTTGCACAAAGTGTTCAATATATGGAATGAGGAATGGAGTGCTACTAAACCTATACTAGGGGAGATCGTTTATGAAAGTCTAAAAGACATTGTCACTGAATTCTGTAAGAAACCACAATGTACCATTCCCACACACTATGACAAATATCTATTCAAGAAGAGGTCAATATTTTGGGATCTTCCTTATTGGAGTTTGTTAGTAGTTAGGCATTCGATCGATGTCATGCATGTTGAGAAAATGTATGTGACAGCTTCATTGGTACTATGTTGAATATACCAGGTAAGACTAAACATGGCATCAAATCCATAATGGACCTACGTGAAATAGGAATAAGGAAAAAATTAATAGAATTAGTTAGTTGTGATCAGAAAACATATTTACCTTCTTCTTGTTACACGTTGTCTAGAAAGGAGAAGAAAACTTTTTGCGAGTGCTTGCTTAATGTTAAGGTACCACATGGAAAGTCTTCCAATATCTATAGACCGGTATCAATAAAAGATCTAAAGCTGATAGGTCTTAAATCTCATGATTATCACACTCTAATGCAACAAATATTGCTCGTGGAAATTTGGTCTATACTACCAAAACATGTAAGGTTTGTAATCACTAGACTTTGTTTCTTCTTCAACACTCTATGTAGCAAAGTTATTGATCCTGAGAAACTCAATAAGTTGCAAAGAGAAGTGGTTGCTACCCTATGACATCTTGAGATGTATTTTCCTCCTTCATTCTTTAATATCACGGTACATCTTGTTGTCCATTTACTAGGGAAGTGAAAATGTTGGGACTAGTTTTATTGCATTAGATGTATCCTTTTGAACGGTACATGAGTGTTTTTAAAGGTGATGTTTGAAACTATTATTGGCCTGAAGTGGGTGCTATTGAGGGTTATGTGTTGAGGGAGGTTAGGTACTTTTGTAGTGACTTTATAAGTTGTAATGAAGCTCCTGTAAATGACAAGAATATTGAGGTCTATCTCGACAAAGGGGCTTTAGGAGCACGAGTGCAAGTAATCACTTGTGAGTTGTGGGAACAAGATCACTTGTATATTTTACACAACATTGATGAAGTGAGTGTTTATATCACTGAACATACCAATTTCATCAAGAAACAATATCCTTGAGCCAATTCAATGTGGCTTTCTAGAGAGCATAACAAGACATTTATTAGGTGTTTAAAGTTAAAGTCTTACGTCAACTATCTCAAACACCAAATAATGTTACTGAAAATATCAAATGCCTCGCCTTTAAACTAAAAATGAATGTTATGTCTTATGAAGGATTTGACATAAATGGGTTCTCATATTACATAAAGCGTCAAGATGATAAGAGCATCGTCCAAAATAGTGGGGTCACTCTTCAAGCACACTCATTGTTTCTTTTCTAGTCTGAAGGATAAGAGTCCACGTGAAGCTAAAATGCCATATAACAGTGTCATTGAAGACATATGGGAGTTTGATTATATAGATTTTGAAATTCTGGTCATTAAGTGTAATTGGGTTGATAACACTAAAGGGATTGATAACACCAAAGGAGTTGTAGTGGATGACTTGGGTTTCACATTAGTGAATTTTGAAAAGATTGGGGAAAAGGGTGAACCATTCACAATTGCATCACAAGTGAAGTAACTATTTTATATCGATGATCTTGCAAATGAAAAATGGTCAGTTGTTCTTCATGGTAAAAGACAGTTCATAGAAGATTGTATAGATGAAGAAGAGTACTATGACAAGTATGATGACTCCAGTCCTTTCTCATTTGGCTTGCCAACACCAAATATGGGAATTTGTTTGGATAAAGTGTAAAAGAATCTAAAGCATGCCCTATATGTGAATAGAACATTGATTCAATATGACTATAACGTGGCGAAAAGACTGTATATCTTGGTCATTGCAGGTTTCTTCCAAAAGCTCGTCCTTATTGAAGGTTGCACAAAGCATTCAATGGATTGAATGAGGAATGGAGTGCCACTAAACCTATAATAGGGGAGGTTGTTTATGAAAGACAAAAATACTTTGTCAATGAATTCGGTAAGAGATCACAATGTACCATTCCCACACAATGTGACAAATCTTTATTCAAGAAGATGTCAATATTCTGGGATCTTCCTTATTAGAGTTCTGTAGCAGTTAGGCATTCTATTGATATCATGCATGTTGAGAAAAATGTATGTGATAGATTCATTGATAATCTGTTGAATATACTAGGTAAGACTAAACATGGCATCAAATCCAGAATGGACCTACATGAAATGGGAATAAGGAAAAAATTAATAGAATTAGTTAGCGGTGATTAGAAAACATATTTACCTTCTTCTTGTTACACGTTGTCTAGAAAGGAGAAGAAAACTTTTTGCGAGTGCTTGCTTAATGTTAAGGTACCACATGGATACTCTTCCAATATCTATAGACTGGAATAAATAAAAGATCTAAAGTTGATAGGTCTTAAATCTCATGATTCTCACACTCTAATGCAACAAATATTGCTTATGGCAATTCTATCTATACTGCCAAAACATATAAGGTTTGTAATCACTAGACTTTGTTTCTTCTTCAACACTCTATGTAGCAAAGTTATTGATCCTAAGAAACTTGATAAGTTGCAAAGAGAAGTGGTTGTTACCCTATGCTAGCTTGAGATGTATTTTCCTCCTTCATTCTTTAATATCATGGTACATCTTGTTGTCCATTTGACTAGGGAAGTGAAAATGTTGGGACTAGTTTTACATCTTGTTGTCCATTTGACTAGGGAAGTGAAAATGTTGGGACCAATTTTATTGTATTGGATGTATCCTTTTGAAAAGTAAATGAGTGTTTTTGAAGGTGATGTTTGAAACCGTTATTGGCTTGAAGGGGTACTAATAAGGGTTATGTGGTGAGGGAGGTTATGGACTTTTGCAGTGACTTTATAAGTTTTAATGAAGCTCCTGTAAATGACAAGAATATTGAGGACTATCCCGGCAAAGGGGCTTTAGGAGCACCAGTGCAAGTAATCACTTGTGAGTTGTGGGAACAATATCACTTGTATATTTGACACAACATCAATGAAGTGAGTGTTTATATCCTTGAGCCAATTCAATGTGGCTTTCTAGAGAGCATAACAAAACATTTATTAGGTGTTTGAAGATAAAGTCTTACATCAACTATCTCAAAGACCAAATAATGTTGCTGAAAATATCAAATGCCTTGTCTTTAAACCAAAAATGAATGTTATGTCTTATGAAGGGTTTGACATAAATAGGTTCTCATATTACCCAAAGTGTCAAGATAATAAGAGCGTCGTCCAAAATAGTGGGGTCACCCTTCAAGCCACATCATTGTTTCTTTTCTAGTGTGAAGGATAAGAGTCCACGTGAAGCTAAAATGCCATATCATAGTGTCATTGAAGACATATGGGAGTTTGACTATGTAGGTTTTAAAATTCCGATCTTTAAGTGTAATTGGGTTGATAACACCAAAGGGATTGATAACACCAAAGGAACTGTAGTGGATGATTTGGGTTTCACATTAGTGAATTTGAAAATATTGGCGAGAAGGGTAAACCATTCACAATGGCATCACAGGAAAAGCTAGTGTTTTATATTGATGATCTTGCAAATGAAAAATGGTCAGTTGTTCTTCATGGTAAAAGACAGTTCATAGAATATTGTATAGATAAAGAAGAGTACTATGATAAGTATGATGACTCATGTCCTTTCTCGGGTTTCTTGCCAACACCAAATATGGGAATTTGTTAGGATAAAGTGTGAAAGGATCTAAAGTATGCCCTATATGTGAATAGAACATTGATTCAATATGACTATAATGTGGTGGAAAGATTGTATATCTTGGTCATCAACGACTTCTTCCAAAAGTCCATCCTTATTGAAGGTTGCACAAAGCGTTTAATGGATTGAATGAGGGATGGAGTGCCACTAAATCTATACCAGGGGAGGTCGTTTATGAAAGATTAAAAGACTTTGTCAATGAATTCGGTAAGAGATCACAATGTACCATTCCCACATAGTATGACAAATATTTATTCAAGAAGAAGTCAATATTTTGGTATCTTCCTTATTGGAGTTCTTTAGCAGTTAGGCATTCTATCGATGTCATGCATGTTGAGAAAAATGTATGTAATAGCTTCATTGGTACTATGTTAAATATACCAAGTAAGAATAACATGGCATCAAATCCAGAATGGACCTACATGAAATGGGAATAAGGACAAAATTAACATAATTAGTTAGCAGTGATTAGAAAACATATTTACCTTCTTCTTGTTACATGTTGTCTAGAAAGGAGAAGAAAACTTTTTGTAAGTGCTTGATTAATGTTAACGTACCACAAGGATACTCTTCCAATATCTATAGACTGATATCAATAAAAGATCTAAAGATGATAGGTCTTAAATCTCATGATTGTCACACTCTAATGCAACAAATATTCCTCGTGGCAATTCAATCTATACTTCCAAAACATGTGAGTTTTCTTCTTCAACACTCTATGTAGAAAAGTTATTGATCTTGAGAAACTTGATAAGTTGCAAAGAGAAGTGGTTGTTACCCAATGCCAGCTTGAGATGTATTTTCTTCCTTCATTCTGTAATATCATGGTACATCTTGTTGTCCATTTGACTAGGGAAGTGAAAATGTTGGGACCAGTTTTATTGCACTGGAAGTATCCTTTTGAATGGTACATGAGTGTTTTTGAAGGTGATGTTTGAAACCATTATCGGCCTAAAGGGGGTACTATTGAGGGTTATGTGGAGAGGGTGGTTATGGACTTTTGCAGTGACTTTATAAGTTGTAATGAAGCTCCTATAAATGACAAGAATATTGAGGACTATCCTGGCAATGGGACTTTAGGAGCACGACTGCAAGTAATCATTCGTGAGTAGTGGGAACAAGCTCACTTATATATTTTACACAACATCGACGAAGTGAGTGTTTATATCACTGAACATACCAATTTCATCAAGAAATAATATCCTTGAACCAATTCAATGTGGCTTTCTAGAGAGCATAACAAGACATTTATTAGGTGTTTGAAGATAAAGTCTTACGTCAACTATCTAAAACACTAAATGATGTTGCTAAAAATATCAAATGCCTCACCATTATACCAAAAATGAATGTTATGTCTTATGAAGGGTTTGACATAAATGGGTTCTCATATTACATAAAGCGTTAAGATGATAACATCGTTGTCCAAAATAGTGGGGTCACCCTTCAAGCATCTTCATTATTTCTTTCTAGTGTGAAGGATAAGAGTCCACATGAAGCTAAAATGCCATATTACAGTGTCATTGAAGACATATGGGAGTTTGACTATGTAGATTTTAAAATTCCATTCTTTAAGTGTAATTGGGTTGATAACACCAAAGGAGTTGTAGTGGATGATTTGAGTTTCACATTAGTGAATTTTGAAAAGATTGGCGAGAAGGGTGAACCATTCACAATGGCATCACAAGTGAAGAAAGTGTTTTATATCGATGATCCTGCAAATGAAAAATGGTCGGTTGTTCTTCATGGTATAAGATAGTTCATAGAAGATTGTATAGATGAAGAAGAGTACTATGACAAGTATGATGACTCGAGTCCTTTCCCAGTTGGCTTGCCAACACCAAATATTGAAACTCATGTTAACTTATATGTGCATGGAGATCACACTAAGGGAATGTTGATTGTTAAAAGATCTCAATAATAGAGGCATGGTTTTATATTTTAAAATGTTAGATGTGCATTTTATAATCTTATATTTCATTGTTTGACTATTTTTATATGACATTTTTTCTGATGGTGTCTGACCATGAGTATGATGACCATGATGATGATTACCGTGAGGATGACCAACATCCTACTGACACTGGTCGAAGTTGTGTGTTGTTTTATCAACACTCTATGCATTTTACAATATGTCTATCTTGTTGTATTACATTTAATAAGTTATATTTGTTTATGACCTATATGTTTTTTTTTAATTTTAGGTTGAGGATGTACATCATGAGGATCTTGTTCAGCTTGATGAGCATCATAAAAAAATAAAAAAATAAGGGCCATCACTATGATGAATAAGTTGATACAACGAAGGGGTAATAGACCAAAGTTGGTCGTTGAGTTTGATCATGCAGAAAATCTTATTGGAAAGAACTATAGCTCTTTCATTTCATATATAGGGCTCTTACTCGTAGCCATCATAGTATAGAAGTAGAATCTTGGCATAAAATTGATAAAAGTAAGAATGACTTCATACGGAAAGAACTATGTGTAAGATATTATCATTTGCAATTTTATTTTTAAAACTATTTCAAATTCTATTTCTAAGAATATTTGATTAAGTATATGAAATTTTGCAGAGCATAATTGACCTGGATGAAAATTTGCATCACAAAAATGTGATGCAACGTTGTGGAAGGGTACTGAGAAATTATAGGACAACTCTAACAAGACTATACATATGGGAGGCTGACAATAGGAAGAAGTCAACCACTGAGAAATGGAGGTATCTTGATTTGGCAATGTGGGAGGCATTTGTTGATATTAAAAACACCAATGAATTCAAGGTATTAAGCCGCACTCCCCATTTTGAATACTTTCTTATGAATTCATTGTTTTACCTTGACATAATAGGTTATATTTTACTTACTAATTACAATTGATGGTTGTTACTAACCAAGATGCAAGCGATGCTCAAAGAGAAAGGTGTGCAAAGAATATGTACAACCACACAATGGGTTGAGGTGTTTATGCAAATCTTCACCAAAAGATACTACATGTGTCTTCTTCTTATTAGTCTACTCCTGGGACTGCTGAGTGCTCTACTACTACTGAACCTCTACTTTGTTATGATATATGAATAGCTGGAAGGCAACCCAAATTTGGAGAAATAACCAACACCACAACTACTGAGGCGATTGCAAAAATGGTAAAATTCAACTTTCAGAGCAATTAGTATTAATGACTGTTATGTTTTACTTACCAATTAGCATTGATGATGATTAGCGGAAGATCCACGAGCAAAGGAAACAAGGCAAGTTCATCCCTGAGGGCACAAGGGGTGAATTAACAGTTGCTCTAGGTAATCTAGAGCATCCTAGATGTGTTAGGACTGTAGGCATTGGTGTGGGTAGAAGAGCATTCTTTGGGCCATCAGGATGCAAATCTATCCAGAAAGTGGGATTCTCAATAGATGAGGTAAAAGTGTTAATTGCAAAGGGGTTGAAGGAAGCAATGAGCCTGTGGGTACCTTCTCAGTCAACCACTCAGACAATACCAGCTGTGCTGCCCCGCTCTTCGTATGAGGTGGACCCCCCTACAACAGAGGTGGTTGGGAGTAATCTTGTGGACCCAACACCTAGCACGTCCGTTGTAAGTATTTTTATGACATAGTAGTCTTTTCAAAATGATACATTTAGGTATATATATAACAATCTATGCAAATTTATAGGGGTTGAGGCCATGTCATCTAAAATTAAAAGAATATGTCATTGTTGTGGGAGAGGCTTACCCACCCCTTGTAGGTGACACGCTTTATGGTGCTCCATTACCCACCGATGCGGTTTGTGTGTGCCCAAAGCTTGTCTATGAAGCTTGGAAGAAGTATCCACTACCATATGACCACCCTGACATTGAGACAATAAGTGAAGCAGAAGGTAGTGTGGTAGCATTGCACAAAGAGTGAGTAGTAGGCTTTCGGCCTGCCATTAAATAAAAAACCAAAACTTAATCGTCGGTTGTATCAAGAAAACTGACACTATAGGCCTAAGTTGGCGGTTTTAGTAAAATAGCCGACAGTAAAGGACAAAACCAAAAGGTCGTGATTAGACAACATGGCCTCACTGGGTAGCATGTCACAGTTGTCAGTTTGTTAGATATAACAGTCACTTTACATCAAAATCATCAATTATTTGGGTTGCAACTGACACTGTACATCATGATAGGTGACAATTTATTATGACCAACGATGTAGGGTCCTTTACTAGTTACAAACGTGACCTGGTATGACTCTTTTGACATTGGTTTTTGGCATGCAACCGACGCCTACGACCCCAATCTGTGTCGATTTCTTTTATCCAAACAACCAACATTGGATCTCTGGTGTTAGTTTTGCCTTTCCCAAATAACCAACATCTTAGAGTTGTGGCTATAGTGTTGCCCACTTAGGTGTCAATTTTGAATCGATGTTATATGGTTGTTTTAACTGAAGCCAGAGATAGTTTTTGTACTAGTGATTAGATCATTGATGGATTGAATGGAAGCCGTACCATTCAACTGATTGATAAGTTCAGTCACCCAAATGGAACTAGAAGGTCTAGTTGATTGATTGGGCTAAGATCAATCCAATTCATTGACTCGCTAGGCCAATTGATCAACTGGCTAGCCCAGTTTCCTTATTAGATAAGATCAGCCAATTGGTTGATTGGCTGGTCCAAATGCCTGCTTGGATTGGATCAATGAATTGGCCAATCAGATTCAAAATTCTCTAACCCAGACTACTCACTCGACTTAATTGGTGAGTCACCTGATTGGTTGTCCTAGATGGGCAGCAGAAAAGCAGCCTAACCCAACCCAATTACCTAATTGCTTGTCTCGAATGAGGTGCTGAAAAATATTTATGTGCTAAAAAACAATTGTCATGGATATGTTTATCATCCAAATCCTCACTCCTAGTGTCTACATAGCTAAAGGTAAGAGAAATCAAGCATCGGTCCCTATAATGACAAATAGTTTCACACAAGCAATATATATGAAAAGGTGATAACATTTTATACATCAATATGAACCAACAGATTTTAGCATACTAAGTCCATAGGCAATAGAGCCTACAAGGAGTGGCTTAAGTGGTCAAGCACAGTGTCTCCTAACAAAGAGACCCAAGTTTGAATCCCAGTTTCCGCCTTGATTTACCACCCTCCCGGGGGTTTAGCCTCCTCCACAGGTGTGGGAGAGGGGGAGAAGTATTTCTCTCTTAATCCCAAGCCCATAGGCAACAAAAAGGAAAGGAATAACCAAAGAGCTAACATAAGATATATTATGGAAATGAGGTCATATACCATTTTTAACTCAAAGGCTTTCCCATTGGTGTTTCATTTTAAAGCTAGTTGTCTTGAGTGGAATGGATCTTCATTCGTGATTTAATTTTTTTGGATGAAAAATATATATCAATGTGACTGCATTGAGTGTGCTATGAAAAGGCATATAAACATGGTTTAAGAGTAATATATAAATTTTCTTGACTAGAAACATTATAATAAGCAAGATGAAGGAACAAGGCAATAAAACATTAAACAAAATTCATTTATATAGATCATGTTTGAAGTTTCATTTTCCCTTTATATTAACATTTAGAACTTTGACCGACTTCTAAAGGAAGGGTCCATGAAGGGAATTTGAGGCTAAAAGCTTGAATGTCACCTTGTTCCTATGTCAGGGGCCTCAAGACTAAAGTCAACGAGCTAACCCTATTTCTGCATGTCTTGTGCCCTACCCCAAGAATATAGGAAGGTGCATAAGGGTTATATAATGGATTTCTAGATGTGTAAAATGTTTGTCAACATAATATGATCAATTGTGAAAATAGTATTGATAGGAATACTATATCAAACAAGTAATTAACTAGCCAAACATTCATAATTTCATACATGCAAGCAAGTCAATATCATAGTAGGGTCCAGAGATCAAGTCTACCTTAAGAGTAGTGAATAGTTTATGATCTTTGAGAAAGATTCCTAGGAAAGGGACAACTCAAAGTGGACCTAAGATGTAAAAAGATATAATATCTTAGATCAATAAATTTTGATATGATAAGCATGTTGTTGTCATGTGGATATTCTCCTCAAACCTAGGTGTCAAAAGTTCCAGTATAGTCCCATCATATCAAATTTGAATACAAACATTCAACATTGTCCAAAAGTCACAACAACACCTTAGGTATAGGTTGAACATCCACATTATGTGAATTACTAAATGAATATAAACTCTATTTTGGAAATAAGGAGGAAAGATATTTAGATTATCATCAAGGTTTAATCATCCAAGATCATAACTAGTCATATTATATCTAATTCATGTAAGATTATCACATTATTAAGTTATAAGATCATCAAAGAGAATAATATAGTAGAACATGGAGTTTGATATTAAAAGTATAATAAATCTACTGATTTGAAACACTAGAGAAATATTCTTACAAGATTAGATCCCAATAATCAACATATGCATGAGATCATATTAGGTGTCATGTGTATGTCACATGTAGTCAAAAGAGAATATGAGTGTGTTACATGGCATTTGGTGTTACAAGTCATAGTAAGGGTTGATTTGAAGGTCAATTTAGAGGTTTGAATATTAGGGGTCCACTTTTACATAAATATTAAATATCAAATCCTTTAAGTACTCAAACATCACACTTTAGGGGTAATTAGTGTATAAAGGTTCTTTATGTCATATGAGTTATTCATGCAAGGAGGTATATGATCTTAGTTAAAAATGTCACAAGAAACAATAAAGGTTACAAATTTCAAGTTTAGATGATCATATGATAGCAAATTAGGCTAAAGTTCCATTCTTGATCAAGTTACATCATCCATACACATAAGGGGGTCATTTTTTAGTCAAGGTAGTCATTAAATCCATATCAAGTTGATCCAAAGCATTAAACAAGTCCAAAATGGACACAACTTGCTAATTTAGGGTTTTAAGGAAACATAAGATCGTATTTGACACAAGGGAAACATACAAGGGCATAAAGATTATTAAATGAGTATGGACGTGTCACTATTTTTTTGGTCAAAATGATATATTATAAGACTATTTCTCGACAAATGGTTGATTTTTAATAATATATGCAGAACTTGGGCATTCATCTGAATATTCAAGAGAGAGAGCAAATATTTTACCTTTTTCAAAAAGTTAATGACTGCAAGATGAGGGTCTACCATGGAACTAGCAGATCCATCGTCCCACAATCACCATCCCCATTAAGAGGAAATTAAAGAGATAAAGAGAGGTCAAGACATGATGGCCCTCATATTAGGTTTTCTTGGCACATGGCTCTTCTTCTGGCCTCGACACAACACTTGCAGTAGTGTGAGGGTGTCTTATTACCAGAGCAAGGGATGGTTTAGGGCCTCAGACTTCAGTGAAGAGAGTGAGTTGGCTGGGCACATCTACCGAGGTTATGTGATGCTAAAGAAGAGTTAGTTGTGTTCGGTTGTAACCGGTGAGGAAGCAGCAATGAGGCAAAGTTGTTAAGCATAGGGATGTGAAGCAAGCTTGAGAGTGGGGCTTGAGGCATGAATGAAAGGGAAAAGGAGAATAAAAAAAAGAAGGGAAATATGAGTGGAAAAGGTCCAAGAGGAGCCACAAAATGGGGTAGGTGTGACATAAAGTAGCTGCCAGAGTTGCAGTGTCCAGAGTATGGTCCCGGGTTGAAGATGCACGAGAGGCATTGGATTTGAGGGGGGTGTATAAAAAGATCCAAGGGCCAAAAAGAGTCATTCCCAAAGAGAGAAGAGTAAGACAAGCTAGAAAGTTGGGCCGAGCGCTTCTGAGTGAGCCCAAAGAGGCTATGTGGGCCCAAGTTCAAAACAAGAGATGAATAAATTAGAAAATGAGGTTTTCTATGTCCATACCATCAAGTAGGCATATATTCCTCATCCAAGCTCTAAATCAAGTGAAATTTTGTGCTTTGGAATCTTGAGAGTGTTCTCTAACACAACTAACATGTTGTAAGAAGAGATCCATATATGGTTTAAAAAAGGGAATGAGAGGGGATGATGTATTATATAGGTGCAACTTTGGTTTCATATCAAATTGAGTATCACTACTTGTCATGTAAGCACAAGTAAACTCACAAACATCAAAACAATTCTAATTGATGGAAAAGTTAGAAATTATTGCAAATATAGAGTAGATAGAACATACATTAGGAGAGATAAAAGTCACATCTTCCCCTCTTCAAATGGAGTTTTGTTCCCAAAATTATCACAATTCTTCAATATTAGTTTGGGACCGCATATTCCATATCATAACATTGTTGCATTTTAAGAAGGTATCATATCACTTCAAAATTAAATTGATCCCAAAATCGGGCAATCATGCATCAAGGTCAACACATATAGATTATTGAATAGGAAAGATCACCACATGAATCACAACTTGGAGAGATCATTATATCGATCATTAATTGGGAGATCTTTGTATAGTTATAATTTTGTACAAATGAATAGAGTTCTTTGAATCAAGAGCAAGGCATGAATTTCAACCCCTATAATTAGGGTCCCATCTTCTACATTTTCCTAGGTGGGGTTACACATCCATGGTCCATATTTCATATTTTAGCAATTTGAGACAAACATCGTAATTCAATATTCTGATTTCGTGTTCGCATTCAATGGAAGGTCCCACCCTAGTCCACACGAGGTCTAAACCATATGACATCGAGAGAATCAACATATCCATCATTTAAAAAAATTTAAGGCTTGGGGACATGAAAGTCAATAGTCATATATCATGGGTGATATCAAGATCCAAATTGGGGGGATCATAGGAGTTGAATTATTATCAAGATCAATAATCATGAGACTAGATTCCATTAATAAAAAACAAGTGCCAATAATTGGACATCTAAAGTCATAGGTCCACAATTTTCAAATCTAGGGTTCAGATTTCTATTTAGACTTTATGTGTGATCATTCACCCTTATACAACAATCGAGCAACATTTCAAGATATTGTCATCAATTCCATCATATTATTTGAGGTTGATGAATGGTTTAGACCTAGGTCATTATAGAAACCTAAACCACAAGATATAGTCAACATTATCGTGGTTAAGTTTGTCTTCAAATATTGATTCAAGATCAAATATCATAATAAATATGACATGTTAGAGAATTAGGTCAAGAAATCAAAATCATGTGAAAAGGGGTTGCCTTTCCAAAAATTTTAAGGATCAACTAGGTGAACATTTACAGAAAATCATAATAGGGATGTGACCTAGGTTAAGGATTTCATAAGTCAGACTACCTCTTAAACTAGAACATTTTTACTCTTTAGTCATGAAACATTGATCCTAGAATAGTAGGGTGAGCAATGACTATATATTCTATTAAGTCATGGGGTTAGGGTCAATCATCCATGTTTAATATTTATAGCCAAATTTTGGGCCATACAATTGCTCCCTTCCTTTCATAGATCAAGGAAAAAGGGACATAGATAGAAATATGGGAGCTAAATTGCGTATTTTAAGAATAAGAGCACCATATACCATGGTTAAGACTTTATGCAATTCATTGATTTCAAAATTGAGTCTTACAAAGAACCATAATTGTGGAGGTATCTTAATCAGCAATTTTAGCATTTGATGAGGCTGGTGTTAGTTTGATGAAGATGAATATCTCCATCCATGTCCTTCAGGCGCATGCTGCCCCAATCATAGATTTCATGGACTATGTAGGGTCACTCCCATTTAGGGTTAAACTTGCCCTTGGAATCAACATTATGGATGACTCTCAATACTAGGTCACATTTATGAAAGTTGTGAGGTCAAACCTTCTTATTGAATGCTCGAGTAGGTTTTACTTGATAGAATTATGCATGGTGTAGGGATTTTGCCCTTCTCTCTTCATGTGTGTTGAGATTGTAAACTAGGTCTTGAAGCCATTCAGTCTCTAGGATGTCTACTTCTTGTAGTATGTAGGGAAAAGGGTTTTGCATTTTGACTAGAAAGATTGCTTCCATCATGTACACTAGGGAATATTGAGTAGTCCATGTCAAAGTTCTTAGGGAAGTGTGATAGGCCCACAAAGCCATCGAAAGGTGTTCATGCTAGTTTGCATGACATGTGATGGTCTTATTTAGAATCTTTATCATATTTTTATGAGTAGATTCCACAACTCCATTCATCTATGGTTGATAATGCGACATTCGATGATGTTTGATCCTCAAAAAGCTCAGGTACTCCTTAAAAATCTTGTTGATGAAATTTGTTCCATCATCTTTTATGTTGTAGAGTTCATTTGTAGGTAATTGGATATAGTCTCCATGGATTTGGCAGGCTCGACATTTATGGACAAATTGAAAATAGTTGGTTAGTTTTCTAGTAGTATCTCAAGAGTTTTGTAATGACTGGGTGATGTGTGTTTACTACATGTATTAAACACAAGTGCACGTATCATAGTAATATAGGCCATAAGAGGCCTAGATATCGAACATGGGGAAATGTGAATCCAAAGACTACAACTAACTATGACTCGAACAGATAGACCTATGGAAAAGAGTGATTGGTTGATTAATTAACTATTGCAGGAATTAAAACTAAATTAATTGGTTTGTGATCATAGTTGGAATGTATTCCTTAGTATTATGGTTTTACCATAGTTTACACTATAACTGACATCATTTCATTAATAAATATTTCTCCTAACCCTAGACTAAGGGACTTGTATCAAGAATTATCCACTCTCACAAGCATAATTCACTACCTAATCTAATATACATCCCACTCTCACAGTGACTTAATTATTAGTTTGGTACTTTAGCACAACGTCTGGGTTCTACCCTTCACACCCATAAGCCCTTTATTGAGGTGAGGTCTAGGATATGTAAATATAAGACCTATCCAACCCTTAATCCCTCTCTCAAAGCACTTAACAATCTAAGAAATGAACTATTGTGATCAAGCATAGATAATTTATGAAGAAATCATAGAGTTATGTCTAAAAATTAAGAGAAATATAGATATTAAATCATAATATCAAATACAATGCAAAATTGTGCTACTCCTAGGTCCTAAGGAACAAAGGGAATTAGCCCAACATGATTTTCATCATCATACCCATGGGATAAGAGAAGGAAAATGTGGGAAACATTACAAAACTAAAGTAACCCTTGAAGAAGATGATCTGGATGACTCCCTCTATAAACGTGATGATTTTTTGTCCTTTGGCTCCAAATCTGCCCATGGAGGTGCCCAAATCATCTAGAATGTGGCTTTCTCCTCTCCTTTATTCTATGCCAACTCTTGGCTGTCATGCAATGGAATAAAACATGATATATAGATTTAGTAAAACTCCCTTAGGTCATAAAAGGGACTCACAATCGTAATTAAGTTTCATCCATTGGATCTAGATTACTCTTTAATCTATTCTGATTGCAAAAAGTCAGTACCATTGACTTAAAAGTTAGTGGCACTGAGTTGTCTGCTGCCTTGATGTTGGTACTAACAACATGTGTGTCGATAGCACCAATTGATCTCTGACTTATTCTGGGTGCAAAAGTCAGTACCACTGACATCAAAGTTGATAGAATCGAGTTGTTGTCTATACCACCAACTTGAAAGTTGATACCACCGAGTTTCCTCTACAATCCTTTGTTGGATTTCTATAAAAAGTCGATACCATCAACTTGAAATCTGATACCACTGAGTTTTTGTAGAAAAGTTCTTAAGTTTCTTAAATGAGAAAAATCCAACATACAACAAAATAAAATATAATAATTTGACATAATTTGGTTAAAAATATATATTATTTGATGCAATAATGTTTCACAAGATGATAATAATAATAAACAATGCATAAATGATATCAAAATTAATAATAATGCATAAAATACATGGACAAATATCCTATGAAAGTGACTAAAACACAATGCATCAAAATCCCTAAGCTTAAATGTTTCTATCCCTCGATCAACACTACCTTTGGATCTGTTTCAGACAATTCAACAAAAGGACAAATATTGCGGACTTCATTTCTCAACTATCCCCACTTGGCGGTCCCAAATCAACCCTTACCAACCACTGAACAAATAATTATTCTTAAGTGACCAAAAACATTCATTGGAGATTTCCACCCCTAGATTAATGAAACACTATCAATAGAGAAATTAATATCGTAGCCAATATGGCATTCACTTGGTGCATCATGTGATTCCCTATCTATGTTTCTCTTTTCCTAACTACCAATCTAACTGGAAGTAGTTCTACTCATAAGAGTGAATGTGGAGAATAATCATATTTGTGTCCTAATAATAAGAGCAATGGGTTGAATGAAGTAGGTGGCTTACGAAGAATCACAAGTAACTTTCGAATCATTTATGCAAAAATAAACATGATGAACCTTCAAACTGAAGGAAGTAAGAAATGCATGAATCCTAATGCTTATTGTTTTGGGTGAAATGATGCATGCATGAAAAGTCTCACCTGATCAATGAGAGGGAATATAAGAGTACATCATGTAGTTGTTTCCATCTATTCTTGAGGAAAATTTCAAAACTAAGCTCAAGTCATCTTGTTCTCCCCCTTTATTTCATAATACATAGTTTTTTTTTCATTTCATTTTTTCTTTAGCCCTACTATTTTAGTATGGTTGTAGAGTATGCTCAGGCTTCACTAAAACATTCAAAAATCTTTTTATTTTTATTTTTCTGAGGAGTATGGACATGCATCATGGAACTTTGCTTTTAGAGGAAGATCACATGAGTACATGAAGAGAGAATGAAAGATATAAAAGATATGCAATCTACATGGATTTGTTATGCAACTAATTGATATGCAAAACTTTTTCCTTTTTCACATGCAATAGCTAATGAATTTTAAAAACTAGCGTCATGCCATCGAGTATGCTATGCAATGCAATCTAGAGGAAAAAATTCGGGTTACTTGGTCATATTAGGGTGGTGGATCAAATGTATGAGAAGTGAATGGAATCACAAGATTAAGAGACAATGCCTTTCTTAAACTATGATATGTTCCTATCCTATTAACTTGTGTACAAGGTAACCTTTAGAGTATATCTAAAAATTCCATTTAAGGTCTCATTACTTGTTTGGTCGGTTCATGATCAAACCCCATTGTCATCCATAATTCTTGTGTAAATTAAGATTTTCATTCATGTTAAGTGTCCTCAAGCTGACTAACTCATACACTTCCTCTATGTGTTGCTACCTTAGACTTTCCAATCAAGATTAAAAGATGTAATCATGTAAAAAGATTCTTTTAATTTCCATTACAAAGGCGCACACATGAAGATGTAAGTATTCAAGAATTAAGCTCCACTATTACAGTAGATAGATGTGGATCCCACAAATTAAATTAATAAATAAAAACTTAAAACAATTAAATAACAAAATAAAGATAAAGTCATTCTGACACCCCCCAAAGCTTGAATTTGACTAGTCCTCATAGTCAAAATCAAAACCTAGAGGTGGAACGGGGGTACCAGTTGCTATGAAGGGTGGTAGCGGTGGAGGAATTGGTGGATCTATGGATCAAGTTATGCTAGCATGCATCCCTCTTGTTGGTTCCATCAATTTATGTGTAATGACCACATTTGTGCTTAATTGGTAAACTAGGGTTTACCTGAATGAATACATGTTTGATTAGATTGAACATCATTTAGACTTGATTAATGAGAGTAGATCGATTGTGATGTTTAAAACCTAAGAAGAAACTCTAAATATGATTTTAGTTTGAAGATTTAGGGTTTGAGAAATGTAAACCCTAATCAGCAAAAATTAGGGTTTTGATAGTACATGAATATGGAATTTGATCAGGATAGAAGTGTGGTAAATAATTTTTCATATTTTATACAAATTTTGTATTTAATTGAATTTTGGATATGATATGGATACTCAATCATGCATATTATAGAAAAATTTCAGAATATTTGAGTGTTCTTTGAAAGTGGTTTTCGATCGAACTATACTTCAACCAAAATGCTAACAAAGTGCTTTTTAGTGGTGTAGTGTTTTATTTTTATTTATTTATTGGTAACTCCAAATGATATGAAATTTTAAATGGAGATCTGAAACTCAATAATAAATAATATGTAAAATGTTCTTAATTTTTGTAAGTGTTTAAACCTTATTAGTATATGAATTACAATAATATTTTTATGACAGAATATTCAGCTGAAATAAGAAAAAGTATAGTAAGGGGTCAATGTGCAATTGACCCAAGCTGCTCAATCGATATATATGGTCAACCTAACACACAAGGATCTCTCATAATTCGTGATTCAATCTAGAGAAATGAAATCCTAGAGAGAGAGATAGAGTTAGGGTTTGAGAGGAGAAAGTGATGGAGATGCTGACCTATGGTTTTGCGGTCCGAGGAATGATGAAATCATGTAAGTTTAGCTTCTTTGCATAGACTTTAATGGTGAATAATCTATCACATGTCAAGATTCCATCCCTCCTCTAATTTGATCCAAAATGGTATCAAAACTTCCCCTTTTCTCACTCTTTCTTCATAATCCCTCATTTTTAAGGTTTCCGAGTTGAAAGGAAGAAGAATCGGGTGAATTGCTAGGGATTTGATATGAGATTGAGATTTTCAGGGATGAGCTGTGTTTTTAAGGTTCTTTCACACCTTAGGGTGAGTGGGAACTTCCTTTAAATAGTATATTGTACGAAAATTGGTTAAATCATCCATAATCTTTAATTTCTTAGTATGCGACTACAAACCCTGAATTGTCTGTTTGATCTAAGTTGTTGCAAAATTATATGAAACAGATTCTTCCTCTGTTTGGATGAATTTCAGATGATAAAATCATATTAGAAATGTATACAATACATCCTAATGAGAATTCCCTAAGTATTCGCAGAGGTTATAAGAGTAAACAGAAATTTAGGGAATTTGTTTATGACTGAAATTGCTGTATAGTTAAATAGAGAAATTTATTTATATGGATTCCCTTGGTTATGAATGATTGTTTATATGAATTCATAGTACATATATGTCAGATACTATCTTGGATTTCATTTAAGGTGAATAGTGTTTGTTTGATATCTCAGTAAAGAGGGTGAAACCCGAGATGTGAGGAAAGTTGGATATTTGAGTATAGATATCGTGAAATCCATTTGAATGGATTTTCTTGACATGATAGACTTTATTTATTCAATTTTATTATTGATGCATGTTATCTCAGTGAATGGCATGGAAACCCAAATTTAGCTTAATTCCAAGGTTTCATACATATATTGATTTTATATGATTTGTTGATAGTAGTCTTTATTCAGTGAATGTTTATGTCACATGAAATCCTTATGAGAGCCATGTTATAAATGAATGAGGTAAATGAAAGCCTAAGGATAGGGTGTTCAATGAATTAAGAATTTTGATTACCATGTTCTCAGTATGAGATGCATAACCCATGATTTGGGTCGATGTGCATGTTTTCCAAGAAAGTGCAAATAGTTTATGGGCGCAAATTACGATTACTCATATGCCAAGTAATTATCTATCATCAATATATTAAGATGTTTAATTGCATGATTCTAGTGTATAAGTGCCAAATGGACATGCATTATGTTTATTTAAGTATTTCAGTATGCCTGCATGTACAATATGTTCATTTCTCAGTAATTACAATGTTTTAAATATACTGCTCTGCCAAGTTTAGAATGATGTACATGTTGTATTATAAACTTCAATTAAATAGATTTGGTACCATAGAGATATCAGAGTCAAGTATAAGTAAGAGAAAGGTACAATGTAGAAATAGCTTTCCAAGAATAATAAAATAATAGACATAGGTGCCCTGAACACCGTAGAATCCCTATAGATGTCTGCACTGTAGGGATGAAACAATCCACCCTGGCAGTGACCAGTATATGGGGATAAGATCACACCCATAGAGCGTGCGGGGAGACGAAGCCCTTGAGGAAGTCTCCTAAGAGAAGATAGGTTACCGAACATGAACCAGAGATCCCAATAGTAACCAGAGGTACCCATAGAGCATACCAAGATGAGGCCCATAGAGAGTCTCAGACCCTCCGCCTGTGTACTCAGCCTAGAAGGAGAGGTCCAGTTAAAGGCCAGCTATTTAGCCGCCTTAGTCAGACGTAACGGTTCAAGTCAAGCAGACTCAGATTCAGTTCTAGGCTTAGCTTCCTGGGTTTTAAGCTAAGTCTTGTACGGTGAGATCGTAGTTTGCTACAAGTCTTCATATGTAGAGTGCACTGCATATGATCAGGGCATAAGCTAAAATATGTTCATATGGGTTTAAAGATTTTCTTATAAGTAAGAAAGGCTAAGAAAGATTCGAGTATAGTTTCCCAGCAATTATTATTTGTATGTTTTTGAATTATTAGTTCTCTTTGAAATTAATCAAGCATGCTCATATATTGATTTGCTCTTGTTGATATCTAGAGTATCCTGCCATATTTATGATTGTCAATGATCAATCTCTTTAAAGCTTACTACTCTTATAATTGATATCAGTTGCTCAAAAGTATATCTGTAATTATATCAGTGCTTTAGACTGTTTCTTTGAAGTACTCATTCACTTAGTGAGTAGGCTCACCCCTCTACTCAAAAGTTTTAGGGAAACCGTGGGGATGGAAGATATCATTGCATCAGAGTAGATCTGCCACAAGAGTTAAGTATGAGTACAGTTAAGTTCAGTCGGTCCTTGTCACTCTAGGTCCTTGTAAAGAAATAAGAGAGAGTTATAAATGATGATGTATAACATTGTTCCTCTTTTAGCAACATATGTGAATCAACAAATCTTATGTGCTTAAAAGTATGAGAAACATAATGAATGTTCATACATGCATTTTTACTGTTGAAATCAAATTAGAGAAATAAATGTTTAGATTCCCTTGTAAAGTTAGTTTATGTGGTTCAATGCGAGAAAACAAAGAGTTTGAAAAAGAGGAACAAGTTATGGGTGATCTTTGTATTATGTTAAATCCTCAATTTATGCCCTAATCTCATGATTAATGATAATTGTGAGATCGAGGTGTAATAACTTTGGTACCATAGCTTAGGCTGAGTTGTCAGGGACTATTGAGTTAGTAAGTTAGAGTCATAAGTGTGGTATATAGGAGATTTATGATGTTAGCTCTGGGGATTTGAGTATTTGGATATCCTGGCCTGATATATGAGTACTTGTATCAACCAGTATCAAGCTACTCTGTCTATTCTTTCATGTATACCCTGACCAGGTATACAGTGGAAGGATGGTCTAGAGAGGAACCCTAGAAATATTAGGGTTAGAAATAAGATAAGTAACATAAATTAAGAGCATAAATATAAAATGAGATAGAACTTTCATTTCATATTGTTGTTTTATTGGAGATGAATAGAAAAGCTCTTATATGTTTGAATTCAGATATTTAGTATTTTGAAATATATATGGGTCTTTAAGATTAGTTGTACACTATGAAGTTGTAACATTTATTGATTACATTCTTTGTATCAAGTAGACTAGAAATGATATTTGAATTAGCTTTCCTAAGTGGATAAGTTTTCTTCCACTCATTTGAGATGAATAGGAGTTGAGTAATCCTGAGTAGCTCTTGGCTTCAGGACTGCATGTTCGGCCTGGTCCGGCTGGCAGGATGCGTTACTGGGATCTAATGACTCCTACTAACAATATAGTAAGAGTAGACTCTGGATAAATTAGACCCACATCATAGTGAGAATGTACATACACTAAGATGTTGAAACATATGGCAAAAATTAGAATAGTTAAGAATCAGTTGGAACTGATATCTGAGATCTAACTTTGGGGCCTCATATGAGAAACCCTTAATTGGGAATAAAGGAACACGACATAAGGTTCAGATTAATTTTAATGATGAGTATTATATGAACTTTAAATATGAAATATGGAAAAGATATGAGAAAAGTATGTAAGGGGCCAAGATAGTAAGAATAAATCATGATGAATGGATTATATAATCGAGTACAATGTTTTTATGTACTCCAAAGCAAAAGGAAAATAGAAGAAAATAGCTAAGTATACAATAAGTACATAGAAGTGAAGAGTCTTCAGAAGAGTTAAAGTGAAGAGAACTAGATGAGCATGTAAATCATAAAACTAGGATAAGAAACTTAGTTGAAACAAAGTGAAATGTTGGAAATAATGAGGAATGAGGGTTATGATATAATTGAGAGCATGGAATGTATACCTTTATTAATAAGTTTAATACAATCATTCTGACTACCTTTGGATTCTAAGTCTCTGTAGAACAACAAACTAGTTTCTAAAAGAAGAAAAAAAGTGTAGCTAAATAAATGAATAAGTCATACAAAGGTAGACTATATTCAGGAAGGAAAAACTTGATTGAAAGAGAAACTATGTTTCACCCATGCATGAGCCGTTTGATTCAAAATGAAGGATATGTAATGTATTAAACATGAGGTGATACTAGTAGAGAGATTATTGATTTAGAATTTCAACTTCACATTAGTAGAAGGATAAAAGGAAATATGTGCAACATGGTATACATGATCATACACATGAATAAGCAACATGATCATAAGAAAAAAAATTAAAAGTTAAAGATGACATGTGGAATAATATATGGTAAGGGGATTATGGAAAGTAAAGAAGGGTTTGAAACATAATGGAGTAATATAGATTATAAAAGAAAGAGGTTGCGAGATTCAAGAAAGTGCTAATTAGTCAAGTATCCTTGTTGATAATTAATTAAACCTACATATGAGAAATGTATTATTGAATGTTTGAAGATAAGAATTCCAAGTCTCAAAATCATCTTCTCTTTCATATATTCCTTAATGAGAGAAATGTGGGAATGAAGTGATAAGAAAATGAATCATATATGATGCATAACCACCGTGATAGAGACATCTAGTGAATGTAATAATGACACACAATATGATGATGAAACCCTAGTAGGGTAATTGAGAATGTAATCTATCTGAATGGCCAAGTAAAAGAAAGGAAATTCAACCGATAAGATAAAGAAGTCTTTAGTAAAACTTGTGAGATCCAAGGTTTGAATTTCAAATTAAGGGAGAAAAGTCACATCACAATAACATCATACTACTGATAAGGACCAAACCCTAGAATGTTTAGAGTTGTAGTAGTTCAAGGGATGTCACTAGTGATTTGACCTTGAATACTAGCATCTCTATAAAACAAGATCATGAGATTTGCACTATGAGAATTAAACTAGCACTGATAGTAATATAGGGTTTAAAGATAGATAATATGAAAGGTAGATAAACAATATGGAAATGATTCAGAGCAAAGAGTAAGATATAAATTTGAATGAAACAAGTGTGTTTTGAACAAAAGGAGAAATATAATATGAGTGAAGTGCAATATGAGATAAATTCTTGTAGTAATAGCAAGAATGATGAATAATCTATTTGTACCTTGTATGTTTCAATTTTAGGAATGTTTAATCTACATGATTAAAATGAGAAGGATAAGTAGCAAAAGGTAAGTAGTAGTGAATGAGGAGAGAGATAAGAGAAAACAATGGCTTTTAGTAATATGTGAATTTGTTTTTAGAAGTATAATTTGTTGAAGGTATATTAAGGGATGTAAATTGGTTCTATGTATGATTTCAGTGTACATGTGCAAGCAATATGTTAATTAAAGGTGTCTGATAGTTGTAGTCATTCATACCAGTAATCCATCTTAGTATTGTACAATTGTGGTATGGTGATATGGGTTGAATAATGATGGAACAAATGAAGGGTTACCCTGAATAAGGTAGTCTTACCTATTCACTCATATGAATAGAAGGGATGATAACCATATTGTATTGATATGTAACCCTAATGAGGTATAGCTTGTTATACCTAGCTTTAATATAATTAAGAAATGGTAATTGGTTATGAATAGTCCTTGAATGACTAAGGGGGTGAGAATTGTAACTAGAAAAGAAATGAAGGACTTAATGTTGAAAACTGCATTCAAGTATGAAATATAAGAATATAATGACATGCAAGATTTCAGAAGCTTAAAATAAACTTTGAATATACTTTGTTTGTATATTCATGTTTCGGGGATGAAACTTTTTAAGGGGGTGAGAATTGTAATGACCACATTTGTGCTTAATTGGTAAATTAGGGTTTACCTAAATGATTACATGCTTGATTAGATTGAACATCGTTTAGACTTGATTAGTGATAGTAGATCAATTGTGATGTTTCAAACCTAAGAAGAAACTCTGACTATGATTTAAGTTTGAAGAATTAGGGTTTGAGAGATGTAAACCCTAATCGACAAAAATTAGGGTTTTGATAGTACATGAATATGGAATTTGATCAGGATAGCAGTGTGGTAAATGATTTTTCATATTTTCTAAAAAAGTTGTATTTAATTGAATTTTGGATATGATATGGATAACTTAATCATGCATATTAGAGAAAAATTTCAGAATATTTGAGTGTTCTTTGAATGTGGTTCTCAGTCGAACTATACTTCGACCAAAATGCTGACAGAGTGCTTTTTAGCCGTGTAGTGTTTTATTTTTAATTATTTATTGGTAACTCCAAATGATCTGAATTTTAACTAGAAATCTGAAACTCTATCATAAATAACATGTAAAATTTTAATAATTTTTGGATGCATTTAGACCTTATCAGTAGATGAATTGCAGTAATATTTTTATGACACGAAATTCAGTTGAAATAAGAAAAAGTATAGTGAGGGGTCAATGTGCAATTGACCCAAGCATCTCAATTTCTCTATATGGTCAACCTAACACACAAGGAGCTCTCATAATTCGTGATTCAATCTAGAGAAATGAAATCCTAGAGAGAGGGAGAGTTAGGGTTTGAGAGGAGAAAGTGATGGAGATGCTGACCTAGGGTTTTGCGATCCGAGGAATGATGAAATCATGTAAATTTAGCCTTTTTGTGTAGAATTTAATGGTGAATCTTCTCTCACATGTCAAGATTCCATCCCTCCTCTGATTTGACCCAAAATGGTATCAAAACTTCCCCTTTTCTCACTCTTTCTTCATAATCCCTCATTTTTAGGGTTTCCAAGTTGAAAGGAAGAAGAATCAGGTGAATTGCTAGGGATTTGATATGAGATTGAGATTTTTAGGGATGAGCTGCGTTTTCAAGGTGCTTTCACACCTTAGGGTGAGTGGGAACTTCCTTTAAATAGTATATTGCATGAAAATTGGTTAAATCATCCATAATCTTTAATTGCTTAGTATGTGACTACAAATCCTGAATTGTCCGTTTGATCTAAGTTGTTGCAAAATGATATGAAATGGATTCTTCCTCTGTTTGGATGAATTTCAGATGATAAAATCATATTATAAATTTATAAAATACATCTTATTGAGAATTACCTAAGTATTCACAAAGGTTATAAGAGTAAACTAAAATATAGGGAATTTGTCTATGACTGAAATTGTTGTATAATTAAATAGAGAAATTTGTTTATCTGGATTCCCTTAGTTATGAATGATTGTTTATCTGAATTCATAGTACATATATGTCAAATACTATCTTGGATTTCATTTAAGGTGAATAGTGTTTGTTTGATATCTCAGTAAAGAGGGTGAAACCCTAGATGTGAGGAAAGTTGGATATTTGAGTATAGATATCGTGAAATCCATTTGAACGGATTTTCTTGACATGATAGAATTTATTTATTCAATTTTATTATTGATGCATGTTATCTCAGTGAATGGTATTAAAACCCAAATTTAGCTTAATTCCAAGGTTTCATACATATATTGATTTTATATGATTTGTTGATCGTAGTCTTTATTCAGTGAATATTTATGTCGCATGAAATCCTTATGAGAGCCATGTGATAAGTGAATGAGGTAAATGAAACCCTAAGGATAGTGTGTTCAATGAATTAAGCATTTTGATTACCATGTTCTCATTATGAGATGCATAACCCATGATTTGGGTCTATGTGCACATTTTCTAAGAAAGTGCAAATAATTTATGGGCACAAATGCCGATTACTCGTATGCCAAGTAATTAGCTCTCGTCAGTATATTAAGATGTTTAATTGCATGATTCTAGTGTATAAGTGCCAAATGGACATGCATTATGTTTATTTAAGTATTTTAGTCTGCCTGGATGTACAGTATGTTGATTTCTCAGTAAATTACAATGTTTTAAATATACTGCTCTTCCAAGTTTAGAATGATGTACATGTTGTATTATAAACTTCAATTAAATAGATGTGGTACCATAGAGATATCAGAGTCAAGTATAAGTAAGAGAAAGGTACAATGTAGAAAGAGCTTTCCAAAAATAATAAAATAATAGACATAGGTGACCTGAACATTGTAGATTCCCTACGGATGTCTTCACTGTAGGGAGGAAACGATCCACCCTGGCAACGACCAGTATACGGGGATCGGATCACACCCACAGAGCATGCGGGGAGACGAAGCCCTTGAGGAAGTCTCCTAAGAGAAGATAGGTTACCCAACATGAACCAAAGATCCCGATGGTAACCTAGAGGTACCCACAGAGCATACCAGGATGAGGCCCACAGAGCATCTTAGACCCTTCGCTTGTGTACTCAGCCTAGAAGGAGAGGTCCAGTTAAAGGCCAGCTATTTAGCCGCCTTAGTCAGATGTGATGGTTCGAGTCAAGCAGACCCAGATTCAATTCTAGGCTTAGCTTCCCGGGTTTTAAGCTAAGTCTTGTATGGTGAGATCGTAGTTCGCTACGAGTCTTCATATGTAGAGTACACTGCATATGATCAGGGCATAAGCTAAAATATGTTCGTATAGGTTTAAAGAGTTTCTTATAAGTAAGAAAGGCTAAGAAAGATTCGAGTACAGTTTCCCAGCAATTATTCTTTGTATGTTTTTGAATTATTAGTTCTCTTTGAAATTAATCAAGCATGCTCATATATTGATTCGCTCTGTTGATATCTAGAGTATCATGCCATATTTATGATTGTCAGTGATCAATCTCTTTAAAGCTTACTTCTCTTATAATTGATATCAGTTGCTCAAAAGTATATCTGTAATTATATCAGTTCTTTAGACTGTTTCTTTGAAGTACTCATTCACTGAGCGAGTAGGCTCACCCCTCTACTCAAAAGATTTAGGGAAACCGTGGGGATTGAAGATATCTTTGCATCAGAGTAGATTTGCCACAAGAGTTAAGTCTGAGTATAGTTAAGTTCAGTCGGTCCTTATTACTCTAGGTCCTTGTAAAGAAATAAGAGAGAGTTGTAAATGATGATGTATAACATTATTCCTCTTTTAGCAATATATGTGAATCAGCAAGTCTTATGTGCTTAAAAGTATGAGAAACATAATGAATGTTCATACATGCATTTTTACTGTTGAAATCAAATTAGAGAACTCAATGTTTAGATTCCCTTGTAAAGTTAGTTTATGTGGTTTAATGCAAGAAAACAAAGAGTTTGAAAAATAAGAAAAAGTTATGGGTGATCTTTGTATTACGTTAAATCCTCAATTTATGCCCTAATCTCATGATTAATAGTAATTGTGAGATCGGGGTGTAACAACTCTAGTATCAGAGCTTAGGCTGAGTTGTTAGGGACCATTAAGTTAGTAAGTTAGAGTCATAAGTGTTGCATATGGGAGATGTTATTATGTTAGCTCTGGGGATTTGAGTATTTGGATATCCTGGCCCGATATCTGAGTACTTGGATCAATGAGTATCAAGCTACTCTGTCTATTCTTTCATGTATACCCTGGTCAGGTATACAGTGGAAGGATGGTCTAGAGAGGAACCCTAGAAATATTAGGGTTAGAAATAAGATAAGTAACATGAATTAAGAGCATAAATATAAAATGATATAGAACTTTCATTTCATATTGTTGTTTTATTGGAGATGAATAGAAAAGCTGTTATATGTTTGAATTTAGATATTTAGTATATTGAAATATATATGGGTCTTTAAGATTTGTTGTACACTATGCAGTTGTAACATTTATTGATTACATTCTTTGTATCAAGTAGACTAGAAATGATCTTTGAATGAGCTTTCCTAAGTGGATAAGTTTTCTTCCACACATTTGAGATGAATAGGAGTTGAGTAATCTTGAGTAGCTCTTGGCTTCAAGACTGTAAGTTTGTCCTGGTCCGGATGGCAGGATGTGTTACTAGGATCTAATGACTCCTATTAAAAATATAGTAAGAGTAGACTCTGGATAAATTAGACCCACATCATAGTGAGAATGTACATACACTAAGATGTTGAAACTTATGGGAAAGATTAGAATAGTTAAGAATAAGTTGGAACTGATATCTGAGATCCAACTTTGGGGCCTCATATGAGAAACCCTTAATTGGTAATAAAGGAACACGACATAAGGTTTAGATTAAGTTTAGTGATTAGTATTATATGAACTTTAAATATGAAATATGGAAAAGATATGAGAAAAGTATGTAAGGGGCCAAGATAGTAAGAATCAATCATGAGGAATGGATTATATAACCGAGTACAATGTTTTTATGTACTCCAAAGCAAAAGGAAAATAGAAGAAAAGAGCTTAAGTATACAATAAGTACATAGAAGTGAAGAGTCTTCAGAAGAGTTAAAGTGATGAGAACTAAATGAGCATGTAAATCATAAAACTAGGATAAGAAACTTAGTTGAAACAAAGAGAAATGTTGGAAATAATGAGCTTGATTAAGGAATGAGGGTTATGATATAATTGAGAGAACTGAATGTATACATTTATTAATAAGTTTAATACATTCATTCTTACTGCCTTTGGATTCTAAGTCTCTATAGAACAACAAACTAGTTTCTAAAAGAAGAAAAAAAGTGTAGCTAAATAAATGAATAAGTCATACAAAGGTAAACTATATTCAGGAAGGAAAAACTTGATTGAAAGAGAAACTATGTTTCGCCCATGCATGAGCCGTTTGATTCAAAATGAAGGATATGTAATGTATTAAACATGAGGTGATACTAGTAGAGAGATTATTTATTTATAATTTCAACTTCACATTAGTAGAAGGATAAAAGGAAATATGTACAACATGGTATACATGATCATACACATGAATAAGCAACATGATCATAAGAAAAATAAATTAAAAGTTAAAGATGACATGTGGAATAGTAGTATATGGTAAGGGGATTATGGAAAGTAAAGAAGGATTTGAAACATAATGGAGTAATATAGATTATAAAAGAAAGAGGTTGCGAGATTCAAGAAAGTGCTAATTAGTCAAGTATCCTTGTTGATACTTGACTTTTCATTGGTTTCCTTAATACCAACTCCCGAAAGGTAGTAAGAGGCATGAGATTTATGCTTGCCCCAGAGTCACACTATGCTTGTTGGAAATGCATGCCCCCTATGGAACACGGGATGTAGAAACATCTTGGGTCTTTTCTTTTCATTAGAAATCTTCCTTGGATTAATTCACTAAGCACTTCATCAACACACAAGACATTGATATCTTAAATCTATCTCTTCTTATTGATGATGTCCTTGAAAAATCTTCTGTATGTAGAAATCTATTCTATAACCTCCATGAGTGGGATATTAATGTGATACTTCTAGAAGATTTCTATGAATTTCTTGAATTATCTTTCCTCTTTCCTTGGATTTAGACTATCTAGGAATGGAACATGCGACTTCTCAGTATGCTTATGTGGAGGAATGTATGGCACATTAGGGATCTTCACCCCTAAGCTTGATTCAATGCCACCCTCTAGGATATACTTTATAATGTCTCATGTGGGTAGATTGGCTTGTGGCTGCTCCTCTTGAAATGTGGGTGTCTCCTTGTTGACTGTTATAGCTTTACTACGGAGCAGAACCTTCACTTGTTCTTCTTTCATAGGCACATTTTCTGGAACTGGAGGCATGGTAATGGCAATGGTGCAACTTTGGTGTTCTTAGTCTCACATAGCTGGTGAAGATGGAGCATCCTTGTAACTTTTCACTGGCCATGTATCTACTGAGGTACATGTGTAAGCATACCACACTGGAATTCTGCATGCCCCTGGTCTTCTGTACAGGCTGTGGGGAAATGGAACTTTTAGCATATACATCCAGTCCGGCTCTGGAGAGTGCTACTCTGGTGACTCCTCATTAAGATGTTCAGGATCCTTTACAATAGAGATGAAATTTACTAGATGATTTTGATGAGTTGTCTCTATGTTCCCAGGAAATCCTAGTTGCATAGGCTTCTATGAAGATGCTACCTTTGCTGCCAACTGTGAAATTTGATTTTCAATATTGTGAATATGTGCCTCACTATTTCATTGCACCCATTTTGTATGGTCCAATAAGGTCTCATTCTCACTCACTAGCCTATCTAGCATGTCTTCAACTTTGTCTATCTTGTTAGGGACCCTATCCTGTTGATATTGCTGACACATGTACATGCAATCCTCCTCTTCATCTCCAGATGAGGTGCTAGATTTTTTATCAAGCTTCCTTGCGAGTTTGTCCATTTGAGCTTTGAGTTCAGTGATCTCCCTTGATTCCATAGAACTTTTCATTATTGTTGGGGCTTCTTAATCCTGCCCCCATGACTAACTCTTGGTCATGTTCTTTAGGATCTCATGACACTTGGTAGCTATATTGTTTAGAAAGAAACATGCTCTTGTGCTATCTAGATTGGTCCTCTCCCCTTTATGTAGGCCATATTAGAATGTCTTCGCCTGCCTATATAAGTCAATCCTATGATGAGGGACCCTCTTGAGAATGTTATAAAATTGCTCCCAGGCTTCAGAATATGACTCTTCAGCATGCTTCTTGAAGTTTTGGATCTTTCCAACCAATTCATTGGTCTTCTTGGGTGGAAATTATGGCTCGAAGAAGACATCTATCATTCCATCCCAAGTTTCTATGGACTCTGGCAGGAGGCTAAGAAACCAAACCTTTGCTTTGTCTAATAGAGATTAAGAGAATAGCTTCA
Organism: Alisma plantago-aquatica; assembly: GCA_963693085.1. Taxonomy (NCBI): domain Eukaryota; kingdom Viridiplantae; phylum Streptophyta; class Magnoliopsida; order Alismatales; family Alismataceae; genus Alisma; species Alisma plantago-aquatica. Next base: position 669,072,889 of record OY856414.1, read on the forward strand.
AGTATATCACTATAGTCGAGACCCTATCCATCTTCAACATCTCATAGATTTCCACAAAGAAGTTAATGTGCGCCATTGGGTCCTCCATACTATTGTCATGGAATGACTGTGATTTGGTTAATTCCACCAGACCATGATCTATCTTGTAACTGCCCATGTTAGCTGTCTACCTTTTGATTGGTCTCAACTGAGCTATGGACGAGGATGCTTTTATTTTCTCCCAAATAGTCTATTCTTCAGGCTCTGTTGATGAATCCTCCAAATTCATCCTCACAGTCACCATTTCTAGGAATTTTGTGCCTCATATCGACTAATCCACCCTTGTTTTGTCTTACTTTGAGTGTCTCCTCAGTTTCATGAAAATAGTGCTCTAATAGCTATAATTACCAGTTTATTTGATCTTATCCTCCTTTACTCACTTTCCTTCTTTTCTGTAGATCATTCTCATCCATCCGATAACATATCTACATCTCCTCGCAGTTTGGCCATCCATCCGATTTTACCCTTCATACGGTCTCAAGACCGTGTGAGGTCACACAGTCTCAAGACCGTGTGAAGCCTCACGGTCTCAAAACCATTTGGACGCTGAGGCATAAAACCATTTGGAGCCAAGATCGTTTGGACCCAAGACTGATTGGAGACAAGAAAGTTTGGACCCAAGACCATTAGGGGCCAAGACCGTTTGGACCCAAGACCGTTTGGATCCCGAAACCATTAAGACTCCAAACCGGTTGGACAAAAAGACCATTTGGATGAAGACTGGTTTCCAAGACCGTTTGGATGCAAGACCGTTTGGAGCCAAGACTGTTTAGATCCAAGACCGTTTGGAGTCAAGACCATTTGGAGACAAGACCGTTTGGGGCCAAGACCGTTTGGACCCAAAACAATTTGGAGCCAAGACCGTTTGAATTATTCTCACATCAAAAATGTGAAGACCCCATCCAAGTTTATAAATAGGACCAACAGGGTCTTCATTTGGGCATCAGATCAGGGAGGCCGCAAGGCTACTCCACAACTACCTCATCTCCACCAAGCTCTGGCTGGACCTACTCATACATCTCCGGAGGGGCACATGAAGATCAAGGCAGCAAGAGACATACTTCATCAACCAAGTCGGAGTAGTCCTGAAGACTTATGCGATCTACACCAGGCTGTCTCAGATCTACTCTTCTGCTCTGATCTTTTGTTCTATCTTTCTTCTCTGTCTTTGTTGCTCCCTCTATGAGGAGTGAGCAGTGTAATTCACTAGGACACGGGGACTAGCCCCGCTACCCACGCTTTTTAATCTGTACCTAAAGATGTTATCTTTCTGATTCAATGATAATCGTTTCATTGCATGCTTGAATGTTGGCCACTTTCTTACATGATCTATTGTCTTTTGTTGTGGATTGTCTACGTATACTCTTGAGACTTAATTATCGATTTAGCGTTGGTTCTTGATGTGTGTATCCACCACACATCTGTTTCGGTATCTAGGAACGTCTTTCAAGGAGTGGAGTAAACTCACCTCCATCGTTGTACTTTCATACTATGAAATGGAATCAGTTGACGTGTGAAAGTACAATCTTGATAGGTCGAGGAACACACTCTGCGAAGGGAGTGATGCAAAGTAAGTGACCATTCGTTCGGGGATGGATGGCATTGTAACACTCCCATGTTTCTCGTATGTATGTCCTCGAAAGAGGAATAGTCTATAAGGATACTAATCGAATTGATAATATCTCTCACTTGTTAGTGTTTCGATGCATGTTTCATGAGGTTGAGAAAGACCTCCCTTTGGAGAGCACATATCTCCATTGACACGCAAATATGTACCGGATGGGAGCTACTCAAATTGTGAAGGATGTGTGCAATGCTCCTTGTCTGAGAGGGCATCAACATTGCACAACATCCATGTATCTTTCTTGTAGGTCTTGCTATGTTGGTACATGTATAATGCATGTGTAGTGGCGGTGAACATCCGCATCACCCCAATGATCCATCATCATCTGATAATCTTAGATTTCAAACTTTAACTAGATTGCATACTTGCCTTTACTTTTGCACGTTCTAGATTAGTTTAGATTAATAATATCAATCTCTTGGTTGAAAACGATTAACTTAGATCAAGATGAAATGAGACAAAGGCATCCAGATTCTCCACGTTGTCCTTTGGGTTCGATCCTAAATCTGTACTACGATAAGGCTTCCACACTCTTGTGGGGTTGGAGCATTTATCTAGCACCAGTTGTAGGTAAACCTAGAGGGAACATCAACTCCCTTGGGTTTTTGGTGTACATTAGGACTTCCATTAGAAGAAAAATCTTTTGATGTAAATCCTAGCTCCATCAAAAAATGGCGCCGTTTCTAGGGACAACGTCGTAAGAATCGTCTTCGTTGAATTCCGTATTGACCTAAGTTTCGCTAGGGTTTTTCATTTTTTTTAAATCTTAAAAAGGGGGGGGGGTGAAAACCTTGATCTCAAAAGTTAAAAGTTTTTATTGCATACTCTCTTAAATTTGAAGTGATTAGTCAAGCCTGATAAACACCTTCTTTGATTTTAGGTACCAATTCTCTTCAAAAATAAGTAGTCAATGCCACCAACCATTAGATGTCAATTATGTGGTGACTACTCCCATTCATCAATCAACTGCTTCAACGCTCCTCCTCACTACGTGAATGCACTATGTCAAATAATCACAAATCGTATAGTTGGGAAACTCAAGGCAGCCTCTTCACACGACTATGGATATAACGCAAGTTATAATCCATATCCTCCTAGAAGCTACTACGAAGAACCCAATTATGATGGATTTCAAGGCATAGATTGCAATGTAGAAGGAAATCTAGACTGCAATGCAAATCAATACTACGATGAGGAGAGCTACTATCAACATCAACCCAATGGGTACAGTGAAGAGCCCAACTATGAAGATCGATACACATTAATAGAAGAAGTACGTGCTCTATAGAAATTGGTGGCTCAACAACTAGCTGATCAGACTGCCACAAATGAGAAGTTGATAGCCGAGCTTGATCAACTTATGCAACTAGTCCTCAGTTCTGAGCAACATGAAGAACAGTCACCAGTTTCCCTTGAGCACACTCCTCATCCGCATATTGCAATTGATTACGATGACGATTACAATATCATGTGGGAGGTGACTTCCAATAATCTTCTAGCAGCAGTGCAGGGAGAGGAATCATCCTCAGAGCAAATGATTGAACCCAAGGATGATTTCTCCATAGTATCACTAGAAAAAGAATCATTTTCTGACCCAAGGTCTGACTCGGAAAATGACTCCTGCACTATTCCCTTAGATGAAAAATTGATTGGCCAATATGAAGTTTTTCTACAGTCGGGAGATCAATTGGGAATAAATTTCAATATTTACCCATCCTCTTCCCCCACAGACCCAGATCCAACCATACAGATTGAGGAGAAATCAACAATGATTGACTCCCTATACGACAAATATTCTTCAACTTCAGTTGTCTTGTTGGTGAATTCCAATGAAGAAGGGTCCACGTTACAAGAACTCTACACTCCTTGACAATCAGACTCAAATGAATATGTGACTGATTCAAATAAGGAGATGTATTTTATGCAAGAAACTCAAATGTCTCCATTACTGGAACAAGATCTGATTTGTCCTTACGAAGAAATTTCTAATCATTCGGCTGATCTAGGAATAGACTTTGAGGATGGGATTGATCAAGATCTTGATTTAGGTGTGGACCATACCACTCTCACTAACCCTGATGATGATGAAAAAGAATCATGGGAGGATGATGGATCTCAATACAATGACTTTATGACCGATTCTTTCCACAAAATGACATTACTAGAGCTGCCATCCCTACAAGAAGTCCAGACAGAGTCAGTTCTCGAACAAGAGTATGTTCTTTCCATTAAATATCCTTCTAGTCACTTGAATGAGTTGATGGTGTACTATGAAGAGAACCATGAACCATATCTTGATTTTGGAATGGAATACAATATTTCTATAGACCCCTATAATGACAAGGAGGACCTTTGGGAAGACATAGAGCCACAAAACAATCTTCTTATGGCTACCCTCCCCTACGGAGAAGCTCCTCCTGAGCTACCAAATATACAGGAGACTGACATATCTCCATTACATGAACAAGGTTTCATTCTTCCCATAGAAACTTCTCCTGAATACTTAATAGAACTCGAGGCATGCTATGAGGAAGAACTGGAACAACATCGTGACTCAGGAATGGAGTATATTGGTCTCAATATCAAAGAAATAGATTTGTGGGAGGATTCTAGTCTGCAAAACGATGTGCCATGGGCTAACCCTTCCCACAAAGAGACATCACTGGAGCCTACTTCAGGTCTCATGATTCCCTTATCTGAGCAAGAGTTCGTTCTACCTGTTGAATCTCCCTCTAGTTACTCAGACGAATTAAGAGTGCACAACGAAGAAGAATTCGAACAACACCTTAAATTCAGAATGAAACAAGTTGCTCCTATCGACCCCAACATTGATAATGATAACCCTCTGGAGGATACATGGAATCAAAATGATGATCCTCAGAACAATCACCTTGACAAAGAAATGTCACCCTAGCTTCCACACCCTACACAAGAAAAGTCGAGTGATGAAATGAAGCTTGAACCGGATCCTCCACCTGATCTGGTATAAGAAGAAGTTCAAGTGGCCAACCCTCTATCAACTGCTTTGGATCATGAAGAAGGCAAATTGACTTTGAATTTTGAGGGTGAGCCACAACTGGAGGACACATATAGGCATGACTTTGATTATTCAACTAGTCCCCCAGTTTCAACTACATATATTCCACCTCCCCCGTTGATGGGGGAAGGTCTCTAGATTCTTCTGGATGGACAAAGAGGTGAAAGAAATGTGCATCCAAGTCATCCAAAAAACCCATTCGAGTTGCCACGACCACCCAGTCAATAGGTTTTCCATGCCGCTTCCTCGCTCTTAGTGCCGACTATCATGAAACATCTTTGTCAAACCTTCTTTCAATTGTGAGGACCGCCTGGTTAACACTGCGTAGCTCTTCCCCTCCATATCAAACCTAGTGTTTGCTCAGAGACGAGCAAACTCATAAGTTCGAGATGGAGGGTGGGTGGTATGTTTCTCACTCCACCCTCTATCTTTACTGCTTTCTAATTTTCCATTCTAGTTTCTTTTTCATTTTTTTCTGCATTTTCATAGTCTTCTTAAAATAAAGCCTTTATCTAGTCAGCTTTTGCCTTTTGAATATGTGTTTATCACCTCTTTTAGTTGCAAATTCATAAGAAAAGAATGCTTAAAACTAGCTGATAAATGATTTCATCTGTCTGTGAATCCTAATGTCATATCCTTAATAGAAAAAAGATGATAAGCTTCAATAAGACTGAGATAGATCAAATGCATCACGCCTCTCACTGATTAATGGATATGTTGTATGGAATTCTCATTTGAAGTTTTATCATGTCACTTTTTGAGCAGAGTGTGATGAAGAAAAGGAACCTGTCATATGGAATCTCTAAGCAAACTACATTATGATCCGAACTCTCTTCTACACTACTTCTTTCATCCCCATACCTCTCCGCTCACCAACCATGCCAAAGCTTTAAGTTCGGTGTGGCACACCACACTCGTTTCTAGTGTAAGCTAGAACATTGTCGAACTCTAAGTCGGTGTGGTACACCACACCTCTTCTTCTATAACTGCTTCCTCCATACCCCTCAATACATAACAGGGGTGTATCACCTTCTCATTTTGTTCAAAAAGTATACGATGATGATTGTGCACATACCAAGGTTGAGAAAAAATCTACCCTGATTCCAAAAAGAGGCCCGGTAGCCCAAATATACAAAAATCCAAAAATACCCTTTCTCCTAAGCCAAGTGAGAATGAATAAAAGCCAGAGTGTGAATAAAAGCATGAGAATTGTGTCCTGAATAAGGATAACCGACAAAGGTCTTGCCCAGTCGGTACATTAGCTACCCTCACAAAGGCAGATGTGTCGAGCCTGGTAGTGAGACCCTAAGGCTCCAAAAATAACCCCTTACCTCCTCTCGAAGAGGTAAGTTAGCCAAAAGCCTTAAGCCAACCTATACACACTTCTGAGTTACCTTTAAAAAAACCAGGTGTAAGGCTAAGTCAACCAGAGTTGTGCACAAAACACTCAAAGTATCTTGATGAATCCACCAATAATAAGAATCTTGAATCGATTAGAGGAGAGACTCTTATCTTTTGATCACACCCCTATTCTTTCCTTTTTCAACCTACTGGAACCACAATTGCCTCCATTTCAACCATTCTCTTGAAAACACCAGCGACGGATCATATACATGTTTGATTGATTCTACGGGTCTTTTCAAAATCACATAAAACTTTTAAACATGACTGATACAACAGAGAGTGAGAAGGAAATACTTCAGTAAAGTGAACTCAGAAATGAGGATATCATAAGATGTATTCCGTGATCTAAGGAAGCCTTGATACTGTATCGATTTAAGCCATGAACAAAATTATGATATGACATAAGGATGAGGCAATCATGAGATGAAAAATTTCATTGGCGACTATTTTAAATTTTCTATTCCTCAGGAAAAGCAACACTTAAGTTTGGTGTGGGTGATGAATCCTCCGGATTCATCCTTAGTCACCAATTCAAAGGATTTCTTACATTTTTGCCCTAATTTTGTTTTGCCTTATTTTTTTTATCAATTTCATGAAAATTATGACATTTGTACGAATATGAGTGTAACGGCCCCACCTCCCAGTAACCCCCAATTAAGGGAGACCAAGAGGTCAGAGTCATTATCCCAATTTTTTGGATCAAAGGTTTGACAAATAATCGATAATAATTATCAAATTCTACCAAACTAAACTGAAAGGCTGTAATAAAATTAAACTTTGCATACCTTTTTCAAAAACTTAGATATATACTTCTATCCACATCTGGAGTCTATTCTAACTAATCCTCCTTTGCACTATAATTCTTATTCAATACCACATATTCCACTTTATTGTTTGTTCTTTTCACTTGTACCTAAAATGCCAACAAACAAAACGTCGGTCATCATAAAGCTGGTATGTGGGGGAAACAATAATCGTGCAATTAACCATAACAACATATTGCAGTCAATTATAGTTTAACAAATAACTTTACGTTTTAAATATAACTACGCGATCCATACATATCCTATCCTATATGCTATCCCTACAGTGGACCTGGATGCTACCTTCCTTATGGTAGATCCCCATTAAACCCCTCATGATCCTACCTAACAAGTGAATCAATTTCTAGGGTTGAGTCACATGACACTACCCATAGTTAGCCCACTCCTTAACTCATGGTGTGCTAGAGAGTCTCATGGAACTACACGTGGGTAGCCCAATTTCTAACTCATGATAGCCTAGACCTTGCTCTAGGTTACCCTTTTTAGCCTTTGCAAAGCCATAGAGGAGGACCCAGATCTAAGATAGTTATATATATATATATATATATATATATATATATATAGTGATAATCCTAGTCACTTTATAGTTGAACGAAATAAAAGTCATCCAAATAGTTATTTTTAGGCAACCGATAAAAACATTTGGTAATCGCCGTGAAACTAAAGAGATTTTCCATAAGCGTAACCACATACCTGTCATGCGGATTTGAGACAGAATAATCCAATCAATCAATAATTCCAAGCAAGCAAGCACGCAATGAGATCCTAAAATATGTATACAATTTCCTATTATTGATCATGCCATCAAGATCTATTAAACCTAGATCGCTTCCTAGGGTTTCTAGTCCACTTTTAGGGTTTCCATTGCAATTAGGGTTTCACTTCATTATACTATTTTAAACCCTAATTACCTCATCTATTCTTCAAAAAATATATTAAGGTTATCCTTTCACAACATTTAACCTTAATCTCAGATTAAAGACACCATTAGCCATCAATTAAGTCCATTAAGCCTCTTTTACATCAAAGCTACCATTTTTATCCTTTTAATTCATGATAGGATCATTAGGCCCAAATATCATCTTTGGTTCCTTCAGGATTAACAACTCATCTTTCATGAACTATTTTTATCACTAATTCCACTTTTATTCATTAGAAAACCCTAATTACTACATTAAGGGTATTTATCCACAATTAGGAACTTTTATACTCAAAACAACTTAGAACTATCATATATCAACTTTAATCATGAAATAGAACAACTAAAGTCATTAAGAGTCACAATTACCATCATTAGGGTTTTAAGACCCATTAAAGCATATTTATGCCCATGAAATTCTAAATTAACCAATTACGTGCAAAGTTCATCCATTAAACTCTACTAAACACATTAATCGTCTCAAAATAGGGTTTCTTAATCATTAAAGCATTAGAGTTGATAACTTCCATTACTTTTCAAATTGCAAGAGGAATTAGCCTCTAAAACTATTTTTAATGAATTCCTCTCATTGGTCTGAGCAAAATACATATATTATATGTACCAATCCGAACTACCATTATTTAGTTATGAATTTGGCAAGGATTACCTTTTTGGGTCAATCGGAAGCTGCCACGTTGCCTCCTTCTCCATGCAATGTGTTCGTTTGGAAACATAACAAATTTTCTATTTTACCCTTGCATAAGTCGCTGGTTCAGCAATGCTTAGAGGGGCATTAGCGTCCAAAGACACCTGCTATCTTCTTCCTTGCGCAACCTAGTGCTGCCGTGGGTGCACCCAAACGGGGGGGGGGGTCTTCTCCACCTCCCTACGTCCTAGAGCTTGCCGCCAAATGCTACCCTAACTCCGCCGCACCCCTCCTCATGCGAGGAATCTTCAGGTCGCGACAAGATGCCCGATTCTAAGTGAACCAAGCCTGTGATTTGTATTGGTTTGTAGGTCTTCGGTAGTAGCTGCGCAAAGATGGGAGTGTGGGAAAGATATCCGACCCTTCCTGGGTTGTCGTGGGTTCTTCGCGCCTCCCTCGAGACCCATCGTAGCTCCCTTGTTGTCCCCGAGATAGCATTACTTCTCATAGTTAGGGTTTAAACGAAGAATAAGATGGGAGAGAGAGAAGGGGACTTGGTTTTCTCTTAAACTCGAGCCATAGGCTCTACCCCTTATATAGGGGAGGGTATAAACACCCCTAGATGCTTGCCCACGAAGAAACAAAGCCCTTTTCTAATAGGAATGTGATTCCTTCATTAAGAAGCAAGTCTCTCTCTCTTAAATATCTCTTTAATATTCTTTCTTCTTTAGGTATTAGGATTTCAAAAATCATCCCTCTTATTCTCCTTGTTCTTGCTTTTTAATCCATTGGCACGAAATTTCTATTTTCTTTTAGTAGAAAATACTTCCTTTTTAACAATACCACAAAAATCATTCATTATACATCACATTATCCTCTAATTTTGTATTATTGGTATTTTCTCTTTCTTTTTATCCATTGGGGCTCCTTGGACCCCAAGAAACTCTAAGATTTCGAAATTCCTTTTTAAGGATACTTATTATCCTTCTAGATGCATCTATATCCATTATTTCTCATTATCATGTTTATTTCTTATTAAAATATCTCTTTTTGAGGAATTCTCTTTATCTTTCTTTTTATTTTCCTCATTGGCATTCCTTTTAATATTAGGAATCCTTTGGATATGAAAATCCGCCAAGGATAACTCAATTATACCTCTTTTCACTTATTTCCCACATTTTATCGTTGTTTTCAATTTCTTTCTTAATAAAGAAATATTTAATTGATCTTTTCTTTTCTTGTTGCATTATTTTTGCAACTTTGGACTCCTTGGAACCCAAGGAACCCAAGATGCATGAAATCCACCTTTGGATTACATTCCCTTGCCTTCTAGAGGTTTCTACATTTTTCTTTTCTCCGTTTCTTATTAATAATGGAGTTTCTTTTGTCTTTTCCTTGTTATTGGGCCCAATAGCCAATAAAGCCCACAAAACAATCAACAAGGCTATTGTAAACGAAATCCATTTATTCAAAACAAATTATATCATTATTTGTTCCAATATCTTTAATATGATAAATTACATTTATCAACAAATGAACCCAAAAGTTAGGGTTGTAACATCCTTCCCCTCTTATAGGAATTTTTTCCTCAAAATTCCATCAAGCAAACAAACAATTCAGGATAAGAGTTTTCCATGTCCATCATTGGCCCCTATGTGGCTTTGCCCCATCCATGGAGCTTCCAAAGAACATTTATCATCACATATTCCTTTCTCTGAGTTCTTTCACCTTGGCATCTATAAACCTCATAGGTGTCTCAAGTCATTTCACCCTCCCTTGGGGCTCACTAGGTTCATTGCTTCATACATGGTCTGGGTACCTCACATAGTGATCTAAATCGGACACATGGAACTCATCACACATTACTTTATCCTGAGGGGTAAGGTCAAACTTATTCTTCTCCACCAATCCATCTCAAAAGGGCCCAGGTATCGAGGACTTCTCTGTCTCAGCTATCGCTCAGAGGGGTCAGATTTTCATATCACATATTCTCCCATAGTGAACTGTATGTCACTCTACTTTGCATCAGCCTACGACTCATGTCATCCCTGGGCTCTCTTTTCTAGCCATTGCATGATCAAAGCGACTTCATCTACACACACTATGGTCTTTTTTGATCTTCACGGGATCCCTTCACCAACATCATCTTAATGAAGTGGTGACTGACACAACCTCTCTTATAGATCTTCTTTACATCTCGATACTGACTATGGTGGTTATCATCACATCTTACCAAAGATAAGAACTATATCCATGTATCACCCTGAGCGAGCACACATGCTCTCATCAGACCCTCTAGTCTGGATCACACTGACCATTAGTTAAGGTGATAAACTGTACTAGCACCGTGTTCTTCATGTATCTACTTCCACCTCCTGGGAGTGAATCTTTAGGTTATACTCAAGAACTTTTGAACTCGCATCATGGTGTAGTTGAACCATCTCTTTCTCATATGTAGTTCAACTGAATCCGTCCCTTGACGATATTCTTTCTTTCTCATGTCATCTAGATAAGGCGGTCTACCATAACCCACATTGCATATTGACCTTCCTTGGTCTAGGGGAGACTTACCACAACATTAGTGATGAACTCCCATTCCCTCTCAGGGACTCTTTTATCCTCCATATCGATACACTGGGTTACTGGTGTTCGTCCTTCACCTCCTGGCTTGCTTGGCAACATACCCCATGCAACTTCATCTTAGGCATCCAAAGAACTACTGTTACTTATTATCTTGGTAGTACCATGGTATATGGTGATCTTAAATCATGATCTCCTACAATGTCATGATTCCTTAAGATCAATTCTTCAGAAATACTAAACCACTCACTACTACAGAAATGGCTTATAACGTCACATTTACAGGCGTCGGTTGTATAAACACACCGACACCTAAACTATACAACGTCAGTTGATAACATAAACCGACATCAATCTATGAAGGGCGACCAGACATGGGTATCACTTTTATTCAATGTCGGTTACTTAATAAAAAAACCGACGCCTAAAATTAACCGCCAAATACAAAATTTCCAGTGAAAAACATTACCTCCAAAATTTAACATATGGCGTCGGTTGATAAATAATAAACCGACGACTAAAGGTTATTCGCTAGACAGAAATTGGGCACATTTTGGTCATCGGTTTTACTACAATGACCGACGCTTATGAGTTTTCCCGCACTGTTCGCGGGGAATTTTTCACACCCTTTAAGTGTCAGTTTTCAGAAGACACCGACGACTATGGTCATTAATCGAGAATAATTTTTTTAATCGGCATATGTATATAGACGTCAGTTGTTTTGTAGTTAAAACTGACGACTATAATTGAGAATAGGTGTCATTTTTTGTGGAGAACCGACACCTTTAATTTTATGTGTCAGTAGTTAATAGTCCCACGAAACAGAGAACTTTTCCCCATTGTCTCTGTTTCATTGCGAACCTCTGCTAGGTCTGGCGATTGTTGCCACCGGTGCTCCCCGCCGTCGTTGCCCCCACTGTCGTTGCTCCCCTGCACCGCCACCACTCCTGGTCGATGCTCGTGTTGCTCCCCCGCACCGCCGCCCGTTGGCCTACCGACGCACTTGCCCGCTGCTCCACTCCTGGTCGACGCTCCTGCTGCTCTCCTCTCCTCGTTGCCGCTCCTCTCCTCGCCGCCGCCCCCGTCGGTGGCTTCTTTGGTGCTCTCCTTGCCGGCACCGACTGCCTGCTGCTTGGTCTCTGCTCCGGCCGCTGCTCTGCAGACCGGGCCTTCTTCCTCTGCCCTCAAGGTATACCCTTCCTTCCTCCTCCTTCATTCCTCCGCCTAGGCGGCGCCTAGCGGCCCTGGCGTTCACCTAGGGTCCCAAGCCCAGATGCCCTGCCTAGTTAGGCCTCTGGGCAGATGCTTGGGCGGTGCCAATGCACGCCTAGGCTGCTGCTGGGCATTTTTTATTTTTTATTAAGTTATTTACTTATTTGTGTTTATTTATGTACTGATTTTGTTATGATTTAATCATCTACTTAATGAAATTTATTTATCAACTGATTTAACTTTATTTTTCAATTGATCTGTATGTATTCATCTAATTTTTGTATTTATTTATGTACTGATTCAACAATTAATTGATCATCTACTAATTTATATTAGTTTATTAATAGATTTGTATTTATTCATCTACTTATTTGTATTTTTTGTCTACTATTTTTATTTAGTTATCTAATCATTTGAATTTATTTGTGTACTACTTTTGAAATTATATAATCATCTAGTGATGTAACTTTATAGTGATGTAACTTTATCACAAGCTCATTATGAACCATTAGACCTGGATCTTAGGGTATCTCTATCGTCCTAACTATGAAATTGGTAACTTGTTTCATTGTTGAGTATATTGAGAATCCTAATCACCCTTCTTGCTTAATGATGAACTGTAATGCACACATGTGACATGCTTGGAATGTAAATGATGAACTTTTCCCTAAATTGCCAATCATGCTTTTAAAGACATCAATAATCACCCTAACTTGAAGAACTAGGAATTTAGGTATAAGAATGACAACACATGTATTTGTTGGCCTAGAAAACTCATTAGGAGTAAATCTTGGATAGTCCCCAGTTTGGGACTGTTCTTGAACACCTGATCTCTCTTAGGATGTAAGTGTATAATGTGTATTGGGTTTTCAAGAAAATTTCGGCAACATTTCCCCATTTGTTCTCTAAGTACATATGTACTTGGAGAACAATGGGGAAATGCTGCCGAAATTTTCTTGAAAACCCAATACACATTATACACTTACTAGTGAGATTAGGTGTTCAAGAATGGGATAGGTGGTACACATTTATTATATATAAGAATGACATCACATGTATTTGTTAACCCTAGACCCTAATCTTGTTGTAATGTATACTTGATTTCTCTTTGATCATAGAATGGATAGATCATGGATGTCCATTCGCAATCGCTGCACCCCAAAGTTTATTTCTAGTCTTGACCAGTTTATTAGATTTGCGGAGGAATATAGGAAACAACCTGGACATAGGTTCTACTGTCCATGTAGGCATTGCGGTAACAACTTGAAAGTCAGCACTTGTGACGAAATCAAAAGTCGTCATGTGCAACGGGATTATACAAGGCTATACAGAATGGCACTGGCATGGGGAGATTTCAAACCCGAAACCAGTGGATGTCGATAGCAGTGCTTGTGTGGAAGAAGAAATTGCCTACGATGACGTAGATGTGAATGAACCAGTTCCAGTAGACATCGTTGATGCGATGCTGGATAGTTGTGGGGTAGAGAACACCGATCCACCTCCCATTTTAGAAACATTGTGCATGATGCTGAGATATCATTATACACAGGTTGTACTAAGTTTACGAAGCTTAGCAATGTATTGAGATTGTATAAGATGAAAGCTAACAATAGATGGAGCGACAACAACTTCACATCATTGTTGTCTTTGTTGAAAGAAATGCTTCTTGAAGGAAATAAGCTGCCAATCTCAACATACCAGGTAAAGAAACTGTTGTGCCCAATGGGAATGGATGCCAAGAAGATACACGCATGCCCGAATGATTGTGTATTATTTTAAAAGGACTATGTGGATTTGAAAGATTGTCCAAAATATGGTGCGTCACAGTATAAATTGACGACTTCGGGGGAGTCCAAAACTGGTTCTCCTACCAAGGTGATGTGGTATCTACCTATAATATCACGGTTTCAACGCTTGTTTGCCAATCTGATAGATGCGAAGAATTTGAGGTGGCATGCATATGTTAAGAAAAATAATGATGGGATCCTACGACATGCGTCTGATTCCCCACAGTGGAAGAAGATTGATCTATTGTACCCTAAATTTGGTGAAGAAGTTAGGAATCTAAGACTTGGGCTTTGTACAGATGGGATGAATCCATACGGGACATTGAGCAACCAACATAGCACTTGGCCCGTCATGCTTGTTATATACAATCTTCCTCCCTGGTTGTGTATGAAAAATAAGTACGTAATGCTGTCATTGTTGATATCGGGCCCTAAACAACCTGGAAATGACATCGATGTTTATCCTGAACCTCTGATTGATGACTTAAAGAAACTATGGGGTGAAGGTGTGATGACCTATGATGCTTCATGAAGAGAGACATTTTGTTTGCATGCTATGTTGTTTTGCACTATTAATGACTTTCCAGCATATGGGTATTTGTCTGGATATAGTGTCAAAGGAGCTAAAGCGTGTCCTATATGTGAAGAGAACACTGATTCAACAAGACTAAAACATGGAGGTAAGACTGTGTATCTCGGTCATCAAAGGTTTCTTACAAAATTTCATCTGTATCATAGGAAGCGCAAAACATTCAATGGATTGAATGAGGAACGGAGTGCACCTATACCTATACCAGGGGAGGTTGTTTATGAAAGAGTAAAAGAATTTGTCAATGAATTTGGTAAGAGATCACAATGTACTATGGCCACACGGAGTGACAAATCTTTATTCAAGAAGAAGTCAATATTTTGGGATCTTCCTTATTGGAGTTCTTTGACAGTAGGGGCATTGTATCGATGTCATGCACGTTGAGAAAAATGTCTGTGATAATGTCATTGGTACTTTGTTGAATATACCAGGTAAGACTAAAGATGGGATAAAATCTAGACTGGACCTACGTGAAATGGGAATAAGGTCAGAATTAATAGAATTTCGTAAAATGGAAAATCGGAGAACATACTTACCTCCCGCTTGTTACACATTGTCTAGAAAGGAGAAGAAAGCTTTTTGTGAATGTTTGGTAAATGTTAAGGTGCCACAGGGTTACTCATCCAACATCTATAGATTGGTATCAATGAAAGATATGAAGTTGATAGGTCTTAAATCTCATGATTGTCATACTCTAATGCAACAAATATTTCATGTGGCAATTAGATCTATATTGCCAAAGCATGTAAGGTTTGCAATCACCAGACTTTGTTTCTTTTTCAACAGTCTGTGTAGCAAAGTTATTGACCCTGATACTCTCGATAAACTGCAAAGAGAAGTGGTTGTTACCCTATGTCAGCTTGAGATGTATTTTCCTCTGTCGTTCTTTGATATCATGGTACATCTTGTTGTCCACTTGACTAGGGAAGTGAAAATGTTGGGACCAGTTTTCTTGCATTGGATGTATCCCTTTGAACGATACATGAGCATTTTTAAAAGTGATGTTCGAAACCGTTATCGGCCTGAAGGGAGTATTATTGAGGGTTATGTGGGGAGAGAGGTTATGGATTTTTGCAATGACTTTCTCAGTGGTAATGACACTCCAGATAATGATAAGAATATTGGAGAGCAATTTGGCAAAGGAATTTTGGGATCACGTGTGAAAGTAATCAGCCGTGAGCATTTGGAACAAGGTCACTTGTATATTTTACACAACATGGACGAAGTGAACATTTATATCGAGGAACATACCAATTTCATCAAGAGACAATATCCTCGAGCCAATACAATGTGGCTTGCTAGAGAGCATAACAAGACATTTATTAAGTGGTTTGAAGATAAAGTCTTACATCAACTATCTCAAACACCAGATGATATTACTGAAACTATCAAATGCCTCACCTTTAAACCAAAATTGACTGTTATGTCTTATGAAGGGTATGACATTAATGGATTCACATATTACACAAAGTTCCAAGATGATAAGAGTGTCGTCCAAAACAATGGGGTCACCCTTCAAGCATCAACTATGTTTTTTGTAAGTGCAAAGGATAAGAGTCCACGTGAAGCTAAAATGTCATATTACGGTGTCATTGAAGACATATGGGAGTTTGACTACATAGATTTCAGAATTTCACTCTTCAAATGTAATTGGGTTGATAACACCAAAGGAGTTATAGTGGATGAATTGGGTTTCACTTTAGTGAAATTTGAAAAGATTGGCGAGAAGGGTGAACCATTCATATTGGCATCACAGGAAAAACAAGTATTTTATATCGATGATCCTGTAAATGATAAATGGTCGGTTGTTCTTCATGGTAAAAGATAGTTCATTGAAGATCCTATAGATGAAGAACAATACTATGATAAGTATGATGACTCCAGTCCATTCTCAGTTGGGTTGCCAACACCAGCAAATATTGAAGCTAATGATGACTTGTATGTGTGCGGAGATCACAATGAAGGATTGTTAATTGATAAAAATCGCAATATTAGAGGCATGTTTATATTTTTTTTATATGTTTTATTTTTTTGAATGTGAACTTTACAATGTGAATGTGAACTTTACAATGTGAATTTTACAATGTGAATTACTTTATAATGTGAACTTTACAATGTGAATTACTTTACAATGTGAATGTGAACTTTACAATGTGAGCTTTACAATTTGAATTACTTTACAATGTGAACTTTACAGTGTGAATGTGAATTTTCAGATGGCTGAGCATTCTCCTGATGACCGTGTTGATGATTACCGTGAGGGTGAGGACATCAATGCGCCGCCTCACAATGTAAGTTTTAAAAATATATCATATATTTATATCTATATGTCCATTTATAGTTATATCTTGTAAATGTGTTTATTTTGTCAAATTTTAGGTTGATGATGCACATGTACCATATGAAGCACTTGAGGCACTTGATCAGCAACACCAAAAAGTTGACAAGAGAAGGGGCATCACTATGATGAAGAAGTTAATAGCACAAAAGGTCAATGGACCCAAACTTGTTGTGGATTTTGATAATACAGGAAATGCATCTGGTGTGAATCACAATTCGTTTGTTTCATATCTTGGGTATGTTACTCGTAGCCATTGCGGTTGTAAGATAGATTCTTGGCATAAAGTTCCTAAGGAGAAGAAAGACGTAATATGGAAGGATTTATGCATGAGTTATTATTAATTTGCAATTCTATTTTGTAGATTACTAATTTTTTGGATACTAGTTAATAGCAATTCTATTTTGCAGAGTATATTTGAATTGGATGAAAAGTTGCATCGTAAATGCATGATGCAACATTGTGGGAGAGTCCTAAGGAACTATAGGACAAATCTCACCCGAGAATACATAAAAGAAGGTGACAAGAGGAAGAAGACAACCACTGAACAGTGGAACTTCATGGACAAAGAAGAATGGGACGCGTTTGTTGCTTCAAGACAAACTGATGAATTCAAGGTATTAGGCGTCAGTCCCAATCTCATTATTATATGTTGTATTCGCCTATTCAAGATTAACATTTAGTGTTACTAACCAAATCATTAATGTGCATACTAACTAGGCCCTCAGTGAGGCACAAAAATCAAGGCATGCACTGAATGTGCATGACCACACAATGGGTCCAAAGGGGTATGCAGGCATTCACCAAAGACTACAGTCTGAGGCTACTGCTTAGTCTGCTGCTACTCAAGAGTCCTATACTATAGGTAGCACACCTCTGCCTCTCCGTGATGTCTGGATACCTGGGAGGCAAAATAAGAAGGGAGAAATAAGGAAGCCCGCAACTGCTGAGGCGGCTGCAAAAATGGTAAAATACAACTCTTACAGCAATCGTTCGAATATTGATTGTTTGTGGTGTTTACTTAATTACAAATTTTTGTTTTGGCGATTAGCGGGAGCTACACGAGCTGAGGAAATAAGACAAGTTCATCCCTGAGGGCACAAGTGATGAATTGACAGTTGCTCTGGGTAACCCAGAGCATCCTGGATGTGTTAGGGCTGCAGGCACTGGTGTGGGCATCAAAGCTTTTTTTGGGCCATCCCAGTGCAAACATGTCCCAAAAGTGGGACTTTCACAAGAAGAGGTAACATATTCTTTCTTTATAATGTTACTATAAAAGAGAATTCAATAATTATAAGCTAACGTTTCTTTTATCCATGTATAGGTAGATAAACTAGTTGATAGGAAACTCGAAGAAGCATTGAAAAAGTGGCAGGCATCTCAGACTGCCACTCAACAGACAATACCTATTATGGCATCCCGCTCTACTCCTACTGCAGAGGTTGGGAGTAATCCTGTAGACCCACCACCTAACACATCCGCTGTAAGTATTTTTATGACATAGTAACTAGTTTTTTAATTCAAGATGATATGTATATATGAAATTGTAGTCTTTTCAAAAAAAGATGATATGTATATATGTATATAACATTCTTTACACAAAAATTTGTAGGGGTTGAAGCCATTCCGTCTAAAAAGTAAAGAACATGTCGTTGCAGAGGCGTCGGCTTACCCATCCCTACCAGGGGAAATGTTTCACGGGTCTCCATTACCAGCTGGTTGGATTCGTGTGAGCCTAGTACATATATTCTCCAAGTGGATGGATCTTCCATTGCCATATGCCCACCCATATTGTGAAATGCTTGGTGAGGCAAAAGGCGGAGTGATATTGTGGCTAAAAGAAGATGTCCTCTTTACTGAAACTGTATGGTAAATTTACATTACGTTAAATTGTTAGTGTGTGTATATGATGTCAGTTGATCTAAAATTATATATATATATATATATATATATATATATATATATATATATATATATATATATATATACAGGTTAAAAAGAAGACACCCACAACATCTAGGCCTCCACTTCCACCTCCTACATTACCCAGTTGGGTTCCACAGGACCTACCTGTCCCGTTAGGTCCTAACTGTAGGGGTATGGCAATATGGTTAGGTGAACATGATATAAATTGCCCTATAACTATTTCTATAGATTCATATGCTGCAGGTCAATCATACAAAAGCAAACTATTTATACAAGATATTTTGGAGTTGTTTCGATATGATTGGCTAAATACATCTGTGATAGAGCTATGGATAAGGTGAGATCTTCTTTATACATCCATATACCTTGTGTAGGATCTGGTGATCTGGTTTCTTATTTATTAATGCATGCATAATTAATACATATTTTGCAGCTACTTAGACAAGATATGTGCAGATTTTGCATTCGAACATGTAGGATTTTTGATTCCATCTATGATTAGTCTAGTAGCTAAAGACCCTCCGTCAGTTCAACAATACTGCTGTGAGGCTTTTACAAATTTTGCTTAAAATAAGAAGACAGTGATAATATCTCCATTCAATGTAGAGTAAGTTTACTTTGCTTATTATAATTTAGACTTAAGAAAATTACATTTTTATTGTGGATTTTGATTTATTAATTTTTAACTTTTTTACCTCTAGTGGTATGCATTGGGAGTTACTAGTTATTGTCCCCGAGACGTTCACTGTCTATTATCTAGATCCTAAGGGGAGTAAATTGAAATCAAAATATGGACACATAATGAAAATGGCATTATTCCGGTGAGAAATATTTCATTTTCATATCCGTTAACATATGTTATTACATTACTATTTAATTATGCAATGTATTGTGTTACATTAACATGTAGGGGTTTAGATGAGTTCAAAAAGGCTGGAGGAAAGGTCCCCATGAAAAAGAACCAGCCAATAATTTAGAAGAACGTGAAAGTAAGTTCCCGACTGCAATATATGTATATATTATTTATGTGAACAATGCTTAATTAGTTGGATTTTTTAATATTTTGTATGTTTGAATTTATAGTGTGCTACACAAGACAACGGATGGGAATGTGCATACTATGTGATGTGATTTATGCACATGATTATCAAATATGCCATAGTGGACATCGATACTATTCCTGAGGTATTATATAGTCTCATTAGATAATATGAAATATATCAATCTTATTTATAGCTCATTAATTATATATATACATCATTCTCTTTACAGGTGTTTAAAACTGACCACACTATAGGAAAGACCTTACCAGATGTACATGCTCCCTATACGACGGGAGAATTAAATGAAGTAAGAGAAGAACGGGCAACAACCATACAAGTAGTGGGGGTTTTAAAATATAATTGGGATGTTGATAGTGAATAATGACTAAAGAATTATATTTTGTAAATGAATTTCTGAATTATAATATATGTGTGAATGTTTCTACATGTCTGGATGTTTCTACATGTGTCTGAGTGAAAATGAATGAAACTGTTGGTTGCTATATGAATGTTTCTACATGTGTGAATGTGAAAATGAATGAAACTACAGATTGCTAGCTACATGAATGTTTCTAAATGTGTGAAAATCAAATGGAACTGCAGGTTGCTAAATGTGTGAATATTTTTGTTGTTAATTTTGCAAGTTTGTGGCCTGTTGTTGGCTGATATCAATGGATGTCGTAAAACCTACAGTTCATAACTGAACTGTAGGTTTCTCATCTTGCGACCAGCCACAGCAAGTCTGCAGACTGACAGAAAAAAAACAATAGGCGTCGGTTATTTGTATGAAATCGATGCCACATAGTTACAGTGTCGGTTTCCCTACTCGTAACTGACGTCTATTGCCTTAACACCACGGCCGTACTGGGGTATATGGCATCGGTTTCTTAGCTAGTAACCGACGCCTATATGAGGCTAGACACCACGGCCGTGCTGGCCAGCACGACCGTGACAGCGGACCAGACACCACGGCCGTGCTGGGGGTGATATGGCGTCAGTTATTACTAATAAACCGACACTGATAGTGCCCCAGATGGTGCCCTTTCTATGGCGCGAAGGTATATGGCATCGGTTTCTTATCTAATAACCGACGCCTATAGTCCCCTGCTGGCACGTTTTCGGTGGCGCGCGAAGGGTTTTGGTGTCTTTTTGAACCGAAGCGTAACGGTTGGGCTTTTAGCGTCGCCCACATAGGTGTCACTTAGAAACCGACACTAAAGTCCTTAAATAACTGACACTAAAGGTCGGTTATGTACTAGTGACTTTAGATGGATTTCATCACCTTCTTTTTCAAAGAAGTGTATATGAGGTTCTACCACCATCCTTTCATTGCCTTAAGGCCTAGGCTGGCCAAACAACTACTAACTTGTTAAACAGATCTTGTTACATCTGAGTGTTAGCCAAACTTATCTCTTTTTCAAACTTAGGGTTAACCTAACATCATCTTCTAGCCTCTAGCTAAACTAGGAAGCTGCATCTCATCCAGAGCATCCCTTATGACTTCACATCCTTAGGTGTAAGGTAATGTTGAAGACATACACCTCCATGTATTCCACTTATTATCTCATCTCAAACTCTAAGTCTATCTTCATCAAGAAAACACTAAACTCATCCTTTTGGTTTTCGAACTCAACCTTGTATAACTTGCAAATTCCACATAGCTCCTCCTAAAAACATCCTTATAAGATGACTACCTTATTTCTCTTAGTGTTTGTAAACCATCTATGTATCATTCACTCCACCAGGGTATGTTATCATCTCTGTCCTCATACCTCGTAGCAACGTTCCAACTCACATCATCTTTATCCTTGGTGTATGACATGCGTATTGTCCTATCTCCCACTCCCATAACAAGAGGAAATACGCATTTGGCTGTAGTCCAAATATAGAGTTCTTCCTATTCCAAGAGTAGAGATGGTACAACCCACCTTGCCAATACACCTTTAAATCTAAGTTGAAACATGCCACATATGTCTCTACATCACAATCATATCGATATCAAAGTTACTTCCATGAAAAACTGATCTCGAACCTACTGGGGTTTACACACATCCCTTGGTCATCTCCTCTAGGTCTATAGGGTACCGACACTTTTGGGTTCATCCCTCTTCCCTCATGCATCTAGAGAGTGCCCTACTCATCTGCCCTTTGGGTCCCGTGAGTTCATGAAGGTGATCAATCTCCTAACCCATGGCCCTCAAAAAATGATAGTTGTTACCTCTCGACCCTATGGTCATGTGCAACTAGGGAATTAAGCAACTCCCACTTCCATCGGTCTTATCCCTACCTGACCCTAGGATAGAGTTTAGGATTCTATTATATTACATGTCCAACTTAGACCCTTACCCAAGCCTTCATCATCTCTCTCTCTCTGCATTCATGGGATGACTTTCATCCTTTCATAGGGGTCATGACAACCTGCCTACCTTGGTCAGGCCCCATACCGATTACCTCCATGGTAACACATCCACATGCACTTGGAGATGGTTATCTATGGGTCTACAAGTTCATTTTCATACCATGAACTTTTCACTTAGCTTCTCAAGATCCAATAAGGCCCCTTTAGGTTACCTTAAACCAACAAAACTGGTATACACCTTACAAAAGGGTCCCTCTCCTAGGATGGGAGGAAACTACACCTGATAAAAAAGGTCACAAACGTCCTTGTGTCTAGGGTTTACATCCACATGAGCATGCTTACCCCTAGCAAGCTACTAAGGCAAAAGCAGACCACCTACTAAACCATGCTAGGTCATACTTGTTCTCATCCTCAACATTGGATCAATGTCATAAATTCCCAAGTCATCAAATTAGATGTGAGGGGTTCATCAAACACACCTTAACTTAAGGGGTTTTCCTTTCCTCTAAACATGAGGAGTACCATGCTCGAATCTATTGAAACTCAAATCTCATCATGAGCATCAGGTACACCACTTCCCCTATTAGGCCTAGGAACCCTAGGTTCACCTTTCTGATGACCAACAACCTGCTCAACTTTTAACCACGAGCCAAGCATGTACATGGTATGACACACACTTCCCATGATCCTCCTACTTGAATAATACTTCAGTGGAGTCCTCCTCATGCACCACCAACAAGGTATAAGGCCTCACAACCTGTTACTAAACCTCTAAGGGTCTAAGGAACTCTTTTTCCTATCTCAGATGGTAAACACCAATACCATAGGCACATAGGTACTGAAAGCCTCATCCTCTCTCTAAGGTTTGGTTCCTCTAATGGAAACCAAGGTATTATCAGCCTCCAGGGATCAAGCATGAGGCAACCACTATCATCCACTTAGGTCACATCATCCTCAACTCCCCACTGTTCCTCATATCTCAGAGTCTAGGCTTCCAACCTTCTTGCTTGGGTCCTACTCTCTCTCTCTAGAGCTAACTCCACAACCAACTTTATACTAAAGGTCATGTCTCCATGAAGATGGAACAAGCTCACAAGCATACCTCTATGTGGGTGAAGCCTATGTTCAAACTTATGTTTGCTCCAGGTTATCCCTAGCCCTTTATGCTTATCTCATCAGCTATCCAACATACTCCCCTGGCCATGGTTTCAACCTACTGCTCACACTACTAACGTATTATGGGTGCCTACTATGCCATGCTCATATAAGCTCATGGGGTTTCCATAGGTTCTTCTCTAACCTCATCAATGAAGGAGCTACCCTTCACTCTAACATGCACGACCCTTCCCAGGGTTGGGTCACCAAAGGTACTAGGTCATCCAACCTATCATGGCTCATATGGCATCCAAGGCATGTCCATCCAAACACGTAGTCTACCATGACATATAACTCATCATGTCATCTCTCTCTAACCTTCACTTAGGGTTAGGGTTAACATCATTCTCAGAGGATGTTCCAGGTCTCCACTTATAATGGAGGTCTCTACCTCCAAGACAAACTCTCTTTACTTATCCTCCTGACAAGAAGGTCTAGCCTTAGTTCTCTCCTGAGGGCATGACAACTTATGTCATACGACCTAAGCATGTATCTATTCTTTTACGCTTAATCTATTAAATTTATGTCCATGCCATCTTATTTACATGCTTTTTATTCATTTGGTGGAGGATTCCTTAAACCTTATCAACCTTACCCATACCTCAAGAGGGTGAGGAAAAGAGATAAAACCCTAATCCTTATAATCCTTAACAACATTTGAGTTGAGAAGGGATGAAAAAGATGAGAGAGTCCTAAAGGTATCTTATTTCGAGTGCAATCCCGATACATTGGCCAGGTAGTCACACTAATTAGGGAGTCCTCGTATTCCGACTAGCGGTGCGGAGGAAAATCTTGCCAGCCCCCATACGTGATCCTTTTCTAGACACCTCTGTATTTCGGAAATTCCTCTAATAACTCCCTTGGGTTCTACAGAGGTTGTAAAATTTAATAATTATTAAAGATTAAATGAGGAACCTATGCTCTGATACCAAATATAATGACCCCGCCTCCTAGTAACCCCCAATTAAGGGAGACCAAGAGGTCAGAGCCGTTATCCCAATTTTCTGGATCAAAGGTTCGACAAATAATCGATAATAATTATCAAATTCTACCAAACTAAACTGAAAGGATGTAATAAAATTAAACTTTGCATACCTTTTTCAAAAACTTGGATATCTACTTCTATCCACATCTGAAGTCTATTCTAACGAATCCTCCTTTATATTTTAATTCTTATTCAATACCACATATGCCACTTTACTGTTTGTTCTTTTCACTTGTACCTAAAACTCTGACAAACAAAACGTCGATCAACATAAAGCTGGTATGTGGGGGAAACAATAATCGTGCAATTAACCATAACAACATATTGCAGTCAATTACAGTTTAACAAACAACTTTACGTTTTAAATATAACTGTGCGATCCATACATATTCTATCCTCTACGTTGTCCCTGCAGTGGACCTGGATGCTACCTTACTTATGGTAGATCCCCATTAAACCCCTCATGATCCTACCTAACATGTGAATCAATTTCTAGGGTTGAGTCACCAGGCACTACCCATAGGTAACCCACTCCTTAACTCATGGTGTGCTAGAGATTCTCATGGCACTACATGTGGATAGCCCAATTTCTAACACATGATAGCCTAGACCTTGCTCTAGGTTACCCTTTTTAGCCTTTGCAAAGCCATAGAGGAGGACCCAGATCTAAACCAGTTATATATATATTTATATTTATAGTGATAATCCTAGTCACTTTATAGTTGCACAAAATAAAAGTAATCCAAGCAGTTATTTTCAGGCAACCGATAAAAATGTTCAGAGTTTCGCCATGAAACTAAAGCGATTATCCATAAGCGTAACCACATTCCTGTCAGGCTGATTTGAGACAGAATAATCCAATCAATCAATAATTCCAAGCAAGCAAGAATGCAATGAGATCCTGAAATATGCATACAATTTCCTATTATTGATCATGCCATCAAGATATATTAAACCTAGCTTGCTTCCTAGGGTTTCTTGTCCACTTTTAGGGTTTCCATTGCAATTAGGGTTTCACTTCATTATACTATTTTAAACCCTAATTACCTCATCTATTCTTCACAAAATATATTAAGGTTATCCTTTCACAACATTTAACCTTAATCTCAGATTAAAGGCACCATTAGCCATCAATTAAGTCCATTAAGCCTCTTTTACATCAAAGCTACCGATTTTATCCTTTTAATTCATGACAAGATCATTAGGCCCAAATATCATCTTTGGTTCCTTCCGGATTAACAACTCATCTTTCATGAACTCTTTTTATCACTAATTCCACTTTTATTCATTAGAAAACCCTAATTACTGCATTAAGGGTATTTATCCACAATTAGGAACTTTTATACTCGAAACAGCTTAGAACTATCATATCTCAACTTTAATCATGAAATAGAATAATTAAAGTCATTAAGAGTCACAATTACCATCATTAGGGTTTCAAGGCCCATTAAAGCATATTTATGTGCATGAAACTCTAAATTAACTAGTTACGTGTGAAGTTCATCCTTTTTGTTCTTAATGTACTATTTTACAATTAACAGGTTAATATTAACTTTAATCATCTCAAAATAGGGTTTCTTAATCATTAAAGCATTAAAGTTGATAACTTCCATTATTTCGAATTGTAAGAGAAATTATCATCTAAAACCATTTTTAATGAATTCCTCTCATTTTTTCTGAGCAAAATACATATATTATATGTACCAATCCGAGCTACCATTATTTAGTTCTGAATTTTGTAAGGATTACCTTTATGGACCAATCGGAAGCTACCATGTCACCTCCTTCTCCATGCAACACATCCGTTTGGAAACATAACGAATTGTCCATTTTACCCCCACACAAGTCGTTGGTTCAGCAATGCTTGGAGGGGCATTAGCGTCCAAAGCCACCTACCGTCTTCTTCCTTGTACAACCTAGTGCTGCCGTGGGTGCAGCCAAACAGGGGGGTCTTCTCCACCTACCTAAGGCTTGGAGCTTGCCGCCAAACGCTGCCCTGACTCCGCCACACCCCTACGCATGTACGGAATCTCCAAGTCGTGGCCAAGATGCCCGATACTAAGTGAACCAAGCCCGTGATTGTTGTAGGTTTGCATGCCTTCGGTAGTAGCTGCGCAAAGATGGGAGTGTGGGAAAGATAGCCGACCCTTCCTGGGTTGTCGTGGGAGCTTCGTGTCTCCCTCGAGACCCATCACAACTCCCTTGTTGTCCCCGAGATAGCATTACTTCTCATAGTTAGGGTTTAAACGAAGAAGAAGATGGGAGAGAGAGAAGGGGGCTTGGGATTCTCTTAAAATCGAGCCATAGGCTCTACCCCTTATATAGGGGAGGGTATCAATGCCCCTAGATGCTTGCCCACAAAGAAACAAAGCCCTTTTCTAATAGGAATGTGATTCCTTCATTAAGAAGCAAGTCTCTCTCTCTCTTAAATATCTCTTTAATATTCTTTCTTATTTAGATATTAGGATTTTGAAAATCATCCCTCTTATTCTCCTTGTCCTTGCTTTTTAATCCATTGGCACGAAATTTCTATTTTCTTTTAGTAGAAAATATTTCCTTTTTAACAATACCACAAAAATCATTCATTATGCATCACATTATCCTCTTATTTTGCATTATTGGTATTTTCTCTTTATTTTTCTCCATTGGGGCTCCTTGGACCCCAAGAAACTCTAAGATTTCGAAATTCCTTTTTAAGGATACTTATTATCCTTCTAGATGCATCTATATCCATTATTTCTCATTATCATGTTTATTTCTTATTAAAATATCTCTTTTTGAGGATTTCTCTTTATCTTTCTTTTATTTTCCTCACTGGTATTCCTTTTAATATTAGGAATCCTTTGGATATGAAAATCCACCAAGGATAACTCAATTATACCTCTTTTCACTTATTTCCCACATTTTATCATTGTTTTCAATTTCTTTCTTAATAAAGAAATATTTAATTGATCTTTTCTTTTCTTATTGCATTATTTTTACAACTTTGGACTCCTTGGAACCCAAGGAACCCAAGAGGCACGAAATCCACCTTTGGATTACATTCTCTTGCCTTCTAGAGGTTTCTACATTTTTCTTTTCTCTATTTCTTATTAATAATGGAGTTTCTTTTGTCTTTTCCTTATTATTGGGCCCAATAGCTAATAAAGCCCACAAAATAATCAACAAGGCTATTGTAAACAAAATCCATTAATTCAAAACAAATTATATCATTATTTGTTCCAATATCTTTAATATGAGAAATTACATTTCTCACCAAATGAACCCAAAAGTTGGGGTTGTAACATCCTTCCCCTCTTATAGGAATTTTGTCCTCAAAATTCCATCAAGCAAACAAACAATTCAAGATAAGACTTTTCCATGTCCATCATTGGCCCCTATGTGGCTTTGCCCCATCCATGGCACTTCCAAAGAACCTTTATCATCACATATTCCTTTCTCTGAGTTCTTTCACCTTGGCATCTATAAACCTCATAGGTGACTCAGGTCATTTCACCCTCCCTTGGGGCTCACTAGGTTCATTGCTCCGCACATGGTCCGAGTACCTCACATAGTGATCTAAATTGGACACATGGAACTCATCACACATTACTTTATCCTGAGGGGTAAGGTCAAACTTATCCTTCTCCACCAACCCATCTCAAAAGGGCCCATGTACCAGGGACTTATCTGTCTTAGCTATCGCTCAGAGGGGTCAGATTTACATATCACATATTCTCCCACAGTGAACTGTATGTCAGTCTACTTTGCATCAGCCTACGACTCATGTCGTCCCTGGGTTCTCTTTTCTAGCCATTACATGATCAAAGCAACTTCATCTACACACACTGTGGTCTTTTTTGATCTTTGCGAGATCCCTTCACCAACATCATCTTAATGAAGTGGTGACCGACACAACCTCTCTTATAGAGCTTCTTTACATCCCGATACTGACTATGGTGGTTATCATCACATCTTACCGAAGACAAGAATTGTCTCCATGTATCACCCGGAGTGAGCACACATGCTCTCATCAGACCCTCTAGCCTGGATCACACTGACCATTAGTTAAGGTGATAAACTGTACTAGCATCGAGTTCTTCATGTATCTACTTCCACCTCCTAGAAGTGAAATCTTTAGGTTATACTTATGAACTTTTTAACTCACATCATGGTGTAGTTGAACCATCTCTTTCTCATATGTAATTCAACCAGATCCGTCCCTTGACAGTATTCTTTCTTTCTCATATCATCTAGGTAAGGAGGTCTACCATAACCCATATTGCATCTTGACCTTCCTTGGTCTAGGGGAGACTTACCACAACATCCATAGTGATGAACTCCCATTCCCTCTCAGGGACTCTTTTATCCTCTATATCGATACATTGGGTTACTGGTGTTCGTCCTTCACCTCCTGGCTTGCATGACAACATACCCCATGCATCTTCATATGAGGCATCCAAATTACTACTATCACTTATTATCTTGGTAGTACCATGGTATATGGTGATCTTAAATCATGATCTCCTATATTGTCATGATTCCTTAAGATCAATTCTTCGAAAACACTAAACCACTTTAGATGGGTTTCATCACCTTCTTTTCCAAATAAGTGTATATGAGGTTCTACCGCCATCCTTTCATTGCCTCAAGGCCTAGGCTGGCCAAACAACTACTAACTTGTTAAACAGATCTTGTTACATCTGAGTGTTAGCCAAACTTAACTCTTTTTCAAACTTAGGGATAACCTAACAACCTCTTCTATCCTCTAGATAAACTAGGTAGCTGCATCTCATCCAAAGCATCCCTTACCACTTAACATCCTTAGTTGTAAGGTAATGTTGAAGACATACACCTCCATGTATTCCACTTATTATCTCATCTCAAACTCTAAGTCTATCTTCATCAAGAAAACTCTGAACTCATCCTCTTGGTTTTCGAACTCAACCTTATATAACTTGCAAATTCCACACAGCTCCTGCTAAAAACATCCTTATAAGATGACTACCTTATTTCTCTTAGTGTTTGTAAACCATCCATGTATCGTTCACTCCACCAGGGTATGTTATCATCTATATCCTCATACCTCGTAGCAACGTTCCAACTCACATCATCTTTATCCTTCCTGTATGACATGCGTACAATCCTATCTCCCACTCCCATAATAAGAGGAAATAAGCATTTGACTGTAGTCCAAATACAGAGTTTTTCATGTTCCAAGAGTAGAGATGGTACATCCCACCTTCCCAATACACCTTTAAATATAAGTTAAAATGTGCCACATATGCCTCTACATCACAATCATCTTGATATCAAAGTTACTTCCATGGAAAACTAGTCTCGAACCTACTGGGGTTTACACACATCCCTTGGTAATCTCCTCTAGGTCTATAGGGTACCAACACTTTTGGGGTCATCCCTCTTCCCTCATGCATCTAGAGAGTGCCCTACTCATCTGCCCTTTGGGTCCCATGAGTTCATGAAGGTGATCAATCTCCTAACCCATGGCCCTCAGACAATGATAGCTGTTACCTCCCGACCCTATGGTCATGTGCAACTAGGGAATTAGGCAACTCCCACTTCCATCGGTCTTATCCCTACCTGACCCTAGGATAGAGTTTAGGATTCTATTATAGTACATGTCCAACTTTAAGCCTTACCTAATCCTTCATCATCTCTCTCTCTACATTCATGGGCTGCCTTTCATCCTTTCATAGGGGTCATGGCAACCTGCCTACCTTGGTCAGGCCCCATACCGATTACCTCCATGGTAACACATCCACATGCACTAGGAGATGGTTATCTATGGGTCTACATGTTCATTCTCATACCATGCACTTTTCACTTAGCTTCTCAAGATCCAATGAGGCCCCTTTAGGTTACCTTAAACCAACAAAACTGGTATACACCCTACAAAAGGGTCCCTCTCCCGGGATGGGAGGAAACTACACCTGATAACAAAGGTCACAAACGTCCTTGTGTCTAGGGTTTACATCCACATGAGCATGCTTACCCCTAGAAAGCTACTAAGGCACAAGAAGACCACCTACTAAACCATGCTAGGTCATACTTGTTCTCATCCTAAACATTGGATCAAGGTCATAACTTCCCAAGTCATCAAATTAGTTGTGAGGGGTTCATCAAACACACCTTAACTTAAGAGGTTTTCCTTTCCTCTAAACATGAGGAGTACCATGCTCGAATCTATAGAAACTCAAATCTCCCCATGAGCATCAGGTACACCACTTCCCCTCTTGGGCCTAGGAACCCTAGGTTCACCTTTCTGATGACCAACTGCCTGCTCAATTTTTAACCATGAGCCAAGAATGTACAAGGTATGACACACACTTCCCATGATCCTCCTACTTGAACAATACTTCAGAGTGGAGTCCTCCTCACAGACCACCAACAAGGTATAAGGCCTGTTACTAAACCTCTTCAGCGTCTAAGGAACTCGTCTTCCTATCTCAGAAGGTAAACACCGATACCATAGGCACATAGGTACTATAAACCTCATCCTCTCTCTAGGGTTTGATTCCTATAATGGCAACCAATATATTATCAGCCTCCAGGGATCAAGCATGAGGCAACAACTATCATCCACTTAGGTCGCATCATCCTCAACTCCCCAATGTTCCTTATATCTCAGAGTCTAGGCTTCCAACCTTCTTGCTTGGGTCCTGCTCTGTTACAACCCCAAATTTTGGGTTCCTTGGTGAGAAATGTAATTTCTCATATTAAAGATATTTGGACAAATAATGATATAATTTGTTGTGAATAAATGGATTTCGTTTAAAATAGCCTTGTTGTTTGATTTGTGGGCTTTATTGGCTATTGGGCCCATTAACAAGGAAATTCAATTAATTAATGAATAATTGAGTTGTTGAGAAAAGAGAGATGAGGTGGAAACCTCTAGAAGGCAAAGGAATGTAATCCAAGAATGAATTTCGTGCCTCTTGGGTTCCTTGGGTTCCAAGGAGTCCAAAGTTGCAAAGAAAAGGCAATAAGAAAAGAAAGGATTAATTAGGTATTTCTTTATTAAGAAATAAATTGAAAACAATGATGAAATGTGGAAAATAAGTGAAAAGAGGTATAATGGAGTTATCCTTGGTGGAATTTCGTATCCCAAGGATTCCTAATGTTAAAAGGAATACCGATGAGGAAAATAAAAGAAAAATAAAGAGAAATCCTCAAAAAGAATTATTTTAATAAGAAATAAACAAGATAAGGAGAGATAAGGAAGTATAATGCCTTTAGACGCATCTAGTAGGATAATGAGTATCCAATAAAAAAAGGAATTTCGAATTATTGGAGTTTCTTGGGATCCAAGGAGTCCCAATGAAGAAAGAGGAAAGAGATAATACCAAAATTGCAAAATAAAAGGATAATGTGATACATTCTTAATGAATTTTGTGAATTTGATAAAAAGAAAGTATTTTCCTATTAAATGAAAATAGAGTTTCGTGCCATTAAAATAAAGGGCAAGTTTTAAGAGGATGAAAGAAGTTATTTTTGAAATCCTAATAATCCAAGGAAAAGATATATCAAAGAGATGAGGGAGAGAGAGAAGTTTTGCTTCTTAAGTAAGGGAAGTTTTTTCCTATTAAGAAAGGGACTTGTTCCCTCTTATAAGACCGTCTTGAGGCTTGGGTTCTCTCCCCTATATAAGGGGGTAGATCCAGGAACAATTCCAGAGGAGTTTCATGTAACTCTCTTCTTCTTCTCCTCCTTCTTCTTCTTCATCTTCCTCGTGCAACCCTAACCTTTGTGAACGGTTCTATCCCATGAGCAATGAGAGACCGTGTGGGGTTGAGTTAATGGGTGGATACCCACGATACTGGGAGGAGACTTCGCCATCGTGGCCCTGCCCCAATCTTGGCGCAGCAGCAGATGTACGACTGCAACAGTGGTCGTGGGTTGCAGGTCTGCCACCACCCAACCCAGCCACTTTGGTCGTGATCTGGTCGCGCCCCAAGCGCAGAGAAAGGAGGCGGAGTTAGGGGAATGATCAGTGGCGATCCTCAAACCCCAAGAAGGAAGGGCAGACCTCTGACAGGCTACAGATCGGTTGCAAGGTCGGAAAGCTTGGAAAGCTGTACTCGGCCATCTTGGCCACGGACCGATGGTATACCGCAAGCTTGAGAGCACGACGGAGGTGGTGGAAGGGTCCCCAATGGCCGACGAGGCTTAGGGAGGGGCGGCAGGGCCGCACCGGCTCCCTTGCTGCAGCAGTTGCGTAGGGCACGCGGAGGAAGGAGACGAGCGGCCCATTGGACCAATATGCCCCTCCATGGGCTAAAGGGAGATTTAGATTACCAAGGGCAAAGTAGTCAATTGAATGTGTTTCAAACCAACGCGCATTGCTTGGGAACCGGGTGACGTGGCGGCTTCTGATTGGCCTAAAGTAAGTCATTTTTGCTAAAATCATATCTCATTAACCGTAGCTCGGATGGATACATGTAAAATATGAAAATTGCTCAGAAAATCGAGAGGAATCTAAATAAAATATATTTAGAGCCTAATTATGATTTAAATTAGAAAAGTAATGGAGGTTATTAGCTTTAGATGTAATAATGTTTAAAGAACCTTATTTTGATATGATTAAAGTGATTAGTAAGGTTTACTAGCTGATTAAAGTGGATATTAGCCTGTTAATGATAAAAAGAAACTTTAGGAAGAAAAAGGATGAACTTTGCATATAATTAGTTAATTTGGAGTTTCATATGCATGAATATACTTTAATGGGCCTTGAAACCCTAATATTGATTAATTCGACTATTAATGGATTTAATTGATTAATTTCATGATTAAAGTAGGAATATGCTATTTCGAGCATTAAAGTTCCTAATTTGTGGATAAATACCCTAAAGGTGGTAATTAGGGTTTTCTCATGAATAAAAGGTGGAATTAATGGCAAATCGAGTTCATATGGGAATTAGACCATCATGAATTATGAGTTGTTAATCCGAAAGAAACTAAAGGTGATAATTGATTCTAATGACCTTGAAATAACTTAAAAGGATAAAGATGGTAGTTTTGGTATAAAAGAGAAATAATCGACTTTAATTGGGATTATGATGTTGAAATTAGGGTTTATGAACTAAGAGAGCATTTAATATGATAAAAGTGTTATGAAGGCAAAAACCCTAATAAAACCCTAATGTGGTCTAGAAAGCCTAAGGTGGAATCCAAGTCTAGCTTTAGAATGTTCTGGATAAACTATAACACTTGGATCGTATGCATTAATTTCAGGATATTGTTGATTGCTTGTTGATTGATTCTTTATCCTTAATGCGTGGATAATCAAGTTGCTCTGGATCAGGTATGTGGTTAATTATGAATAACCGCCTTAGTTTCCCGATGATTTCTTGGATGGTTAATCGCATTGAAAGCAAATTATCTGTTGGATGTTCATACTTGCAAATTATAAAGTCACTGTGATTATCACACTAATAATAGAAGTATGGATTCTCGCACCTACATGCCACCCTGATGGATGATGCCAAAGGTCAGGCCCAGATGGGTAGACCAATGGACACCTTGAGTGGTGACCCCAGGCACCAAGAAGGTGGCCTATGATATTGCATGACTAGTGGGCACCATGAGTGGTGACCCCCAGGCACCAAGCTCGGGAATGAGAAGGTAGCCTTAAGTCATAGGCAAAAGGGCACCCTAAGGTGGGTATGCCAGGGTTAGGGAAAAAGCGGTGGAGAATGTCATATTGAAAAGTGTAAATTGGCTTGTTAATTAATTTGATTGTGATTATGAAATTGTTAGCCATATTTTTAAGATTTTGGTTGTTCCCACATACCAGTATATTTCTATATACTGATCGACATTTTGTTTGTCGGTGTTTTAGGAACAACAATTGAAAGAACAAACAGTAAAGTGACACATTGCGGAAAAAGAAATAAAGTGCAAGGAGGATTAGATAGAATAATTCAAGACCAGGATAGATAGATTTTCGAGGTTTTCAAAGGTAAGTAAAGTTTTAATTTTATACCAAATTCCAGTTAGTTAGTAGAATTTCATAATTGTTATTGATTATTTGTCGAACCTTTGATCCTGTTAATTGGATAACGGCACCGACCTTTCGGTCTCCCTTAATTGGGGGTTACCAGGGGGCGGGGTCATTACATGCTCTCTCTCTAGAGCTAAATCCACAACCAGCTTTATACTAAAGGTCATGTCTCCATGAAGATGGATCAAGCTCACAAGCATACCTCTACGTGGGTGAAGCCTATGTTCAAACTTATGTTTGCTCAAGGTTATCCCTAGCCCTTTATGCTTATCTCATAAGCTATCCAACATACTCCCCAGGCCAGGGTTTCAACCTACTGATCGCACTACTAACATATTCTGGGTGCCTACTATGCCATGCTCATATAATCTCATGGGGTTTCCATAGGTTCTTCTCTAACCTCATCAATGAAGGAGCTATCCTTCACTCTAACATGCACGACCCATCCCAGGGTTGGGTCACCAAAGGTACTAGGTCATCCAACCTATCATGGCTCATATGGCATCCAAGGCATGTCGATCCAAACACCTAGTCTACCATGACATCTAACTCATCGTGTCATCTCTCTCTAACCTTCACTTAGGGTTAGGGTTAACATCATTCTCAGAGGATGTGCCAGGTCTCCACTTATAATGGAGGTCTTTACCTCCAAGACTAACTCTCTTTACTTATCCTCCTAAAGAAGGTCTAGCCTCAAGTCTCTCCTGAGGGCATGACAACTTATGTCATACAACCTAAGCATGTATCTATTCTTTTATGCTTAATCTATTAAGATTATGTCCATGACATCTTATTTTCATGCTTTTTATTCATTTAGTGGAGGATTCCTTAAACCTTATTAACCTTACCCATACCCCAAGAGGGTGAGGAAAAGGGAGAAAACCCAAATCCGTATAATCCTTAACAACATTTGAGTTGAGAAGGAATGAACAAGATGAGAGAGTCCTAAAGGTATCTTATTTTGAGTCCAATCCTGAGACATTGGCCAGGCAGTCACATTGATCCGGGAGTCCTCATATTCCAACTAGCGGTGCGGAGGAAAATCTTGCCAGCCCCCAGACGTGATCCTTTTCTAGACACCTCTATCTTTTGGAAATTCCTCTAATAACTCCCTTGGGTTCTACAGAGGTTGTAAAATTTAATAATTATTAAAGATTAAATGAGGAACCTACGCTCTGATACCAAATGTAATGACCCTGCCTCCCAGTAACCCCCAATTAAGGGAGACCAAGAGGTCAGAGCCGTTATCCCAATTTTCTGGATCAAAGGTTCGACAAATAATTGATAATAATTATCAAATTCTACCAAACTAAACTGAAAGGTTGTAATAAAATTAAACTTTGCATACCTTTTTCAAAAATTTGGATATCTACTTCTATCCACATCTGGAGTCTATTCTAACTAATCCTCCTTTGTACTTTAATTCTTATTCAATACCACATATTCCACTTTACTGTTTGTTCTTTTCACTTGTACCTAAAACGTCGACAAACAAAACGTCAGTCAGCATAAAGCTGGTATGTGGGGGAAACAATAATCGTGCAATTAACCATAACATCATATTGCAGTCAATTACAATTTAACAAACAACTTTACATTTTAAATATAATTGCACGATCTATACATATCCTATCGTCTACGCTGTCCCTACAGTGGACCTGGATGCTACCTTTCTTATGGTAGATCCCCATGAAACCCCTCATGATCCTACCTAACAGGTGAATCAATTTATACAGTTGAGTCACATGGGACTACCTGTAGGTAGCCCACTCCTTAACTCATGGTGTGCTAGAGAGTCTCATGGTACTACACGTGGGTAGCCCAATTTCTAACTCATGATAGCCTAGACCTTGCTCTAGGTTACCCTTTTTAGCCTTTGCAAAGCCACAGAGGAGGACCCAGATCTAAGCCAGTTATATATATATATATATAGTGATAATCCTAGTCACTTTATAGTTTCACGAAATAAAAGTCATCCAAGCAGTTATTTTCAGGAAACTGATAAAAATGTTTGGGAATCGCCGTGAAACTAAAGCGATTATCCATAAGTGTAACCACATACCTGTCAGGCTGATTTGAGACAGAATAATCCAATCAATCAAGAATTCCAAGCAAGCAAGCACACAATGAGATCCTGAAATATGCATACAATTTCCTATTATTGATCATGCCATCAAGATCTATTAAACCTAGCTCGCTTCCTAGGGTTTCTAGTCCACTTTTAGGGTTTCCATTGCAATTAGGGTTTCACTTCATTATACTATTTTAAACCCTAATTACCTCATCTATTCTTCACAAAATATATTAAGGTTATCCTTTCACAACATTTAACCTTAATCTCAGATTAAAGGCACCATTAGCCATCAATTAAATCCATTAAGCCTCTTTTACATCAAAGCTACCATTTTTATCCTTTTAATTCATTACAAGATCATTAGGCCCAAATATCATCTTTGGTTCCTTCCAGATTAACAACTCATCTTTCATGAACTCTTTTTATCACTAATTCCACTTTTATTCATTAGAAAACCCTAATTACTACATTAAGGGTATTTATCTACAATTAGGGACTTTTATACTCGAAACATCTTAGAACTATCATATCTCAACTTTAATCATGAAATAGAACAATTAAAGTCATTAAGAGTCACAATTACCATCATTAGGGTTTCAAGGCCCATTAAAACATATTTATGCACATGAAACTCTAAATTAACCAATTACGTGCAAATTTCATCCTTTTTGTTCTTAATGTACCTTTTTACAATTAACAGGTTAATATCTTTTTTTTTTCGGTCAAAAAGTGCGTTACTATTAATACCAAAAACTTTGGGCACTGGGTACCCCATTACATAGCCAGGAGCTAAGAAGCTCAACAAGGGTCAAAATCCCCACGCAGGGGGACACTCCAGAAACTAATCCAAAATGAGACTAAGAAGACTAATCAACTAAGCAAGCTAGGACCAGACAATCCTACTAGAAGAAGTCTATACAAGCCACTATTACATGCATTCAGCGTACCCACAATTAGTAACAGCAAAGCTGACATAGAACAAAAACTAGCAATCCTTCCAGTAACTAGCCATGAAGTCTCTGGTCTTCTTAGCTACTCAAGACCAGGTCTCACACGGGAAAAAATCCAAAAGGACCTCTACCATCAGCAATCACCCGAAGGTAAAACCTGCACACAAAAGCAGCATGGACTAAGGAAGAGAAAAGGGATCAACCCCCCTCTTAAGCCCAACCCTCATGATGCACTTGATTGCATATCATCCAACACCTTGAAGGTGTTCTAAACCAACTGTAGTAGAGGAGACAAGAAACAAAATAGGGTTCATCTTTAGCTGACTACCGATTTATGTCCTTGAGCTAGACAACCATCGTTCCCCCACTGGCATTTGAAACATTCCATGTGTGGGATCCAAGTAGAAATCCAGCCCCTCTTCATAGGTCGGCAAACAACTGAAAACCAGAAACCTGTAAGCTCGACTTCACGCAACTGTTGCAAGGATTAGGAGGAGAAGAAGAGCACCATGCCTCCCTCTGAACCCAATCCCACCTAAGGCCCCTGTATGCACAGGGACCCCTTGTCGAACACCTTGAGGGCGATCGATTACTTGGCTACGAAGAGGCACCTGACCCTACACTGCTGTCACCAGACAGGCACCTAGGACTCTAGCAGCGTCACCGCTGAGAGAACAGCCGCAACTCCACACGGGAGAGACGCCCGCCACAACGGCGCGCAGCTAGACCCTAAGGGGTCGGGTACCTGCAAGACACACAAGAAAAGCCAACAAAACCCCGCCCGTGAAGCACGAAGCCGGCGCGAAGGATGAGCCGAGGGTGAAGCCAGCAGAGCAGGAAGCAGCGCCAAGGGCCACCAGCACCGCGCCATACTAGGACCGGCAGCACCACAACAGGGCCCGACGTCACCCGCAGCTCAGGCGCAGTGAAGAACCCCCAACAGAAGGCGACGCCGCCCGAGACATGACACCGGAAGCCCGAAGAAGCACAAACCACCACCGAGTAGGGCCGGAGAGACCCAAACAGCAGAACCTCGCCAAGAAGCACATGGCCACCAGCACGGGGCCAGCAACATCGGGCGGGCGCCAAAGGAGAAGCAGGTCACCAAGAGACCCACCACTCACCACGAACAGCCCAGAGCAGAAGCGAGGGCCCGGACCAGACCACCAGGGAAGCCACCGGGCCAGCCACAGGAAAGGCGAGCACCTCGCCCAGACGGGGAGGGGAAACGCCGAGGTGGTTGGAACGGAGAAGCACCCGCAGCCTGCGGAACCACCAACGGAAGGCACGATCTAGGTCACAAAGCCACCACGGAGCAGCGCACCAGGGAGCCACGAGCCCCTGGAGCAGCAGAGCCGCCAAGGCAAGACCCCCGCACGCCGAGGAGCCGCAGGTCGCCAGGAATAGCGACGGCCACCAGTAGGGCCACCAGGGGGAGAGACCAGGAAAGGGGAAGGGCGGGGAAGGGTAGGGAGGAAGGTGGGAGAGGCAGATCGGGTGGAGAAGAAGGGCCAAGGGGAGGGCACGCCAAGGGACGACGCCCCTCCCCCAGGCGGAGAAACCCTAGCGCGGGTTAGAGAGAAGGCAGAGCGATTTCTAGAGAGCTTAATAGGTTAATATCAACTTTAATCATCCATTAAACCCTACCAAACACATTAATCATCTCAAAATAGGGTTTCTTAATCATTAAATCATTAAAGTCGATAACATCCATTACTTTCTGAATTGCAAGAGGAATTAGCCTCTAAAACCATTTTTAATGAATTCCTCTCATTTTTTGAGCAAAATACATATATAATATGTACCAATACAAGCTACCATTATTTAGTTATGAATTTTGCAAGAATTACCTTTTTGGACCAATCGGAAGTTGCCACGTTGCCTCCTTCTCCATGCAACACGTTCGTTTGAAAACATAACGAATTGTCCATTTTACCCCCGTGTATGTCGCTAGTTTAGCAATGCTTGGAGGGGCATTAGCATCCAAAGCCACCCACCATCTTCTTCCTTGCGCAACCTAGCGCTGCTGCGGGTGCAACCAAATGTGTGTGGGGGGGGTCTTCTCCACCTCCCTACGACCTGGAGCTTGCCGCCAAACGCTGCCCTGACTCTGCCGCACCGCTGCGCATGCGTGGAATCTCCAGGTCATGACCAAGATGCCCGATCCTAAGTGAACCAAGCTCGTGATTGTTGCAGGTTTGCAGGCCTTCGGTAGCAGCTGCGCGAAGATGGGAGTGTGGGAAAGTTAGACGACCTTTCCTGGGTTGTCGTGGGAGCTGCGTGCCTCCCTCGTGACCCATCACAACTCCCTTGTTATCCCCGAGATAGCATTACTTCTCATAGTTAGGGTTTAAATGAAGAATAAGATGGGATATAGAGAAGGGGGATTGGTTTTCTCTTAAACTCAAGCCATATGCTCTACCCCTTATATAGGGGAGGATATCAACGCCCCTAGATGCTTGCCCACAAAGAAACAAAGCCCTTTTCTAATAGGAATGTGATTCCTTCATTAAGAAGAAAGTCTCTCTCTCTCTTAAATATCTCTTTAATATTATTTATTCTTTAGATATTAGTATTTCGAAAATCATCCCTCATATTCTCCTTGTTCTTGCTTTTTAATCCATTGGCACGAAATTTCTATTTTCTTTTAGTAGAAAATACTTCCTTTTTAACAATACCACAAAAATCATTCATTATGCATCACATTATCCTCTTATTTTACATTATTGGTATTTTCTCTTTCTTTTTCTCCATTGGGGCTCCTTAGACCCCAAGAAACTCTAAGATTTCAAAATTCCTTTTTAAGGATACTTATTATCCTTCTAGATGCATTTATATCCATTATTTCTCATTATCATGTTTATTTCTTATTAAAATATCTCTTTTTGAGGATTTATCTTTATCTTTCTTTTTATTTTCCTCATTGGTATTCCTTTTAATATTAGGAATCCTTTGGATACGAAAATCCACCAAGTATAACTCAATTATACATCTTTTCACTTATTTCCCACATTTTATCATTGTTTTCAATTTCTTTTTTAATAAAGAAATATTTAATTGATCTTTTCTTTTCTTGTTGCATTATTTTTGCAACTTTGGACTCCTTGGAACCCAAGGAACCCAAGAGGCACGAAATCCACCTTTGGATTACATTATCTTGCCTTCTAGAGGTTTCTACATTTTTCTTTTCTCTATTTCTTATTAATAATGGAGTTTCTTTTGTCTTTTCCTTGTTATTGGGCCCAATAGCCAATAAAGCCCACAAAACAATCAACAAGGCTATTGTAAATGATATCCATTTATTCAAAACAAATTATATAATTATTTGTTCCAATATCTTTAATATGAGAAATTACATTTCTCACCAAATGAACCCAAAAGTTGGGGTTGTAACAATGAGGAAATTACGAGACGAACGATCTTTTTGGTGACTATATTGGGCTTTTCTGTTCCTCAAGATGAGAAACGCTTAAGTTTGGTGTGGTGATGAATGCTCCAAATTCATCCTCACAGTCGCCATTTCTAGGAATTGTGTGCCTCATATCGACTGATCCACCCTTGTTTTGGCTTACTCTGAGTGTCTCCTCAGTTTCATGAAAATAGTGCTCTAATAGCTCTAATTACCACTTTATTTGATCTTATCCTCCTTTACTCACTTTCCTTCTTCTCTACAGATCATTCTCATCCATACGATAACATATCTACATCTCCTCGTGGTTTGGCCATCCATCCGATTTTACCCTTCATATGGTCTCAAGACCGCGTGAGGTCACACGGTCTCAAGACTGCGTGAAGCCTCACGATCTCAAGACCGTTTGGACGCTGAGGCACAAGACTGTCTGGAGCCAAGACCATTTGGACCCAAGACCGTTTGGAGCCAAGACCATTTGGACCCAAGACCATCTGGAGCCAAGATCGTTTGGGGCCAAGACCATTTGGATCCAAGACTGTTTGGAAATGAAGACCGTTTGGATCTCGAAACCATTAAGACTCCAGACCGGTTGGACAACAAGAGTGTTTGGATGAAGATCGGTTTCCAAGATCGTTTGGAGCCAATACCGTTTGGAGCCAAGACCATTTGGATCCAAGACCGTTTGGTGTCAAGACCGTTTGGAGCCAAGACTGTTTGGGGCCAAGACCGTTTGGACCCAAGATCGTTTGGAGCCAAGATCGTTTGAAGTGTTCTCACATAAAAAATGTGAAGACCCCATCCAAGCCTATAAATAGGACCAACAGGGTCTTCATTTGGGCATCATATCAGTGAGGCCACAAGGCTACTCCACTGCTACCTCATCTCCACCAAGCTCTACCTGGCCCTACTCATACGTCTCCGGAGGGGCACACAAAGATCAAGGCAGCAAGAGATGGACTTCATCGACCAAGTCGGAGCATTCCTGAAGATTGGGGCGATCTACATCGAGTTGTCACAGATCTACTCTTCTACTCCGATGATGCTTGTTCTATCTTTCTTCTCTGTCTTTGTTGCTCCCTCTATGAGGAGAGAGTAGTGTAATTCACTGGGGCGCGGGGACTAGCCCCGCTACCCATGCTTTTTAATCTGTACCTAAAGATGTTATCTTTCCAATTCAATGCTAATCGTTTCATTGCATGCTCGAATGTTGGCCACTTTCTTGCATGATCTATTATCTTTTGTTGTGGATTGTCTACGTCTACTTTTGAGACTCAATTATAGATTTAGCGTTGGTTCTTGATGTGTGTATCCACCACACATATTTTTCAGTATCTAAGAACGTCTTTCAAGGAGTGGAGTAAACTCACCTCCATCATTGTACTTTCATACTATGAAATGGAATCAGTTGACGTGTGAAAGTACAATCTTGATAGGTCGAGGAACACACTCTGCGAAGGGAGTGATGCAAAGTAAGTGACCATTCATTCGAGGATGGATGGCATTGTAACACTGCCACGTTTATCGTAGCTATGTCCTCGAAAGAGGGATAGTCTATAAGGATACTAATCAAATTAATAATATCGCTCGCTTGTTAGTCTTTCGATGCACGTTTCATGAGGTTGAGTAAGACCTCCCTTCGGAGAGCACATATCTCCATTGACACGCAGATATGTACCAGATGGGAGCTACTTAACTTGTGAAGGGTGTGTGCAATCCTCCTTGTCTGAGAGGGCATCGTCATTGCACAACATCGTGTATCTTGCTTGCAGGTCTTACTATGTTGGTACATGTATAATGCATGTGTAATGGTGGTGAATATCCGCATCACCCTAGTGATCCATCATCGTCTGATAATCTTAGATTTCAAACTTTAACTAGATTTCATACTTTCCTTTACTTTTGCACGTTCTAGATTAGTTTAGATTAATCCTATCAATCTCTTGGTTGAAAATGATTAACTTAGATCGAGATGAAATGAGACAAAGGCATCCAGATTATCCACGTTGTCCTTTGGGTTCGAACCTAAATCTATACTATGACAAGGCTTCCACACTCTTATGGGGTTGGAGCATTTATCTAGCACCAGTTGTAGGTAAACCTAGAGAGAACATCAACTCCCTAGGGTTTTTGATGTACATTAGGACATCCATTAGAAGAAAAATCTTTTGATGTAAATCCTAGATCCATCATCTACTCCAACCCTCTCTTTTTCATTAGGATCTTCTCTTTCTGCCATTACATGCTCTATTTGTGGAGGTGGAGTTTGGATGAGCTTCTCAACTGAAGCCCCAAACTCTCTTGCCCTGTAGAAAATCTCCTCCTGATCTATAATAGTTGGAATAGATTCTCCATAATCAGTGGTTTGAGAGTGAACTATGCACTAACACCTGCAAACAATTGAAGAATGTGAGAACTGGATGCTAGTGATAGAATGGAGAATTGAATTTTTAGATTAAAAATA
The DNA here is from genome assembly GCA_963693085.1 of Alisma plantago-aquatica. NCBI lineage: Eukaryota > Viridiplantae > Streptophyta > Magnoliopsida > Alismatales > Alismataceae > Alisma > Alisma plantago-aquatica. Next base: position 669,116,253 of record OY856414.1, read on the forward strand.
ATAAGAAAAATATAAAAAAACTATGGCCTAGAGTTGTTGGTCACATCACTCATAGTGTTGGATTGTCATTTCCCCAACAACGGTGCCAAAAACTTGATGTGTGTTTACTACACATATTAAACGCAAGTTCATGTATCACAGTAATATAGGACAAAAGAGGCATGGATATCTAAGTCGGGGAAACATGAATCTGAAGACTACTACTAACTATGACTTGATCAACTAGACCTATGGACAAGAGGGGTTGGTTGATTACTTAACTAATTGCAAGAATTAAAACTAAAATAATTGGTTTGTGATCATAGTTGGAATGGATTCCTTAGGATTATGGTTTTACCATAGTTTACACTGCAACCAACATCATTTCATTAATATTTATTACTCCTAACCCTGGACCAAGGGACTTGTAGCAAGAATTACCCGCTCTCACAATGTAATTCACTACCTAATCTAATATTAATCTCACTCTCATAGCAATTTATTAGTTAGGTGTTTTAGTGTGACCTATGGATTATACCCTTCACAGCCATAATCCCTCTCTTGAGACACGGTCTAGGATATGTAAATCTATGACTTATCCAACCCTTAATCCCTCTATCGAAGGAATTATCGGTCTAAGAAATCAACTATGGTGATCAAGCATAGATAATTCATGAAGCAATCATAGAGTTATGTCCAAAATTTAAGGGAATATATATATATATATATATATACTCATAATGTCAAATACAATGAAAAACTATGCTACTCTCGAGTCCTAAGGAACAAAGGAGATGAACCCCACATGATTTCCATCGTCGTACAGATGAGTGAAGAGAAGGAAAACATGGGAAACATTATAAAACTAAAGTAACCCCTAATGAAGATGATCCAGATGGCTCCATGTACAAATGTGATGATTTGTTGTCTTTTGGCTATAAATCCGCCCACCAGAGGTGTCCAAATTGTCCAGAATGTGGCTTTCTCCTCTCCTTTCTTCTCTCATGGATCTCAGATATCATGCAATGGAATAGAACATGATATATAGGTCTCGATGAAATCCCTAAGGTCATAAAAGGAACTCTCACTCGTCATTAAGTCTTAGACATTGGATCTGGATTACTCTTTAATCTATTCTGATTGCAAAAAGTCAATGGCACTGAGTTTTCAACTATCTCAAAACACTTAAGTATCAGTACTACCGACATGTGTGTCGATAGCACTGAGTTGATCTCGGACTTGTTCTAGATGCAAAAGTCTGTACCACCAACACCAAAGTCGATAGCATTGAGTTGTTGTCAATACCACTGACTTGAAAGTAGATACCATTGGGTTTTCTCTACAATTCCATATTAGATTTTTGCAAAAATTCGACACTACTGACTTGAAATTCAATACCACCAAGTTTTGCAGTAAAGTACTTAAATTTCCTAAAATGAATAAAATCCAAGATAAGTCTAAATAAATATAATAATATGACATCATTTGGTTATATATATATATATATATATATATATATATTTGATGCAATAAGAATAAATAATAAACAATGCATTAAAGATATCAGAATGAATAATTATGCATAAAATACATGGACAAATAACATGTGAAAAGTGACTAAAACTCAGTGCATCACCTGTCCCACTTCTAAAGGCTCTAGTAGAGTTTCATGAATGATGACTGGCCCCACATACCAAGACTGGCCTTAAGTAAGCACTTTGTCCTCACTCATGTACAATGTAGAATAAACTTCCCGACCGGTCACCCATCCTAATACTACTCTGGGTTGAGCATGCTTAACCATAGAGTTCTTTAGTAATGGGCTCCCTGAAAAGGATGTGCACCTTGGTGATATTGGTAGTCCAATCATTCCTTTTAAGATTATTTTATATGAGTCCTCAAATCCTGGGACATTACAATCTCCTCTAGTTAGGGTCTTGAGGTCCTCGTCAAGGCTCAACTATATGCCTCATAATATTTCCCCATTTCAGTGCAGACCCATCATGGCCACGTACACCTAGATCCCAATCATGGGTACCAGCACAAGGGTTGCTCCATCACCATGATAGCCCTTTCCAACATTTTTGGAACACACACCTCAAAGACGGGTATGTTACATGACCATGTGGGCCCCACCTACACTAAGGGAACTGCTCTGATGCGAATTATAATGATCGGTCCCACTGTCGAAGTCTCTAGTAGAGTTTCAAGAATGATGATTGGCCCATAGACCACCACTAGCCTTAATCATGTGCTTTATCGTCACTCACGTGCAAGCCAGGATAAACTTCCCCATTGGTCACCCATCCTAGTAAAATTTTGGGTTGAGCATGCTTAACCATAGAGTTCTTTAGTGATGGGATCTCTAAAAAGGAGGTGCACCTTGGTGATATGGGTAATTCAATCATTACTTTTAAGATCTTTTAATATGAGGCCTAAAATCTTGGGATGTTACATTTGTACCTTTTTAGCTTGCATAATTTCATTCATGTGCATGTCACATAACCCGATATGGATTTCTATCATTAGAGTTTCAACTTTTTTCTTATCGACAGACCAAAGGAGAGTTTGGTTGTAAGATCTATGATATAGTTGTCCTGCCCCTAGAACATATTGATCAACTCATTGCTTGAGTGCTAGTTTCTCTCTCCTAGAGAGGTTCTTAGGAATGATTTTTCAAGATAAATATACCTTTATGTCATGAAACCAAGCACTTTCTTCATTGTTGGGTGCATTGTTGATGACCATGCAGTTTGTTGGTTGGGTGAGTGCCTCAACTTTAAAAGATAAGGTCTGTCCTTCTTGGATATTGGTCTATGAAGGGAGGGTTGCTAGTATGTCATCGAAGGCGTTATGTTCTCTTGTAATGAAGTGGAAGGAGACGTGATCAAAATCATGGGCCATAGAGCACATGCGTTTATGGTACTGGATGAGATTTTTATGGTGTGTTCTCTAATTGTTCAGTACTTGGGAGATGACAAGGAGGGAATCATCGTAGACCTATAGTCATCATGTCGCTTCCTTCATGGCAGGCTAGAGACCCAATATGCATGTTTCGTATTCATCCATATTATTAGTGGTGTCTAATTCCAGATTTCAGACTATGAGTAGCTGATCTCTGTGAGGGTTTTGTAAGACTATGCCTATTCCATCTCCTTTTTAGTTTACTACTTCTTTGAATAAGAATATCCATGTGTCATTATCTGGAGGGATCCCCATGTCTGGTGGGTTGACCATCCCTATATATTTATCTAAGAACTCATAATCATGAGCACCTTCTTCAGATGGTGACAAATCAACTAAGTTGATCAATGAGTGCTTGTTCTTTGATCACCTTCATAAGAAGATAGGTAGTGAAAATTTTGGACAACATTACCTGCCATTTAGCGCACTGCCTGGTTAGGGTTGGACAGTCACATAGGTATCAAGGTGGATCATGCTTGATTAGTTGTAGAAGATACATCATCAAATAGTGGCACAACTTCCTTGTTGTATGGATTAAGACCATGTAGTGTTTCTCAATTGCGGTGTAGCAGCCTCTATGTCATTGAACTTCTTGGACAAGTGAGAGATAATGTGCTCACCATTGGCTCTTACTTGACTTAAGACCTCCCATTGATGTCTCACATACCAATATGTGCAAAATGAGAGGAAGCTTAGGCACAATGGGCTTCAATACTAAAGGACTGGTGAGGTAATCTTTGAGCTTCTAGAGTGTGTCCTCACATAGATTGTTCCATCCAAAGTTTGAGTGCTTCTTTATTAACTTGAAGATTGGCTCACAAATAGGTGTTAGCTTGGCGATAAAACAATTTATGTATTGGAGATGCCAGAGCATGCCTCGTATCTCCTTCTCAGATTTGGGGGAAGGCATTTCTAGGAAGGCATGTGCTTTTATAGGATCTACTTGAATCCCTCTCTCATTGATGATGTATCCCAACAAGTTACCAGATGTAACCCTAAAAGTTCATTGGTGAGATTTAGGCATAGGGAGAACCATTGTAATTGTTAAAATAACATCTCGAGTTTGGTAACATGGTCTTCAGGACTCTTGGATTTAGATATCATGTCATCCACATAAACCTCCACCTCTTTATGCATCATGTCATGGAATAGGGCAACAATTTCCCTTTGATATGTATCTATGGTATTTTTAAGACCAAAGGGCATGGGTAGGTAGCAGAATACTCCCCATTTTATGATGAATGTGGTATTTTATTTATCTTATCTTGTCATATTGATCTGATTGTAGCTGGAAAACTTATCCAAGAAGCTAACCAACACATGTTTGATTGTATTGTCAACAAATACATATATGTGTGGAAGTAGAAAGTCATCTTTTGGAGATGCCTTATTGAGGTCACAATAATCAACAGACATGTACTTTTTCATCTTTCTTGGGAACTGGAACAATATTGGAAAGCCATGTAGGATAGGTGAACGACTCTAGGAAACCAGCAACGTATTGCTTTTAAACTTTCTGCCTAATCTTGAGGCTCCATTCTGGAAATAACCATCATGTCTTGTTTTTAATAGGGTGCATACAGAGATGATGGGTAGTTGATGGATGGTGATTGCTTCATCCAATCCAGACATGTCAGCATAGATCCAGGAAAACACGTCATTGTAGTGGCGTATAAGCTCTATTAGTTGTTCCTTAATGCTTTGAGGCAGACATGCCCCAATTTTAACTTTGCATGGCTTAGGTCCTGAGTTGAGGTTGATTGTCTTTGTTTACTCTTCAATATGAAAAGGCCAATTTTCCATTTTCATGTATTCTGGAATAGGGACATCTTGAAACTCGATGTCTTCATTACCGTAGATTTGTGCTACCTCTATGAAGTAGTTGGCAAATTTTGTGGAGAGCCCACTCGACTTCCTTTTTTTTATTTTTATATTTTGCAACTTTTTTGGAGTTTGTGTTGATGAATGGGGATGTGGTAGAGCGTGAAAAAACATCCACTCTAGAATCTCTACCACATTGGGGTGCCGCTCTTCTATTTTTTGGGAATGGGGGAAGACATGGCCCTTAGGGGTTTGCAGTCATCCATATACCGGTTCTCAACTTCTCCTCCTTTCTGGAGAGGGTTGATGAGCATTTGTGGCTCTCCCACAACCTTTGAATCAAGGATGGTGCTGACTCCCCACCCCTTGATCATGTCATAGGTGTTGTTCTAGTCACCCCACATGACATCATAATCTTCCTCTGTGATATCAGTGTTTGTAATGTTGGCATCATCTTGATCAGGCCAGTCGAGGCAGATCTTGAGAGGATTGTAGACATCTACATTGGGTGGTGTCTCCACCCTTTCTGATGTCGGCTCGACAATCTTTGCTAAGACAATGTGATCATTTTGATGATTTGTGATGCCTTCACCGGTGTCTGAGTTTTAAGGGCACAATTTACTGAAAGCAGGGCTAGGCACTCCTTTGGTTGCGTCCTCATTTGATGGATGACTTTGGTCTCAGACTGTTGATTTTTCTAGGAGGTCACAACACACTTGTCTTTGTATGTGATGAGGGTGATCTCCCTGACGTTGGCTTTGATATTGGGGTAGCCCTCTTGGTTTTTGTCTTCGACTCTTGCATGAAGTAAGACAATGTCACGGGAACAATTTCCTTAGTTGTATTGGAATAGTCTTTAGTGATAGTCATGGTACATGGAAAGTATGGGTGGGGACCTTTGTGCTTAGGGCCAGGGTCCCACCAGTCAACACCCTGATTCGAATCTCTTCTTCAAGTTTAAGGTGAGTGGCTTCATGACTCAGGTCTTCAGTCATCAATAGATTGTTATGGTAACCTCTTTAGGTTAAGTCCCTCATAGTGGTCAACACCGTTGTAGGTTTCTAATACGACATCCACCTTGTGATTTAAGGTTGAGTGTAACATGGTCCATAGAATCCCAACCCCAATCCTTTTTATCCCAAAGGGATTTGGATGGTTTTTATGTGTCCCTATTGTTAAGAACCCAGCCCTCTATCTGTGTGGATGTCCATTTCTTATAACCATTGAGAGAACACGATACACATTGTTTAGAACACCAATCCACTAAGATAAATTATCCTAGAATTTAACCTTTTTTACTTTATGTTTAAGGCTAGTATAGAAGGGTCGATCCCACAGGACAACTTTTAATATCGTTTTCTTTAAACCCAATTGATATTTCTTTCTGAGGGTTTTCTGAATAATTCAACAAGAAGGTAAATTTATGAGATTGGGGGGATTATACTAAATGAGAATTTAAATTGCAATGGAATAAAATATTACACTAATAACAATGGAATGAAAGGATTATTCTAAGGCAAGAAAAGAAGGAAGATTGTTAGCATGAAATAAAAGAGAATTATCTAATAGCAATAAATTAAATCGTATGATAAAAGGAAGGCAATTGGAAATAAGCGGTTGAAAGAAAATGGATTGAATCATATGGGAAAAGTATCAAGGCTTAGGGGTTTCACCACCTTATCCGACATGAATCAAAACTGAAGAAATCATACGATAAGCAAGATAAAGGAAGGCATGCAAAACATTTGTAAATGAATCAGAAAAGATGAACTCCCCGTGAACCCAATGGTCCTACCATTCATGAATCCCAGTTCGATCATTCTAATGGGTACTTATCTGAGGTCTCATCCAAATCCCCATGTAATCCCTTTGGTCATTCTAAATTTTGGGTTCCATGGTCGCATCCGCTAAGATTAACATGTGATAAAAATGAGAGATCACTTCATTAAATCATTGATTTCCAAACCGAAAACCATTTATCTAAAGGAATCACATAAAGCTTTGATTAAGAAACACACGGTTAAGGGGCTACTCCCTTGCCTCAATAGAGGAACTACTCACTAGTCATAATGAAGAAAAGAGATGCAATGGAAGAGAATGAGGGGGGCATAGACTAAAATGTAGAATCTCAAAGGGCCGTATGCTAGTGATAATTAAACGGTTGCAACTCTTAGTTCCTTGCTCCCAAGGAAGAACAAGTAGAAGAGCGAGGTCCAGATCCAGAGACAAAGAACATAATTTTATTGTAGAAATGAAAGATTACACAACTATGAATTGAAATGACAAGCTTTAATAAAATATGTGAGTAAAGAATTGATGACCCTTTTCTTAGTGGAGTCCCCCATCCTTTTATAGGGGAATGTGGGATGGAAACCCTGAAAGGGGGGAGAAAAAATTGGAGAGGTGGTTGCTGACTTTTGTTGTTTGTGAGAAACAAAACGACCATCTTGTTTGGTTGAAACACCCGTCTTTCTCATGATGTGGCATGGCTGAAGGAGAATCGGTCAAAACCCTAATCGAGGGGGTGGCGGCGCCCTTTGGTTTAGATTGTTGGTCTCAAAGAAATGTATGAACCAATCATATAAATGTGATATGCCCAGTTGGCTCCGCCTTGCATGTGGACAAGGGTTGAAAACCCTAACATGATTGGCAGCACTCCTTTAGATCTGATTTGGTCTTTAAGTCAGCTCGACACGGCCATCTGGGCTACGTGAGTTGAGCATCTGGTGCGTCTCAAATAAGCACCTAATGTGAAATGGTTAGTTGAATCTTCTTGTGTATCAGATTAGAAGGTTGAGCCAAAGACCAAAATGGTGGTCTCATTTTGAAACATGTAGTGCTTTGGAGATGAACCAGCCATTTGGCACTACAAAATGGTTGTCTCGAATGCTTAGGAGGTCAGAATCTTGCTCTGAAGATAAAATCTACAAAAATTGTGAAGGAAAAGATGAATATTTGCACAAATAATTGAAAAGTGAGTACATTACAAATTGACGTAAGAAATTAATGAAAAAGAGATAAGTTCTAATAAAAAGACTATGAAATTTATGCAAAAAAGATAGATGAATATACATTCACCAGAATACCACAGACTTGAATCTTTGCTTGTCCTTAAGAAAATAAAAAATCACAAATAAATCCAATTTATACTAGCAACATGTCTATCCTCACCCTCATAACATTACTTTATTCCTTACCTCCAAATATGGTCAAGCAACCCAATCTTCTAAAACCACATAACAAAAAATTCTATATCCCCCATCAAAACAATTTTCATATCTTGTTTCTAAATCAATATTTTATAGAAAAATAGGCTTCACCTTACTTTTGCTTTGACACTCTCATTTTTTCTCTTTGTGAGTTGTTGCACAAGAACAGGATGAAATGATGATTCATCCTCTATTCGACTCGAGATCTATTTAATTTATGGAGTTGTGGCTACATTGGTCACAATTTTGTTCATGTGCTCTTTGAGATCTTTTGATGGTACACACCTTTTGAGGGGTATGGAAATTATGATGTGGGAAGCATGCCACCCCAGACTTGATTTTTGTCCGGAGGTGATTCTTTACTTATCTTTTTTGAGAAGGAAAATAAAGGGGAGAAAGGTGTCTTTGTGCTTACAACTTCAACTTTTTTTCATAAGTGGCATTGCATCAGATCGAATATTCATGTCAATCACTTTATAGGAGATTTATATCAAGTTAATCCACAGTTTAAAATAGAGAAAAATGGTGTTTGGTTTTGATTGATTCCATACAACTTGCCAACTTTCCCAAGGAGTGATGCTATTTTGAGGTCCTAGGTGACATGGTGGTTTCAGATATGGCAATTTGTATAAGTTTTTGCAAAAACATACTAAATTGAATTGGGGTACAATGGTAGACATCTATTCATATTGTCCAAATAGATAATGACCATTTTGCAATAAAGAAAATAAAATCATGGTCGACTAGATAAAGGCCATAAAAGAAGAAATTATAAAACAACTACATGTAGAAATAAAGACAAAAGATAATTCAAATAAGGAAAGATAAGGGGGTGGAACAAAACACACCACCTCCACCCCAGACTGAGAGTTTTGCTCATCCTGAGAAAATTCCAAACCTGAGATGGATGGAAGACGATCACGAAGGTGGTTGGTAATAAGGTGGTGGAGGAGCAGAGAAGGAAGCAGGGTTGAAGCATGGACTTAGTTGACTGCCTTGGAACCACTGCATCCTCTTTAGTTGAGTGCCCAAAAGAGTATCATGGATTTCTTGGTGTATATCTGTATACCAAGGACAAAAATTAGGATGGATATGTTCCCATGATTCAAGATGTGATAAGGAATAGTTATGGGGAATCTCAGCTGAATAATCATAGTTAGTAGGGTTTTCATTCGAGTGTGGATGCCTGGTCATTACACTATATAGGCCACTAATGTCAATAGGTTGTTGTTTGAAATGATGTTAAGTGGAGAATCCATCAATGTCATTCGGTTGTACTACTTGAGTTGCAATGGGAGGTGGGGATCTGTAAGTAGTGTGATGAGTATTTTAGATTGGTCCCTCGAAGGGAGAAGGGGGGTGAGAAGATAGGTATGGGATGAGGTGGGGGAACTAGTTCTGGGATAAGGGATTTTTTAGTGGTGACGTCGGTCCTTATGGCAGTGCAGACAGTGGGAGGGGAGGGTCCTTCCAAATAGGATGGCTGGGGAAACCTGGCCATGAATAGTAACTTGGTTGTCCACTAGAGAAATACGTGCTTTGTACACATGTGGACATTTAGAATTAAGGAAACACTGCTACATCTAATTGAACTAGTCCATGCATTCGAGGAAATAGACTTCTTCCTCTTGTGTATATTTCATGCTACCCCTAGAGGCCTTGATATTGATGAATTTCATTCCCACTCGTAGTGCTACTAAAAGAGAGTGGGTAGTGATTGTCTTCTTTATGCTAAGCACCATAAAGTCATAAGGGATGTAGAAATTTCTGACTTTGACTGGCACATCATCAATAATGCCAAGAAGCTTGGTAATCAAAGAGTTTGCTAGTTGAATGTGCATCATAGTGGATCTAGCATCTGTGAGACTGAGCCTCCTACACATGCTCAGAGGTATGATGGATATTCTAGATCCAAGGTCAGATAACCCCGAATAGCCGGTGGAATCACCAATAGAACAAGTGATCCTAAAGGATCTTGGATCCTTATGTTTCTTTGGCATTTTTCTCTTGATGATGTTGGAAGTAGTTCTTGCCAATTTTTCCATTTTAGATTCTTTACAAGTGCGCCTATGATTCAGAAGGGATTTGAAGAATTTTTGTTATTCAAGTAGGTATATCATGGCATCTTGAAGCGGAATGTTGACACATAATTTCCTCATAATATCCTTGAACTTGTTGAACCTAGAATCCAAATGGGTCTTCTTTAGCCGACTGACAAAGGGTATACATGGATTATACATAGGAACCTCATCATGTGGAGCGGATGATACTAGAGGTTGAGGAACAACTACCTCATCATCTTCCCCTTGGTAAAAATCTATGAGCGTGGAACCTTCCCTTTCTTGTGTGGTAAAGTCAGATCTGGTGGTAACTGCCTTAAGTTGTTTTAAATGCTTAGGATTAGGTTCAGGTTGGTCAGTGAAAGTACCGGTTGAGGATTTCTACTGTGCAAAGAGTTAGGCTAACTGAATGTCAGTTACCTTTTGGTGAGACTATTGGGGAAGATGGATTTGATTTGTGGAAAGGATGCATTGTTCCAAGGCATCTATCATGTCATTATCGGAAAGAGAAGTAGGGACATTTTGTTGAGGTTGGTTCACATTTTGGTATTTTTGCCCTTGGTAGGGTCCATGATGTAATTTTCTTGATTCCCAAAATTCCTCTGGTTGTTGTTGGAAAAGCCTGGCGGGGGACGGTTATTGGCTTGAGGATTAGGGGGTCTTTACCGAGGGGTGAATTGGGAAGCATTTTAAGTACCCGATGGGTTCCCATATTGGAATCCAGGGTGGTTTCTGGCTTGGTTGGGGTTGTAATATGCTTATCTTGGGATGTTGTGAATGGATTTTATGTTCTCCATTTTACCAACTTCTGGATGCATGGGAGTGTTGTAGAGATATTGACACTGAAGGGTAGCATGGTCATACCCTTAGAAAATTATGTAGAGAGACTCTACATATCTAACTTACTGAGGTTGCCTCTCATAGGTGTTGAAGGAGGACTCTAGGCGATCATGTTTCACATAAATTAGCTTAAGGGCTTCAACAATGTTTTGGATATCATGATTTACCTCAGCCTTAGCTACCTTGAGGACCCCACTGGTTCCTTGCCCTGCTTGGGTTTCAAAGGAACATTTTACTACCTCCCAAGTGATGCTTAAGTTCTAGAACATGAAATTTCCTCTAGATGAGGAATCAAGGAATTTTTTTGTGTTATCAGCAACACCACAATAAAATATCTCAATGAGTTGAGATTGTGAAATATCATGGTGAGGCAACATCGAAGAAGTTCCTTGAATCTTTCCCAATCTTCTCCTAGAGTTTCTGTAAGAACCCGTTACACTAAATGAGATTACTCAAAATGTAGAACACAATTGATCACTAATTAATCACATACCCAAAAATATGGGTAAATTAAAACCGATTTCAACATCAACACCCGCTCAAAACATTTGCATAAGAGCCCAACATATTTCTTGTATCCATACTGACAAGAATTTGATACAAATTGTTCTTTTGCCTTAGCCACAATATATATACACAAGAGAACAATATTTGTATATGCCACACAAATAAGCATTAACATGCTAACAAAAGTTTGATTCATTTGAAACACCATATACACACTTTTCCTGCCCAAAACTGAGAGTACAAGGATGACTCTAAGACACACTTGACATCTAATCAACTTTATCAAAGATTCATTACTATAGCTCCTCTTTGCTGCCACATGTTTTTTTTCATCATTTCCGATTACCTAAAAAAATTGTGGCGAACCACAAGGGTGAGACCCATGTCCCAACAAGAGATATAACCTCCAACAAAATTTATTGATTACAATATTTTTAAGAAATTAAATAGTTGAGTAGTTTAATCAGATATAACAAATAAGATCAGAAGTACTGATGATTAACAAAATACATAAAGGGGCAGGTAATAACTATCATCATTAGCCAGACTATCATCCTTTATCTTGTTGACAATATAAGTAATTCATTAGCATATGCATATCTAGCATCATGAGCAAGTCTAGTAACATAGAATCTCTCTCATTATGAATAAGTCTAGCCACATAAACATAGCTAACAACATTGGCATGACTAATATGTTGAACATATCAACATCATAAAAAGAGCTAACAACATAAGCACAACTATCTGGATAAGCATGATTAGCAGTATATGCATCTCTAGTTACAAAGGCATGGCTAGCATGTTAAACATAACTAACAACATGAGATAGATAGCATCATGATTATAATCAGTGGTAGTAGTATAGTTATCAACATAATCATGGCTATTGTATGTATGCATATACAATCTTAAGCATATCTACAACCTAAGTATATATACTATCTCTTAATTTCACTAGGCATCATCTTTATGCAAAGATAACAAACAAGGGTTATCATCCAATGTGAAATGATATGTATAACCCTAAACAAATATGCTACTCGACTGCATTACATCTTTTATTACGCCCTGGGGAATTTGAATCGTACCATTCAAAGTCCAACCGACCCCTGCGAAGGGCTATTTGGTTCCGTACAAGATCTATGAGTGTCGGTATCCTAAGATCTCTTCCCTTCGATCAGTACGAGTAAAAGGCAGTGACATATCATTCAAAGCTGTCACCACAACGACATATAGTCCTATAACTAGCCCAACTTGGTACAGGTCACGACGCTAGAATCTAGGGTATTCAAACTCAATCACTGAGGTACAATCGTAGTTGTTCTATAATCACATCATGTTATAATCACCGAGACACGATCACAACCGTTCTCAATCACATTAGATGTATGAGGTATGAACATAGCCAACCTCCACAATTTTCATTGTGGATGACAAGGATATATCCTCAACCTGCCAACCACACATACTCAACAGTATGTGCTCTGAGTTTCCCTTAGGAATACTCATTTCACCATCCAGCAAGTTCTGACACTGAAGATGGTTGTACGGCACAAGGCATTACATAATTAGAGTTGCACTTGATTAGTTATGCCAATTGAGTGAATTAAGGCTGCATCAAACAAGTAGACATACAAACTCTAATTCACTTCTAGAAAGCATATAAATATCACAACGTTGAAAAGATATAAAACATGTGAACATAATTTCTCATCTCATCATCACATGGTACTATTCACTTGCCATTCATGAGACTACACTAGTCAGCATACTATCACAAGATATAAATCCTTTTCACAATATCACATGGTATCAACCCTTATCAACATAAGAGGATTACACCTCATTCAGGGCTCAACCATGCCCAAAGGTCATTAAGACCATCATACTATTCCCTACAAGACCATCATTATCTTTGCATGCCTTATAACAAGGCTCAACAACATCACTTACATATAATACACCAGATCAACACAATATTGCATTAATGAGCTAGGAGATATTCATAAACAACCATAGCAGGGTTATATTAACATTAAGAGCATTCCTTTATTACATCAACATGCAAGGAATCTACATATGATTAACTCTCATCATATTCACAATGCACATGTTTCACATAAGAAAGTATCAACCATGTGGCTGTGACAACCACCAATTAACATATTAAGGTTATGATCATGTTAAGGAGGTTATTTCACCATCATGACATCATATAAGAATGTTAAACATTAATACTCATCTTTATCTATTTGCATTAGAGTTAGGTTCAACAAGATAAATTATATTAATGTTACTAATCATCACTTATACCCAAACCCTAACTCATGACATCCCCATTGGATCATAGATGCATAAGGTGAAGCATCACCATCACATTCCATACTATACTCAAGTATGAACCCACACATAAATCAAGGTGTAACCATTGGGTTATAGCATACTAGGGTTTCAACAACATTAACATAGTACTTCATGATTGTATTAGTCATTCAAGGACTATTCATACCCAATTACCATCATCTAGTTATATTAAAGCTAGGTATAACAAGATATACCTCATTAGGGTTACATATCAAAACAATATGGTTATAATCCCTTCTATTCATATAAGTGAATAGGTAAGACTACCTTATTAAGGGCAACCCTCCATTTGTTCCATCATCATTCAACCCATATCACCATACTACAATGTCACCCAGAACCATTGGATGTTTAAAAGGTAAGACCATTGGTTGTTTACATAAGTAAAAACCTTGGATAAACCATCAATGAAGTCCTTGATTTGTTCTCTAGAAAGAGTCACCATATAACCCTAGACATCCCTTGATTAACAAAACAAAAAGTTCCATTGAGAGTAGGGTAAAACTCACAATCGATTGTTCATTTAAAACAAGCCATCCATTGTCAACAAGTAAGCTCATTAAGTTGATCATATAAAGGAAACCATATAAATCACATTATTAGGACCAAAATATTACATTAGCCATAATTCCACTTTATTGGAGGAATAAACATTATATCTCGCCATTGGGTCAAGTTCATATATTAAAACCAGCAATTACAGTATAGGTCTGACCATTGCATCAAGTTACCCAAGAAACCATTGGTCTAAGGCTTAATTGATGCTACAAATATATGATTAACTCACCATAGGTTTTGGAGACCTGATCCACCATCATTAGTGACCATTAAGTCACCATAGGTTGTTAGATTATCACTATATTCATTAATCAACATCAAATATCAAACTAATATCACCATTGATTGATAGCATCATTAGGGTACTTAGTTGTTAATCACTAGGCTTCTAATTAGGCCAAAACATGACCTAAGGGTGAATGTCAGTTGACACCCTTGGTTACCACCATCAATTGTCATGAAGACAACACCATAGGGTTGTTGCAATGGTACCATCATCAGGTCATGGGTTGATAGAAGAAATCAGCTTAAAACCCTAAAATTAACCATTGGTTGATAGGTGCTTAGCACCATAGGTTGTCAAACCAACCTGATCCAAGTCATATTATACCATAGGAATAACATACACATGATCAAAGGTTCATATATAACTGAAATCAGAATAGGGAACATTATAAAAATCGAAATCCAAGTCAAGCATAGCTTTTTAGTGCATGGATCATCATTTTTAAGCAAGAACGTGATCTAGAAAGGTTATGGTAAGAAATAAACGTGGAGAAAGTTATAAAACTTGCCTCTAATGAGAAGATGAAACCCCAAATAGAAGAAATCTTGAGTAGGTAGGGTATAAAACCTAAGAATAAGCTATGAACTTGTCCATCTAGCACCTTTCTTCATCAAATGAGCAAACCCTAAGCATAAGGAGCAAGAAAGGTAGGGTTTTAGAGCTTTAGAGCAATTTCTACCATGGAACAGCAAGGTTCAAACCTGGAGGAAGGTATAAGGAAGGAGAATATCAATATAAATAGAGAAGGAAGGAATAAAATAACTTGCCTTGGTCAAAATCCCTAGAAGATGACCTTGGAAACCCTAGGTAGGGCTAAATGGAGCTCTCGGAAACCTTCTTCTCCAAAAAGAGGTTGTCTTCTACCTTAGAGCACTTGGTTCCACAGAAAAATAGAGTGGATTCGTTGCTCCAGGTTAGAGGAAAGATAAAGAAAGCAAAGTTTCGTACTTGGGCAAGGAAGAGGTAAATATAGCCCATGGATAAGGATGGGAGCAAGCATGAGGTGTAAAAGTAGCTTCCCCATGTGTCTATGGCCTTAAACTATTAAGAATATACAAGAACACTCACAAGCAGATCCCACACCATCCTTATAGACCTTATTAGCTTTCCTTTGTCGAATTTCCTAGCCAATCACATAATTCATTAGTTGATAGCTACTAAAGGTAGCTCATCCATGAAGGGGTAAACCCTAAAATACCCTTAGAGAAAATACCTTCAAACCAAGGATTAAATAGGTGCCCCATGGCTCAAAAAGATCAATAATGATGATATAATATCCAAGGAACATAATTCAAGTGATAAATAGCAAATAAAACCTCCCAATGGGTAAATTGCAGAAAAGTCCAAAATGTTTATTAATGCACATAACTTGCTCAAACAATGTCCAAATTGGACCAAATTTGAAAATTAAGCTTGTATTATGATTTCAAAGCGTATCACAAGGTTATATTAGGTTTCTAAGCATTCAATTGTGGTAATTAAGCTTATTCAACTCATTAAGTAAGTTTAGGGGCCTTACATATTCACCTAGGACAATAGAAAAGAGAAGGATATGTCCCCTTCAGCCATGCCACGTCACAAGAGAGACAGGCATTTCAGCCAAACAAGATGGTCATTTCGTAGATCACAAATAGAAAAAGTTAGTAAACACCTCTCCCATTTGTTCTCCTCCTTTTTAGGGTTTCCATCCCTCCTTACCCTATAAAATGAGGGTAGACCACTAAGAAAAGGGTCCTCAATTTTGTACTTGCATCTTTTTTATTAAAGCTTGTCATTTCAATTATTAGTTGTGCAGTCTTTTAAATCTGCAACAAAATTATGTTCTTTGTCTCTGGATCTGGAACTTGTTGTTCCAGTTGTTCTTTCTTATTATTCTTCTTGGGGAGCAAGGAACTAAGTGTTGCGACCGTTTAACTTTCACTAGCATATGGTCCTTCGGGATTCTGTGTTCTAGTATATGACCTCCTCACTTTCTTCCATTTCCTCTATTTTCTTCATTATGACGAGTGATTAGTTCCTTTATCGAGGCAAGGGGAGTATCCCCTTAGCCATGTGTTTATTAATCAAAGTTTTATATGATTCCTTTAGATAAATGGTTTTTGGTTTGGAAATAGAAAATTTAATGAAGTAATCTCTCATTGTTGTCACATGTTAATCTTGGTGGATGTGATTGTGGAACATAAGATTTGGAATGAACAAACCAATTACATGGGGATTTGGATGAAACCTCGGAAAAGTCCCCGTTAAGATGATCAAACTAGGATCCATGAACGCTAGGACCAATGAGTTCATAGGGAGTTCATCTTTTATGATTCATCTATGAATGTTTTGCATGCCTTCCTTTATCTAGCTTATCGTATGATTTTTTCCAGTTTTGATTCATGTTGGCTGAGGTGGTGAAACCCCTAAGCCTTGATACTTTTCCCATCTGATTCAACCCATTTTCTTTCAACCGCTTGTTTCCCATCACCTTCCTTTCATTCTGTAATTTAATTCTTGCTCTTAGATAATTCTCTTTTATTTTTGGCTAACAGTCTTCCTTCTTTTCTTGCCTTAGCATAATCCTTTCATTCCATTGTTATTAGTGTAATCTTTACTCCATTATAATTTACATTCTGATTTAGTGTAATCACCCCCAATCTCAAAATTTACCTTCTTGTTCAATTATTCAAATATCCTCCAAAAACAAATAAAGGTAAAAAATCAATTGAGTTTAAGGAAACTATCTCAAAAATTTGTCATGTGGGATTGACAAATTTTATACGATTACTTTAGATAAATGGTTGCGACAAATTTTAAGATCATTTCCTTAAACTTAATGGGACCTTTATTTGTTTTTGGAGGATATTTGAATAATTGAACAAGAAGGTAAATTTTGAGATTGGGGGTGATTACACTAAATGAGAATGTAAATTACAATGGAATAAAGATTACACTAATAACAATGGAATGAAAGGATTATGCTCAGGCAAGCAAAGAAGGAAGACTGTTAGCAAAAAATAAAAGAGAATTGTCTAAGAGCGAGAATTAAATTACATAATGAAAAGAAGGTGATTGGAAACAAGTGGTTGAAAGAAAATGGGTTGAATGAGATGGGATAAGTATCATGGCTTAGGAGTTTCACCACCTTATCCAATGTGAATCAAAACCAAAAAAAATCATACGATAAGCTAGATAAAGGAAGGCATGCAAAACATTGATAGATGAATCACAAAAGATGAACTCCCTATGAACCCATTGGTCCTAGCATTCATGGATCCTAGTTTGATCATATTAATGGGGACTTTTTTGAGGTTTCATCTAAATCCCCATGTAATCCGTTTGGTCATTCAAAATCTTAGGTTCCACAGTCGCATCCACCAAGATTAACATGCGACAAAAACGAGAGTACTTAAATAAATTATCAATTTCCAAACCAAAAACCATTTATCTAAAGGAATCGTGTAAAACTTTGATTAATAAACACATGGCTAAGGGGATAATCTCCTTGCCTCGATAAAGGAACTACTCACTAGTCATAATGAAGGAAAGAGAGGTAAAGGAAGAAAGTGAGGAGGTCATAGACTAGAATGCAGAATCTCGAAGGACCGTATGCTAGTGAAAATTAAACGGTCACAACACTTTGTTCTTTGCTCCCCAAGAAGAATAATAAGAAAGAACAACTGGAACAACAAGTTCTAGATCTAGAGATAAAGAACATAATTTTGTTGTAGATTTAAAAAACTACACAACTAAGAATTGAAATGACAAGCTTTAATAAAAAAAGATGCAAGTACAAAATTGAGGACCCTTTTCTTAGTGGAGTCTACCCTCCTTTCATAGGGTAAGGAGGTATGGAAACACTGAAAGGGAGGAGAACAAATGGGAGAGGTATCTGCTAACTTTTGTTGTTTGCGGGCCACAAAACGATCATCTCATTTGGCCAAAACACCCATCTCCCTTATGACGTGGCATGGTTGAAGGGGAAGCGGTCAAAACCCTAATCGAGGGGGTGGCGGTGCCATTTGATTCAAATTCTTGTTCTTGAAGATATGTATGAACCGAACATCTGAATGTAAGATGTCCGGTTAGCTCCTCCTTGCATGTGGCCAAGGGTTGTAAACCCTAACTTGATCGGGGACACTTCTTTAGATCTAATTTGGTCTTTTAGTCGGCTCGACACGGCTATATGGGCTATGTGAGCCGAGTGTATGGTGTGCCTTAGATGAGCACCTCGTGAGTGAAATGCTCGGTTGAATCTTCTTGAGTATCAGATTAGAAGGTTGAGCCAAAGACCAAAATGGTTGTCCCATTTTGAAATGTAGAGTACTTTGGCGACAAACTGACTATTTGGCACTACGAAACGGTCATCTCTTGTGCTCAAGAGGTCAGAATCTTGCTCTGAATATAAAACCTACAAAAGTGTGAAGGAAAATATGAATATTTTCACAATTAATTGAAAAGTGGGTAAATTACAAATTGACCTAAGAAATTAATAAAAAGAGATAAGTTCTAATTAGAGGACTATGAAATTTATGCAAAAAGATAGATGAATATACATTCATCAGAACAACACCAGGTCATAAGGTAGACGATGCCTCCTTCGTGGGGGCACCCAATTGACATTGGTAATGTGAAGTGTCTCAAAGCAAATTAGGATATTGTCTTCTTCAATGTGTGCCATAGTATTTGACTTGTCAGCTTCAATTGTGATGATGGTGTGACCTAACTTATACTTTAGCTTGTTATGCATTGATGAGGGAACCACCTAGCTTTGATGAATCCATGGACTCCCTAGGAGGAGGTTGAAGGAAGGATATAGTTCCATGATGATGAAGTGGGTGGTAAATGTATGTGGTCTGATCTATTGCTCCATAGTGATCTCCCTAGAGTGTCTTTGACAACTCCATCGAAGGAGGTTGCTTTCCATGTTGTAGACTGAAGGTCATAAGGATCCTTCCCCAAGTTGATTAGTGTTTTTAATGGACACACATTGACGTATGCACCATTGTCAACAAAGCATGAGGGTATCTTGAGGTTGTTGTATATTGCATAAATAAATGGTGGCTTGGTGTGATTCCCACCAGTTAGTATCTCATTCTCGATGAAGGATATCAAGTGCAGGGTTGTGATTAACCTAATGTTGGCTGAAAGAGCTTGTATATGCATGTCTTTAGAGACGTAGGCCCCTTCTAGAGATTTCATGATGACATCGTGATGTGTGGGAGAGTTTTGCATCACTTCTGCCAGTGATACTTCTCCTTTTGGTTCTGTGAGGAATTGGATGAAATCTGAATCTTTGTGATCCTTCTCCCTACTAAGCTCAGGCATGGGTAATACCTTCTTGGTATCCATGGTTAGAATGGAGACTTGGCTGCTCCCCTCTTCCATGATACTGGTAGGGACTCCTATGTAAGTAGTCACCTTTTATTTTCC
This sequence comes from Alisma plantago-aquatica, assembly GCA_963693085.1. Classification (NCBI taxonomy): domain Eukaryota; kingdom Viridiplantae; phylum Streptophyta; class Magnoliopsida; order Alismatales; family Alismataceae; genus Alisma; species Alisma plantago-aquatica. The sequence goes on from OY856414.1 coordinate 669,136,258, forward strand.
TTTTTCAAGGGGCACTGGTACCTCTAATGAGGCAGAATGTTGATCTTCCTTTCCGAGAGATGTGGATTCGTTATAGTTGATATCACAATTGTAGGGAAAGAGTTGGTAGGGGTTGTTGTCTTTGGAATCCAAACCATTTGTACTTTTTGATTTACTTTTGGCACTCTGGTTTGTTGTGCCTTTTTCTCCTGGCATGAACTTGGTATGACGATGGGTCACACTTTCTACCCCTGACCGGTGCTTGGCATGTTAGTGCTGTCAGAATCATCAACTTCCATTCCCAAATTGATGCGATGATCTACTTCGAGACCAATTTTGACATTTTGTTCTAGTTGAAGGAAAATTCCACAATGTGAGTCTTCCAGAGATGATATCACTGCCACTTTATTGTAGGATGTAGGTGTTTCCCGTGTATCAAGTGCCTGCACTTCCCCAGTATCGATGAGATCCTACAATGCATTCTTGAGTGTGATGCAAGAGTTAGTTTTATGTCCATTTTCTCTCTATAAATCGCAATAGGCATTGGTGTTATACCTCATAGGTAAATGATTCGGCGGCTCCCTTATGGATGGAAACTTGAGTATATGTTTAATATCTGGAAGGATAGTGCTGAGAGAAGCCCCCAAAGTTATGAATTTCATCTTCAGTTTAGAAGTCTCCTTTGCTAATGGAGTTGTAGTTGCTCACCCGACATGAGGTTTTAGATTTCTCCCTATTGAAGGAGTGGGTGTGGTCATTTACTGCATGGTTGGCTAAAAAGGTTGTAGTGCGTACCCATAGGCATTGTTTGGAAGCCACATGCATTTTGGAGGCATGCACTAATGTTGGTAACTGGGTGGCATCACATTATCTTGTTGCGGTTTGAGCGCATGGGTCTGTGTAACTTAGGATGTGGGTGTTTGCCCCAAGGAGACATGTATGGCTACCGGTTGGCGTATTCCTACCCCAATGGGGGCAAGTACTACTCCAACCATGGCATCTGCTATTTTATCTTTGGCCCACTTGGTCTTCTAATTAGTCATTGAAGAAGTAGGTGATGCCATCCAGATGGTCATATGGAAAAAATGTATATGAACATGTATGCACGACTCCTTGTCTGACAAACCCTGGGTAATGCCACCCTCCTTTGTAGGATAATATTGATGGAAGCAAGAAATGCATGTTGAAAGGTTGCTTGAATTGCGGTCCTTCTTGGGTAACTGCAACTTCTGGAACAACAAGGGTTATTTTCCACTTCTCCACCTTTTCAGGTTTGTCTTGCTTACTGTGGACATCATCTGCCTTAGAGGCACCATCCGAATGGCAATCCAAATTGCTATTACAGGCCATCTGGATTGTTTGTTAGTGAGACCTGGTGAGGTATAGGCTTCTCATTATTCCCACGATGCCCTGAAATCAGCATTAGCAGGATTCAAAAGTAGGGTGTAATATTATGAGAAAAGACAATATATGCTTTTGGGACAAAGAAATATAAAAGGGCTCCTCCTCAATGGGAGGGAGTGCATGAAAAGGATGCTCCCAGAATTCTCACATTCTTGTCATGATAAAAGGCACATGCAATTCTTTCTTGCCATATATCTTTTGGTGGTTGTTCCTGCCCAGAGCTTGGACTAAATGAGGGAACTGATCCACTGTTGTACACAACATGTTTGCCAATGCCATGTATGGAAAAGAAAAAGATGAGGGGAGCATATTTCCTTTGACAAGTCATCTGAAAGAATCATTCGAAGTAGAATTGAAGGTGGGAGGTTGAGTGCTTGATTAAGAGTAAGCTGACCCTTCTGAGCCATTGACTATGCTTAATCAATTGCTTTTTTTCCCCATGGTGTTCTCATCCAGCAGGATTTCCAAACTAAAACCCTTGGTAGCATCCATGACACCCTAGTTTCCTCCTACAGGGTTTCTTCTAATAGTCTTTTTAATGAAAGGTGGGAAAGGAGGAGGCCTAGGCTTGGCTTCTCCTTTTATATGGAATTCACTTTGAGGTTGTGGTCTAGTTTTGTGTCATAGTCTGAGATCATGCTTAGAAACCTGAAGTGTATGAGTGGGTGAGTTTTAGGTCGTGGTCCCAGACCCAAAAGGATTTGAAAATTAAAGTGTGATTAGTTTAGGTCATAATACAGGACCCTTGTGGGTGGACCCAAAATTGGAGAATGATGCCATGCACGACGTACACGTGTCCTTTCATTCATCCAAGTTTCGAGAATAGACCTCTTTTTTGCTAATCTTTAAAAAAGATTGTTTCAAATTTTGAAGTTGTTAATATTGAAAAAATTGTATGATATTTTTGGTCTTTGAGATTGTTGATCTTTGAATTTTTTTTTGAGATTTTAAATCTTTGAGATTGTTTATCTTTGAAAAAGATTATTTGAGATTTTGAATCTTTGAGACTATTAATCTTAGAAAAAATATTGTTTGAGATTTTAAATCATTGAGAAAGATTGATTGAGGTTTTGCATCTTTGATATTGTGAATATGTTGAAAAAGATTGTTGGAGATTTAAATCTTTGAGATTTTTAATCTTTGAGATTGTTAGTCTTTGGGATTGTTAATCTTTGAAAAAGATTATTTGAGATTTTGAATCTCTGAGATTGTAAATCTTTGAAAAAGATTTTTTGAAAATTTGACTCATTGAGATTGTTAATATTTGAAAAATATTGTTTAAATCTACACATGAAAGAAGTTAGCAACAATCTCAATTTTATTTCATCAACAAGGACAAGATATATGCACATTCAGTAGATATTCCCCCTTTTAGCTCATGAGTTTAGGTCCATATTATGTTCTCACTCAAGCATGACTTATATAGGAGGACTGGTCCTTATCTACTTTACAGAAAGATGGCACCCATTGAGGCGTAACCTGGGTTCAACGGAAAAAGGTACTGCTCCCAATACACCTCATTGCTACGATAGATGTAATCTTTCATGAGCACTAGGAGAGTGGGATGTTTTAAAGGCCTTTGGACGTTTATCTTATATTGTTGTAGCGGTACCTTTAATGGTATCTTGCATCATTTCTAGGAATGTAATGTGGGGTTGGAACCCATTCGATGACACATGGGTATGTAGGTAGGTGTGTGAAGTGCAAGTTATGGTTTTTTTAACACTTTTGGAAACAAGCCCATAATGCATGATAGTCACAAATCTATGGATAAAGAAGTTTTAGAAACATAGAAAAGATCATATTTAATTTCTAACTTGTACAAGTTGTTCATCCCTTGTATACTTTTTGTTTGATTGTTTGTTTGTTTTAGAAAAAAGGTGTGGGAAACGGGCACTAAACCCTAGATGGGAAGCACGATCGAAAACCCTAACTGATGATAAAAAAATAGAAGGGGTGTAGCACATCACTACAATTTGTTTGCCCAGGACTGGAAGATCACAATTGTAAGGACGCGAGATCACCCCCTTACTAAAAATTTGAAGAATAAAACATCCATTCCAAATATACTCAAAAGTATGCTAGAACAGGTGCAAAATTTTCAAACTTCAATAAATGGTATTCAAAACAACCAAAGTATAGCAGCGGAATAAAAATAACTAACTATGTTCAACTTTCATAAAAGATTACACAAGTACATCAAAATCTCCCATTAGGGTTTACAACAATGATACAACATAAGGATCTAAGTAGAGGGAAATCTAAACCATAACAACTTTGTCTCCAAGCTCTAACTCCTTAAGCTAGTCCAAAACTTCATGCCTTATCATCCAAGTCCTTCACCTAGGGTTGGAAGCATACCCCAGTAAGAAGAGAAAACAAATGACACCAGCAAAGGCTGGTATGTGCATACTAAATATGAAATTGAGCAATACATGGAATAAAGGACATCAAATATAAAAGGCTTCCCATAGAAAGGATAAGGACCACCCAAATGGGTATTAAGAGAAAAGGAATTGAAATCATATGATAACAAAAGAATACTTTCCATTAATAAAACATAAAGATTGTGCCACACAACTACATGTAAAGAATTAGGGCACACACCCCATATCGTCAACCTGCACGCATGTGAGATAAACATAGACCTAGAACAATATAAACATAAAGGCAGCCAATTCTCATAAACTTGAAACCTGATAGAGAAAGGAATATTGCCAATCTCCAAAATATATAAAACATGGGCCAAGAATCACACATCTTGCCCTGGGTATGAGGTTCCTTTCCATCCCAAAACAGAAGGAAATATCACATCTGCTCGACAGAAAATAACACATCTGCCATAAAAACCAATGAAATTACACTACTCTAGTGCTACTGAGTCACATAGCATGTTAAATGTAGAAGCAAGTAGAAAGTATAGTCAGAATATATAAACTAGTCACCACATAAGTGACCAACATATACATCCACCTCATAAGTGGGAAAAATACATCACATGTCATCTTTTAGAGTTCCATCATGAACAAAGCATAAGATAAGAGTTCAAAAGAATATCCATGATCAAATGATCAATATCAAATAAGGTAGTTCACATGAACCATGATTTTCAAAAGAAAAGACATTGTGTGTAGGCTAATGTCCATAGGACAAAGAGAATGAATAAGCATATGTGAATTGCTCAACATAGAAGAATAGGGGATACATAATACCTCAACTTTAGAGTCTAAATAGTTCAAGTCAATCCTAGGCCTCCAAAGAACCTCTAGGGAAGGTGGAAAGGTCCAATAAGTAAGGTTCCTAAGCTTAGAGAGGCTGGTTTCTCCAACAAAGCTCCTATCTTGAGCAAGAAGCACCTTCTCCACTTTAGAGGTGAAAACCCCTAACAAAAGAACATGGAGATGGGGTGTTTAAGGGATCTAGGTGGGGTTTCACCATGGAAGACCAGGGTTCCGACCTGTAGTAAGGTGGAATGAAGACTAAAAACATGCAAATAGGGAAGGAAAGGAGGATACCTACTAGTTTTGGTCAAAATCACCAAGGAGGAGCTTAAGAAATCCTAAATAGAGAAATTTGGAACCCTAGGAGCCTTATTTACCAAGGTAGGCACCTCCTTTTACCTTGGGACAACATCTTTGTGGCAAAATAGAGTAGTAATGATGCTCTAAGATAGAGTAACTAAAGGAGAGAAAGAGTTTTCGAATTGGGAGTTGGGAAGGGGTAGATATGGCTATATAAAGAAAGAGGTCAAGTATGAAGTGTCTATGAGACTTTCCATGTGTCATGTATAAGGGTGTCCATGGACATGAAAGACTTTATGGATAAGGAAGAAGTCAAGCACGAGGTGTCAAGTTACTTTCCATGTGTCCAATGCTAAGGGTGTCTATGGACATGCAAACCTTTATGGATAAGGAAGAAGTCAAGCATGAGGTGTCCTTGGAGCTTTCCATGTGTCCTTAGCCTAGGGATTTCATGGCCATGCAAGAGGACAACTCATAGAGGCTTCTTGAATATCAATTTTCGGTTTATGGACACTTATAGGCCATCCCAACCGACCTCCAATCAAAGAAATAACCCCATTGGTTGATAACTTCTAAAGATAAGCTCATTTATAAAGAGAGTAATCCCTAAAATGCCCTTGGAAGGAATCACCTTCAAACCAAGGTGAAACTAGGCTCCCTATGGTTAAAAATCTAGATATTGGTAAGGGAATATCTAAGGATTAAAATTCAGGTGATAATTTGCAAAGAAAACCTCCCAATTGGGTAAATTGCAGAAAAGTCTAGAATGTACCTAAAATTGCATAACTTGCACAAACAACATCCAAATTGGACCAAACTTCATCCACATGTTATCTTTGATGTGTTGAATATTAATTTGCCATTATTTCCATACTTTTAAGTTATATAATCACATTATTCATTATTTATGCCTTTGACTCATTTTCCCTCTCCTAAACTTATCATAATATTTTAAGGTTGTCCAAATTAGATGAAATTTGACATGTAGGCTAATTTTGAAATGTAGATTTCAAATTTTAAGTTTGTTTCCACTTTTGAGACTTCTTTTTATGAGATATTTCATATGGACCATTAACGGTCCATTATCTAAATTATTCATCCAATTAAGTTTCTTATCTTCATATTACCACCAAAATGAGTTATGTGGCATATTTTATGTATCCATTATAAACCTAAGATTAATGTTAGAATATTAGGTTACATTAAGGTTATCTATATATGCATTATCTCATTGGGGTTATACTAAACATCTATTTAGGTGTAACCTTCAACCTTGTTTGGCTAAGTCCAAAATGTCAACTTCTAGGGTAGGGTCTGAGATCTAGTATGTTACAACAATGATCTACCACCCTCGTTCCCCCGATAAGGAAAAAATAGAAGAGAAGATAGAGGCAGTGGTAGCAGATGATCTTAATCTGTGTGTTGAGGAATGGTGGATCAGTGTGATCTTCTACCATGTTCCCTGATAGAAATAGAATAATGAGAAAAACTTGAAGATGCTCAATACTCAAAACACAATAGTGGGGGTTTATTTCAAATTGTCTTGGCTATCCCCTACTGAGTTGCCAGTCTGTCACATCCAACCCAAAAAAAGGAGACAAAACAAGAGAAATATTTGGGAAATAAATCTTCATCCTTTTTTGATAGTGAAACAATGTAAAAAGAAAAGAAAGTGTGTGTTTAGAGTTGGCACATTTTGATGTGAAAATGAGGAAAAATATGTGTCCATGAAACCAAGAGGGGTTCTGAGTGATTACCCTTGTTGGATATTTAAAAAAAAAGAAAATAAAAGTATAACCAGAGATTAGATCTGGCGATCAAGTTACAAGTGAGGAAAATTAACACCCTCATCCCACCTAATAAATCTGTATCAGGCGCAGTTATGAGACAAAGGAGCAAGTGGTTTGGGTTTTTTAATCAAAGAAAATAAAACAATAAAAACATTGTTTTGTGGGTGGTCTTTTAGGGCTGGATATGTCCGTGTCTTTTCCATTATTGCCCTAAAATTCCCAAATTTTGTGTGTATTATAGTCCTAATCACCTCTGGACCTCCAATGTTGGGGATCCAACATTGGTGATTATGATCGATGCATAGGATTTTAGAGGATGAGTAGAAGATAGGTGCTTGTAGATACTAAATCTAATTTTTAGAATTAGTAAAAGTGTTAGTAATATAGAAAGTAGATAACAAATCAGACGCAATAATAGATCTGGTCATATGCAGTAGTTATAGATTAGAAATCAGATAGATAGCCAATTCAGCAGTTCGGTGTAGCAGTTATAGTAGTTTATCATTCTATAGAATCTAGAAGGGTAGGTGGTGTCATACGAAGGATCCTTTGATCACAAGCAATATGAAAATAAATAGAGAGGTAGTTATTTCTCAAGCTTCAAGAGTGATGAAAGGGTCCTAGAATTCATTTTATGTGGAGGTCTATTTATAGTCTGGGATTAGAATTTGGGATTATGGGTAGAACCTTCTGGAAGAGTAGATGGATTGCCCTGATGCACCATGCTTGGCATGCAAATCTAGGTGATCCACCCACGTGACACCGATAGATGGTTGTGATCCTATCAGGCCTCCTACATGTGAAAAAAAGATTTTCCCATGTTCCCAATAATTTTAGGAATGTTCTGGAAAAACATAGTTAACTCACTCAGAAAAATAAGTTAGAGTTGTCTCTCCAATTTTTCTAGAAAAAGGCAATTGAAAAGGAAATATTTAATTCTTGACAATTTAACTGGTCAATTTATGAAAATATAGCCTATTTTATTGATAAAAATATAGCCTATTTTAGGCAATACTGAGGAACAAATTGCACTTTTTATAAAAGAATCTTTCTATGTAGAAGAGTTCAAACTAGGTGAATATGGGAAAATGGATGTATTAAATGGGTGAAAATGGATAAAAAGTGGATATGTGCAAATTGCGTAGGATATGGAACAAATTCCATCATTAGCTAGAGTATTGACCCTAATCATGATTTTTTGCCGAGTGAGCAAAATGGGGTGTCAACACAAGGATTCTTGTAATGTACCTCAAACATAGAAGGCACATATGTAAGATTTGGTAACATTGAGTTCACATGATCTTAGGTATTGCACATGATGACACTACATTCAAGAGTATTTTCCTTGTCGGAGAGGAGTGGTTCAGTTGGTTCGACACAATGTCCCCTCATGAAGGGACCCGAGTTTGATACTGAACGACCGCCTCTGAAATGGTACCCATGGCGCAGGCCGGCCAACTGTGTGCTTTAACCGGTTCCCGGGTGGGCGGGGCGCTCGGATCCCGAGAGTTTATGCTGTCTGGGGGGTCATAAAAGTGGAGCTTCTATGGGGGAAGTTCTCTCGTTAATCCAAAAAAGAGTATTTTCCTTAATCAAATTAGGGCTTTCAATTTAATCATATCATGGCATTGTTGTAAAGTTTTATGGATTCAAATAAATTTTAACTTTTTCATGCATTAACTACCAAAAATTGAGAAACTAGGTAATTTATTGTCATGAGAGAAGGATCACATGAGGATATGAGAAAACTAACTTATCATATCTAATTGAGTGGCTTAGGGTAGTCCTTAAAAAAGAGGATGAGATGCTAAAATACTCTCTAGGCTTTGAGGGAAGAAACCTAATCCAGTATTGGATCCACTTTGGGTAGGTAGGTGTATAGAGGAACCTTAACCACCACAAATAGGCAGATAGGAGGCGATTACTAGACAAAACCTCCAATTTTAGCACCATATTTATTGCCTTAATTTTAGAATTATGGATCTTGGTTCTCCCCAAGTTCATATGATTTATTATGCCTTAAACATACATAGAGGCTTATGTGTATGTCTCTGATACCATTCATCGTGGAATCATTTATTACCCAAATCCTCACTTCCATTAGCCAAATAACCAAAGGTGAGAGCACTCCTACATCTATCCCTAGAATAGCACATAGTTTCACACATTAAAAATATATGAAAAGGCAGTGAAATTCCATACACCAATATGAACCAAAAGGTTTTAGCATACTAACCATGTATGCAACAGAAAGGAAAGGCATAACCATATAGATAACATAAGATAAATTATAAAGAAGAGAATAATATAGCCATTTATAATTCAAAGAGCATTCAATTGGTTCTACACTAGAGATCAGAATGAATAAAACCTAATCTTGAGTTCTCCTAAAAATAGTATATCCCGTTTGGTGTTTCATTTCAAGGGTAGTTGTCCAGGGTGTAGTGGATCTTCATTTGGCATCTATTTTTTAAAACAAAATATACCAATTAGAGTGTGTTTATTACACTATGAAAAGGCATGTAAATTCAATGTAAGAGTATATAAAGTTACTTAGTTAGAAACATTATAATAAAAAAGAAAAAGGAACAAGGCAAGAAAACTCAAATGACATTCTTTTGTACAATGCATATATTTAGGTTACATTTATCCATTGCATCAATATTTAGACCTTTGACCAAATTCCAAAGGAAGGGTTCATGAGGGGTATTTCATGCTAAAAGATAAAATGCCTTACGATTTCTATGTGAGGGACCTCAAGAATAAAGTCAATGAGCAATCTCATTTCAACATGCCTTGTGCCCTTATCCTGAGAATTCAGGCAGGTACATGAGGGTTATATAATGAGTTTCTAGATTATGTTCAAGACTTGGAAACATACTATTATGAATCATGAAAATAGGATTCATAGGAATAATATCTCAAACTATTAATTAATTAGACAGGAATTCGTAAGTTTATATATACAAGCAAGCTAATATCATGGTAGGGTCGAGAAATTAAGCATACCTTGTGAGTAGTGATTAGTTTAAGATCTTTGAGAAATATTCTTAGAGAAGACCTAACTCAAAGTGCACCTAAGATGTAAAATGGTCTAATACAAGTCTTACATCAGTAATACTTTGGTAAGATAATCATGTTCATGTCCCCCTAAACCTAGGTTTCAAAAAGTTCAAGTATAGTCCCATCATTATAAACTTGCCTACAAATATTCAACATAGTTTAAAAGTAACAATGACACCTTAAGTCTAGGGTGAACAACAACATTATGTGATTTAATATATGAAGATAAACTCTGATTTGGAAATAGGAAGGAAAGAGATTTAGATCATAATCAAAGCTTAATCATGCAAGATCATAACTACTCATATTAATTCTACTTCATGCAAGATTGGCATGTTCTTAAGGTATAAGATCATAAAAGAGCATAAGGTAGTCCAAGTTGGTATTTAATGTTACACGTATGATAAATATATTGATTTGAAGTCTTCATATAACACATGTAACACTAGAGCATGATTCTTGCAAGATTAGAGTATAATAATCAAAAGATCATATGAGTGTGTTACATGGCATTTAGTGTCCACATCATAACAATGACTTATTTAAAGTTCAACCTATAGATTTGAATATTAAGGGTCCACTTTTACATAAAGATTAAAGATCACACTTTAGGGGCAATTAGTGTACAAAGGTTCTTTACGTCATATGAGTTATTTATGTCAAAGAGGCATGATATCTTAGTTTAACATGTCACAAGACAATATAAAGTTTAATGTTTTCGAAGTTAGATGATCATACGATAGAAGAGTAGGGAAAAGTTCAACTATTGATCAAGTAATATCATCCATACATATAAAGGGGTCATTTTTAGGTCAAGGTAGTCATTAAATCCATATCATCCATACACATAAAGGGGTCATTTTTAGGTCAAGGTAGTCATTAAATCCATATAAAGTTGATCCAAAGAATTAAACAAGTCAAAAATGGCGTGAAGTTACTTATTAATGGGTTCAAGACAACATGAGATCATTATTGACGCAAGGGAAACATAACAGAGCATAAAGATCATTAAATATTCATGAAAGTGTCACTTTTAGCAAAACTAGGAGAACTACAGATAGATTTAGGTTGTGAAACCATTTTTATTATAAATGTCTCATTTTCCCAATCAAATTGGTATATTATATGATTATTTTTTAATAAAGGGTTGATTTATAATTATTATGCAAAACTTGGGCATTTACCTGAATATTCTACAGAGGGCAAAGAATTTACCTGTTTTGCAAGATTGTGGTCGTTGGAGGGGGGTCCACCATAGACCCAGTGGATATAGCACCCTGTGATTGCTATGTCCATTAAGTGGATAGGAAAGAGAGGGAGATAGAGCCTAGGACAACATGGCCCTTGAATTGGGATCACATGGATCAGAGCTTTACTTCATGCCCCATCACTTTTCCCACACGAACTAGCAGCATCCACAATGGTTGAAGGGTGTATGCTCATCAAAGTAGGGGTTGGTCAGGGCCTCAGGACTTGTGGAAGAGCTTGATGTGTCTGGGAGTGGTTGTGGGGGTTCCGTGATGCCAAAGTTGGGGTCATATGTGCCTGATTGTGACTATATATGAAGCATAAATGAGGTGGAGCTTCTAGGCGTAGTGGTGTCTGACGAACGAAATTAGAAAATGGGATTTTCTATTTCTAGATCATCAAATAGGCATATCCTCATTATCCAATCTCTGAACCAAGAAAATTTTTGTGTACTGGAAACTTGATAGTGTCCTATGCACAACTAACATGTGCTGATGGGAAGAAGAGACGCATATATGGTTTCAAAAAAGGAATGAGAGTGGATGATATATAACATAGGTGCAACCTTGCTTTCATATCAAATTGAGTGTCACCGCTAATCATGTAAGCACAACATAAACTCAAAAAGCATAAAAATGCATATAATCATAACATTGATGGCAAGAGTGAGTGAATAGTGCAAAGATAAATAGATAGCACATACATGAGGAGAGAAAAAAGTCTAGACCATCACATCAACCCACTATTTTTTTATTCCTAGGGTGTATTATAAACTCAGCTTCCTTTGTTGTCTGATATAAAGGGGAATTCTCACCAGTTTTTTTATTACATCGTTGGACATGTGAAACCTAGTTGTCATTACCCCAAAGGGAAAATAGAGAAAGAGAGATTGTGCAACACTAACCTGTTGCCAAAAAAAAGATTGCTCTTTTCCCACTGGCTCTAGGAGCACGACGTGGAGCTTCATCCACATGGTACATAGAGATACTGTCATCTAATAATTTCACTAAGAGACATTATCTACATGCATACTATTCTTGTGAGTGCCATCACTATATCTACTCTGCAACAAGGTATATCATGTATCCCTTCCTTTAAAGTATATTATTATCGATGATATCAGCTCATGGGAACATGAATTATTTTTATTTCATTGTGCTTGTTGTTGTCACAATTCCCAATACCAATATTAGGGCTACATTAATCTATTATATATCAAGATTTATAATGTATACTATTTTTGTTTTTACATGTCATGTGAATGATTAAATGTTAATATATGTATCCCATTAATCATGCATGCCTCACAACATCTCAATTTTTTATATGGTGGATGGGGTTGGCTATGAAAATTTCTTGTTTCTTCTAGAATGGAAGTAGAATTTTGGTACCTTTTTAGAGGTGTTTCCCATGAGACCCTGCAAGAGGCGGCATCCCCTTAATTCTCATTTACTGACCTGGCAGTGATATCCCTGCACAGGGGTGTTTTCCCTGCGTACCCCACCTATTTTGTGTGGTTGTCAACGAATTATTCATGGGAGTTGTCCCATATGAAAAAGATGAAATATATACTATATATATAAGATAAGATATATCTATAATTTATACACATCGCCTTTAAAAATGTTTTATTTGTTGGATGTTTTCTTGGTTATGGCCAAAGACCCCTTTTTTGTGTGCATGGTGTGGATGTGAATGGAGCCTTTTGATTGACAAGTATTCAGCTTGCATGTCAAGCCTCATATTTTACTTTGTATGTAATGTTTCTATTCCCTCTTACTCCCCTAGAATGTAGATAGAGGTTTATACATATCATGTGATATTATATAGAAATTGAATAAGTTGTAGAGGACTTGGTGAGATTAGGAAACCATGAAGATCAAGAAGCATCCATATAGTTGTTGATGTGGTGAAACACAAGTGCACATTTGCATATTGGTGGTGCATAAGATACTATCAACCTTAGGTGGATAGTAATCTTTTGTTGTATGCCATTAACAATGTTGTATGTTTGTGTATTGTGCTTGTGGAAGTGGATATCATGTGTATGTTGTATATTTATAGTATGTATTGTTAGTATATGTATATGTATATAGTGTTAGTATATGTATATGTATGAATATAAACAATTCAAATAAAGTATTAATTATAAGATGCTTTATAATGTGAATCACAGATGAAATTGATCATCTAAGTGTGGTCACATGAAAGCATGGTGCACTATCTATCTTGGGGAGTGTAAGAATAATTATGTGAGTTTGCCAACACGTAGTGCATATTCTATTGCTTTGGCCTTTGGGTCAGACTTAACTAGGTGATCTTAATAGGATTAAGAACCTAGAGGCATATATGTGGTTATGATGAAGGGTGGTGCATCCATCTATTAAGAATTGCATTACATAAAATTGGAAAAAGTTGCCTACCTTTATAGTCAAGTTATGGGTGATCATCCAAAGCCTACTTATGACTTGATGAAATATGGATCTTGTATCACTACAAGATTGTAGGATGCAATCTTCTAAGTTACCAGTGACCTGTATTAATTTAAAATTAAATGGTGGGAGTAATATTTAATTAAAGACCAAATAAATATTGGTAAACATTTTTCAAAATCAAATATTAACTCTTATAAACACTTCTTGTAGATCAATTAAAAACCAACAACAAAATTTCCCTACAATTTGTATGAGATTGTACATCTATCGCCTCAGAAAATACCTATTTGAAGTTCTCATCATGGGTTTAACTAGAGAAAATTGATATCCTAGACCATGGGTTCGAAGTTCTCAACACCAAGGTCTAGTAAACATATAAACTTGTTGATCAGACAAGCATATAAAAATTAAATGATTGATTCTAAATATAAAATGGTCCATACAAAAATAGATGTGAATACCAGATGAAAATAGGGTAGTGGGACTACTCCCTACACCCTAGAAAGAAGACTACTTGCTCATAATAACAATATCAAGAACAACAACAAAATAAAGGAAGAAAATCATCATCACAATAGAAAATGAAAATAGAGTCGTGGTATTTGGATGTTTGTCTTCAAGATATGGAATGATGGCAGTTGGTGCAGCAATAGATCTACCCTTGGATGTTTTCTAGCGGGGGACTTGGAGCATCATTCTTCCTTATTCAAGGTCGGATCTAGCTACTGTCAAGAGAGAGCAGTAGTCCACAAAGGTTGTGGTCATCAACTGATGGATGTAGGTGCCTCAGGAAAGGCCGCCTTTAAGGTCATACCTTGGTACCTTGGTGGAAGTGAAGGTGGAAGCACCTTCGGTTGACATTCCTTAACTAATGGAAATGGTTCAAGGTCACAAGTGAGTGGAGGCAAAAGCAGCCTGGAGGCATCAATGGCAGATATGTTCTCAGTTGGTAGTCCCCTTGTATATATAGACAGAGGATAAGCCTTGGAAACCTCCCAATCATCATGAGTTAAGTCTTCAATCACCATGGAGGCAAAGAGACAATGGGGTTTAGACAAAAGTGTTTTCATCTTTCTACATATCTGTCTGTAGGAGAGAGGTCGGGGATGACCGTTGGAATATGAATTAGGATTCCCTTTGGAAGGTTGAGTAGTAGAACCGTCCATTGTTAAATGCATAGCTTTCTTCATAAGGAAACCACCGGAAGATAAGCACTAATATACCATTAGTACGCACGAGCAAAACTTCTTTCAGAAGATGTGATACATGTCAGCCATCAGAAGGCAAAGCAATAGAACCATCAGAAGGGGGTATAGGTATCAGGTGATAGGATTCCTTTCTTTGTCAATCAAAGGAAGGGTTGAAGATGTAAATTGATGTCTAGGTAGATGTAAGCCCACCCGAGGGGGATATTGTTGGGTGTCCAAGTATCTACGCCCAAGGCCTCAACCAAAGGATTCATCAACCAATGGATGGAAAGATTAACAAAAAACTAATGGAATCATATGTCTTATGCAAACTGATGCCTTCAACAACTAGTAAAGGAACAGATCATCAAAAATATGGTCCAATTATTCAAAAATTTCTTGTTCCTGGTAGTCATTTAGTGGGACCACCACCTCCTGAACTCTTACCATGCAATGAAGCTTAGGGCTGCCATGGAAACTAGAGAAATGGATCAAAATCCTATAAATCAAAATAAAATTAAGAAAATCTATATATTAGCTAGTTCTAAACTAAAATTACAAAAATGAATGCAGAGCTATGCTGAAAATGCAGCTAAATCTAGGATGAATATGCATCCATCAGTGTGATTTCTTCAAGGAATTATTCAAGTGCAAAATGGAAGAAAGTGATCTAGTTGGACCCCATGTACTCAAGCTAATTGAGTATGTGGAAAATAAAGAAATATTATGATTTCATTTAGACTAAGAGTTTGTTACATATGTGATCCTGCAATCATTTGCACATTCATATACTCAATTTTCCATAACTTACAACATGAATAATTTTGATAAACTATTGGCAGGGCTACTTCACACGTTAAGAAAAAATGAGGAGAACATGAAAGACGAGCACAATTTTGTGTTGATGGTCAATAGAGGAAACATAATGTCCAATGGAAAAGGAAAATCCAAGAAAGGTTCCAAATATGGTTAAATAATAAGTCCTCCACACTTAAGGCAAAAGGAGGAGTCGGTAAAGAAGGAAATTGTCAGTAGGATGGACATTCAAAGAGAAATTTTCCTCTCTACCTAGAGGAACTAAAGAATAATAAGTAAAAGATGAAGATCTCCACTTCAGGTATATATGTTATAGAGATAAACTTATATACTTATTTATCATGTGTATCAGATACATGGTAAGGAACCCACGTATGTCCAAATATGCATGATCTTAAAAGAAGTAGACCGTTGAAGAAATGATTGGTGGAGCTATGTGTTGCAAATGGATAAAGATATGCAACCATTGTTGTAGGCACCTACTATTTACCCATTCCCAATGGGCTTGTAATACAATTGGAGAACGACTATTTGGTACCTTTCATACATAGGAATATCATTTATGTTTCATGTTTTGACAAGAATGGTATTGAATTTCACATCAAGTATGGTATATGTTTATTTGTAAAGATGATATCTTTTGTGTATGTCTTGTAGTCTTTATTAATTATATCTTGAGACAAATGTCTATAAAAATAATACAAAGATGATTAAATTTGATGACTTAAATAAAACTTATCTATGGCACTATCAACTAGGATACATATATGAGAAGTGCACTTCTAGACTCCATAAAGATGGATCTATAGACTCATTTAATTTTAAGTTGACACATGAATATTTTATTAGGCAACATTATAAAATAACCTTTTATTGAAAACAATGACAGAGAAATTGACTTATTAGGACTCATAGATATTGATATATGTGGACATTTTATCACAAATTCCATAGGTGGGTATTCGTACTTCACCACACTTATTGATGACATTAGTAGATATGGCTATGCGTATCTAATAAAACACAAGTCAAAATCCCTTAAAAATCTCAATGAATTCATGAATAAAGTACACATACAACTTGGCAGAAGAATTGAATTAATTCAATTAAACTAAGGAGGAAAATACGTAAAACAAGAATTTGAGGCCCTTCTGAAAGATTGTGGTATTTTATCACAATAGACTCTATGTGGAACAATACAACATAATGGTGTATCAGAAAGGAGTAATCATGCCCTATTGGACATGGTACGATCTATGATGAGTTTTGTTGTTCTTTTGACTTCCTTATGGAGATATGCTCTAGAAACCACATCGATTACACTTAACCATGTACTATTTGAATCGATTGAGAAACACAATATGAGATATAGATTGGAAAACATCCCAATATATCCTTTATGAAGACCCGGGTATGTGGAGCTTATGAAAATAAATAGTTTCTTGAAAATCTTGGACCCAAATCTGAAAAATATTAAGGGATATTATATCTATATTCAATCTAACAACAAAGACTTTGTTGCCAAAATTGTTGTATTCATCGTAAAGGAATTTATTTCTAGAGGAACCAATGGGAAGGAAATAGAATTTGAAGAAGTTCGAGACCAACAAGAAAATATTGAACCTATGAAGGTTGATAAGGAACAAGAGGAATCACAAAGTATTATGGAATATCAAGTTTCTCATTTAACACAAGAACCTCAGTTTTGGCATTCTAAATCCAGGTTTTCACGGTCGCATCCACCAGGATTAACAATCAATAAAAATGATATCTCTGATTTCTAAACTAAAAACCATCCATCTAAACAGTCATGTAAAAGCTCGATCTGATTAACACATTGCTAAGGGGTTATTACCCTCACTTTGATAAGAAAACTACTTTCTACTCATGGAGAGGATGGGAAAAATAAGGAAGGAAAGCAAGAGAGTCATAGGCCGCAAATCTGGATGTGCGTAGAGTCTAAAATAGTGACGATTAAACGGCTCGTTTGCTTTTCCTCCTGCTTCAAGAAGAAAAAGTGAGAAGGAGAACTAGAGATAGAAAGATCCAGATGTATAATTAAAAGAACCAACTTTATTGCTCTTGAAAGTAAAATTACACTAGAAAGAAAATAACAGAATTTCTCTACGAGTAACGTACAAAAATTAGGACCCCAAACTAAGACTCTATTACAACTAAGACTTGATGATCTTTTTCTTATGGAGTCCCCCTCCTTTTATGGGGGAAGGAAGGGTGGAAACCATGAAAGAGGAGGAGAAGGAAGTGGAAGATGTGTCTGTTGTATGTCTTGGTCAAAAGAAATCTCTTCCTCAATAGGCAATAAAGAAAATCATTGATTGCCTTCTTTTGACCCTTCAAGTTCTGACTTTCTCTCTGCAGATTCTCGTTCCTAAATTTTCGTGCAAATATTGGATGATAATAAGCTTTAAAGTGAATCTAAAAATGTATAATTCCTATAGACCTTTGAATTTTCTTTCCAATGAGTACTTTTATATTAAATTCCGTCTGGGGATGTGAGAGTTATGCACATTTTGTTGTAAGGTATACATTTAAATCAGACACTGTGGGAAAAGGAATAGGCATGTTGACCGATTGATTGGACAGTCAAATGACTGTCAAAGTTGTCGAGAAATATATTTTTCTTGTAGAAATTGAAATTATCTCTTCAAAACATATCTAAATTCTAAATTTGTATTTTTTTTTTGGAGTTATGACTATTTTGGTGTTGTCTATACAGAAATTTCAGGAACTGCAAAAATTGTGCAAAATATCTTCCTGGAGATTTTAATGATTGGATTGATTAGGACATTTTTCTAAAAAATATAACAAAATATATTTAAAACTCCAAATAAAGAGATAATATATAAACTAATAAAATTAATTATAAAACTAAGAAAATAAACAACAAAACAATCCTAAATAGATATCTAAAAATGTAATAAAAGTGATAAATACACATTTATCAATCCTACTTTCATTATTGAACTTGTTTTGTTCACAGACAGTGTACCTATGGGTTTGCACTGACTGTGTGTCTTGATTTTTCGCGATGAGGAAACCATGATGAACTATGAAGAGATGACTAAGATTGTTTCCATACTTGACATACTCTGATGACAAAGACAATTCTACAAAATCATAAATCGGTTTGATTAGTTCTTTAAATATTTTATTTTATGAGTTGTTATATCTTATTGTATATGCCAGTGTGTGATATCCTTTATGGAAACCTAGGGATGAGCACTTTAATCACTTTATCACTATCTAAGAAGTGGGATTGAGATTGAGGTAAGAAAAGTTATGTGACATTTGGTATTAGAGCAAACACACTCTCATATGCATTAAGTAAATAATTTCTGAAGTCTCTTAAACTCAAGAAACCTAAAAATCCTTAATGGTAAAACTATGGTGTCTAGGCTCGGGGTTCTGGCTACTAATCACCTCCTATATGTATTACAACAGTGGATGAGGTTCCCCTCTCTACCTAGCCAAAGTTGATCCAGAAGGGATTTTCTTAAATCTTAGATAGTCATCTCACTCCTCATCTTTTCTTTAAGGACTACCCCTTGCCACCTATTAGAAAGTAGTATGATGACTCTTCATCTTATTTCCTTTGATAGGGTGTCTTGACTCGACATGTACTCTCCCTATTTTTGGGTAGAATGGGGAAACAAATAAAAAGAAGAGATTAATATGTACATATATAAGACTTTATATCACATTATGATCTCTTATACTCTTGACTCAACATATACAATAGGAAGAATCATACTATATGTATCCTGTAGATGCCCCACACAAACTCGTATCCAAGGGGAAGGACCCTTGGGAACCAATAAAGATAAGAAGTAGAAGTTAGATGAAAAGAAAAGGGAAGCTAATAAGAATAGATAAGTTGACAAGAAGAAGAAGGAAGCTAAAATGAAGAAGGCAACTGAATAAGAATTTGAAAAAGAATGGGAGAAGGAAAAATAAAAAGAAAAGGAAAAGGAAAAGGAAAAAGAAGATGGAAATGGAAAAGACAAAGGAAAAGGAGCAGACAAGGGCAAATGACCCAGGCACCAATGAGGAGGATAGTGAGGAGGAGGAACCAAGAACAAGTTCCTAGGATGATTGTTGGGAGGTACAAAACAACATACTTATGGATGCCATGATAAACTTGACAAAACACACAATGTCCTTGGCCCCTGGGGGAATATGCAATAATGAACCAAAACCTGTCACCATCAACGATTTTCTTAAATTGAACCCAAAATCATTTTATGGTGAAGATAAGGAGGATGTTCTAGACAAAGTTGATGCATGGATAGTCTCAACGGAGAATACTTTCAAAGTATTAGGCATCCCTGACACGATTTTACCGTGCGTCAAATGCAAGTGTACGCGTCAATGTAATAAAGGCCTTTGTGAGGCCTGAGTCGAACTCAAGGAAACATGAATTTTAGTAGACTACTACTAACTGGTTGCGATCAGCTAAACCGATTAAAAGAGTTTGAGAGTTGTTGTAAAATAAAAGAAAATAAAATAAAACAAAACAATCGATTAAGGGTTTAGTTTAATCAATTCAAATGGAGATCTTTAGGATTGCGGTTTCACCGTAGGTTTTCATTGTATGAATTTCCATTTAGTTACTCAGGTTCATCTCTCAATCCGGGTAGTGGTCTATAGTCAGAATTGCCCACTGTCGTGGTACAATTCACTACCTATGTCTAGGTCAGTTCCCCCGTCGTAGTAACCTATACCCCTAAACTAGGTGCATTATATTCGACCTCTGGGTTTCCACCATTAACCGTACATCACCTTGTTCAAGGGATTTGTTAATTAATGTGAATTTCGTCTCTTTTCAACCATTAATTCTTCTTTCAAAGTAATTAAAGGCATTAGATTATCATTATGGTGATTAAGCATAACAATATAATTGAGAAAATGAAAGCATACCACAGATTTAGGAGACAAATTATGAATTACTATGATAAAAACGTCACACAATGCTTCCCCGGGCTACTCCCGGTCCTAAAGATTAAGGGGATTAGCCCTGCATGGTTGACAATGAAAAATACATAGGAGTAGAGAAGAAAAACATGGGAAACATGGAGCAAACTCGTGTAACCCCTGATACAAAGGTGTTCCTGGAGATCCTCCTCGAGAAACGTGCGTTTTGCAGTCTTCCGGCAGCAAAATCGCTCGTCGGAGGTGTGCCCGGATCGCTTGGTTGATGGCGTTCGTCTCTTGTCTCCTCTCTCTCTCTCTCTCCTTCTTGGATGTTGTGCAACACAATATGAGATCCCCCTAGGGCCGACCGTGCTCTTCTTAGGTCATAGGACCACTTTACGGCTCCGAAAAAGCTCAACCGTCAGATTAAAACGCTCCGTTTTAGTGCGGAAAATTGCCAGATCCCGACGCTGTCGATCGTATCGACCCCCAGGTCGATGGTATCGACCATGATATAGGCTTTTCCTTCCAAGATCGCATTTTGGGGTTGACGACTCTGGACAATGCAAAAGTGCCTGAAAAAGTGTCAAAACATGTGTATAAGTCTGGGGATTATATAAAATCATATAAATATGATAAAAGAAGTATAATTTGATGCATAAAGAGTTTAAAGGCCAACTATAGTGAATTATGCAAATATAATCAAGAAAATGACAAATACATGCATAAAACAGATATAAAATAAGACTATAAAAGTGACTCAAAACCCATGCATCAAACTCCCCTAAGCTTAAACCTTGCTCGTCCTCGAGCAACAAAACTTTGGATCTGGTTGAGATAAGTCAGCAATAGGACATAAATACATGAAATGAATCTACATCATCCCCACTTTCTTTCCACAAACCGGCCCTCATTGACCACTGAACACTAACTGCCATCCAGGCGACCAAAGACCTATGTAAAAGATGTCTGTCCCCCAATCAGTGAAACACTATCAATTAAAGCAGTTAATATGATAAACTCATTTGGTCCATACTTGATGCATCTTGTGATCTCCTATCTGCGTTGCTCATTTCCTAACTACCATCTAAATGGAAGCAGATCTCGTGATATTAATGATTGAGGAGAATATCATGGGTGGCCTACCGATTAGAGCAACAGGTGGATGGGATAGGTGGTTGTGGAAGAGATGGAAGCACATAACAATCAATCATGCAATACAAAAATTAATGACCTATCATGATGCAAAATGCAAGTGAAAATGTCCTAATGCTATATTTTTGGTGGAATGATGCATGCACTATCATTCTGTCTCAAGGTGAGATGGAATATCTAAGAAAACTACACCATGTGCTTATTCTTCTTAGTTCTCAGGTGAGAACATGTTCCTTTCTCCCTCTTCTTCTTTATTACTTCTCAATTCTTTTTTTCTTCTTTTTTTTCTCCTCTTTTTTTCAATTTTTCTTCAATTTTTTTTTCAAGCCCTTATTTTCATAGATGACAATGAATTATTTGTCAGGCTCACTTCTTGTTACATAAATTATACATTTGAAGCATTCTATTTGGAGGGTATGGATCAAGCTCACCACCTTTAATGTTTTCAGAGTAACATAAGATACATGGTGTACAATATGCTCAAAAGATGCAAATGCAACTACATAATGATAGTTATGCAATTAAATGACACACACCTAAGGATAATGTGCATGTATAACTACTCTATCCTTTTTTTTCATTTTCATGCAAAAAAAAGTGAAAATAGATATAATGCAAGACCTATCTACATGAGATGCAATCAAAAAGTGAAAGACAATAATGTGCTCCCATTTCTTATGGTGGAGTGTGAATGAAATTGCTGTGGATCAGATTACAAGACTAATTGACAGAACCTTCTGAAAATATCATATGTCCCTATCTAAAGACTTGTGTACAGGGTAACTGAAGGATTTCTCTCTTAAACTTTAGTCTAAGGTCACGTTAGCATTTGGTCGGTTTGGGCTCAAACATCCTTGCCAATCACTTTTTCTTGGACAATAAAGATGGTCATTCATGTCCCCATGTCCTGAAGCTGACTCACCCAAGCACTTCCTCAGTTATGCAACTCAATTACTAACAAGAATAATCTCAAAAAGTTCTCAAAATGCTCATTTTTTATGTGCACACAACCCAAGAGTAAAACTCCCGATTGAAACCATGCATTTATTGCTCCACATATTATACTAGATAGATGTGGATCCAACAAAAGCAGTAAACCTAGAAATAAAAACAACTAATATTTCAAAAATAAAAGTAAAATGAATAAGTAAGTAAAAACTAAGATAGAGATTTGTTCCAACACCCCCCCTAAGCTTGAATATGACTATGGCCTCATAGTCAACATTCTCACTTAAGAGGTGGAACAACGGTACCGTTCTCTTTGAAGTGTGGTGAAGAAGGATGGTTAGATGCTCAAGTGGACCAAGTGATGCTTGCTATCTCCCTCCTTTTTGTGGCCCATTTTTGTGTCTTTGTGGTTCTAATACATGACTTGCTTCATCCATCTTTCCTATGCAAAAAATGGTTCGAAAAAATCTTGTTTCGATACCTTTTATGGCCTGTCCTGCAGGTGTCGATACTATCAACACAAGGTCGATGGTATCGACCCAGGATCAGCAATTTTGCTGTATCGACACATCTAAAAGCTTGGGAACTCAAAAGTGTTGATACTATCGACCCTAGGGTCGATGGTATCGACTTTACAGTCACCAATTTTTCTGAAAATCTTCAGGAATCTCGATACTATCGAAACTAAGGTCAATGGTATCGACTTTTCTTCAGCGTTTACTGATCCAAACTCGATACTATCGACATGGGTGTCGATAGTATCGACCTTAACATTCTGCACACTTCAAAACTCTAGTTAGGGTACCATTTTTACAAAAATTATCAAAACCTAAGAAAAAACTAAGTACATAAACATAAAAGAACATAACCAACCATAAAAATGAACCGAAAGTTGGGTTGCCTCCCAACAAGCGCCCTTGTTTAATGTCCTAGGCTTGACATAAAGATACCTTTAACCTGGGTTGTCAAGAGATGTCTCCAATGAGTCATGTGGTAATTTGAATTTAACTCTATCATCACCAATCCCAAGTGTCAAGTAACCTCGCCCAATGGTAGCGATTACATCGGCTGTAGCTTGGAACGGCCTTCCCAATAGCATCTCACCTCCTTCCAACTGATGCATGTCCATGACCACAAAGTCAACAGGGAAGATGAATTTGTCGACCTTGACTAGCACATCCTCTCATATACCTTGTGGCTTCACAATGGATCCATCCGCCAACTCAATAGTCATGGTAGATTTCTTAAGTGTCTTCAATCCAAGCTTTTGAAACGTGGACAGTGGCATAAGATTAATGTTGGCCCCTGAGTCACACTATGCTTGTGGAAAATGTTGGCCGCCTATGGAACATGGGATGTAGAAACATCCTGGATCTTTCCTCTTCCTTGGTAGCCGTCCTTGGATTATAGAACTCACTTTTTCATCAACCACACAAATATCAGTGTCTTTTATCTGCCTTTTCTTGGTGATTATGTCCTTGATAAACCTTCCATATGCTGGAATCTATTCTATCATTTCCACTAACGGAATATTAATATGGAGCTTCCTAAACATCTCCAAGAATTTCTTGTAGTGCCTATGCTCTTTCTTCGGCCTCAGACTATCCGGGAAAGGCATGTTTGGGTCCTTCGCTCGCTTGTGTGGTGGCACATATGGAACTTTAGGGGTCTCCTCCCCTAAGCTTGCTTCAACTCCACCTTCTAGGATAGGATTTGACACATCATCCGTGGATGGCATGACTTGTGGATGCTCCCCTCTCTTAGTGACTGTAGCTTCACCATGACGCATGGCCTTCACCTGCTCCTCTTGCCTAGGTGCGGACGCGGCCGCGATGTGCTCTTTGCGGATTTTTTTGAATGGACAACATCCGCCCGGTAGTCCATAATGACTGCGAGGATATGGTATTCTTGGTGTAGCCTCTGTATCAAAAATCATTTTGCTTTTGTCCTGGACCTCCACCACTGGGGGCTCTGCCTCAGAAATCACAAATATATATTTCACTTGATGATGTGCTTGAACAACATCTGCATTCCCAGCCTGTCTTTGTTGATTTGTATGCTTCATGGCCGCCACTTCATTGGAAATTTGGGTCACAGTTGTCTCTAGTGCCCTCATTTGTGCTCCATGACTTTTCAATGTCTGCCCAAATTTATTCAAAATCTCGCCCTGAGACTGTAACTTCTTGGCGAATGTACTCATCATCTCTTGATTTTGTTTCACCACCTGGCTAAGCAATTCATTGTTCTTTTCCTCTAGGCTAGGCTGCAACTTCTAAAAAATTTTGTTCCTTCCTCCAATCATAATTGTTATTTCTATATCCCTGTTGATGCATATACTTTGCATGTGCTTCATCATCAGACCCATTGTCCTCTTTCTCTAGGAGCTTCTTGGTTATAAGATCCAACTTGTCATTAAGCGCTTTGATGGCCCTTACTTCATGTGTAATGCCAACCTGCTCGGGTGCATCTCTTTCACCCCAAGACTGCTTTTTGGACATGTTCCTTAGAATCTCCCAACACCTTGTTCTTGTGTTGTTCAAAAAGAAACCAGAACCTGCTGAGTCCAAATTGCTCCTATCATGTTCATTTAGGGCGAAGTAGAAAATTTTAGCTTGCTTCTCCTTGTCTAAGCCATGATGTGGACACTTCCTCAGCATGATCTGGAAGCGCTCCCAAGTTTCAGAGTATGTTTCACCGACTCGCTGGCTGAAGTTGTGTATCTTCCTCACTAGATCTTTTGTCTTTTCAGGCGAGAAGAACCTCTCAAAGAAAACCTCAACCATGTGATCCCAAGATTCAATGTACTCATCATCCAGATTGTGCAGCCATTCCCAAGCATTGCCCGCTAAAGAACTGGGAAAAAGTTTCAGGTAGAGTGTCTCTTGTGGGAACCTATCAATCTTTATCATATCACAATTTTCCACAAACGTGCTGATGTGGGTCACCGGATCCTCATTTTTAAGTCCATGGAAAGCCTGCGATTTGACCAACTGAATAAGCCCTGGATCAATCTTGTAACTGGGTATCTTGATAGCTTATTTCTTGATTGGCCCCTTCTGCACAGAAGAAGAAGAAGAAGAAGCCTTAATCCTTTCCCAAATCGTCTGCTCCTCATTTTCCGCTCTGTCACCCATTATTAATTTACTAGTACCTGAAATTTCAAATGGTAGTGTATGAACCAGTACTAATAATTAAAACAATGAATAAGATTTGCAATTTAGTTCAAAAGATGAAAAAAAAATTATAGGAATTAAAAGTGGCCTAGTGTGGCCGCTCGCAGCACTCGTAGTGCTAAAATTCACTGTTTCCCCGGCAATGACGCCAAAAACTTGAAACGATTTTACCGTGCGTCAAATGCAAGTGTACGCGTCAATGTAATATAGGCCTTTATGAGGCCCGAGTCGAACTCAGGGAAACGTGAATTTTAGTAGACTACTACTAACTGGTTGCGATCAGCTAAACCGATTAAAAGAGTTTGAGAGTTGTTGTAAAATAAAAGAAAATAAAATAAAACAAAACAATCGATTAAGGGTTTAGTTTAATCAATTCAAATGGAGATCTTTAGGATTGCGGTTTCACCGCAGGTTTTCATTGTATGAATTTCCATATAATTACTCAGGTTCATCTCTCAATCCAAGTAGTGGCCTATAGTCAGAATTGCCCACTGTCGTGGTACAATTCACTACCTATGTCTAGGTCGGTTCCACCGTCTTAGTAACCTATACCCTAAACTAGGTGCATTAGATTCGACCTCAGGGTTTCCACCATTAATCGTACATCACCTTGTTCAAGGGATTTGTTAATTAATGTGAATTCCGTCTCTTTTCAACCGTTAATTATTCTTTCAAAGAATTAAAGGCATTAGATTATCATTATGGTGATTAAGCATAACAATATAATTGAGAAAATGAAAGCATACCACAAATTTAGGAGACAAATTATGAATTACTATGATAAAAACGTCATACAATGCTTCCCCGGGCTACTCCCGGTCCTAAAGCTTAAGGGGATTAGCTTTGCATGGTTGACAATGAAAAATACATAGGAGTAGAGAAGAAAAACATGGGAAACATGGAGCAAACTCATGTAACCCCTGATACAAAGGTGTTCCTGGAGATCCTCCTCGAGAAACATGCGTTTTGTAGTCTTTCGGCAGCAAAATCGCCCGTCGGAGGTGCCCAGATCGCTCAGTTGACGGCCTTCGTCTCTTGTCTCATCTCTCTCTCTCCTTCTTGGATGTTATGCAACACAATATGAGATCCCCCTAGGGCCGACCGTGCTCTTCTTAGGTCATAGGACCACTTTACGGCTCCGAAAAAGCTCAACCGTCGGATTAAAACGCTCCGTTTTAGTGCTGAAAATTGCCAGATCCCGACGCTGTCGATAGTATCGACCCCCATGTCGATGCTATCGACCATGATACAGGTTTTTCCTTCAAAGATCGCGTTTTGGGGTTGCTTTCTGATAAAATGTCGATACTATCGACACCAGGGTCGATAGTATCGACTCTGGACAATGCAAAAGTGCCTGAAAAAGTGTCGAAACATGTGTATAAGTCCGGGGATTATATAAAATCATATAAATATGATAAAAGAAGTATAATTTGATGCATAAAGAGTTTAATGGCCAACTATAGTGAATTATGCAAATATAATCAAGAAAATGACAAATACATGCATAAAAAATATAAAATAAGCCTATAAAAGTGACTCAAAACCCATGCATCAATCCCTAAGACCAATAAAGTCACTTTGGCCACATATCAATTGAGGGGTGTAGCCAAAATATGGTGGAAAAATTACACAAACTCCCAGCAAATCATTCTTTGAACTAGGAAGCCTTTAAACCTGTCGTTATAGCTCATTTCATGCCTATTAATGAGTTGAAGGAGAAAAAGAAACAATTTCTAGCCTTGACTGAAGGTGATTCCTCTGTCTTTGAGTACAGTTGACAACTTTGACTTTTGGAGCTTCATGCTAAGAAATTGACCCAAGAAGAAAAATTGAACCACTATCTTGAGGGGGACTTAAGGTAGCTATACAAGCTTTGGTTGTGTCACCCAGACCTAAAAACTTCCAAGATGCATTTGACCATGCTCTAAAGATGGAAAGACAAATAAGTTTAGTACATGGAAATAATCAGAATTTGGCCTACCTAGGGTGGACTAGTAATGTGATGGCCAACCCTAAACAAAGTGAATAATCTCAAGATAACCGGAACGGTCATAATGGACCTAATCAGAAGAATAAGATAGGGTCAAAGCCAAACATGTGCCTTAATTGTGGAGTCAGACACCCTGAACCATACTGGCATCAAATCCACTCTGCTTTTATTGCAAGAAAGAGGGACATTTCAAGAATCAATCTCGAAACCCACCTCCTGCATGGGCTTCCAATGCCAAGCGTGCCAACAAACAAGGAGGGAATAAAAAATAATTTATGCAACTCTTGTAACCTTTTTGCAACAAACCTTGTAATCACCATGTCTTGGAAAGTTGAAATTTGACACCCTATTGTGTCAGACTTGCTACATTCTATTATCATGTAAATTGTTTTTTTTTCAATATTCCTTATTGGATCAGTTTAATCATCTCTCTGTTAAACTCGAATTTCTTGACCATTTTAATTGAAAAGTTTAGCAGATGATGATAATCTTGATACTTGATATATCCATAGGGTAATTTCCTAAAAGTGACCTAGGTTTGTATCATTCATCCACCTCGAATATACTTGATGAGAAATTGATGTTGAAATCTTGAAACATTGCTAATTTTTTGTCTATGGGTGGATGACCATACCTGTGGTCTGGATAGGAATTAAAACCCTAGAATTGCATGTTTGGAACCCAAAATTTGGATATTTGAATCTTGACTCTCGAATTACGATCTTTTTCGTACATGATCTGGTTTAATCTGTGAAGGGCATTCTTGACTCTCAATCTTTATTCTCACTCAATATGGAGATATGACTTGAAAGTGAACTTGAACAATGAACTATGAGCTTTTGACATCTAATTGATCAATACAAGTTATTCCAAAATTCCCTTTAAGGGGGGGATGTGATAAAGTGAATTTTTCATCATTTGACTTCAAAATCTAGTTCTATATTTCTTGTACTCAATAACCCCACTTTATCATGAAATATGTTTCAAATATTCATTTGGAAGAAATTTTCAAAAATAATGAGATTTGAGGACTTTGGTAAACTTAATTGAGGAATTTGATAGTATTGTATACATTAAATACATGGATTTCTAGTTATTTTAGACTTTCTATCCTTTATCTCATTCTAGTCTATCTCTATCATCTAAATCCCAAAATTTTTGTGAATATTCTAGACCATTTTGTATCATGTCAAAATTTCATCCCAATCAGAGTTTCCTAGCTCTTGTTACAAATCCTCAAAGATACAACTTAAAATCACCTTTTTTGTCAAAATGGGACAAGCTTTGAGCTTATTAGGCCGCACCTAGCCAGCCCGATCGGGGTCATCCCCTACCTTGGGGTGCTTCTATAGTAGACACATGTAGGGGGAAACTCTAGACCTTTGGGCAATCGAATCGCCCCCATTTTAGCTCTAATTCACATTTTTATGGATACATTAGATTCATCTTGAGAACCCACACCATATTGGTGTATAACTTCTCGCCTAATCTTGGCTCTTCCTAAAGTTTCAAAGCTTCAAAACTTGAGATCCACCATGGAGCTTTGTTCCTTGTTCTAAGCTTCTAAAATCCTAACCCTAGGTCTTTTCTACCTATATAAACTCCCCTTTGACTCCTCCACACTTCCACGATTCCAACCATCAACTTAGATTGTGCTATTTGCCTCTCTCTCTGTCTCTCTCACAAATTTGCCCCACTTTTGGGCTATTTGCGCACTGCTATAGTACCACGACCTGCTTCTCTCTCCTCATGTTGGTCTCCTCCCTCTTTCTTTCTCTAAAATCATATTATGATCATATATCCTTCATCCAATGTCGAAAATAGGCGACCTTATAGTCCATTTTGATGGAAAGAATGATCCGAATGCAATGATATTACTTGAAATATATAATTCTTAATACTTTTCAAATTATATTTACCAAATGATCTTTTATGGTGACTTGCAAAACAAGTTTGAAACTTCATCTAAATCTTGGAAAGATATCATGAAACCTTGTATAATTAGTTTTTTATCTATTACTCAAATCATAATATCTAACTTTTTACATATAATACTTTTATAGAGGATCTAGATCTAACTTTTTTGATATTTTCACTCTTAAATATGATTTATGTACCCTAAAGTGATGATTAACCTTGATGAAAACCATGATCTTGAACCTTGGACCTCACCTTTGATGAGGATCTAGAGATTAAGTGCTCATCTTATATTAGGTGTGGACCATCCATTATTATTGATGATATGATGCCATAATATGATGTTGGACTGGAAAAACTTGATTAATTGGAATATTGGCCAATAATGTGATACCACACCTATGAACAACAATGAAGCTTAAGAAACCCTAACTGGTCCTTGTGACCCTCCATTATTTTGACCAAAATACTAATGAATGAATACCCATTATTTTGCTAGGGCTTGATCATGACTTACTTTTAACTCTCAAGAATCTTACTATTCTAATCTTTGGTGAAAGGTACACTTATATTACTCCTTGATCTATGTATGGTAATGATTGTTCATATAGTATGATTACTTTTCTCTTTCTTGTATTATAGTAGTTTTTGGATGAACTAAGTGACCTTTTTAGGATACAATGTTTTGATTTTTGTTATAAGTATGTTCTAAAAACTGTGTACATTAAATACAAATCCATTATACATTTGATATTGAACTTAATATGCAAACAGACCCACACCATCAGGTGTAGCTTGGGTTTAATGCAATAGGTACAAACAAGCCCTCACTTTAGGGTGTAGATAGGGCCTAATGTAAATTAATACAAATAGATCCACACCTTAGGGTGTAGTAAATGGATTTAATGCGGAGGTAAGAAGACCCTCACCTATGAGTGTTGATAGGCTTCACCTATATACTTGACAATAATGGCCATATAACTTGTATAGTGGAAAAATTGTTATAAGCACAAAATCTTTTCTCAAAAGTTCTTTCTTGATTTAAAGTGTGTACTTAATTTATTGTATAAATGCTAAGATCCTACTTTCATTATGGAACTTATTTTGTTCACTGACAGCGTAGCTGTGCATTTGCACTGACCGCATATCTTGATTTTTCCTGATTAGGAAACCATGATGAACTATGAAGAGATGACTAAGATTGCTTCCGCACTTGACATACTTTGATGATAAGGACAATTCTACAAAAATATAAATTAGGCTGATTAGTTCTTTAAATCTTGTGTTGTATGAGTTATTATTTCTTATTGTATATGCCAATGTGTGATATCCTTTTGGGCAACCTAGGGATAGATGCTTCAATGCCTTTACCAATGTCTAGGCAGTGGGACTGGGATTGGATAGTTCTATGACAACTTCCTTCCAAAATCTAGTCTATGTATTTCATGGCGCCTCATATGTAAGCGAGTCTTCTTGTACTAAGAAGGTCTAGAAGTCAATACCATAGTTTTTACCATATTTAGTCCTTTTACTTCTACCTAGGTCACTGACAGGTTCATCTACAAGGAGTTCATGTTCTACTTCATATGAAGGTGTAATGGAAGAGGTTCTTGAGGAGAAGAGGAAGAAGGATTTTTACTAACCTGTATAGGGACCTTTTCCTTGAGAGGAAATATGGTTTCATAATAGACAACATCTACATGTCTAATATAAAGTATAGTGTAGACTCTAAAGTCTGAATATTAGATTTTGTTATTAGGAATCATTACTATTTTCAACATATCCCATAAACACAATATCAACCGTTTTAGGTCCTAGTTTTCTTTTTTTATTATCAAGAATTTTAACCTTGGACAAACACCCCCACAATTTGAGGTATTTTAAGCATGATTTCTTGTTACAAAAAAGTACAAAGGTTTTTTTGTCAGTATCTTTAAAAGGTATATAGTTTAGAATGTCATTGGAGTATGAAGAGCTACCCACCACAATCTGTTGTTAAGTCTAGAATCAGCTAGCGTTGAATTGACCATATCAGTCAATGTTTTATGTTTCCTCTTAGATACTTCAATAGATTGAGGATTATATGGGTAGCAGTTTCATGTATAACACCATGGTTCTCAAAGAACTTTTTAAGTTCATTAGAAGCATATTCAACACCTCCATCAGATCTTACTCTCTTAATGTTCCTATCTAAATATTTCTCCACTTGGGTTTTATAGATTTTGATTTTTCTAATTGTTCATCCTTCGTTTGTAGCAAGAAAATATAACTATTTTGA
Source organism: Alisma plantago-aquatica (assembly GCA_963693085.1). Classification (NCBI taxonomy): domain Eukaryota; kingdom Viridiplantae; phylum Streptophyta; class Magnoliopsida; order Alismatales; family Alismataceae; genus Alisma; species Alisma plantago-aquatica. The sequence goes on from OY856414.1 coordinate 669,168,094, forward strand.
AAAGTCATCTATGAACGTCAAGAAGCATCTCATACCATCAAGAGTAAGAACATTATTTAAATCACAAACATCAATATGAATTAATTCAACCAATTATGTACTACGATCTACTGATTTAAAGGGCTTCTTAGGATGCTTAGCTTGCACACAAATCTGACATCTCTAAAAAATATCAATATGAGTCTTGGGAATTAGATCTAAATGAATCATGCATTTCATCATATTGTTATTCACATGACCAAGACGAGCATGTCAAACATCACTAGTTTTTGAAACAAAAATATTAGAAGATATATCATTAAAAAATATGCATTACATGAAACTGAAGATAGTTTAATAAGAAACCCTAGGTGTTACCAAGACCAACATAAGAACCATTCCTAGAAATTACAATATTGTTGCCTTGAAACAACAAGGTATAATTAGAATGTTGTAAAACAACTTGAGTAATCAAATTTCTAGGGAAGGAAGGAACGTGTTGGACATCATGAAATCTAAGAGTGTTTCCATATGTAAGCTTTATGTCAACACGTCCATAGCCTGCAATTCATATGGTGGACAAATGATCTCCCCATTTTATCACTCTGTCAGATTCATATTGGTAGGAAGTAAAGAGGGATTGGTCAAAGAAAATATGACAAGTGGCATCAGAGTCCATGTACCAGTCAGAAAACAAGTCAACAAAAATAGTGGGATTTTTTAACCTTTCTATAGAATAGGAAGAGACCACTCCCACACTGATCATATTTACTTCATGATTTTTAGGATTCTAGACATTCTTCTTTCTATGACCTTTGCGAGATCTGCACACATTTTCTAAGTGGCCTGGTTTATCACACGTAAAGAAGACATATTTTTATCCTTGATCAATATTATTAATACTATGATCTTGGTGGTTCTTGCGGCCCTTAAAAGAAGGTTTGGATTTCTTATTGAGATGGAAAGGGTTAGGCTTCTTCTTTCTATTATCACCTATAACGATATTGATAGTAGGGTTATACTTCATGTCTTGTTCCCTATGTCTATCCCCAGTTTGTAGGGATTTAACTAAGGATGCCATCGACATATTCCCTTCTCTATGTATAAGGGTCTTGGCAAAATCCTTCCAAGAAGGTGGGAGTTTATCTATGAGGCTTCTACTTGAACATTTTCATCAAGGTTATAACTCTAGTCTATGGACTTAGAAACTAAGTTTTGGTATTCTAGAACTTGAGATGAAACATCTTTATCATCAACCATATTATAAGTTAGCCATTCAACAAAGGCATAATGCTCAAGACCAGTAAATTCTAGACCAAACTTTGAATCTAAAGCCATCTATAGTTCAAGAGAAGTTGGGATTTTATGGTAGATGTCATAGAGTTCATTAGATAAGGATGAAAGAATCTTGTTTAGACATAAATTGATTTCCTTTGAGACAAGAGTGGGGACAATGGGTGTAGGTACAATAGGTATAGATTGTTCTTCTCCTTCAAGGAGGTTCGTGGGTTGTGGTTCAAGCACAACAAGGGCATGCTTATCTTGAGGTAAGATGGAGGAAATGAGACCCAAATAGGTAATCCATAATCACATTTTCTATTGCCAATGATGGAAGTGCAAACTAGAAAATCGTTCCAAGTGAAGAGAAGCAATGTAATCAAGCAAAAGCACGGTTTTCGAACCCATATCAAACAAATAGGCAGTAACAAATAGATATAATCAATAAATGTTTAGGAATCTATATTAAAATTGTTGGACATATTCTATAGAGCGTAAGATCTATCTTGAAATCATTGGATATACAAACAGATGTTAACTATATTAAGGCACACAATTAACCACCAAATATTAAGCAGTAATTATAACAATTTTGGATTCAAAGACAACAACGACCAATTAAAAGGTGCAAACTCCAAATCTTGGGATGAATGCATGTGAAACACTATCTTCAAGACAAATTCCGCTACTCCTAGCATGAGTTTTTCTAGTAGTCTGTCTCTAAGATTTAGCCACCCCAACTTTGGTACAGCTGCTCGATGCAAGTGAGAGGACTGTATCAAACTTCTTCCTTTAGCCCTTTGTTGTAAAGAAGAAATAAGGACATCATGAATCATCGTTGGAAAATAACATCAAGCAAAATAGGTTTGAATATGAATGGAGGCTATTGTGGTGGTTGATAGAAACTGGAGCATTCCACTCAGGAAACAATGGAATGGGAAAACCTCTCTTTTTTCTCTATTTATGAAACTCTATTGCTTTGTATCTCAGTTTGTATCCAATGGAGAATGGACACCACCTTATAAGGAGAGTGTCTCATCCACGCCTTGCGTTAATAACCCACACATGCTTCCCACTTTGCAATGGTTGGTCTTCCCAATGTACATCTTTATTGGCGTTGTTAAAGGGTAGCTTTAATGGTAGTCAAATAGAGGGTAATTGTTGTTCCCTTATCTTAAAAATTGTTGGTCTTCCCAATGCACGTCTTAGTTGTCGAGGTTTATAGGAGGCTTTAATTGTAGTCAAAGAGAAGGTAATTGGTGTTTTCTTACCTTACAATTGTTCGTGTTTCCAATGTGCATCTTAATTGACGAGGTTAATAGATGACTTAAATGGTAGTCAAAGAGTGGGTAATTGTTTCCATCTTAAACCATGTCAATGGACTTCAAATAATGCAAAATGAAAATGAAAATGAAAATCTTTTTTAGAAAATAAAATAATTTTTATTATATTAAAAGAAATATGGGACAAAGATGATGGCTGTAAAATGATTTTTGGAACAAGAAAATACAACATGCAACACAAAACATGACATATCTATCAAATACACATTATGCTCCAATGAGTGCAGCACAACAGTGGTGGCACAACAACTGGAGATGGTTGGAAATGGATCCACATGACTTGGTTCATTGAGGAAAAGTACCATCATGATCATTTAGACTTGTTGAAACATAGAGTGGATAAAAAGAGAAAGGAGGTGATGTTGGGAAGTTTTTGGGGTGGTCACAAGAGATGAATGAGATATCATTGGCGGTAGTGAAGTGTTGAAAACAATGATCTAGGTTCGGGCCTAAGCTGATAGAGGTTTGATAAAGCTTTGCGCATATGTGTTTGTAAGGAGGTGTACAAACACATATAACATTCTTTTTTTTAGAATTTTTAGGCATGAATAGAAATGTGGATTTAGGAGAGTTATAGGTTATTATTTACATCTAATAAAATATCCCTCCAGTAGGTAGAAGCAATGCAAATTCAAAAGGAAATCAAAGCATAGTTAAAAGTGAAAAGAGGGAGAAAAAGCTCATCATTTTTGGCTCAATGAGTGCAGCAAAAATCAGCACAACGATGAAGACGACTACTCCCCTCACCTAGATGAATCATTGAATTAAAGATGGATGTCTCATAGAACCCAAAAAGTATACAATCTATTTTTTTCTAAATGGTCAATGAGACTACAATTTAAACACCCCACACTAGGCTAAGAAGAAGAAAATTAGAGGAAGTCAGAAGGAAACAACTGTATCACATGCACATGAACAATATAAAACCATACAATACATGTTTACCATTCAACATATAATTACAAAATGAATTGTTACAACATTTGATATTACAAATGGAATAGTAAACTTTTACATATGCATATACTACCACTAAACAATAGGATCTTAAGTCTACATGTCCACCTATACATCATCTCACCACACAACTCTCAACTATCTTACTCTTCAAGATCATATGTCCATGACCTAAAGAAAAGATTACATGTGGTACACATTAGCACAATATTCAAGAATAATGTACTAAGTACGCATATGTGTCTTTTTATATACCTCTTATTACTAAGCTTGGAAAAAATATAAAACTAGAACTTGGCAGTAATAAACAAATATAAGAAAAAACATATACTTGCATGAAGAAATTTGTTACCAAAAGAGAATACATAATTTAGTCACATTTTCCATTATATGCTCGTGCATCTACCTACCAATGGGATAGATGCATTAAGGCCTTATTATCTGCTTACCAAAGAGATAGATCATTGCACATGTGATCTGCTTACCAAAGAGATAGATCACTCACTACCACTATGCTTACCAAAGAGATATAGTGCTTTCATATAATAGAACAGATATATTATGTTTCATGTGTTCATAACTTTATGTATGGAAAATTAAGCAAAATAACATTCAAGGACAATAATTTCATCCAATATCATATGACAAGTATTTTGTACACATATAATAAAAGCATATTGTATATTAAGCCAAGTAAGAGGTAATGGCGTACCTTGATCACATATATTCTAATCATCATATATCACATGTCAACTATATCCTTGGTCAAGCCCTAATTAAGACAAGATCAAGTACTAACATTAGATTTTGTATTACTTTGTATTTCATCTAAACCCTAATTATGTCCATTCTAGGGTTTGACTTAGATCGTTAAGATATGTTCATCATGAATTGTCTTATCTTCTTGTAATTAGGTTACCAGTCTTAGATTCTAGATTAAGATACATAATCTGATTGTCAGGTTGCATATACTTATGTGCACAAATTAACCCTAGGTTACATGTATTACTCCAATTATGGTTTCAAAACCATGTATACGATTCATCACTATATAGTCATGAATTATGTGCACAATATTGATATGTTAGTTTCACATGGTGTTTCATATACTGTTATGAATATATTCTGGAGTTTCTAAGATTTATTGAGCATAGTTGTAATTATTGCATATTAATTAGGGTTATTAACCCTAATTAGTCATATGGAGCAAATTACAAGATTTGTGTGCATCAAAATCATAATCACTGACCTTAAATGGATTATAAACATGCATTTGAATTTACTGACAGATTATCATAATTTTAGGCCATCATTTGATATTTATAATACATGATATGAGTATTTCACAACTTACATGATATTCCTGATATTAGTGCATCAAAAGCCAGATATCATGGTTCCATATTGTTCTATAGATTTTTCAGAGAATTTTTGTACTTTGTTTGTATTTTTTGGATAAACGAGCTAATTTCTTTGAATTATATAAGGTGTGAGATATATTTGGGGTATTTACCTTTTTGGCCAGTAGCGTGTCACCACGTGGCTCCAGGGCTTGCAACTCATGCCTCCTGGGCTCAGGTTGAGCTGGTAGTTCTCTTGGTCTGGGCCATGTTCAAGGTTCTAGACCCGGTTCAACCCCTCTCCTTTCTCACACGATCTATCATTTCACAGATGATGAGTCCGTAGACTTTGTTCTCTAGCGGACTGGATGCCACCGTGAGAGGCTATTCTGGTGAGGCATGGCAGCCACTTCCTGGCTCCTTATGCACAATTGATGGTGCCAAAACCTTTACGAATTCATACCCTAAGGTTTCAACCTCTTTGAAACCTGTGGTGCCCTCAAGATCTCTAGGTCGAGGTGAGAACGCTGCCGCCATCACTATTGTGGCAGAGTAGAAGGGGAAAAAAGACCCCTTTTGCTTCTTCTCAACTATGAATCTCCCAAGGGTTTCAGACATCCTCCAAGGACTCAAATACATCATCCATTTGTGGTGGGAGCTACTAAGTATCACCCCTTACGGTGGTCTTCTTCTCTAGTGATGAAGGACCTAGTCAACCAACACCAACCCCACGATGCAACTAGAAGCTATCGATATTCAACTCCTTTGATATCGATCTTTCTTCAGACTTTCTTACATTTGATTGAAACCCCCTCTATCTCCATTCCCTACCTTTGACTGCCACCTCCTTTCCGCAATGGACATTGTTAGGAAAGGGTGAGTCTATTCTCTCTACTCTCATTCCTATACTTGCCAAATGAAGGTTCGTTAGGAAGATGATGGCGAGATGAAACCAACTATGTGGTCCAAGTCACACTTTACCCCACTTTTTGGTCACTCGATAATGTGGATGGTCATCACCATCACCGGGATGCAACTGTCAAGAGGAAGACATGTCATGAGCCATTTGATTTAATAGATCCAAGGGCATAAAAAGGCCCACACAGTGGCTCACTCAACTCACCCACTATGTGACAACCGCATAGCAAAATTTAGCTAAATATCATGTAACTTGGTCAATAATAATCAACAATACACATCATTTCATAGTATTCAAACCTAAATAACTTCCTCTAGGATACTCCAAACATCCTCAAATTTTGACCTTCTACTCAAAATTCATGTCAAAAATCAACTATTTGAGTTGTCAATTAAATATCCCAAAGAGACATATATTAAGGGGTATAAACTTAGGGATTTTATTCATAATATCAACATCCGTCACCTTACAAACTTGACCAAAGCACTTATAATTATCTAAATAATTCAACATTCATGAATTCACTTATGTCATTGGACATTTTAGGATTCCAAAAGTTTACTCTATCACATCCTACACACCTTAAGAGAAATTTCATCCTCAAAATAAAGCTAAAAATCCAGTCCATCACATCATATACATCTTGAAAGAAATTTCGTCCTCAAAATTAAGTCATTCTCTCACTTCAAGGAAAAACCAAAAGGTCTTCATCCATATGTAGGACACCACTCTATGTACAACATATCCATACACAAAGCCCTCATAATCATAACCAAACCACTATTATAAGGTTTTAAAACATCTAAGGTGAACCACCCCTTCATAAAGATGTTTACCATGCTTAGGTTTTGTCATGCCATATTTCACGTTTTAGAATTTACATCCTCATTTTACCCAAGCATTGAGGGTTACATGAATTTTCATTGGTGATTTTTTCTTCCACATTCATGATACTCATTAAGAACTATGATTGACGCATTATCTATCATATGTCATTTCATATCACTTTCATATTATATTCACCATCTTCACTAAGCACTAACATTAACACCACATTCAATTCTATCATTTTTATTATCTCATTTCACTTTCTTGTCATAGGTTGTCAACTTGTTTGTGATTTCACCACTGATTCACCAACCTTATAATGTCATTATTATTCATGTATATGGTTAATCATCTATACATGCATAATTATAAAACCTCTCTAGGTTTTTGATCATGTCATATCTAAATATCACCTCTCATATTAGATAAAGAATCACATATATTGTATCATGGTTGTGCTAAACAAACTTATGTTAGTGGCTAATCAAACATATATCAAAGTTTTATCTAGCCTAAATGAGGTCCGAACCCTTATCATGAGGGTAGTGTCATGCTTAGTCTCTCTGAGCTCACTCAACTCTATGAGTATCTCATAAACACAAACTTTATCCCCCCTCTTTACTTTAGGGTAATTAAGTCTACCTCATTGGCACTAACAAATAGCTTTACTAGCTCTAGTCGTGGAATTACAAATCAAAACATGATAAAACATTCTCTTCATAGGTTCTCTACCCATGATATATTCCTACTACGCTCTCTCTCTCTCATATAAAACCACTAGATTCCTACAAGGAGCAACCAACCCGAGCATGAGGCTTCACACAAACTTGCATAGTTGCCTCCTCTAGGGTCTTGGGACTCTCTCCCTCACCCAGATGGTAGGTTCTCATATTCATATTCACATAAGCATATATAACCAGCCTCTCTCTAACTCTAGGGTTTGGTCCTCCCAAGGACATCTAGGGTTCAACAAAGATATAGGAGTCATGCATAAAACAACTCAACTCAATCACTCAGGAGTAGTCTAGTTTAGGACATATCATAACACATATAACTCATATTTCTCATATCTTAGAGGTTAGGTCTCTGGCCTTCTCCGTCTAGGTCTCACTTTCTCTGGAGTCAACCCTGTAACTGGTCCCAACACTAGAGGTCCTCCTATGTAAAAGAGATTGAGGCTCATGCTGACTCACAACCTTGTCTTAACTTAGCTTAGCTTATCTCATAAAAGCCTAGTTACTTGCATCATCAAAACTTATCTTGCATCCTCAAAACTGAACTTAAGTCCTCAAGACAAACACATATCATCATAAACCAACTTATCTCATTATACAAAACATATATGATATCATCAAAACTTATTTCATCTATTCCATGTATCACATATTCCAACAAGGCTCTAGACATCTAATCTAGAACTATACTCTCTTCCAGACTGATGTCATTCACTTTAACTTAGGTTGCATGACCACCTCCTACTCGTACATGTGTGAGGACACATTTTTATAATACTTACATATATAATAAAAATATTATATAGTTTTTCTATGATAAAACATGCATCATAGAAAAATATCGAGGTTCCATCTGATGGGAATCTAAAACCAAATCAAAAAACTAAGTGTCCCACACATAGTAGAGAGTCTAATGTCATGTCACCTAATCAAAGGGGTGAGAACAATGTGTAGGCTAGTGTATCTACCCAAAACATAGATGCATCATATGTCTAGGGTTTCTCTTTCCTTGATGCACATTATTTCCAAACAATGTAACGTCCCATACCGCCACATTATAAGGAAAAAATGACATCTTAGGACTTTCTATACAACAAGCACTAGTCTAGACCTGGTTCTCAGACATCTAGGTTCTAACCTAGAGGCTAAGTCAGATCTAGTCTCTAAAAGACAACTAATATAACCCTAAAGATGTTCAAGTTCAAAGTTTTCTTTAGTTTTGAGTTGCATAATGGGCAAATGTCAGGCTTTGCTATTGTTCATGCTCTGATACCACCTGTGCCGAGGTGCATGTCACCATTAAAAAATAAAATTTGTTATGGAAATGAGTTTTATAATACCCACTTTATGCTTCATTACTTAAAAATCATATCTTAGTATCTAAACAATATAGTCTGATGATACTAAGCAACATATTTATAAACCAATTCTATCATCATGAGGAGGAGACTGATTAAGTTATTTATCCAAGGATAAAATTATTCTAAGAAATGAAATACATGACACTAATCAGAAGGTAATACTGATGGATGATTGTAATATTTTAAATGAGTTCTAATAAATGGACACAATAAGGTTTCAAGTGCAAATAGGTTTTAGATGAATAATCAACAAAGATTGGACAAGATTTTTACCTTTATGACCCAAATTTCCATATGGTACACACATAAAACGATCATACATAGATATGTAGATAGAGTGATAGAGTGAGTGAGTGAGAGATAGGTACATAAATCGACAAAAAGAGTGAGTGCGAGAGAGAGCCTTAATACAAAATCTCCACTCTTCCTCTACACATTATTTCCTTGGACTTCCTTCCCTAGGGCTCTCCTTTTTCAAATAAAATTTATATTCCTATAAATTTGATCTAGTATGGAGTTATTACTTATCTTTTATAACTTTTAATTATTGATATTGATTGATTGCATTTACATTTTAATAAAGTTTTCTATATTGATCATATTTTTCTTTAAATTATCTTACTAAAGAATTATTTCCTATTTGAAAAAATTCTTAAGTTTATAATACTACATCACATTTCATTATTTTGATAAACAATTTATGACATTTAATGAGTGTACACAACTCACCTATTTATTATTAAATATAACACATATCTATGCACACTTCACTTAACCATCATCTATTAATATGTTAGCCCTCATACAGAGCTTGTACCTACTTTGAAAATATACACATACAAAGTGATCTATAACAAGAGTTTCTACACATTTTTCTACTAAACAAAGAATGCATATCTTCTATTAGTTTCCCATAAGATTACAATATCATGTGAAACTGAACATATCATATATACAAGGGTAATGAGGAAAGGTTAACTGTGGACAAATTTTGAGTCTCTCAAGCTAGGAGCCCAAATCATATCACCCTCCCTACTGTAAAGAATGAAGATTCTCCAATTTCTTCCAGTTCATATACTGTAAAGAAGAAAGATAACACAACTTTTGACACTATCTTTTAACTTAGCAAGTCATTAAGATCTGTAGGATAGAAGTTAAACTCTTTATAAAGCATTCAAAAGAGTAGTATAGAAATTATAGTAAAAAGGAAGATGCATTTTAGTTTCTTACTCATCAACACAAGGGACTTATTGAGACAATAGAGAAACCATTTGTTTGTAGAGCATCTATGGTGGAAACATGTAGAGAAAAAACACTTCTAGAGAAACATAGAAGGTTTCCTAGGAATCTGGGGAAACTAGATCAATTCTCCCTATACAACAATAGTTTTTAGACCTACAAGTATTCAATTGTGCCTGAAAAAATAACATCCCTACCTCCCAAGAAATACTAACATTTTCATTAGGCATATTTTTGAAGAATATGATGTCATCTTTAGCACCACTCAAATAAGGGAAACTCCAACATCCACCCTAAACACAATGACCGAGTTTACAATCTCCCTTTTGCACTATGGAAAACAGTCGACTATTAAGGTACTAAATAAGTTACATATTATTGGGACATTAGGGGTCAATCAATAGTAAAACTTTTCTTCTAAAACTAATATTGAACTTCAAGTGAGGTAAAGTGAGGTTTGGATGTTTGACAAGCTTCCTCCACATCTATATTTTTTTTCAAAGACTCCATAGACCTAATAGATTCATTCATAATGTATTTTTCATGCATCAATTGGCCCACACATGTTTTTTTATTAAAAATTTTCCATATTCTAAAATCCTATATAAGGAGAAAGTATCTTTACAAGAATTCCTTCATAGAAGCACATGTAACAAATTGGGCTACCAAGCCTTCCTGGATGGCAAAACTGATAGATCTAGATATAAAATTAGTAAATGTAGAAGAAGACAACATAAGATTCCTATCTGTTATATGTTGAATGTTCCAAAGTAGAGAAATGGCATCGTCAAAAAGAACCCCAAAGATATGTAATAGTTGACCATTCAAAGATGTTCACTATTACAAAAACTGCCTCCCACTTTAAACCAACATATTAGAGACCAAGATACAGTTTGAGATTTCTTATTCCCATCATTTTCTCCCCATATAAGGCTTCTAAGAATCTTTTTCTATCCATCTATAACAACATTAAAAAGAGGGAAGGTAGAGGACTATACAACATGGTAACATGATATAGTTGATATGACTAAGTCAACCCTACTTTCCATGGAAAACAACTTACTTTTCCAAGTATCTATATTATATTGAACTTGTTCCACAACAAGAGTACACATGAGTTTAGTTAATCTTTCAGTGAACAAGGGTAACTCAAGTATCTTATAGAAAATCTAGCAATGGGAATATTCAAAATATTTGATATATCTAGATCATTAATGTTGCTACTAAGGAACTATTGAAATTCTAAGTTATTAAGATTCAAACCAAAAGTCACCTCCATAATATTCATGATGTTGCAAATTTTCATTCCTTTAAGAAGAGAAGAAGGTCATCTACTAATATAGTATGATGCACAAAGAGCTACTTTGAAGCATATAGAGGGAAGAGTTTATTGGAATCAACAATATGGTCAATGATGGAGGTAGGTGCCTACATTATAATCACAAACTAATATTTTGCCAATATATATTCTTGCCTCACACCATTTGAAACAAAGATAAGGTTGTACAAGGACACTCATTAATAATAATTTGAAAGGATGTTGAGTTAAATCACATGTCAATCTAGTTTGATCGACACTTAGGGAAACCAAGTTTTTCCATAACAAGGAGTATGTAATCTCTATTCATCAAGTCTCATGCCTTCAAAAATTGATTGCACATTTTGAAAGAACCAATATTAGTAAGAACTGCTAGCAAAACTTTATCTCCTATTTTTCTTTCTTGAATAGAGGAAGCTTGTTCATATTAGTAAGCTCAAGTAACAATAACATCATCGTATTTAGCAAGAAATTTAGTAATAACCTTGTAGATGATATTGCAAAGATATGTTGGCTTGATGTCTTTAATAGAGGTAGATTCTTTTCTTTAAGGGATACGAGATGAAGGCTCTATTACATTGTTTCCAAAGCTGATAAGTGTCAATGAAATTAAGGACAACCTTAGTCGCATCATAACCAATCATATTCAAATATTTTTTAAAGAAGAAGATATTATAACCATCATGGAGCCTTAATAGTTATAAACAATTAAAAGTTTCTTCAACTTTTTCTTTAGTAACCAACATCTCAAGTTGTTGGCTTATGCACTAGACATCTAAGGAAGAACCAATATTCATTACATTTCAACTTAAAATTGGAATTAGCATTGATATTACTTCATAATAGGACACAATGTGCTTGGATATATGTTTAAAATCCAATGTGAAATTATCATTTATGTCAAAATTATAAATTATGTAACTCATCCTTTTTATTTCAAGAGGATGTGAAAGATGTGAGAATTCCTATCTTTAGATTTGAGCCATTGAACTGTAGCTTTTTTTCCAGATATAAATCTCCACATCATTTACAGGATTGATATATTTCAAACTTGTATCACATAACTTAGATAGTAGATAGAGATGTCTAATATTCTAAGCAACCTTGATTTGGATATCATTAGATTTTTGCTCAATTTATTTGTCTTTATAACAAAAAATGACAAATAAATATTTATCCCATTTAAGCAAACCACTTCTCATAAAGTTGAGTTTCTAATAAAATCCATACATAGGAGGTCCTGAGCATTCAAAGTTCCAAGAATCCTCAACCACCTTCATGAACCCTAGTTGAGAAATACAAGAGTTGATGAATTTGAAAGGGGATCTAACTTTCATATTATTCACTAGAAGAATGTTAAGAACCATGCGACCAGTTATTAAAGTAGAGATCACTTCAACCCATGTATTAGCAAAATTATTGAGATCTATCTTGGAGAAGGTGATAACACAATTTTTACTTCAATTATCCCAAGTAAGGTAGGGACCTTCAGTAGGAACTTCAAGAAGGACACTATTATTGAATGATTTATTAATTTTTTTTGTAGTTACATTTGGAGGAGGTTTCTTGCCAAGTTTTTATACTTATTTTATGATCTTAAACATGGAGCATATAAACAATTTAACATTAAACATCCATCTTAGGCTTTTTTTTAGCAGGTAAAATATTACTATAACAAAAAAGAGAGTATAGGGGTGACCCCGTATACTATACAAGTGGGTGCATATCAGCAAAGCCCCACTATCTCAAAACAAAGATATCAATCCCAAACCCAATCGCAGGCTTAGCTTTAACGACCAATCTCAGATTATATACAAAAAAAACCAAACAAGCACATGTTATCTCTCTCACCCATGCCATGAACTCTACGATTTCTTTCCTCCCAAATAAAAAATCACAATGCAGCAAGACTCAGACCAACAAAATGTTTTAGATTTGTACTTTTCTCCATAATCCAGGAGATAATCCTATCCAACGTTGTGGGGGGGATCCACCCCACCCCATCTTCAAGCTCCATATACAACATAGGTAATTCGTGTACTGGCATCTGAAGAATAGGTGACCATGAATTTCATCTTTCTCTTTGCATAAGCTGCATATGGTTGTCGAGTTCAGATCCCAGGACCTGATTCTATCATAGGTGGGCAGCTTGTTAAGGATACAATGATATAGACAACAGCTCCATTTTGGGTTATGGTATTTGTTCAACATCACCTCATACTAGGGTACTTGCGGTGTATGGAACGACAAAGCTTTCCATGCCTTTCTCCCAGCATCCCTCAGAGTCCATATTCCCATCACTTGGACGTATTCCATAGCCATGGTTCTCCAGCCTATAGTCATTGCCCTCCACACCCTGGACGTGTTCACCCCTGTGTTCACCTCAAGGTTGTCACAATATCCCTATTTCATCCATCACACCCAGATAAAGGTATTGTTCGTCATGAATTGATCAATTCTCCTATAAGTAGCCAACTCTGTAATAGTCGACATATCAGATATATTAAGTCCTCCTTCTTTGTAGCTTTTCGTCAAATATTTCCATGCAACAACATTGTGCTTTCCTCCCCAAATAAAACAAGAAGCTATGGATCTCATCTTATCAAGAATGAAGGCCAGGATTTTAGCTTGATTGCACCAGAACCTGATCTTAGGGGTAAGGACAGATCTGACAAGCACAGGATGCCCCACAATTGAAAGATGGATGCCCATCCATTTAGCAACATTTTCACAAAGATCATCGACACACATGGCAAAATCCCTACCTTTGGCTCTACTCCCACTAATGGGAATGCCCAAGTATTTTGTAGGGAAGGCACCAATTGGTAGTCTAGCAGCCTCTTTAAGTCTCCCTCTTCTTGAATCACACGATCTTAGAAAGATCTTTGACTTCAGATCACTGATGAAGAGGCCAGTAGGCTTCCCATATGATTCTAGAACCACTCTCAAGTGTTTCAAAGACTTAACCATTCCATATAGAAAGAACATTACATCATAAAAAAAAATAAGGTGTGGTAACACTTTCACACCACCCTTTGTAAAAGTTCTCATCTTCTTCTCAGCTACTGCTTCATCAACTAGCTCAGACAACACCTCCATCAGCAGGGTAAACAGAAGGGGAGACAAGGGACCACCTTGCCTTAGTCCATTAGAGGCTTTGAACAGCCCATATGAAACTCCATTTACTAGGACCAAGAAGGAAGTGGAAGAAACACATTCCCTGATCAAATTCACCCATCTGACAGAGAAGCTATTGTCCAGCATGATGCGTTTAAGAGCATCCCATCTCACCCGATCATATGCCTTAGCAATGTCCAGTTTAACCCAAGCTTTCTGAGACCCATATCTATTGCCAAATCCCAAAATGAATTCAGATGCTAGAAGCGTGTTGTCAGATATGCTTCTTCCTTTCACGAAAGCTGATTGGGAAGAGGATATGATTTCAGGAAGGGATTTCTTGAGTTTACTACTAAGCAATTTTGCAATCACTTTGAACACCACATTGTAGTAGGCAATAGGCCTCAGATCTGCAATAGAGTTGACCACACTCTTCTTTGGAATAAGCCTAATGAAGGTATGATTTAAGCTCCTAACCATATTCCCTCCCACCATGAACCATCTCACGGCTTTGCACATGTCTTCTTTCACAACATCCTACATCTTTTTAAAGAAGAAGGCATTGAAACTGTCAGGACCCAACACCTTCGAGGAGCCAATAGAAAACAGATCAACTTTGACTTTAGCTTCATCTTAGACTTGTTTTCCTCACCATATGGATATAGGTGAAAAACATACATTAGATATTAGTGGAAATATAACAACTTATGGTTTGATGATACTTTTGTTAAAATGTCCTATATACAATGTCCACGTTGAAATAATATTCTTGTGAATATATAGTAATATCATGTTTGATTATTGTTAGAATTATTTTTATTTAGTTTATTATACTATATATGCCTTATTGTCTTGGTCCATTAGGGTTAAATTCCACTTCCTTATATTTTCCTCATTTTATATATATAGGAGAGGAGTCTGTTGTCTATCAATAAGAAAATATCCCATTAGCCTACCATCTTATTTTCAACATGGTATCAAAGCGTAGAGCTTGAACTTAGAGAGAAAAGGAGGGAATCTTTGTCTATGGGAGACCATTGTATCCTCTTAGCTTTGCTGCACATCAGGCATCATTCCAACCTCTATGGTTGCCTCCTCTCTTCTTCTTTTATATATATACAACTTCTTAAAATCTATGTTGGAACTATCTATCTCAGCCATCACCACCATTATATGCCTCTCCTGAATCACATCTTCTTGTCCCATCCCAAGATATTTCACCACTTGCATGTTGTTTTGGAGAGTCACCCTCCTTCTATTCCTACTTGCAGTCATCCTTCCATGTTAACCATTTAACATTAACCATCTATGTTAGGTTGGTTTTCCTGATCATATAGTTATAGGTTAAAAAAATCTACTAGATATTAGTGGAAATTTTAAACTTATGGTTCCATGATACTTTTGTCAAAATGGGTTATATACAATGTCCACACTTTCAATTATAAACGACATATATGCTTGTGAATACACATGAATATCATGGATCATTCTTATCATTTAGTTTATTATGTTAAATGATATTAATTATCTTATCTCATTAAGGTTAAATTCTACTTCCTTGTACTTGCCTTATTTCTTAAATATAGGAGAGTATTATGCCATCTATCAATAAGAAAATATCCCATTAACCTCCCATTTTATTTTCCCCATGATATCATCACATTTTTCCTAAATCTATAAAGAAAACGAGAGTCTCCTTCTGCGGGTGACCACCATTTCTTCTTGGTTTGACTACATGTTAGGGATTATCTGACCCTCCATGGTTTTCTCATCTCTTCTTCTTTCATATAAGTTTGATCTTTTTAGATATGCATCGGTTGCTATCCATTCTGCGCATCACCGTCATTATATGCCTCCCTCAAGTTACATCTAGTTGTCCCATTCCCAAGATTCGTCACCACCAACATGTTGTTCTGGAGAGTCCCTTTCTATTCATGGTTTCCACCATCCTCTCATGTCTATGGTTGCTGCTCATCCATGGCTTTGGTCCAAAGCCCTTCAACAACTGATCAATGACATACCTCATTGATTTCCACTCGAGTACTTACTACAAGGCTTGCTTTTCATCTTTGACATGCAGATGGACTTACTTGAATGATTTCAAGTGCATGAAAGGATTTAGGTAAGGGATACTAAAGTTAATTGTGGATCAACTACATTTGTAAATTCCATGAGGCGACTAGGAGGTTCCTCAAAAGAAAGTCAGGGCTCGTGAACCTAATAATCTGGACCGACGTGAGAATGTTTAAACCGCCTTCACAGTTTCAACAACCCCTGAAGCTATTCTTGCCATTCTGAAAAACACATACCAATTTGATATTGTTGAAAATTTTGTTTGATTTGTCATCAATTTTTAGGATTGCTCCCCCTATACACTATGCTTAATGTCAATCAGATATATTTTGTGACCTAACCCATAATGATGGGGTTCCGCCCCCGCACTCCCATATTTTTTGTCCTAACGCTAAGAAAAATCTCCTTTTTGGGTCGCACA
This sequence comes from Alisma plantago-aquatica, assembly GCA_963693085.1. Taxonomy (NCBI): domain Eukaryota; kingdom Viridiplantae; phylum Streptophyta; class Magnoliopsida; order Alismatales; family Alismataceae; genus Alisma; species Alisma plantago-aquatica. The sequence continues at coordinate 669,185,001 of OY856414.1, forward strand.
AAGATCTATTTATTTTTCAATCCAGATCTATCCATTCACATTATTGGTTATATCTACGACATATTATAAAAAAACCCACGCTAGATTATAAATCACCAAAGAAAGGGGTACTATTATGATTTTTTTCCTTACTCTTGAACGACAATTTCCTCGCCCTACTACCACTCATGTGTACATTAATGTCTATGTGTAGAGGGCTATTGTTACTTTTCTACACCAACTATTCAATCATTTTAAAATTGGTGTGCAGAGGGGGACAAAGGAGATAGAGAGAGTATGATGAGAAAGATTGTATTAAAGGGAGTATGAGATAGATTATATACATCCGTCTAGACTATTCAGACTCCATGGAGCTTCTTGTTCTTCAACACACCCATCATTTTCATCTTTGTGAGGCTTCATTCCCACTAAGCATTGTGCTTCCAGTGCATCATTGGTGTATCTATTTCCCAACAACACTATGTTTCTTCACACTTCTAGTACATCATTGGTGTATCTTTTTCCCAACGACATTGTGCTTCTTTGTGTTAAATACATGATATGAATGTCGTTGTCTATTTGTGCCTCACTAATTCCATATGGATACCTACTTTATAATAGTTGAAGTATCTCAGTTAGAACATTGACATACGTTGGGACAGAGCTTGATGTGTTTATTCCAGCCTCTTTTTCCCTTTAGTGCTAGTTGGTGATGTTTTGTTGCATCTCATAAGATGGATGGTTGCTTTTTAGAAGTTCATCAATATCAAGCCTGAAATACTACACATGCAAGGTTGTTGATTCTTCTTGATTTTATCTTCACCAATCTATTTTATTTATGATTTCTTGAAGTTGCATCTACGATTCTCCAGTGCCAAATTTACTTGGGATTTCCTTTATGGTGTCTTTTATTCCGATCAATCTCCTACGAGTCACACTCCATATGAATTTAGTTTGACAAGTCAACTCATGATTTCTTGATGGTGTATTTTGTTCTTATCAATCCTCTAAGAGTCACACTCCACATGGACAATTATGATCACCTCATCATACCTATATTTAAAGATACCTCTATTGCTACATCATTAGATGTGTTGTTTGTGCTTACTCAATCACATATTCCTTTCTAGTGAAGAAAGTGTAATCATGATGTTTAATCGTCTTCTCCATATGGATGGTGATGTTATTGATTTTGTATACAGTTTAGAAGATCTTATCCAAAACTTAAGTATATCTATCATGTAGGACAGTACTTCAAATGTGGCATCATCAAGTCTTTTTATTTGCTAGAGAGTCAAGTTTAAGGGAGGGGGTGAAAATCTTGCATGGGGGTTATTTATTTATTTATTTTTATCACAAAGTGTCTATCAAGTCCAAAGAGTACATGTATTTCATGCATACTCTAGCTTGAGGAGGATTGTTAGAATTATTTTTTTCATTTATGATGTTATATAGGCCTAGGAAATTACAAGGAAGCATAATTTATCCCTAATTGTCTTGGACAATTTGGGATAAGTTTCACTTCCTTGTAATTGTCTCATTTCCTATATATATGAGAGGAGTTTCCCATATGTCAATAAGAAAATATCCCATTATCCTTCCATCTTATTTTCCACAATTATGAAATTTACTATTCAAATAATAGTTTATAATTGCTAACAACCATGACCACTATTTTATACATGTTCCTTTTATTTTTATTCATTTATTTAGTAAGTAGAATGAAAACCTGGAAGTTCAAATATTCAACACAATTTTATGAAAAAGGATGGAGTAATAGATAAGTTCTTATGTGAGAAAAATATTTACTCATCTTTCTTGAAGTGTGCCATTTGGGTTTTAGTTGAATCAATGGTAGAGTTTAAACTTTAGAGTGGATCACATACAAGTGCACAAAGTTTTTTATAACCATAAATCTGACACACACACACACACACACACACACACACACACACATATATATATATATATATATATATATATATATATATAGAGAGAGAGAGAGAGAGAGAGAGGAATATATCCAGAGATATTTAAGCAATTTTTTACACAAAAAATCATATAGATGTTTCCCATGTCACATAATTTTCATTCACCATGTAATAACCTCTATGAAAAATGTTTGAATTGTCTTACACCTAGGTTTTTCAAAGCTGCTTACAAATTGATAAACCTCTCTTAATTTGATATGGAAAAATGTGGAAATGGATTAAAGCTTTTCAATCTAGGTATGTTCCAATTTTGAATTTTGATACATTTAAACTGAGTTGGTTCATGGCTTCAAAATTTTGTCAATTAGGTTCAAACAAGGGTCTATAACTTGAGCTATTAATAGTTTAACACACTAATTTTTTGCTTTTAACATTTTATATTTTCCTCATCCCAATTTGATAATTAAAATATATTAAAAAATTGTGTTTATACCTTGTGTATTTCATATTTTAGGTGATTCAGAAATTTATAAAAGATCCGAAGAAGATAGTTTTTGTAATTTGATACTTGATTTTGGTGTTTGGATGTTTTTCATTAGATATACCTATTGTTATGGCTTATTCAAGTGTAGTCAATAAAACATGATAGAAATCATGTATGAACTTCTTATGAACAACCTCCTATTGGCATGTATGCCTAGAGAGCCAATCATATCATGATTGGAATGTGGAATTAGATACCTAACTTGATAATAACAAAGGTAATTCCATCTATTATGTTTGTCTCAGCATGAAATGATGACACAATCATAGTAGATGTCTCAATAATGATGATTACTCGATGACACATGTCTTCAAGTACATGATTTGAACACTAAGATCATACACATGATAAGAGTAGATACATTCTTGTTATGTCCCTATTAAGATATTACTATGGAAGCAAAATAGACAACAATAATACATAAGACTAGACTGTGTGTTGATTGATGTAAGAATCCCATTTGTAATGATATGTGATATCAAGTCAAGCACACATGCATATGTTAGAGAACAATATATCAGACATACCCACCATGAGAGTGATACATGGACACCATGGAATGGTAGTTAGAATCATTTCTCATAGTGATAGTGAAGATTGTGGTTCTTGGACCTGAAGTCTCTACATTCATTACATGTCAGTCATGTACTTTGACATCATCCAACATGATTCTGAATAAGGGTTTCCATAAAGGTGATGATTGGGTGCACTATGACACATGGGGATTGAATGTGAGTGATATAGGTGGGATTCATCCCTCCTATAGGATATTGATATCCAAGGCCTTTTGATAAGAGAGATTGAGAAATGCACGACCGTACTCATGTGACTCAATATATGATTTGTGAGCTCACGTGAATCTCAGACAATATGCTCTAGTTAATGAACATGGATTGAATGTTGAGAGGATGATGATTTTATGCCTTGAGTTCAATATGTATATTAGAGACAAAGTAACTAGACAATCATGGTAAGACTAATCATGGATTATAAGTTGAAGTTATTCTCCAACTTTTTGAATTACTTGGATAGCAATGATGTTTTTATAGACGCCACTCTTTGCTTCTGATGTTGTAATTTGGTTATGAACATTCACTGCTAGAGTAATTCTAGACATATAGGGTCACACACATAGGATACACTTGGATTAAATGAGTATATTCATGAATGATGTTTAATTTGATTACTAGAGGTGTTTAGGTATTCAATTAAACAACTAATATTCAAAATTAACTGACTGCACTCTGAACCAACCGATTCACACTGCCAACCGATCGGTTGGGTAGTGAACTGATCGGTTGGAGCATAAGGTCAATTAGAATCAATGACTGAACTAGGGAGTGAGACGATCCGTTCACATAGTAAAATGACGGATTCACATATCCCAACTGACCAGTTCATTTGATAATCAACCATCCAGTCTAGTTGCCAATTCGATTGGATCAAGGATTGATACTGACGTCGTGTTGTGTATTAATTATGCATTTCTTACCAATTTGATTCAGAATAGGAAACTACACAAACCGACCCATTTTCTTAGCGAACCAACTGGTTCACACACCAACCGATTGGTAGGGTGTGCAAACTAACTGGTTCTCTATGCATAGGTTCTAGAAAATATGTGAATTCAACCTGTTCGACTCATGCACAGATTGGTAACCATGATCCTAGCCTCTCCTATAAATACAGGGGTACTAGAGGCTTCTCTGTACACAATAGTTGCTTTGGCATTTGTTGTCCTGTCTTTTTGTGGTAACCAATAGAGAGCCCAAGAAAGTCCTACATGGTAAAGGTAGGGATAGCAAGGGAGAGACTATTGTGGGAGAGCATATCAACTCTAGTAGGTTGATTTTCGAGAGGGAGAAATCCTTTGTGTTGGCTCTGGCAGTGAAACATGGAGTTACCAGTGGTTCGCGTGGACTACTCTAGAGACAGAGGCCATTGTCTAATTCTAGGAGGACAATGTCAACCATTGTCTATGGTGCTACACCAGGAGGCCGGTGGAGACGATTGTTTGAGTGCTGTTGCTGAAGAAGGAGTGAGATACTTTCTAAAGAAGAAGAAGCACGATGCTAGTGTAAGGGTAATATCATTGGAATTGCTCAAGGGTCTGGTATATCCTTGCAAAACATTCCTTCCTAGATAAGTTGTTGTTGACACAATCTTACTATTTAGGAAAATGGAGCTTCAATTTTTTTATTTTCGCTGCCTTATCTATTGCCCTGATTTTCCTATAGTGGTATCAGAGGCACATCAATTTACGATGTATCTGGGATTTAATTTGATCTGATCATATTTATTTTATTGCATATGATGTGAATATTAAACTTTATTCATGTGTATATATGATTAATTACCACATATTATAAATATATATATATATATATATATATATATATATATGTGTGTGTGTGTGTGTAATTTAGATACGTCGCCCTAAAAGTTAATTTTGGTGGTGCATGTGAACCATGGTTATGGCCAATAACCCTTGATCTATGTGTGCATGGTTGTGGTTTTTTATTCCATTTGTTACTCGGTTTTCATACCAAGCCTCTCTCTCTTTTACAAATATAAATTAATGCTCTTCTTCCTATTTCTCCTTGAATGTAACTCGAGGTTTTCCCTTATACAATGTAATAAGAAATAGGATATATTTAGTTTATGTTTATTTGTGAGAGGATATTCTACATTGGATGAACTGATTGACTGGAGGATCAAGGAGACCAGATGACAGGAAGATGAACAGATCGAATGGTGGATCAATCGATTGTTTGGAGGAGTTGAACAGATAAACCTTAAACCTAAAAACTAGACGACCAGACGACCATTTTAAGAGCCCTACTGAGAACCAGGAGGTGAGCTAACTGGTTTAAGAGTTGAACAGATCAACCTAGATTGGTTCGAGCACATATATTCATCAATAATAGATTGCATATGATGTGGACCTTAGGTGGTAGTGATTCCTTGTGGATCTAATGAATTACAATAGTATGTCCATAAGCATCGCTTGTGTGTTTTATATATTGCATGTTCTCATTGTGGTTATAGCATGTATATGATACATACTATAAGTATGGGGTGATTGGAAATGTATATGTATTTATATATAAAATCCCTCAATATAATATTAAGTCTTTTATGCTTTCTAAAATTTGCACACATGAAAAGCTTGATCGACCAAGCATAGGTTATGCCCAAGCATGGTGTGTCATCCCTCTCGTGGAAGTGTGATGGTAGATATGTATGTTCTACCCAAGCAGGGTGCATATTCTATCACGTTGGCTTTTGGGCCAGGTTTAACTGAATGTACTTAATGGAATTAAGCACCAAAGGCATGTTGGCTAAATGGAAATCATTTAAATCCCTTTGTTTTAATAATGACAAACATTTCATTCTTGTGGATCTAACGTGCTACTTGAGTGTTGCAGGAACTAGGTGGATGACACAACTTTGGAAGTTCTAAATGCTCATAATGTGTTAATTTCATGATTGTAATCAAATGTAAAAACTTGTACAAGTATATAATGTACAAGTACTTAGATATCATGTAAATCAAGCATTTAGATCTTCCCTAGATACACACAACACTTAGATAGGTCATCCCCTACAATAGTATCACAACTGCACACTGATACACACACTTAGTACATAGTTCAAAACATTGAAACAGAGTCATTCTCGGTCGACAAACTCCTCGACCGAGACACTCTCAGTTGAAAAACTCCTCGATCGAGAATTGACCCAAATAGCCGTTAGACCCAACAAACAAGGTGGTTGGAAGTTGGAATCGAATGTTATATACACTTGCTTCAGACCATCCCTTGGTCGACAAAGACTTTGACCGACTGATGTCTCGGTCGACAATTTCTCGACCGAGAAGAACTTTGTCTGCACTTTTCAAAGTTAATAAACTAGTCATTGCTAAAGCAATTAGTGGACAACTAATGGCTAGTTGAGTACTAAGAACCCCCCTAGAAAGTGACTAGAATGTCCTTAAGCACTCATATGCCATTCTTATAAATATGACATGCCTTAGGACACCCAAAATGCACTTGTGCAACACTTGAGCATACGTACTTGAAATTGGCAATCTATTATTGTGAGCAATTGAGAAACTCTAGCATTTGCTAATCCTTTCCATTGCTACAAATTCATGTCCTATAGGGTAGCATCTCCTACCCACTGCACTTCCACTTCCATACACATTGGTTAGGAGATCAAAATGCTTGATATAGGAAATCAAGCCTTGTGCTACAACGGTAATTGTAATTTCCATTTTCCCTTCTTGTTCTTTCTTATTGCTTGTACTCTCCTTGCTACTCCTAGGGTTGGAGGCTGCAGATTGGAGAAGGTTTGATCTTCTCGGTGGAGAAGGAGGACTTTGGACTACTTTAAGAAGGCTGTCTCAATGGGAAGCTACTTCAAGAGGAAGGCTACTTCAAGGGGGAGCTTGAAGTTACTTCGAGAAGGATGCTTCGAGGTTGGTGGGACTACTTCTAGGTGAAGACTGTCCAAAGGGTGGTGAAAGTATTTGTAATTTTAAGTAACGTCCTTGCGAGGTAATAAAATTTAAATACTTTCAAAATCCCAATTGGAAACAATTGGGTAGTGGACTGACTCCTTTAGTTTTTACTAAGGGTGGAACCACTCTAAACACCTTGCCTCCTTCAAGTTTCAATTGTAGTTGCTTGAGTTGAATTATTTTTAAAAATATTTATAAAACCATATTCACCCCCCTCTAGTGGTTTTTCATTTGGTATCAGAGCAAGGCTTCAAGGAACTCTAACAAAGTCTTGAAGAATGGGTGTCAGGGTACTCAACAACCTCAACTTGGAAGGGACACACGTGGCTAGACCTCCACCTTTTGATGGCACTAACTACACCTACTAGAAGAGGAGGATGCAGTTCTACTTCCAGGGAATTAGCTGGGATCTTTTGAGGATGGTGTCAAATCCATATGACTTTCCTCAAACAGAGTATGCAACTTGGGATGCTAATACGGTAAGATCAGCCCAAATGAATGCAAAAGTTGTAAGTATACTCTATTGTTCAATTTCCATTGGTGGATTTAATAGAATATCAAATTGTGAAATAGCATATGAGATATGGCATAGACTATCTGTAACCTATGAAGGAATTGTTCAAGTTAAGAATTCTAAAATCAGAATGCTTAAATAAAAGTTTGAACAGTTTCATATGGATCAAAATGAGTCTATTAGTGAAATGTATGCAAAATTTTCTTCTATTGTGAATGGTTTAAATGCTTTAGGTAAAGTAATCAGAAAAGAAGATCAAGTATCAAAAATCCTTAGGTCTCTTCCTCCCAAGTACAAGCCCAAGGTGACTGCTATTAAAGAAGCAAATGATCTCACCTGACTAAGGATGGAGCAACACATTGGTAACATAGAAGCACATGAGGTAACCTTGGAGGAAGAAGAACGAAAAGAGCGTGAACTTCAACAAGGAAGAAAGAAAGATATGTCTCTAAAAGCTTCAAAGATCATCACTCAATAAAGTGATGAAACAAGTGATGGAGATGAAGGAGAAGAAGCTCTAATTGTTAATGGTAAGAAATATAGAAGATTTAGATCTCACAAAGTTGTTGGTGCTTCTTCTTCCTCTCCTAGGTGTTTTGAATGTGGAAAGAAGGGACATCTCAAGAATGAATGTCCTAAAGAAAAGAAAGGAAAGAAAAGCTCATCTAAGAAGAAGGGAGAAAAAGCATACAAAGCTGCATGGGATGAGTCAAGTGATAGTGAAAATGGAGAAGATAATGTGGAGTGCCTCATGGACAAAGAATATGATAGTGATGATTCTCAAGAGGTAAGCCTTCTTGATTTTCCAAAAGAAGATCTAATTGTTAGTCTACAAGATACTCATGACAAATATGTTGATTGCAAAAAGAAACTAAAGAAGGTTACTAGAACTAATGAGGATCTATATGCTAGATTGAATAATCTTTCTTTTGAAAAGGACAATATTGCTTATGAAAATTTGACCTTGAAATCATCTTTAAATGATTACAATATGAAGTTTCTTACTTTAGAAACAAATCATGACCTTCTTTCTCAAGAAAAGGTTGATTTGCTTGCAAAACTGAATAATTTTCAGACTCAACCTATCATATGTAATCATCTAGATTATGATGCTATTGTTAAGGAAAGAGATGCTTTATCATCTAATCTAGATCAAGCAAAGATAGATATCCAAAAGAAAATTGATGAGATTGCTAAGTTACAAAAAGAAGTTAGTAGCTTGAGAAATAATGGTATTCTTGATAAGATCCTAAAGAACTCTTCTGGTTATAGTGGAAGAAGAGGTTTAGGATATGCTCCAAAAGAACACTCTTATCAACTAAAACCTAGGAGAACTCAAGCACCCAAGATCAAGATCATGTTTGTACCCAAGAACCCAACTCAAAATCCTAGAAAGAGAAATGAAATTGATTCTATTTATTGTCATTATTGCTTGCATCTTAGACATTACTCTCTTTCATGCCCTTATAAGAAGAAGGATTCTTAATTACTTTGGGTCCCCAAACCTCAAACTTAGAAGATTTGAATGTAATTTAGTTGAGATATGATCTAACACTTCATTTGAACATCTAAATGTCTTATCTCAACTAAGTAGATAGCTTAATGTATTGATTTAAATTCAAAACTGATACAAACAATTCACTAAAACAAATTGAAACATTCTTGGTCGACAAACAATTCGACCGAGACATCCTCAGTCGAGAAAATATTTGACCGAGGGAATGCCTGTGACAAATCTGAAATCTACAGCAGAATTTATAGTGAAAGCAACAACTATTTCGGGCGAAGAATGTTTGACCAGAGTAAAAATTGGTCGAGAAATTGTCGACCAAGTGAATTTCTATTTTAGTTCAGTTTCAACCTGTAAAACAGCAACTTTCTCGATCGACAAATTGTTCATCCGAGACATCTATCAGTCGAAATATTTGTCAACCGAATGAAGTTTTGTTCAGTGGATATGATGTTTTATTCAACATAAATTTCTGCAAGTTACTAATAGAAAATACTACAAATGTTGTTTATGAAGGAAAGAGTTGGAAATCTATGTATCCTTAGACCTAACTCTATGAAATCTGTAGTTGGAAAATGATTACTTGCAAAATAAAATTCTTTACAACTATGGCATAGAAAATTAGGTCATGCTAGTTCATATGTTAACAAAAAGCTAGTTAAATATGATCTTATTTGTGGTTTTCCTAAGTTATCTTTTGATCAATATGAAAATTGTGAAACCATGTACTTTGGGTAAACAAACTAAAACTTATTTTAAACCCAAAAACATGCTTAGCACCATTAGATCACTAGAACTTATTCATATGGATTTGTTCAGACCTATGAGAACACAATCTATTGGTGGGAAAAGATATTGCTTTGTTATTATTGATGACTACAACAGATATACATGGGTACATTTTCTTGGAAATAAAGATGATACTATTCAAGTTTTCATACAATTTTGTTCAAAGATTGAAAATCAATTACAAAACAAAATATGCACAATTAGGAGTGATCATGGTGGAGAATTTGAGAATCATCTATTTGAAGAATTCTACACATCTCAAGGCTACACTCACAATTTTTCTGCTCCATGCACTCCACAACAAAATGGCATAGTTGAAAGGAAAAATTAGTCATTACAAGAAATGGCTAGGACTATGATGCTTGAACATAATACACCTAAAACATTTTGGGCTGAAGCAGGAAACATAGCTTGTTATGTGCTAAATAGAGTAACCATACACTCTTATTTGAATAAAACACCATATGAAATCATGTATACTAAGAAACCAAGGGTTGACTATTTTCATACATTTGGCTCAACTTGCTATATCTTGAACACAAAAGATGATAGAGAAAAGGTTGACTCTAAATCACAAAAAGCCTTTTTCTTGGGATATTCAACTTCTAGTAAAACATTTAGAGTTTACAACACTATCCCTATAAAAGTTGAAGAATCCATTCACATTACTTTTCATGAAGAACTAAGAATTGAAAATTATGATGTAGTTGATATTACTCATCAAGTAGAAAATCTAACCATATAAACTAAAGATGATCAAAATGCCATAAATGATCAACAAGTTGAGACACAACATCCCATTCCTAGACTCATTAAGGATCACCCTCAAGAACTCATCATTGGAAATCCTAATGATAAAATAAAAACATGTTCATCTTTTAGAGATGTCGCAAATATGTCATTTGTATCTATAATTGAACCTAAGAAGGTGATTGAATCTCTAAAAGATGATTATTGGATAATGGAAATGAAAGAAGAATTAAACCAATTCACTAAGAATGGTGTATGGGACTTAGTTCCTAAACCTCAAGATAAAACCATTATTGGAACTAAGTGGGTTTTTAGAAATAAGTTAAATGAAGTCGGGGAAGTAGTAAGAAATAAAGCTAGGTTGGTAGCACAAGGGTAAAATCAACAAGAAGGAATAGACTTTGATGAAACGTATGCACCAGTGGCAAGACTTGAAGCCATTAGAATTCTACTAGCTATAGCCACCCACAAAAACATCAAAATATTCCAAATAGATGTCAAAAGTGCATTTCTAAATGGAATAATACAAGAAGAAGTATATGTTGCCCAACCACCTGGTTTTGAAATACCGGAAAAAGGTGACTATGTATACAAACTTAAGAAAGCACTTTATGGTTTAAATCAAGCACCTAGAAATTGGTATGAAAGGCTCAAAAACTATCTCTTTGATAACAATTTTTCCATCAGAAATTCAGATTCTACTTTATTTTTCAAAACATATGAATCTGACTTTCTAGTTGTTCAAATTTATGTTGATGATATTATCTTTGGTGCATCACATGAATCTTTATGTAAACAATTTAGTGATATTATGCAAAAGGAATTTGAAATGAGTCTCATGGGATAATTGACTTTCTTTCTTAGTTTTCAAATAAAGCAAACGCATGCCGAGATTTTTATAAGCCAAGAGAAGTATACAAATGAAATTTTAAAATGTTTCGGGATGGAACATTGCAAACATGCTACCACTCCAATGGCTACCTCTACTAAAATTGATAAGGATGAAAATGGGGAACCCATTGATGATTCCTTATATAGGGACATAATTGGCAGCTTGCTTTTCTTAACCGCTTCAAGACCAGACATCATGTTTTTCGTTGGTCTTTGTGCTAGATTTCAACCACAACCTATGCAAACTCATTTTCAAGCTGTCAAACTGATTTTAAGATATTTATCCAGCACTACAAGTTATGGTCTATGGTATCCTAAAGGACAATCTTTGGACTTTAAAGCTTATACTGATGCCGATTACGCTGGTTGTCGAATTGATTGAAAGAGCCCAAGCGGAATGGTTTCTTATTAGGAAGAGCCTTAGTATCTTGGTTTAGCAAGAAACAAAACACGATTGATCTGTCTACAACTGAAGCTGAATATATGGCAGCTGGGTCTTGTTGTGCTCAAGTGCTTTATATGCAACAAGTTTTAAACAATTATGGTTTTACATTTTCATCCACACCTATCTTTTACGACAATACAAGTACTATAAACTTGGCACATGACCCAATTTTACACAGCTGTGCCAAACATATTGAAATCCGTCATCATTTTCTAAGGGATCATATCTCTAAAAATCATGTATCTCTTCATCATGTTGATACGGAAGATCAATTGGCTGATATTTTCACAAAACTGCTTCCATTAGATCAATTCAATAAAATAAGGAAGCAACTACTCATTACTCCCTTAGAAGATGTTTTCTTTGACATTTGTGCTTCTTCAATCGGTTGGTTTTTCTGATCCTTAAATTTTGGCTTCAAATGGACATCCTTTCAAATGATTTGATGGTTATCTTTTTAAGGGGAGAAAAAATTAAGGGGGAGTTTTAATGCATGATTTTAACATCTATCTTTTTGAAATGACAAAGGGGGAGAAATAATATAAATCTTAAATACTCAATCAATGAGTTTCATAATCTTGTGGCTTTACATTAAAAGTTGCTATATTCCCTAAGAGTTGGACTTGACGTTCCATACCTCTTTGGGAATAATAAGCACACATTCCATAAACAAGAGAAGGAATACACAAGGTAAATCTCAGGTATGAAACTCAACTCATTTTAAGATTATTTGATTTTGGAAATGTTTGTCATCTTCAAAAAGGGGGACATTGTTGGCTAAATGGACATCATTTAAATCCCTTTGTTTTGATAATGACAAACATTTCATTCTTGTGGATCTAATGTGCTACTTGAGTGTTGCAGGAACTAGGTGGATGACACAACTTTGGAAGATCTAAATGCTCCCAATGTGTTAATTTCATGATTGTAATCAAATGTAAAAATTTGTATAATTATATAATGTACAAGTACTTAGATATCATGTAAATCAAGCATTTAGATCTTCCCTAGATACACACAACACTTAGATAGGTCATCCCCTACAATAGCATCACAACTACACACTGATACACACACTTAGTACATAGTTCAAAACATTGAAACAACGTCATTCTCATTCGACAAACTCCTCGACCGAGACACTCTCGGTCGACAAACTCCTCGACTGAGAATTGACCCAAATATCCGTTAGACCCAGTAGACAAGGTGGTTGAAAGTTGGAATCAAACATTATATACACTTGCTCCAGACCATTCCTCGGTCGAAAAAGACTTCGACTGACTGATGTCTCGGTCGACAATTTCTCGACCGAGAAGAACTCTGTCTGCACTTTTCAGAGTTAATAAACTAGTTGTTGCTAAAGCTATTAGTGGACAACTAATGGCTAGTTGAGCACTAAGAACCCCCTAGAAAGTGTCTAAAACGTCCTTAAGAACTCATAGGCCATTCCTATAAATTGGACATGCCTTAGGACACCCAAAATACACTTGTGCAACACTTGAGCATACATACTTGCAATTGGCAATCTATTCTTATGAGCAATTGAGCAACTCTAGTATTTGCTAATCCTTTCCATTGCTACAAATCTGTGTCCTACAGGCTAGCATCTCCTACCCACTGCACTTCCACTTCCATACACATTGGTTAGGAGATCAAAACACTTGATATAGGAAATCAAGCCTTGTGCTACAACGGTAATTGTAATTTCCATTTTCCCTTCTTGTTCTTTCTTATTGCTTGTACTCTCCTTGCTACTCCTAGGTTTGGAGGCTACAGATTGGAGAGGGTTTGATCTTCTTAATAGAGAAGGAGGACTTTGGACTACTTCAAGAAGGTTGTCTCAATGGGAAGCTACTTCAAGAGGAAGGCTACTTCAAGGGGGAGCTTGAAGTTACTTCGAGGAAGGCTGCTTCGAGGTTGGTGGGACTACTTCTAGGTGAAGGTTGTCCAAAGGGTGGTGAAAGTATTTTTAATTTTATGTAACATCCTTGCGAGGTAATAAAATTTAAATACTTTCAAAATCCCAATTGGAAACAATTGGGTAGTGGACTGACTCCCTTAGTTTTTGCTAAGGGTGGAACCACTCTAAACACCTTGCCTCCTTCTTCAAGTTTCAATTGTGGTTGCTTGAGTTGAATTATTGTTAAAAATATTTATAAAACCATACTCACCCCCCTCTAGTGGTTTTTCAAGGAATGCAGATGACTATGGCAAGGAGTACCTATCATCTATCCAAGAATTACATATGATGCAATGGGCAATAGTTGCTTGCCTTAATAGTTGACTATGGATGCTGACGTTGGAAGAGTAATATTTCTACTATTTTGGATCTTCGCTCACTACACAATTGTATGATGCAATCTTCTAAATTGATACATGAGGGTTATCAATTTGAATAAAACAGTGGGAGGAATAATTAATTAAATGCCTAATTAATATTATTAACTTATCTAATCAATCAAATAAAAAATGTTTTGAAACATTGCAATACTTCTTTGTAGAATCTAATGTCAAACTCAAACACATTAACATTATGATAAGTCCTTGAGAAAGGATGAAATGGGATAAAGTTTCACAACTAGTTAATGACTTTGAGAAATGTTCTCATCAATGAGTGAAAGTTCTATGTCCTTGAAATACTAGAGCCAGAGGAACCCGCTCCAAATGGATGCTTACTTGAAGCATGTCAATGATGTCATAGACATTAAGTACCTTATGATCTTATGTATGAACCATGAGTTGCACGAGCAACATGAAAAACATGAACATTTTCGATATCATAACGCATCTTAAGAATCATGTAATGCAAGAAATGTATAATGTCTTCAAAGCATTCTTTGAGTGCAAACTGACAGAGGGATATCCAGTAGAGCCCCATGTTCTCAATATGATTGGGCATGTGGAACATCTAAAGTGACTGGGATTTCTTTTAGGTCAAAAGTCGACCACGAATATGATTCTAAAGTCATTATTTGAATCATGTATAACCAGCTTATCATGTGCTTTTACTTGAGTAACTTGGCTAAACCACTGTCAGAACTATATATATATACACACACCTATATATATAGGTATATACATATGTATAGGTATATATATATATATATATCTTTATATATATATATATATATATATATATATATATATATATATATATATATACCTATATATACCAAAGAAAAAATGAAGAAGGACAAATCCATGATGGTGATCAAGTGGAAGTGAGTCCAAGGGAAAATGCAAGGCCAAGAAGTGTTCAGAGGCTAAGCTAAAGTCCAAGTATTATGCACTCAATATATGGAGAAGGGTAAGTGCAAAGGAATTTTTCCTTTTCACTTAGTGGAACTAAGGAATAAGAAAGAGATAGAGATCTCTACTTCATGACCCAACAATAAATAAGCTAAAACTATAGCAGAAAGAGTTGATGCCACTATAGTTGGAATCTATCGTTCATGGACATATAATAGAATTACTGAATTGCTATTATGGACTTTCCATTAATGAAAACATCATGTATATTGTATGGAAAAGAATAAATTGATGTTTCATTTTAAAATATGAGATCTTATATGGAAATACCCTATGTATTATAAAGTATACTTGATAGTTGTAGAGACAAATGTGTATGACACATATATTGAATGACTTGATGACTCAAACAATGAATACCTATAGCATTTCCATCTAGAGAACATAAATGGGAAATGCATTTCTAGAATCCATATGATGGTTATGTAGACTCTTTTAGTTGTTGAACCAATAGAGACATGCATATATTATTTTTTGTGCAATATGGCAAAAGCATCTTCAATAGATGTAGTGGGAGAATGACTGTTCTATTAGGGCTCATACATATTGATTTATATAGACCTTTTAGAATAAATGCTAATGGTAGTTTCAATACCTCATTATATATTTATTGATATTATCAATAGATATGGAAATCTATATTTAATGAAATACAAGTATGAATCTCCTGAAGTGTTCAAGGAGATTTTGAATGAGGTACACAACTAACTTGGTGAAACTATTAAGATATTTCAATGTGATCGATGTTGAAACATTTGAAACCAAGAGTTTGAGAACCTTCAAAGGAGATCATGATAATGTATCAAGATGAACTCCACCTGAAACACAATGACAATGTATCATGAAAGTGCATCAAAAAGAAGGAATGACACCTTGTTAAGACATGGTGTGATTATCAATAAAATCTATCTAATCTTCAAATTTTCTTTTTGGCACATTCTTAACACTAAACAACGTACCGTTAAAAATGGTTCAAAAGACACCATATGAGATATGTCATGGAAGGTGTCCTGATATGCCTTTTATAGTGAATAGGGATAAATTCTTATACAAAAAAATAGTTTCCTGAAAATCTTTGTCCACAAAATCACATAAATTTTATTTTGTTAAAATACTACTCTTATCCTAATCTAGAAAAAAAGTTGTTTGTTAATCTAGATAAATGTATTCCTGAAGAGGAACTTAGTTCCAAAGGAATTAGTAGGAGTAAAAGTAGAAGTTGGAATGTTTGAAACAAATAAGAAAACATTGAACCTAAAGAGGTACAATATGAGCATGGAGAATCACAAGTTGTTGTGGAATCTCAAGTTCCTCATGTAACACAAAAACTCATAAATATAGTAGAACATGCCTTTAGTTGGAAAGATTATGATATCTTATACCCCACAAAGGTGGTGAGTTGATCATAGATGATGAGTCAATAATCTAACTAGAAGGTGTTGAAGGACCAGATCTGAAGCATGGCTTGAGGGCCATGAGATCAAAGATGAACTTTATCTTATGAAGGGTATATTGGCTGTAAAGAGTTTCAAGCAAGTTCAAGGTGTTGAACATGATGAAGTCTTTCACCATTTACCATGGTTAAATCCATTGGGACCATGCTCATTGTTGAAGCTTGTTATGACTGGTGAGATTTGGCATATGGATGTTAAAATTGTGTTCCTTAACTAGAATAATTATATGGATGTGTACGTGACAAAGCCAAAAGGTTTTATAAGTCCAATATTGCAAATAAATTCTACAAGGTACAAAGGTTAATATGTGGATTGAAGCAAGCATATCAGAGTTGGAATCTTTTGTTTTGAGAAGACATACAAAGGTTTGACTTGAGTCAGAATGAAGATGAAATCTTTGATTAAAAAAGATTTAGTGGGAGCATATTTATATTTCACATGATGATGGGGAATAACATCCTTATCCTGTAAATGTTAAAACTTGGCTGGAAACACCTTCTTTATGAAGGGTTTAGGCAAGATATCCTATGTGATAGGGATTGAGATCTATAGACATAGATCTAAAAAGTTTCTTGACCTAAGAAAGATCACATACATTGGCAAGATGATGAAAGGGTTCAACATGCAATAACTCAATGAGATAAAGACTTTTCCATGTTCCACGGAGTTAGTCTCTCAGGAGCCTAGTGTCCCAATTCTTGTGAAGAACATGAACACATGGATAGATTGCATAAGCATTCTCAATTGGATCTATCTTTAATGCAATGTTATGTATCCCATTATCTTGTATGTATTGGACATGATGAGATGATATTTGATTATCTCATATGTATTGGACATGATGAGAAGATATATATATATATATATATATATATATATATATATATATATATATATATATATATATATATATATATATATATATATATATACCTATCTAGAAATCTTGTATGTGTTGGACATGACGAGAGTGTATATGTCATATGCTAGTGAGAGTCATTGGATTACCATAAAGAACATCCATAAGTGCTTGAGAAGCAATAAAAGGGTCGGTTCCTTAAGTATGGTAATAAGGAAGAGTTGGGTGTACATGGCTACATCGATGCAAGCTTTAAAAATGACAAATAAAATTAATGATCTAATCTATTTTTTGTTTGACCTTAAATGAGAATGGTAAGTTGGAAAGGACTCTGAGCTAAAAATAGTTGTCTATATCTACATACGAAGCTGAGTAAATTTGTGTTATGAGGACAATAGAGGATACTATATGGATCAAGAAGTTCATATGGGTGAACTTGTGCGAGCTTCCAACCATTGATGACATAGTAGAAATATTGTGAATCAATGGAGCTACTAAATAGATTGGGAATCTGAGATAGCATACTATGGAACATCTATCTCATATGACATGTCGTATGACAAAGAGATGTGAAAATTGCAAAATATTGACTTTAAGAAAATGTTGCTAAACCTGTTATAAAGGCACTTGCACAGTAGAAACATGATGGACATGTTAAGATCACTTAGAATATGATTCGTGGGTGATTGTCTCTAAGTGCAAGTTGGAGTCTGTTAGTATGTATGACTAAGAGCCAATCATATGATGATTGGAATGTGGCATTAAATACCTTGTTTGATAATAGAAAAACATAATTATGTCTATTATGTTTATATTAACATGAGATTATGACACAAACATAGTATATGTATAAAGAATGATGATTACTCGATGACGTATGTCTACAAGTGTGTGACTTGAAAAATGAGATCATACGTATAATAAGAGCACATACATTCTTGTTATGTCCTTAGTCAAATATTACTATGGAAGCAAAATAGTAAATAATATCAAATAAGACTAGAGTGTGTGTTGGATGATGACAAAATCTCATTAGTCATAATATGTGATATCAAGTTAAGCACACATATATATGTTAGAGAATAATATATCTGACAGGGTCACCATGAGAGTGATACATGGAGACCATGGAATGGTATTCAGAACCATCTCTCATAGTGATAGTGGGGATTTTGGGGATTGTGGTTCTTGGACCTAAAGTGACTACATCACATGTCGTTCATGTACTTTGACACCATCCAACGTGATCATGAATAAGGGTTGCCATAACAGTGATGATTGGATGCACTGTGACACATGTGGATTGAATGTGACTGATGTAGATGGGATTTGTCCCTCCTGCAAGAGATTGATATCTAAGGCCTCTTGATAAGAGAGACTGAGAAATGTACAACCATACTCATGTGACTCAATATGTGATATGTGAGCTCACATGAATCTCATACAGTCTGCTCTAGTTCAAGGAACATGGATTCAACATTGAGAGGATGACTATTCCATGCCTCAAGTTCAATCTTGATATCAGAAACAAAGGAACTATATGATCACAGTAACACTAATCATGGATTATACATTGAAGTTGTTCTCTAACTTTCTAAATTACTTGGGTAGAAATGATGTGTTTCTACACATCACTCTTTTCTGGATATTTTTAAGTTAGTTATGAACATTCACTGCCAATGTAATTCTATACTTATAGCATCACACACATAGGATACACTTGTATTAAAGGAGTATATTCATGAATGATGTTTAATTTGATTACAAAAGGTGTTTATATATTCAATTAGACAACTTAGTTTCAAAGTTGACTAACCGAACTTTGAACTGATCGGTTCACACTGCCAACCAACCGGTTGGGCAACGAACTGATTGGTTGGAGTGTCAGGTCAATTGGAATCAACATTGGCTGATCAACGAATGAACCAAGGAGTGAGATGATTGGTTCACATAGTGAACTGACTGATTCACATATCCCAACTAACCTTTTCATTTGATGAACTTCCTGGTTCTGTTTCCAATTTGACTAGATCAAGGATTGGTGCTAATGTCATGTAGTGTATTAATCGTGCATTGATTACCAATTTGATTTGAAATAGAAAATTAATGAATCGTCCGACTCGTGCACCAACTGACCGATTGGGTGCACAAACTGACCGGTTCACCTGCACAGATTGGGAACCTTGACCCTATCCTTTCCTATAAATAGAGGGGTATTGGGAGCTTCTTAGAACACAATAGTTCCTCTGATAATTTTTGTCCTCTCTAGTTGTGGTAACCAATAGAGATCTTGATCAAGTTGTATATGATAAAGGGAGGGATAGCAAGGGAGAGAGAATTGTGGGAGAGCATATCAACTCTAGTAGGTTGACGTTCGAGAGGGACAACTCCTTCTATTGGCTCTAGAAGTGCAACATGGAGTTCTTGGTGGTCCGTGTGGACTACTCTAGAGGTGGGAGGTCATTGTTTGATTGTAGGAGGACACCACCAATTGACGTATGTGGTGGTGCACTAGGAGGTTGATGGAGACGACTGTTCGAGTGCTCCTACTGAAGAAGGAGTGAGATGTTGCCTAAAGAAGAAGAGGCATGATGCTACTGCAAGGGTAATGTCGTTGGACTTGCTCCAGGACCAGGTATAACCTTACAAACCTTTCCTTCTTCGATAGATTTTTGTTGATGCGATCTTGCTGTTCAGGAGATTCAAGCTTTAATTTTTTGTTTCCCCTACCTTATTTTTCACCCCGATTTCCCTACACCAACAATTTAATCCTATTATGACACTTATATATTCCCATTAGGATAGGTAGATATTATTTAAAAATTCATTTAAGTCTTTCTCCAAATTTAGGAACTTTTAAGACAAAGTGATTCTCAACTGAACTATAGTTTTACCAGAAAATCTATTGATTGAACTCTTGTTTGACATGTATATCCCTTTTACATTTATTGTTCATATTGGTTATATCTTGGTTGAAGTATAGTTTGAGTGAAATTATTTTTATTGGAACTGTACTTATATCGAGTGCTTTTGCATATCTTATTAGTTAATGTTCAATTAGCCATTTAGTCTCACCATATATCTTATAATGAGTACTTATGCACTTAGTTCATATGAAACATTCCAGACAACTATTTAGGCTATTACTAAGTGTTATATATACATAATTTATTTAGTACGTCCCGAATTACACTTAAGTTACTATATCTATTTGTAATCATAATGCGCATAGAAATATAATTTCCTATATCTAGGTTTTTCCAACTAAGAAAAATACTAAGTTAGCTTAAGTTTACTAATCCATGACATAAAACTTTGCCAACACCTTAATGGCATGATAATTAATCACTTGTTCCTTTGTGTTATACTTTTAATGTTTTATAGAGTGTTGTGATATACGTTTTTCTTCTTATTCCTTATTTGATTCGAGTTCTCTAGAGATGCTACTTGTTGGAGTGCTACTTGTAGATGTTGAAGGAGAAGAAGGAAGTCTTCTCAAAAGGTTCTCTTATATAGTCAGCAAAGAATATGTGGTGTGTGCATGGTCTTTTTTCATCTTGCAAAGAAAATAAATGTTTTCTTCAAGATGAAAAGAAGGTCAGTCCTAATCCATAAAAGACACATGTATTTGTAATTTTTCATTGGTCTAGAAATCATTTTTTTAATTAGGAGAGACATTAGTCTTCCCCCCTCCCTCAAACCCATGGAGGAGGTCAGAAACGCAGAGAGTGGTGAAGTCAAGGCAGCTTTTGGGAATCAAACCTAAGTCCCTATATTAGGGGACACTGTGCTTGACCACTTAGTCCACTCCTTGCCGACCTAGAAATCATTTTATATGTTACTCTAGTAGGAAACTACTAGGTAGTATATACATTATCTATAATGGAACTACAATGAATCTTTTGTCTTTCATGGTTTGTTTTTTAACATTCTTTTTTAACATATTTTTATTGTACATATTTTATTAAGAAAGTTGCATCAAACCTCCTTTGTGTTAGCTATCTTTTATAACTTGAAATTATCTATATCCACTCTATATAGAGATTTTATCCAAACCAATTTTGAATTATTATAATATATTATAAAAAATATGAAATCTAAGCATTAGTTCCCAATTATTCTAATAAATATTTGATTAAATTAAATACATCATAGAATATGGACTCACTTTGAAGTTAGATATTGTAGGAATCATCAATATTTCAAATCGAGCACTTTATCATAAGTTCTAAGTCAGTTTAATCTTATCAGAATTTGAAAAAAAATTGATATTTGTCTAACCCACAACATACCTAAAACTAGTATTTGGATGTCTTACTGACAACGTAGGCCACTAAACAACAAATGCAACGCACATCTCTCATTTTGTTGTTATGAGCATAGAACTCTAAACAATATACTTCATTTACGACAACCCATTCTAACTTGAGGTTTGTTTCACTAGTTCCCAAGATTTTCTAAATATTTGTGTGATCAAAAAAATTGAAAACAAGCTAAAGAGATTCGGAATATTAGTAGTTACATCATCATTGTCAACAATGACAATGTGTGAGGAAAAAAGTAAACATTTTCCAAACTAAATGAAAATGAGTGATTCCCTAAACGAATGGAAATGAGTGACTTATGAAAGTATGTGAAAATATGTACAATGATTCCATTTAGACTTTTTTGAAAGTACAAAATAAAATAAATATAATAAATAATTATGAAATACTATCAACTATCTTAGTCCTTATAGAAATAGGAAATCTCATGTGTGATATTTGAGTTGTCTTGTTCGTAGTAGTTATACTTTATTCAAACTGAGATTTGATGTGTGATGTTCGAATTGTATAGTTGGTAGCTTTCTTTATTTTGTTACCTATTCAACTATTACAAGAACCATAAATGGATAAGCTAAAAAATCTAAGTCAGTCATATAAGAAAAATCTAAGTTATATGATCTTTTCCAATTTATTTTTGTAGTGTATATTATAAATGCTACATGTAAGGTGTGGCTATGAATGACAACTAATTTTGCTACTGGAAATGTGTTTCACATCTTATAACAAAGTCATATGTAGAATAATTTTGCATGGTAGTGTAATACATGAAAATAAACATGATTCAGTCTGAGTCAACTACTTATGACTTTTGATTCTATTAGTCTAGGTCAATGCCTACTTGAAAAATGTAGACACTCCATGTCCTAACACATGGTGAAAATCAATATTATACTAATATATAGTGAATATTAGAGTATGAGTTTTTTTTTCTAGGTTTGACATGATAAAATCATATCAGATTCTAGGTTTACCATTATGTAAAACATATAATCTCCCATCAATTTTGGGTTAGAAGTTGATAATATTTTTTAAAGTAAAATGTATACTGTATCTATACCTACATGTAGAAGATTACATGCATTCTTATTCTTGCAACATTCCCAGCTTCTATTTTGAAAGAAGTAGATGTTTGAGTTGAACTGATTCAGTTTTGGATTTGAATTTTGTTACTTGTAACATTCCTACAATTTTAGTCTCGAATAAATGTTAAAAATAATGATAAGTTATAATTTTTTTCTAAGATGTAAAATCCTAGAATGAGTCTTTTACATGATGATTTGATCAATTGTCACATCTTAATTTAATAATACACGAAACCTAGCCCTAATTATGAAATTTTGACTAGTTAGAGTTTAAAAAGAAATTTACCCCACATGTGTAAATAAAATGCTCACCTGATTGTTGTATGAGTATATAACATGATACTAGGGCTTTCTTTAAAATTTGGAAATTGAACTCCTCGTGAATAATTACTATTCATTGATTATTCTAAATGCATAATCATACTAAACAATTATTTTACCTAGCTCAAATGTAAGAACTAAGCGGATATTTGTGTTCCTCATGGTCAAATTTAACTAGTATATAAAATTCCATTCAAATCAAAAAATCTTAGCTATATGACATAATATTAGGAAGAGGAGAAACATTACACATGAGTTGGCCTAGATATTTAATGATTATGGCTGATTAACCTAGATCTACATAAGTCAGCTTAATTTAGCCAAACTTCAGTTACACATGCCTTATGGGGATATTAATCTCACCTCTTTTGGATCCATCAGATCATAATCTACGGCAGAAGACATTGTCTTCCTATTCACACTTTCTCCGCATTGAGGAACCGCAACAATATGGTTTTCTCTCACTTGTTCTCTCCCCCTCTCATCAATGACTTCTGATTTTCTCGACATGAACAAATTTAAGAGGTTGTTCTGAGTATACAAAGCCCTAACTTGAATGCTATCTCACATAGATGCAAAAATTCCCAATCCACCTTCTTCTAGTCAACGCGGGTGCCGCCCCCACACCTTAGTGATTCAACACATCAAGAGATTGCAAACCAGAAAGCATCCTCGACCTCTGGGAGACTCCCCTCCATCTTCAATTCTAGTCAAAGCTAGATAAGGATCTACTTGAGATTTTACTTTCTTCCCCAGTGACACGGGCTCAACTTGGGAATTCTGGCCACCATAGTCCAATCACCCTGAGGCGAGCCACCTAAGAACCCATAAAGTTGTTCCCTCATGCCATTGGACCTCCTGATTCAATCCAACGCTATACCCACAAAACCAATTTCTGGATAGCAGAGCTTGACCACCAGGACTCCTTCTTGGTCACAGTTAGGCCAAGAAAAACAAGACCCTAATTTCATCATACCAACTCAGAGAAAAAGACACAATCATAACTTATATTAACTCCTATGGGGGCAAATCTCAGTTTCGAGCCTTATCCATCTATTTTCAATATTTTCTAGCCTCCATTGGAGGTTCAATGTCGATCATCTTCCAATCAACTTCATCGACTTTGGGTTTATCTAGAGGATTCATTTCATATAGTATTTTATGCTCTGGTGTGACAAGCCATGATTTTGTTCTATCATTGCTCCTCAAGTCATGGAGCTGACTAGAGATAAAATTAGGAGGTACTACAAGCTCCGTTCCTTGGGTCTCCAAGCTTGGAAGGTTATGGGGAATTCGATGAACATCTTCTCCTTAGTCCATAATCATCAAGTTTTTGTTTTGATCAAAGCTAGAAACCATGAATGTTGTTGGTCACGCCATGGATGGTGAGGGAGAAGATACTAGATCTTGGTTTTACCCATCTTCCCTTGCCATCTTTGTTGATGTGTCATTAAATAGGCTATTCTAGTCTTATCCTTATTTTATCTTTTGTGATTCAAGTTTGGCTTATTTTTGGTACTTAACTGATGTGCCCTATCACACACATAAATTTGTGCGTGACATGCGGGGCCAAAGTAGTAAATTTATAGAATGATTTTAATCGAATCCCATATTTACTGAAATCATTTAATCAATTTTCCTCCCTTCCTGATTGGTCAGTAAATACCCAATCTTTACAAATTTGTAGAAAATGCTACAGACTTAAAATGATTATGACCAATATATGAATCTTGATCAGTTTTTTGAGATCTAGATAATGGTTTAGGTTTCAATACATCTTTTGGGTTGGTTTTCACAAAGTATCAGCTTTAATGTCATTAGGGTTTAGAATCTTAATTAAGAACCCTTGGTTGATTAAGAGATAAGACTAGGGAGATTGTAGGATCTTGGTTTCTCCTAATTACGTAAGAGATCCCTTCCCATGAGTATTTAATATATATTATTCTTATCATTTTCACATGCATATATTTTTAAATGAGATATTCATGATTTATTTGCTTATGAAACTCATGTTCATTCTATGAAGTTATATTTTATATTCTTTACATGTTTATGATTCCAAATGAAATATTATGTATCACTTCCATGCTAATGAATCAAAAGATAATGATAATCATGTTCAATGAATTAAGAAATAATGGAAATCATGTTTAAGATTCAGAAATCATGTGATCTTAATATAGTCCTCTCAATCATGTTCAATTGAGCTTTAACCAGCCTTATGAGCTTTGTGGGAGTTTTATGTGAGCCTTAACTAACTGTATGTGAGCCTTAATAGGCCTTATGTGATCCTTAAATGGCTTTATGTGAGCCTTAGCAACCTTGTGAGCGCTATGGTGCATTTAGGAGAGGGACTATATTAACTCTAGATAAAATACACAATATTCATGTAATCATGTTGGTTTACTTAAGTCTTCAAGTGATCATGTTAGTCATGTTAAGTACTCATGTTTCAATTTATTTTCATGCAAAATGATTTAACTTAGAATAAGAATTAAGTTGACATCATATTATGGAGTTAGACCCAAGCCTAATGCAGGTCAACTCAAGAGACATGACCTAGAACCTTAGTGCAGGTCATGAGGCCCAGACCCTACTGTAGGTCGATTCATATAAGATGGCCTAGGCCAGACTGCAGCTCATGAGACCCTCGTACTAGAGTACATGTCTCCATCATAAGTTATGTAAAAGGATAAGAACTAAAATTAAACAAAGATCATGTATTCATGTCCAAGTTTCCTTCAATTTATGTTAGATTTCTTGCATCATGTTTAAGAATAATGTATAGAATACTCATGCCACTTACTGATATATAAAATCCTCATGCCACTTCATTTTCATATTCTAGTATTTTATATATATAATACTCATGCCACTTACTGATTATCGTTTTTCCAACGCATGAATGGGGACAAGATGTCCATAGGTGATGATCATAGGAGGATTAGGACATCGGGCTAAGAACATGGAGGACCTAATGAAAGACTAGGAGTTCCCTGGTGGGGTTCCATTATCCACATCACATTTATCTCGTGTATCATACTAGTTATTTATGTTCATGTTTTAGACTATGTCATTACTTTTGATAAGTTCCTTTCATGTAAAATTTTGAGAATGAGGTTGAAAATATGCTAAAATAGGTATAAAATATATACAAAAAGTACGTAAAATAAATTATTATCAACTCCCCTAAACTTAGAATCAATCATGTCCTCGGGCTAAATGTAGGTTCGAAAACTTAGAGAGAAAGAGCAAACTCATGTGATAATTTTTTCAAGACTTAACACGACTGAATTATCTCATTCTTACATCAAGACTGTTGTGGTATGTTCTCTAACCTTGAAGTCTCGTTCCTCCCTCTCAACTTGAGTTGCATAACTTCGTTTTCTTTCCATTGCTTCAATTGTAAAAGGTTCCTCCTTCTCAACTTATCACGCCTTCCCCTTAGGTAATAATCATACTAATATAAGATATTTTTTTAGGGGTAGCTTTCACACCTTTTCTTTATTTTTAGTTGGCCCGATGATAATGTCTTCAGGTAGGATTAAGGCTTCAAGTGTTTTCCTCTTCCTTCTGAACTCCTCACCCACAACTGTCGTAAAAATAGTGTTGCCCTTTTTGGGCTTCGAAATTTAAGTCAGGTGGTTTTGTGAGTTTCATTTAGGATTGAAGGTGGGTAAGCTTGGCTTCAAGATTCCACTTATGGGCACGACATATACACATTCATGAGTGCGGTAATACACCAGTCGTGTGGAAACTTTTGGCATCTTTTTGGGCACAACTCTCATTATTATTTTTTCTTTCTTTTAGGATTTTTACATCTCCTTTCAGGCTTGGGTGAAAGGGATTTTTAAGTGGTCTTCTGGGCGGCCAAACCTCTTTTTAGATATGCTTTGAAAAGGGTACTTGTTTCCCTCTCTACGGAGATAAGGATTTTCTGGTTAGAATCGTCAGGTGAGGGTGGTTGTTCAGGAGTATGGCAAGGTGAAGTTCTTTATTCTCTAAGGGTTTCATGAGTTAAGGTTGTCACACTTACAACGTCTTATTGCAAAAATTAGATTGAGAAGTATTGCTATGTTTCTTGTTTTACTTGTATATATATATATATATATAAGCTCGTTTATTTCTCTCTAGGAAGATGGAAGTACTACAACTTTTAGCTGGAAAGAAGGCTAGATTTTGAATATGTACATGCAAAAAATATGAAAATTTTTGTGAGGTAAAAAGATAATAAATGTACCTCTCTAGCCCGTTTATGACCCCTCCCCCAAACTTATCCTACACCCCCATCTCGGGGTGTCAAAATTTGAGTGAGACGTATAAATGTGCTTTCTTTATTCATTCTTGTTGTTGTTGGAGGCCCACTCAGAGTCGAGGAGCATGCTTGTGTATACTCCTTGTAGTGCGTGGTACTATTTGTACTGCATGCCCTCCACCTTGGCATTCATATTGTCTAGGGCCATCATCTAGGCTAGACAAAAGAAGCTGCAATCATTCCATAGGGGCACCTGTGGCTGAACTGCATCTTTTTGAAGTTTGTTTCCGCTGTATGCTTGTACCCTTTGCCATGGCTTTTTATCATATCAAAAATCACCTTTACGCATGTATTGGCCTTTTCTTCTGTTGGAGTCTTTGCGGTCATCATGTTAGTCTTTTTATTAAGTACGAAGGCTGAATCTGAGCTATTGTAGAGGATTGGAGTCCTTTTGATGATATTGATGACCAGCAGAGTCCAGTGATTGTCGTGAAGAATCGGAAGAAAGATATAGTCTGCTAGGGATATCGCCATGCATTGTTGCAGGCGCTCCTTTTCGCCTGATCGTTTGTCTTTCAAAATATCATCTACCAGTAGGAAGTATGCCATGTGAGCATTCGACATGTTGCCTCCTAGTAGTGCCTGGTAAGATGACATTGTGCTTATTGAAAGATATCCTCCTATTTTCAACGTTTCTCGGAGGTCATCGTTTAGCACACAAATGTCATCTCTCTCAAAGATGACATCTCCCGACGAATCATCTTCTTTCAAGGACCTCATAATGGTATTCAATTCTTCTAAAGACAGGCTAATGGAGCTCCATCTATTGAAGTCCTTGAAAGAAGATCTAACTTCTCCTACTGGTCCATCTGAATTTACATCAACCAGGACTTCTTCTTCAGCCTCTCCCTCTTCAGGCTATTCTTTTGAAGGTTGTTTTTTTGGGATTTCTGCTACTGGATGTTTCTTTGGTTTATTTTCTGACATGTGCTTTACAGCTTCTTCAGTGCTTTGATTCTAGCCTTCTTTCCAAGCTGCAACCCTGGATGGCTGTATTGGATTGACCCATATGGTCTTCAGTTATTCCCTCCAAGTCACCTTTTCAGGAAGAGGGATATCTTTGTGAAGTCTCATAGGTACAACTTCTGAAGGCATCGTCGGGTCACTGAAGAAGTGATGATCGTAGATGAGATCTATGGCATACACACCTCATAGTCCATGTAGGTCCTCATTATCTAGATCTTCCAGGGGAATGTCCTTATTGATGGCTTCCCTCATTTTCAGCACTATGAAGGTGCAATCCCCCAAGCCAGCCTCTTCTTGAGGGATGATGGAGAAGAACTTCCAGAAGCCCTGGAATTTGTCATCTACTTCTTTGATTGCTCATTGCAGACATAGTGGTATCTTTAGGGCATCTCTGGCATCTTTCTTTTTGTAGATGAGCGAGGTGTTGTTCAGTTCGGTTGTGCAGTAGTTGAGCACCATCGTCTTCTACTCGTACATGTCCACATTGATCAGTTCCCAATGCCTTCCATTCCTTATGGGCAGCACTACACATCTTGTTTCTCTTCTGCATATTTCTCCCTTCAGCTTAGCGACATCTCCTGCCTTGTAGTCTTCTTTGTAGAGGAGGCTAGCCAGATGTATCGTTCCATTGAAAACTGGTTGTGACTTGTCTGGGTGTAGAAATTCTTCCAAGAGGGTAGCGTAGAGCACCTTAAACAACCTTTTATGTACTCGTGCCTTTTTTATGAAGATCCCCCGGAAGTGATCCCTAGTTAAACGTCTACCCTTATTATTATACACTATGTCTGACCTGGGTAGATCATCATTGAGGATGTCTGCCAAGATGTGGACGTCTTTGCACATAATCTGTGATACTACAGACATGTCCATCTCCTTCATTTTGCATGGCAGGGAAGGAGCCACTCCAAGTGTTTCTTTTTTATCTGACATACTCTGCTCCCTAGCAGGCTCATTTGTAAAGAAAGTGGATAGCCCGCCATCCTCATCGTTAGATGTTCCTTCGTGTGTCGAAGTTTCTTCTTTAGTCAGCATAGTTTTGGCCACTTGCTCCACTTCTTTGACTGTCGGTAGGGTTGTGGCCACTTGTTCTGCTACTTCTGAGGAAGCTTCTACAGTTATGTTGTCTCTGATATTGTTTTTCTCATAAGTTTGGCCTAGTTTGGTAGCCGCCAGCATTGCCAGAGTCGCCTCCAACTTTCCATCATAGAGGTAGTTATTATGTTCATTGTGTCTTTGGAACATGAGAAACTAGTTGCTCTCATCGAGACTGGCGCCTAGCTCAGCCAGCATGTTCTCAAGCTCGCCGACCCCTGTCGCGCTGAAATCAGTCATTGATGCAGCAACTTCTTCTCAATGAGCTACAACTTGCTGCTCTTCTTGTGTTAGCTTACTTATAGGCAGGGGCGTCTGCTGTTCTGCTCATCTACCATTTCCTTTGTCAGTTTCTTCTTTTCCTTCTTCAGGGCTTCTATTGAGACCGAGTTCCTTTGACAATGTTGTGGTTTTAGTTGCGTCTTTGTCATTGGGGGAACTCAGTTGTTGTGGAGTTTCCTTCTTCTTCTTCTCAGCCACTGGTGCCATCTTTACATTTGCACTTTCTTCTTTAGACTCCTTTGCCCCCGTGCCAGTCCCTCCTGCATTGTCGTCATCATTGTCATCGTGGCTGGAGGGACTCGATGAGGAGTGTATTGGGCTTGCCAAACGCTTTGCTTTCTTCTTCCTCCACCGATCCTCAATTTCTTCACATTTTTTTTTCAAATTTCTAGCGGTCCTCTTCAAGGCATTGACATTCTTCTTCTAGGCTGGCCATCGCCACATCGTAGCCATAACACATGTGTTCATTGTTGGATCGAATGGCATGCCTCTCCTTTAACTCCATTTATTCCTTCATTGCCTTCAACACTCTGATCATTATCCATTGGTTGCTTAATGCTTCTTATATGAGGTCCAGGAGCGCTTCAATTCTGTTGTTGAGGGCATGTACCTGTGTTGTTAGCACAGATAAAGTGGAAGTAACATTTGTATTTACTGCAGTGGTTTGATACACGTGTTCCCACATGGCATCAAACCTATTACCTAGTACACTTCCGAAAGAGGGTGTACATTGTTGCTGTTGGTGCGACTATTGTTATATGTGCGTCTTTGACGTGCTTGGTCCCATTGGTTACAGAGGTGGTGGTGGTGGACCTTGTTCTTTCTCCTTCTGCTAGTCTTGTTGGTCCATGTCAGCTCCATGGACTTCTGGTTCTGGTACAGCTTGGGAGTCTTATTCTTTCAGCTCAGCCTCTGGTACATTGTCAAACTGCATGCTAGCTACTGTGGCTTCTGGTACGTTGTCGGGGTGCAGGATAGATACTATGACTTCTTGTTTTTCTACCTCTGGCTCCACTGTAGCTACTTCATCGTGTGGCTTTACAGGTGGGGGCTTTTTATTTGCCACTTTCTTTTCTAGAAGGGTAGGCGAGGGGGCTAGTAGTTCTATAGCTTTTGGTGTTGTAGTTGGCATGGATGGTGTATCATATATCTTTCTTTTCATTTGTACTACCAGATTTTTCTACTGCTCTATTCTCTTTTTCTCATTTATTTTAGCTTGGGCACTGCTCTCTCCAATTGTAGATGCTTGTTCCTTGTTAGTTTGCAGTGCCCCTAAACACATCTTGTCTATGTCATCCTGGGTTGGCCGCAGTTTGTGGGCATCATAAAATGCCATCTCTAAAAGGAGGAGCTTCTTTGAGAAGCTCTGCTTGTAGTACAGTTTATCACCTTTCTATGCCAGGATTTTAGTGTTGATGAGGGACTTGATATCTATTTTTTATTGTCCCTCCATCTCCTTATATTTTAGGATCTCTCATGTATCCATAAAATATTGAGCGATCTTTGCTATTTGACTGCCCATGCAGTATTCAGAATTCCTTCTTATTTCTCCTCCCACTATTGTAGATAAATGTTTGATTAGTATATTTCTGATATTTACTAGCTTTATTTATCATCGAACATATTAGGAACAAGTCCCCCTTGCTTGCTATTTCCATCTCAGACCTCATGTAATGGTGTATGCCATTATCTTCAGGATCGTGCGAATGAAGCACAAGGTAAATAGGGAGGCCTTTGAGTTCTTCAAGCTGTGATCTTCTTCTCCGGTCAGCTCTTCCCACATCCGGTGGCTATCGTAGCTAACCACTTCCTTCTCTCCCGGGATGGCAGAGTAGGCTTTGGCTCATTTTTTGTCTTCGTGAATATCTTATTTAGCATGACCTCTGTGACCGTGTAAGGCTTGCCTCCTAGCCTAACGTCTAGTTTGTATTCTCTGCCGCCCGCCTTCCTTGCTTCCCTATCCATGGGGATTTTATTTAGGGAAGACAGGAACTCTACCGATAACTTCCTGAAGGATTTGGCCTCAGATGTACATAACGTGTGTAGATTAACACCTTCTAGGAATTTGATTACCCTGTCGTAGATTCCCATTTTCTTGAATTCCTCTACGTCTAGGTACCTAGTTGGGCTGAAGATCATATTCTGATACATCCAGTCATAAGTAGACTGGTGTGCGGAGTTCCTTGGCACGAACGGGGGTTCTCTAGATTCTAGTAATGTCTCCCCCGTGACTTCTTTCTATTGGTTGGCTTTTTCTATCTCCTTCCCCCTTAGTTTCTCAGCAACCACTGGTTTTGCCTTCTTGTTGCCCTTGGTCTCCTTGGGTGCAACTTTCCTTTTCCTTCCCTGATTTTGGGTATTTGATTCTCCTGGTTGATACTCGGAGGTCTCTGTTTGTTCTATTTTTTTGTGCCTTTTAGAGAGTCCTCTGGTGTTTGGTGCCCCAGGATCCTCTGGTATTGTTCCAGTCACAACTGCATCTCAACCCTTTCTACTACTGGAAAAGATGTGTTTTTCTTCAATCTTGCTGCCAGACTTTCCACTATCTCTTCTACCTCCTTCAAAGATGTTGCCTTCCTGTGGATGGGGTCGCTGGTTGCAGGAGAAGACATTCTATAAATTTTTCACAATGAATTAGTTTATATTTTATTTAACAATGATTAATTATTTTTTTTACAATTGTCTAGGAAAATTTGTTAAGTTAAAATTTGTTTATAGAGACCGCGACCTGTAGTCTTCTTGGTGATTCAAGAGACATTGTGGTCACGGTCTTTTGCAGGAGATCGTAGTCGCGGTCACGACCGTAGTTGTGGTCTGATGATGTGACTTGAGCAGGTCACGATTTAGGGGACTGTGACTTTAGGCAAGGGTCTTTAACACCGCGACCCGCGATGTGGTCATGATACTCATGTGTTGAGGGATCACCATGAATGGGTTAGTTTGATGTGTAGATCACAGTCATGGTTGTTGTTGAAGGATACCGTGACTCGTGGTCTATCAAGATCAATGGCTCCAGTTTCCTTTTCGTCCCTGTTTGATTGGGGCAGGTGGGTAGGGCAGAGGTCGAAGGACCTTAATCGTTGATGTGCTCGACGGAGATTATTATCTTTTTGGGTTTTTAGGATTTGTTTCAAAGCACCGCCCTAGGGTGGGTGAGAATAATTTGCGGCAGTGTGTGGGTAGGAAAGAACAGAAGGGCAAAGGCACGATAGAGCCAAAGGTGGCAAACGAAGAAATGAACCAAAAAAGGAGTGAGGGTGTGAGGCGAAACTGACGATGATTACGAAGGCTGTGAAGAACTGCGGAAATGGCGAGCAAAAAGCAGAAAAAGGGTTTGGCGGTTACCTTGCTTGACTGACGAGATGACGAGATGTAGGCGTAGGCATGGCATTGAGTCATCTATGATGGAGCAGGTTGGTCGCGGTCGAGTGATTCGTCAGAGTCGGAGGGTTTAACTTAGGCTTGAGAAGGTAAAAAGTGAAGGGAATCAGTGAAACTGTGGTTTTAGTATATATAGTAGGGATGAATGCAGTCCGTTTGCGCATATATAGAAGGGATGACCGTGATCGCGGTGTGTTCAAAGCATGACCATGACCCGAGGTCTCTTCTCCTCAAGGAAAACTTAGGTCGACATCTTGTCGGCTAAGCTACTACACTGCGAGTGGTGGTCTTTCTTGAAACAAAGTTAACACCATGACCACGGTCTAGAGCACGGTCAGAGCACTTGAGAAAAGTAAAACTCATTTCATCAATCAATTCATCTTTTCAAAGGGAGGATAAGATATGTACAAGACTTAATAGAAAAGGAAACTAATCAAACTAAAAGGTAGGAAAAGTAAAAGCTCAGATAAAAAGCAAAAACATAGGTTGCCTCCCAAGAAGTGCTTGTTTTAAAGTCTCTAGCTCGACTTCATAATCATTCATTCCTTGGTTCTCTCAGTTGGATGTTGCAATTCATCATTCCTTTCCACTGGTGACTGATTGGGTTCCTCCAAACTAATTTCAAACCTTTGAACAAAAGCTTTGTCTTCGTAAAATCTTTTCACTCTGTGACCATTAACTTTGAAAGTTCCTATTTTCTCTCCTGAAATCTCCATCATTCTTGATGGGTATATCTTTACTACACAAAAGGGTCCCTACCATTTTGTTCAGAGTTTTCCCAAGAAAAGTCAGATGCTTGAGTTAAACAGAAGCACCTTGTCACCCTCTCTGACATCTTTGTTCTTTAGGTGGGCATCATGCCACACCTTAGTTATTTATTTATAAATTTTTGCATTTTTGTAAGCGTGTAGTCTCAGCTCTTCGGGTTCCTGAAGTTGCAGGAATCTCTTCTGGCCTACTTTCTCCAAATCCATGTTCAGGAACTTGATTGCCCATAGGGCTTTATGCTCAAGCTCAAGGGGAAGATGGCAGGATTTACCATAGATCAGTTTGTATAGTGTTGTTCCTACAGGCATCTTATAAGAAGTCCCATAAGCCCAGAGAGCGTCGTCGAGCTTCATAGACCAGTCTATCATAGTACGACTGATCGTCTTTTCCAATATTTATTTTATCTGCCTATTGGACACTTCTACTTGTCTTGAGGTTTGAGGATGCTAGGGTGTAGAGACCTTTTGCTTTACCCCATACTTCTTCAATAGTGCCTCAAATTGTTTTTCTCTAAAGTGTGATCCTCCATCGCTTATAACAGTGTGAGGTACTCTAAAGCGTGGGAATATGGTCTTCCCAAATAACTTGATCACCGATTTAGAGTCACACGTATGAGTTGCTACTGCCTCAACCCACTGGGACACATAGTCGACAGCTACAAGGATGTATTGGTATCATTTTGATGACGAGAAAGGGCACATACAGTCGATTCCCCATACATCAAAGATCTCCACTTCCACCCATTCAGCCATAGGCATTTCACTTCTTTTGTTGACATTACCAATGAGTTGGCAATCCTTACATTCCTTTACAAAAGACGTCGCATCTTTGAACAGGGTGGGCCAGTAAAACCCAGATTGGAGTACCTTCACAGTAGTTCTCTCTCCACTGTGGTGCCCTCCATTAGGAGAAGAGTGACATTCTTTTAAGATCGATGAAACTTCTTCCATTGGTCTACATCTTTGATACAAATTATCAGAACACCTTTTAAATAGCACCAGATCATCCCAATAATAGTTCTTGACGTATGAGAAAAGATTTTTCTTCTGGTGATATGTGATCTCAGGTGGAAGCTGGCCACATGCCAAATGGTTACAAATATCAGCGAACCATGGTAATCTCTGGACCTCTAATTGAGCCATCATCAAGGCTTCATCGGCGATTGATTTCCCTAATCAAAAATGATTCTGGATAAGTGGTCAGCTACCACATTTTGCTTTCCTTTCTTGTCTATAATTTCATGATGGAATTCCTACAACAGTAGAGCCCATCGTAGAAGCCTTGGCTTGGTATCTTTCTTCTGCATAAGGTAATGTATAGCACCATGGTCAGTATAAACTTTCACCTTGGAACCTATAAGGTATGACCAGAACTTATCAAATGCAAAAACTATCGTCAACATTTCCTTTTAAGTGGTGGTATAATTTACTTGAGCTCCGTCCAATGGGTGACTGGCGTAATAGATAACATGATGCTTTTTGTTTTTCATTTGTCCTAGGACTACGCCTATGGCGTAATCACTAGCGTCACACATTATTTCAAATGGAAGCTCCCAATTTGGGGCTTGTAAGATAGGTGCAGAAGTTAAAGCTTTCTTCAGGGTGTCAAAAGATTCTAAGCATTCGTCATTGAATTCGAAAATTGCATCTTTGATCAACAAATTTGATAGGGTTTTTGAGATTTTTGAAAAGTCCTTGATGAACCTTCTTTAGTATCCAGTGTGGCCCAAAAAAAATTCTTACCTTATTCATAGACTTTGGCAGTGGGAGTTTGGAGATAGCTTCAATTTTGCTTAGATCCACTTTAATGCCCTTCTTGGAAATTTTATGTCCTAAGACAATACCGCTCTGGACCATAAAGTGACACTTTTCCCAGTTTAGGACCAAGTGTTTCTCCTCACATATCTGTAGTACTAAGGATAAATTTCTTAGGCATGCATCAAAATCCATCCCATTTACTAAAAAATCATCCATAAATACCTCAACTATATCTTCTAATAAGTTAGAAAACATAGAAATCATGCAACATTGGAAAGTTGCAGGAGCATTTCATAAGCCAAAAGGCATTCTTCTAAAGGCATACGTGCCACAGATGCAAGTAAATGTCGTCTTCTCTTGATCATCAGGGTGGACGGGAACCTGATAAAACCTAAAATATCCATCCAAGAAATAGAAGTAGTCATCGTGGGCAAGTCTTTCCAAAACTTAATCAATGAATGGTAAGGGGAAATGGTCTTTCTTTGTGGCTGAATTCAATTTTCAATAATCTATGCACATCCTCCAGACCGTAACAGTTCTCGTGGTGACTTCATCACCATTATCTCCATTTACTACAATCATCCCCCCTTTCTTAGGCACTACATGAATGGGACTTACCCAGTTGTTGTCACTTATCGGGTATATAATCCCTACATCCCGTAGTTTTAAAATTTCTTTCTTGACTACTTCTTTTATCATTTGGTTCAATTTTCTCTAGGTTTGAACTAGTGGGTTCACAGATTCTTCTAAATTTATTCAGTGCATACTAAGGGTTGGGTTACATCCTTTGATGTCTTTGACATAGTATTCAATTGCCTTTTTGTGTTCCCTCAACTTTTTCAGGAGTCTTTCCATCTGTTCTTCCGTTACGTTTGAATTAATGATGACGAGATTCCTTTCCTCATTGTCTAGGAATTTGTATTTCAGTCCTTCAGGAGTGGTTTCAATTCTAGTTTCGGCTTGGGAACTGCTTGCTCTTCGCTCGACTGTTCTAGAGAAGCATATTTTACAGTCTCAATTACTTCTTCATCCTCATTGAGATCTTCTTCACCTTGGTTAAGATAATCTATAATTTCAACCAATTCTGGGTCTTCTACCAGAGGATTTGGGTTGTTTAGGACCCTCATCAGGGGATCTACTATGGCCTTTTCCTCTTGAACCTCCTCACAATATTGGTTGTATCTATCCATGAAGTAAACCGACTCAAAAAGAGATGGTCCCTTCATGGTGTCCTTCACCTTAAAGTCTATGTGATCATTTCCAATCTGGAGAGTTATGATGCCTTCAGTGACATCTATCAAAGCCCTACCAGTTGCCAAAAATGGTCATTCGAATATTATAGGACACTTCGAGTCTTTGATAGTATCTATTACAATAATGTCACATGGGATGAAGAATCGTTCCACACAGATTGGGACATCTTCTACTATACCAATGGGTCTCTTAAACATGTGGTCTGCCAATTCAATCCTCATGTTTGTTTCGACCATGTCGGTCAATCACAATATTTGCGCTAAAGTTAGGGGCATGAGGTTAATGCTCATTCCCAAGTCTACTACACCTTTCCTTTCAATGTTATCCCCAACACAAAAAGGGATGTTGAAGGCTTCAAGATCTTTCTTCTTAGTCAGCAATTCAGCTTGAATAAAAGTGCTAGACATGTTCACTAGATGTACTATTTGAACATGGTTTCCCCTTCTTCTCTTTGTGATGAGATCTTTGAAAAACTTTGCATATGTAGACATTTCCTCCAAGGCATCAAGAAATGGAACATCTATGTGCAACTTCTTCACTGCTTCCATAATTTTTTCATATCTTTTCTTGAGATGTGCATTGATGAGCTTGTACGGGAATGGG
Organism: Alisma plantago-aquatica; assembly: GCA_963693085.1. Lineage (NCBI taxonomy): Eukaryota > Viridiplantae > Streptophyta > Magnoliopsida > Alismatales > Alismataceae > Alisma > Alisma plantago-aquatica. Next base: position 669,222,644 of record OY856414.1, read on the forward strand.
ACCCTTGGTGCATACTGATTTTTCTTCATGAAGATTTCCTCAATAGGTTCCATATCCCTAACTTCTTCACTTTTATTTTTTCTTTCTTCAGTAGACTTTCCTTTATTGATAGACTTCTCAGGAGTAACTTCTTTCCCATGTTGTGGTTCCTCATCTTTTCCTTCCTCATTATTGCCCCCAGTTCCAGAGTTATTTAGTGTCCTCCAAGATCGGAGAGTAGCCATTTTAGCAGTCTCTATGTTAGATGGAATTTTTTGGCGTTGGTGTGTCTGCATATCTGCCATTTGAACTTGCATGGTTGTCAGGACTCCATAATTAGCTAGAGTGCTTTGGGGTAGTTGATCATTTATTGTGGCTTTCCTCTTAGAGAAATCAAATAATTGGGCGACTAAGTCTTGTTGGCTGATATCCTTTCCCTGTCCTAATCCTTGGCCTTATCTTGGTCCTTGGCTCAGTCCTGCTCCCTGAAGATTCTGATTCTTACATTGTCCTGAGTAGTTGTTCTTGTTGGTTTGATAGTTGGTCATCTGAGTATACTGAGTTTGTCTACTTCTCTTTTTGAAACCAGGTGGTAGTTTTGGCTGGTTGTTTAGTTGATTTGAATTCTCAGCAACATCCTTGTTTCCGTAATTGAAACTGGGATGGTCTGGCCTCTTGAAGTTAGCGTAGGAGACATTCTCATCCTCTTCCTCACTTTCACTATCATCAGATTCCTGCCAAATAGTTCGAGAAAGTCCCAAGGAACCGGGGCCTGGCCATCCTGACTGGGGAAACCCTCACGTACGATTTTGCTGACCGGCAGTATCTCGACCTTTAACTATCACCCCCGGCAAGGGGGTTTCCTATTAGTTCTTTTTACCATACTAGCATAGATATTGTTGATTCCAGTCTGATTATTTCATTGGCCTGGTGTGAATGCAGTTGTCAATTTCGTGTCCTCCCTGGCCGCAGGTAACACACCTCATCACTTTCTCCACATGTTTCTTGCCCTTGCTTCCTGAGTCCTTTAAATGTTGGACAGCAGTAGCTATATTTTGAATATGGGAAGTGATCACCTCTAAAGCCTTAACTTTGCACCCCATCCTTCATTGATCTCCTTCTTCGCACATCCTCTGTCATTTATGTCGTATTCCATGTTTTCTTGCAGCGCAGCCATGTTCTCAATGATCTTGATCGTCCTGCTTGGTTTCTCTCCTAGGAAATCACTTCCTATCGTGGCATTCAGTGATTTCCTCTTAGCTGGGGTCAGCCCATTATAGATAGTTGTAACTAAGAAACCTTTTCCATAGTTATGGTAAGGGCAATCCCATATATATTCTTGGAATCTCTCCCAAGCTTCATGCAGGTTCTCACCTGGCTTCTGCATGTATGAGGTTATCCTTTTCCTATTCTGAATTGTTTTCTCAGTTGGATAAAACTTTGTGACAAAGGCGTCATCAAGATCCCTCCATCCATCTAGAGAGAGATGTGGTAGGCTGAGGTACCAGGACATTGCCTTGTCTTCTAGGGAGAAGATAAATCCCTTGCAATAGATTACCTCTTGGGGAACTCCTTTCATCTTGATGGTATCACAAATGTTTTTGAAGGCATCAAGGTGGTGGTACAGGTTTTCATTTTTGTAACTTCCTCAAAAAGACTTGTTTTGAATCATCAAGATTACAATAGGCTTCAGTTCAAAGTTTTTTGCATCAAAGTGTGGGATTATGATGGGGCATCTGGACTCGTTGACCCTGGTAGAAGCCAATTCACAGAGAGTTTTGTCTTCTTCATCGTCTTCTTCACCATTCCTATGGTTACGATCTATTTCACCATCCCGCTCACGGTCGTCATGGTTCCTTCTATGTCTGCGGCGATGGAGACGATCTTCGTTGTGACGGTCATCCTTGTGACGGTCATCTTTGTGTAACTCTTCATGTTTTCCTCATGTTCTTCATGCTCTTCTAGTTTAGGATCCACTCTTTCTTCTCCAGAGGGAGGTGGATCGCATGGGATCCAAGCACGATCTTCACCGGAGTGGTGTTCGTCCCTTCGAGGAGGCATCTTATCTCATGGGAGGAACAAAAGCTAGGATGGAAATTAGATTTTCCTTCTTCAATTACATAAACAAAATGTACATTCGAGTAAGAAAAACTAGACACGTAAAATGAACTGTAGTAACTGTAAGTTAGCAGGGTTAAAGATTTAAGTGTAGTCAAGCTTAATACTAAGCTTGAGACATGGGAGTATAGAGGAGTGGACTCGCGTTCTTAGCAGTGCCATTTTTCCTTGTCCCCAACAATGGCGTCAAAAAGTTGACCAGCCTAATTCACACGTTGAAAAATGGAGCGGATCTAGAGTAGTCAGACTTTTAAAGAAATAACCTGACTCTTAGGCCCCTGCAATGATAAATGGGGTCCAATGTAGTGATCGGGGTCAAATACAGGGACAAGGTTGGCAGTGTTAAGTGAAAATAATCTAACACTCTTATACTCTAGGTAAAGAGGGTATTTTAAGGGGTGTTCTCTAAGGAACGATGGCTCTCAAAATAAATCAAGTAAAACAAAGATAATAAGAATAAACAAAAATGAAAATTAGATGAAACAAGTATATGGAAGGAAAACTCAGATCGGGTTTCACCTACTAAGACGTCTCTCCAACATGCAACATCGTCTCTCTCTCTCTCTCTCGTATACTCACATCAAGATTACAAGAAACCATCTATAGTGCCTATTGTTGGATAAATTGGACATTATGATAAATCCCTTTGTTTCGATGATGACAAACATTTCATTCTTGTTGATCTAACGTGCTACTTGAGTGTGCAGGATTAAGGTGGATGACAAAGCAACTAGGTAAAATCCAAAAAGCTTACATATTTATATTTCCATGCAATGTAATCACTGTTGTAAAAACTTGTACAAATATATAATGTACAAGTACTTAGATTGCATGTAAATCTAGCGTTGGATCTTCCTAGCTAATCACCACACTTAGATAGGTCATCCCCTTCAAATAGGATCACATATGCACACTCATACACATGCTTAGTGGTTAATCAAAAGATTGAAAACAGAGTCAATCTCGGTCGACCACACTCCTCGACCGAGACACTCTCGGTCGACAAACTTCTCGACCGAGATTGACCCAAGTAGCCATTAGACACAGCTGATAAAGTAGTTGGCAGTTGCAAATGAACGTTGATCCAGAGAGCCTGTCGGTCGACAAAACTTCGACCGAGTAGGTATCTCGGTCGACAAATTGTCGACCGAGATGGTCTCTGACAGCAACTGCAGAATAAAGTAACTAGCCGTTACTAATGCACTTAACTTATATCTAACGGCTAGTTAAGCACTTAGAAGCCCCTAGAAGTTGTCTAGAACGTCCTTAAGTATTCATAGGCCACTCCTATAAATAGGACATGCATTAGGACACCAAAATACACCTAAGATATACTTGTGATATACTTGAGCTTGAATACTCACTTGCAATATGTTTTAGAGCAATAGAGCAATTCCTACACTTGCCATTCATTCCTATTGCTCCCATTTCGTGTCCTATAGGCTAGTATCTCCTATCTACTACAATCACATTGCCATACATATTGGTTAGGAGATCTACACGCTTGATATAGGCAAATCAAGCCTTGTGCTTCAAAGGATAAGTTGTAATTTCTATTTTCTTTCTTGTTCCTTTTATCCTTTGTACTCTCCTTGCTACTCCTAGGGTTGGAGGCTGCGGGTTGGAGAGGGTTGACTTCTCAGGTGGAGAAGGGGACTTCAAGCTACTTCAAGAAGGCTATCGCACGGGAAGCTACTTCAGAAGGCTGGTGCAACGGGAGTTGGTGCATCTACTTCAAGGGAAGGTTGCTTCAAGGTTGGGCGATTACTTCTAGGTGAAGGCTGCTTGAAGGGTTTGGGAAAAGAAATTGTATTTTATGTAAAGTCCTTGCGAGGTAATAAAATAAATTTCTTTTCAAATCCCAGTTGGGTAAGCAACCGGGTAGTGGACTGACGGCTATAGTATTTGCTATAGTTGGAACCACTCTAAACCTTGTGTCTCCTTGTCCAATATCTTCATTGTGGTTGTTTGAGTTTAAATTATTATTAAAATCTTTATAAAACTCTATTCACCCCCCCTCTAGTAGTTTTCAATTGGTATCAGAGCAGGCTTCAAGGAACCCTAACCAGGTCTTGAAGAATGAAGGGTGGAGGTGACTACGACCGCAGACAAAGGAGCAACTTGGACCAACTTTCAACAAGCTGCAATTGGTGTTTAGGAACGAACCATACAACAATTGGCTGTCCATGGAAAGAAAAGAAGAAAGAGGTCCATAAGAATTGTTTCATTGCTACAACCAATGAGGAAGAAGAAGAAGAGGTAAGCCTTCTTGATTTATCAAAAAAAGAGCTAATTTCTAGTCTTGAAGAAACTCACAATAAGTATATTGAGTGCAAGAAGAAATTAAAGAAATCTAGTAAAACAAACGATGAGTTAAATGCTAGACTTCTTGCTCTTACATCTGAAAATGACGATTTATATGCTAAATTGAATACTCTTGGTTTTGAAAAAGATGACATTGTTTCTGAAAACCGTACTTTGAAATCATCTCTAAGTAGTAGTGAAGTGAAGATTTTTACTCTAGAAACAAATTATGATCTTCTATATCAAGAAAAGGTTGAATTACTTGCAAAGTTAAATGACTTTAAAAAACAACCTATTTTGTGTACACATCTAGATTATGATAGTATAGTGAAAGAAAGGAATTCTTTATCATCTAATCTAGATCAAGCAAAACTAGATATTAAGAAAAGAATGGATGAGATCGCTAAGTTGCAACAAGAAGTTAGTAGATTAAGCAACAATGGAATCCTTGATAGAATATTGGATAATCCCTATCATCAAATTGGGAGAAGAGGACTAGGTTATAAGCCCAAAGGGAAATCTTATGAACAACCTAGTTGGAGAAAGACACGAGCACATCAAGCCACATTTGTACCAAAGAACAACCTAGAACAAAACCATAGAAAAAGACTTGAGGTTGATTCTATATGTTGCCATTACTGCTCACGTCTTGGACATTACTCTTTTTCATGCCCATACAAGAAAAAGAATGTTGAGTTAGTATGGGTTCCGAAACCCCCAAATTGAATTGATTAGACTAAGTTGAGATATGACCGAAGACTTTAAATTGCACATCCTTATGTATATCTCAACTTAACATAAAGGGATAACAAAATGATTCAAGTAACTAAAATCTCTAACTTGAAAACTTATCTTAATTAAGGTCCTCAAAACTTAATTTTTTTTAATATGATTAGTTGAGATTTGATCTAAATATTACTTTGATATTCATATGTTTTATCTCAACTAAAACTGATTCTTAAACTACATAATTGAATTAGACATAGTCTACATTTTACTCGAAATCAATAAATAGTTATGTAGGTAAAACAGAAACCTTGTCGGTCGAGAAATCGTCGACCGAACTGGTCACTGATTTCAGTCTGCAGTGAAATTACTGAACAACTGATTGATCAATGGCTATCTATCTGTTGTTAATGACTGTTTTACAAAACAAGTTGAAGATCTTTTTGAATATAAATGACATCATTCTCTAAGTTAAAAATCAAGTTTAGAAATCCCTATTTTATAATGTTTTACATGATTTTCTTTAAAGCATCTATCTAGATAGAAATCATGTGTTATGACATTCAGTTTAAATGATTACAATCACTGTATTTCATGAAATTATCATTCTATTGGACATGCTTTCACTATTTCATCATTAAGCATGATGTTGTGTTAACACAAATAGATAATGATAATTGCATGCGTGAGTCTTGATGATAAGCAAGCAAAATAATTCATTGGTGATATGACTATTAAAAATGCTTGCAAAGAACACAATGTTACAAAATTTCTCAAATTGATATCTTTAAAAAGACTTGAGATATTAATCATGCTTTCATTGTTAAGAAAATGTTTTCATATTGAGTATCACTTAACATGCTTCATCATGATCATTATGTTTCATTGGTTTAAAATAAGCTTTGATTCATATATAAATCATGAATGATCATTGTGATTCGGATAATTGCAAATGTCATTAGCTTAAAAGCATCGTGACATAATAGATAATAATTGTGGACACAGCTTGTGATGAAGATGTTGCTATGTCAAGCCAAACGGTGCCTCTTAGAACAAAATATTAATATTTTTATCTATTTGCTTGTTCTAAGAAATCAAAAGCAAATATCTTGACTTTAAAGACATTAATCTTGCTTTCAAAATATATGTTTCTAAAAGAATCTTATGATAAGGGTATAAATAGAAATGGGATTTGATATTTCTGTACCCATAAGCATATGAAACATCATTTACAATGAATGTAAAACATGCATTCTAGAAAAATCTAGGACAAAGACTTCACTAATGATGCTCATATTAAGTTTTTATAATGGGTATATCTTAATGTGCTTCAAATTGATATTTATAGCTATCTGCAGAAATTATACTTCACATATGTTTATCTTGGAAATCTGCAGAATTTGCCTCTTGGTTAAAATTAAAATTGACCAAGGGGCGCTATGGTCGTAGTCAAGGGCGACCTAAAATAAGCTTTGACAAAATGCTTATTTGGACATCATTTTATTGCACTTAATCTTAGTATACTTTTAATAAAGGTCAAAATCAAAATTTAAAATTATTTGTGACCTTAGAAGCATCAAACTGCTTAAATTGTAAGATTAAGGGGGAGCTCATAACAACAAATTGGTTTAATTGATTAAGAAGCTTAGAAAAACATTGTAAACATCATTTGAAGATTGTTATGACCTTAGTATTTTCACTCCTGATTCTGAAGCAATCTATGAATTTCATAAAAATGATATATCTTGTACTTAAAGGAACTCTCTGAACAAATCAGGGCATAACATCCCTTACATTTGGTTGGAGACATTTTTATGTACTCTAAGATTAAAGGATTCTCATTTAATTTAGGACTTAACATCCCTTGATAGATGAGAAATAAATATACATTCATCATAAGCTTAAGGGAATCTCATATCATTTCAAGGCTTAACATCCTTTGCAAATGATTGAGAAACAAATTGTGGATAAATTAGGCATAAATCCATGTTCCTTATAGGATATCTATTTAAGGGGGAGCTTAATATAAAATTAAGGGGGGGAAGAAATAAAATGTTTAACCTGGATATCTTTTTGAAATGACAAAGGGGGAGAAAGAATATAAAATCAAAAATATAAATATAAATAAGTTTCATCTTGATGGCCAGCACTCACTTGTAAAACAAGAATGGCTACAAAAGGTAATCTTCAGGTATGAAACTCACATGCTTTATATTTCCTTATTTCATATTTTAGGAAATGTTTGTCATCTTCAAAAAGGGGGAGATTGTTGGATAAATTGGACATTATGATAAATCCCTTTGTTTCGATGATGACAAACATTTCATTCTTGTTGATCTAACGTGCTACTTGAGTGTGCAGGATTAAGGTGGATGACAAAGCAACTAGGGAAAATCCAAAAAGCTTACATATTTATATTTCCATGCAATGTAATCACTGTTGTAAAAACTTGTACAAATATATAATGTACAAGTACTTAGATTGCATGTAAATCTAGCGTTGGATCTTCCTAGCTAATCACCACACTTAGATAGGTCATCCCCTTCAAATAGGATCACATATGCACACTCATACACATGCTTAGTGGTTAATCAAAAGATTGAAAACAGAGTCAATCTCGGTCGACCACACTCCTCGACCGAGACACTCTCGGTCGACAAACTTCTCGACCGAGATTGACCCAAGTAGCCGTTAGACACAGCTGATAAAGTAGTTGGCAGTTGCAAATGAACGTTGATCCAGAGAGCCTGTCGGTCGACAAAACTTCGACCAAGTAGGTATCTCGGTCGACAAATTGTCGACCGAGATGGTCTCTGACAGCAACTGCAGAATAAAGTAACTAGCCGTTACTAATGCACTTAACTTATATCTAACGGCTAGTTAAGCACTTAGAAGCCCCTAGAAGTTGTCTAGAACATCCTTAAGTATTCATAGGCCACTCCTATAAATAGGACATGCATTAGGACACCAAAATACACCTAAGATATACTTGTGATATACTTGAGCTTGAATACTCACTTGCAATCTGTTTTAGAGCAATAGAGCAATTCCTACACTTGCCATTCATTCCTATTGCTCCCATTTCGTGTCCTATAGGCTAGTATCTCCTATCCACTACAATCACATTGCCATACATATTGGTTAGGAGATCTACACGCTTGATATAGGCAAATCAAGCCTTGTTCTTCAAAGGATAAGTGGTAATTTCTATTTTCTTTCTTGTTCCTTTTATCCTTTGTACTCTCCTTGCTACTCCTAGGGTTGGAGGCTGCGGGTTGGAGAGGGTTGACTTCTCAGGTGGAGAAGGGGACTTCAAGCTACTTCAAGAAGGCTATCGCACGGGAAGCTACTTCAGAAGGCTGGTGCAACGGGAGTTGGTGCATCTACTTCAAGGGAAGGCTGCTTCAAGGTTGGGCGATTACTTCTAGGTGAAGGCTGCTTGAAGGGTTTGGGAAAAGAAATTGTATTTTATGTAAAGTCCTTGCGAGGTAATAAAATAAATTTCTTTTCAAATCCCGGTTGGGTAAGCAACCGGGTAGTGGACTGACGGCTATAGTATTTGCTATAGTTGGAACCACTCTAAACCTTGTGTCTCCTTGTCCAATATCTTCATTGTGGTTGTTTGAGTTTAAATTATTATTAAAATCTTTATAAAACTCTATTCACCCCCCCTCTAGTAGTTTTCACCTATTCCACTCTCTCTCGAGATGAGGATAAAACTAAGTCTAAGGGTAGCCTCTCTCTTGAGATGACCACTCATAAACCACAAAGCATAACATATGATTTCAAGCTTTAGCATTCCAACACTCTCATGCTTTCGTACTACTCCATAACACATGATAAGAGCGACATTACTCTCTTGAGATATCAACTATCAAACATCACAAGATGGTAGCTAAGCATAAAAGTGAAGCGTTAAAATAGGTGTATGGAGATAATCTTGATATATATTCAATAGAAAGAGACAATATACATGTTGGGAGAGCCTTAGTGGCTACTCCCAACCCAGGTTAAGGTGTTTAGTCACTCATGCTTGTGGATAGAATAACAACATTACAGAAATAGAGATACATGAAGATCCATGAAGTGAGGAGGGAAGTACATCATAATGGAATGATAGATTTAGATAGAAAGAGAGAGAACGTGTTATGACACAGTACTTATTCAGATCTGGATTTAGCACGTCGATGGCGCGGACGATCTACTTCTCTCAAAGAAGGAGTCTTCAGTCTTCTCTCTCCTCAACTTCCACCTTTGGAGATCTAAGACTGGTGGATGGGATGGAATGGAATGAGTTTGATATGCAATAACACTTCGTGGCCTTTTAGATCTGATCTATGATCTAATGATTTGACAATATGGGTGGGTGCCCTATTTATAGGCAAACTCCACCAACTTAACTTCTGGACTGCGGTCGCGGTCTGGTTTGGGGAGGGGCAAGATCGCAGTCGCAGTCTCCTCACCATTTCTTCCTTTGTCACGGTTAGGCAAGATCCCCCACTTGATCGCGATCTGGATGTAGCTTATGTGGGTGAGGATTGTGGTCGAGGTCGACTCATGCATTGCATTGGAGAGGTCGAGGTCGAGGTCTCCCCACTTAGTCGCGGTCTGCATGTGGCTCGTAATTTTCTTGAGGCTTGCGGTCTCCAAGTTGATCGCGACCTCTACTATGATTGCGGGCTTAACAATGATCGCGGCCTCCAAGCTAATTGCGGTATGGCTTGAGTGCAAACCGACCACAAGCTTAAGGCAGTTGAAGACTTAGACTGTGGTGATATGATCCTTGTTGCATGAATGGTATATATGTACCTGAAACCAAGGAAAGATGGGTAAGTGAAGTCTTTGACAAAAAGAAGCTAAAATTATGGGGAAAGTTAGTAAAAGATATGCTAAAAGAGGTATAAAATATATACAAAAAGTATGTAAAGTAAAGTATTATCAAAAGAGTGTTTTGTTTTGGTTATATTTCAATTGTCCTTGATGCATGATATTCAATGTATGTGACACCCAATCAATATTATGAGTTAGGAATTGATGCATCCACTCATGTGCCTTTGTACAAATTTGGGGTATTACAATATCAGTTTGCTTGAGGTTGAGATATTTGGAAATTTTGTGTTCTAACATTCTATTCAAATCAATATATTGTAAAATTGTAGTAAACACTATACAAATTAAGTTTCATTATGGGTTAGACGTTACAAAATGAAGTATGCCTCTTAGTTTACTAAAATGTAAAAAATATAGTTGCAAGTCACTCTAGAGTTGGTAGATGATAATCATGAATCATTGTGCCAACAATTAGCTATACCCTTATATATACATATCATAGATGACACAGATATTTCTTCTAGAAACATGCCTAGATTTGGTTTCTAAATAAATATGAAGCTGATGTTTGTACATAAACTAGATCAGTTTTGAATTTGCCTTTTAGCAATCAGGGTTAGTTCAAGGTTGAAAAATTTGGACACTAGGTTCTAGCATTCAATGAAAGTCAATATTATATAAACATGTACTAAATACTATCAAACTCAGGTAATTTTTAGGGTTATATATTAAAAACTAGGTCTATTGTACATTTATCACTATGCAAAAATCTTCTTACGGGTTGGTCCTCGATATAAGCCCACAACTGACTTTTCTAGGTCAAACTAACTCAAGTTCACAGTTTGATACTACAATATCTTACAGAATTATCCTACATCTAACTATATTTTGAGACGTGTCATACACTATTGATGACACAAATAGTTGTTAGAATAAGATCACCCATATATATAATCAAGTTTTTTGATATGTTTTTTAGTTCATCTAATATTTTTTTTGTTTTGGTGTCTATATTCATTTAATCTTCATATTACATTTTATAACTACTTGATCCATTTTCATTATTCAACTTTTGTTGTCGTTTGATTTTATTATATTTTACCTTTGACCTCACAATAATAAATCAAACTAAAAATTATGACTTGAAACTCAGATGGCATCACGTCAACCACATAACCGAAAGGTGTATTAGTATTAGTTTTAGGTTGAACAAGTATTCAGTTCATATTAAATTGTGTGTCCCAAACCTATCAAAGGTTTTTACATCCATTGATCAAATATCTTCCCCATAATTTGACCCGCGTATTGCACGGTTGGTGGTATCAAAAATAATTTTGGTCATAAATTTTTATTTTATGTTGAAGCACATTTCTAGTGTCAAACAAAGATAAACCTACCTTTAAATACTTATACGAAAGTACATTATTATTTAATAATAAATAAGGGTTAAATTGATGTTTTTTAATATGATTATGGATTTCTATTAATTATGATATAGTTATAGAAAATCTAGATATAAGATATCATTATAAGATGATTTGATGTAAAATAAATTAAAAATGATCCTAACCCAAACCAATAAGTCAACAACTTGATTTAAATTCTTAAATTTATTCATCTAAAGTAAACTTGATTTGATGTTTTAGTGAAATATTTCACATCCATTTTCTAGTTTGCTTAAAATTTTGGTAGCTAGAAGATATCTAATTTAGTTTTTATTGAAGTATAATATGTAAAAACTTTCAAAATATAAACTAAAACATATAACTTTTGTCCCATTTTTGGTCATTACTTAGATTGGTATAAATTCAAGAAACAACACTTGATAACCAATAATAAACTTATAGTCTAAATTTTTTTGACATAACTATGGTAATATCCTAACATAATTCATCATAATATATTGCCAAAATCGCACATAGTTCATGAACATACAATTTTGTTCATATTATACATATAAACAAGTAAATTTATTTGTAAGTATGTTTATTTGAATAATTTATTTTCTATTCTTAGAGTATCATTGTGTCCTTCAATTTGAAAGCAAATCTAAAATGAATGAAAGATACCTATTGATGTTAATGAAAAAATATTTTTATTACGTGCTATGTTTTCCATGTGCTACATATATTAGTTGAAAGTAACGGTGTCACACATGCCTAAAACATGTCTAAATGGAAAGAGTGGAGCAATGAGACACGAACCTTCTCCCACCCTCCTCTCATGATCTGGGTAATCCTTTATATCATGAAACATTTAGCTGGAAGCTACCATTTACCACCATATATGTGATTCAAAAATCCTAGGTTTGAACCAGAACAACCTTTTATGTTTCCAAACTACCTAATTGAATGTTGATTAGTTTGCATAGAATCCTTATCTTGGTCCTTTGGTGTCAATACCATACCTCAATGAGCGTGACTCTTTGTATGATTGTTGTGTTACACAAAATCAAGCGAGGCCTTGGTCTCATGTAGCCCAAAAGTGACTTCACCTCTAAGTTAGATGACACATTCATATGTAGTTGTGTATCCACATGGTGGTCTAAGTGGGTATAGGCCCTACCCAGCCTTTCCAACTACACATAAATAAGTATAAAATTAGTGGAAGTTTAATAGAAAATTAAGTCATATCCAATATCTCCAACATCCAATTTACATTGTTGTTGTGCCCTAGACTATATCTTCTAGGTCCACCACTGGTTGTATGTCGTAATCACCACTGATGGACTAATATTTCGTCACTTTTACAGGCTTGTTTTCCCTTAATTTTATGCACACATTTGTATTTTCTTGAGTTTTTGTGCACAAATTACTATGAGTATCATGTTTTATTGAAATGCATCAAATTATGTAATTTTTATCAAATTTTAAGAAGTTTTTATAAATTCGAGAAGCTAAGGCACTTTTGGTTGTGTTTCAGGTTCATAAAAGCCACACAAACTTGGTACTACCGAGTCAAAACTCAATGCAACTGAGTTATCATTAGTAAGATAGGCAAAGCAACGCAAAGACTCAGTACTACTGACACTCAACATGATAGTATCGAATCACCATCAGTAGCTCACCCAAAGAATTGTGAAGAACTCAATACATAGGCACCAAAATTGGTAGTACCGAGTTGACATCAGATGCGCGAGGAGTCGAGCACCAAATTTTGAGTCGGTACTATCGACTCAACTCAATAGTACCGAGATTGCGTGCATTTCCAGAACCCTAAAGACTCTGTGCTACCGAGTGTCAAGTCAGTAGTACCGAGATTGTTTGCACAGACAAGATCTACAACATCAATCTAATTCGACGGCTGGTGTTATTCTGCAGAAAAAGCCATGCTATAACTATGTGAAAGGACGGCAGACCTAATTATCGCACTGTAGTCAAGTGCTTAAGACCAGAGAGATAGAGGAGGAGAGAACGGGACTAAAGGCCACATCCAAGATCGATTATGGCATATCTAGTGGATCATCGTACAACCCAGAGATAGCAGAACGACTATGCTTGGAAGGGGATCGTCTAAAGTAGCTTTTTGTCAGGGGTTAACGTAGTTCATTTGATGTTACCCATGTTTTTTCTTCTTCTCTATCATGTTTTTTTACTACAGAAACCATGCAGGGCTAAACCCCTTATTCCTTAGGACCCGGGAGTAGCCCGAGTATGCATTGTATATGAATTTTATGTTTTAATATAAATTTTTCTCTTAATATTTGAATATGAATATATAAGAATTGCTTTATTTATTTGTTCTTGATTACCATAAATAGAATCTTAGATCTTGAATAGTTGCTAAAAAGGGAATTAAGGGTTAGAAACACATAGGTTCATCCATTTATAGGCATCCCTTGTGAAATTTGGGGCATAAACAGGAGGAGATTACCTAGAGTAGAACCAACTGCACCTAACTAATGAATCAATTGCTATGAGAATGGGATTGGCTTTAGTTTAGGTAGGGAAATTATGCTGTGAAAGTAGGTAATTTCTAGCTACATGCTCTTTATTCAGAACCATGTTTGTGTGTTAAAGAACCACCAGGCCGCATCCGGGTGGTCTGTGGTTGACATCAAGGGCATCTCTTCAAGCTTATTCCAACACAAAATATGATTGAAGGAAGGAGCCAAAGTGGTAGTTCAACCACAGCGGTGACTTAACCCAATTATGATGGAGGTGGTAAAGCAAGAGGTCGTGAAGCTACTGTCGGCAGGTATAATTTATGCAATATATGATTCCACATGGGTAAGTCCAACTCAAGTTGTACCTATGAAAGGGGGCATAACTGTGACAACTAACTCTGCTAATGAATTAATACCGACTAGGTTAGTCACAGGTTGGTGTGTTTTCATAGATTATCACCATTTGAATGTTGCCACTTTAAAGGATCATTTTCCTTTACCTTTCATCGACCAAATTTTAGAATGACTAGCTGGTCGTTCTCATTTTTGTTTTCTCGACAGTTCTTCCGGATATAACCAAATTTCTATCGAACCATTGGATCAGGAGAAGTCTACCTTCACCTGCCTCTATGGCATGTTTACTTATCGAAGAAATGTTGTTTGGGTTGTGAATGCACCCGCTACCTTTCAATGATGTATGCTCGCCATTTTTCTGACATGGTTGAAAGGTGTTTAGAAGTTTTCATGGATGATTTTTCAGTTTATGGGGAGTCTTTTAATGATTTTCTGTATAACCTTGATAAAGTCCTACAACGGTGTGAAGACACTCACTTGATTTTAAATTGGGAAAAATGTCACATGATGGTGAGTGAGGGGATTAATCTGGGGTACAAGGTGTCCAATAGGGGAATGGAAGTCGATCAAGTCAAAATAGAGGTCATCTCCAAATTACCTCCACCGACATCAGTGAAGGGAGTGAGGAGTTTTCTAGGTCACGTTGGATTTTATTGCCGATTTATAAAAGATTTTTCAAAAATTGCAAAACCCCTATCTGAATTATTTGAAAAGGACGTTGAGTTTTGTTTTGATGATAAATGTAGGAAATATTTTGAAGTCCTTAAAGAAAAATTAATTTCAGCTCCCATTGTTCAAGCTCCAGATTGGAGCAAGACTTTTGAGCTGATGTGTGACACATCAGATTATGTTGTAGGTGCTATTTTAGGCCAGCACCAAGTAAAGGTCCCTATTGTTATTTATTATGCATCAAAGACTTTAAATGATGCTTAAATGAATTACACCACCACTGAAAAAGAATTGTTGGCTATTTTTTTTCTTTTGAAAAATTTAGACAATATTTGGTGGGGGCAAAGGTCATTTTTTGGACTGGCGATTCCGCCATTAAGTATCTTTTACAAAAGAAAGATGACAAGCCTAGACTAATTAGGTGGATCCTACTTTTACAAGAATTCAACATTGAAATTAAAGATAAGGCATCGATAGAAAATGTTGTGGAAGTTTATCTTTCCAGATTGGAGAGAGTGGATGAGAGGCATGTGGATATCCCTATTGTAGAGGAATTCCCATATGAATAACTTTTATCTCTAAAGAAAATTGACCTGTGGTATGTCGAGATAGTGAAATTACCTGGCATGGGGAATTTTACCTGAGGATTGGGGATACCAGGAGAAGAAGAAATTCTTCTATTCTTTGAGATATTATGTGTCGGATGATCCGATACAACTTAGGCAGTGTAGGGATGGCATCCTGAGATAGTGTGTGCTGGAGAGTGAGTATGAGAGCATTCTGTCACATTGTCACTCACTCCCCACAGGAGGACATCATTCTATTCTATCTCTAGGACAGTGGCCAAGGTCTTAGAGAGTGGTTTTTTTTTGTCGAATTTGTTTAAAGATGCATATAATTATGTTCGTTGTTGTGACGCATGTCAACATGCAGGTAATATCTCAAAAAGGCATGAAATGACCTTGAATGTGTTTTAAGAGGTAGATGTTTTTTATCTATGGGGAATAGACTTCATGGGTCCATTCGTGCCTTCAAATTCTAACTTACACATTTTGTTTGTTGTAGATTATGTGTCAAAATGGGTGGAAGCAATTCCAACCCATACCAATGATGCACATGTTGTATGCCATTTTGTGAAGGAGAACATTTTCTGTAGGTTCAGTGTACCTCGGATGATCATTAGTGATGGGGGAACCCATTTTACAAATAGGAAGTTTGGGGCTTTATTTAGTAAATATGGGGTTAAGCACAGAGTGGGTACTCCATATCACCCACATACCCAAGGACAGGTTGATGTGTCTAATAGAGAAGTTAAGAATATCCTAGAAAGAATAGTCTCAACCAATAGGATGAATTGGAGTATGCTTTTGAATGATGCACTAAGGGCATATAGGACAGTCTATAAATCACCTATAGGAACTACACCTTTTAGATTGGTTTATGGGCGTGCTTGTCATTTACCTATGGAATTGGAACATAGAGCTCAGTCGGTGTTGAGAAGGTTGAACTACAATATAGATGAAGCAGGGAAGAAAAGATTATTTGAATTGAATGAGCTTGATGAGCTACGACTGGATGCCTATAAAAATGCCAAACTCTATAAGGAGAGGATGAAGAAGGTCCATGATAAACACATCATACATAGGGCGCTTACTCCGGGGAAAAAGGTTTTACTTTTTAATTCTAGACTTATGTTGCATTCGGGTAAGTTAAGGTCTAGATGGAGTGGACCCTATGAGGTTTTGGAGGTCTTTCCCCATGGTGCTGTGAAGATTGGAGATGGAGTTGTGTCATTCCTTGTAAATGGAGAACATTTGAAGCACTACTTTGGCGGTGACATTGAGAGAGGAGTAGAGGAAATCAAGCTCGTAGATCTTTATTTGAGGTTTGAGGTTTCTCTTGAGTCGAGCCTAAGACGTTAAACAAGGGCGCTTGTTGGGAGGAAACCCAACCTTTCTTTTGCTTTCTTTAGGTTGTATTTTTGATTTCATAAGTTTAGATTTCAATTTTTATATAAAAGAGGTACCTTGATCCATTCTGTTTGAGTGTGTTGGAAAGAAAATGTCGGTACTACTGAGTTTAGGTCAGACGACTAGTCGTAGAAGAGATAAAAAGTTGGTACTACCGAGTGACCACTCAGTACTATCGAACTAAGGTCAGCAATAAAGGGGTGGAACTTCAACTATCTCGGTACTACCAAGCAATCACTTGGTACTACCGAGTCTCTAAAGATTTGTGAGTGTTGAACTGATAAGGGTTTGGTACTACTGACTTTCGAGTCGGTATTACCAACTTCTGGACACTTCCAGGTTTGATACACTGAGCCATTTTTTCAAAACTACTGAGAAATATCAACAACTCGTTACTACTGACTTAACTCGGTAGTACCAATATTCAATTTTTGAAAAAAGCAGGAAAGGCAATTTGATGGCCCAGATGACCAACATCGAGCAGTCGGTATTATCGATTTGCACCACAACTCGATGAGTTTTGTCGATAGTACTGACTCCAGGCCAATCTGTGCCTAAGTCATCATGCAACGTTCATACAGTAACTTTGGCAGGTATACAAGACATCCAAGGAAGGCTCTACATGAACCAGCAGGCGATCTATGAGAATGAGCATCTTCTCTTGGCCAACCAAGAGAATGTTCACACTCGCCTACAATGCATTGAGCAGTACCAGCAGCCTTTCTACGACCACTACTGGAGCCAAGGGTATTTTGGAGGATATCAAATGTTGGACCCAATGTTATCATATGATCCCAACTTTTAGGGGACTTTTCCTCCACATGACCCCACCATGCCCCCACTATCCTCCTCAACAAGATTGATCAGGGTATTGTTGTTCCACCTCTTAAGTTGGAATTTTAACTATGCGGTCATAGTCATATTCAAGCTTAGGGGGTTGCTGGAATAGCCTTCTATCTTAGTTTTATCCTTAGTTTGCATTTTAATTTCCATTTTGCATTTTATCTTTTAGATTTATGTCATGTGTATCCACATCTATCTAGTGTGAAAGTGGATTAGTAAATGCATGAGTTCTGTAGAAGTTTCCTCTAGGTCCAAAAGCAAATGAAATGTCTAAAATGAAGAATATAAGTTTTTATTACAAGTTCTTTGAGTCGCACCTTGAGGAAGTGTATGGGTTAGTCAGCTTTAGGACAGGGGATATGAATAATCTCTCAACTATCCATGAAATGTAAATGAAGATGATGTTTGAGCCTAAACTGATCAAACTAGTAACGTGACCTTAAATGGATATTTAAGAAGGAACTCCTATGGTTACCCAGTACACATGTCTTTAGAGAGGGACACACATTAATCTTTGAAGGATTAATCTATTAATTATGTGATTTCGTCCACTTCATATTCATAATTGCCACCACATTAAGATGATCGAGTACACTGAATCATTTCTTTTTTATTACATAATCATGGCACAATAGAATCATTATAGTTAGTCATTTTCCTTTGCATCAGTTAGGAAGAGAAAAAATATGCATGAACAATTCATGTGCATATCATTTAGTTGCATAATACAAATATGTACATGTCGATTGCATGCATTCATCATTCATTAATCAAGGCATTATGAGATGAAAAATATTTATGCAGATCTTATACACATATATACCCTCAGAGATATATGAGAAATTTCATGAATGTACTTAGGGGAATAAGGTCAATCATATAGAAGGCCAAATATGAGATAAAAAAAGAAAGCAAAAAAAACACTAAGGAAAAAAAAAGGAAAAAAGAGAATTTTCTCTGTTTAGAAGAGGGAGAAAGGATGTGTATCCATTCTGAAAAAAAAGGTTTCAAAACATCTTCATAATGCCCTTGATTTTTCTCCATTTGGTTCAATTTCATTATATGAAATTTTGAGCACATGCATCATGCCATCCATTTATGCAGACATTAGGATTCATAACTCGTTCATTCTCATCATATAGGTTCATCATACTTTAATGCTCGCATAATGATTCAGTTGTTCCGTGTGAGTCTTCATAAGCCACCCATCCCTTACCACCCATTGTTATTATTGGTAGGCTACTTATATGATTTCCTCCTCATTCCTTGTTTATCAGGAGGACAGCTTCCATGTAGATGGTAGTTAGGAAAAAGAGCAATGTAGATAGGAAATCACATAATGCACCAAGTGTAGGCCTGATTAGTTTAATATGTTAACTTCTTTCCTGACAGTGTTTAATTGACTAAGGGACATATGTCTTTTATGAAAATTTTGTGGTCGCTTCAGAGAAGTTACCAGTTTAGTGATCAGTAGGGCTAGTTTAGGACCATTAGGTGGGGGTGGTTGAGATGAGATTTAATATAGTTTGTCCTTTTGCTGACTTGTCGCATATAGATCTGAGAGTATGTTGCTCGAGGACGAGCAAGATTTAAGCTTAGAGGAGTTTGATGCACTAATATTTAGTCATTTTTACAGGCTTGTTTTCCCTTAATTTTGTGCACACATTTGTATTTTCTTGAGTTTTTGTGCACAAATTACTATGAGTAGCATGTTTTATTGAAATGCACAAACTAGTATTTGGATGTCTTACTGACAACATAAGCCACTAAAAAATGCAATCCACATCTCTCATTTTGTTGTTATGAGCATAGAACTCTAAACAGTATACTTCATTTACGACAACCCATTCTAACTTGAGGTTTGTTTCACTAGTTCCCAAGCTTTTCTAAATATTTGTGTGATCAAAAAAATTGAAAACAAGCTAAAGAGATCTGGAATATTAGTAGTTACATCATCATTGTCAACAATGACAATGTGTGAGGAAAAAAGTAAACATTTGCCAAACTAAATGAAAATGAGTGATTCCCTAAATGAATGGAAGTGAGTGACTTATAAAAGTATGTGAAAATATGTACAATGATTCCATTTAGACTTTTTTGAAAGTATAGAATAAAATAAATATAATAAATAATTATGATATACTATCAACTATCTTAGTCCTTGTAGAAATAGGAAATCTCATGTGTGATATTTGAGTTGTCTTGTTCGTAGTAGTTATACTTTATTCAAACTGAGATTTGATGTGTGACGTTCGAATTGTATAGTTGGTAGCTTTCTTTATTTTTTTACCTATTCAGCTATTACAAGAACCATAAATGGATAAGCTAAAAAAATCTAAGTCAGTCATATAAGAAAAATCTAAGTTATATGATCTTTTCCAATTTATTTTTGTAGTATATCTTATAAATGCTACATGTAAGGTGTGGCTATGAATGACAACTAATTTTGCTACTGGAAATGTGTTTCACATCTTATAACACAGTCAAATGTAGAATAATTGTGCATGGTAGTGTAATACATGAAAATAAACATGATTCATTCTGAGTCAACTACTTATGACTTTTGATTCTATCAATCTAGGCCAATGCCTACTTGAAAAATGTAGACACTCCATGTCCTAGCACATGATGAAAATCAATATTATACTAATATATAGTGAATATTAGAGTATGAGTTTTTTTTCTAGGTTAGACATGATAAAATCAGATCAGATTCTAAGTTTACCATTATGTAAAACATATAATCTCCCGTCATTTTTGGGTTAGAAGTTGATAATATTTTTTAAAGTAAAATGTATGTTGTATCTATACCTACATGTAGAAGATGACATGCATTCTTCTTCTTGCAACTTTCCTAGCTTCTATTTTGAAAGAAGTATATGTTTGAGTTGAACTGATTCAGATTTGGATTTGAATTTTGTTATTTGTAACATTCCTACAATTTTAGTCTCGAATAAACGTTAAAAATAATGATAAGTTATAATTTTTTTCTAATGATGTAAAATCCTAGAATGAGTCTTTTACATGATGATTTGATCAATTGTCACATCTTAATTTAATAATACACAAAACCTAGCCCTAATTATGAAATTTTGACTAGCTAGAGTTTAAAAAGAAATTTACCCCACATGTGTAAATAAAATGCTCACCTGATTGTTGTATGAGTATATAACATGATACTAGGGCTTTCTTTCAAATTTGGAAATTGAACTCCTCGTGAATAATTATTATTCATTGATTATTCTAAATGCATAATCATACAAAAAAATTATTTTACCCAGCTCAAATGTAAGAACTAAGTGGATATTTGTGTTCCTCATGGTCAAATTTAACTAGTATGTAAAATTCCATTCAAATCAAAAAATCTTAACTATATGACATAATATTAGGAAGAGGAGAAACATTACACACTAGTTGGCCTAGATATTTAATGATTATGGTTGATTAACGTAGATCTACATAAGTCAGCTTAATTTAGCCAAACTTTGATTACACATGCCTTATGGGGATATTAATCTCACCTCTTTTGGATCCATCAGATCATAATCTGCGGCAGAAGACATTATCTTCCTATTCACACTTTCTCTGCATAGAGGAACCGCAACAATATGGTTTTCTCTCACTTGTTCTCTCCCCCTCTCATCAATGACTTCTGATTTTCTCGACATGAACAAATTCAAGAGGTTATTCTGAGTATACAGAGCCCTAACTTGAATGCTATCTCACATAGATGCAAAAATTCCGAATCCACCTTCTTCTAGTCAATGCGGTGCCGCCCCCACACCTTAGTGATTCAACACATCAAGTGATTGCAAACCAGAAAGCATCCTCGACCTCTGGGATACTCCCCTCCATCTTCAATTCTAGTCAAAGCTAGATAAGGATCTACTTGAGATTTTACTTTCTTCCCCAGTGACACGGGATCAACCTGGGAGTTCTGGCGACCATAGTCCAATCACCCTGAGGTGAGCCACCTAAGAACCCGTAAAGTTGTTCCCTCATGCCATTGGACCTCCCGATTCAATCCAACGCTATACCCACAAAACCAATTTCTGGATAGTAGAGCTTGACCACCAGCACTCCTTCTTGGTCACAGTTAGGCCAAGAAAAATCATACCCTAATTTCATCATACCAACCCAGAGAAAAAGACACAATCATAACTTATATTAACTCCTATGGGGGAAAATCCCAATTTTGAGCCTTATCCATCTATTTTCAATATATTCTAGCCTCCATTGGAGGTTCAATACCAATCATCTTCCAATCAACTTCATCGACTTTGGGTTTATCTAGAGGATTCATTTCATATAGTATTTTATGCTCTGGTGTGACAAGCCATGATTTGGTTCTATAATTGCTCCTCAAGTCATGGAGTTGACTAGAGATAAAATTAGGAGGTACTAAAATCTTTGTTCCTTGGGTCTCCAAGCTTGGAAGGTTATGGGGAATTCGATGAACATCTTCTCCTTAGTCCATAATCATCGAGTTTTTGTTTTGATCAAAGTTGCAAACCATCAATGTTGTTGGTCACGCCATGGATGGTGAGGGAGAAGATATTGGATCTTGGTTTTACCCATCTTCCCTTGCCATGATTGTTTATGTGTCATAAAATAGGGTATTCTAGTCTTATCCTTGTTTTATCTTTTGTGATTCAAGTTTGGCTTATTTTTGGTACTTGAATGATGTGCCCTGTCACACACATAAATTTGTGCGTGACATGTGGGGGCAAAATAGTAATTTATAGGATGATTTTAATCGAATCCCATATTTACTGAAATCATTTAATCAATTTTCCTCCCTTCTTGATTGGTCAGCAAATACCCAATCTTTACAAATTCATAGAAAATGCTACAGACTTCAAATGATTATGACCCATATATGAATCTTGATTAGTTTTTTGAGATCTAGATAATGGTTTAGGTTTCAATACATCTTTTGGGTTGGTTTTCACAAAGTATCAGCTTTAATGTCATTAGGGTTTAGAATCTTAATTAAGAACCCTTGGTTGATTGAGAGATAAGATCAGGGAGATTGTAGGATCTTGGTTTCTCCTAATTACGTAAGGGATCCATGCCCATGAGTATTTAATATATAGTATTCTTATCATGTTCACATGCATATATTTTTAAATGAGATATTCATGATTTATTTGCTTATGAAACTCATGTTCATTCTATGAAGTTATATTTTATATTCTTTACATGTTTATGATTCCAAATGAAATATTACGTATCACTTCCATGCTAATGAATCAAAAGATAATGATAATCATGTTCAATGAATTAAGAAATAATGGAAATCATGTTTAAGATTAAGAAATCATGTGATCTTAATATAGTCCTCTCAATGATGTTCAATTGAGCTTTAACCAGCCTTATGAGCTTTGTGGGAGTTTTATGTGAGCCTTAACTAGCCGTATGTGAGCCTTAATAGGCCTTATGTGAGCCTTAAATGGCTTTATGTGAGCCTTAGCAACCTTGTGAGCGCTATGGTGCATTCAAGAGAGGGACTATATTAACTCTAGATAAAATACACAATATTCATGTAATCATGTTGGTTTACTTAAGTCTTCAAGTGATCATGTTAGTCATGTTAAGTACTCATGTTTCAATTTATTTTCATGCAATATGATTTAACTTAGAATAAGAATTAAGTTGACATCGTATTATGGAGTTAGACCCAAGCCTAATGCAGGTCAACTCAAGAGACATGACCTAGGACCTTCGTGTAGGTCATGAGGCCCAGACCCTACTATAGGCCAATCCATATAAGATGGCCTAGGCCAGACTGCAGCTCATGAGACCCTCGTACTAGAGTACATGTCTCCATCATAAGTTATGTAAAAGAATAAGAACTAAAATTAAACAAAGATCATGTATTCATGTCCAAGTTACCTTCAATTTATGTTAGATTTCTTGCATCATGTTTAAGAATAATGTATAGAATACTCATGCCACTTACTGATATATAAAATCCTCATGCCACTTCATTTTCATAGTCTAGTATTTTATATATAGAATACTCATTCCACTTACTGATTATCATTTTTCCAACACATGAATGGGGACAAGATGTGCATAGGTGATGATCATAGGAGGATTAGGACATCAGGCTAAGAACATGCAGGACCTAATGAAAGACTAGGAGTTCCCTAGTAGGGTGCCATTATCCATACCGGATTTATCTCGTGTATCATACTAGTTTTTTATGTTCATGTTTTAGACTATGTCATTACTTTTGATAAGTTCCTTTCATGTAAAATTTTGAGAATGAGGTTGAAAATATGCTAAAAGAGGTATAAAATATATACAAAAAGTACGTAAAATAAAGTATTATCAACTCTCCTAAACTTAAAATCAAGCATGTCCTCGGGCTAAATGTAGGTTTGAAAACTTAGAGAGAAAGAGCAAACTCATGTGATAAAAAATTTCAAGAGTTAACACGACTGAATTATATCATTCTTACATCAAGACTGTTTTGGTATGTTCTCTAACCTTGAAGTATCATTCCTCCCTCTCAACTTGAGTTGCATAACTTCATTTTCTTTCCATTGCTTCAATTGTAAAAGGTTCCTCCTTCTCAACTTATCACCCCTTCCCCTTAGGTAATAATCATACTAATATAATATTTTTTGAGGGGTAACTTTCACACCTTTTCTTTATTTTTAGTTGGCCCTATGCTAATGTGTTCAGGTAGGCTTAAGGCTTCAAGTGTTTTCCTCTTCCTTCTGAACTCCTCACCCACAACTGTCGTAAAAATAGTGTTGCCCTTTTTGGGCTTCTAAATTTAAGTCAGGTGGTTTTGTGAGTTTCATTTAGGATTGAAGGTGGGTAAGCTTGGCTTCAAGATTACACTTACGGGCATGACATATATGCATTCATGAGTGCAGCAATACACCATCCGTGTGGAAACTTTTGGCATCTTTTTGGGCACAACTCTCATTATTTTTTTCTTTCTTTTTGGATTTTTACATCTCCTTTCTGGCTTGGGTGAAAGGGATTTTTAAGTGGTCTTCTGGGCAGCCAAACCTCTTTTTAGATATGCTTTGAAAAGGGTAGTTGTTTCCCTCTCTACAGAGATAAGGATTTTCTAGTTAGAATCGTCAGGTGAGGGTGGTTGGTCAGGAGTATGGCAAGGTGAATTTCTTTATTCTCTGAGGGTTTCATGAGTTAAGGTTGTCACACTTACAACATCTTATTACAAGAATGAGATTGACCAGTATTGCTATGTCTCTTGTTTTACTCATATATATATATATATATATATATATATATATATATATATATATATATATATATATATATATTGGTTGCTCGTTTATTTCTCTCTAGGAAGATGGAAGTACTACAACTTTTAGCAGGAAAAAAGGCTAGATTCTGAATATGTACATGCAAAAAAAATATGAAAATTTTTGGGAGGTAAAAAGATAATAAATGTACCTCTCTAGCCCATTTATGACCCTTCCCCCAAACATATCCTACACCCCATCTCAGGGTGTCAAAATTTGAGTGAGACGTATAAATGTGCTTTCTTCATTCATTCTTGTTGTTGTTGGAGGCCCACTCAGACTCGAGGAGCATGCTTGTGTATACTCCTTGTAGTGTGTGGTACTGTTTGTACTACATGCCCTCCACCTTGGCATTCATATTAGCTAGGGCCATCATCTAGGCTAGACAAAAGAAGCCGCAATCATTCCATAGGGGCACCTATCACAGAACTACGTATTTTTGAAGTTTTTTTCCCGTTGTATGCTTGTACCCTTTGCCATGGCTTTTTAGCATATCAAAAATCACCTCTGTGCATGTATTGGCCTTTTCTTCTGTTGGAGTCTTTGCGGTCATCATGTTAGTCTTTTTATTAAGTTCAAGGGCTGAATCTGAGCTGTTGTAGAGGATTGTAGTCCTTTTGATGATATTGATGACCAGTAGAGTCCAGTGATTATCATGAAGAATCGGCAGAAAGATATAGTCTGGTAGGGATGTCGCCAGGCATTGGTGCAGGCGCTCCTTTTTGCTTGATCGTTTGTCTTTCAAAATATCATCTACCAGTAAGAAGTATGCCATGTGAGAATTCGACATGTTGTCTCCTAGTAGCGCCTGGTAAGATGACATTGTGCTTATTGAAAGATATCCTCCTATTTTCAATGTTTCTCGGAGGCCATCGTTTAGCACACAAATCCCATCTCTCTCAAAGATGACATCTCCTGACAGATCATCTTCTTTCAAGGACCTCATAATGGTATCCAATTCTTGTAAAGACATGCTAATGGATCTCCATCTATTGAAGTCCTTGAAAGAAGATCTATCTTCTCCTACTGGTCCGTCCAAATTTACATCAACCAGGTCTTCTTCTTTAGCCTCTCCCTCTTCAGGCTATTCTTTTGAAGGTTGTTTTTCTGGGATTTCTGCTACTGGAGGTTGCTTTGGTTCATTTTCTGACATGTACTTTACAGCTTCTTCAGTGCTTTGATTCCAGCCTTCTTTCCAAGCCGCAACCCTGGATGGCTCTATTGTATTGACCCATATGGTCTTCAGTTGTTCCCTCCAAGTCACCTTTTCAGGAAGAGGGATATCTTTGTGAAGTCTCATAGGTACAGCTTCTGAAGGCATCATCGGGTCACTGAAGAAGCGATGATCGTAGATGACCTCTATGGCATACAGACCTCACAGTCCATGTAGGTTTTCATTATCTAGATCTTCCAGGGGAATGTCCTTATTGATGGCTTCCATCATTTTCAGCACTATGAAGGTGCAATCCCCCGAGCCATCCTCTTCTTGAGGGATGATGGAGAAGAACTTCCAGAAGCCTGGAATTTGTCATCTGCTTCTTTGATTGCTCGTTGCAGACATAGTGGTATCTTTAGGGCATCTCTGGCATCTTTCTTTTTGTATATGAGCGAGGTGTTGTTCAGTTCGACTGTGCAGTAGTTGAGCACCATCGTCTTCCGCTCGTACAGGTCCACGTTGATCAATACCCAATGACTTACATTCCTTATGGAAAGCACTACACATCTTGTATCTATTCTACATATTGCTCCCTTCAGCTCAGCGACATCTGCTGCCTTGTAGTCTTCTTTGTAGAGGAGGCTAGCCAGATGTATCGTTCCATTAAAAACTGGTTGTGACTTGTTTGGGTGTAGAAATTCTTCCAAGAGGGTAGCGTAGAGCACCTTCAACAACCTTTTATGTACTCGTGCCTTTTTTATGAAGATCCCCAGGAAGTGATCCCTAGTTATACGTCTACCCTTATTATTATACACCATGTCTGACCTGGGTAGATCGTCGTTGAGGATGTCTGCCAAGATGTGGACGTCTCTGCACATAATCTGTGATAGTGCAGACATGTCCATCTCCTTCATTTTGCATGGCAGGGAATGAGCCACTCCAAGTGTTTCTTTTTTAGCTGGCGTACTCCGCTCCCTGGCGGGCTCATTTGTAAAGAAAGTGGATAGCCCGCCGTCCTTGTCGTCAGATGTTCCTTCGTGTATCGAAGTTTCTTCTTTAGTCGGCATAGTTGTGGCCACTTGCTCCACTTCTTTGACTATCGGTAGGGTTGTGGCCACTTGTTCTGCTACTTATGAGGAAGCTTTTGTAGCTACGTTGTCTCTGATATTGTTTTTCTCATAAGTTTGGCCTAGTTTGGATGCCGCCAGCATTGCGAGAGTTGCCTCCAACTTTCCATCATAGAGGTAGTTATTATGTTCATTGTGTCTTTGGAACATGAGAAACTAGTTGCTCTCATCGAGACTGCCGCCCAGCTCAGCCAGCATGTTCTCAAGCTCGTCGACCCCTATCGCGCTGAAATCAGTCATTGATGCAGCAACTTCTTCTCAATGAGCTACAACTTGCTGCTCTTCTTGTGTTAGCTTACTTGTAGGCAGGGGCATCCGCTGTTCTGCTCGTCTACCATTGCCTTTGTCAGTTTCTTCTTTTCCTTCTTCAAGGCTGCTATTGAGACCGAGTTCCTTTGACAATGTTGTGGTTTTTGTTGCGTCTTTGTCATTGGGGGAACTCAGTTGTTGTGGAGTTTACTTCTTCTTCTGCTCAGCCACTGGTGCCATCTTTACATTTGCACTTTCTTCTTTAGACACCTCTTCCCCCTTGTCAGTCCCTCCCGCATTGTCGTCATCATTGTCGTCGTGGTTGGAGGGACTTGATGAGGAGTGTACTGGGCTTGTTGAATCCTCCATCGATCCTCAATTTCTTCGTGTTTGTTTTTTCAAATTTCTAGCGGTCCTCTTCAAGGTGTTGGCATTCTTCTTATAGGCTGGCCATCGCCGCATCGTAGCCATAACACATGTGTTCATTGTTGGCTCGAATGGCGTGCCTCTCCTTTAACTCCTCCATTTCTTCCTTCATTGCCTTCAACACTTCGATCATTATCTGTTGGTTGCTTAATGCTTATTATATGAGGTTCGGGAGTGCTTCAGTTCTGTTGTTGAGGGCATGTACCTATGTTGTTAGCACAGATAAAGAGGAAGTAACATTTGTATTTACTGCAGTGGTTTGATGCAAGTGTTCCCACATGGCATCAAACCTATTACCTAGTACACTTCCGAAAGAGGGTGTACGTTGTTGTTGTTGGTGCGGCTATTGTTGTATGTGCGTCTTTGACATGCTTGGTCCCGTTGGTTACGGAGGTGGTGGTGGACCTTGTTCTTTCTCCTTCTGCTGGTCTTGTTGGTCCATGTCGGCTCCATGGACTTCTGGTTCCGGTACAGCTTGGGAGTCTTATTCTTTCAGCTCAGCCTCTGGTACATTGTCAGACTGCAGGCTAGCTACTGTGGCTTTTGGTTACGTTGTCAGGCTGTAGGATAGCTACTATGACGTCTTCTTTTTCTACCTCTAGCTCCATTGTAGCTACTTCATCGTGTGGCTTTACATGTGGGGGCTTTTTATTTGCCACTTTCTTTTCTAGAAGGGTAGGTGAGGGGGCTAGTAGTTTTGCAGCTTTTGGTGTTGCAGTTGACGTGGATGGTGTATCAGATATCTTTCTTTTAATTTGTACCGTCAGATTTTTCTGTTGCTCTATTCTCTTTTTCTCCTTTATTTCAGTTTGGGCACTGCTCTCTCCGATTGTATATGCTTGTTCCTTGTCAGTTTGTAGTGCCCCTAAACACATCTTGTCTATGTCATCTTGGATTGGTCGCAGTTTGTGGGCGTCATAAAATGCCATCTCTAAAAGGGGGAGGAGCTTCTTTGAGCAGCTTTTCTTGTAGTACAGTTTCTCACCTTTCTATACCAGGATTTTAGTGTTGATGAGGGACTTGATATCTATTTTTTATTGTCCCTCCATCTCCTTATATTTTAGGATCTCTCATGTATCCATAAAATATTGAGCGATCTTTGTTATTTGATTGCCCATGCAGTATTCAGAATTCCTTCTTACTTCTC
Organism: Alisma plantago-aquatica; assembly: GCA_963693085.1. Taxonomy (NCBI): domain Eukaryota; kingdom Viridiplantae; phylum Streptophyta; class Magnoliopsida; order Alismatales; family Alismataceae; genus Alisma; species Alisma plantago-aquatica. Next base: position 669,251,717 of record OY856414.1, read on the forward strand.
CTCCCACTATTGTAGATAAATGTTTTATTAGTGTCTTTCTGATATTTACTGGCATTTTTATCATCAAACATATTAGGAACAAGTCCCCCTTGCTTGCAGTTCCCGTCTCAGACCTCATGTAAATGGTGTATGTCATTATCTTTAGGATCGTGTGAATGAAGCACAAGGTAATTAGGGAGGCCTTTGAGTTCTTCAAGTTGTGATCTTCTTCTCCGGTCAACTCTTCCCACATCCAGTGGCTATCGTAGCCGACCACTTCTGTAACATCCCACTCTTTTATGCAAATTTTCAAACTATTTTATTCTTTGCATACTCATTTTCTAATAGTATAAATGTTGAGGACCCTTATGCAATTTTCCCATATTAGCTTTACAATTTCATTTCATGTGAAGAAAATTATGTTCACTTACTTTATTACCCATGGTTTAATTTTAGAAAGTATTTCCTTGCACATTTATGCACTCTTGTTTACAAAATAGAAATGGATGTTTTTATATCAATTTTCCTCTCTCCTATTACCATTAATGGTTTTATGCATAGAAACTTGCTTAATATTCCTCAAGATGTTTATTGTTGATAATTGGACTGATTACCCGAATTATCTCCATTTAGTGTTTAAAGAATAGCTCTATATGGTTTAATATATTCACTTAAGTGTATTGAATGCATTTTTGCCTAATTAGGAGTGGTGGTGGGTTAAAAGATGAAATTAACTGAACAATTGTGTTTTAATGCACCTCATTACCCTATGGGTGAAATTTGAACTCATTTGGACTTTTAATGGCCCTCCAAATGTTAAATATACGTTTTATATTGTTTATTGAGTACCAATCAATGTCACATGTATTCAATATACTCGTTTATCTTTTATTTTCTGTATAGTCGCATATTTAATTGGTCACGTGTTACATTTATGGCACGCGCGGCAGCAACCGTTGGATCAGGATCCAACGACACTCAATTCCTCTTCTACCTCTGTTCTTTCCACAATCAGCAGCCGTTTTAGCTGCTTTGAATACCCGCCTCTGACCTCGGTCGTTTCTCGATGATTTCGCTTTATTCCTTCGCCAACGCATCCGGGACACCTCCCTGATCTGAACGATCCCCAGCTCGCCCCCTCTCGCTTGCTATAGAAGAAATGCCCAATATAGGGCTCGCACCCCCTGGAACAGACAGCCTCCTATCCTCCTTTGTCGCCACCTAAACATTCAGAGAGCATCGCCTAGCCCCGAGACTCCCTCCTCCACTGCCAATTTGTGCCTTGGATCCTCGAGACTCCTTGTCCTACTAGCTTTTGGTTTTAGGCGATCTTGGCTTCGCCGCTGGCTTTTTACAGTACCTCCGGTCAAATTAATGGCTAGGTAACCATCGAGGGACCTTCTTCCTTCTTTCTCTATCAATGATTTGCCTCGTGATCGCCCCTGCTAGCGGGTCCTATAGAGCCGCCGCCTGTGCTTGCCGGCGCTAGCCGCCATGGCACCACAGTGGACTCTAGGCCATAGAGACAGAACCTCCGATCTCGTTTGGCCTCAAGGATGGGTTACCAATCCTCTTTGGGCACCATGTTGCCTATTTTTCTTGGCTTGGGTATCCGAGACTACTCCCCTGTTTTGTGGTGTTTTCTGACGGATTGGGAGTTTAGATTCTCGCCCCGCCATCCTGACCAGTCGATTGACTTCGCCGGACCTTAAGGATGCATCTTCGCCCCTCCTTTCCTTCTCTTGGGGATGTTTGTACCTCTTCGTTCCCAGCATAAACCCATCATCAGCACGAAGTGGTACTGGTGCTTCAGAGCACCATTGAGCCTGACCTTTGGCTCGTCGGCTTCGTTCTGATGCAAGGAAGCATCTGGAAATCACAACGTCTTGAGGGCTTGCACCCTTGTGAGCTTGGATTGGAGACAAAACCTCCTAATCGTGTGCTCGACACCATGGCTGAGGGATGAAGAATCCAGGTCCTAAAATGACCTTGGTACCCCTGCCAGCCTCTTTTTGATGTTTTTCACATGTGAGGGTATCTTTGGGTTTTTTCTCTTTTTCACCTTTCTTTGATCACGAGTCCTCAGAGACAATCCGCGTTGCTGAGTTGGCCAAGCCTGGTTGGTCCAACTCAGACCCGGCCCACTGGTTTGGGTTGAGTTTTATCTATGTGGCTTTTCCCTGAATTTCCATTGGCCGATTCTTTGGAAATTTGTATTAAATCACCTGATTATCAGAAAAATACACAAAAATATGTTTTGGAAAGGATTTTCAATAAGGAGTCCGATTTTATGGTTCTTATTGCCTGATTTATCTATTTTCACATCTCAATTTTCATATGAACAAATTAGGGTTTAATGTTGTGTAATGAAGGATATATATCTAATTTCAGGTGATTAAAAGGATCCAACCAGTCAAACCAAGTTTGACTTAGGTGTTTTAGCTCAAGGTAAGCGGTCCATGCATATTTGGAACAAGTACTTTGGTTTATTAGTTGTTATTTATGATTATGCACATTATGTGATTTCATGAATTATGAATGTCTATCAAGAATGCATCATGTATAATTATCATTGATTGCTTCTTTGTTTAATTATACTCTATGCTATGAACCTAATTATGATTATGATTATGATTAAGATTATGAAATTAAGGTTAAGGAATCATGTTGAAGAAGGGAAAACCCTGTTATGGTTTATGAGGGAGAAATCCCATTATGATTCAAGGGGAGAAATCCCATCATGTTAAAGTTCAATGATCATGTTTATGTTTAAGATAATGTTAATACCATGTTAATGATCAAGTTAGATGGAATTGAATTAGTTTTTATATGCTCCTGAATCATGGACCTCAAGGGGTCGTCAAGGGCTTTCCTAGCATCAAGGGCTTTCCTAGCAATCATGTGCTCCTCCGAGGGCATCATAGAGGGATGCATATACTTACTATTTAATTTAGCATGCAATTTATGAATCATGAATGCTTAAGAAAATACATGTTAAAGTTTATGTCAAGTCACATCAAGTCAATTTTATCATGACAAGTTATATTTACTTTTATGTCATATAAGATGCCAAATACCGCTTACTGATGTGTTGTTTGTTTTGCATGGCTGGGGACGAGATGTCCGCATAAGTTGGAGCTAAAGGGAAGGAGACAGCTTAAGGAGTTCCACGAATCCAAGGATCTAAGAAGTTGTTGCCTAGTGGGGCGTCCATCTATGGAGATCCTATCTATTTCATGTTATCTAGTTTATGATTAGTAAACCTTTAGAATCATGATTTAGTTATCTTTCCAAGAAGAACTCATGTATGAATCTATGTTCCAATAATGCCAAGTGTTATTTGTTTCTTGATATGAGATCATGCATGTGACAATCCCTCCCTGAAATGCCAAGTACCCCACATTATGGATAATGTTGGGGATTAGGCTGTGCTTCCTTTGGTTACGTATGAAACCCTAGGGAGGGGTGTTACAACTTCCTTCTCTCTCGGGATGGTAGAGTAGGCTTTGGCTTCATTTTCTGTCTTCATGAATATCATATTCAGCACGGCCTCTGTGACCGTGTAAGGCTTGCCTCCTAGCCTAACCCCTAGTTTGTATTCTCCGCCACCCGCCTTCCTTGCTTCCCTATCCATGGGGATTTTATTTAGGAAAGACAGGAACTCTACTGATAACTTCTTGAAGGATTTGGCCTTAGATGTGCATAAGGTGCATAGATTCACAACTTCTAGGAATTTGATTACCCTGTCATAGATTCCCATTTTCTTGAATTCCTCTACGTCCAGGTACCTAGTTGGGCTGAAGATCTTATTCTGATACATCCAGTCATAAGTAGACTGGTGTACGGAGTTCCTTGGCATGAACGGGGGTTCTCCAGATTCTAGTAATGTCTCCCTCGTGACTTCTTTCTCTTGGTTGGCTTTTTCTATCTCCTGCCCCCTTAGTTTCTCAGCAACCACTAGTTTTGCCTTCTTGTTGCCCTTGGTCTCCTTGGGTGCAACTTTCCTTTTCCTTCCCATATTTTGGGTATTTTATTCTCCTGGTTGATACTCGGAGGTCTCTATTTGTTCTATTTTTTTTGGCCTTTAGAGAGTCCTCCGGTGTTTGGTGCCCCAGGATCCTCTGGTATTGTTCAAGTCGCATCTGCATCTCAACCCTTTCTACTACTGGAAAAGATGTGTTTTTCTTCAATCCTGCTTCCAGACTTGCCACTGTCTCTTCTACCTCCTTCAAAGGTGTTGCCTTCCTGTGGATGGGGTCGCTGGTTGCAGGAGAAGACATTCTGTAAATTTTTCACAATGAATTAGTTTATAATTTATTTAACAATGATTAATTTTTTTTTATAATTGTCTAGGAAAATTTGTTAAGTTAAAATTTGTTTATAGAGACCACGACCTGTAGTCTTGTTGGTGATTCAAGAGACACCGCGGTTGTGGTCTTTTGTAGGAAAGTGTGGTTGTGGTCATGGCCGCAGTTGCGGTCTAATGATGTGACTTGAGTAGGTCGCAGTTTAGGGGACTGCAACTTTAGGCAAGGGTCTTTAACCCCGTGACCCGCGGTGTGGTCATGATACTCATGTGTTGAGGGAGCACCATGACTGGGTTATTTTGATGTGTAGATCGCAGTCATGGTTGCTGTTGAAGGATACCATGACTCGCGGTCTATCTAGATCAACGGCTCCAATTTCCTTTTCATCCCTATTCGATTGGGGCAGGTGGGTAGGGCAGAGGTCGAAGGACCTTAATCATTGATGTGCTCGACAGAGGTTATTATCTTTTTAGGTTTTTAGGATTTGTTTGAAAGCACTACCCTAGGGTGGGTGAGAACAATCGGCGGCGGTGTGTGGGTAGGAAAGAAGGGAAGGGCGGAGGCACGACAGAGCCAAAGGTGGCAAATGACGAAATGAACCAAAAAAGGAGAGAGGGCGTGAGGAGAAACTGACGATGATTACGACGGCTGTGAAGAACTACAGAAATGGTGAACAAAAAGCAAAAATAGGGTCTGGTGGTTACCTTGCTTGACTGATGAGATGTAGGCGTAGGTGTGGCATTGAGTCGGCTGTGATGGAGCAGGTCGGTCACGATCGGGTGATTCATCGGAGTCAGAGGGTTTAACTCAGGCTCAAGAAGGTAAAAAATGAAGGGAACCAGTGAAACTGTGGTTTTAGTATATATAGTAGGGATGACTGCAGTCTCTTTGTGCATATATAGGAGGGATGACTGCGATCGCGGTGTGTTCAAAGCATGACTGTGACCATAGGTCTCTTCTCCACAAGGAAAACTTAGGTCGACGTCTTGTCGGCTAAGCTACTGCACTACGAGTGGTGGTCTTGCTTGAAGCAAAGTTAACATCGTGACCGCGGTCTAGAGCACGGTCAGAGCACTTGACCAAAGTAAAACTCGTTTCATCAATAAATTCATCTTTTCAAAGGGAGGATAAGATATGTACAAGACTTAATAGAAAAGGAAACTAATCAAACTAAAAGGTAGGAAAAGTAAAAGCTCAGATAAAAAGAAAAAACATAGGTTGCCTCCCAGGAAGTGATTGCTTTAAAGTCTCTAGCATGACTTCATAATCATTCATTCCTTGGTTCTCTCGGTTGGATGTTGCAATTCCTCATTCCTTTCCACTGGTGACTGATTGGGTTCCTCCAAACTAATTTCAAACCTTCGGACAAAAGCTTTGTCTTTGTAAAATCTGTTCACTCTATGACCATTAACTTTGAAAGTTCCTATTTTCTCTCCTGAAATCTCCATCATTCCTGATGGGTATATCTTTACTACACAAAACGGTCCCGACCATTTTGTTCAGAGTTTTCTCGAGAAAAGTCAGATGCTTGAGTTAAATAGAAGCACCTTGTCACCCTGACTGACATCTTTGTTCTTTAGGTGGGCATCATGCCACACCTTAGTTCTTTATTTATAATTTTTTGCATTTTCATAAGCGTGTAATCTCAGCTCTTCGGGTTCCTGAAGTTGCAGGAATCTCTTCTGGCCTACTTTCTCCAAATCCATGTTCAGGAACTTGATCGCCCATAGGGCTTTATGCTCAAGCTCAAGGGGCAGATGGCAGGATTTACCATAGATCAGTTTGTATAGTGTTTTTACTATAGACATCTTATAAGAAGTCTTGTAAGCCCAGAGAGTGTCGTTGAGCTTCATAGACCAGTCTCTCATAGTACGGCTGATCGTCTTTTCCAATATTTATTTTATCTGCCTATTGGACACTTCTACTTGTCTTGAGGTTTGAGGATGCTAGGGTGTAGAGACCTTGTGCTTTACCCCATACTTCTTCAATAGTGCCTCAAATTGTTTTTCTCCAAAGTGTGATCCTCCATCGCTTATAACAGTGTGAGGCACTCTAAAGTGTGGGAATATGGTCTTCCCAAATAGCTTGATCACTGATTTAGAGTCACACGTCTGAGTTGCTACTGCCTTAACTCACTGGGACACATAGTCGACAGCTACAAGGATGTATTGGCATCATTTTGATGACGAGAAAGGGAATATACAGTCGATTCCCCATACATCGAAGATCTCCACTTCCACCCATTCAGCCATAGGCATTTCACTTCTTTTGTTGACATTACTAATGAGTTGGCAATCCTTACATTCATTTACAAAATACGTCGCATCTTTGAACAGGGTGGGCCAGTAAAACCCAGATTGGAGTACCTTCACAGCAGTTCTCTCTCCACTGTGGTGCCCTCCATAAGGTGAAGAGTGACATTCTTTCAAGATCGACGAAACTTCTTCCATCGGTATACATCTTCGATACAAATTATCAGAACACCTTTTAAATAGCACCAGATCATCCCAATAATAGTTCTTGACATCCGAGAAAAGCTTTTTCTTCTAGTGATATGTGATCTCAGGTGGAAGCTGGCCACATGCCAAATAGTTACAAATACCAGTGAACCATGGTAATCTTTGGACCTCTGATTGAACCATCAGTAAGGCTTCATCGGCGATTGATTTCCCTCATCAAAAATGATTCTGGATAAGTGGTCAGCTACCACAATCTCCTTTCCTTTCTTGTCTATAATTTCATGATGGAAATCCTGCAACAGTAGAGCCCATCATAGAAGCCTTAGCTTGGTATCTTTCTTCTGCATAAGGTAATGTATAGCGCCATGGTCAGTATAAACTTTCACCTTGGAACCTATAAGGTATGACCGAAACTTATCAAATGCAAAAACTATCGTCAACATTTCCTTTTAAGTAGTGGTATAATTTACTTGAGCTCCATCCAATGTGTGACTGGAGTAACAGATAACATGATGCTTTTTGTTTTTCATTTGTCCTAGGACTACGCCTATGGCGTAATCACTAGCGCCGCACATTATTTCAAATGGCAGCTCCCAATCTGGGGCTTGTAAGATAGGTGCAGAAGTCAAAGCTTTCTTCAGGGTGTCGAAAGCTTCTAAGCATTCGTCATTGAATTCGAAAATTGCATCTTTGATTAACAAATTTGATAGGGGTTTTAAGATTTTTGAAAAGTCCTTGATGAACCTTCTTTAGTATCCAGTGTGGCCCAAAAAAGTTCTTACCCTATTCACAGACTTCGGTAGCGGGAGTTTGGAGATAGCTTCATTTTTTCTTAGATCCACTTTAATGCCCTTCTTGGAAATTTTATGCCCTAAGACAATACCGCTCTGGACCATAAAGTGGTCACACTTTTCCTAGTTTAGGACCAAGTGTTTCTCCTCACATCTCTTTAGTACTAAGGATAAATTTCTTAGGCATGCATCAAAATCCATCCCATTTACTAAAAAATCATCCATAAATATGTCAACTATATCTTCTAAGAAGTTAGAAAACATAGAAATCATGCAACGTTGGAAAGTTGTAGGAGCATTGCATAAGACAAAAGGCATTCTTCTAAAGGCGTACGTGCCATAGATGCATGTAAATGTCGTCTTCTCTTGATCATCAGGGTGGATGGGAACCTGATAAAACCCAGAATATCCATCCAAGAAATAGAAGTAGTCATGGTGGGCAAGTCTTTCCAAGACTTAATCAATGAATGGTAAGGGAAAATGGTATTTCTTTGTGGCTGAATTCAATTTTGAATAATCTAAGCACATCCTCCAGCCCATAACAGTTCTCATGGTGACTTCATCAGCATTATCTCCCTTTACTACAGTCATCCCCCCTTTCTTAGGCACTACATGAATGGGACTTACCCAGTTGTTGTCGCTTATCGGGTATATAATCCCTGCATCCTGTAGTTTTAAAATTTCTTTCTTGACTACTTCTTTTAGCATTTGGTTCAATTTTCTCTGCTTCTGAACTAGTGGGTTCGCAGATTCTTCTAAATTTATTCGGTGCATACTAAGGGTTGGGTTACGTCCTTTGATGTCTTCGACATAGTATTCAATTGCCTTTTTGTGTTCCTTCAACTTTTTTAGGAGTCTTTCCATCTGTTCTTCCATTAGGTTTGCATTAATGATGACGAGATTCCTTTCCTCATTGTCTAGGAATTTATATTTCAGTCCTTCAAGGAGTGGTTTTAGTTCTAGTTTCGGCTTGGGAACTGCTTGCTCTTTGCTCGACTGTTCCAGACAAGCATATTTTACAGTCTCAATTACTTCTTCATCCTCACTGAGATCTTCTTCACCTTGGTTAAGATAATCCAGAATTTCAACCACTTCTGGGTCTTCTACTAGAGGATTTGGGTTGTTCAAGACCCTCATCAGGGGATCTACTATGGCCTTTTCCTCTTGAACCTCCTCACAGTATTAGTTGTAACTATCCATGAAGTAAACCGACTCGAAAAGAGATGGTCCCTTCATGGTGTCCTTCACCTTGAAGTCTATGTGATCATTTCCAATCTGGAGAGTTATGATGCCTTCAGTGACATCTATCAAAGCCCTACCAGTTGCCAAAAATGGTCGTCTGAATATCATAGGACACTTTGAGTCTTTGATAGTGTCTATTACAACAATGTCACATGGGATGAAGAATCATTCCACACAGATTGGGACATCTTCTACTATACCAACGGGTCTCTTAAACATGTGGTCCGCCAGTTCAATCCTCATGTTTGTTTTGACCATGTCGGTCAATCCCAATCTTTAAGCTAAAGTTAGAGGCATGAGGCTAATGCTCGCTCCCAAGTCTGCTAGACCTTTCCTTTCAATGTTATCCCCAACACAAAAAGGGATGTTGAAGGCTTCGAGATCTTTCTTCTTATTCAGTAATTCAGCTTGAACAAAAGTGCTAGACATGTTCGCTAGATGTACTGTTTGAACATGGTTTCCCCTTCTTCTCTTTGTGATGATATCTTTGAAAAACTTTGCATATGTAGACATTTCCTCCAAGGCATCAAGAAATGGAACATCTATGTGCAACTTCTTCGCTGCTTCCATAAATTTTTCGTATCTTTTCTTGAGATGTGCCTTAATGAGCTTGTACGGGAATGGGACCCTTGGTGCATACTGATTTTTCTTCATGAAGATTTCCTCAATAGGATCCGTATACCTAACTTCTTCACTTTTATTTTTTCTTTCTTCAGTAGACTTTCCTTTTTTGATAGACTTCTCAGGAGTAACTTCTTTCTCAGGTTGTGGTTCCTCATCTTTTCCTTCCTCATTATCGCCCCCAGTTCTAGAGTTATTTAGTGTCCTCAAAGATCGGAGGGTAGCCATTTTAGTAGTCCCTATGCTTGATGGAATTTTTTGGCATTGGTGTGTCTACATATCTGCCATTTGAACTTCCATGGTTGTCACGACTCCAGAATTAGTTAGAGCACTTTGGGCTAGTTGATCGTTTACTGTGGCTTTCCTCTTAGTGAAATCAATTAATTGGGTGACTAAGTCTTGTTGGCTGATATCCTTTCCCTATCCTAATCCTTGGCCTTGTCTTGGTCCTTGGCTCAGTCCTGCTCCCAAAAGATTCTGATTCTTACATTGTCCTGAGTAGTTCTTATTGGTTTGATAGTTGGTCATCTGAGTATACTGAGTTTGTCTGCTTCTCTTTTCAAAAATAGGTGGTAGTTTTAGCTGGTTGTTTAGTTGATTTGAATTCTCAGCAACATCCTTGTTTCTGTAATTGAAACTGGGATGGTCTGGCCTCTTGAAGTTAGTGTAGGAGACATTCTCAGCCTCTTCCTCACTTTCACTATCATCGGATTCCTCTGGCCTGGTGTGAATGTAGTTGTCAATTTTTTGTCCTACAAGCAACCAGCTACAGTGCCTATTCCACTCTCTCTCGAGATGAGGATAAAACTAAGTCTAAGGGTAGCCTCTCTCTTGAGATGACCACTCATAAACCACAAAGCATAACATATGATTTCAAGCTTTAGCATTCCAACACTCTCATGCTTTCGTACTACTCCATAACACATGATAAGAGCGACATTACTCTCTCGAGATATCAACTATAAAACATCACAAGATGGTAGCTAAGCATACAAGTGAAGCGTTAAAATAGGCGTATGGAGATAATATTGACAAAAGTATATATATTCAACAGAAAGAGACAATATACATGTTGGGAGAGCCTTAGTGGCTACTCCCAACCCAAGTTAAGGTGTTTAGCCACTCATGCTTGTGGATAGCATAATGACATTATAGAAAGATAGATACATGAAGATCCCTAAAGTGAGGAGGGAAGTACATCAGAATGGAATGATTGATTTAGATAGAAAGAGAGGGAATGTGATATGACACGATACTTATTATGATCTGGATTTAGCACGTCGATGGCACGGACGGTCTACTTCTCTCAAAGAAGGAGTCTTCAATATTCTCTCTCCTCAACTTTTGCCTTTGGAGATCTAAGACTGGTGGATGGGATGGAATGGAATGAGTTTGAGATGCAACAACACTTCATGGCCTTCTAGATCTGATCTATGATCTAATGATTTGACAATATGGGTGGGTGGCCTATTTATAGGCACACTCCACTGACTTAACTTCTGGACTGCGTTCGCGGTCTGGTTTGGGGAGGGGCAAGATCGCGGTCGCAGTCTCCTCACCATTTCTTCCTTTGTCACGGTTAGGCAAGATCCCCCACTTGATCACCATCTGGATGTAGCTTACGTGGGTGAGGATTGTGGTTGAGGTTGACTCGTGCATTGCATTGGAGAGGTCAAGGTTGAGGTCTCCCCACTTGGCCGTGGTCTGCATGTGGCTCACAATTTTCTTGAGGCTCGCGGTCTCCAAGTTGATCACGACCTATGCTATGATTGCATGCTTAACAATGATCGCGACCTCCAAGTTAATTGCGGTCTGGCTTGAGTGCAAACCGACCATGAGCTTAAGGCAGTTGAAGACCGCGACTGTGGTGATATGATCCTTGTTGCATGAATGGTATATATGTACCTGAAACTAAGGAAAGATGTGTAAGTGAAGTCTTTGACAAAAAGATGCTAAAATTATGGGGTAAGTTAGTAAAAGATATGCTAAAATAGGTATAAAATATATACAAAAAGTATGTAAAGTAAAGTATTATCAAAAGAGTGTTTTGTTTTGGTTATATTTCAATTGTCCTTGATGCATGATATTCAATGTATGTGACACCCAATCAATATTATGAGTTAGGAATTGATGCATCCACTCATGTGCCTTTGTACAAATTTGGGGTATTACAATATCAGTCTGCTTGAGGTTGAGATATTTGGAAATTTTGTGTTCTAACATTCTATTCAAATCAATATATTGTAAAATTGTAGTAAACACTACAAATTAAGTTCCATTATGGGTTAGACGTTACAAAATGAAGTATGCCTCTTAGTTTACTAAAATGTAAAAAATATAGTTGCAAGTCACTCTAGAGTTGGTAGATGATAATCATGAATCATTGTGCCAACAATTATCTATACCCTTATATATACATATCATAGATGACACAGATATTTCTTCTAGAAACATGCCTAGATTTGGTTTCTAAATAAATATGAAGCTGATGTTTGTACATAAACTAGATCAGTTTTGAATTTGCCTTTTATCAATCAGGGTTAGTTCAAGGTTGAAAATTTTGGACACTAGGTTCTAGCATTCAATGCAAGTCAATATTATATAAACATGTACTAAATACTATCAAACTTGGGTAACGTTTAGGGTTATATATTAAAAACTAGGTCTATTGTACATTTATCACTATGCAAAAATCTTCTTACGGGTTGGTCCTCGATATAAGCCCACAACTGACTTTTCTAGGTCAAACTAACTCAAGTTCACAGTTTGATACTACAATATCTTACAGAATTATCCTACATCTAACTATATTTTGAGACATGTCAGACACTATTGATGACACAAATAGTTGTCAGACTAAGATCACCCATATATATAATCAAGTTTTTTGATATGTTTTTTAGTTCATCTAATATTTTTTGTTTTGGTGTCTATATTCATTTAATCTTCATATTACATTTTATAACTACTTGATCCATTTTCATTATTCAACTTTTGTTGTCGTTTGATTTTATTATATTTTACCTTTGACCTCACAATAATAAATCATACTAAAAATTGTGACTCAAAACTCAGATGGTATCACGTCAACCACTTAACTGAAAGGTGTATTAGTATTAGTTTTAGGTTGAACAAGTATTCAGTTCATATTAAATTATGTGTCCCAAACCTATCAAAGGTTTTTACATCCATTGATCAAATATCTTCCCCATAATTTGACTCGCATATTGCATGGTTGGTGGTATCAAAAATAATTTTTGTCATAAAATTTTTATTTTATGTTGAAACACATTTCCAGTGTCAAACAAAGATAAACCTACCTTTAAATACTTATATGAAATTACATTATTATTTAATAATAAATAAGGGTTAAATTGATGTTTTGTAATATGATTATGGATTTCTATTAATTATGATATAGTTATAGAAAATCTAGAT